>CAKJTW010000007.1:9225000-10475000 GCA_917880005.1 Nanger dama
GCTACTTAAAAAAAAATAACAAGGTGGCTCTGGTAAATCAATACCAACCCAGAACCAAATTCAAATGTTTTTAAGTCACAGAAGCTAAAATAAGCCTAAAATAGAAGGGAAATAAGAGAATGAATAAATTATATAACCTCCCTCAGAAAGTCTAGACCTGCAGCAGTAGGCCTTGTGGCTGGTTCATTTGGAGGCAGAGTGAAATAGTTACAAGGGTGGAAGGATCTGGATTCAAGTCCCTGCTCTGCCTCCTACCCATCAGAGTCCTTGGGCAAAATCCGTAACCTGTCTGAGCCTCAGATTCCCCTCCCATGAAGTGGGATAATAACATCCCACTTTACTCAATGAGAGAATATAGACCAAGCCCTATTATGTGGTGGGTACTGCAAATGTGTTTGCTATTTTAGGATCAAGAAACAGAATCATGTTCTAATATATGGGAGTATAAAAAGCAAAGTGTGCAAGAATAACTTAGTATCCTGAAGAGGTAGCAGGGATTCAATTCAGAATCTCCCCATTGTGAAGAGAAAGTAAGATCTTCCTATCTATATGTAGCAGTTAAATGGTCATCCTGCATAACTGCTTCACTGTGCAAACTGCTTCAATTCAAAAAACCAGAAAAGATGTCCAGGGGAAGCAGATCCTCTTATGTTTGAAGTAAGGTTCATGCTTCACCTGTCCTTTCACATAGACGCCCTGGGAGAAAGACAGGAGCAAGCTGTAATGTCTGGGTTAGGAGCGCAGGTCATGGGGTCAGACAACTGGACATTCATCCCCTCTAAGACCAGCCAGATCTTGAGCTGGTTACTCACTTTCTCATCTGTACAACAGAGACAGTGATATCCAGGGTACTTAACTGATCTCAAAAATATAAGAGGTGAATTTGGTTCCTAGTTGATGTTGATCAACTAGGAGCCACCCTCTTCTTAATCATTTTTGTCTTTTTCCTTCAATAATCAGTTCCAGTGCACTGATGTCATAGGGCGGTTCTAAGGATTAAATAAGACCATGTGTGCAATGGTCTTAGAGCAGTACCTGGCACACAGGGAGACAGTACGTCGTTCCTAAAGTGATCCTGATGTCATCAGCCCCATGCTTGTCTGAGCAGTCTGAAGTTAAGCAGCTAGTTAGCAGCAGAAAGGAACCCAGACCTCTGGGACCCTCCTGTACCAAAACACAGGTTTCTTGGGGATTGGGTGGAAACTTTGGCCTGACAGGTAGGATGACTTGTTAGAGGTCGCAAAGCACGTGAGGAATGCAGCAGGGCACAGCATCTGGCCCTTTCGCTCAGCGGTTATTAATCCAGGGGCTGCATGTCCAAACATGCTCCGGGGCTGCAAAGAACCAGCTCATCAAACTATGAAGGCAATTCAACCACTTGGGGACAAAGAAGAGGCTCTGGACTTTTGTGACATCCCCTGATAATCCTGCTCAGACCTGTGATAGGAGCTGCTGACGTCCGCTCTGTTTTACTGTTTCCTTTGCAATTACTTTGGAATGAAAAACAAATTCAGAATTTGAATTCGAGGATGTTTTTCCTGGTAATGAATTCCCTTGCTTTCTACTAAGCCTGAGAATTTGGCTTGAGATAAGTTGGCTGTGGGCTCCCCATCACCTCCTCGCCACTGAGACATAGTGCTCATTCTTATTCTGTATCAAAGTCTTTGCATGGATTTTGTGCTAAGCCTGGAGTTCAGGGCTGACCAGGAAGGTCAAGAGGTGGAGAAAAGCACATGTGTAAAGCCCATGGGTGGCAACTGCTGTACTGAGGCTGATGGAGCTGCCCTCTGAATGAGTTTAGGACAGGGAAGATGCCGTCAGCAAGGGAAGGGTGTGGCTTTAATAAACGAAGTGCCTCTTACGCAGCCCTCATCCACTGCTCTCTGACAGCTGAGCCAGTGGGGATGAATTCCTGCTTTCAAGTAGTTGGCAACTTCAGAGCATTTTGGAAAAAGCGAGGGAGTGTGAAGTATGGAGGATTTCAGAACAGGCTAACTCTAAAGCCTTGGGATCCTCTTCCATAATCACAGAGGTGGGACTTAAAGGGGCAGATACACTGCAAAGCTGTCCTCCCCCTGAGGGCAGACGCTGGGCTTCTATGCATAGTGGACAGGAGCCCACAGTTCTGCCCGGGTTGAGGACTTTTGCTAATCTGCACATTTTGACTTTTTGCCACGTACATTCTTGTTGGGTTCCCATTTCTCCAGAATCTGCATATTATCACTGAATTTCTCCAGTTGCTTAGGAAAGCTTTCTGTGCACTTAAAATATGAATGCTGAAGAACCTGAGCTTTGACCCTGAAGACAGCAGGCTGTACTTAGAGGACTGGCAGGTGGAAAATGCAGTACTGTTCTTAAATTGAGGAGTGCTGATTCTTGGGAAGAATTAGGTACTTTGAATAAAGTGTTTTGAACTTACCTGCATCTCGGTCCCTGATACAGTAGTCTGGAGAATTCTCCAAAATACACGAGGTCATTTTCGTTGGCTTTTTAAACCTCTTGTTAGCCACAGTGAAACCAGTGCCATCCTGGTTCATGACAACCTGGATGGCCCCATTGTACTTCCTCCAGAGATAATTGCCCGTTTTCCTGAAGTCGGCCATGGCCAGCCAGCACGTCCTCAGGGTGCAGGAACCGCTCACGCCATGACACTTGCACTCCTGTTTCAAGAACCTCTTTACAGCCTGTGGGAAAGGACGGGTGAGTTCAGTGGAGGCAGATTCAAATATATACACACGCTGCCACTTTTCTTACCTCCAAGCAATCAGGAAGTGACCATAAACCATCGTGGTAGAAAATATGAAAAAGAAAGTATATATATATGTATAACTGCACCACTTTGCTGTGCAGTAGAAAGTAACACAACATTGTAAATTAACTATGCTGCAATAAAATATATACATATATATATATATATATATAGTTTTAAGGCAGGGGTGGGGAAGGAAAAGAGAAGTAACTGAAGACCCAGGATCCCGGGACTCAGGACTGGGAGATGCGGCAGTCACTCGCTGTCACTCTGGGCACCCTGCCCTGACCGTAGCAGGTGGGGAGGGCAGCACCTGACTGTGAGCCTGCTTCCCTCTGGGCGTAAAAAAGCTCACTAATTGGAATTTACTGGCGTGTGGAGCCAATTTGAAGAATGAGGGAACAAATTAGAGTACTTTCTAAATAAATAAGTTTTACTATGTTGAAAAATGTATACTATTACTTGAACAAATAATTGCAAAGCTCGTTTCCTTTCGATAAGCCGATAATAGTGATTATTCCTATCTATGAGGTGTTTCCCATGGTCCAGGCATGGTGCTGATGCTTCTGCACTGTCTCGATGACCTTGATCTTCACAAGCCTGTGTTACAGCATTCATTTGCAGATGATTGAGGAGCAAGACTTACAGAGTTGTAAAAGCACTTGTCCAAGGTTACACAGCAGGTAAGGACAGAGTCAGGGTACACTGGAAAGTCAGTCGGTGACCCTGAGGGTGACATTAAATTTGGGGGATTTTCACCCAGCTCTGGCTGAGTAATTCTGAATAACTCAGTGAGAGCTGAGCTCGCTCGTTCTCTTGGAGAGAGAAAACAGAGGCAAGTGGGATGAGTAGGGTCTCCCTCCTCAGCTCTCCAGAGCACTGTGACACTCGTTTCTGAGTGGAGAGGCTATGGGAGAGACTGACCTTGGAGACCCCACCAAGTCTGAGCCTTTGGCCTCAGCTCAGGCACAGGGCAGAGGACGAGAAGCCTGCCTTCTGAGGGCCTCTGTCCTCCCCCATTTGCGTGTCTAAGCCAAGGGGTGTTGCTGATGGGAGGCAGAGGCAGCAGGGGAGTGAAACCCCTTGGTGACATTATCTGAGGCAGTGCCAGGAACAAAACTCTTAGGGTAACGCATTGATAGCCCTGTTTCTAGGAACTTGGAGCTGATGCTTGGAACTCTGCCCACTCTCTGGGGTTCTTAGCTGGGCTGGGTGGGGATACGGGGGTTGGCTCCAGCACAAAACTAGGGTAGAGCTCCCCACAGCACCCCAGCTCACCCCACACCCCACCTCACAGAAACCAGTGTTCCAGGCTGCCTATCCCTTCCCAGGGCCTCACCCCAGGTAACTCTACCCAGGTTTTGCCTCTTCCACAGACTCGGGTTTCCATCCAACACTATGGTGGAACCAAGCGTGCAGAATGTTCACCATTCCAGAAGACCAGTCCCACAAAAGCAATCTAGAAGGAGCCGAGACAGCATGGGGGCTCCATAGTTATGCACCCCCTTCTTGGCTCAGGCCGGAGCACCACACATTTCCCGCTTTGTCCCACTTGATGACTGTGCCCTGTTACATTTGAAGCCTGTCCTATTCAGCATAAGCCAGCTTTGGAGGGAAGGACACAGAAGGAAGGAGAAATGTCCTGAGTTTGGCCCTCCAGGTCCTGGGGCTCTGGGCATCTTTAAAGGATGTTTCAGAATGGACTCCTTTTCTGGAACTACACTTCCCTTGTGTCCCCCAACTCTGCCCCCTATCTTTATATGGCAGGTGTTTGGTATGAGACTCATTAGGTGACCCGGACAGCAGGCCTCTGCCAGAGAAACACTGTTAGGAAGGCCATCTTGACTCCACCCCCTGCCCCACTTGGGTCACCTGTCCAGGAGCTTTCTGTTCGAAGATCTTGATGGAGCCACACAGAGCTCACTCTGTGCCAAGCGTTTGGGAACTGACTATGAACGCTTATTCATGAAAGTTTATTCCTTTAAAAGCTGACTTATTTACTCACAAGTAATACTTCTGTCTGGAGAAGGCAATGGCACTCTACTCCAGTATTCTTGCCTGGAAAATCCCATGGACGGAGGAGCCTGGTAGGCTGCAGTCCATGTGGTCGCGAAGAGTCGGAGACGACTGAGCGACTTCACTTTTACGTTTTACTTTCATGCATTGGAGAAGGAAATGGCAACCCACTCCAGTGCTCTTGTCTGGAGAACCCCAGGGACGGGGGAGCCTGGTGGGCTGCCATCTGTGGGGTTGCACAGAGTCAGACACGACTGAAGCGACTTAGCAGCAGCAGCAGCAGCAGCAATACTTCTGTCTTTGAAAATAATGGGATATATTACTCTCCTTTGTAATATTAATACTAAGTTTCAGGTTACAAAGTTAGAACTTGGTATTTTTATATGATTAACTGAAGGGTTTGCATATTAATTTAAAATACACTTTATGAGTTCTTATAAGCACATGCAAGAGTGGCACACCCTGTTGATCATCACTGTCATTCACTGTTGAGTGGCTGCGGCCACTTCTCTCTTCCTTCTCACTTCTGTTCAGGTGTTGGGTAGCCACGTGCTTCAGAACTGGCCTGGACTCTTTCTGACCCAGAACAACCCAAATCGTTAATACTAATTGCACTGTTCTGCCATTGATTTTTTTTTTTTTTTTTTGCATAGAGTATGTAGTGATACAATTTGGGCCAATATGATGTTACAAATAATCTGTTGGGAGGCTTGTAGGAAAGGTTCCTTCACTCTTTAAAAGAGATAAATGTCCTTTTCTCTGTCTCTGGATGCAGTTTTCTGCAGCTGCCTCCTTGGGACATGAAGCAGCCAGTGCAGGACAAGCAACAGGCTGTAGACAGCAGCCTGGAAAGACAGGAAGAACTAGCTTCCAGAGGGTGTTGCTGAACTGCTTGAATGAACCCACCGTGGCCCTGCCCTCCTTCCAGACTTCTCGTGATCCAAGATACTAAGTTTTCCTCATCTTTTAGGTTCCCTGGGGTCTGTTACTTATAAGTGAAAGTATTTCCACTGGAACCATGATCAATTCTTGGCTGTGGTTTAATCACAGACTCTGACAATTAACCAAGGGGGAAGGTGAGACACTTTCTCTGGTACTGGGTTTGCTGGCATCTCCAGGTCCCCTCCCTAACACGCAGTCCAGGCAGTGCTCAGTCACACTTGGGGGTTACCTCTGCCTCTTCAGTATACTGTGTTTGCAGACCTGACATTCAAATCTTTAACCTTGAAGAAGGAAACACCCACTCCATCAGAGAGGCAGAGGGCAGAGGATCTAAGCCTAGGTGGCCTCATTCAGAAAGTAGCTGATGTAAGAGTAAGAAACTCAAAATAATGCTTTCTAGTTTAGAAGAATTCCAGTATTCAAATGGTATAATAACATAATAATAAGCACGGCACTATGTGCCAGGCTCCCATACATTGTCTTATGTACTTAGCATGATTAGGCAAAGAAGATTATAATTCCCATTTTACAGTTATGGAAACCAGGGCTCAGTAAGGAAAGTCAAATCCCCAGAGTCACCCCGCAAGACAGAGGCAGACTATTAAAAAATGTGAATCAGATATGTCTCACCCAGATCTGCTCTTTCTACAAACACATTTTAAATATTCCTGTAAATTGTGTTTTTCTCAGATTTTAAATTGTGCATACTCTGCTTCCCTCTATTCTTTTCACTAAATCAAGAATTAAATGGATAATATTATGGATCTATTAGAGCAAAAAAGAAGTAAGGAGGGAAATAGGAATTACATTGCGTCTTCCAAACTAATGGTCATAAAAAACCCAAGAAACAGTTCATTCATAGGAGAAGTACAAAGTAGTAATAACAAGATAAAAAGATGTTCAACTTCACTAGGAGTCAGACAAAGCAAACTCGAATAGTGTAACACTTTTTTTTCTTTTGCCTAGCAGGTTAGCAAATAAGAATAAAAAAACAATGATTTGATAATATTTGGTGTTGGTAAGAGCATGGAAAGGAGATGCTTTAACAGACTGTTGGTGAGAGATTAAATCAATATGTCATGTAAAATAGCATTTTGCAATACTTGTCAAAATTTTAAATGTACAGTATCCTTTGACTTTGGTGATACTCTGAAAATATTTGCACAAGCTTTGAAGGATACAGACCCATGTAGATGTTCACTGCGGCATAATTAGCAATAGCAAAATATCAGGGAAAACCCAGATGATGTCAGCAAGACAATGGTATGTGCTTAATAAAGGAATATGATGTGGCTTTTGATTAATTAATAATATCATTCTTACAGGCATAAAAGGAAATAAAATGAAAAGAAAACTGCAGAACAATGTAAGTGGTATGATGCACTTTTAGAAGGCTTGCATATATGTGCATACACAGAGGAGGAAGGGAAAGAATGTTCATTTACAATGCGGATGCTGTTTGAGGGGCTGCATAATCCGAAAGAGGGAAAAACAATCAAACTACTCCTCAAGTTAAAAGAAAACAAACAAACCAATAATTTTGGGATTATTCTCTGGCAACTAGAGAGAGCAGAGCAGAGTAGAGCAGAGCAGTGGTTCTCTTCCTGGTTACACATTAGAATCCATCTGGAGACTGTCTCCATCACAGACACCCTGACTTCTCCTGGAACGGAATACACCATAACCTGGGCAGGGGGTGGGGCCCACCTTGAGGGCACTTCCGGTCCAAGTGCTTCTGATACACAGCCAGGCTGAGAGTCACGTCCAAATCAGGGAAGGTGGCGGAGTAGAAAAGGAGTCGGCACCACGGCCAGAGCAGGTAAGACATTTACGTGCAGAGCCAGTCTTACATTTCTAGAAACTGGGATATCTGAGGTCTGAATTAGAAGTTGTGTCATACCCTATGTCTCCAAAATGTCCTGACCTCCAGGGAAAATTTCCCACAAACAGCCCTTTGCGTTAGCGTTGCTCTGGGACAGGCTGCCGCGCAGGGCCCTGCCACAGGGATGCTCCTCCGGTGTCTCTGGAGCCGCGGGAAGAGGGGCTGGGGGCTTCCGACACAGGCAGCTGTGGAGCTGCAACAGACTTTTTATTTGCACTGTGAAGAAATGAGTGAACGACGCAGGGGACCTGGGGACATCCAGGCACTGCCAGGCAGTCTGGGCCTTTTTGTGTTGTGTTTACATATTACTTTTGAATTTTAAAGTTAAGTATGTGCACATGGGGTTTCCCAGGTTTCAGCGGTAAAGAACCCACCTGCCAGGCAGGAGAGGCAGGTTTAATCCCTGGTTGGGGAAGATGCCCTGGAGAAGAAAATGGCAGCCCATTCCAGTGGGTTGTCCTGGGAAATCCCATGCACCGAGGAGCCTGGCAGGCTACAGTCTATGGGCTCACAAAGAGTTGGACACAACTGAGCGACTAAGCAGCAGGAGCAGCAGCAGCATGATTTTAAAAGTTAGAGTCCAGAAGAGAGACTAAAAGCAGTAACTCTCTGCTGTACCCGCTCCCACCTCTCCCCTCCCAGTCGGCTTGGCACAATCCTAGAGTGGTCATTTTTAACGCATCATGCCCTTGTGGTGGTTCATTACATGTCTGTAGAACAAGGTCTGTACTAGTTTTCCTCCAGCTTTGTGAGAAACAGAATCCCATCCTCAAGGTATTTTATGGACATCCACCAGAAAATTCTCTTAATAACTAAACAAACCTGAATGCCAGTGAATGGAGCCCTCCGGAGAGGGCTCCACGCACAGTTGGCACAACTGAGTGTGACAGTTCTGCCAGTCACTTTATTTACCTTCCGATCATGATGGATAGTCCCTGATAGACTTCTTCTTATGAATGAGGGTGAAAACTTGATTCACACCTCACTAATTTTACCCTCCCCCACACTCCCAACATGGTTCTCTCATGGTTGGTTCTGATGATTGCTCTAGCTTCAAGGAGAATCCTTACTTCTAGTTCCAGAAGTCACCAGTGCTCTCTCTCATGAGATGAGGATATTTGCAGCCCCTCCATTCTCCTCCCCTTCCACTTCCCAGTCTCCATCAGCATGGTCGTCCTTTTGTGGTGACGAAGATTAGAGCATTAATGTTCTGTGACCATAATTAAGTCTCTCATGGTATGTCTAAACATCAAATCTAAAAACTGAAAACATTAAATATTTGTTGTTGTTCAGTGGCTAAGTCGCGTCTGACTCTTTGCAAACCCATGGTTTCCCTGTCCTTCACTATCTCCCACAGTTTGCTCAGACTCATGTCCATTGAGTGGATGATGCCATCCATCTCATTCTTTGTTACCCTCTTCCCCCTCCTGCCTTCAGTCTTTCCCAGCATCAGGGTCTTTTCCAATGAGTCATCTCTTCACCAAAATTTTGGAGCTTCAGCATCAGTCCTTCCAATGAATATTCAGGGTTGATTTCCTTTAGGAATGATTGGTTTGATCTCCTTAGTTACCTGCACAACCAAGGACTGTGCTAGGACTGCATTTTATAATCTCTGATCCAATTGGACATTTTATAATCTCTGATCCAATTGGACAACATCTGGGCTGAAGAATGTTGCCAAAGTGAAGTTTGGTGTTTTCTTACTTTACTTGTTACTAAGTGCACTCACTGTAACCTAATGTCTTCCACTTTCACGCTCATTCCACCTGTGCCACCACTCCCCCTCCTTTCCTGGGGGGCGGGGTGTTTCTGTGGCCCTGAGTCATCTCAGTCTCGCCTGGACACAGCTGGGATCATGCCCTCCTAGAGGAGCGCACGGCACTGCCAGATGCCGTGTTTTCTCTCTTTCTTTCGGTTCATTCCTTCTCTTTACTGCAGCCCCTTTTTAAGATGCATGGAGGATGAATTTTCTGAATCTTGTGTATTATGAAGTCTTTATTCAGTCTTCATACTCGACTAATAGCTTGGCTGGTGATAAAATTCTGGGTTGAAAATAATTTCCCCTCAAAATTGAAGGTATTGCTCCAAGGTTTTGGCTTCTAGTGTTAAGATGGGAAATCTGATATACAGCTGATTCTCTGCCAGCTGATTTTTGTTTTCATTTCACTGGCCCCCCACCGCTGCACCCCCTACATGAAAGGCACTAGAAACTTACTCTTATCCTTGGTGTTCTGAAATATCACAAGGATGTATTCAGAAGTTTTTAAAAAATTAGTCCTGTTCAGCCGCCAGTGGGCCCTTTCAATCTGAAAACTTCAGCGCTGAGATGTTCTCTTAATATTCCACCCCCTCAACATGCCACAGTTTTTAGTCTCTTTATGGCTTTCTAATTAGTCAAGTTGCTGAACCTTCTGAATCAATCCTCCATGTCTCTTATATTTTCTCTTTTATAGTTTTAATACTTTCTTCCTGGCTTCTTGAGGAAGAAATTCCATTAGAGTAATACTCCTGGCTCTCTCTATCCCCTTACTAATTTCTCCCCAGGGGAGGACAACAGACTTTTCCAACTGGTGAGTTTAGAGGAAGGAGAAAGGCTTGTGTGTCTGGGTTCCTTCTCTTTGGGCATCTGCCAGCATGTGGAGAAGATGAGTTATGATCAGCTCCTGCCCTCCAGCAAGGGGTTCCTTGCAGAGTCCGGGTACGCAGCCTGGGACAGGGTGAGTAAGTCTGCCCAGCTCTGGAGTGGAATCGAAGCTTCAAAGCTGCATTCTCCAGGGCTGCCTTTTTTTTTTTTCCCCCATCCTGCAGCAGCTGCTGTTACTCCTTATATCTACATCCCTTGTCCACTTTTCAGCTGGTTTCAAACTCAAGTGGGAAAGAGAGGTGATGTTATGACTCTCTATTTGTCCTTTGGGCTTTTTGTTTTACTTTCTGGGAGATTTCTTTGACTTTCTCTTCCAAGTTCTCTCTTGTTTTCTAATTGTCACTTTTTGAAAGCATCCACTCTTGTTGTTCATGGATAGAAATACCTTTTTGGACCTTCTTGATTTTTAAAAATTTCTCTTCTCATCCCTGACTTACTGCTTTCTGTTTTTTTCTTTTATGCTTCTGAATTTAATCAAGTATATGGTAATTATTGGACATTCTCTTCATACTTAAGAGTGAAGTCATAAAAGATATTTAGGAATCTGGTTATATGGTAGGGCTTGTGGACCAGAGGTTTGGTTTCTAGTGATTAGGTAGGACACTGTTTGTTTGGGGAACTATAACTCCAAAAAGCCTAGAAGATTTGATGCTAGACTTCCAGGAGTTCTGTTTAGGGGTAAAGGGGAGGAGAAGGGGTTCTTTATGCCACTAGTGGTTTTCAGTTAATCCCAGTTTTGGACCTGTGCTTCTCTCCAGCACTCATTTTTATCTGAAATTTTCTCAGGGCATCTTGGTTTCCATGTTCCTTATCTGCTTTTTCCCCCTCCTCATCTACTTTTATTCTGCTAGACTAAGGCTTCTCCATCCTGCTTCAGTTCAGTTCAGTTCAGCTCAGTTGCTCAGTCGTGTCTGACTCTGTGACCCCATGAATTGCAGCACGCCAGGCCTCCCTGTCCATCACCATCTCCCGGAGTTCACCCAGACTCACGTCCATCGAGTCGGTGATGCCATCCAGCCATCTCATCCTCTGTCGTCCCCTTCTCTTCCTGCCCCCAATCCCTCCCAGCATCAGAGTCTTTTCCAGTGAGTCAACTCTTCGCATGAGGGGGCAAAGTACTGGAGTTTCAGCTTTAGCATCATTCCTTCCAAAGAAATCCCAGGGCTGATCTCCTTCAGAATGGACTGGTTGGATCTCCTTGCAGTCCAAGGGACTCTCAAGAGTCTTCTCCAACACCACAGCTCAAAAGCATCAATTCTTACAATTTCTTCATTCCCTTTCCACTTTCCAGAAATTTGCTGAGTTCTCTCATTTCTTTGACCATTCTCTTTATTGTTGGTTTAAGCCATGTTTATTCTGTTACTATTATTTTAATGAGATCTGAGGGAGAAAGAAGTGTAAAAGTGTATGTTCTATCCACAGCCTTGCATCTGATTGCACTTTGAAATGTTCTGGAAGGAGACAAGGATTGTGAGGGGAGGAATTGTTCTCACTTTATGATACACACTTCTGCACTTGCCAGTTTGTTACTTTTGTTTGTATGAGTATTGTTTTTACATCAGAAAGAACATGATAAATAATCGATTACAGTGACTTGCTGTCTGTCTTCAATGTTTGATACTGGAAACTTTCAGAAACGTAGGCCACACCCCATGACACGTTCATCCTGTTTCCTATTTTGTCTTGAATCTTTTCTAAATGTTTCTTCTACCACTTCCTTCTTTGATTCTTGACTGCTATCAAAGTGCCATTTTCTGCCTCCTTAGACTCCTGTTTTGACAGTCTCACAGCCCTATAGCTTTTTATACACCCCAGGCAGCCAGCACAATTCCTCAGCAACCCCGTCTGTCACCATGTGTTTAGTCCCATCAGTGTTTGCTCTGTGGCATCTCATCATTAAACCTCATTTGACATGACAACTTTTAAAAAGATGAATGAATATGACTGCTGAGGACAGCATTACTCTTGGCATTTAGCCTTGTAGAAACCATTTTAGCTTAATATGTAACTTTTCCCGATAAAAAAATCTTCAATAAGCTCATCATTCCATTATTGCTAAATTTTACTTAGTAGATTGTGGATGGCCCTTAAATCTTTGACTTTCAGCATTTTAAGCCTTCAGATCTACAGAAGTTATGTTCTACTCTTAGAATTTAAGAAATTTATAAATATTAGTATTCTCTACTACAGAAACAGAAGTCTGAATGTTTTTTTAAAAAGGTATAGAAGGAAATACATGAATTGTGCAACAGAATAATTCTGTTTTGTATTTATCTGTCCCAACTAAAGGTCAGAGCATAATAATGAGGTATAACATTCATTAGGCTCTTGGCATACGTTAAGCTATGCTAAGCACTTGATTTAAGCACTTTTATTTAATCCACACAAGCATGTAAGGCATATACTATTTTCACCCCCATTTTACAGATGAGGCTATTGAGGTACCTAGATGCTGAGGACCTTGCCCTAGGTCTTACAGGCAATATGGTTGAGGCAGGAAGCACCCTAAGCCTGTCTGACACCATGCTGACATCTGAAATCACTCTGCCAGCCTTTCTTATGAAGTCCTGAAGGGTTCATTTACTCTGGTTTCAGTGGTGGGTTCTGCAAAAGTTTTTACATTTAGTGTTTTCACATTAAATTAGTCCACAAAGAATTATTTTGACAGTTTTAAAGACAAACTTCTCCCAAGGAGAGTGAAATTTTAGTTTGTTAACTCAGCCTTTTTGAAAACAGAACTCAAGCAACGCCAGGGTGTCTTTATAAGACTTCTTTGTAGATCATGAGAGTTATCTTTCTTCTAAGTACCTGCATTTTGCTAAGTTTATGACCCTTGTGTCATGCCATACTGATTCTCTCCCTATCAGAAAAAGTGCCATCTATCTCATATCATGTGAAATCTGTGCAAACTTAACTACTGACCTTGCCTTAGAAAGCCTACTTAGGATTTATTTTAGTTTGATATATGCTGTATGTTTCAACTAAATTATTTAGTTTAACTTGAGCATTTGAAGAAGTGTTAGCACGTCACTTTTTAGTTGGGTGTTTGCCACAAAACCACCATATTTCTGGTCCTATATCAATTTTCCTGAGGGAAACACACATTAAAATCATATTATTTAATTTTCAGATACTGGCTGAAAGCCAAGTACATTTATTAACAATTAAATCCTTTTGACAGGTCCACATCTCTGAGAGTAAAAACCAGACCAACATATCTTTTGAACATACATGCTCTGGAACTAGGAAAACAAGGAATATTTATTAGCAAACTTTGCAGTTGATTTGCTTATGCAATCATTTATTAACTTAAATAAGACACTGTGATTTCTTGAGCACTGTCATTCTTTTAAAAACAGTGCCTGTGGGTGGGCTTAGCTAGGAAATAGAAGGTATGGAATTTATATTTGTGGAATTCAAGAACATTACTGTTGACTAACCATATATATAATAGTTCTTACTGACTAATGAAGCTAGTCTAAAAGAATATTTTATATGAATAATAGAACTTTACCTGGAACTGTAACAATTTTGTTAAGAGTTATTCTTTGCTTCAGGGCTTTAATTTTGGTTAGTTTTTATTCATGCACAATAAAAGATCAACTGTATCATGAACATACTATTTTGGGGTCCACTAAGACAGAGATGAGGCAGGGAAAACTGATCTAATTTTTCAAAATGCATTTAATTTTATGAATGGAGAAAATCAATCAGAAGATAAATCTGTGCTAAGTGAAAGTTGGGCTTCATGAAGATCCTCAACATGAAGGGAAGATGAGGATATATAGGAGTTAAAGCAGTTTGGCTCTAACTCAGTTCAGTTTTACCACTTTCTTTCTACTGCCATTCCTTACTTTTACAGAGTGATTTCTTTTTCATCACGCCCAGTTCTCTTGGTTCAGAACCATTATGCATTATTTATCTTAGGTGGCATCATAGGATCTATTCTTGGAAGCCTTTATTAGGCCCACAATTTACTTGCCTGTAAAGTTGTGCTTACATCTTGTACAGTATCCATTTGTGTTGACTCTGGAGGCATTTCCTGTAGTCAGAACTGGGAAATATCTGTTTTGTGCCGCGCCCTAGTGGGCTAAGCTTAGGGGTAGGCCCAGTGCTCCACAGCACTGACCTTGCTTGGTGCTGGCCTGGGCAGGGCGAAGAACTAAAACTCTGGATCTTCACCCTCCAAACTTCTCACATATAAAATACAGGCTACCAAAATATATAAATAAAAATTACAGGAGGCTAGGTTAAGTTTGAATTTCAGCTAGGGAATAAATTCAATTCTAGTGGGAATTAGGAAACAAGTTGAACTTATTCCCTAACTGAAATTAGTCTCTTCATATGCAAAATATGGATAATAATGATACCTATCTTCTAGGCTTTCTTAAAACCTGGTGCATATGAATATATATTTTATGTAGCAATCCTTGTTAGGTAACCTGTCCAAGATTGTGCTCAAGTTTTGGAATCAGTGTTCTAATTCCAGAGTCCCAGCCTCCATGTTGCCTTAGCCAACATGATGTCAATAGCTGAGAACCCCTAATGAGCTAATGACGGTGTAAGTCCGTCCATGCTCGGGCTCGGTTGTGTCCCACTCTTTGTGACACCATCTGTAGCCTGCCAGGCTCCTCTGGCAGAAACCATGGTATTCTTCAGGCAAGACTACTCTAGTGGGTTGCCTTTTCCTTCTCCAGAGGGTCTTCCTAACCCAAGGACTGAACCTGTGTCTCTTGTGTCCCCCTGCATTGCAGGCAGTTTGCAGGTAGATTCTTTACTCCCTGAGTTATAAGAGAAATGCCTATAACCATGTAAACATTATGTTAAAAATATAAATAGCAATAGCAACATCAGTTGCCATGTGCTAATTTTTAATTACTACTCATCAGGAAGCTTGTATCAGTCTTTATATGTATAGGTAAGGCTGAAAATAAAATTCAGGGAGGTAAAAATTTCTCATAAATTTCTTAGTGAGTCCATTTTTTTATGTTGTTCATTCAAACCAGAAGATTTTAATTTTGAAATCTATCACTCTTTTAAAGTGGACTCTAGAGAAATTAACAATGCATAGAAATAGAACTTAAGGTTTTAACATCTCCCCCAGCACCTTGTTCAGTACCTTCCTGCTCAGCACTTTCCTGTTGCTTCACAGTGGCATCTGAATATCTCAGCATGGCACTTGAGGCTCTCCACAGCTGGCCAAGACTCAGATTTGAAGCCTCAGGCTGTATTAATGCTCAGTCATGAGCTCCCTTGGGACCCTTGTCATTCCTCACTTTTGATGTTTTTTCTGCTTTCATATCTTTCTGTGACTTGGAGGCCCTTCATCTTGGAAAGCGTTTGCCCTGTCTCAGTCATGGGAAAGCTTTATCTCCAACATCCAGTTCTTTTATGACATAGCCTTTCTCTCCTCAACTGACTGGCTCTGTCGGGTGATTTTTCTACTATACCATATAGAATAGGGCTTCCTCGCCCTATACTCTATACAATGTATATACTATATCCAGTTGTATTTCACTTGTCTCTCTGACTCAGATTTAGTTTCCTGTAGTCAGAACTTTGTTTTATTCTTGTTTTCCACATGCCACAGTACCAGAAACAGTGCTTTCCCCAGATTTAACCCAACAGCACATACTTGCTGTGCCTTGAGTTGAAATTTTGGGAATTCCACCAAATAAGGCTGAGTTGCTTTAGGCATGCTCATGGTGACTAGAAGTTATGTTTTTCGCATTTAAAACAGAGTTTCCCCTTTTATTGAAAATAATAATACATATTCACTTTAGAAGACTTGTGAAATTAAAGACAAATCATCAGGAAACTACCTTTCAAGGGCAGCAGCTGCTGCTGTGTTTTTGTTTTTAATTTTTTTAAATACAGAAATACTGTGTGTTTATCCTTCTCAATAGAGACAACACGGAAAGGTAGATAAAGACCAAAGGGTGAAAGCAGAGGCTTTGAACCCCCAAGCCCAGTACTCATGACTGTGTGTCCCTATGTGTTAGTCACTTGATCCCTCTGAGACCCAGTTTCCTTATTTGAAAAACAAAAATACTAATACTATTTTTTAGCCCTTTAGGGGTTTTTAGAAATCAAATTACAAAGGATTTTGATCATCTTTTGTACGCTAGGGAATACTATTTTTATGCCTATTTTTTATTAGTTTGTTTGACTGTATTTGAAGATGAGTCTCTGGGTACTTGCAGAGATCAGACTGAATCCTAAATACCAGCTCAAATTGCATTTGTGCCTGATTCTGTACCCCGAATTACAGATAACCTTCACATCACTAAGGGAGGAAGAGGAGGACTAACTTTTGCTAAACACCTACTATGTGCCAGGTTCTCTTCTGTTCCCTTCCCTTGTCTTTCCATAGCATTCTGTAATCCCTTTTACATCTGGAGAGCTGAATTCAGTGATCTAAGCCACTGGTTAAAATGAAGGTAGGTCTTGCTTCACATCCTATGTTCCATCTTCACTATAGTATACTTTTGTAGGAAAATATTTTTATGGAATTCCTCTCTTATTATGGAAATGTCCAGTGGTTGAAGGGCAGTATTTGATTGGGTACATGGACTATTTAGAGATAGATTCTTTCAGGAAACGTAAAAGAAGTTGGGATTACTTCATGTAGAAAGAGTGGATTAATTTAAAAGCCATTTTCTGGATCCTGAGAGGAAACAAGTGGTGGATATCAACCAAGTACCTTTTGCTTGTCATTTACCTTAACCTGCCTTACAGTGCAATTTACAAGCTTTCGTAGCATGGCTTCTTTAGACCTAAAAAGAACTGCTAAGAGAAGCTATGGAAGGTCTTTTCCCATAAAATGTTTGTTTTGAACAAGGTAGATTTATCTTTTCAAGACTTATTAATAGCCCTATTTGGAGGTAGAAAACTAGACTCAAGATGAGTTTCAGGAAAACATCATTACAAATTCTGTTGAAGCTGTGATGAAATAAAATGATATAATAGCACAGATCTAAAATGATATTACAGTACAGAGACACATGAGGGTGCTCTAACCAGCTGCTATAATAAAGGAATTAAACTGCTCAAATATTAGGGGAAAGTTAAGGCCTTTTGTGATGGCACTGTTGAATTCTCATGTGTAACACTGGCTAAACAGAACAATCTTGGAATAGATGGCTTTTCTTTTAAAATGTATTGGCCCTACTCCCTCCCCCACCCCCACCCCCTACTTAAAAAAGTAGAAAATGTTCATATTGGACAATTTGGGAAATATTGAAAAGCAAAGAATAAAAAAACAAATGAATCAATGTTGCTGTCAGCTTTGGAGGCTGGGGTTTACTAGAGCCAGGCCAGTTGGAGGCTTAGCTCAAGAGGTTTGCCTTCAAACACAGCCCAGCCTGTTCTCATTTTGATTCCACAGACCTTCTGCTGGTAAGAAGGGGGAGCAGAGGCTGGGGGTCTAATGACCGCAAGAAGAGAATTAGAGACGCATGTTTATCTCAATACATTTACTCTCATTAAAGTTCATATTCACTGACATCATGCATCTCCTTGAAAAAGTCTGCCCACCCACCATTAATTAAAGCCACATTTTAAAAAGTCAGTGTGTGCACTTTTATTCCAATCAAAAGTAGCCTCCTAAGTTTTGCAGAGTAGGCAGGAGAATATCTGAGGCCTGACAGCTGTTCACCTCTATCCAGTGAAGAATCATGTGATTTACATTAAAAGTCATATTGATTCAGAGCCTACAGTATAATAGCTGAGATCTATTGTCTTGAAGAATGGAAACATTCAATATCTAATGACCTACTAAGCAAAATTAAGATTTATTTTGATGAGTCAGTGTTATTTTGGATGCTGTTTATAACCATATGCTCTTATCTGTACAGATAGTCTGAGAGATCTGTATATTGTGCTTGAATAATTGAGCAGCATTCTCCTATCAAAGACACCACACTTTATAACCTATACATGTGGTATCGACGTCAAAACAAAGGTCAGTGTAAATTTTTCCTTATCTGAGCCCTTGCATAAACAGTAATTACCAATAGTTGTAGGATTGCACAACTGTAGTCTATATTCTTGGCAGCAGTTACTGTAAGTTTATAAATTCATGAAAATAAAGAATGTTGATTTTCAAAGTTCAAGAAGGTACTATTTGTAAACAGTTCAGGTCACACTCATCTTATTCCATGTGCTAAGCAAGACTTCTTTCCTTCCAACTTCCTTTAAATGAGATCTGCTCCCTCTGTGAGCCTAGTAAAAGAGTTTTCATCCAAACAGATCTGCATTCTTTTCTATTCTTTTTCCTATTAAAGCCCCCTGGGGACTTTTCAATTTTATGCTGATCTTTCTTTACATATTAATATCAAGCACATTTTTATTTTGTGTTGATAAAAGACAAATTATGGTTATCTCTTCTCATTGGCAATTAGGTTATTTTAGAGTGGTTCTGACTGAGTGTTTGATTAGCCCAACTGGTTTATGCTTTTTTACACAAAGGCCTAACATGCAGCATTCAGATTCTCTTGTTACTCTGGTCATGCTACCATATCCCCAAACATGGCTTATCAGTGGACAGATCATTGGCATTAAAACGGTTTAATCCTAGGCCAAACCACCCCCAGGGCTGGGAGGTGACACCGGAATTCTAGTCCTAACATTTCTTCTGATTCTGCAGGTGACCTTGAGCTCTGGAGGGTCTGTCTCCTCATCTAGCAAATAGGGGTTAGGGAGTGAATACTGACCAGACACCCAAAAAGTTAGGCAGGACTAGCGGTTAAGGGGCCAAAGTGCCTCTGGGGCATGTCTTCCCTTGGTGCATTTACTTCTAGTACCAGAAAACCCAAGGTGGGGCTTCCAAGAGTGAGACTGGGGTCTGGTTCTAAAAAGAGCCTCCCTGAATCTAGAAGAAGCCAACAAGCCATGCCTGGTGAGCTGCTTTCATGATAAGTTTGAGAGAAGATGTTCTTGGTCTTGACACCCCCTTAGATACAAGCATTCACTGTCCCATCGGTATGTGGGAAGCAGCCCTAGCCTCAGCCACAGGCGCTGTCTTGTGACTACATGGTACAGTATCCAGAGAGACCACGGACACTTGACTGTACACACTGCCAAAAGCAGTGAGTGGACTCTTTCACCTCTGCTGTGGTAGGGGAGGTGGAGTGCAGGTGGGATATTTCAGCCAAGTTGGTGGTATTCTTTAGAGCAAACAGCTCTGGGCTGAGGGACAATGGGAAGCTGTGATGATAAGCATTTTTGTAACTCTCGGAAAGTTTAAGATAAGCTTGGCTTAAGTGATTTATAAGGCCATGCAGTCTACACAGTGAGCACTGTCGAAGTCCATACCTTCCTGCCGGCTCGGTTGTTGTGAAGATTCATCAGGGCTCTGGCATCCTTGCCTTTCCTTTCCTTGGCATCCACAAACGCTCTGGCAAACTTGATCCCATAGTCAATGTTATCACTGCAGCCACCCCAGTCAAAAGTGCCCTTGTTGTCCTTGGCGGTTCCCTTCTTCTTTGGGTCACAGGAACAGGATTTTAATTCTCCTTGGCTACAGGCCCTGGTGATGGCAAATACAACTCCAGCTGAAGAGATGGCGTAAACAAACGCAGATTCCCGGCTACCTGTAACAAAAATGCTGTTCTTAAAAGTAGTCTGGAATGGCTCGTGTGAATAACTTTCACATGATGGCTGTTTAATACTTGTTCTGCCTCTGACAAAAGTATTCTTGAAGAATTCTTTCCTAGAGCCAAGGCTCGCTCTTGAATATGAATCATTGCACTTATTACAAGCCTTTGTCAATTTGGATAACTGTGTAACAACTATGCTTAAAGTAAATAGAGTATAAAAGAAAATGTAGCAGGAGTCTGCCCTGCACACGTTAGTCTCATACATGTGCTTTCTTTACCCTAGAATCTCATGTGTCCCAGAAGAGAGGAGACAAATGTGTCTAGGCCTTCGTTTCCTCCTCTACACCATACTGTCTGAATTTTACAATTCTGTTGTTCCATAACATATTTTGGTATTCATGCCACTACAGCTCTCCTGGAAAAAACCTTCCAGGCATTATTGAGGACACTCATATGCATGTAAATGATTATTACTGAAATGCTGAATTCAAAGTAATCTAGGGGCTGAGGTGGGAAGACAGTTCATGGCAGTAACCATCCCCTCTTGGCATCAACTTGCAAGTAAGGGAGAGATTTTTGGAGGCAATATGCAATATCCTTGAGTTACATGCTACGTCTAACTATTAAGGTGAATTTACTTTCTTCTGGAACACCTGTGCTAATCACTGGTATTGGGTCAAAGACAGTGAAAAGCTTTTCTTTGGTTTTTCTGGAAGGAAACAAATTTACCGCTTATAATTAGACCTGGGCAAGAACCCTTTGGGGTGCTTTCTTAGAATTGTTCTTTATTAGAGCACAGGCTACTTTCACTTACAGACTGAAAGGTACATATTTCAGTGCAATAACTACATTAAATTATTTTAATAATCTGTAGTAACTCATAACACGGTGTTGTGGTATAGTGACAGATATAAAGCTCTTTAGGGTCTGTGTGCACCTCATTTTTCAAGTGGAGCTGTATTTCATTGTTATTAGCATGCCTTTTTATTAATGGTTGCTGCAGCAAATATATTAACAATCAAAATAGAAGCTGAACAAGCTAATGCCAATGGAAGGAAGCAAATGGAGAGCTATTTGGTGATTCAATATGTCAAAACGAGTGTGACTTTTTGAACCATGCAGCTGGGAGAACAAACCACCTTTTCGCATCGAAGCCCTACTTGTTTCCGTTTGTCATTCAGTGCTAAAATTTATTATACATCCCTTGCAATATTTGCTCTGCTAGTCTCATTATTAAAAATCAGGAAAACGTATCTACACCATATTAAATGGCACTTACCTCAGCCTTCAAAAAAATCTCCCCTGAAACCTCTAATCATCAAACAAACCAAGAAAAGGAATCAATCATGCCTTGAAGTTAAGTAGAATCAATTTTATGAATATTTGCCATAGGTAGCAGGTAGTGCTCTCCGGAGAGAAATGTTATGGTCGTGGGAGCTGTTTTAGAATTCCAGATTATATTATAAGGATCACAGATGATTTTCTAAGTGGAATTGAGATGTTCTGTAAAAAATGGTGACTAATAGATGGAGATGTGGCTTAATCTCTGGTAGCAGCTTTCAGATAAATAAAATTTTTATCATACCCATTTTTACTGTTTAAGAAAATACCTTGTCCATAGTCATCCCATTGGTCTGCTAAAACCTGGTTTTAAATTTGGAGTTCAGTGCCCACATTTAGAGATATCACATGGGGGAAATTCTCAAATGCATAATCTATTATGTACTAATTTTATTTTTTAAGGAGAAAGAAGATAAACTTTAGGAGGTAGTCTTTTAGAGGAAAGCTAGGGAAGATCCAGATGATAGAATGTCAGTGACCAGGCAGTATTTTCCAAGTTGGTAGAGGAATGAATTGCTCACTCATAGACTGCATCCTGGTTTAACTTGCAAACAAGTACATTGACTTATTGGCTCAAAGGAAAAAAAAAAAATCACTCAATCTGCTACATTTCAGAAATAATTTCCAGAGAAAAACCATCACCTTTCTGAATATGTGTCATTTATTATTCAAACTCATTACTAAATAGTTAGATATTTGTTTATTTAAATAAGAAAATAGCACATGGAATGACTTTTCATTTTACCTCCAGATGTTTTGGTATCATGTAGATACAGCCTTAAGATGTTTTCAGTTAAGTGTCTTAGATGAATCACTTAAATGCTATGTGCAAAATAGTAGCACATTTCAAGAGTTGGCTTTGTAACAAAATAAATTTTGATCTTAAGCCTTTTAGAAAAACTGATTCTGCTTAAAGCCATTGCAATATTAAACAAAATCCAAATCTGAATAATGATATTTAGACTTCCTATTATGTTACTATTGAAGTTTCTCTAATTTTTGGTTTGAGATAAGTCAAGCAGTGTTTACTCAGTGTACAGGCTAGTATAGGTGACTGGGAGGGCAAAACATTAGAAGCTAGGCTTCCTGGAAGGCTATGGATTATGCAGCTCTTTTTAAAAATGCTTGCTTTGAAAAAAAAAAAAAAAAAAGCAAGGATGCTACCTAATGACCTTTTTGGTTTAAGGCTTACTCTAGAATTCTGGAGGTGTGTGCAAATTCTTCTAGGATTATTTTTAAGTTTACTAGTTCTGTCTTTACATTTCTCTGCCCATGTCTGGGGACAGCCAGTTCAATGAGCAAATTACAAAAGTTCCTAAAAATTGTTCTGGTCTTAACTCTTGTTCGCTGAAGCAAAAGAGGCAAATGTTCTCCATTTCTCTGTGACCACGGAGTGTGTTAGTAGCTTTTATGTTCTCCTTATATATGGTATCGCCCTTTGCCTTTCCTGTTCATCTATGAGAGTTTTTAGGTTTCCGAAGGAGGGTTCTTTACAACTCTAAGATGTGAGTTTCCTCCAAGCAATTAATTGTAAAACTTTGGATAGCTTCATTGGAATTTCGTGATTATTTCCAGGATAAGCTACCTTAGGCCAAATTCAGCCTTCCCATAACCAACACAAAATCATCACTGACAGTCACAGGAGTTTACATAAATGTCCAGGAAGAAATCTGGCCTTCTGTGAAGATTGGAAAGAAATTGTGTAGCATGAGTGTTCTAGTTTTGAGTGCTTTGGCAGAGCATTCAGCTTCATATGAAAGAAATCTGAAGGAAATACAGTTATAATCTCTAATTTACCTGAAGCCTTAGATTGAGTCAAACTTGTTATGCTTTCTCTGTTTATTACCTTTTCCCTCTCAGCCACGGTACAGCTCTGAAGAAATCAATATTGCTGATATTAAGTTAAAGTATTTTATGAATGAATCTCCTGCTTTGGGAGATATACTGTCTTTAGGATCAGTGGTCAAGCTTGCTTCCTTTGATTTGTGATCTAAAGGATTTTTTTCCATTATGGAGACATCTTAATGGATTTTCATAGACAGACTCTGTAGGTGATCATTTTATAAATGAGAGGTACTCCTTAATTTGTAATCACTAGAAATGGCTGTGAGAACTTTGAAAAGGAACACTCCTAATACATCTTAAATACTGAGAGCCTGTACATAATATATGCAAAGATTTCTTGTGCCAGATATTTGCAAACTCTCTTTGACAAGGTCCAGCACTTTGATTGATTCACTGGTGAACTAATCTAGGTGAAGTCTTAAAATTCCATGTAGCTGAAATTTATTATTATCATCCTTTCAAAAATTTTGCGATGTCATATCGAAACTCCAAAAGGAATGCAGAAGAATATAGTTCTTAAACTAGAGAATAAAATTGCAGAATATCGCAGTAAATTAACTTTAGGGATACACTAAGAGTGAGAGTACTACGCCCTTGGGGGATTTTTAGAGACATTCAGTTATGCGTTTGGCCTCATAAAACCCTAGGGCTATGATGATTACATGATAGAAACACCCTCTGTTAAGCATTACCAAGTGCACAGCCCAAACGATTTTCTTAGGAAGGGGGTAGGGAAGAGCAGTGGGCAAAAACAAGAGGAAACTTCCTGTTTCTGCGATTCACACATAGACTGTTGTGTTTTCAGTCAGATTTCCCAGTAGCAAATGGGATGTGCTGCTTCTTGAAGAAACTGCTAAGGCCAGGTTAAGGGATGGTTTTTTTCTTAAAAACTAGGATTTGATTTTCAGTTAATTTTCTCTGCTTGTATACAAGCTAGTGAGCTACTTTCCACATTCAGAACATTTAAGTTTATTATGTAATTAGATAATTTTCAATGTGCTTTCTAAAAAAGTAAAGAAACCACAGGCATACCCCATTTTATTGCACTTTTGCGCTTCACAGATACTGTGATTTTTTTTTTTTTAACAAACTGAAGCTTTATGGCAACCCTGCATTGTCAGATGACAGCATTTTTTGAATTAAGTATTTTAAAATTAAGGTATGTACATTATTTTCACAGTAGTTAATAGACATGTATGCTGCTGCTAGGTTGCTTCAGTCGTGTCCGACTCTGTGCAACTCCAGAGACGGCAGCCCACCAGGCTCCCCCATCCCTGGGATTCTCCAGGCAAGAACACTGGAGTGGGTTGCCATTTCCTTCTCCAGTGCATGAAAGTGAAAAGTGAAAGTGAAGTCGTTCAGACGTGTCCAACTCCTAGTGACCCCATGGACGGCAGCCCACCAGGCTCCTCCGTCCATGGGATTTTCCAGGCAAGAGTACTGGAGTGGGGTGCCATTGCCTTCTCCAAATAGACATGGATACATAATGTAATATACATATATATAATTTAAACATAACTTTTATATTCATTGGGAAACCAAAAAATTCACGTGACTTGCTTTACTGTAGTGACTAGTGATCCAGAACCAAACCTTCGATATCTCAAAGGTCTACCTTGATGTATTCATGGTTCTCACCCTACCTTCCATAAATATCCTTCTGCCTAAAACGGACGTGGAGAATAGGTAATCACTGCAAGTTTATGTATTCATTCATTCAACCATTCAGTGAATGAGTGCTGCCTACAAAATAGATACAAGCAAGATGCAGAGAAGGCAGAATGAGTCCCTGCCTTACAGAATGTACAGTTTACCAGGGCGGGGTGGGGGGGGCAGTTTAGAAACAGAGTGACTCAAGACGGAGTAGCTGAATGGGAGGTCAAAGGTGATAAGCAGAGGTTTCTCTCTGCTTCTCAATCACACTGATTTGTTATTGTAACAATGACCATTTATGGCCAATAAAAGATGTGGGCATTCTTTCCCAATCTTCTGCTAAACCCTTCTGGAAGGGTCAGGTCCCAGAAAGAAGAGTTTAAAAGTCGAGAGTGCTCTGTGGCTGCTGCTTCCTTTTCTCCTAGAGACAAAATCTGAACCTGGAGGGACAGGCAGGGTTATGACGGGACATGGATGGACAGAGCCAAGGAACACTGTATCCTGACCCATGACCAGCCTCCTCCAAAACTTTAGACAGGCTTCTTGATTTCTCGAGCCCACATCTGTAAAAGAGGGCCAATGGCACCCAACAGAACAAGCTTCTCGGCTGAACAGAATGCAAGACAAGATGGGCAGGGACTGTGAAGACCAAATAAGGGTGTGTGTATGTGAGGGCGGAGCCCATGAGCTGTGTGAAGGTGAGAGACTTACTTCGGAGCAGGACCCTGCCGAAGAGGCTGTGATCCCTGTCCAGGGTGTTGCAGTTCCAGCGGTGCTGGCGGAACTGGTGCTGGCACTCCATCGTCCACTCAGTCACGCCCAGGCCAATGGCACGCATCACATCCGGGTGTCGGTGGCACAGCTGCCGTTGGTGGCTCACTAGGCCTGGCACATTGTCACACATCACCCTGGAGGAACCACTTGTAGCTCTCATGTACCTAGGAAGGACCAGCATTGGGGAGAGAACTGAACAGCAAGGCCTGGCAGGGTGTTTCCCAGAGTGGGAAAAGTTCAAAACAGTATTTCAAATATGAATTCTTTATCTTTAGGGGAAATTAGAAAGCAAAATTTGTTTTGTTTTGTTTTGTTTTTTAAACTTAAGTTCACTGGAGAAGTGGCACGGCAGGTATGGTGAGTGATCTGGTAGAAGCCACTCCAAAACTAAGTGCTGACTGTTTCTTGGCCATGAAGCCAAGGCCACCAGATGAGGCTCTGGGCAGAGTGGGAGAGGCGAGGTCTGCAGTCCAGGAATGGGATGAGAGGGGAAGGGCCAACAGGTTTTTGGAAGACATTTTTCTCAAGAAGGCTCTGATCTCAATATACAGTGTGTCCAGGCTTGGTTTTGGAGGAAGTAGACCTTTAGAAGCTCCTCACTGTCATTTTGTTGATTTGATGTTTAAGTGTCTTAAGGAAACTGTCTGTCTAATCAGCACCTACTGGGATCTGATGCTACACTCTCTGCACAGACATGCCATTCTTTTCCTACTAAAAATCCTTTAAATATTTCCATTTTCCAGCTCTTTTTTGGCTTTTATAAAGAACCCTTGGAAAAAAATCTTTCTATTGTTATTAAGGATACTAAATGTTTGGAAGAATCAAACAGTGTTATAGCTTCATAAAGTACTTTTGAAAAGAAACTTTAACAAAAAATTACATCATCATCTCTACCCAGATGTTCTCTATTAGTTGTGAAATGTTTAGAAAGGTACCTTTTATATAACCCAAGCTGCCATAGGTGTCTTTTGAAGCGATCAAACAAGGAGAATGTCTTTTTCTTGTATTTTCATTATTTTATATGATCATAAAATCGTTACAGCTGTGACTCCCCCAAAATATCTTTAAGTGACAGCTGAGAGACAATGTGACAAAAAGCCTGGGCAGTAAATAATGTTTATACACCCATGGAAACAGAAATAGTCATTTTATTGAAAAATGGCCACTCTGATAAATCAATCTTTGATCCTGTGTCAGCAATGTCAAGGCTAAACGCCTTTCTGTTCAAAGCAGCTTAGGAAGGAATTGAACCCCTCTTCCTATCAACCCTTTGCTTTGCTTCTTTGGAGAGCTCGTGTCTTCCTAAAGTTTCCTGCTCTAGTCTTTCATTTGGCCAAGATGCCTTACTTTTGCCGGATTCTTAAAAAAAAAAAGCACTTCATAACAGATAACTGATCTTTCTAAATCGAGTTTTAACTGTCTGTTCAGAAGTTTTTAGGTGCAAAAACGTTAGAGAGTTCTCAACTCTCTTTTCTCAAGATCAGAAGGAGATGGAGAAGAGTCTGTGGGTGGGGAGAGCCTCTCCCCATGTAACATTTAAGGATGATAACCTGTTAGGTTTCAAAGTTCCTTCTCTCTGCGAAATAGATAGAAGATCACCGTATAAAGGGACAGCAGCAAAGTTACCCTTTGAGGTGACTGGTTTCTAACAGGGTAACATCTTAGAGCCCCCGACCTCTGGAGCTTTCTGTTAAGGTGGGAGTCTCTACCTGGGGGTAGCAAAATGTTTTTCCGCCCCACTGGGGTGAAGCACTAGGAATGTGGAAGGACGAGAAATAATGCAAAATCACATGCGTTGGGTTCTACGGCTTGCGCCTGCCTGAATCGGCCCGTTTACCTTGAGGGTTTTGCGGGGTGGGAGCAGAGGGAGACGATTGTAGTTTTGGAGGTGAGTTTACACGCGCGCGCGTGCGCACGCATACACAGACGTCTCTGCTAGTGGAGCTAGAGACCCGGCTAGCGCTTGTCTAAAAGATCCCGATTTTGCTGTCACTCAGCTGGATCCAAATAAGCCACACATCCGAGCTCTCGTTTGAGGGGCAATGTATGTGTAGTGGGTGGGGGTAGTGGTGGAAGGATTGGAGTTGTCAAAGCCGGAATGGCCTTCCGAGGAAAAGCGAAGGGGTGATAGGAGAGGGCAGCAGCTGGGATCGGGTCGGAATCCGTGACTGCCACGGCTGCGAGGAACCGCCGCCGGGAAGGATCTATGTGACCAGTGCGGTCTCCATTCCCATCTCCAAAATCCCTCGGCGCCCGTGCGCGTGGACTTACCACCATGAAGAGCTGACCTCAGGGCTGAGCCAGGTAAAGAGTAGAGGGAGCCAGAGCCAGATTCCAACGAGACAGGCGTTCATATTAACCCCCTTGCGTCCGCATCAGGTCAGACTCCGTGTGCGGGCGCCATGCGTGCCCGGAGCAGAAGCGCTCAGCGCTGGGAGCGCCTCGTCACGGCCGCCGGCGCCTCGCCGCGCCCCCGCCCCCCGTTCGCGTCTGCGGCGAGTGGCGAGACTCGCTGATAAAGTTTCAAGCGACCAGCGGGGCGAGCGATAAAGGCCAGCTCGGGCCGCCTCGCCCACAGCCAATTCCCCCAGGCGCGGCGAGCGCGGGCTGCTGGAGAGCTCTGCGCGCCTCAGGCGCGTCCCGGTCCCTTCAGCTCCCTGCCCGCCCAGGCGCAGCCGAGGGAGGGGGCGCTGCGTCGGGCAGGGTGGCGGAGGCGGTGGGGGTGGGGGTAGCGGTGTTTTATATAAGGGTGGACGAAATGATGGCAAGAGAGGTCTGTGGGTGAAGTGAGGTGGGGAGGAAGAAACACCTCTGCGGGGCCTCAAGCACCCGCGGAGGCAGGCACCTTTCGGGAAGCTCCGGGTCAAAGAGCATCAGTGGGTCCCCAGCTGCGGGACCAAGCGCTCCGGGACAGGCGAGGCTACAGAAGTCCCCCAGCGTGCAGTATGGGGAAGCGAGGGAGAGGGTAAAAGATAGCTGTGTCCAGGAGGCAGAAATCCAGAGCTGATTTTCAACTCGTTCCTCCGCTTCTCTCCCTAACACCGAAAGGAAGAGCAAACACTTGTAAATTTGGAGCTAGGGAGGGCAAGGTTGGGGAGGGAGGGGGCCAGGCCTCAAGGAAATGAGGACCTGTGGCCTTGATTCCTCCGGTGCTGGGCTTATATACAAGAGCTCGCAGGGAGGGGAGCCAGGAAGGTCCCTGACCCTCCGGACCTCACCCAGGCGTACTCAGCCTTAGCGTCTGGGGAAGATGCGGCTTTTACGCACACCCAGCTCCTCCCTGGCGCAAAAGACCATGCAGGGAGGAAGCGAGGCAGCAGGAGCCGGCCGAGGGTCCGCGCCCCAGCCCTGGTCTGCCTCTTGTCGCCCGGGCGCTCAGCTTTTGCGCCTTGCGGAGGTAAAGGGGCCATCGGTCCTGATCTGGGCCCCCGGAGGGCCCAGAGAAAGAGGCTTGAGCCCGCGGGTGGAGCATCTTGAGCAGCAACTGGCTTGTAGCCCCGCCGTTTATCACCGGAAAGGAAGGAAGACCAGGAACTCGCGGCGGCCGTGAACTGTTCCATTGCTCTTTTCCTGGGGCGGGGGGACCCGCCGCCCGCCTGCCCGCAGAGCATGCCTTGGGGAATGTGTGTGCGTGTTGGGGGTTGGGTGGGCTCTGCATTGTTAGCAGAGAATGGAGGGGTGGCGGTCCAGATAGGAAGGACAGGCTCTCCCCACACCCTATTCCGAGAGCCGAGACTGGCCGGAGCATCAGCTCTCGCTCGGCGCGAACGAGGTGAGAAGCTGGACGGGGCGAATCTCGGAAAAGCCAAAAACCTGAGAGATGCTGTCATCGCCACCCCTTCCCCCGCTCCCCCTCAACCGCTGGTCCCTGGCAGGTCCAGCCCCTCCCAGGCTGACCCAGATACATCCCCGTTTGGGTCCGGAAAGGGAGGGGAGGGAAACAAGCACCGCGCCACCCACGACTCGGGAAGAGCAGGGCTCCGCGCCAGGGCCGCTCCGTATCGCTGGGCCGCGACCCAGGGGAAGTTCTGATCGGTCTGTGCCGGGAGGGAGGGAGGGGCAGGGGAGGAGCGGGTTGTGTTTCTGCTCACAGTGTGTGCACAAGCTGGTTGTGTGTGTGTGTATGCGCGAGTGGCAATTAAGGGGAGAAGAGGAGAGTGATGTGATAGGCACCAAACAGCAAGAAATATCTCATTTACGTCTATGCTTATAAACCTTTTTCCTGGGTGAAGCAGAAGAGTAAGCTAATATTTACTTCATTCTCTTTTGTCCACAGTCCCTGCACTTCTACCAGCGACTAGTGAATACTGTAGTAGAGGAGTGGGTGTGTATGTTGGGAAAGGTAGGCAGTCATATGCTTTTCTCCTGGACAGTGAGACCTGAAACTATCTAAAACACTCAAGATCCACCCACCTCAGCGCATCCCAGTAGAGGGGGAGTTAGAAATACATGGAGTCTGACTATCAGCTTAGAGGCCTTTCCTCCCCACCCAGGGAGTTATGGAGTGGCCAGGAGATCTGCCCTTCAGCTGTAGATGAGGCCAATGGAATGACCTAAACCTGAACCAGACCTCCTGGAATGAGATCAGGACCATCCCCAAAACTAATGAAATCCACTCCAAAGGACTTTATCCTGGGGCAGGAGCAGTACCTCATGACTTGCAGAGAAGAAATCAGCCTTGGTGAATGGCGAAGGCTAAAAAGTTCAAGAAAAGCTAAATCCAGATGTGAGAAATGTTCACACAGACACTTCTTCCTGTCAGGTCTGTGATTCTGTCTCTAACATTCTCCACCCCTATTCACTTATAATCAACTAGCCCTGTACAAATTCTCCTCCTGCCCAGCAGGTCTGACTTTCCTCCTACCTCATCTGTACTGAGATGGAGTGCTCACTACTAGAAGCTGGGAAATGCTCAAGAAGATTAGGAGGAAAGAAAGTTATTACAAACTTCACCTCTCTTCCAATAAACACTACCATTCTAAGGAAGAATTAAGTAAATTGCACATGATTTCCACCTTGCTATAGCAGATGATGAGTTAGGAAAGACAAGAGTTCAGAGTGCCTTTAGATCTGTGCACTTAATATCTCATTTTTTGTTTCTCATTGAATTGGTTGTAAAATTCATTTACTGTATACAGAACCCAATTCTCTTTCTGGGTATTAATGTTACTTTGCTTGTAACTTTGGTATAGCATTGTAGCCAAATGAGTCAGTCTATTTTCTTAGTTAGATCCATTGTTTGTCTAATCTCCCAGGACAGAGAGAAAACTAATTTACTAGCAAGCCATCTCCACCCTGAAAATGGACAGTTACTTCTTTAACCAAATAGTCATTTGTGTTTCAGTCTGAACTGGCTTCTTCCTAAGGCAGTGACCCCAATTTAGCTACTCACTAACCAGTGATTCAAAAGTCTAGTATTTCCAACTTAGAATCAATGATCTTAAAAGAACATTGTGTATTAACAGAACACATCAGGGAGGGAAAGAAAAACTATTTTTTTTGCTTTCTAAATCTAGTATTATAATATAGATATATAATGATACAGATAATATATCACATAAAAACAGAATATATGTCATTAAACCTTTTTTGCTTGCTTAATCTGTCCATTAAGAGAATCATATGCATAAAAATTTATTAATAAATGTTATTAATAAAGAATTTAGGAGTGACTAAAGGGGAAAGGGGGCAAGCCCTTAAGGGCAAGGAGAACACTTCAAATTTCAAACTTAACCTTTATTTTTGTGTATATGATTCTCTTAGATGGATACACTTAGCAGGAAAAAAAGTTTTAATGATATATATTCCATGTTTTTATTTGATATACTATCTGCATTCATAGGACTTCCCTGGTGGCTCAGACAGTAAAGAATCCACCTGCAGTGCAGGAGACCTGGGTTTGATCCCTGGGTCAGGAAGATCCCCTGGAGAAAGGAATGGCTGCCCACTCCAGTATTCTTGCCTGGAGAAATCCATGGACAGAGGAGCATGGTGAGCTCCAGACCATGGGGTTGCAAAGAGTTGGACACGACAGAGCGACTAACTCTTTCACTTTTACCTATTGTCAGAAATTGCTTTTATGAAAAGTTCTAATATCAGTGATTTAAATCTCAATATGCATTTAAATTAATGGGCACCAAAGACTCGCCTATTACTTAACCTATCACTTGCCTATTACTTAGAAAGTAATAGGTACCTGACTTGTTCTCCTACTGAAAAAAACTGTAAGACCTGGACAAAATGATAAGGCAGATCTTTTCAAGCACTGGGTAATAGGCAGCACACAGCTATGATCTTTGACATAAGGAAAACACACGAAGTGTGCTCCATAACTGTCCCATAACTGTCCTGAGTTTTCTGCTGAAGGACGCTTTTGGGGGAGGAGGGATGGTGCAAGTAGAGCAGTAGTCTTGGTTAAGAAGGAGAGTTTAGAGGCCTGGACTGTTGCAGCACCCGAGATGGGCAGGGTAGAATATCTGAAATATCTGAATATAGGTATCTATAGATATCTGAATATCTGAAAATATGTAGCTGTGGAAAAGAGGGCCCAAGAAGTCTACATGGAAATTAACCCCGAGTCTTTGGCCAAGAGCTAAGCTGAATATAGCCATGACAAGATGCTGCAAGGCTTGGGCAAGTGGAATTACAGAAAGAAAGGAGAGAAAAAAAAAAGTGACAAAAATATTTGAAGATATGTTACACCAGATGCGTCTAGTATCATAAAACGCATCAATTTACAGACCCCAAAACACCAAGCAACATAAGTATACAAAGCATATCACACCTTTGTACATCATTGTACAAACAATTTAAATTCAAAAAGGAGGATAAAAATCTCTAAAGCAGCCAGAGGGAAAAGATGCTTTAAATATAGAGGAACAAGAATACGTGTCATAAACCGACTTTTTACTAGCAATAATGGAAGCCAGAAGACAGTTCAGCAACATCTTTAAAATGCTGAAAACAAAAAATGGTTCACACTGAGTTCTATAATCAGTGAAAATATCCTTCAAAATTGAAAAAGGAGGTCTTTTGTTCTTTCCCTTACCTTGGGAAGAAACTGCAATTCATGAGCAAGGGCAAAAATGGAACAGAGCAGTCCCAATGAAGTCTAAAACTAACTCTGACAGGAGCAAACTGAGTCATGGGCTCTCTATTTGCAAGCCAAAAGAAAATGCAGCCCTCCTTGGAGGAACGTAATTTCATTCTGGGTCTCTACAAAATTTTATCTATTATATCTAGCATCAAATCTAAAAGTTACAAAAAGCAAAATAAAAACCCCATAAGCAAATCAAAAGAAAATAGAGATAGACCCACAAATAATTTAGTTTTGATTTATCTGGGGACTGCAAAATAACTAAAATTTAAAAGTTAAAAAAATAACATAATTTTAACAGAGAGCTGGAATGCATGTTAGAAGATTTAAATGAAAATCCTAGAACTGAGGGCAGGGGGAAGTTAAGACTGAAATTGAGAATGTATGGATTGAAGAACTATCTAGAAGCAGCAGAACAGTGGACTGGTAAACAAGAAGAGAAATGAATAAAAAGTATTCAGGTTAATGCACACAGAGAGAGAGAGAATTAAAGGGGTATAAAAATACAGAACATAAGATATAGCATAAGAATGTCTAGCCTAGTTGTAATTAGAGATCTAGAAGAGGAGAGAGAGAATGGGACTAAGAAAATATTTCCAAATAAGAATTTTCCAAATTGCTGAAAGAAATCAGACCACATATTCAAGAAATCTATAAATTTCAAGCAGAATAAAGACAGGGAAAACCATATTTAAGCAAATCACACAAATGACTGACAAAGACGGGGAAAATATTAAAGCTGCATCAAAAGACAGACACAACAGCTTCATGAGGAGAAATCCTAATATATGACTGGCTTTTCAATAGAACCTCCTGAAATCAACAGAAATCAGAAGATAGTAGAATGATATCTTAAAAAGGAAAGATGAAGGACTGCCAAACTGGAATTCTATAATCATTGTAAAGATCCTTCAAAAATAAAGACAAAGACAGTTTCAAACAAAAGCTAAGAAAATAAGTATTAAGTCTGTTCTTTAGGCTGAAGGAAAATTATACCAGATGGTATTATGAAATTACAGAAAAGAATGAACACTGGGAAGGGTAAGTCTGTGGGAAAATATAAAGTAATATTGACTGGTGAAACAACTATAATATCTTACTAGGTTTAAACCATGTAGAAGGAAAATATATAACATTAGCACAAAACTCAGGAAGGGACTCTGATTCCAGGTTAAGATGGAATAAGTACAATCTGCTCTGTTTCTCCCACTGAGTACTGCTGGACAACGTGGAAGGAATGCAGAGAGAAGCTATCTGAGGACTCTGAAAAGTGAATGGTAGCCATGAAGCATTCATTTTGAAAAGTGAATGGATTAAGAAACACTGACATTTTAAGGTGACTAAGTGATGTTTCTTTTTGTATCTCCTCTGGTATCATACAGCCTGGACCCAAAGCACCCAAAAGCTGGAGTAGGGCAGAGACATCTACGGGGACAGTCTCTAGAATTTTGATTGAAGGAGCCTAAAAGGAACTCCTAACATACTCAGAGTGGGGAAAATCCCTTCATTTTCCCCCAGCCCCCAATCTCTCTCATACCTCATTCCCTAGAAAGTTGCTATTGGCAGTAATGGCATTCATTAGCAGCAGCAAGGACCCACATGTGCCTAAAACTCTTAAGAGATGGGAAAATTCCTCTCCACACTGAAGAACTTGGTACCAAGAAGGTGGGATAATATTTCATGACTTTTCTCCCCTTTCTCTTTCTCTCCTGCTGTTTGGCTCCAGAAGGGTATAGTCACAGGAAGTATATGACAGAGTGAAATAACTAAAACAACAGTTTCCAGACAGAAGACCAAAAAGTATCTAGAAAATCACATACAGAATGAAGAGCTTGGAAAAGTAATCCCACAAAGTTATATGTGAACTCCTATGCTGACCTCCCAGGGTAGGCACATGTGGATCTGACTCTAAAAATCATACTCTGAGAAAAGAACAGTGGGATGTACCTCCGTCAGGTCCCAGATAAACCACTGGGCTTTACACATGCAGGCAGGCATGGAAGTAGCATTGCAAAACTTGAAAACTGAAATGTTAATAATACCAGAGCAAGAACCCACAGAGAGGTAAGGTGGTCAGAATTTTTGGCCTGAACCCAACTGGCTTGATTATGTGCTACAACAGGAATATCAACATTCTTCATAGGATTTAAACAAGACCTAGAGTCTCAACATTCTATTCAAAATGTCCAGGATGCCAAAAATTACTTGACATACAAAGACCCTGTAACATTCCAATTTGACTAGAAAAGACAATGGGACAGACACTGTTTCATAGGTGACACAGATGTTGAAGTTATAGACATTTAAGCAGCTATGATGAAAATGCTCCAAGAAGTAAAGATGAATACTTTGGAAACAAATGGACAATAGGAAACATCAGGAAAGAAACAGAAAATGGAAAATGTAACCACACGGAAGTTTTAGAACTGAAAAAAATATGTACTGTCTTACACAGTGAGATAGTGAAATATCTCACTGAATAAGGGCAGTAGCAATATTGGAATGGCAGAAAAATGTGAGTGAACTTGAAGCCATATCACTAGAAATTATCTAGTCCTAACAGAAGGAAAAAAAAAGAGTGAAAGAAATGAACAAAGCTTCAGGAATCTCTGAAACAATAGAAACAGTCCATTGCAACAAAAACTATTTGCAGAACTAATGGCTAAAATTTTGATAAATTTGGTCAAAGGTATAAACCTTGAGATTCAAAAACCCCAACAGGACAAACCCAAAGAAATCCATGCCATGACACATAATAAAAAAGCTACCAAAACTTATAGAGGAAGACAAACTCTTGTATGACAATAGAGACAAGTGATACATTACTTATGAGGAACAAAGGAAAATGATGATTTGAATGACTGTAGATTTCTCATGAAAAATTGTGAAAGCAGAAGGGAACGAAACAGTCTTTTTAAAGCTCTGAGAGAAAAGAGCTCAGTCCGGAATTCTATATCCAGTGAAAATACATTCATAAATGAAAGTGAAATAAAGATACTCTCAGATGAAGGAAAACAGAAAATTAACTGTCAGCAGACTTGTTTTTAAAATAAATGGCCAAAGAAAAATTTTAAGTTAAAAGGAAAATGATTCAAGAAGGAAATCTGGAAAATCTGGTATGAAAAAAAAAGGCAAAGAAATGGTAAATAGATGGATATATATTATAAACTTCTGCTTCTCTCCAGTTCTTTAAAATATGTTTGATGGTTGAAGGCAAAAATAACAACATTGTGTGATAATGGTTTCACTGAAATTATGATAGGGATTACATTGAATCTATTGATTGCTTTGGGTTTGTGGTGTTGTGTTCAGTTGCTCAGCCATATCAGACTCTTTGTGACTCCATGGACTGTAGCCTCCAGGCTCCTCTTCAGGCTTTCTTCAGGCAAGAAAACTGGAGTGGGTTGCCATTTCCTTTTAGAGGATCTTCCTGACCCAGGGATTGAACCCACATCTCCTGTGTTTCCTGCGTTGCAGGTGTATTCTTTACCACTGAGCCACCAGGGAAACCTGTTTTGGGTAGTTGTTATAATGCCTATTTATTTATGTCTTCTTCTGAAAAAGTTGGCTTAAAGCTCAACATTCAGAAAACTAAGATCATGGCATCCGGTCCCATCACTTCATGGGAAAGAGATGGGGAAACAGTGGAAACAGTGTCAGGACTGTATTTTTCTGGGCTCCAAAATCACTGCAGATGGTCATTGCAGCCATGAAATTAAGACACTTACTCCTTAGAAGGAAAGCTATGACCAACCTAGATAGCATCTTCAAAAGCAGAGATATTACTTTGCCAACAAAGGCCCATCTAGTCAAGGCTATGGTTTTTCCAGTGGTCATGTATGGATATGAAAGTTGGACTGTGAAGAAAGCTGAGCACCAAAGAATTGTTGCATTTGAACTGTGGTATTGGAGAAGACTCTTGAGAGTCCCTTGGACTGCAGGGAGATCCAACCAGTCCATTCTAAAGATCAGTCCTGGGTGTTCTTTGGAAGGAATGATGCTAAAGCTGAAACTCCAGTACTTTGGCCACCTCATGCAAAGAGTTGACTGATTGGAAAAGACCCTGATGCTGGGAGGGATTGGGGGCAGAAGAGAAGGGGACAACAGAGGATGAGATGGCTGGATGGTATCACTGACTTGATGGACGTGAGTCTGAGTGAACTCCGGGAGTTGGTGATAGACAGGGAGGCCTGGCGTGCTGCAATTCATGGGGTCGCAAAGAGTTGGACACAACTGAGCAACTGAACTGAACTGAATTCATTCATCAGTGTCTTACAACTTTCATAGTATGTGTATCTCATCTCCTTGGTTAAATTTATTCCTAGGTATTTTATTCTCTAATGCAATTTAAAATGTAACTTGTCTTATTTTCCCTTTTTGATAGCTCATTATTAGTATATAGAAATGCAACCAACTTTTGTATATTGATTTCATATCAAGTGCATGGAATTCATTTATTAGTTATAATAGTTCTTTTGGTGGAGTTTTAGCTTTTTAAATATATAATATCATGTCATCTGCAAATAGATGCAAATTTCATCTTCCTTTTCAATTTGGATGGCATTTTTCCTTTTTTTCTTGACTATTACTCTGGCTGGCACTTCCAATGTTAAATAAAAGTGGTGAGAGTGGGGATCTTTGTCTTTAAATCTTATAAAAGGTTTCTTTTTTTAAAAAAGCTATTGAGTAAAGTGTTTGCTGTAGGCTTATAATATATGGCCTTTCTTGTGTTAAAGTATTATACATTGCTTCTAAACCCACTTGGTTGAGTATTTTTATGAGGGATGGATGTCAAATTTTGTCAAGTGCTTTTCCTGTGTCTGTTGAGATGATCATATGATTTTATCCTTCCTTTTGTTAATGTGGTATATCACACATTGGTTTGTAGGCATTGACTGAACTTTCATTGCATACCCGGAATAAATCCTACTTGATTATGGTATAAGTTTATGCTAACAATATGGTTAATCATGTGCTGTTGAATTTGGTTAGCTAGTATTTTGTTGAGGATTTTTGCCTCTGTGTTTATCTAGAATATTGGACTATAACTTATTTTCTTGTCATGTTCTTGTCTAGTTTTAGACATTAGGTATCAGAGTAATGCTGGCCTTATAAAATGAGTTTGAAAGTGTTCTCTCTTCAATCTTTTGGGAAAAGTTTGAGAGGGACTTTTTATTAATTCTATTTAAAATGTTTCATAGAATTGACCAGTGAAGCCATCTGTTCCTGACTTTTGTTTGTTGGGAATTTTATTACTAATTCCATCTCCTTCCTAGTAATAGATCTGCTCAGATTTTCTTTTTCTTCATGTTTTAGCCTTGATATGTTGTATGCTTCTAGGAATTTATACATTTCTTCTAAGTTGTTCAGCGTTTTGGTGTATGTGTGCTAAGTTGCTTCAGTCATCTCTGACTCTTTATGACCCCATGGATGGTAGCCTGCTGGGTTCCTCTGTTCATGGGGATTCTCCAGGCAAGAATACTGGATTGGGTGGCCATTCCCTTCTCCAGGGGATCCTCCTGACCCAGGGATCAAACCTGTGTCTCCTGCAGCTCCTGCATTACAGATGGATTCTTTACCACTGAGCCACTGGATAAGCCCATTTTAGTGTATAATTCTTCATAGTAGTCTTTATGATTTTTGTATTTCTGTGGTATAAATTATGTTGTCTCCTCTTTCATTTCTGATTTTGAGTTCTTTTTTATTTTTGGTCAGTCCAGCTGATGGTTTGTCAATTTTGTTTATCTTTCCAAAAAACCATTTCTTAGATTCATTGATCTTTTCTTGTTGTTCAGCCGCTCAGTCATGTCCAACTCTTTGTGACCCTGTGGACTGCAGCACACCAGGCGTCTCACCATCTCCCAAAGTTTGCCCAAGTTTACGTCCATTGCATTGGTGATCTTTTCTATTATCGTTTAAATCTTTATTTCCACTTTGATCTTTGTTATTTCTTTTTACTAACTTTGGGTTTAATTTGTTCTATTTCTAGTTTCTTGAGGTATAAAGTTATACTGTTTGAGATCTTTCTTGTTTCTTAGTCATTTATCACCATGAATTTCTCTCTCAGAACTGCTTTTGTTGCAACCCATAAGTTTTGATATATTTCCATTTTCATGTCTCAAAATGTAGACAGCTAGGTTGCTTCCACATCTTGGCTATTGTAACTAATGCTTCTATGAACACTGAATGTTTTTACAATTGAATGAATTACATGAATCTTTTCAAATTAGTGTTTTTGTTTTCTTCAGATGTATATGCAGGACTAGAATTCCTGAATCATATGGTAGTTCTATTTTTTAGTTTTTTGAGAAACACCCATACTTCCTTTCCACAGTGGCTATACCAATTTACATTTCTACCAACAGCGACCTAGGGCTCCTTTTTTCTCCCCATACTTACCAACATTTATTACTTGTTGTATTTTGATTATAGCTTCTGACAGGTGTTACAGGATGCCTCGCTGTGGTTTTTATTCTCCTGGTGTAGTGATGTGAAGCATCTTTTCATGAGTCTGTTGGCCATCTGGCTGTAGGGCCCTGGGTCTCGGGTCTAATGCCTGTGCACCGGTGAGTGGGGCCAGGTCCTGGGCCACTGATGGCCAGGGCCGTGTCCAGGGTTGCCCGTGAGCTCAGGTGGTGTTCAGGCAGCCTATCTGCTGGCAGATGAGCCTGTGTCCTCGCCCAGTTAGTTGTTTGGCCTGAGATGCCCTAGCACTGGCGCCCACAGGCTGGGATCTGGGGCAGGACTGGCCCTAGGATTAGTAAGGTAGAGGAAGTTTCCAAACTTGCCAGCACCAGTGTCCAGGTAGCAGAATGAGCCCCCAGGATGGCTGCTGCCACTGGCTGTGTCCCCAAGGCGAGCTTCAGTCGCCTGCTGCCTCTTTGGACAACTCAGTCATCAGGTTTCACCAAGCTCCTTTCAAATGAGTGCTTCTGCCCTGGGTCCCAGAGCATGTTAGATACTGTCTGCACTGTTTAAGGTAGAGTCTCTATTTCCCACAGCCCCCTGAGTCTCCTGGAAGTAAGGCCCACTGGCCTTCAAAGCCAGGCATTCTGGGGGCTATCTTCTCAGTACGGGCTCTCCAATCTGAGGACCCCAGTATAGGCTGGTCCCCTCACTCCCTGGGGAGAACCGATGCGACTGTAATGATTCTCTGGGTAGTGACTCACCCACCTGGGAGCACTGGTCTTAACTACACTGTGGTTCTGAGACTCCTACCCATTTCTTTGCAGTGCCTTCTTTTTCTCTTTAGTTGCGTAAGATCCTTTCTGGACGTTCTGGTCTTTTTCACTGATAGTAGTTACGTAAATACTTGTAATTTTGGTGTGCCCATGAGAGGAGGTGAGCCTCAGGGTCTTTCTACTCTGTTGTCTTGGCAGTGTCCCTCTTTTGCAGCTTTTAAGAATCTCTCCTTATCTTTTAACTTTTGACAGTTTAGTTATAATGTGTCTTGATGTGAGTCTTTCTGGATTCCTTTTATTTGAAACATTCTTAGGCTTCCTTGACCTTGATGTCTGTTTCCTTCCCTAGGTTAGGCAAATTTTCAGTAAATATTTCATCAACACACACACACACACACACACACACACACACACACACACACACACACACACACACACACACACACACACACACACACTCTGTCCCTTTCTCTCTCATTTCTCCTTCTTGGTTTCCTATAATGTGAACATTGGTCCTCTTGATGTTGTCCTGCTAGTCCATTAAGCTGTCTCCACTCTCTTTCATTCCTTTTTTTCATGTTCCTCTCACTGGATGAATAGAAGCCTGTCCCTCAGGCTGAAGGTTTTAAAATAAGCAAATAAGCCTCTTTTCGTGATGGAATGGGTGTTTCAGTCTGCTGCCTCTGCTCTATGGTCTGAGAAGCAGCCAGTGAGTCTGTGTGAACCTGTTAAGAACTCTCTCTCCATTCACTATAATCTTGTAGATCTCATGGATGCAAGCCTGTTGGCTTTCAAAGCTAGATGTTTCGAGGGCCCATCTTGAGTGTAGTAAGGTAAAGCAGAACATGTAACATAGGAGATACTGTTGTAGCTGTCTCTGAAAAATACAGCCTTCCACACTCTTCTCTCTGGCAGAAGTAGTTCGCATTATTTTGCATGCACAAAACCTTCACTCTCTCCCACTCTTGTCATAATGAAATAATAGTATTGGTTTGAGGTCTAGGACCTTGTTATCTAAATTAGTTGTAGTACAGATAAGTCTCTTCAGGTAGTAATTCTAAAATGTATATGAAAATGCAACAAGCTTAGAACAATCTAATAATTTTGAAAAAGAACCAAGTTGGGCTGTGGGCCCTCAAACTTACTTAATAAAAACTATAATAATTAGGGTCAAGCGATAATTGCAAGAATAGTCAAGTAGAAACAAATTTAAAATAACAGAGTCCCTAAATGGGGCCCTACATACAGAGTCAACTTGTTTTTCAGAAAAATGCAAAGCAATTTAATGGGGAAAGAAAGCTTCTTAAAAAATTTGGCACTAGAGCAAATGGATAGCTGAATGAGCAAAATTAATCTTTAACCCTATCTCCTATAATACCAAAAATAAGTATTTTTAACATGGATTATATTTATGACATTGATCATAAATCTTGATATGAAAACTAAACAACACAAGCAAGCTTTAAGAATAAAACACAGGACAACACCTTAAAGACCTTTGTATGAGCAGATATTTCTTAAACAGAACATTAAAAGCAGTTTGAGGGAAAAGAGAGTCATGGCCGCCTACAAGCTGGGCTGATCTGGCATGGTGAGAGCATGTGGAACTTGGAGAACGGTTTCAGTGGCTGGTACGATGCGGACCTGAGCCCAGCAGGGCACAAGGAGGTGAAGCAAGGTGGGCAGGCGCTGAGAGATGCTGGCTATGAGTTTGACATCTGCTTCACCTCAGTGCAGGAGAGAGCAATCCAGACCCTCTGGACAGTGCTGGATGCCATTGACCAAATGTGGCTGCCAGTGGTGAGGACTTGGCGCCTTAATGAGCGACACTATGGGGGGTCTGACTGGCCTCAATAAGGCAGAAACTGCTGCCAAGCATGGTGAGACCCAGATAAAGATCTGGAGGCGCTCCTCTGATGTCCCACCACCTCCCATGGAGCCTGGCCATCCCTTCTACAGCAACATCAGTAAGAATCGCAGGTACGCAGACCTCACTGAAGACCAGCTGCCCTCCTGTGAGTCTGAAGGACACAATTGCCAGAGTCCTGCCCTTCTGGAATAAAGAAATTGTCCCCCAGATCAACGAGGGGAAACGGGTACTAATTGCAGCCCATGGCAACAGCCTTGGGGGCATCGTCAAGCATCTGGAGGGTCTCTCTGAAGAGGCTATCATGGAGCTGAACCTGCCGACTGGCATTCCCATGGTCTATGAATTGGACAAGAACTTGAAGCCCATCAAGCCCATGGAGTTCCTGGGGGATGAGGAGACCGTGCGTAAAGCCATGGAGGCTGTGGCTGCCCAGGGCAAGGCCAAGAAGTGAGGGCAAGCAGCAGATTACTTTCCCAAGGATCACCCTCCTCCCCTGCCCTGGCCCACCCTATTCCTCTGCACCTCTCCCTGGCACCTGTCCCACTCATGACATCTGTAGGCATCATAAGTTGTAGCTGCAGATGGGGACCAGCGGCTCCCAATTCCACATTAGCCATTTTCTCTCTTGCACCCACTCCCTTCATACAGTCTAGTCAGAATGGCACGTCTGGGGCATGGTCTTCAGTCCAAGCCGAGGGAAGACTTATCCAGAAGTGTTGAGAGGTCATCACTAGGGGTTTGATGGTGGTTTATTACTAAGGAGTTGGTTGAGTAGGGGTCAGGGAGAAAACCATGCTGAGGTGTGACCAATGAGGAGAAGTAAGAGCCTATTCGTGTCCCCAGAGGCCAGCCGGGCACTGTTGTTAGGTGACTCGGGACTCTAGTCATTCCAGTGGAGATGAATGTAACCCAAATGGTGACTCAATCAAATATTCCTCCCTGACTCTAAAAGGCTGGATCAATCCTGAATGTTTTTGTGTTGCATTTACTTAAAAAAAAAAAAATACACACACACACACACACACAAAGACCCCTCCTGGGGTTTTTAGTGGTGGTTGAAATATTCCCACATGTGGTCATCAGCAAATAAGTCATTCCTTACACCCTCATGGGATAAGCTCCTTGACTTCTAAGGTGTAGGAGTGCATCCTGCTGTGTGTTTTAGAATCCCTCTCCTGCCTTACTGTTTTGTGGCAGCGGAATACCTCTTGATCATGTCCAAGTGTGTCTCTCACTGTGCCTGACTTCTGAACCATGTTCCAGTTGCTTGGCCCAGCACTTGGGCCCAGTACTCATTTGAGCATAACTGTACTAAAAATATCTTTTTTCCAGATCAGTATAAAATAAAGGAGTGATGTGCAAAAAAAAAAAAAAAAAAAAAGGCAGTGTGAGGGAAAAGAGAAAAGTGTTGAATTTAAGACCTTTTGTTCATCAAAATACACCTAAGAAAGTTTGAAAAGCAAACCTCAGACTAAGAGAAGATATTTGCAATACATATATAAAGGACTTTTCTCTTGAATATTGTAAGAATTCCTGCCAGTTAAAAAGAAAAAAAGTAGACGATCCAATTATAAAATGGGCAAAAACCTTGGATAGTCATTTCACAAAGAACATATTCAAATATCCAACAAATATAAGAACAAGAGCAAATAAAACAAAAGGAGAATGATCAGAGTTAAAGTTTTCCGGATTATAATTTTAACCCGGAAAGGAAGGCGGAGTTACTGGTTCTCCTTAGACTTTCCATCTGTTGTTATGTTAAAAATTTAAGGATAATCACTAAAAAGAATATGTAATTTACAATATGGTTGAAAAAGAGGAGGACTTAAAAACTCCATAGGGGATTCCCTGGTAGTCCAGTGGTTAGGATTCTGTGCTTTCACTGCCAAGGGCTCGAGTTCAATCCCTGGTCAAGGAACTAAGATCCCACAAGCCCTGCAGTACAGCCAAAATAAACAAAAAACAAACAACAACAACAAAAAAACCACCAACTTCATAAATCAGTGAGAAGAAGGAAAGGAGAAAAGCTTAATAAAAGCCAAAGGGATGATGGAAATAAATATAAATATACCAATAATCACAAGAAATGTAAATTAACTAAACTTTCCATCTCTTTTTAAGGACAGGATTGACAAATTTATTTCCTTTTAGGACACAGGAAAAAATGAAAGTATAAGAATAGTAAAGGACATATCAGGAAAACAATAGTTTCTTTAAAAGTATACCTTTACTAGTATCAGAAAAAAAATAGATTTTACGGCAGAAACATTAGTTAGGGATTAAAAAAAGCTGGATCATATAATGATAAAAGATAAAATCCACCTGTAAGACAGCAATAATTTTAAGTTTAATTCACCTAACATTATAGTCTCAAATCTTCATAGCAAAGATGAGCAGAAATACTAGGTTAAATTTAAAATCTTAGTGAGAGATATTTAACCCACTGCTGTCATTAACTGACTATATTTTTTTTTTGCCATGTAACACATAATTTAAAACCAAAATTTTGACACTTAAAATAGCAGCCATGTGTTAGCTATTTTGTGAAGCAGAAATGTAAACAGGTTTGAGCTGGGCACTTTTTCTCCTGAGCTCAAATGGGGCCAAGCGTTCGATGGCCTCACTCTCATGTCAGTGAGTTTGCTAGAGTGAAGGATAATGGGGCCACGGTTATTTCATTATATTAAACTATCCTGAACTTGTTGATGTGATGGAGGATCAGAAAAGCAACAAGAGTGGAAAGCCTAAGGCATACCTAAAGCAAACCCTGAAGCCTTTGTTTCCATCCTTTTGCTAATGCCCCATTGGCCAAAAAAAATCAAATAGCCAATGTGGATACTGAGGCTTATGAAAGAGACTCCACATGCTGTCCCACTGCAAGGGCATAAATACAGGGAAGGAATACTAAGAAGTATTAGAAATAGTCCCCAAATTAACAAGAACATCCATTTTGACTGCTATTATTAACCCTGGGACTAAGGGTTAAAACATTCTAAGGTAAAGAAATAAGTACAAGAAATAGAAAGAGGTCAAAATTTCATTATTTGCAAATCTATGTATAGAAAACCTGAAGCAATCAGTGGACAAAATTATTAAGATGAATAAGACAGTTCAGAATCTTTATTTGTATTTAAGATCAAGCACAGAAGTAACTATGTTTCTCAGCCAGCAATAAACAAGTTCAAATGTAGTAGTAAATTACTGTTGTGCTACTAGATATTAAGATATATTATAAAGTCTTGGTACTTAAAACAGTGTGATATTGGCAGCAAATAGATGCATGGAATAAAACATAAAACTCAGATCCGTAAGTCATTAGAAATTAGGCATAGAAATAAGTACCACTTCAAATCAAGGAGGAAAAGATTATTTTAAAATGGCGATGTGAAAATTGGCTCACTTATTAAGGAAAGAAATGTTACTGGATTTCTATTTCACACTGTGCACAAAAATAATTTTCAGCTCTGTTAAGGTCTAAAACATAAAAATTAAAACTTTAAAGCACAAAAACATAGGTAAGATTTTTTTAATGTTTGGGCAACAAAGAACATCATAAACAAAAGATAAGCAGTAGATAGAAATCCAGTACATGTTACAGATAAATGACTGTTATTTCAAATATTTAAAGGAGTAAAAGCCAATAAGAAACAGTTCAGTAGAAAGATAAGCAAATGATAGTAGAAAACAATTTATAGGGAGAAAATGGCCTATAAATCTAAGAAATGCTCAGTTACACTAGTAATCAGAGCACAAAATAAAAAATCAATTTCATTGAATCCATCAGATAGGAGAAAACTTAAGGACATTAATTTTAAGCATTGGTATAGCTGTGTGGTAAAGAACACTCTCATGCATGGCAGGTAGGTCTGTAAATTGATATAGATTGCTTGAAGAGTGCAGAACAGCAGTGATGTAGTCAGGCTCTCACCTGGAAACAGATGGCATGATAACTCAAGGAGATTTGATTTGCAAAGAGACTGTTTTTCAAAGTGTGGGCAGAGAAGCTGTTACCACCCCCCAGACCAGAACGGATGTGGAAGGAAGTAAAGTTTCCAGGAACCCAGGAATGAATCTTGAGATTGTCTTGAGACAAAGCCTTCAGTTGAGGGGCACAGGTAGTAATCTCATAGGAATTACTGCCAGGTGAATAAATATCTATACCCTACTCTCCTTCAGATATTCTGCCACTGGATAAATTCCATCAAGAGTTGAAGGGTCCTTTGATGTATTTCATAGATTCAGCTTCCCAGGGTGGATTGAGGTGGAGAGAGGATCTCAAGGGGGCAAACAGAAATACCCAGCAACATCAAGAGTTAATGAAATAGAAATTGAAGATTTTTTTCCCCGACAACTAGCTATTCCACTGTTAAATGTAGTTAAAGAAACTTTGTCATATTTACACAAGTAGGTAAAGTGTGGGATGGAATATTATATAATGGAATATTATAGAGCAGTTAAAAGGAATTCATTACATCTTCACTTTTTAGCATGGATGTATCTGAAAACAGTGTTTATGGAAAAAGCAAATTGGAGAATAAGGTACCATAGGTATAACCCTGTATCAGTTGGGATGCCTTTGACACCATTAATAAAAAACCCCAAACGATGGGTTAATTTTTCTCATAATGTAGAGGTCAGCAATTCAGAGCTGGTGCAGCTGCTCCAGGATCTATACTAGGAGGATTCTTGCACTGTTCTTAGTGTGGGGCTCCATCTATGGCTTTCAGGTATTTGGGAACAGCCTCATATCTGTGCTTAAAATGAAATCATTTCACAATGTTTATCACTTCAGTTGGCCCAGATTTTACCATGTCTTTAGTATTCATTTTCAGGTAGACATAAAGTAGGTAAATATTTAAAAATCAAGTAAAGTTAATAAATAGCTAAAAAAATGTGTCCGTCTCAGGTGGATAAACTGGTGGCTCTCATGATCTGTAAACCATTTCTGGGAGAAGAGGTCCTCTTTGTGGCTTGAGGTAAAGGTGCATTAGGGTGTCATTATCAAGCTGAGTCTGAGCTGGACTGAATTACATATCTCCTTAGTTTTCATCTATGGATGAAAAGAATGCAAGCTCTAGCTCTCACTATCATCACAAGAGGGTTTAATAAACTTGGCTTTATAGACAAATGGTTTCTGCTTTTGAGCATAGGTACCAACTGTTAAAAGGGAAGAGGGAAAATGGAATCTTAAATAATTTATCAGCTTGGTTTATTAAATGTTGTCTTATGGACTGTGAATGTACCTGTGTTAGCTTAGACAATTTATGTATTTTTAATTATATATTACTATTTTAAGTTATATGTCACAAACATCTGGTCCTGGGAATTATAAAGATCTGATTTTTGGTACAAGTCACTTGTAGTGAATGCTTTATGATAAATTTTACTGCTGGTGGGAATGCAAACTAGTACAGCCACTATGGAAAACAGTGTGGAGATTCCTTAAAAAATTGCAAATAGAACTGCCTTATGACCCAGCAATCCCACTGCTGGGCATACACACTGAGGAAACCAGAATTGAAAGAGACACATGTACCCCAATGTTCATTGCAGCACTGTTTATAATAGCCAGGACATGGAAGCAACCTAGATGTCCATCAGCAGATAAATGGATAAGAAAGCTGTGGTACATATACACAATGGAGTACTACTCAGCCCTTAAAAAGAATAAATTTGACTCAGTTCTAATGAGATGGATGAAATTGGAACCGATTATACAGAGTGAAGTAAGCCAGAAAGAAAAATACCAATACAGTATACTGACACATATATATAGAATTTAGAAGACAGTAACGATGACCCTATATGTGAGACAACAAAAGAGACACAGAGGTATAGAAAGGACTTTTGGACTCTGAGGGAGAGGAAAGGGTGGGATGGTTTGGGAGAATGGCATTGAAACATGTATACTTTCTTGTAAGAAACGAAGCGCCAATCTATGTTCAATGCAGGATGCAGGATGCATGGGGCTGGAGCACAGGATGATTCAGGTAGAGGATGTGGGGTGGGAGGTGGGAGGGGCTTTGGCATTGGGAGATTGTGTTCACCTGTGGCTGATTCATGTCAATGTATGGCAAAACAAATACAGTATTGTAATTAAAAAAATAAATAAAAATTAAAAAAAAGAAAAAAATATAGGTTTTGTTACAATTAGACAAATGACTGGCATATAGTAAACACCCAATTACAGCAATTATTTTTAATCTGACTATTACTGTTATTCTTATGTTATGGATGAAGAACCAGAGAGTTGGAGACTTTTGGTAGTGTTCTAAAAGTTGTATGGGTAGTTAGAGGCAGAGCTGAAACTGGAACTCACTGTCTGTTTAGCCACATGTCTGCATTAACTATAAAACTCTACAGTCACGTCTATGTTACTCCATTTAACATTTCAACAACAACTCTAGTTCAGAATGAGCTTTATTTTTCAAATTAGGAAACTAAGTTCTGGAGAAGAAGTTATTAACAGTGATCATACATTTCATGATTTATGCAAGGCTCTGCTGGGTCAGTTGACAGAACTGGGTTCCCTGGAAAGCAAACACTGAAGTGAATGAAGATTAGCGTACAGGACATTTATTAGGGAGAGCTCTGGAGAGGAAAACCTGTTCAAGGGAAGGGAAGGAAGCAGGACTGGGTAGAGGGAGAAGATGGACTGTGACAGTCTTTAAAAATAAATAATTTATTTAGCTGTGCTGTGTCTTGGTTGTTGCATGTGGGGTCTAGTTCCCTGGCCAGGAATGGAACCCAGGCCCCTGCATTGGGAGCACAGAGTCTTAGCCACTGGGCCACCAGGCAAGGCCCTGTGATGTAGTGCTGATGAAGGCCTCAGCCAACCCCACCAGGAGCTCTGAAAGAGGGATGGCCCCTTCAGAGTTAATCTTGATTTGGGAAAAGGGTCCTTGAAATTGGGGCTTTTAAAGCCCTATGTTGATTAGTCATTGCTGGGAGTAGGACATGCTTTTGGGAAGGCATCTTTCATTAACAGAGAAAACTTCTAAAGAGGCCTTTCTGCTAGCTGCATTCCCAGCAGCTGTGGGAATAAGTTCTTTATTCCTAAAGAGCAATCTGGGAGTTACATCACAGTATATACTTCAGGAAACTAAACCTTATTAACAACAAAATACATAATTTTTCTTTCATTCTATGATGCTAATCCTATTTTATCTAGAAACTGACTGAACTTTCACACTAACTCTAATCTTTCATTTCTACATTTTAAGTCCAATTTTTATTTACCACAGCTAACCCCAGTGTTAATTAACATTGCCACTAACATGACAATTGTAGTTCTACCACTAACTATAGTTAATTGTTATATTACCAGTAACTGGATGGTTAATAGTACTACTACTGAATATTCTAGGTGTCTGATTTTAATACTTTACATTGATGGCACAGGAAATTATATATATGCAACTCGAAAAATTGGTTTAGCACAGTGAATCTTAAATCCATGATAAGAAGCTTACTCTGTTAATACTGTTATTTTAATGTTCACTTATTTGGCTGTGCGGGTCTCAGTTGAGGCACATGGGATCTTTAGCTGTGGCATGTGAACTCCTGAATTGTGGCATGTGGGATCTAGTTCCTGACCAGGGACTGAACCTGGGCCCCTCGCATTGGGAGCATGGAGTTTAGCCACTTAATGCTAGGGAAGTCCCGCTTGCTTTAAATATAGTCTAAATCTCTTCTAAAAGAGTTCACACAATGGCACTTAGCCAGTTTTCCTTTTTTTTTTTTTTTTTTTTGCAGGAAGGCACTGATTTGAGGTTGAGTGAGACCTTCTCCCATAAGATAAGTGAATCTATCACGACATTCGCAACTGTGGAAATCAAAAACAAAATGCTCAACCACACCCTTTCCATGAAACAGTTTTACAGAGTGGCTTTTTTTTAAGCTTATGTCTTTAAGACAGTAACCTCACTGTCTCTCTTAATAGCAAAAGTATTTGAGTTTTCTGATCTCATATAAAACACGTAATATATGCGTATATTACTGTCGTATACAAAGCACTCAGTAATTGTTTAATGAACTGAAATGTAATTACTAGTAATTTCCCCAAAATTTATTATAAAATATTGGCAATAACCAAATGTTAAGATCAATTCTCTTATCAGATCTCTGGATGTGAAATCAAAAACAAAACCACTTATGAGGGGTTCAGTGTGTCTAGGGAACACTGATTCTCTTACATAAAGCCCCTATGATTTTACTCTAATTTCAGAACTCCAAATTGGCCCTATTAACAAGGAGGCATTGTTCTGATTCATTTAGTCTTTAGAACCTATTTTACAGATGAGGAAACCAAGACTGAGAATGTACAAGGTAATGCAACAGGGCTAGGAACCTAGGCTACCTTGCTTTACCTCATTGTCAACAGGAAAGTGAAGGCTTGAGAGGAAAGAGACAGCATTTAACAGTAGGCAGACTTCAAAAGCAAAGAAAAGAAAGATGGATAAAGTGTTAGAAAGATTCCAGGAAGGAAGAAAATTCATGGAAACAATTATGAAAGATTAGTTGCGAAGAGAAAGGTGAATAATACTGCCTTCTAGAGATAAGTCCAGAGATGGTGACACTTCCAAAAGGCCTTTACTCTCTCCCCAAAACTGTTATGCAGTATTAAAATTTGTTCACTTTGTTTAGACTATTGATAGGATAATCTGAATTTATAGGTAGAGAAATATAATAATAGAGCATTGCTCAAATAGTTTAGAATTACTTTCTTTAATAACTAACAAATGTGTCACATAAGTCCAGTATAACATTTTATTGGCACTTGAAATAAATGTATTACTCACTAGTGGATGTGCCAAAAAGAAAATCCCCACCCTATTTCCACCCCCACAGAGCTACAAATGATTATTTATTAAGCAGTGACAGAGTGACTTGGAGTGCAAGTCAGAAGTCATCGTGGTTATCTGTGTTCTTAAAGATCAACTTTTGGATACTGTTAGGATAAATAAAAAGGTTGTCAGTGTAAAAAGTCACATTAAAAAACAAACTCAATGTCAATTCTGGTGCTTGCAATTGTAGCTGGTTTCATTAGACTTTTATATATCCTGTTTCCTGTATTTAATGCATATAATTAATTTAGGTATTAGCTTAAATACCTTCTACAGTAAAGTTTTCAAAATTTAGAGTGTAGCCTTGCTTTACCCATCATTTATCTACTCATAATGTTTCCTGGTCAAACCAAGGTGGTCTCTCTCTTTTGCTTCTTCTTAGGTGCTCTTAGAATTTTAAGCAACCTGTGATACTAACCTGGAGGGAGGTAAAGCTTACATGACAAGTATTTAGCTAATGTTTCTGGCTTAAAAAAATTCTTTCGTACTGTTCTGGGCCAAGGACTATGTTAAAGGATGTAGCAGATACCCTAGAAATACCGGTGTGGGAGTTTCACTGCCAGGATACAAGTGTAAAGAGCAGCGTGGACAGACTCTCCAGAGAAGCAAAGCTAGAGAAAGCTATCAACACACAACTTTACTAAGAATTCTTGCAGAGTCCTACGGGCTCAGAACAAATGAAAAAATATTTATTCAAAGAAACCTACTACAACTCAGTATGACCCTGAGTGGATGTGGTCAACAAGATGGGGCTCCCTCTCCCCTCAGCTCCCAAATAAGGGCTCCCATATCTCATCTCATCTAAAGAGCAATCCTCCAGCTTTTCTAAGGCCTTCCGACTCTAAGCTTAAGTGGCTAAATTCTGATGAGTGTGGCAGAAAGGTAGAGGGCTCTCTCCTTTCATTGAGCTCATGGGATGAGAGTTTTACCCCAGGAATGGCAAGGCCAGACACTAAGGCCCCATCTTCCTTATGCCAGCTCACTCACAGGACTGGAAGAACAGAACTGTAAGAAACAAACCCAAAAGACCAGAGGCTACCGCCCCACCCAGCACTCAGAGGAGTGGCTCAGAGATTTTGTCCAGGGAAAGAAGCAGTCCATAAGAAAGGAGAGTTTCATTCTTCTCCCCAAAGGAATTGACTTCATTTGAAAGAGAATGTCTTGAAGAAAACATTTTCTCTTAATTAGGAGCAATAAACTAAATTGTAGGCCAACTAGTTCACCAGAGAAGCAGGGAGAGACAGCTGAGATGGACTGTCCCCTGGTCAGAATATGCCTCAAAAGATGGCCTCAAAAACTATCCCATCCAAATTTAATTCTATCAGACTGCTGAGCAATGCATGCTCCAGGGCATGTCAAAAACGATCAACCAATCAACCAGTAATTGGTGGAACCTAAGGGCTGGGTGTCCTGGGAGAGGGCACGACAACTCACTCCAGGATTCTTGCCTGGAGAATCATCATGGACAGAGGAGCCTGGATGGGTTACAGTCCATGGGGTTGCAGAGTGGAATATGACTGAGCAACTCGGCACAGTGCAGCAAAGCAATGGGCTGGGTGTAATACCAAATGAGGCAGCCAGCCTACTAGAGATATTAGAAAAAGAGACAGAAAGAACCCTGCTAAAACCACTGCCATCCCAGGTTGAGTGTGTACATGCCTAAGACTGCACTCTCTTAAAAGTGACATCAGGGGCTCCACTTTTGGGGGAAGCAGGTTTCAGTAAAATAGACCAGCCAAGTCACTAAACAAATAAAAAAGCAAGAGCAGCAACAGCAGTTCCTTGTGGGGAGGGAGAGAGGAATCCCTTTCCAGAATAGCCAGTTTTAACAAAAAATTATGAGATTTGCAAAGAAATGGGCAAGTGTGACCCATACATAGGAAAAAGATTAGGCAACAGAAACTGTGAGAGGGACCGGATGTTATTTTTAATAAATACTTTCAAAGAGGCCACTATAAATATGATTAAAGAACTAAAGGAAGGTATGAAGAAAATGTTTCATCATAAAGAATGTCAATAAAGAGGCAGAAATAATAAAAAATGGAAATTATGAAATTAAAAAGTACAATAATTGCAATAAAAAATTATAGTAACTAAACAGTCGACTTGAACTAGAAAAAAGAATCAGTGAAGATAAATGAATGAACATTATGCAAACTGAAGAAGAGACAGAAAAAAGAATGAAGAAAAACAGAACAAAATGTTGGATACTTTTGGATTCACCAATACAGGTGTAATGGGAATACCAGAAATGGAGCAGAAAAAGAAATAGAAAACACATTCAAAGAAATTATGGCTGGAAATTTCCCAATTTTGATGAAAAACATTACACATCAAAGAAGTTCAATGAACTCCCCCAAGTAGTATAAATGCAGAAGCTCAAACACATACATATCATAGTAAGAATGCTAAAAGATGAAAAGGAAATCCTGAAAACTTGCACAAGGAAGCCCCCAAAGTTCAAAAGCTGGCTTATCATTTTAAAAAACTGTGAAACTGGAAGCAGTGAGACAGGATAGTCAAAGTTCTTAAAGAAAACAAACTCCTGTCAGCCTAGCATCTGATATCTAGAAAAACTTTCTTTAAAAATAAAGGCAAAACAAAGACTACCAGGTAGACAAAACTTAAAAGAGAATTGCTAGCAATCCACCTTATAAGAAACACTAAAAAAGTTCTTCAGAGTGGAAACAAACAAACCTAAATGGGAATCTAAATCTTTAAGAAAAAACAAAAAGCAGTAGTAAAGGTAATTATATAATTATAAAAACAGTATCCTTCTTCTCCTTTCTTTTTAAAAAACAGTTATTTGAAGAAATATATACATAACTGTACCATTGGGTTTGTAACTTATAGAAATGTATTATATTTGAAAATAATAGCACAAAGGAGGTAGGTGCAAAGAGTTGTACTGGAGTAAGGAAGTAACACCAGATGGTAACCTGAACCCATAGGAACAAATGAAAAGAACCAGAAATAAGAAAGTCAATGACACATTCTAGAAATATAAACTTGATGGTCATCTTTTCTGATCCTTTAGCAGACACAGAATTACATAAAACAATAATTAAACACTGCACTGTTAGGTTTATAATATATATAGATGTAATATGCATAATAATACCAGTATAAAAATGGAAGACAATGAAATAGAGCACTACAGGAATGTTTCCGTATCTCACTGAAATTAAGTTAGTGTAAATCAGAAGCAGATTCCTGTAGGTTAAAATATACATGGTAAGCCCTAGAGAAACTGAAAAAATAACTCAAAATGTGAAAAATCATTAGATTTTAAAATATGAGACATATAAAAATTAAAATGACAGATATTTCTAATATTCTAATAATAAACCAGTAACACTGAATGTGAGTAGATTAAATAATTCAATCAAAAGACAGATTGTTAGACTGGATATTATTATTTTTAATTAACATTAGTAACTGTGTGACATTAGACAGGCTGGCAATGGATAGCTTGGTGGGCTAACTCCAGGAAATCACCTGTATTTGTAAAGTTTTACTGTAGCACAGCCACATCTATTAATTTATGTATTATCTACAATCCGCTACAGTGGCGGTGTTAAAAGTTGTGACATATGGCCTGCAAAAGCTAAAATATTTCGTATCTGGTCCTTTACAAAAAGAGTCTGCTGACATAACTAAAGGAAACCCAGTGTGGAAGTTCTTCTTTAACTGATTATGTTTCCCAGGACATTAAGAAGCAAAGCCATTATTTAAGAATGAGATCAAGAGAAAGAGGTCTTAGAAGTTTGACTGAGAAGTAAAAAAGGTTAGTGAATACACCAGGGACATGGGATAGAACTGGTGGGAGGCGCTAGGCATGGCACTGGTGGAGAGTGGCAAGGAAGCAGACGTTTTTGTGTGTGTTAAAGATACCTGCATTCTAACTAGTGCTTATAATGAATTATCTGAGCTTCAAAGTTGATTCCAAAGGTACAGGAACATTTTCTGATTGCAACTAATTACCAATTAATAAAGTTTTACTACTTTCAAGTACATAAAATTAAAATTAGGTTTACACCACTTCTGTCTGTGGTTTTAGGGAGGTTCTCCACTGAGTTTGTTCTATGAAAAGGAAGACAAATGATTTTTAATGAGCTATCTTATAAAAGAATGAATATTCTAGAAGTTATACCCTGCCTCCCTCATAGTAAAGCACTGTAATTAAGTCAGATAATCAGAGTAAGAAGGGACTTAAATGCTAGATAAAATAACTAATTTTAAACCAGGAGAAAAAGTTTATTTTACCCAGGAAGAAACAATTTAATCACAAAAAATGCTGCCCTCCTTAGTCTGTAATCTGAAAATTATACCGTAATTGTCAAGGGAATGAAAATACTCAGATAATGCAGATACAATGGACTTTATAGTACTTCTTTTCCCTGAATAGCTAATTATATTTGACATATACTGGGACAGATTATTATCACCACCGTGACTACTAAAGCATCAATATTTTAAGGAATTGTGCAATATATCCTTTTGAAAGCAAATATTTTATCAATCTGCATTTTCATAGTTTGTCTTACTGTTTAAGAGATGCATACAGTTTGGTTTGGTTAGCAAAAAAATTTTAGCAATCCATTGAGTCAACTGATGGTCTTTAAAGATGAACTGATATGAAAGACTACTGTAAATAAACAATCAGGTAGTATGTCTGTCACTTTCCTACAGTTTTTTTTTTTTAAGGAAACTAAAACTAACATTTATTAAACACCTCTGTCTGCCTGAGCACTGGGCTAGTAGTGAAACATGATCTATGTTAAAGAAGTACCTATTATCCTATCCATTCTCTCCTTTAGTTCTAAGACGTGAAGCCTTAAATTTAAAAGAGGGATATTAGAAAAAATGTCTTACTGTGGCACTTAGGTTAAAATGTCAGACACCAATTCCTTCCAAAAATGTATGGTTGAGTAATTCTCAGATAAAAAGAATGACTCAAACCTTGCTGCTTTGGTATAACCAAGAGCTACTAGTGCTACTAATAATATTCCTCATGCTGTTCTTCTTTTCCACAATTTTCTTGTTTGATGTTTACCTTTTTAATAACTGTGTATAACTGCATCTAAGTATGGTACTAAATAAAGCAAGATTTAACTACTGTGCTGCTGTTGCTGCTGATAAGTCTACTATGCTGCTGCTGCTAAGTCACTTCAATCGTGTCCGACTCTGTGCGACCCCACAGACGGCAGCCCACCAGGCTCCACCGTCCCTGGGATTCTCCAGGCAAGAACACCGGTGTGGGTTGCCATTTCCTTCTCCAATGCATGAAAGTGAAAAGTGAAAGGGAAGTCACTGAGTCATGTCCAACTCTCAGCGACCCCATGGACTGCAGCCTACCAGGCTCCTCTGTCCATGGGAGTTTCCAGGCAAGAGTACTGGAGTGGGGTGCCACTGCCTTCTCTGAAGTCTACTATAGTGCCTGATAAATTAGGCCTATCTTTTCTTCACTTTTATAATCTGAATATCATTATTTTGATTTTGAAAAAAAGAAAAACCCATAAAGAAATCATGCATTACTTCTTTAGCTTGGTATGAGAAATCATATGCCAAATGCCATTCACTTTCATACCATCCTCAAGAATGTTACATGCACTACATGTCATAAGTTCCCAAAAGTATACTACATAAGAAATTCTAATGTGCTTTGGGCTTTCCACACTACTCTAAATTTTCTGCTTTTTAAAATTTACATTTAAAATATTTTTCCTGTTTTTAATAAATGATTAAAAATTTTCACATTTTACTATACTCTGCATTCCCTAAAATATTCTAAAATTAATAATTTCTACATAATGATATATAACTAAAAAAACTAAATAAGAAAGTCCTTACTACATAATAATGGAAAGGGAAGACATGGACTAAAAGAAAGCTACTGTTTATGAACACTTTACAAATTCTGTAGATTCACTGTGACAAATGAACATACTTTTTAAATGTCAAAGAATATTAGATAAAACTTTTATTTTGAATGTGATTTACAGTCATAGGATAGGATCAAACTTAAAATCACTTATAATTTACTGCTTGATCAAAATTAACATAAAAATATAACAAATTACATTTTCAATTCAAACTGACAAACCACTTTTTAAAGAAAAACATTCTGCCTTATACTATCATAATTCTTCCTACAGAGTACTGGCAAAGAAGGTAGTTACAGTAGTCACAAATAGTTAAAAGCAACATTTTAGGTAATTTGAATAAGGAACACATACGTTATTCAAAACAAATATTAGGGTTATTTTTTCTGAAAAGTTAGCTTGCAGATGAAAAGAAGAACCCCAAATCCACATACTGTAATAGCCGTCCTCTTCAAAATCCTAGTATTCCATGTAGATACTTCTTCCATTAATGGTATATGAGTTGGATCATTTTCTCGTTCATTTTGTAACTAATGTTTAGTATGGAAAAAGAGTTAATGTACAGTACACTGAAAATAAAAATATACTTGATTTTAAAAGTAAAATAAAAATATCTCTGATTTAAAAAGTATCAAAATATCCATGTTAATTCACTTGATTTAGATGTAACCTAAATGCAAGATTCCCATGGAAGATTTAAAGTCTTAAAAATAGTTTTTCCTTCAAACCAGGATCTGATTATAGTAGATTATTAGTTTTATATTAAAAATAAATGCTTCTACAGATGACTACATTTTAAAATCCTGTTTTTATGTCAAGAGATAAAGTTCCTTTAATGTCAAAGTTTCTGTTTCTACCTTTAAGGAATGACAAACATTTTTTTTCCTCCTGTATTAAATATCAACTGATTTCTTACCAAAAAAAGCAAACCATTCTTATAGAATACCTACAATACATGAAATTCAACAAAAACTAGAAGATTCAATCCTAATGCTAGCAGTATAACCCTTTATTTAAATATAGTTGCAGGAATAAATGTTAACAAAAATTTCAGTGGTTCTTTTAGTACTTTCCAGCAATGAAATTACATGACTCAGTCAGTTTCTGTGTGTGTGTGTGTGTGTGTGTGTGTGTGTGTGTGTGTGTGTGTGTGTGGTGGGGGGGGGGTGGGGGTGCAGAGAAGATAGTTTAGTTGTTGGGGGAGAGGCAGAAGAGGGAGAACAAGCAGAAACCAGAAGATCCTTGAAAGATAAAAAGAATCAGGAACATTTATAGAGTGATATTTACTGGAAACATCCTGTGCTGGAGTGGTGACATAAATACTTTGAACCTTAGAAAAGATAACTACTTCTCAAATCTACAGTGTAAATATTTAATTAAAGAACACTGCAAAATTAATTTTAAATTTATAGTAGAAGATGGACTTCAATGCCAATTTCATTAATACTGTATTCTTGGTCTAGCTTCCAAATGGCTTCATTCAGCAACAGATTCCTTTTGACACTGATGCTCCATTTACTGAATCCTGAGACAGTCATTCCTTTTATTAACCAATTACTTAGAATGACCCTTTCTGACAAGAGCCTGTCCGTGTGTTGGTTTGAAAGAGAATGATGTGGTGTGAGAGTCTGGCCTTGACCTCTCCCACCCTCTCTCTGTTACCTCCATATACTTATCTATGATAGCTCATATGTTTCTTTTTTAAAAAAATCCTTTGTTATTATTGGTAAACTCTTAAAATATTGTAAGTTTAACAGGCATGACAGCATACTCCCAAACCTGGAAGTCCTCACAGTTTTTTAAATAAAATCTTATTTTGGTGATTATTGCTTGTTTAAGACTAATTCAAAAAAACCAATGCACTAGCTTGCTGCAGAATTAAGACTTTCCTGCCTAAAGAATTATATCTATTGTTATTATGAACCAATAAATATGTTTTCAAGGCTAGTCCTTATATAGAAATGTATAGATTCAAGGTAGAAAAGACCAAAGAAAAAAGACCTTCCATTTAGCTAAAGAAAGCTGAAAATTTTCTCTATAGGTATACATTATTAAAATAAATATTATTGTACCTGACTCAACTGTTTGTGTTTTAGAATCAGAGTTACACTTGAAAGCATTAATTTTTTCATCCCTTCAGGAACAATCTGATCTCTCTCTCTAATTTCATCTCTTACTCTTCTATCTACTCTCCCTCCAAATGTTTTCAGTTTATCTTGGAGAAATCAAATTATTACCGATCCTGAGACAAAGATGTCTTAGGGAATATCTTACACTAAACATGAATAGTTGATGCTTTGCATAAAGTTTTACATAAATCCTTCCAAACTTCCCTTGGACCCCATGAAAAACATCACGCTAATAAGTAAAATCAATACCATTTCCCTTCAATGTTTCTGGATGATGGATATAGTAGACATGAATGGTGCTATAATTTTCATGTTGTAATCAAGTTCAGAAAGTATAAAATCATATTTTTGCATGAGAAGGTTTATTTGGGGAGTGGAGTGGATTAAAGAAACACAAAAGTAGAAGGAGAGAACATAATTAGAAAAGTAATGTGTAGCACAGTTGCCTGACATACAACAGGCACTCAAGTTTGTTGAATGAAAAAAATGTCACAACTTCTAAGATAACTTTTTCTGGGAAGGAGTTATTGTCTACAAAAACTTTGAACTATATTGTTCATTTGCCCTATTTTACATGTTTTTATTCTCCTATAATTTTGCAGAATTTGCTTCAATTTTCTGCTCAGTTTTAACAAGACTCCTTTTGACTGAACATATGTTAATAGCTAGAATGACAAATTACCTGGAATATGTATAAAGTTATTTTGAGGAAAATAACCTTTTTGATAAAATATTAATTAAATTATTAAATGATTATGGTATGAAACTATGAAAATTTAATGTATAATCTGATATTCACATCAGATATTTCACAAAAACTTTTTAGATACCAAATATATTTATTATACTTGGAGAACTCAAAGTGAGTTCTTTAGTAAAGTGAAAGTTTTCCTTTATTATCTACCTTCAACAGAGTTCTCTATTTTACCAGCTTAGATTTTGATATACTCGATTTTCTTAAACAGGGGGAAAAATCACCTGTCCTTAAACCAAGATACATACTTCTATATGAGTACAGAAACAAGAACCAAAAAAAGCCCATACTCTTTTAAAAAGTTAAATTTAAAAGACACTAGGTTGGCAAAAAAAAATCCGTGTGGGTTTTTCAGTTACATCATATGGAAAAACCTTGAATGAGTTTTTGGCCAACCCAATATTATAAAAAGTCTAGAAAATAGAAGGAATATTTCATCTACAACCCTATGTCATTAACAGAGCTAATAAACCTTTTATTTTTGGTATTTTTAATATTTATACATAAATAAAAATTAGAAATACAACATTTTGTCTTTAACAAGTTGATATTTGCTTTTCTTTTTTTTTTTCAACTGGCTGCATACCATTATGACAAATGGCCATACCATAATTTATTAAATCATTTTCCTAGTATACTATACTTCCAGTATGAACAATTTTGGAATCATTTGACTAGTATTATTAAGAGATAAAAACATTTTTATAGTCCTTGCCATATCCTGCTAAACTGTTCTTGAAAGCTGTTTTAACATCAGTCTTACATGAAAATATTAGTTTGGTGAACTATAAACAGTAATGAGTAGGGTAATACATTCCCTGCTAATTTATAGGATGAAAATGATGTATCATTATTCTTTCAGCATGCATTTCATTAATGACCAACAAAGTTTCTTTCTTAGGTAAATTTCTTTCTTTGGACATGGTCCTTTTCCCAACTGTCTAGTGAAAACTTAAGTTGCTCTTGTCAGAATTGCTTCATTGTCTAACACGTGCTTAGTCACTCAGTGGGGTCTGACTCTTTGCAACCCCATGGACAGTAGCCTGCCAGGCTCCTCTGTCCATGGGGATTCTCCAGGAAAGAGCACTGGAGTGGGTTGCCATGCTCTCCTCCAAGGGATCTTCCCAACCCAGGGATCTAATCTAGGTCTCCCGCACTGTAAGCATTCTTTACCATCTGAGCCATCAGGGAAGCCCTCATTGTCTAACATACTGTGCTGTAAATAATTTTTTCCCACTTTAAATTTTAAATAGATACCTTCTGAATTAAGTCTTTTAGCTTGCAGACCTCTTCACTCAAATCTTCAACATTACTAACCAGTTCTTCACAAACTGAAGTAAAATTCCGGGGAGAAGCCCATTCTAGTACTATCTGTTAATATTTTCAAAAATTACATTTTAAACAATAGGAAACAACTTTTTACAACTTTATATCCACAAAAGTTATACAATACTATGAAACATTAAATTATATAATATCAGGGTAAATCCTGACACCAAAAGAACTGAGTAATTTTATACAAATAATTGAATCAGTTTCCTGAATGCATTTATTAAATACATGTAACTATGGAAACTAATATTAGTAATAATATTTATGTTGAATAAATAAAGTCATGAAGGTTTGAAGAATGACATGATTTCCATATCAGCATTATACAAAAATCATTGGAAAACAAACGTATTAAATATTTTTCACTACATACAAATAGCTAAAACTAAATCACATTAAAAAAACAAGTTTGCTTTAACGGGTCACTTACACTTTCTCTATTTAAAATTTCTTTCATTAAAAAATCCTTATATTGATATGGTTTTTAACAATACTCAACACACTGTTTTATTTCAACTTTCACTTGGGTCTCCTGTCACTTTATATTTTAAACAATTAAATTCCCTTTAAAAATAAATGGTGAGTTTAGTACGCAAATCAGTTTGCTTTTTGGTCTGACTCACTTCTTTTCTTGAGGGCTGGAACATTAGTTTTTCAATTATTTCATATAAAAAGTAATATTAAATAGACTTATTTAGATCTTGTGTGATTTTACAGAAGATATAGTTTTACTAGATCACTATTATTTACTGGATTATCATTAAATTATCTGTAATGTTATTTGCATTTATACTTTTCTTCATTTAATAATTTTTGTAGAATACCTTGTGAGAATTTACAGGCAACTCGGTAATAATGTTCTGTACAGCTGTTATTAAGTGGCCACACTGTTTGTTTAATTTCAGAAGAAAGTTGAGGAACTCATCACCACTAAAGAGAGGAAATAAACAAATAGGAATCACTGATATGAACAATTTACTCTATTTTACTTACCTAGTTATTCACTGTTGAGTCATAACATTTATTATATTCTTTAAGAAGTATCTGTAGAGTAGTAAATTTGTATTAGCAGATGAGATAAGACATTAAGCATACAAAGGAAACCAAGTGTCCAATCTTGAAGATCTCAAAGTTCAAGATGAGAGGCAGACCTACTATTATAACCAAATTATTCACAGGGACATATGAAGAAGGAACACAAAAGTCCCAGTATTTGAGTGTCTATTATGTGAAGGCACTGCATTTGATTTTACATTTAGTATTTTTTAAATTCCTTCCAACAGCTCCTGTAAGGTATATGTTACTAACAGTAATTTACAGTTGAGATATCTAAAATTCAAGAGATAATGAACCTAGCATAAGTTGGAATGAGGCATCTTCCCTGGTGGATCAATGGTAAAGAACCTGCCTGCTGATGCAGGAGACATAGGATACATGGGGTTTGATCCTTGGGTCAGGAAGATCGGATCCCTTGGAGAAGGAATTGGTAACCCACTCCAATACTCTTGCCTGAGAAATCCTGTGTACACAGGAGACCTCCAGTCCACAGGGTTGCAACAACAACATAATCGGGAATAGGGATTTCGTAACATTTCAGAGAGTTCATACTTGAACTGAGTCTGGGGCTTTTTTAAGCTTGTCAAGTACATAGGAAGAGAAGAGATTCTGGACGGAGAGAATAGCAGGTGTGTAAGTATGGGGTTAGGAGGTCTCCAAAGTATAACTAAAGCACAATCATGTGAAAGTCATAAAAAAGAGGTTATATGGAATCATTTATTTAAGGAACTTTTGTGACATGCTAAGGAATGGAATATTATTTTCTGGATCATGTACAGTTACTAAGGGACTTTAAACAGGGAAGTAGAAAATCAGACTTTTGTATGAGAGTTTACTTGGGGTATGGTGTGGAGTAAAAGGAAAACAAAAGTGGAAGTATAGAGAATAATTAGGAGATAGTTTAAGAAATGTTCAGGAGAATAAACTGAAAAACTTGGTGATGGACTGCATGTAACAGGAAAGGAAAGGTCTAGGGTGATTCTAACTTCCTTGGTTTCAGTGGAAAATGGCACTACCAAGCAGGGAAGTGAATTTGGGGGTGGGTAATAAAGAAATAAGTGGGGTAAGGAGAAAACAATATAGCATAATAATTAAGAATATAGACTCTAGCATCAGGAAACCCTGAGTTTGAATACAGCTTCCACAGCGTTATGAGCTCAGGCAAACCTAATCTTCAGCCAAATATTGCCATATCTCTAGAACTGAGATAACAGGACTGTCAGGAGGACTGAAAAGTTAAAGTCACTCAGTTGTGTCCGACTCTTTGCAACCCCGTGGACCATACAGTCCATGGAATTCTCCAGGCCAGAATACTGGAATGGGTCATCTATCCCTTCTCCAGGGGATCTTCCCAATCCAGGAATTGCACTGCAGGTGGATTCTTTACTAGCTGACCACCAGGGAAGGAGGACTTAGGAGATACTATATGAAAAGCACATAGTATTTAATCTAGTACATAGATGGCATTCAAACAAACTGAATCATGTTGATGATGGCAATGATATGAGTCATGTAGGTGCAGTGATCAGTAAGTAGTAGAAAATGTCAGTCTTGTAGGTACTTTTCTTGGGGTCCACAGACTGACTCATGAGGCTACAAAGAATTCAGGGATCTGGTGAACTTGTATCGGGAAAAATTACATCTTTATTTTCACTAACCTCTAAAAGAATTTCAGTATTACCTTCAACAGTGAATATAGGCACAAACAACAGAAATATTAGAAGTGTCTATAATTTGCTAACCAATAGAAATCAAAACAATGATCACGGAGAAGGCCACCAAGAAAAAAGATACATACTGTAAAGAAGGGCGAATTGATAGGGGTTTAAGAAAAAAAGCTATCAAAGTAAAAGTAGCCTGAGAAAAAGAAAATCAGGAGTAATTTCTATTATGAAAGGTAAAGAATGGAACAGATTCAAGATGGAGGGAAAAAAGTCAAGCATGTTAAATAATCAGGATTAATCCACTAACTCTGACAATGAACAGACACTGATTAATAGATTAGTTTCAAAGACAGAAGCCAACTTATTGTGAAATCTACAAAGAAACTAACACAAGCTAATAGAAAGGATAATAGGTAACTCAAAGAAAAAGAAAAAATGAAAATTTTGATGGATAATAAACATGGAATTATAATAAAAATAAGATGTTATGTTTCAGTGGTATGACAAAAATTAGGAAGATGATTAATATCAAGAGCTGACAAATCTGCAAGATGACCTTTCTGGAGTGTTACTTAGTGGTATCTATTATAATAAAAACTCACACAAATTCTAATACAATAGGACCACAGCTGAAATAAGCAAATACTATTATAAACAAAATTACATAGTGTTAATGAATGAAAGGCAAATATATACCTTTCTTGTGATGTATAATTTTCAGGGCTACTGAATATGGATAGGCAAGTTATAAAAAACACAACTTTTATGCCTTTTACCATCACTGTGTGAATGGATGCCCAGCCCCCACCCTAGAGCTGTACAACCTACATACCTTTACATGGAATGCCTGATAAATCTGAACTTATTTAAAGAATTCCAGATAAGCAGATATGGCATAAGTACGGTAGACTATATTATTGATCAAACTGTCATGTCTCTTTCTACTGAGCCAGATACTACCAGGCCTCTCTCTGCCAGAGGATTACATTTCATGTCTGAAAGACATGAGGCTTGGCCAATGACTTGCTTTGGCAAATAAAACATGACTGGAAGTGAGTGTGTCATTTTTGAACAGATGCTCTAAGAGCCACTGACTGGTTCTGCCACCTCTCTTTTCCCTTTGCCACAAGAGCAGCATACCTGAGGTGGGGCTGTTTCTCCAGCCTATTGGCAGAATAACAAGGAAGAGATTCACTGCAGCTAATCCATGACATAGATGGATCACATCATATTTCTGATCAAGAAATATATTTTGTTACTATAAGTCAATTTAGATTTAGAAGTTATTTGTTACTGCAGCACAAAAAATATAAGTTGACTGAAACAATAGGTCACATTTAAAAATTTTGAAGCTAAGGATCAGCACAAAATTTATACTTTATACATTTTATTTTGTATTTGGGTATAGTCAATTAACAAACAATGTTATGATAGTTTCAGATGAACAGTGAAGGGAATCAGCCATACATAAAACTTGTATCCATTTTCTCCCAAAATAGAGGTACTCCAAATGGAAGAACCATGTGTTCACTGTAGACTATCTGGAAAAATTAAAATAACCAATACTTTAATTACAAAAATATAATGACTGGTATTATTTTCTTCCAGAATATTATAAGGGAACTAAGTATTTCTCATATGCATATATACAACTGGCATTATAACTCACACTTCATTTTATATTTGCCTTTTCTATTACTATGAGTATTTTTCCTTGATATTAAGTCTCAAAATAATTTAAGTGACAGAATAAAATCATTATATTGATGTAATATAATCCGACCATCCACTTAAAGTTAAATATTTGGAGTTTCCAAGTTTAGAATAGTTAAAAATCATAGATGTGAACAATGTATTTTTATGTGAAAATTTGCATCTATACACTTTTTTTTTTTAAGGAGAAATCATTTTCTAAGTAGGCATAATTTTGAGATGCCTTTGATACATTCAAGTAGATATCAGGCCTGGAGAAAAGGTTTGGGCAGAAACTGCTGAAAATGTCAAGACACGGGTGAAACTTGGTTATTTCTGTTCAAAAAAATATCTCAAAGTAGTAATGAAATGGTGATCAGTATTTTTAAATTGCATTCTCTAATTCTGAAAACATACTAAGGCTAACTATAGAAGAAAGTAAAAGTACTGTGCATGTGTACTCCTGTACCAGACTATTTTATAAAATTGAACACACAGAAGAGAAGTATTTTAAAACAAATCAGTAGCTAAATTGTTAAAGTCACATTACCAGAAGATTATAATCAATCAGTCCAACTTTTCCTGCTGTTAGTTTTCTTATGACTTGATGACTAATTTCTTCTTTAAAGAATGACTTTGAACAAATGGAAAGTAAAACCTTTTCCATAACAGCATGTAAACAAAGTCTGTGATTTAATAACAAGGTCAAATTCCTGAAATATATGTCTGCTAGTTTTATTTTTTAAAAAATTTAGCAGTTGTAATATGTGAACCATTCAGGATTCTATACATTCTTTAAATCTATTAAGCCTCAGAGTGAAAATTCATAGAGGCAACTCTGACATCCTATAAATAAATATTAGAATTTTAATTTGCAATTCAGTTATGTTGAACTTAGAATATTCCTTCATAGAAGCAATACATTAAAAAAGTAAAGACAGTGAACAAAAAGATTCAAGGTTTTCTGATTTAAGTCATCATCACAACTGAAATCCTTTACAATGTACTTACATATTCAAGAGTTGTGGTTATTTTGAAACTGCGATGAAACATTATTTTGAATATAGATCATCTTGTTATAAGGAGGTATAGTTAGAGAAAGGGAAATAATTTTGCAATAACATTTTTAAAGAAATCTGGATCATCTAAATTATTCACTGTAAGACTTCTCTGAATTCTAAAATGGTATAGAAACTTACTATTCCTGTAATTTAATTAATGTTTCTCATAGCTGCAACGTTAGTTTTAAGCAGGCTACACTAGTGATGCTACTACGGCACTTATATGTGTTGTATTTTATAGCATATAACTTGGATGAACCTCAGGGAAATCACGCTGATAGAAAAAAGACAAACAAAAATGGAAAAATACTCCAGGTTCGATGCATGAGGCAGGGTGCTCAGGGTTGGTGTACCGGGGATGACCCTGAGAGATGGGATGGGAAGGGAAGCGGGAAGGAGGGTCAGGATGGGGAACACATGTACACCCATGGCTAATTCATGGGAATGTATGGCAAAACCCACCATAATATTGTAAAGTAACTAGCCTCCAATTAAAATAAAAATGGAAAAATACTACATGATTGCATTTAATTTATGTGACATTCATGATATAACATCTTTATAAAGATGGATAACAAATTATTGTTGCTAGTTTTAGGGATGGGGGAGAGGTGGTGGGAGTTACGAAGGGGTAATATGCGATGGCACCCCACTCCAGTACTCCTGCCTGGAAAATCCCATGGACAGAGGAACCTGGTAGGCTGCAGTCCATGGGGTTGCGAAGAGTCGGACACGACTGAGCAACTTCCTTTCACTTTTCACTTTCATGCATTGGAGAAGGAAATGGCAACCCACTCCAGTGTTCTTGCCTGGAGAATCCCAGGGACGGGGGAGCCTGGTGGGCTGCCGTCTATGGGGTCGCACAGAGTTGGACACGACTGAAGTGACTTAGCAGCAGTAGCAGCAGTATGAGGTAGCCTTGTGGTGATGGTATGTTAAGTATATTGATTGCAGCAGTGGTTATGTGAAGCTATACACATGATAAAATTGCATAGAGCTACATACACACACACACACACAAATGTGCACAAGTATAACTAGTGAAATACAAATAAGCTATGTAAATTATATCAATGTCAGTTTTCTCGTTTTGTTAGTGTACTATAGTTAGGCAAGATATTAGACCAGGTAAGAATGGGTGAAGAAGGGTGCATAGAACATTCCTACACTTATCTGCAATTTCTTGCAAATCTATAATTAACTCAAATAAAAAGTTTAAAAATGACTTAATATCGTATGTTTTAAAAATCAAACACTATTATTTTCAATATAATTTTAATTACTAATATTACTAATAATCAGTGCTTGACAAGTTTATAATATTAAAAGGAACTTTATATATTGATAACATAATTTCATAAATCATTAAGGCTGAAACTAGAGCTGAGCTACATGAGAAACACATTTTTATTGCCATAAGCAAAAATATTACCTTTAAATTTCCAACTTGACACTTAAATGATTTAAAGAGAGTAAGAGATACACTATGAAAAAGCAAGATCTTTTAAATAACTTGTTTAACAAAATGCAATGAAAAAATAAAACAAAAATGTTTCTATGTGAATTAAGAAAATGCACTGTTTTGCTTCTTGGTATTGGTAAAACCTGCCCTGTAAAGTACTTTCTATCTCAGAACACAGTATATAGCAAAATGAACTACCCATATCGCTGGAAAAATTATGGTATCAAGTAAAATAACTCAGACATTATCAAAATTCAACTGAAAAGGAAAGCTGGTTCTAAAAAGTATTAATGTAAACCAGTAAGTTAACTTTACCTGATTTCCAACTTTGCCACTTCAGGTAATTCTCCAAATTTTATCTCTTCTACTTCCAGTTCTTTAAGAGCAGCCATAATTTTCTGCTGATCTCTACTGGTAATTCCATTCTAAGCAGAAATGATTTCAAGGTGCAGTAAGGTAGTCATGAAGAACTGAAGTGAAAGTTGCTCAGTTGAGTCTGACTCTTTGTAACCCCATGGACTATACAGTCCATGGAATTCTCCAGGCCAGTATACTGGAGTGGGTAGCCTTTCCCTTCTCCAGGGTATCTTCCCAACCCAGGGATCAAACCCAGGTCTCCAGCATTGCAGGCAGATTCTTTAACCAGCTGAGCCACAAGGGAATCCCCAAGGCAGTCAAACTTGTATAAAATTTGAAATTACTGAACAAGATCTACCTGATTCTCATCTTGAAAAAAATGATACTGAAAAATATACAAATTTGCTTGTAATTGGACTGACAAAGTTACATTATTAAAATATTTAGATACATAGTGACTATAGTCAATTTTTTATGTTACATAACAATGTGATAGATGCTAAAACAAATGACTAGATTTTAATATACAATATAAACTTTCCAGAAAATCATAGTAAAATAATTTTTCCTACAAAATATTATCAGTGACTGAGAATTAAGTCTTCCTTTTGCCTGTATTCTACCTTTAGTAGTAACTAAATTTTCTATCCTGGATTTAGCTATGTAGTATGATTTTCAGTGATGCTGATGATTTCAAGTTTCCAATGTGTTCATACAGGGAGATCATTCCTTTTATTATTTTATGTGTTAAACTATCTTTGATGTTTCCCACAGCTATTTTCAAATTGTTACTAATAATACTTGATGGCAAAATAACTGATCATTTGAGAACCTAGCAAAAGGCAATATTTGAACAATACATTTTTACGCCCCATGTATAAAAAAATCACCTCTTATTTCTGAGTAATCTGTTTTATATAGTTTTACAAATCTATGTCATATTTAGAAACACAGCACCAGTTTTAGTTGAGATGTCTTAATATGAAGGAAAAAAATACTCAGCTTTAAGTCTTCAAATATTGAGGCAAATTAATACTATAATAGAAAATTTTAGATATGGTTATCCACAAGCATATCTAATGAGGAACCTAGCAAAAGATAACTCACAGTCTACAGCTGTAAGATTTTTAAAATATAAAATGAAAGGATTCAAAATATTAAAACTATGAAACAATGTCTGGGGTTTTAAAATTGATACTAACCTTTGCAAGCTCATCTTTCCTCATGGTCAAAAGATGTCTTAAAGTTATTTCCCTTTCCTGTAGAAAAGGAAAAAAATGCCACCTTCAATATAAATGAAATAGTGGAAGGGGAAGTAGGCAAGTATACACATAAGTTAGTTAGTTATATGCTACCCTCCCAAACAACTTTCAGCTTTCTAGAGGAGACAGCATATGCAGGTGTACAGCTATATTACTGGGTAGATAGTAGTAAGTGTAATAATATGTATAATGACCTAAAAAACATACATATAGCTAGTTTTCCAGGGTAAAAAAACTGTTACAACTTTTACTTTCTTACATAAATAGCTCTATAAAATTTGATAGAAATTATGTTTAATGAGTAGTCAAAATTTATAACTGTGTAAGATTTAACAATCAATAACATTTAGTTTTATTAAATAATTCTCAAATAGGAAGTTTCAAGATTGTACAATGAAACCCAATTCTAAACAACAAACAACCTAATTGAATGTGCATATTCCTAGGGAGCGGCTATCTAAAACAGTGCTTTACTGCTGCAGCATCAGCTAAATGGCTGAGAACTGTCATCGATGCAAACTCCATAACGCATGCTCAAAATACCTACAACAGTGCTTGTCATCTGATCTAATTTAATATCTATGACACTCCTACACTAGGTATTACCATTCTTTTGGGGAAAAAAGAGATTTAAGTAATACATTTCAGTTAATAATCATTAGAGCAAGACTCTCATACCAGGTTTATTTGGTTTAAAATCTTGCTGCTCCTACTATTCTATACAGGAAGATCGGCAATTGGAAAAACACACTAAGGCATAGATGTACATGGAGTTCTGCAAAGCTGCGAGCAGTGGGTAAGAGCCTGATTCTGATTTCTGTAAATTTTTATAATACATTTTCAAAATGCTTCCAAGTTTAAAACGGGACATACTATAAGTTATGGAGAAAAGTGCATCTGTCACTCTTTCATAAGCATGCTTATGAATTAATGTTACATTAATTTAATGTTATGTTAATCAATAAATAAACATGTATACACAGTTCCTTGTAGTTCATACAAAATCTTACCTTCAATAAATCTGTCATATGTTCAAGTCCAAGACCATGTAAAAATATTTCCAGATCTCCAAATGCTGTATATGAACTATACATATTTATAGCAATGTCAATTTCAGAACAGACTATAAGTGTACAAATAATAAATATATAGTTTAATGTACAAAAGAGAATAAGAATGATTGAGTCTATGTAGAATATACAGGTATACTTTGTTTTATTGTGCTTTACTTTATTGCTTTACTTGCAAACATTTGTTTTCTATAAATTGAAGGTTTGTGGCAACCCTCTGTCAGTCAAGTCTATTGGTGCCATTTCTTCAATGGCATTTGCTCATTCTGTGTATCTGTGTCACACTTTTTGTAATACATGAAATATTTCAAACTTTCTCATTATTATTTTTGTTATGGTGATTTGATATTGCTGTTACAACTTGCTGAAGGCTCAGATGATGGTTACCATTTTTTAGAAATAAAGCATTTTAAATTAATACAGGTACATTGTTTTTGTGGGGCCCTGGTAGCTCAGATGGTAAAGAATCTGCTGGCAATGCAAGAAACCCAGGTTCAACCCTTGGGTCAGGGAATGGCTACCCACTCCACTATCTCTGTCTGGAGAATTCCACGGACTGAGGAGCCTAGCAGGCTACAGTCCACAGGGTCACAAAGAGTCAGACACCATTGAGTGATTAACACTTTCACTTTTTTCACACTGCTTTTGTAGACAGAATGCTACTGCACACTTTAATAGACTACGTGCATGTGTGCTAAGTCGCTTCAGTCGTGTCCAACTCTTTGCAACTCTATGGACTGAAGCCTGCCAGGCTTCCCATCCATGGAATTCTCCAGGCAAGAATACTAGAGTGGGTTGCCGTGTCATGGCCCCCACTCCTCCAGGGGATCTTCCCAACCCAAGGACTGAATCCACTGGCAGGTGGATTCTTTACCAGTAGTGCCACCTGGGCTACAGTATAGTGTAAATATGACTTGTAAATCTGTGTAACTCACTTTATTATGACATTTGCTTTATTGTGGTAGTCTGGAATGTACACCAGTATCTCTGAAATATGCCTATATTTGCAAATTTGATCTATGTTATACAAAGGAATAAGAAATGTTTCTTGAAGATTTAAGTAAACAGAGAAAATGGTGATAGTAAAATGAAACTCATCTTTCCTAAGAAGGAAAATATTGCCAATATTTATACAGTGAACCCTGGAACAACACGGTTTGGACTGTGTGGGTCCACTTATAAATGGATCTTTTTCAATAGTAAATACTACAGTAGTATACAGTCATGGATGTGAATTCATGGTTGTGGAACTGCAGATATCGAGGAACCTTGGATACAGACTTTCCAAGGGGGACGATCAGTATCCCCAACCCCCAGAATGTTCACGGGTAAACTGTATTCCTTATAAGAGCTCTGGACACGAAAATCTCTTTAATTGTAGGAAGTAAAAATTTACTAACAATTTTAAAATGTAGGTAAGTAGAGAATACTGTTGTGGCTATGTATTGAACAATTGTGTTCGGGGGAGGGGGCAGAAACGTATTTTTATTTTTAGCTTATAAAATCAGAAATCTGCTGTAAAGAATTAGAAAGCAAAGTGCAATCTAGTTTGAACACTAACAAAACTATAACCTTAGAACCTTTTAGAAATAAACTGTATTGTTGATATTTCAAGTAAAAATAATTCTCTTTACTGTTAATACATACATATAAAACTTTTCTAAAATTCTGGAGAACCAAACACTTAAAATTCATACATTTCTAAGTAGTATTTTAAAATACTTGTAAAAGTTTAAAATATTGTACATTTCAAGTGTCATCACTTTGAGTAATAAAAACACAATTTTTACTCATTTATAGGTATTGAACAAAAACATGCTTTGTTACCTAAATATGTGATCTTTTTCTTTATCAGAATCTGTTCTCAACAGTTTACAAATAGACTCTTCTTTAGTTAGCTGGTGAAGCTTTCCTTCCAAAGGACTTAAAGTCAAGGAAAGAAAATTGAAGATCTGAAAAAGTTATAATAAGAATTATAGCAAGATAGTAATTAATATTTTCAACAAAATATACTACAGAACTAAAAATTCCATTTTGGTAAGTTAAGCTAGAAAGACTAAGTACTCAGGTAGTATTTTAAATACATTATTAAACAGAGGGAGGATTTTTGCATCTATGTTCATCAGTGATATTGGCCTGTAGTTTTCTTTTTTGTGGTGTCTTTGTCAGATTTTGGTATTAGGGTGATGGTGGCCTCATAGACTGAGTTTGGAAGTTTACCTTCCTCTGCAATTTTCTGGAATAGTTTCAGTAAGATAGGTGTTAGCTCTTCTCGAAATTTTTGGTAGAATTCAGGTGTGAAGCCGTCTGGACCTGGGCTTTTGTTTGCTGGAAGATTTCTGATTACAGTTTCAATTTCCATGCTTGTGATGGGTCTGTTAAGATTTTCTATTTCTTCCTGGTTCAGTTTTGGAAAGTTGTACTTTTCTAAGAATTTGTCCATTTCTTCCAAGTTGTCCATTTTATTGGCATATAATTGCTGATAGTAGTCTCATGATTCTTTGTATTTCTGTGTTGTCTGTCGTGATCTCTCCATTTTCATTTCTAATTTTATTGATTTGATTTTTTTCTCTTTGTTTCTTGATGAGTCTGGCTAATGGCTTGTCAATTTTATTTATCCTTTCAAAGAACCAGCTTTTTGCTTTGTTGATTTTTGCTATGGTCTCTTTTGTTTCTATTGCATTTATTTCTGCCCTAATTTTTAAGATTTCTTTCCTTCTACTAACTCTGGGGTTCTCTATTTCTTCCTTTTCTAGTTGCTTTAGGTGAAGAGTTAGGTTATTTATTTGACTTTTTTCTTGCTTCTTGAGGTACGCCTGTATTGCTATGAACTTTCCTCTTAGCACTGCTTTTATAGTGTCCCACAGGTTTTGTGTAGTTGTGTTTTCATTTTCATTCGTTTCTATGCATATTTTGATTTCTTTTTGATTTCTCCTGTGATTTGTTGATTATTCAGAAGGGTGTTGTTCAGCCTTCAAATGTTGGAATTTTTAATAGTTTTTCTCCTGTAATTGAGATCTAACCTTAGTGCATTATGGTCAGAGAAGATGCCTGGAATAATTTCGATTTTTTTGAATTTATCAAGGTTAGATTTATGGCCCAGGATGTGATCTATCCTGGAAAAGGTTTCGTGTGCACTTGAGAAAAAGGTGAAATTCATTGTTTTGGGGTGAAATGTCCTATAGATATCAGTTAGGTCTAACTGGTCTATCGTATCATTTAAAGTTTGCATTTCTTTGTTAATTTTCTGTTTAGTTGATCTGTCCATAGGTGTGAGTGGGGTATTACAGTGTGGAGATTCCTTAAAAAATTGCAAACAGAACTGCCTTATGACCCAGCAATCCCACTGCTGGGCATACACACTGAGGAAACCAGAATTGAAAGAGACACATGTACCCCAATGTTCATTGCAGAATTGTTTATAATAGCCAGGACATGGAAACAACCTAGATGTCCATCAGCAGATGAATGGATAAGAAAAATGTGGTACATATACACAATGGAGTATTACTCAGCCCTTAAAAAGAATAAATTTGAATCAGTTCTAATGAGATGGATGAAACTGGAGCCGATTATACAGAGTGAAGTAAGCCAGAAAGAAAAACACTAATACAGTATACTGATACATATATATGGAATTTAGAAAGATAGTAAAGATGACCCTCTATGTAAGACAACAAAAGAGACACAGAGGTATAGAACGGACTTTTGGACTCTGAGGGAGAAGGAGAGGGTGGGATGATTTGGGGAGAATGACATTGAAACATGTATACTATCATGTAAGAAATGAAGCGCCAGTCTATGTTCAATACAGGATACGGGATGCTTGGGGCTGGTGCACGGGATGATACAGAGAGATGATATGGGGTGGGAGGTGGGAGGGGGCTTCGGCATTGGGAGATCGTGTACACCTTTGGCGGATTCAAGTCACTGTATGGCAAAAACAATACAGTATTGTAACATAGAATAAAGTATTAAAAAAAAATAAACAGAGAGAAAGTAAGAAGCATGACTAAGGTACATAAACCTCAACTGTACATCTTAAAGAGATGTGAAATTCATAAGTTTTTGAAAACTTCTTAGTTCTAACTTTTCAGTAAGTTAAGGTTAAGTCATATAATCAGTCAAGATACAAAAATCAAATCTCACTTCAGGAAACAATTTATGACTCAAAATAATCTTTGATATTCAAATATTTCTTAGTATGTCAAATTCAGTATCATCCACCTTAAATTTAATAATGCAGTATATTAATGAAAAGTTTTCAAATTTTCAAAGCTTAGGAGAAAAATTGTAAATTTCTTTTTAAAGTCTCACAGGGCTTCAGTGATTAGCACTTACACCAGAGTAATACTGGAAATGTAGATATGAATTATAAAATGATAGGCATGTTTATAGGCTGCTTTAAAATAGAGGAAGTTATTTTACATGCAATAAAAATGACATGGTCTGATTACTGTACGGTGGAAACTTTGTAATGTCATAAGCTTCCAAAATCAGAAACTCAGTTTTAGAAGATCTTGAAATATATAACTTAAGATTTAGAGTTGTACTGTATTTGATCCTTGCTTAGAAATTACAGACCTCTGGCTGAAAGCTTTCATATTTAGACCAAAAGTTTATATCAATAAAATTATTTAATGTATGGCAAATATTTACTATTGACTTTATTATCTGAATGACAGTAAATCATATACTCCCATTATGTTATTACTTTACTATATACCTTGTCAAATGTATAGGAGTAAATGTAGTTCAAAGGATTTAATTTTTAAATTGTGTAATATGTGTTAATTAAAATTTAAAAACAATAGTTTACATGTGCAAATTCTGAAATTTTACTAGCTGTGTCAATACGCTAATTTTTGAAAATTAATTAATGTTTGAAAACAGTTGGAAGTGTTTAAATAAACAGTCTGTTACAATTTTATTTCTAGGGCCAGATAAGACTTTATTATCCCTTTATCTAGCTTTTAAATTACCACATTATAAATGCCTCTTTTTTAGTAAAAAAATAAATACTCTAGTAAACTAAAGTTTTCATTACCTGGCTGGGAGAAAATTGCATACTGAAACATTTAGTAATAGATAAATTATTATTATAGTAGTGAGTTGTAATAAAATCATACAAAAGTTTTACAAACAATAATGTAAACTAAGAAAAATTAGCTAAATAAAGGATACCTCGAGATGTTTATTTCTTTTGCAATTTCACTTGGTGTCTTTCCATCTTTGGTTTGTATCATTTTATTAGCTCCAAGTTCAAGCAACTTCAAAACTACATTTTTATGACCCTGACGTGCTGCCCATGTTAAAGCCTGTAAGTGGGGGAAAAAAAATTGTTTAAAGAGAGGGAGTATATATGACACAGAGAAGAAAACTTCTCAACAGTATTTATGGCACAATAAAAAGTGAACATGGTTAATTAATGGAATGATGCAATCTTATAATTTCACAATATAATGTAAACATATTTCCAATGTTGTAATCACAAAGCAGACTGCCAGTGTTCACTGATTTTGTAAAACCAAATAATGTCTTAGTCAAGTGAAGTTACAGAGTAAAACGATTTATCTGCCAATCAGAGAACTGTTTTCTATAGAAAGGAATTCTATTTGTAGTCTAATAGAATCCAGGCTTTGCTATGTGTTACAGTTTCTTTTGTCAAGGGTGCTGACCAACAAAGGCAGATAATTTCTTTTTCTCATTGAAACTGTTGCTTTTCTTTACTGAACAGCAATTACATCCCAGCCCTTCTGTAATTTTTACTTCTTAAAACCTTTCTGCCAACTACTGATAGTTAAGACATCAATGTCCTAGAGATAAAAAGGAACACTGTAGAGTCGGTTCTCACAGTATAGCCGTTCTCATCCTGGGTATTAACTTCTGCTCCATGAGCAACAAGGAGAGCAACAACCTGAGGGTGGCCGTCACGTGCAGCATACATGATTGGTGTCATAAGTCTCCTGAGGAGGAGGAAGAAAAGAGACAACTGTGTCAATGCTGCCCTTAACAGTTCTTCAAAGGCTGAACTTAACCATCAGTGCTGTTCTGAGAGCAAAGAGAAATGGGAAAGCTTTTCACAAAGCAGAGGGGAAAAAATCTAAAAATCCAATTTACCAGCAAATAAATAAAATATGAAGGAGATTACACTCTTAAAAGCATTGAATGCTTACACAGCACCCTCTAGTGAAGAAATGTGTCTTTAAAAATCACTAAATGAGCCCATACTTTGCTTCATTAATTTACTTATTCACATATCAAAATATCAGAGTACCTCACTATGCTTATGCTGGGAAAATAGTGATGAACGACACAAACAAGCCCCCCACCTACCCCATGTTCTCAAAATTGCTCATTTTAAATGCTTATTACACTTTAAAAACTGTATTTTATTTAGTAAAGATAAAAGTTTAAGATCTCCTACTTCTTAATGTGTTCTATTATAATTCGACTTTAGGACTGAGAGAATTTTACCCTGAGGCTTACTTTAATAAAGACATCAGTCCAACAGTTTTGCCAGACTCTGAGACTATGTTCTGGGAGAACACAGTGGTCTCCCTCTAGTGGATCACTTCCCCAAATTAGAGTTTCAACCCCTCGACTTCTAGCAGTCATTCAGCTTCTGAACCTAATTACAAAGGATACCAGAAAGGTTCTATTAGTTCTACTTGGGTTGAACTTAGTATCACAGTCTGTTTTAAAGGGAGATCTAGGATTCTGGGCTCAATCTTCCTGAGTCACCACAAATATCTGATCTATATACAAAGACCTTCACAAAAGAACAATAAATTAAATAATTTTACAATTCTTAGTTTTGATCTCATTAAGGAAGACTGTCTTGATTACTCATATTACCTACACTACATATAAACAATATTTCTCTGCAAGATTTGTTGACATAAGGTATATCCTGAATCTGGTCACTTCATACCAATGTCTTTACACATAAAGTTTCATGCATTTATCTGTTCCTTCTACTTCCTAGTACGTTAAAATTTCAACTTTTTATTATAATTATATGCTAAGGTAGTTTGTCAAGCACTGCCTCCTCTACCTTGTTGTATTTCTCCTACACAGTGGCTTTAGTACACAATCTTGACAAAGTGAAGTGTGAATTTCTGGATAGCTAAGCAAATAGGGGAGAATATATACAGTAGAATGAGCTTGTTTGAGTAAACTGGTTATTCAAATTCTTTCCTAAATCTAAATCAGACCCCTTGATGCTTCTCTTCCCACCTTCCTGACAACAGCTCAAATCTGCTCCTTCCAAGGTTCCCTATTTCCCAGAGCTTCCATTAACCAAATAACTCAGCCTAAAACTAAGCATCATTCATGACTTTTCTCCAGCACTCCACATACACGTCGTCAGAAGGTCCTGTTCCCCTATTTTCCTATCATATTTGGAATCTAACCATGTCTCATCAACTTGCTAGCCACTGTAAGCAGTCCATGCTATCACTGTATTTCTCTGATTTGTATTTTTGCAGTAGCCTCATAACTGTTCTCCATGCTTCTGTTCTAGCCACGTATTCTTTTTGAAGATGCCAAGTTATTCCCCTTTCAGAGACTGTGCAAGTGCTGTTCCTTCCACCTTTCCCTTGACCTTCATACTGTACACTCCTTCATCTTTTCCAGGGAAGGTAACATCAAAGTCTCAGTGTCCTATCTGCTTGAAACTTATTACTGAAATTTTCTGAATCTGTACTGAAATTGTATTGAAAATTGTTAAATATCAATTTTTCTTAAAATAGAATCTTAGAAAACAGCAGGGATATAATTTTCAGTCTATAAATTCACAGAGACATAAAATGGCTTTTATAAATGCTTATGTCATCCTAGATAGTAAAACTACTAGAATAGTATAGTTTGCAGACTAAGATGCTTCAGATCATAATTGAATAGTGAAAGTGAAGTTGCTCAGTCGTGTCCGACTCTTTGCGACCCCATGGACTGTAGCCTATCAGGCTCCTCACTCCATGGGATTCTCCAGGCAAGAGTACTGGAGTGGGTTGCCATTTCCTTCTCCAGGGGAACTTCCTGACCCAGGGATCGAACCTGGATCTCCTGCATTCCAGGCAGATGCTTTAACCTCTGAGCCACCAGGGAAGCCCCATAACTGAATATGTGTTATAATAAAGCTTCATTGATTTCTTAGTTGAATTTACTGAATGGGATAGCAAACTCCTATAATGGAGTCTAGATTATCTAGAAGGTGTATTTGTTGTTTAGTCGCTAAGTCATGTCCAACTTTTTACAACCCACAAATTGCAGCATGGCAGGCTTCTCTGTCCATCACTATCCCTCTGAGTTTGCTCAAACTCATGTTCATTCAGTCAGTGATACCATCCAACCATCTCATCCTCTGTTGCCCCCTTCTCCTCCTGCCCTCAATTTTCCCCAGCATGAGGGTCTTTTCCAGTGAGTCAGCTCTTCCCATCATGTGGCCAAAGTACTGCAGCATCAGCTTCAATATTCAATATTTCAGTGTGTTACTTAGCTTCTGAAAGTTATTAGTTACTGATACTATCAATAATGTTGCATGACCATTTTGAGAGGGGACAGAACAATTCTTACAGTGGTTTTATATCTACAGAAACTTCTAACATCTATTGTTTCCTGCCTGTCACAGATTAATGAAATCTAAGTTAAGTCTTCAATCTTAAAAAATCTTATGAACTTATGAATGGTCTTATTATAAACTCTTCAGGGAAGTTATAAAACTTTTAACTGGTTTGATCAAATGACATGATAACTATTTGTGCTACTGATAACTTTACTTTCAATATTAATTTCCATCTTATTATTTCCTGAGATTTAATATAAAGAATTCTTTACGTCCCCTTCTGTTTTGTTCTGCCTCTCCTTCCAATACAAACTGCTTTGGAAATGTCAGCAGTGGCAAAGGTCAGCAGTTACTAGGACTCCTTTTATTTTTCTAGCATTTAAAGGTATGCATCTCAAGAGGTTGCTGTCCTCAATATTCTTCCCTTTTCACTTCCTAAACAACATACCTGTATGGTCTCACCTACTCTCATGACTATTGTTAATGCACTGGTGGCTGCTGAATCTGTATCTCTAGCCCAGGCTTTGCTCTTGTGCTCTAGATCATATCTGTCATTTCCACCTGGGTATCCCAACAAAATTCAAAACCAACATATACCTAAATCTGAGATCACCATCTTCCCTCCAACACACGGTACTCTCTGTTATTACCTATCTCCATGAACAGCATCGCAGGTCCAGCATGACCCAACCCAGAAGCCTGAATGAATTTATCTATGACTCCTCATGTCCTCATAGCTAACCCAGTTTTTCTGCCAGTTTTACCTCCTTCCCATCATTTGTAACTGTACTTTACCCTCACCTCCTTCCTTGTCTTCAAGTCCTCATCACTTCTTACATGGATTACTGCATGCAACAGAATCACAACTGGCCTCCTTGTCTCCAGTCTTTCTCTACATTTGTATACCTCGTCAAATAAATTCAGTTTGAAGTTTGCAGGGTTACACCTATGAGGATCTTCATAAGTCTTCTGTCTACCTCTCTACCTTTCAGTACCTGCCATCCTATTCCATTCCAGTAAAATACTTCAGTTGTTCTGCAGGCATGAACTCATCTCTCTCCTCTGCCTATTTCCAGAGCACTTCTGGTCAAAATGTCCTTTTGCTTTTCAACAAATGTATTCATAATCTACTTCTGGGGTTAATCTCAGAAGCCAGCATGTCCCCCAATTTTTTGATGATCTGCCTCATCTTAGACAGCAACCCCACTTTCCTCTATGTTCTCATAACACTCTGTGCTTATTTTGATCAGGTCACCTTTCTTGTCAAAGTATTTGTTCAATTCATCTGTTTTCTCAACCAGAATATCAGTTCTTTGAGGATAATGATCATGGAAGTGTGAAAGTGAAAGTTACTCAGTTGTGTCCAACTGGTTGTGACCCCATGGACTATATAGTCCATTGACTTTTCCAGGCCAGAATACTGGAGTGGGTAGCCTTTCCCTTCTCCAGGGATCTTCCCAACCCAGGGATTGAACTCAGGTCTCCCACACTGCAGGCGGATTCTTTACCAGCTGAGCCACAAGGGAAACCCATGCTGATCCTGACTTGTCTCTATATCCACCACCCCGCAAAACATGCAGTAGCTAGTATAATGGTCTGCTTCTCTGTTGTGTGTCATGTGTACATTTAATACAGGCAGAGTTTTCTTATCTGTTACATCATCTCATGTCTACTGATTGTGTTAGCTCATCTATATCCTTACTCAATTTACATATATTAGATTTGTGTAATGAGATAAATACTGAAATTTCCTATCATTGTATTTTGATCTGCTTCTTGAATTTTAATAGGTTTCAATGTATGGATTTAGCAGTCATGTAGTATAGTGTGTACAGGTCTGTGTTTGTTATATTTTCATTGATCTTTTTTTTTTTTACAGTACGAAATTTATTCTGTTTATTGTATATAATATTAGTAATAGCTGGTATTGATAATCCTGATTTCCATGGGTTTACCTCCACCTGTAATGGGATATTTCATACCCATTTTCTTCTAATTTTCTTGTAATAGCATTTAGCCATCTTTTGTTTTTAAGCCAATATTCAGTTGAAAAATTCAGTTCATTCTCATTTAGCATAATGACTGATATAGCCAACAATACTCTTCTGTTTTGTTGGTGCAACAAAACCACCATTGACTACATTTCTCCCCTTGAAAATCTGATTCTGTTTTTCCTTTTTTAAAAATGCCATTAAACATTACCCTAGTAAAACTCTCTTATAGGTAAGCAAGATAAGACTTGTTTCTCCTAATAAGATTATGGTTTCCTCATCCACCAGGACACATTCTCCCTGCTTGTATTCAAACAGAATAAAGCCTCCTGAATACTCTTTGTTCCCTTTTTTTCTCCTGGGTATCCCCAACTCACTGCAAACTATAGCTCTTACAATCTGTTGGCATAATCTAGTAATTACTAGAATTTGACTTGCATTTTGTCTTGCCATTTCCAGAATCCTTATTTAGCACTCACAATTCACATTCCCAGTCTAATATTATCTATTAAATACACATTTATCAAAACTTCATTCCTCTTCAATGCTTTCTCTTTATCCTCCACCTTCATGAGGTCTCTGGTTCTTTTTGGTTTGGCTAGTCTTTTTTCAGGCATTTTCCTCAGCTACGGTGCTTAGGTAATGTATTTTCTGAGTTGCTGCATACCTTTGACAATCTTTTTCTCTGACCCGGGAGGCACAGCTTGATTGAGAATAAGTTCTTTAGGCTGCATACCTTCATCTAAGTGAAAATGCAATTTCATTCTTTTCTAGTTTCAGCTGTGCTCTTAAGAAGTCTGATGCCACTGTAATCTTTCTACTTTTCATTGTTAAAAACTTAATTCTTTCTGCCTGGAAACTTGTAAAAATTTCCTCTTTGTTTTTAGAGTTTACACATTCAGAATTTATGCCTAGGAGTGTCTTTTTTTTTTTTTTCTTCCATCAGTCCAAACTAAAGCTTGAGAACTGTTAAAAATGTAGGGTTTTTTTGTTCCTTTGTTTTTGATATGCATTTATGATAGTTTTTCAGCTTAAGAACAACTTCTTTTTACTAGAATGTGTTTTATTATCACCAGTCTTCCGTGTTCTTCTTTCTTTCCTGAACTTTGAATTGAAATGCCACAATTTTTAAGTTTCAAGAGATCTTTCTTCATGCTGCATTTAGATCTGCTTGTGTGCGCATAACTTTTAATTCAGATTTTTTGCCTTTTTCTGTCAGCAGTTTTATTGTACTAGGCAAATATTTTAATTGTCAGCCTTTTCACTAGCTGCTGGGAAATTTGTTTTATATTGGCTCTTTAGGGCTCAGGTCTAGCAGTTGTTGTATTTTTAATGGCAGAAATCCTTATAGATATTGAAAATCAAAGAAGTTTCTTATGCAGTGAGTCTATAGTTTAAGGTTGTTAGCTCCCTCCAGAAGTATCTAGAATCTCTCTCTGCTTTCCTATCTTCCAGAATGTTCCCAACCTCTGGGATAACTAAGCCCACTTGTTTAAGTAGCTAAGAGATAACTTAGCCCATTTGTATAGCTCTAAGTCTTTAATAAGAGTCTCGAAACCTAAGACATTCATGCAAGATCAGCTCTACTCCAGGTCCCAGATGTTCTAACGTCAAACTTGTGGAGTCAGCTGCTCTCCAGCTAAGCTTACAACATGATAACTTCCTACCCTTGGAGAATGGAGCTTGTATGTTCTACAGGGATAGGAACACAAGCCTGAGTCCTCATCAGCACCCAGCTCCCTTAAGGTCTTATCAGCCCAAGGCTTGGGAAAGGCACAGTTTGGAGTTGAGAACAAAGAAGATGAGAATGATGTTCTGGGAAGCCAAGTTTCCAGATATCCTGTGTCATGTTTATAAAGACCATTGCCAGTCCAACATATATTCATCCACATTTTCATCTAGTAATTTTATTAAGCATTTGTGTGACTTTATATTTTTTAATTTTTAAATATTTTGAGGCATATGAAATTACTCTGGCATGAGATTGGAGCCCTGCAATTTTTTTGGCCATACCACACAGGATCTTAGTTTCCTGACCAGGTATTGAACCAGTGTCTCCTGCACTGGAAGTGTAGGGTCTTAACCACTGGACCACCAAAGAAGTCCTCTTGCATTTTTTTTTTTATTCTCCCCCCCAACCCCCTTGACAATCACCAATCTATTCTCTACATTTGTGATTCTTGTTTCTGTTAGGTTCAACTGTGTCATACTTCAGATTCCACATAGAAGTGATAACATATGGTATTTGTTTTTCTGACGTATTTCACTTAATATGATAATCTCTAGTTGCATTCATATTACTACAAATAGCACTATTTCATTCTTACGGCTGAGTAGAATTCCATAGTATATATGCAACACATCTTTATCTGTTCATCTGTTGATGGACCTTTATGCTCTTTCCATGTTTTGGCTACTGTGAATAGTGCTGCTATGAACATAGGGTGATATATCTTTTTGGACTAGAGTTTTGTTTGGATATATTGCCAAGGAGTAGAATTATTGGTTCATATGGTAATTCTATTTTTAATTTTCTGAGGAACCTCCATATTGTCTTCCACAGTGGCTGTACCAACTTACATTCCCACCAGCAGTGTGGGAGGGAATGTTAAGTTTTCCCCCACATCCTCTCTGGCATTTGTTATTTGCTGACTTTAATGATGGCCATTCTGACCAGCGTGAGGTGGTAGCTCAGTGTAATCCTGACTTGCATTAATCTAATAATTAGCACTGTTGAGCATCTTTTCATGTACCTACTGGTAACCTATATTACTTCTTTGGAGAAATGTCTCTTTAGGTCTTCTGCTCATTTTCCAATTGCATTGGTTTTTTTGCTTTTGTTTTGTTGTTGTTGAGTTATATGAGCTGTTTGTATATTTTTGGAAATTAGCCCTTGTCAGTCTTGGATCATTTTTTCTTCCATTCTGTAGGTTGTCTTTTCATTTTTAAGCTTGTGCAATTGATTAGGTCCCATTTGTTTATTTTTGTTTTTATTTCCATTGTCTTGGGAGACTGACCTAAGAAAACATCAGTATGAGTTATACTTACCAGAGAATGTTGTGTTATCATATGATCTCTTATGGGAGTTTTATGGTGTTGTGTCTTAAGTCTTTAAGCCATTTTGAGTTTAGTTTGTGTATGGTGTGAGGGTGTGTTCTAACTTCATTGATTCACATGCAGGTGTCCAACTTTCCCAACACCACTTGCTGAAAAGACTATCTTTTTCCCATTGTATAGTCTTGCCTCCTTTATTGAAAATTAACTGTCCAAAGGTATGTGAGTTTATTTCTGGGCTCTCTATTCTGTCCCACTGATCATATGTCTATTTTTGTGTCAGTGAAATAAAGTCTTGATTACTGTATCTTTGGAGTATTGTCTGAAGTCTGAGATGGTTACTTCTGCTTTGTTCTTCTTCTTCAGCATTGCTTCGGTAATTCTGAGTTTATAATCATTCCATATGAATTTCAGGATTTGTTCTATTATGTGAAAAATACCATGGGTAATTTGATAGGGATCATGTTAAATGTGTAGACTACTTTGGGCAGAATGGCCATTTTAACAATATTAATTCTTCTAATTCAAGAACATGGGATATCTTTCCATTTCTTTGAATCATCTATACTTTCTTTTATTAATGTTTTACAGTTCTCAGTATATAAGTCTTTCATCTCCTTGGTCAGCTTTATTCCTAAGTATTTTATTTTGGGAGATATGATTTTAAAACATATATATATATATATACACACACACATATATTTTTACATTCTCTTTCTGATATTTCATCACTGGTATAGAGGAATGCAACCAATTTCTGTATATTAATCTTGTATCCTGTTACCTTGCTGAATTCATTTATCAGTTCTGGTAGTTTTTGTGTGGAGTCTTTATAATTTTCTCTATATAATTATCATATCATCTGCATATAATACAATTTTACCTCTTCCCTTCCAATTTGGATACCTTTTATTTCTTGTCTGATTTCTGTGACTAGAACTTCCAGTACTATGTTGAATAGAAGAGGTGAGAACAGGCATCTTTGTCTTGTCCCAGATTTTAGTGGGAAGGCTTTCAGTTTTTCACCATGAGTATGGTTATATTGGCTATGGGGAAACCAGCATTTTTTACTCCTTCAAATAGCTGTCTAAATCCCTAGCACCAAAATGATGATCCACTTTCTCCCCAGTAGTCTGGATGCCACATTAATCATTTAATAATTTCATGTATTCATGGATTTCCTCCCAGATTTTCTTTTGCTTTACTTTTAGAGATCAGCAATTCAGAGTTTTCCACTAATAATACACATTTTAATTATTGTGATTTTAAAATACAAGGCAAATTACATACTACTCTTTCTAAAATGACATAGTGATTTTTAAAAATTACTTAACTTACACATATGTATTTTCCCCTTAGAATACTACAGATAATTAATAAGAGTTGGGTATCTTTCCAGATCTCAGCAAACAAAAAGAACAAATTTCACATATATAAATGTGAGCAGGAAAAAAATTTTTTAATATAAATATCATGCTGTTTATGTAGAGTTTTGGCTTGTCAATAAATGATTTTAAAAGTCTTAAGTTCCCTTTGAGTATTGCTTTGTGTGAATGACACAGGTTTTGATATCAATGTGATATAATTGTTGTTCAATTATCATTTTCCTTTAAAGTCCTTCTTAATCTAGAAGTTATTAAAATATATAATTTAAATACCTGCTTTTATGCATCAAGGAGGCTTTGGTTATTAAATTCTAAGTTTGTTACATTTTGATTAGTGAAAGTGCTCTACATAACTTTTTAAAGGGAATTTATTAAGGCTTCTTGTATGGCCTAGGACATAATCCATATGTATTTGAAAATAATCTATATAAATTATGTTGGAGTCAGAATTATAGATAAATATGAATTAGACATGCTTGTTAAATGTTATCTTAATCTCCTATATCTTTACTTTCTGTCTTAATACATTTATACTAAAGACTCAAATATAATTATAGATTTTCTATTTCCTTTCCAGCTCCATAATTTTCATTTCATATATTTTAAAGCCATTTATATTAAAACTGTTCTTGTTAATTTTTTTGCTTTTATCAAAATGAATACTTCCTCTTTGTTCCTATAAATAATTTATTATCCCAGAGAGTTTCTGGGTTTTTTTGGTCTTGTTATCCACCAGGTATAGGTACTTTCTAAATGAATATTTTTTTATCATTTTATTTTCAACCTTTATGTATTATTGTATTTTAGCTGTGATTTCATTGGCTTTTGGTTTTAGCCATGGGCTTCCCTGGTCGCTCAGCTGGTAAAGAATCTGCCTGCAATGCAGAAGACCCGGCTCGATCTCTGGGTTGGAAAGATTCCTGGAGAAGGGAATGCCTACCCACTCCAATATTCTTGCCTAGAGAATTCCATGGATAGAGGAACCTGGCAGGCTATAATCCATAGGGTTGCAAAGAGTCTGACATGACTAAACACAGCACAACCCAATACAGCCAATTAATCTTTGTTAAAGAGTCAGACACAACTGAGTGACTTTCACTTCACTTCACTTTAGCCGTATGTGAGTTAATATTATAATCAGTGAGCTTTACTAGTTTTCTTTTATATTAATATAGTTAAACTTATTTCTGACACTATATTTTTGCACTTTTTATTTATCATGTTTCCATGATAAATATATGCATTTAAGTCTTATTTTAAGTCTTGCCGGACTGAATCAAGTTCTGTATGTTCTATCCACCCTCTAGCGCCACTACTGCCCCTTGATCTGAAAGCTTTTAACAATCCTTCTTTTCTTCTGGTACAACAGTCCCTCCTTATCCACAGGGGATATGCTCCAAAACCCCTAGTGGATACCTGAACAGTGGCTAGGACCAAACCCTACATATACTATGTTTTTTCCTATACTAATGGGAGGGTAGCATACACAGTGTGGATATGCAGGACAAGGGATGATTCATGTCCTGGGTGGAGCAATGAGATATTTAATAACATTACGTAGAATGGCATGCGATTTAAAACTTATGAATTATTTCTGCAATCTTCCATTTAATATTTTCAGACTGTAGATAACTACAGGTGAGTGAAACTACACAAAGCAAAACAGAAGATAAGAGGTGAATTACTGTGCTTATTACTTTTAAATCCTTTTCGCCTTTTTCCTAACATCCTTCACCTTACCATTTAACAACAACTAAAGTGAATAACTTTGGTCTCATCTGAAGGGAGAACTTTACTTTTATTTTGCTTCATTCTTTTGTCAGCCACCCACATTCCAAACTTGTTATCATGAAAATTTAGTACACCAGATACATTTTTTCTCTGTCTTTTTTATGATCAATAGTTATTTGGATTTACCAATATATTTACTAATTTCTTTGTTCAACATTATATCTTATATCTCACTACCTCTGAGTTTATTTTCCTTTTTGTAATTAACTTTCAAGATTTATTTTTAAGAATCAGTTGAACACAATTCTTGACTGGTAGCACTTTTCTTTGAAATATGTAGGAGGTATTTTAGTTTATCAAATGACTGGAATCACCTATTGGCATTTAATTACTAAATATCCTGTAATACAGTGTATAATCCCACTCAAAATGTCACTTGTACTTTTGCTTAAGATGATAACTTGAAGTTCTTGTAGATAAGAAAATGTCTTTATTTTTGCCTTCACTCTTGAATAACAGAATGGCTACACATAGAATTATAGGTCAAAGTTTATTCCTCAGACCATCTGTCTTCTCCCACATATAGTTGTTATTAAGAATTCTAATGTCAGATGGTCATTTCTTGATAAGAATTGTCTTAGTGAACTGTCTTTTATATAGATAACATTTAGGAATTTTGCCTTTATTCTTGATATTTTAAAGTTCATTATGATGTGTCTCTGTGTGTGCCCAGTTGTGTCCGACTCTTTGTGAGCCCATGGACTGTAGCCTGCCAGACTCCTGTCCAAGGGATTTCCCAGGCAAGAATACTGGAGTGGGTTGCCATGCCCTCTTCCAAGAGATCTTCTCAATCCAGGGATCAAAACCATGTCTCTTTCATCTCCTGCTTTGGTAGGCAGCTTCTTTACTACTGCACCATGTGGGAAACTGTGATGTGTCCATATATTTTAAGTTAAAATATAAGTTATATATCTTCATCATTATGTGTATAAATTTTACTTTGCACTTGGTAGATCTTTCAATCCTAAGGATTTGTGTGTTCAGTTTGGGAACATTCTTGGCCATGACTGCTTCAAATATAGTTCAGCTTCCATTTCCTCCTTTTGGAACTCTTATTAGGGCAGATGTTGTAACTCCTGGTGGGTGAGGTTCTCCATGTCTCTTACCTTTTCCTTTGTAACTTTTTGTGTTGTATAATGCTGGAGATTTCCTCACATCTGTCTTCCAGTCTACTCATTAGCTCTTCAGCTGAGCGTCATCTGCTATTCTTCACACATGTTTAGGTTAATATTCAATAACAGTTTGTTTTCCATAATTCACTCTATTTGTTTCATAATTCCTGTTTGTTATTTTGTGGAAGAAAATCCCTCTTTTATTCCTCAGAGGAATATAGTCCTTTTAGGTTCTTTTGTTTTTTCCACTGTATCTAAGTGAATCTTCTGTTAGATCTGTTGCCCTTGTTTTGCGATGCTTACATTCTCTAGGTTTTGATGCTTTGTGGTTATGATCTTCTATGACTTCTGGGTGGCACAGTGGTAAAGAATATGCATGCCAATGCAGGAGATGCAAGAGACACCAATGCAGCAGATGCAAGAGATGCAGGTTGATCCCTGGGTCAGGAAGATTCCCTGGAGTAGGAAATGGCAACCACTCCAGTATATGTGCCTAGAAAATTCCATGGACAGAGAAGCCTGGCAGGCTATATAGTCCATAGGGTCAAACATGACTAAGCAACTGAGCCACACCCATCTTTTGGCCTAAAAAGACCTCTTCATCATGGAAATCTCAAGCCAACAACCCTGGCCTGAACTATCAGTAATGCAGTTCTTAGGGATTACCAGAGAGGGTTCCCATTTGTTTCTTTCTTTAGGGAGTGACTCCTTTTCCATTCCAGAGATAACTCCTTTCTTGTTTCAAACAGAAGTTTATTAAAACTTAAGGATGTCTAAAGTTTGCTGTGGAAGGGCAAAACTTTAACATATGTTCAGTTCTTAACATCTTGAAGTCATAAAATTAATTTTCAGAAAATTCCTGGTCTTTTATTGGTCATGTTTTTCTTTCAGAATTTTTAGAATCATTTCATCAAGTTAAAACAATCCCCCTGGCACTCTGAATAACATGTTTAATTTTACAAACTAATTTAAATTAAAAGATGTCTTTTTAATGCTGACTCACCCAGCCAAGGAAATGGCATGGCTGTTTATTCCATCTCTTTTTAGTCAGTATAGTTTTAAACTTCTCTTCATTTGGATTCTTCACTTTTTTTTTTTACATTTACCTTTAGATATTTATGGTGTTTTTGTTTTTTTTTCACTTGTGAGACTTGGATCTATTCTCTAATTCTTCTAAAGCTGGCTCTTATTTGCAAATTGGAAGCTGACTGAATTTTGCATATTAGGTAAAAAAAAACTATCTGACTTTATGATTACTATTTAGAACAGTTTCTGAGCATGCTTGGGTTTACCAAGTATATATTCATATAATCTAAACTATAAATGTGTCTCCTCTCCTAATAAAAAGACCTTCATAGTTTTATCAAAAGTAAGATAGTTCAATGGCTTACAACAGTAGCTGGCAATTTTTTCCTGTAAAGGGTATGAGAGTAAATTACTTTAGGCTTAATGGGGCATATAGGGCTGTGTCAAAACCACTCAACTGCTACTGCAGCGAAAGTGGTCACAGACAATACAGAAAGGAATGAGTGTGGCTCTGTTCCAATCACACTTTAAAGGATTGCAAAAAGCCTAGTTTAGAGTATAAGAAGTATATCTAAAAGTAAAGTTGATCAGCCAAAGTTAAAATCTAGTCTTCAGTATTTATTGGCTATGTAACCTTAGGCAAGTATCTTAAACTGTCACTGTCTTAGTTTCTACAACTTTTCATAGTATAAAAAATAGTTTCTATATTTGTGGCACCTATTTGTGATATTATCATAATCTGTGGTAATGAAATAATAATGTTCAATAATCAGAATGGTACTAGGCATAAAATAAATGCTCTGTCATTATTAGCTATTTCTATTATTATTTGTATCTCTTTTCTTCTCTTACATGGCTAAATTACCTTATAGTTCCCAAAACACTGTAAGACAGAAAGCTTATAATAAGCATCCTTGAAGAGCTATTCATCTAATCAAATTTTACTAAGGTTACAAAAATCAGAATAAGATTTTAAGTTTTATAAAAACACCATTCTGGCATCTATTATAATGATTACCTCCTTTTTAAAAGCTCTTGACATAGTTATATGAGACATTTTCCTATGAAACAGAAATTCTGACATGAATCCCACTTGATCGTTATATATTATTTATTCATTGCGCAGATAACATTCACCTTGCTGATACTTCATTAAGGAATTTTTGTATTTATAATCATAAATGAGATTGATTTACAAAGTCTGTTGGAGTGGATAATTTTTTTACTGGATTTAAAAGTTAGAATTATGCTTGTTTTATTAAAAAACTGAAAGGTTTCTCTCTTTTTTATACTCTGGAATTATTCAAGTTGAATTAGTATAATATATTCCTTGGAAGTTTAAGAAATGACCTCTTAAACTCTCTGAGTCCAGGACATACATATTTTGGAAGTTAGCTTTATGACAGTTTTTCTCAAAAGACAGATAAAAATCACAGCATAAAATTAAAAAAAAAAAGAAACAGATAAATAAATAAAAAACTAGAAATAGCACCTTCAACACATGTAATAAACTAAAAAATTCCATATACAAAAAGGTCTTATAAATCAATAGACACATGTGGACCATCAAATAGAAAAATGTTCAAAAAGGTCAGACACAATTAATAGACAAAGAAATACTTATAAATCACTAACAAGAATATGGAAGACTAATCAATTATTATTGAAAAGAACATGAAGCATTATTTACAAATCATACTGAAAAATTTAGAATATCAAAATATCCAGCAATATCATTATGTGGGTTCTTTCAAATACTGTGGGAGGTAGCATACCGTGATTCCATTTGTCGGAAGACAATTTGGAAGTGTCTATCACAATTCTAAATATACATATATCTTTCAGTCAGAAATTCCATTTTAGGAATATATTCTATAGAAAACCTACCCAAATTGACAGAGATGTTTACTGTAGCGTTTTTATAATATTAAAAACCTGAAAATAACTCAAATGTTCCTCAGTAAAATATTAGGTTAACTAAGGATATCACATTTATATAGTAAAATATAATGCAGTCATTATAAAGAGAACTATATCTATACATACTGGCAGGTATAGTGTCCATGAAACATTGTTTAAATAAGTCAGTTGAAATATAGTACATAGGATAAAATCCCATTTAAAAACAAAGGAAAACGAAAGAAAAATGCTAACACATGGAACAAGTTCTGTAACAATATATAAGAACCAACTACATTATAGGGAAAACAGAAGACTTTTCACTTAAGTTAAACATTGTTTAAAAATGTAATAGGAATCTTTTATGACCAGAATTTTAAAGAAAATTTGAAAACTGTCTGGAGGTATACTGGAACTAATGTTCAAATTCAGGCAAAATTACTCGCTAATTTTAATTCTTTGGTAACAGCAAGTCTTTTAGCTGGACCCCTGGCCCCAATTCATCTCAACTGCTGACAGAATAACCTTTTATAAAATACTAATATGTTCAGTCTTAAAGTTGTTCAATAGCTTTCAGGATGAAATTCATATATTTCAGCATGGATCACACAGGTTACAGGTTATATCTAGCCACTGCTAAATTCTGATTCATTTTCTACTCTTAAATCATCTGCTTACATAACTTAAAATTGCCCAAATGAATTATGCTCTTGAGTCCTTCTCTGTCTGTACATGCACCATCCTCTACAGTGAATATTCCATTCTACCATCTTGAGCTGGCCAAATCTCACTCATTCTTCAAATCTTCAGAGAGCTTTTACTTGTCTTCTACATCTCAGTTAAATTCTAATTTCTATTCCCAGAAACACTCTTAATCATCTCTAATCTTACAATGTTGTAAATCGCTACAGTGTTATAATATCTTCTATTATATTATCAAATACAGTAGGGTCAGAGACTGAGTCTTTTATCTTGTATCTCCTAGTACTTAGCACATATTGCTTAACAAAATCTAGTTGAATTTATTAGTGATACTACGTTTGTTTTTAATTCAACTACCAAATGTCCTCAGAACTGTTAGTAATCAAGAGTTGGTTAAAAAGAATAAAAATTATGCAGAATTATTTTAGTGGATGATAGAGCCTTTCTACATCTTTCTAGTTATTTCTTTTCAATAAAACCTCCACTAGAGGGCATACAAAGAAAAGCAGAACCAAGTGCTCAAGTCTGACAGCGGGGGAAAAAAAATACCTTCTTAGTGGTATCTTTATTACTTCTCTGTACCAAGGAAAAAACAGCTAGTTTATCTTCCTGTCACATTTTTACTGTAAACGTCAGTGTTATCTACTATTTTTAGTCCCAGCTTTTGGCTGGGAGATGAATGAAATAACTATGATAAAAGAGACTTTGAAAATCATAAAAGTCTCTGAATTGAACATTCATTTCAGTTATTTCCAATTTTATGACATTAATGTTTCCACTAACCAAGGCTATAAAAGCTGACAAAATACAAAATATGTCTGAAGGCACTGTAGTAGATCGACGCAGCTAAAATATGAAAAGTCAGGATCCGGGAGAGAAAAGAAGCATTTACTGGAGTCCTACATTCTCTGACAGGTTTTCCATTGTGACATTTGCCAATTCCTGGGTAGCATAAGTAGGCCTTATTAGCTAGAGACGGTCTGGAATAAAGGGAATAGCAGAAAAGTGGCCCTGCAGAGAAGGGATCTTTTGCTGGGCTTTTACCTTCAAGGCATTTTGAGATTCTTAAACTACACAAAATATGTGTAGAGAGGGAGAAAGGCAGACCATAAATGAGCTGCTAAAAGGTGAAAAGCTGAGAAGGGCTTTTAGAGAAGTCATTCAGTCATGTCTGACTCTTTGCGACCCCATGGACTATAGCCTATCAGGCTCTTCTGTCCATGGGATTTTCCAGGCAAGAGTACTGGAGCAGGTTGCCATTTCCTTCTCCAGAAGATCTTTCCTGACCCAGGGATTGAACCCAGGTCTCCCCGCATTGCAGGCAGATGCTTTACCATCTGAGCCACGGCACTTATAAAGTTGAGGTGACAAAATACGGCATTCATGACCCTCAAAGGGGAGAGGGTGCTCAAGTAAACCCCTAAATTTTAGTTAAGACTACTGAAGGAGTATAGAGGAAACAGACTAAACCCAATACCCAGGCATGAACTAATGTAGAACCCTGATCTAATCAGGGATAACTGCCAATCAGGAAAAAAAATTACTGCCAATCAGGAAAAAGTATTTTCTAGAAGCAGACAGACCTATACAAATGTTCATACATTATTCAATCAAAAATAATTAGGCATATTAACAGACAACCAAGTGACCAAAAGAAAGAAATGATAAAAACAGACCCACAGAAATTATGAGAAACACACTTTAAAAATCAGTGTGATTAATAAGCTTCAGAAATAGAAGACAAGTGAAAATTTTAATTAGAAACCCGAATTTCAGGGAAAAAATAGAGGAAATCAGACATTTTGGAAGGAAAATAGGATTACTGAAATTAAGAAAGTAATACATGGGTTTAATAGAAGATAAGCTATAGGAGAAGAGGATTAGTCACCTGGAAACTAGGCCAGGAGAAAATACCCAGGAAACTATTATAATAAATGGCGAGGAAAAAGATGGAAAGTAAGGAAAAGAGACATACATGACATGGGTGTAATGGTCTAAATCCTGGAAAAGAGGAGAGGGAGCATGAATCAAAAGCAGTTTCTTAATACTAAAAATATGATGAAATAAACCAAGCAACAGATTCAAATTCTATGAACCTCAATCTAGAGAAACTGAAAGGGAAGAAAACCTAGGGATATCATACATAGCAAAGGTGCCCAAAACAAGAGACAAAGAGAAAATCTTATAAGAATAACAGCTAGCTGGCTTTTCAATAGAAACAATGGAGGCCAGGAGACAACTATAATAGCTTTAAAATACCAAAAGGAAACTAACTCCAAACCTAGGAATCTATGCTCAATGAAAATAACTTTCCAAATTAAAGTGAAATAAAAAGGTATTCAAACAAAAAGACTCTGTCACCAGCAAATCAACTAAAGAAGGTTTTCAGAAGAAAATGAGCCCTGACTGAAACATGAAAATACAGGGATGACATGAAGAGTACCAGAAAACAGGATTACAGGAGTAAATCGAAATAAAAGTAGATAATAATGACAACATAGTTGAGAACAATAAAATGATGATATAATATATTGTGAGGCTTAAAAATACAGGTAGATTTGAAATACATGACAACAGCACAATGGGGTGGGATGGGCAAATGGAGTTAAAATACTCCAAGATTATTACCATCGTCCAGGAATTGGCAAAAGTACTCATTTATAGTAGATTCTAAGAAGTAGAGAACACATGTTATAATCTCTAGAGTAGCCATTGAAAGAAGAATGAGTGATAGCAAGAGAGGAAATGGCAATAAATAAAAAGATTAATCTAAACACAATCTTGGAAAAAGAGCACAAATTAAATGGAACAGATATATCAGTATGTACCTTAAATGTGAATGGACTAAATATTAAAAGTTAAAAGTAAACTATTATTAAGCAACCTGGACTTAAAACGAACTATACTGCTTACTTTATATAAAAATACATAGAAAGGTTGAAAGCAAAACAGTGGAAGAAGACACATTATACACACACTAACTAAAAGAAAGCTGACATAACCACACTAGCATTAGATATTATAATAAAGAAGAATTCCTAGACATACAGGGGAGTACACTTCATAACAGTAAAAACATTAATGCATCAGGAATATGATGGCCTTAAAAACATAAAAGCAAAAGTTCAACAAAATACAAATCACAGTAACTGGTAGAGCAAGCAAGCAAAAATATCAGTAGTCATTTAGAAGATCTGAGCAATGAAACTAATAAATGTTGCCTAATTAAGACACACAGACCATTTATATTCAGCTATTACTAAATTATATTCTTAGTAAACCGTCTATCAATGTGGGAGACCTGGGTTCGAGTCCTGGGTCGGTAAGATAACCTGGAGAAGGAAATGGCAACCCACTCCAGTACTCTTGCCTAGAAAATCCTATAGATGGAGGAGCCTGGTGCAGGCTACTGTCCATGGGGTCGCAAAGATTCGGAGACGACTAAGCGATTTCACTTCACTTCATACATGGAACATTTGCAAAAACTGCCATCAATCAGTTCAGTTCAGTCACTCAGTCGTGTCCGACTCTGCAACCCACTGAACTGCAGCACGCCAGGCCTCCCTGTCTATCACCAACTCCTGGAGTTCACTCAAACTCACGTCCACTGAGTCGGTGATGCCATCCAGCCATCTCAGCCTCTGTTGTCCCCTTTTCCTCCTACCCTAATCCCTCTCAGCATCAGAGTCTTTTCCAATGAGGTAACTCTTTGCATGAGGTGGCCAAAGTACTGGAGCTTTAGCATCATTCCCTCCAAAGAACACTCAGGACTGGTCTCCTTTAGGATAGACTGGTTGGATCTCCTTGCAGTCCAAGGGACTTGCAGGAGTCTTCTCCAACACCACAGTTCAAAAGCATCAACTCTTCGGTGCTTAGCTTTCTTCACCGTCCAACTCTTACATCCATACATGACCACTGGAAAAACCATAGCCTTGACTAGATGGACCTTTGTTGGCAAAGTAATGTCTCTGCTTTTCAATATGCTATCTAGGTTGGTCATAACTTTTCTTCCAAGGAGTAAGCGTCTTTTAATTTCATGGCTGCAGTCACCATCTGCAGTGATTTTGAGCCCCCAAAATAAATTTTAACATGGACGTATCTAAAAACTGTTAAGCTGAGTTAAAGAATTCAGACACAAATGAAAAATAAAAAAAAAAAATTCTAAAAAGAATTCAGATATTAAGAATTTATAATGTATGAGGTACTAACCCAAAACACTAAACCAGCATAGAGAACAAAAAACAAGAGTGGGTGCCTCTAGGGTTCAGGAGATTGTCTCAGAAAGCACTTTAAGGAACTTCCTAGGGTAATGGAAAAATATTCTCCACTTGAAAGGGATGTGAGCTACACCTGTATATACATTCATCATAATTCAAATTTACACTTAAGATTTGTGTATTTCACTTTGTAAGTCAAATCTCAATTAAAAATGGAATTAGAATTATGCCAAATTTTACTATATGATGTGTACAGATGGATAGATGGATGGATGATTATATGTATATACATGTGGGTAGATAATTTTATATCATATATATATATATAATTTAACATGGGCAGGAAATATGCACACACATTATAAGACTAGTTGCCTCTGGGAAAGAAAGAAGGAAAGGTGAGTATGATTGGGGGAGGATACAAAGGGGCCTTTGTTGTTGTTGTTCAGTCATTAGGTCATGTCCAACTCTTTGAAACACCATGGACAGCAGTATACCAGGCTCCTCTGTCTTCCATCAACTCCCAGAGTTTGCTCAAATTCATGTCCGTTGAGTTGGTGATGCTATCTAACCATTTAGTCCTCTGCCATCCCCTTCTCCTTTTGCCTTCAGTCTTACCCAGCATCAGGTCTTTTCCTATGAGTTGGCTCTTTGCAACAGGTGGCCAAAGTATTGGAACTTCAGTTTGAGCCAAGTCCGTCCAACAAATATTCAGGGTTGATTTCCTTTCGGATTGAATGGTTTGATTTCCTTGCTTCCAAGGAACTCTCAAGAGTCTTCTCCAAGCACCACAATTTGAAAGCATCAATTCTTCGACACTCAGTCTTCTTTATGGTCCAGTTCTCATATCCAGACATGACTACTGAAAAAACCACAGCTTTGACTACACAGACATCTGTCGGCAAAGTGATGTCACTGGTTTCTAATATTCTGTCTACGTTTGTCATAGCTTTCTTTCCAAGGAGCAAGCATCTTTTATTTTCCTGGATGCAATTACTGCCTGCAGTGACTTTGGAACCCAAGAAAATAAAATTTGTCACTACTTCCACTTCTTCCTCTTCTATTTGCCATAAAGTGATGAGACCACATACCATGATCTTTACTTTTTAAATACTAAGTTTCAAGCCAGTTTTTTCACCCTCATCAAGAGCATCATTTGTTCCTCTTCACTTTCTGCCATGACAGTAGTATCATCTGCATATCTGAGGTTGATATTTCTCTCAGCAATCTTGATTCCAGCTGTGTTTCATCCAGCCTGGCATTTTGCATGATGTACTCTGCACAGAAGGTAAATAAGCAGGGTGACGATATACAGCCTTGTCGTACTCCTTTCCACAATTCGAATGTCAGTTGTCCCATGTCTGTTCTGACTGCTGCTTCTTGACCCACACAGGTTTCTCAGGAGACAAGTACAATGGTCTGTTATTCTCATCTCTCTAAGAACTTCCCACAGTTTGTTGTGATCCGCAGAGTCACAAGCTTTAGTGTTAATGAAGCAGAAGTAGATATTTTTCTGGAACTCCCTTGCTTTCTCCATGATCCAGAGAATATTGGCAATTTGATTTCTGGTTCCTCTGCCTTTTCAAAACCCAGCTTGTACATGTGGAAGCTCTCAGTTCACATACTATTGAAGCCTGGCTTGAAGGATTCTGAGCATAGCATTGCTAATGTGAAATGAGCTCAGTTGTAGGGTAGTTTGAACATTCTTGGCATTGCCCTTCTTTGGGACTGGAATTGAAACTGACCTTTTCCAGTCTTGTGGCTACTGCTGAGTTTTCCAAATCTGGTGACATATTAAGTACAGCACTTTAAAAGCATCATCTTCTAGGATTTGAAATAGCTCAGCTGGAATTCCATCACCTCCATTAACTTTCTTTGTAGTAATGCTTCCTAAGGCCCATTTGACTTTTAACTCCAGGATGTCTGGTTCTAGGTGAGTGACCACACCATCACAGCTATCTGGGTCATGAAGATCTTTCTTGTATAGTTCTTCTGCATATTCTTGCCACCTCTTCTTAATATTTTCTGCTTCTGTTTGGTCCTTATTGTTTCTGTCCTTTGGGTCTATCTTTACATGAAATGCTCCCTTGATATCTCTAATTTTTTTAAAAGAGATCTCCAGTCTTTCCCATTCTACTCTTTTCCTTTATTTCTTTGCATTATGCACTTAAAAGGGTTTCTTATCTCTCCTTGTTATTCTCTGGAACTCTGCATTCAGATGGGTATATCTTTCCTTTTCTCCTCTGCCTTTCACTTCTTTTCTCAGCTATTTGGAAGGCCTCCTCAGACAACCACTTTGTATTCTTGCATTTCTTTTTCTTTTGTAGAGTTTTGGTCACTACGTCCTGTACAGTGTTATGAACCCCTGTCCATAGGTCTTCAGGTGCTGTCTACCAGATCTAATTCCTTGAATCTATTTGTCACCATCACTGTATAATTATAAGGGATTTGATTTAGGCCATACTACCGCCTGGAAAATCTCATGGACAGATGAGCCTGATAAGTTACAGTCCATGGGATCGCAAAGAGTCGGACACGACTGAGCGACTTCACTCATTCACTCATACTTGAATGATCTAGTGGTTTTCCCTACTTTCTTCAATTTAAGCCTAAATTTTACAATGATCTGAGTCACAGTCAGCTCCAGGCCTTGTTTTTGCTGACTGAATAGAGCTTCTCCATCTTCAGCTACAAATAACATAATCAATCTGATTTCAGTATTGACCATCTGGTGATGTCCATGTGTAAAGTCATCTCTTGGATTGTTGGAAAGAGGTGTTTACTGAGCCAGTGTGTTCTCTTGACAACATTCTGTTAGCTTTTTCCCTGCTTCATTTTTGCACTCCAAGGACAAACTTGCCTGTTTCTTGACTTCCTATTTTTTTCATTACAATCCCCTATGATGAAAACGACACTTTTTGGTGCGAGTTCTAGAAGGTAGGGTCGTCATAAAAACTGGGCAATTTGAGCTTTTGGCATCAGTGGTTAGAGGACAGATTTGGATTACTGTGATGCTGAATGCTTTGCCTTGGAAACAAACTGAGATTTAACCAAACTGTATTGTTTTATTTAAAACATACTTAAAGCAAAATTAGAATCACTGGGCAAAACATGGCTTTTCAGAGACTATATGAATTATCGTTTTGATATACAGAAGTTTTATATGATTTTTCTTAATTTTTAATGTCTTCTATTAGCTTTAATAAGTACTAATGGATATTAAAAATGAGTATCTTCAAAGATTAAGATCCAGTAAATTCTGGACTAAATAAAGGTCCTAATAATTGTATAGTTCCACAGAGACACATGAAGAGCAGATATTAAGCTTTCCTGGCACAATTGGATTTACTTCTGTGTATTCATGGACTTACTGCTATAACACTGGAATGTGGGAAGACTTTCCACATGAAAATAAAATTTTAGCACCGTTCTTCCCAGTAATGAATATGTCATCTATATGTGTGTACAAGGTATAATTAAAAGGTATAATGAAAAATATATTCTTTATATCTTATGCTTCACTTGCATTAGCAATCTTTCTTCTAACATTCTTTAGCACAGACCATTAACATATAAAATTAACCTATTATGGTGAGAAAATGCTGAAATAGGGTATATTTAAATAAATTTTACTTTTTGAAAGCTATGAAATATGAGAGTAAATTTTAAATGTTATTTTTACATTGTTCACTTTCCCCAGGACTTCTAATATCACTGGATATTCTTGAATACAAAAGTTCAAACTAAGATAAGACTACTAAAATAGGTAAGTAACAAGTTACTATATTTCACTAGATCTAAGACATCACCAATATGAGGATGTATACCAATTTCAGAAATGCTAATATGTGAAAAAATGTGTCATAAAACATGAAATATGGTTGGTTTTTATTTCAAATTAATTTTTGTGAAAATATATCTGGTGACATAAGTATAATCATTACCAAGGTTCAAAAAGAGACTTCTGAAGAAGATGAATTAGAATTTCTAATTACAAAGCATCTGAAATAACTATATTCACTACTTGGGTAATCTTTTGAGGCATGTGAGCAATCTCCAGATTAGCGTAATTCATTTTTTTTAACAGAGCAGAGTTAAAAGACTAACTGTTAAAATGAGTACTATACTTGACATCCCATTTAGACAGTATCCTGTATCTCTTCTCTCTCTCTTGGTTAGCTACCAGAAAGGTAGTTTATTTTCATTCTTTCCACATCCCCTACTCTCATTTACTGTCTTCCCTGAGCTTCCCTGGTGGCTCAGATGGTAAAGTGTCTGCCTGCAATGCGGGAGACCTGGGTTCAATCAGTCCATGTGATTGCAAAGAGTCGGACATGGCTGAGCAACTTCTCTTTCTTTACCTCAATAAGACTCCAGATTTTTTTTTCACATTGAAATAATCATTTTAATGTTTTATCATTAACACATAGGAACACATGCATTTATGTATATTTTATTAAAATAATAAATGTTTAAAGAAAAATAGTACCTATGCTTGTTTCAAAATCAATCAAAATGAATATCTTAGAAATCATGGTGCTTATAACATAACACAGGAAGTATTCCCAATTTAGGTAAATGTAACTTTTGGTAAAGGGCTTCCTGGATAGTCGACTAAGCAGTGAAGAGTCCTCGTGTAATGCAGGAGACATGGGTTTGATCCCTGGGTGGAGAAAATACTCTGGGGATGGAAATGGCAACCCACTCCAGTATTCTTGCCTGGGAAATCTCATGGACAGAGGAGCCTGGTGGGCTATAGTCCATGGGGTCACAGAAGAGTTCAACATGACTTAGTGACTAAATATTTGGTAAGCATCAGAACTATCAAATGGCAGCATGTTAATTAAGTCCTTTGATATTCATTATCTTGTTTTCTCATAGTCATCTTGCTAATTAGCTAGATATCATCTCAATGACAGAGGAAACTGAGCCTCAAAGATTTCCAAACGACTTAACAGTCATATTAGCTTGGACAAGTTATTGAGGTAGTATTTGGACCAAGATTTTCAGGCTTGAAGTCATGCTTCAAACTTTCTTCAGTATAAATGGATTAATATATTAATTACTTCACAAATGATATGTTTTAGTTAAGCTTTATAAATATATAAATGACCATTCTATATCAAATATACTAATAAAAAACTTGATAAATATAACATGAAAGAATTATGAAGGAAATAAAAATACCATAGTTGTCAAGCAGCTTATAGCAAAATGAAGACTTTCATATATTAAGTGATGCAAGAATGAAGAGAACACATGACATGTATAAAAATGTGCTAAACAAGATAAACACCTACCCCAAATCATAGCCTATGAACGAAAAGCATTCTTGTGAGCTGTAATAAAATAGGGAAGTTAACAAACTATTAATCTGGCCCTTGACGGCAAAATGTGAATGCACCATGAGGGGAGGAGAGGATATTCCAAACTGAAGAATAACAAAAGGAAAAGCAAAAAGGTAGAAATGATTATGTATCTGAAGAATATCACTGAAACGGTATAAATGAAATAAAAGTTAGACATTAGAGAGATCAAATTATTGAGAGTTTCGGATTTCACCTAATAGACAGAAGGAAGTGTGTTCTACAGGTAATAGCATACAGGACCGACTAAAGCACAGAAACAGTGCAGTCAGAAATACCAATTAGGAGGCTATTTAAGTTGCCCCTAGACTTCCCAGGTAGCTCAGTAGTAAAGAATCTGCCTGCAAATGCAGGAAACACCAGTTCAGTCTCTGGGCTGGGAAGATCCCCTTGAGAAGGAAATGTCAACACACTCCAGTATGCTTGCCTGGGAAAAGCCCATGGACAGAGGAGCCCGGCGGGCTATAGTCCATGCGATCTTACAAGAGTTGGACATAACTTAATGACTAAACAACAACAAAGTTGCCCCTAAACTGGGATGTTAAGTACTAAAACTGAAATAAATCTAAGAAACATTACCAAGAAAGAGTAAATGATATATAAAAGTGAATGGAAAAGTTTGAGATAAATATATATTTTTCTTGGTATAAATTTATGTTCAATAAATTAACTATTGCTTTAACCATACAGTAAATCGAAAATACAATTACTATAGCCATGAAGAAAATACATTTAGAATAACATGGTAAGTCACCAGGGCTGCCCGCTCAATACTACTGATTTTTCTTTTGTGAACACAGTAAGACTGAACTTACTTTCAGTTCAGTTCAGTCGCTCAGTCGTGTCCGACTTTTTGTGACTATGTGACCATAATTAAATAGATGAAATGACGTGGGTTTCTTACAGGTGGGAGCTTTAGCAGCCAGCACACAATTTACCATCCGTGCTAGACATAAATAACACAAAGTCAAGTCAAAATTTGAAAGGTTTCTGTCCCAGTTTTTTTAGTCTTGGTTTCTGTGCATGTGTCTTGAGAGATGAGTGTCAAGGGCTTTCATTACCTAGCTTTCCTCACCTTTATCCTCGCCATTCTGTGCTTTCAAACGGACCAAGCAGATTTATACATATATGAATAGCAGTATCAATCCTACACCTTATATATGCAAGGGATATTAAGATATTTGTCACTGTTTGCATGTGAAACTGATAACAAAAATCAGGTCCTAAATGCAGATAAAGAAAAGACAGGTAAATAAAAAAATAAGGAGAGGATGTTAACAGGCAATCTGTAAAAAAGAAAAAAAAAAAAAATCACAAAATAACAATTTTTGGTAATGTTTTCTAAATAAGCTATTAAAATTTTTTTCTGAAAATATTTTTGTGACTAGTCTATGCTTTCAGAGCAAAAATATGTCACATCATTACTTACAACTAGAAAACAAGTTAATATTATAATCTAAAATTACACCTCAATCTACCAAACTGCTCCAGTGACGTTTACAACCAAATTTATATTGTGATAAAGAAAGCAACATTTTTCCCAGAGTATTTTCTCTACCGGCAATAACATTCAACAAGTTAACAATCACACAAATGATTACGTCAAAACCTTGAACATTGGTTCATGTGTGCAGTCTTATCAATGGTAATAAAACATCTATTGAAATGAAAATGCCACATCATTTTACAAAACCCTTATCTCATGACTAAGCACTGTGGATATAACAAACTCCTCTGTCAGAAAAGTTGCCTTCTGAATGTAAAGAAAATATATCTTCTTTTTTTATAATATAACAAAATGTTTTAGCAAACTAGGGGAAAATACAATTTCTAAAAACAGAAATGTTAATTATATATACATTTTTAAAGGCTTAGTACTTATTATTGTTTTACTTTAAACAATAAAAATATCAATTGCAAATTTAAGTGTTTAAAATTTCATTATGTGTCCAATACAGACCTTTAAAATTCTGATAATTTATATCATCTGTTACTGCATTATAGACATAAAATAAGGATATAAGACATAAAATATAGACATAAAATAAAAAAATAAGGAATAATAAAGTCCATACTATAACACAGCTGCCAAGTTCCAATTAATTCACTTGCAGGTCATCTTGTTTTCAGAGCTAAAAGTGATTATGCTGCTGAATTAAAGTGATAATATTTTCTGTTCATATATTTTCCTTTGCAATCTGTGGACTTTTCAAGTAAAAATATTCAAGTACCTACAATAATTTAGGGAAACAGGAAAAAATATCCCAAAATACAAGTCAATTTAAGATGTGTTTTGCAACAATTAGAAAAGTCATGTTGTTTAAACTGGTTGTGCTGAAAAAATCCTCAACCTATATAAGATGGGGAATATAAATACATTCCAATGGTGGATCCTACTCAAATCAAACTTGTAAATTTCCTTACCAAATCTCTGCTACACTCAAAGGCTCGAACATTTGATTGCCAGCTTTTTGTTCTATATAAATAATGGATACCATCTATCACTGAGCAGTAAGGATTACATTAGACAACAAATTTAAGAGCAAATGACACAGTGCATGCTACACAGGAAACAATGAATAAATGTTTCATTTAAAAACAAAATAAAAAAGCCTAACCCAGAAACAAATTATAAAACCCCAAATAAATAAATCAGTATTAAATTATCATATTTGCTAGACATAGTATACTAAGTATTGTGTGGCAAGATCCAAGAGAAATATAAAACATAATTTGTATTAATTTTAAAATGGATTTCAAGTTGTCAGGTTTTTTTCCATTAGTCCTACAGGATAGAAAATAAAATGAATTTTTAAAACTAACAAAAACTAATAAAAGATCAAGGTAGATCTATATGTACTCACATTAGCTGGTTATTAAATAATAAATCAATACTATTTTCAACAAGATTTGATAAAGTAAGATACATAAATAAAAATCAATTAAAAATCAAGAAGATGCTGATTTCTGCTTCCAGTAATTGCAAGCTAAATTGGGATCAAAACTGAAAGGCTTTAAAAATAGCTAGATTTTTTTTAAATTTCTTAAAGACTGAAGAACTAATACGATATATCAAAGAACTACTGAACCAAAACCTATATGGCAAAAACATAGAGGTACATAAACTCAGCATTCACAGTTAGCTTTTTGCCTTGAGGGCATTTGCCAGTTCATAAGCAGTGGTCTTGGCAAAAACCCTCTTCCAGCAACACAAGAGAAGACTCTACACAGGTCTACACAGGGATATCACCAGACAGTCAACATCAAAATCAGACTGATTATATTCTTTGCGGCCAAAGATGAGGAAGCTCTATACAGTCAGCAAAAGCAATACTGGGAGCTGACTGTGGCTTAGATCATGAACTTGTTATTGGAAAATTCAGACTTAAATTGAAGAAAGTAGGGAAAACCACTAGACTATTCAGGTATGACCTAAATCAAATCGTTTACAATTATACAGTGGAAGTGAGAAACTGATTCAAGGGATTAGATTTGACAGACAGACTGCCTGAAGAACTATGGACAGAGGCTCATGACATTCTACAGAAGACAGGAATCGAGACCATTCCCAAGAAAAACAAATGCAAAAAAGCAAAATGGCTGTGTGAGGAGGCCTTACAAATAGCTGTGAAAAGAAGAGAAGTGAAAAGCAAAGGAGAAAAGGAAAGATATACCAATTTGAATGCAGAGTTCAGAAGAATAGCAAGGAGAGATAAGAAAGCCTTCATCAGTGATGAGTGCAAAGAAATAGAGGAAAACAATAGAATGGGAAAGACTAGAGATCTCTTCAAGAAAATTAGAGATACCAAGGGAACATATGCAGATGACACCACTCTTATGGCAGAAAATGAAGAACTAAAGAGCCTCTTGATGAAAGTGAAAGAGGAGATTGAAAAAGTTGGCTTAAAGCTCAACATTCAGAAAATTAAGATCATGGCATCTGGTCCCATCACTTTATGGGAAATAGATGGGGAAACAGTGGAAACAGTGACTGACTTTGTTTTGGGGGCTCCAAAGTCACTGCAGATGGTGACTGCCGCCATGAAATTAAAAGACACTTGTTCCTAGAAGGAAAGTTATGACCAACCTAGACAGCATATTAAAAAGTAGAGACATTACATTGCCAACAAAGGTCCATCTAGTCAAGACTATGGTTTTTCCAGTAGTCATGTATGGATGTGAGAGTTGGACGGTGAAGAAAGCTGAGTGCCGAAGAATTGATGCTTTTGAACTGTGGTGTTGGAGAAGACTCTTGAGAGTCCCTTGGACTGCAAGGAGATCCAACCAGTCCATTCTGAAGGAGATCAACCCTGGGTGTTCACTGAAAGGACTGATGTTGAAGCTGAAACTCCAGCCGCCTGATGCAAAGAGCTGACTCGTTGGAAAAGAACGATGATGCTAGGAAAGATTGAAGGTGGGAGGAAAAGGGGACAATGGCATGAGATGGTTGGATGGCATCACCAATTCAAAGGACATGAGTTTAGGTAAGCTCTGGGAGTTGGTGATGACAGGGAGGCCTGGTGTGCTGCGGTCCATGGGGTCATAAAGAGTTGGTTACTACTGAGCGACTGAACTGAAGGGAACATTTCATGCAAAGATGGGCTCAATAAAGGCCAGAAATGGTATGGACCTAACAGAAGCAGAAGATATTAAGAAGAGGTAGCAAGAATACACAGAAGAACTATACAAAAAGATCTTCAAAACCTAGATAATCATGATGGTGTGATCACTCACCTAGAGCCAGGCATTCTGGAATGTGAAGTCAAGTGGGCCTTAGGAAGCATCACTACGAACAAAGTTAGTGGAGGTGATGGAATTCCAGTTGAGCTATTTCAAATCCTATAAGATGATGCTGTGAAAGTGCTGCACTCAATATGCCAGCAAATTTGGAAAACTCAGCAGTGGCCACAGGACTGGAAAAGGTCAGTTTTCATTCCAATCCCAAAGAAAGGCAATGCCAAAGAATGCTCCAACTACCACACAATTGCATTCCTCTCACATGCTAGTAAAGTAATGCTCAAAATTCTCTAAGCCAGGATTCAATGTACACGAACTGTGAACTTTCAGATGTTCAAGCTGGTTTTAGAAAAGGCAGAGGAACCAGAGATAAAATTGCCAACATCTGCTGGATCATTGAAAAAACAAGAGAGTTCTGAAAAAACATGTTATTTTTGCTTTATTGACTATGCCAAAGCCTTTGACTGTGTGGATCACAATAAACTGTGGAAAATTCTTCAAGAGATGGGAATACCAGACCACCTAACCTGCCTCTTGAGAAATCTGTATGCAAGTCAAGAAGCAACAGTTAGAACTAGACATGGAACAACATATTGGTTCCAAATTGGGAAAGGAGTACATCAAAGCTGTATACTGTCACCCTACTTATTTAATTTATATGCAGAGTACATCATGAGAAACGTTGGGCTGGATGAAGTACCACCTGGACTCAAGAATACCTGGAGAAATATCAATAACCTCAGATATGCAGATGACACCACCCTTATGGCAGAAAGTGAAGAAGAACTAAAAAGCCTCTTGATGAAAGTGAAAGAGGAGAGTGAAAAAGTTGGCTTAAAACTCAACATTCAGAAAACTAAGATCATGGCATCTGGTCCAATCATTTCATGGCAAATAGATGGGTAAACAGTGGAGACAGTGGCAGACTTTATTTGGGGGCTCCAAAATCACTGCAGATGGTGACTGAAGCCATGAAATTAAAAGAAGCTTACTCCTTGGAAGGAAAGTTATGACCAACCTAGACAGAATATTAAAAAGCAACTTTTTCAACAAAAGTCCATCTAGTCAAAGCTATGATTTTTCCAGTAATCATGTATGGATGTGAGAGTTGGACTATAAAGAAAGCTGAGCGCTGAAGAATTGATGCTTTTGAACTGTGGTGTTGGAGAAGACTCTTGAGAGTCCCTTGGACTGCAAGGAGATCCAACGGGTCCATTCTAAATGAAATTAGTCCTGAATATTCATTGGAAGGACTGATGTTGAAGCTGAAACTCCAATACTTTGGCCACCTGATGCGAAGAGCTGACCATCTGAAAAGACCCTAATGCTGGAAAAGATTGGAGGCAGAAGGAGAAGGGGGATGACAGAGGATGAGATGGTTGGATGGCATCACCGACTCAATGGACATGAGTTTGAGTAAACTCCAGGAGTTGGTAATGGACTGGGAGGCCTGGCGTGCTGTAGTCCATGGGGTCGCAAAGAGTTGGACATGACTGAGCAACTGAACTGAACTGAGAACCCAATGGGAAACTGAGCTGTGGCTTCGGCAGCTTCAAACTTCCTGATGAACACAATTAAAAGCACTGGGCCTAAACAAAATTGGAAATTTATTAAACCATAATCAAGACACATTAAGGTGGGCCTCTAAGTATATTTAGGGTAGGTGTGAACCAGAAATAAACAAGGTGTTTAGGATTAGGTTTCACTTATATCACCAAAATACTCCAGGGAGCCTCAACTCCTGAACTTAGATTACATGAGTCCTGGAGTGATAAGTACCCCAGGCATCTTTAGAAATATACAAAATCCTCTCTGATGGATCATCTGAGGCCTCATATTATTCCAACAAGTTTTAAATCTAAAGAGTAGCACCTAGTCATGAGTGAGAAGTGTAAGAAACTATTATAAACAGAGACAAACACACAAAGATCTCAGATACTGTAATTGTTACCTCTAGACTATATGTTGATCATATTAAAGTTTTATTTGGAGCTTGAAAATATTTTTAGTGAACAAAAAGTCATAAATTTCTTTATAATACTTTATAACTTCCTTATAATCCTGTCAGTTTTAAAAAGAATCAAATGGAATTTCTAGAAAAAAAAACTAACTGAAATTATGAACCAAATTGAGGAGTTTAATAATAAATTAGAAGTAAGTGAAATGAGATTCAGTGAGCTAGAGGCAGACTGGACGCTATTATCCAGAATGCTGCACAGTGAAACAAGATGATGGAAAATAAAGACAGGGATTAAGGATACAGTGAGAAAGGTCTAACAGATATACAATCAGAGACCCAAAAAGAGAAAAGAACAGGGCACAGGTAATACCTAAAGTGACAATGCATGAGACTTCTTCAGAACTGTGGCACCAACCCCCAATTTAGAAGCTTTTCATAATAATGCTTGAAAAGGCAGATGGAGATTCCTTAATGATAGATACCTACCACATTAAATTGATGATTTTTTCATTAGCCATTTTCAAGATGAAACAGAGAAACATTAGAAGAAACTACAAAAATTTTGCCAAAAACATGGACACCTAGTAATCAAATGTATTAGCTGATTTGAAAGTCTATACACAAAGTTTGGGAACAATATAAAACTTCAAAGCAGATAAAAGTTGCTCTTTTAAATAATATTTATCTAATAAATTTGAATATTATTAAATGTTTACCATAATAATGAACCACAACAGCTAAGGAAGTAAAACAAATGTTGAAAATTATATAAGAGCAATTAGTGATACTGATGTGCAGCACACATACCCAAATCAAACAACAAACACCAATACGCATTCAGTAGGTATAACCAAGAAGCAGACAGTCACAGGTATCTGAAGAACTGACAAAACGCTCGTCTCTATTTAGCTTAACTGAGAACTCAAATCAGAAAAGCAGGCATTGCTCAAAAAGACTCTAAGTGTCAGGTGCCTCGGGCAAATGTTTAGTCAAAAAAACACTAACCTGTACACATAAAAAATGGTTAAAACAGCAAATTTCATATTATCAATGTTTACCACAATTTTTAAATTAAAAAAGGAGGGGGACAAGTAGGACTTAATAACTTTATGGAAACCTTTGAGGAAAAGACACAGGAATCTGGAGGGAGTTCAAGAAAGGAGTGACATGAAGAACACTGTGGAAGAGAAGCTAAGGGATGGCTACAGGTACTTGGACCGAGTACCAGGAGCTGCTGGGGATACAGAATCATGCATTATATTGCCAGCACTCATGCGGCCTTAGCATAGAGCAAGCCATAATATGCTGTCAATTCTGCCTATTGAAGCATTCTAACAATTTCATGATCTTTTAAATACACTATTCTGTATTTTCTTTCAATTTCCAAGCGAATCAACTTTCTGCCTGACTGGGTCAGCCATTTTGAGGCCAAGAAGACTTTGTCATACTCTTATTAGTACAGAATCTCTATACAATGGAATACTACTCAGCAATAAAAAGTAAAAATTTTTGACATATACAACTTGGATGAATCTTTAAAACATTATCCTGAGTGAAAAAATTCTGTACAATTATATTTATGTAACATTTTAGAATAGCAAAAAAATAGTTTATAGTGATAGAAGTAAGTTCTACAGCACTGGGGAGGGGCATGAGGGAACTTTCTGGGATGACAAAAATATTCTGTGTTGAGATGTGAGTTATATGAACACACATTTTTCAGAACTGATTCAACTGTACACTGAAAATCTGAATTTTTTCACATTTATGTAAATTACACACAATAAAAAAACTTTAAACTATTACATAAGTTCCTCAGTACCATCAGCAAGACCTCTAATTAAGTTTAAGGCAAAAATGACAGAAAGTAGTATCCAGTCCCATCAAAGGAACTGGATATCCCCAGGAATCTGACTTTGGAGGTCAGCAGGATTTGGTTACAGAACTTCCAAAGGACTGGGGAAACAGACTCTTCAGGGTCACAAACAAAATCTTGTGCACACCAAGACTCAGGAGAAAGGAGCAGTGACCCCAAAAGAAGACAGAGCCAGACTTGTCTGTGTGTGCTTGGGAGTCTCTGGCAGAGGTGCGGGTTGACAGTGGCCTACCGCAGGGTCAGGATACTGACTACAGTAGTCTGAGGCGGCCCGGCGTGCTGGCAAAAGTCCTCTTGTAGGATGTTGCCATTATCGCCATTACCCCTACCATAGTTTGGCCTCAACTACAGGGAAGGAATACAGTCCTACACCCATTGGCAGAGAACTGGATGAAAGAGTTACTGAGCATGGCTCTGCCCACCAGAACAAGACCCAGTTTTCCCTACAGCCAGTCCCTCCCATTAGGAAGCTTGCAGAAGCCTCTTATCCTCATCCATCAGCGGGCAGACAGAATGAAAACTACAACCACAGAAATCTAACCAAATGAACACATGGACCACAACCTTGCTCAACTCAATGAAACTATAAGTCATGCTGTTTAGGGCCACCCGAGACGGATGGGTCATAGTGGAGAGTTCTGACAAAATGTGGTCCACTGGAGAAGGCAATGACAAACCACTTCAGCCTTCTTGCCTTGAGAACTCCATGAACAGTATGAAAAGGCAAAAAGATATAACACTGAAAGATGAGCTCCCCAGGTTGGGAGGTGTCTAATATGCTACTGGAGAAGAGGAGAGAAATAGCTCCAGAAGGAATGAGGAGGCTGAGCCAAAGTGGAAACAATGCTCAGCTGTGGATGTGTCTGATGGTGAAAGTCAAGTCTGATGATATAAAGAATACATAGGAACCTGGAATGTTAGGTCCATGAATCAAGATAAATTGGAAGTGGTCAAACAGGAGACGGCAAGAGTGAACATCTACCTTTCAGGAATCAGTGAACTAAAATGGACTGGAACGGGCAAATTTAATTCAGATGATCACTATATCTACTACTTTGGGCAAGAATCCCTGAGAAGAAATGGAGTAGCCCTCACAGTCAACAAAAGAGTTTGAAATGCAGTACATCGGTGCAAGCTCAAAAACAACAGAATGATCCTGGTTCATTTCCAAGGCAAACCGTTCAACATCACAGTAATTCAAGTGTATGCCCCAACCACTAATGCTGAAAGAGCTAAAGTTGAATGGTCCTATGAAGACTTACAGGACCTTCTAGAATTAACACCAAAGAAACCAAAAAGATGTCCTTTTCATCATCTGGAATGCAAAAGCAGGATGTCAAGAGATACCTAGAGAAACAAGGCAAGTTTGGCCCTGGAGTACAAAATGAAACAGGGAAAAGCCTAACAGAGTTTTAGCAATAGAACCCCCAGGTCATAGCAAATACCCTCGTCCAATATCACAAGAGACAACTGTACATGCAGACATCACCAGTTGTCAATACGGAAATCAGACTGATTATATTCCTTGCAGCTGAAGATGGAGAAGCTCTATGCAGGCAGCAAAAACAAGACTGGGAGCTGACTGTGGCTCAGATCATGAACTTCTTATTGCAAAATTCAGACTTAATTTGAAGAAAGTAGGGGAAAACCACAAGGCCATTCAGGTATGACCTAAATAAAATCCCTTATGATTATACAGTGGAAGTGACAAATAGATTCAAGGGATTAGATATGATAGAGTGCCTGAAGAACTATGGACAGAGGTTCGTGACACTGTACAGGAGGCAGTGATCAAAACAATCCCCAAGAAAAATAAATACAAAAAGACAAAATGGTTGTCTGAGGAGGCCTTACAATTAGCTGAGAAAATAAGAGAAGCAAAAAGCAAAGGAGAAAAGGAAAGATATACCAATCTGAATGCAGAGTTCCAGACAATAGCAAGGAGAGATAAGAAACCCTTTTCAGTGACCAATGCAAAGAAATAGTGGAAAACAATAGAATGGGAAAGACTAGAGATCTCTTCAAGAAAATTAGAGATACAAAGGGAATATTCCATATAAAGATGGGCAAAATAAAGGACAGAAACACTAAGGACCTAACAGAAGCAGAAGATATTAAGAAGAGGTGATAAGAATAGACAGAACTATACAAAAAAGATCTTAATGACCTGGATAGCTATGATGGTGGAGTGGTTATCACTCACCCAGAGCCAGACATCCTGGAATGTGAAGTCATGTGGGCCTTAGGAAACATCAGTATGAACAAAGCAAGTGGAGGTGACAGAATTCCAGCTATTTCAAATTCTAAAAGATGATGCTGTGAAAGTGCTCCACTCAAAATGCCAGCAAATTTGGAAAACTCTGCCATGGTCACAGGACTAGAAAAGGTCAGTTTTCATTCCAGTCTCAAAGAAGGGCAATGCCAAAGAATGTTCAAACTACTGTACTACTGAGCTCATTTCACATGCTAGCAAAGTAATACTCAAAATCCTTCAAGCTAGGCTTCAATAGTATGTGAATGAAGAACTTCTCAATATACAAGCTGATTTAGAAAAGAGGAACCAGAGATCAAATTACAAACATCTGTTGGATCATAGAAAAAGCTAGAGAATTCCAGAAAAACATCTACTTCTGCTTCACTGAATATGCTAAAGCCTTTGACTGTGTAGATCACAACAAACTGTGGAGGATTCTTATAGAAGTGAGAATACCAGACCACCTGACCTGCCTCCTGAGAAATCTGTATGCAGGTCAAGAAGCAACAGTTAGAACCGGACATGGAACAACAGACTGGTTTCAAATTGGGAAAGGAGTACATCAAGGCTGTATATTGTCACCTTGCTTATTTAACTTATATGCAGAGTACATTATGTGAAATGCCAGACTGGATGAAACACCAGCTGGAATCAAGAATGCTGGGAAAAATATAAATAACCTCAGATATGCAGATGACACCACTCTTATGGCAGAAAGCGAAGAGGAACTAAAGAGCCTCTCGATGAAGGTGAAAGAGGAGAGTGAAAGAGCTGGCTTAAAACTCTACATTCAGAAAACTAAGATCATGGCATCTGGTCCCATCACTTCATGGCAAATAGACAGGGAAACAATGAAAACAGTAGCTGACTTTATTTTCTTGGGCTCCAAAATCACTGTTAACAGTGACTAAATTATAAACTTGCTTGCTCCTTGGAAGAAAAGCAATGACAAACCTACATAGCATATTAAAAAGCAGAGACATTACTTTGGTCAAAGTTATGGTTTTTCTAGTAGTCATGTATGGATATGAGAGCTGGACAATAAAGAAGGCTGAGCACCAAAGAACTGATGCCTTCAGTGGTGCTAGGGAAGACTTGAGAGTCCCTTGAACTGCAAGGAGATAAAACCAGTCAATCCTAAAGGAAATCAACCATGACTATTCACTGGAAGGACTGAGGCTGAAGCTGAAGCTCAATACTGTGGCTACCTGATAAGCAGAGCTAACTCTGATACTGGGAATGATTGAAGGCAGGAGAAGAAGGGGTCAACAGAGGATGAGATGCTTGGAAAGCATCACTGGCTCAATGGATATGAGTCTGAGAAAACTCCAGGAGATGGTGAAAGGCAGGGAAGCCTGGCATGCTACAATTCATGGGGTTGCAAACCAACAGGACTAAATGACTGAACAACAAAGGGAACTCAATAGTTTTGCCCTAAGTTTTATTCTTCTCTTCACCTTTAGTGCAAATAGAACATTTGACTAGTGCAAGTGGTACACTTGACTAGTGAATCACTTCCATTTTAAGATCTAGAATTATCTTCCTGTCTGTAATACAGGTAAAATTCTCTTTTCTTTTTTTCATGTTATATACAGACTAAGACTCTGTCATTTTCATTATATCCACAGAATACAGAAGGGCTTCCATGCTACTTTACACACTGAAACAGACTTCTGTCAATAAGTGTTTACAGAGAGAATGCTAAGAGGCTTTACTATTATAGCTCAATTATCATATTCTTTTGAGTGTGTAATTCAAAGGAAAGTGATACAGTTAATAATTGTCTTTCTTCCTCTCACATCAAATTCTTAGCATATTCTTCTAAAATTAAAATATGAAAGACTACTTTTGATGAGATACCTGTCCTTTGACACACTTATACAGTTGGAATCATGACCTTATGACCTATTTTCATTCATCAGTTATATGGCCAAGTAAACACAGATTGGTTATGGTTTTTAAAAAATCATGCTGTCAAATGTTTAACAAAGAAAAGATTGATAATCAAAGAAAAGTACATCATCATTTTTGAACAAACAGTTAAGATTCTTACCTACAAGCGACATTTGGATCAGCATTTCTTGAAAGTAGTAGCTCTATACACTTCAAGATCTTTTCCTCTGAGCCACGAGCAGAACATGCAGTAATCAAAACAGTTTGCTTATCTATAATGAAAAGAAAAGTGAGGAAAACCCTGCACACATCAGAAATTGTAATTAGCTGATTTCTTTATCATTCAAAACATTCTAAATATTTATTGCATTTTTAAACTTCTGTAACTTATTCCCAAATGTCTTGCTCTTAACAGGTAATTTTGTATTGCTTCACCTAAAAATGAGATGAGGGATGAACAATTTCCAAAGTATATCTACAATTCATTTACTACTTTCCTTTCCCTATTCTCATTTCTTCAAGAGGATAGGAAAGTGGTTCAGAGCATGGGCTCTGTGCAGATTTACCGCCTGGAACTGAACAGTTTTTGGTTGATTAAAATTTGCCTTGAACACATGGATAAAAAACAATGATTGATAATCTCTGATTTCACTTCTTTGCTTCTCACTCATTTAAAACTCACTGAGATCTGGCTTACAAATAACCCTCCTACTGAAGATGTCCTAACTGCTACACCTATTGGTTTCTTTTTAGTCCTTGCCTACTTGATCTCTCTCAGCTCATCCCATTTCCTAAAACTCTTCTTCCCTTGGCTCCTATGCCATCAATGGCATCAATCAGGGTTAATCTCAAGTAAGAACTGGGGAACTTAAACTAAGTCATGCCATGATTTATATTTGTGGTTCATTATTGACCAAATATAGAAATCTAGATTCTGGTCCCGGTTCTGTCACTGATAAACCATGACTCCAGTGATATCTTAGTCTCTGAGTAGATTTACCTTACAGTTGAGAAGCTAATGTCTGCCCTCTACCTGAGTGGGCCTATGAGATACACAAAATAATTTATGAGGACATCCTGGGCAAAATATGTTTTATAACTGTAAGGTATTCTGTTTACAAAAAGCAAAGAAAGAAAACTACTGATCAATTTCTGGGGGCAGAATATTTTACACTTTCAAAAATTTAAGTATAGCTTTCATTTAGTGATATTTTAAATGACATAATAAAAAGAAAAACCTACCACAGCAACAGATTAAACAAAAACAATTGCTAAGACATGAAATCATATAAAATATATAAACGAGAAAACAGAACAGAAATGATCTTACAAATATCAAATGCAGTACAAAGTTAATATGAAAATTCTCACATGAAAACTATATCTGAATTAAAAAGTAAATCTGTCTATTGTAAACATGTAAAAATAGTTATTTAATATAATAATTAAATAGGATTTATACATATACTCTTATTCAAAGCAATGAGTAGAAATTATTTAAGAACAAATAAAGAAATGGATTTAGTAATTATCTTTGAAACAATTTTTAAGTGATATAATTCAGAATTGAGTTGTAAAACTCTCTAGCACAGATTTTAAAGGTACATATTAATAACACAATCAGTTATAATGGTAATATAAATGGAATCTACCTCTTTGGAAAGAAGGTTTTTCAAAATATCTATGGTTTCTAATTTGGTTTTCTGTTTATACAACTAACAGGAAGATATTTTTAAAAACTCTTTTAAGTTTTTTTCACTTTGCATAATAGGTCCTTGGGGATCAAGAAAATCACAGTAAAAATAATCAGTTACCTCAAACATTTTACCCTTACTAAGATTTTTTAAGAGCCAAGTTTTTATTTTGAAGTGAATATATGAAAATAGAGCATGGAAAAAGTATATATCACTACCCCAAAGAGAATATAATTTGGTCTCTAAACAGAGAAGTATACAAAGTAAATGTTCACATATTTTAAATATTTAAAACATCTTACCCTTATCAAAGCTTGCATTAGCACCTCTGTCCAGAAGGACCCGAACCAGCTCTACATTGGCAACACTAGCAGCATACATAAGGGAAGTCCACCCATACTGAAAGCTGGTATCTACACTGATGCCTGTTAATACAAAAACAAGCTTTTACAAGCCTCCTTCACTAAAACAAACAAACAAATCCATGTCACATTAATATGTTAAAAGTATTGCACACAGTGACATACACCATGTACTTCACAATGGAAGGGAATTTCTTGGTAATAACGGCTTAAGAAAAATAGAAAATAATTATATGTGAACTATAATAAAATAGTTAACTTCACTTTTGCTATAGTTCACTTCCAAGTCTCTATATTTCAAGAGACTGGGTCTGTCAAATATATTTTTCATATATTTGTTGTTCAGCTGCTCAGTGGTTTCTGACTCTTTGCAATCCCATAGACTGTAGCCTGCTTGGCTCCTCTGTCCATGGGATTTTCCAGGGAAGAATTTTTCCAGGTTGCCATTTCCTTCTGCAGGGGATCTTCCTGACCAGAGATTGAACCCCCGTCTCCCACATCTCCTGCATTAGTGGGTGGATTCTTTACCACTGAGCTACCAGGAAGGCTTTTTTTCATATAATATGTTATCTATATTAGGACAGGTTTTTACATTCTACCTTTTCCTTTCTAGGGCAGTTGGGAAGTTTCACAGACGTAAAAATGTCTTTTTAGTTAGAATATTATCACACATCTCTATGGTGGCAAATATAAAAATACTCCTTATTAAAACTCTCTTAACTTCCTTCTGAATGCAAAATTTAACCATGGGTTACTGGCCAAACATGAGGCTAAAAAGGTAGGTTAGGGTTTGATTATGAAAGCTCTGTTAAGAAATGTAGACTGTACTTTGTGATCCAGGGATTTACATTATTACAATTGTATTTTAAGAAGACAATTTAGGTACCACTGCTGAGAGTGGGATAGGAGGCAGGGAGACCTGGTAATGAGGTTACAAGTCCAAGCAAAAGTCAGAGCAAGGGCAGTTGAGAAAGAGAAGGAATACAAAAGGATAGTTCAAAGACAGGGTTAGTGGAATGTAAAATTACTTTGAGGAAGAGGAGTGTTAAAAAGAATAAATAGAAAATATCAGATTCTTTGCTTAAAACTTTTGAGGAAGGGGTATGTTTTTCAGCTGGGACTACTGAGAGGATGGAACATGAGTCTAGTACAGTCAGAAGCCTTCTGTCCATCTAACTGGAGAACCTATCATAGGTGGATGCAACACAGAGAGAAGCAGAGCTAAGAGGTGGAAAGACTCTTGAGAAGGCCCAAGAACAGAATTTAAACCATGGAGCAGAACTTTTCACAGATCAAGCCCTGAGTCTTTGGAGTAGGAGCACTGACTCCAAGACCCTAGACTACCAGAGAACTAACTCTATGGAGTATCAAATAGTGAGAACTCACACAAAGGAAACCACTCGAATACAAAAGCTGGCATCACCCAACCACCCTGTGTAGGACACCTCATCCAAACAAACAAAACAAAAATACAAACCCAATCATCAGCAAACAGGATTACCACATATCTCAGCCATGGCCATTAGAGGAAAAACAAAAGACCAAAAAAACTCAGCACAAATCTCACGCTATACAAGTTTACACAAACCACTAGACTGACCTTAGAAGGGCAGAAAACAAAAGGAAGAAAGAACTCAGCCTTGAACCCCGGGGAAAGGAGACCTCAAACACAATAAGTTAAAAAAAATAATAATGAAAAGACAGAGAAATACTACATAAATGAAGGAACAAACTATAAACACCAGTCCAAATAAATGAAGAGGAAATAGGCAAACTATCTGAAAAAGAATTCAGAATAATGATAGTTAAGATGATCAAAAACCTTGAAAACATAATGGAGGAAGTATAAGAATCAATTAACAAAGACCTAGAAGAATTAAAGAATAAACATACAGAGACAAACAACACAATTACAGAAGTTAAAAATACCTTAAAAGGAATGAATAGCAGAATAGCTGAAGCAGAAGAACTAATCAGTGAGCTGGAAGATAAAATAGTGGAAATAACTTTTGAAGAGCAGAATGAAGTAAAAACAATGAAAAGAAGTGAGGATAGGCTCAGAGACCTATGGAACAATATCAGACACATGAACATTTGAATTATGGGGGACCAGAAGGAGAGAAAAAGAAAAGGTATGAGAAAAGTTTTGAAGAGATTATAGTTGAAAATTTCCCCAACATGGAAAACGAAATAATCAAGTTCAAGAGGCATGAAGTCCCATACAGGATAAACCCAAGGAGAAACATGCCAAGATACATACTAATCAAATTAACAGAGACTAAACACAAAGAAAGAATATTAAAAGCAGCAAAGGAAAAGCAAGAAGTAACAAACAAGGGAAACCCCATACATTTAACAGCTGATCTTTCAGCAGAAACTCTGCAGGCCAGAAGAGAATGGCAGGATATATTTAAAAGTATTCAGAGAGAAAAATCTACAACCAAGATTACTGTACCTGGCAAGGATCTCATTCAAAATTGATTGAGAAATAAAAAGCTTTTCAGACAAACAAAACTTAAGAGAATTCAGTACCACCAAACCAGCTTTACAACAAATGATAAAGGGACTTATATAGTCAAGAAAAACAAGAGAGGAAAAAGATATACAAGATCAACCCCAAACAATTAAAGAAAATGACAATAGGAACATATATATTAATAATTACTTTAAATGTAAATGGATTAAATGCTCCAACCAAAAGACACAGACTGGCTGAATGGATACAAAAACAAGACCCATATACATGCTGTCTACAAGAAACCCACTTCAGATCTCAAGACACACAGACTGAAAGTGAGAGGACAGAAAAATATATTTCATGCAAATGGGAGGCAAAAGAAAGCTGGAGTAGCAATCCTCATATCAGACAAAATCGACCTTAAAATAAAGAATATTACAAGACATAAAGAAGGACATTGCCTAATGATCAAGGGATCAATCCAAGAGGCAGACATAACAATTGAAAATACCTATGCACCCATCATAGAAGCACCTCAATACATAAGACAAACACTAACAGACATAAAAGGAGAACCTGACAGTAACAGTAACAGTAGGAGACTTTAACACCCTACTCACACCAATGGACAGATCATCAAAACAGAAAATTAATAAGGAAATGCAAGTCTTAAATGATATATTAGATGAGCTGGATCTCATTGATATTTCAGGACATTCTATCCAAAAGCAGAAGAATACATCTTCTTTTCCAGTGCACATGGAGCATTCTCCAGGATAGACCACACCTTGGGTCACAAATCAAACCTCAGTAAATTTAAGAAAAATTTAAATCATATCAAGCATCTTCTCCAACCACAATTCTATGAGACTAGATATTAATTACAAGAAAAAAACCGTAAGAAACACAAACACATGGAGATTAAACAAGACATTTCTAAATAACCAACAGGTTACTGAAGAAATAAAAAGGAAAATCAAAAAATTTCTAGAAACAAATAACAATGAAAACACGACAACTCAAAACCTATGGGATGCAGCAAAAGCAGTTCTAAGAAGGAAGTTTATACAAATAGACAACCTAACTTTGCACCTAAAACAACTGGAAAAAGAAGAACAACGCCCTCCCCCAAATTAGTAGAAAGAAATAAATCATAAAGATCCGAGCAGAAATAAATGAAAAAGAAATGAAAGAAACAATAGTAAAGATTAATAAAACCAAAAGCTGGTTCTTTGAGAAGATAAACCAAATTGACAAACTTTAGCCAGACTCATCAAGAAAAAAAGAGAGAAGAATCAAATCAACAAAATTAGAAATGAGAAAGGAGAGGTTACAACAGACAATGCAGAAATACAAAGGATTATAAGAGACTATTATGAACAAGTATAAGACAATAAAATGTACAACCTGGAAGAAATGGACAGATTCTTAGAAAAATTCAATCTTCCAAGACTGAACCAGGAAGAAATAGAAATTATGAACAACTCAATTACAAGCACTGAAATTGAAGTGTGATAAAAAATCTTCCCAAAATCAAAAGACCAGGAGCAGATGGCTTCACAAGAGAATTCTACCAAACACTTAGAGAAATGCTAATGCCTATCCTTCTAAAACTCTTTAAAAAACTGCAGAGGAAGGAACACTTCCAAACTCATTTTATGAGGCCACCATCACCCTAAAACCAAAAACAGACAAAGAAAACACAAAAAGAAACTACAGGCCAATATCACTGATGAACATAGATGCAAAACTCCTCGACAAAATTTTAGCAAATAGAATTCAGCAACACATCAAAAAGCTCATACACCATGATCAAATTGGCTTTATTCCAGGGATGCAAGGATTCTTCAGTAATATGCAAATCAATCAATGTGATACACCATATTAACAAACTGAAAGATAAAAATCATATAATAATCTCAATAGATGCAGAAAAATCCTTTGACAAAATTCAGCACCCATTTATGATTAAAACTCTTCAAAAAATAGGCACAGAAGGAACCTACCTCAACACAGTAAAGGCCATATATGATATGCCTACAGCAAACATTCTCAGTGGTGAAAAACTGAAAGCATTCCCCTAAGATCAGGTACAAGACAAGGGTATCCACTTTCATCACTATTATTTAACATAGTTCTGAAAGTCCTAGCTATAGCCATCAGAGAAGAAAAAGAAATAAAAGGAATCCAAATCAGAATAGAAGTAAAGCTCTCACTGTTTGAAGATGACATGATACTGTACATAGAAAACCCTAAAGATGATATGAGATATGAGAAAACTATTAGAGCTAATCAGTGAATTTAGCAAAGTTGCAGGATACAAAAATCAATACACAAAAATCACTTCTAATGTTTGCTGTATATATACTAACAATGAAAAATCAGAAAGAGAAATGAAGGAATCAATCCCATTCACCACTGCAACAAAAAGAATAAAATATCTAGGAATAAACTTACCTAAGGAGACAAAAGAACTGTACACAGAAAATTACAAGACACTACTGAAAGAAATCAAAAATGACATAAATAGATGGAGAGATATTCCTTGTTCCTGGGTAGGAAGAATCAATATTGTGAAAATAACAATACTATTAAATACAATCTACAGATTCAATGTGATTCCTATCAAATTACCAATGACATTTTTCACAGAACTAGAACAAAAATTTCACAATTCACACGGAAACACAAAAGACCCCGAATAGTCAAAGCAGTCTTGAGAAAGAAAAATGGAGCTGGGGGAATCAACCTTCCTGAGATCAGATTATACTACAAAGCTACAGTCATCAAGACAGTATGGTACTGACACAAAACAGAAATATAGACCAATGGAACAAGATAGAAAGCCCAGAAATAAACCCATGCACCTATGATACCTATTTTTGACAAAGGAGACAAGAGTATGCAATGGGGCAAAGACAGACTCTTCAATAAATGGTGCTGGGAAAACTGGACAGCTACATGTGGAAGAATGAAATTAGAACACTTCCTAACACCACACACAAAGATAAACTCAAAATGAATTAAAGACATAAATGTAAGACCAGGAACTATAAAACTCTTGGAGGAAAACATAGGCAGAACACTTGATGACATAAATCAAAGAAAGATCCTCTTTGACTCACCTCCTAGAGTACTAGAAATAAAAGTAAACAAGTGGGACCTGATTAAACTTAAAAACTTTTCCACAGCAAAGGAAACTATAAACAAGGTGAAAAGACAACTCTTTAAATGGGAGAAAATAACAGTAAATGAAACAACTGGCAAAGGATTAATTTCCAAAATATACATCAGCTAATACAACTCAATGCCAGAGAAACAAACAACCCAATCAAAAAGTGGGAAAAAGATTTAAACAGACATTTCTCCAAAGACATACAGATGGGCTCACAAACACATGAAAAGATGCTCAATATCTCTCATTATTAGAGAAACACAAATCAAAACTACAATGAGATATCACCTCACACAGGTAAGAATGGCCATCATCAAAAAGTCTACAAACAATAAATTCTGGAGAGGGGGTGGAAAAAAGGGAATGCTCTTGCGCTGTTGGTGGGAATGTAAAGTGATACAGTTGCTACATAAGACGGTATGGAGATTCCTTAAAAAACTAGGAATAAAATCACCATATGACCAACCAATCCCACTCCTAGGCATACACCCTGAGGAAACCAAAACTGAAAAAGACACATGTATCCCATTTTTCACTGCAGCACTATTTACAATAGGTAGAACATGGAAGCAGCATAGATGTCCATCGACAGATGAATGGATAAAAAAGTTGTAGTAACATACACAATGGAATATTACTCAGCCATAAAAAGGAACACGTTTGAATCAGTTCTAATGAAGTGGATGAACCTAGAACCTATTATACAGAGTGAAGTAAGTCATAAAGAGGATAAATATCATATTCTAACACATATATACAGAATAAAGAAAAATGGTACTGAAGAATTTATTTACAGGGCACCAATGGAGAAAGAAATAGAGGATAAGACTTACGGGCATGGGGAGAGGGGAGGAGAGAGTGAGATGTATGAAAAGAGTAACATGGAAACTTATATTACTATATAAACTAGATAGCCAATGGGAATTTGCTGTATGGCTCAGGAAACTCAAACAGGGGCTCTGTATCAACCTAGAGTGGTGGGATGGGGAGAGATGGGAGGGGGTTTCAAAAGGGAGAGGATATATGTATACCTATGGCTGATTTATGTTGAGGTTTAACAAAAAACAATGAAATTCTATAAATCAATTATCTTCAATTAAAAATAAATTAATTAAAAAACATTAAAACCTTGGATACAGCTTATAATATGAAAGTTAATGCCTTAATGAAATATTAAAATTGCATCAGGAATACTGTTCTGGCATTAAAAATAAACAATGACTAAAAAAAAAGAAAATAACTATTAAGTTTGCTTTGGACAAATGAATGAAACAATAAGCTAGAGTAAGAAGCACAGATGAGATATCAGGCCTGAGAAGCAGGATTAAGTTTTAGATAGCCACCATCCAGAGTGAGACAGGAAGAGATGGATGATAACTGTTAAGAAAGGATGAGAGAGAGCCAGATGCCCTTAAAACCCTCATATCAATCATTAATGGTACAAATCCGTGAAGTCATCTAATTTTCCCCCATAGCACTGATTGGTTTAGTCACATAAAAAAATTGGTGAACTAATCTAGGTTTGGATCTAAGACTTGGGAGGAGCATAGAAGATATGACACAAAGTCAAAGTTATAATGAGGCAGTGAACATAACCCATTAAATTTAGGTAAGCCTTTGCTATATGAAGAGCTCAATATTTAAATGGTGAACTCTCTCCTGAACCTAAGAAATACCTGCTAATTTTAAGAAAAGAAAGAAAATAGAACATCTTTCTATTTCAAAGAAGGAAAACTTGCATATGAAAAACCACTGAATACAGCCTTCCCTTAATACCTTATATTTGACAGGTTTTATAGTCTGGCTATAAAGTGTTTCATGTGCAAAAGGTCATATCACTGAAGGAAAGCAAACTTGTTAGGGAGTACTCACTTTATTTCTGTGAAGACTCAGTATTTTTTTGTAGCAACACTAAGGTGCTGAAAGATTATTTGTCAAATTCCCAGTTGTCTAACTTTAATTGATATAAGGTACACGACAATTCCTTGGAGAAAACATCAGAAAACTAAGTATTCTATAAACAATATACTGCTGTCCCAACTTGTCTTCTCTAACAAATTTTTCTTTTTTTTTAAAATTAAATTTATTTATTTTTTTAATTACAATACTGTATTTGTTTTGCCATACATTGACACGAATCAGCCATAGGTGAACACAATCTCCCAATGCCGAAGCCCCTCCCACCTCCCACCCCACATCCTCTACTTGAATCATCCTGTGCATCAGCCCCATGCATCCTGCATCCTACATTGAGCATAGATTGGCGCTTCGTTTCTTACAAGAAAATATGAAAGCATATGAATAAGATCAGAGAAAATTATTCTTTCCTTATTGACATTACTGCTCAAACTGTGATAGCAAAAGTAAAAAGGAAAAGATGTGAAGATAAAGATAAGCAAATGTGGCATTTTAGTATAAAAATTCTTAGTAATCATCACCTCTAAACTCAAAAAAGTAAATTATTAAACACATGATGTTCTAAGCATAAATGCAAAAAGATAAGTTTAAAAGAATTGACACAAGATATTTTTATATAGCTCAAAAAAACGATTCAAAATAACACTATATTGTTTGTGGATATATACATATATGGTAAAAGTATAAAGGCATGCATAGGAATAAAAAATACCAACTATAGGAGAATGCTAATCTTCAGGAGGAAAAAGGTAAGTCTCCATACATTTTTGACTGTCCAAAATACTTAATAATTTAAAGAGAACCGAAAATGTTACTGCATAGCAGAAAAGCAAAAACCAGAGTTATCACTGGACTACTAAAAATGCCTGACTCAAAAGGAGCTTTCATTTTTAATTAAGATTTCCAACTAGTACAGAAATATGTATGACTTTGGCAAAAAATGAAAAATATTTTTAAAGTGTTAAATGATTACCTCTGGGAGGAAATCACGAGACACTAAAACAGGAGTTACACGTTAAAGTGAGACTTCAAGGATAGTGGGGGTTAAAGTGGGGACAAAGGTGTTTTTCTACTTATACCTGTTTGTTATTGGTTTTTTAGAAGGAACTTCAGTCCATGGAGTCACTAAGAGTTGGCACGACTGAGCGATTTCACTTTCACTTTTCACTTTCATGCATTGGAGAAGGCAACGGAACCCCACTCCAGGATTCTTGCCTGGAGAATCCCAGAGGAGCCTAGTGGGCTGCCGTCTATGAGGCCGCACAGAGTCGGACACGACTGAAGTGACTTAGCAGCAGCAGCAGCAGCATGTACTCATATCCTAGTATTAGATATCTTTCAATTATTCAAATTTTATTTAATTCTTTACCTATGAACTCAAGTTCCATTGTCCATAAAGTCACACAATCCTTACTTGGTACAACAGTTAATATTTATATAGGGCCTATATGTCCTAAGACTTGTATATATTCTCTCATTTTAATCTCCCCCCACCCCCAAAAATAAAAACCCTTTGATTCAATGCATCTTGCTTTTGAAAATGGGGACACTGAAGCTTAGAAGGTTTCCTAACTTGGTCAGGATTTCAGAGCCAAGTGGCAGGCTAGTAATCAAATCCAGAACTGTACTGTTTCCCAAATGATTCACTTTCCATTAAACCATGCATCTCTAGCATAGAAGAAAAACATTTTGCCAGATACAATTTTGTGTGAGAATGTTTTGTATTTACAAGCAGGCAGTGGATGCTTATTACTCCTTTGATTAATTTCAGTCAATATCGACAATTCACACTTCCATGTCAAGGTAATTTAAAAAAATATATCTAGCAAACAGAAAAACGTCATGGGATCCAAGACATAATTATGATGTTTTATAGAGAAACAGATGCTCTGGAAGTTTAAATGACTTGCCCAAAGAAGCACACTGACCAGGCGATAGGCGGGAAAAGGTATCCAGATATATTCCTACTTTGTTCTCATTCACACACTGACACAACCAACACAGGCAAAGACTTTAACTAAAATGTACATAACTGGGAACAACTCTTGAGAAACACACAATCAAAATTATAGATACATGTTGAGAAATGTGAGTCAAGATTATCACAGCACGGTATGATTAGTCAGAGTAGACCTTTCAAAGGAAGTGGAAGAAGTGATGGAAGGTAATCAGCAGTAGCATTCCAAATTTGTATGAGTAAAAAATAAGGCAGAGAGAACTTAGAGTCAAGTAAGATATGCGGGACACGTGATATGACTAACATTCACTGTGCTTCCACTGTAAAACCAACTCAGATCTTTTAAAACACGGAATCCCTGTGAATTGAAACAGCTGTGCGAGGTTTGAAACCATCCCTTGACTCTCACCAGAATCTAGGAGCTCCTCGACCAATGAAATATTGCCTGAGGTCAAAGCCTTCTTAAATGTTTCCTGCCTTTCTTCACCGGGTAATGGTCCTTTTAATTTCTAAGAACGGAAGGAAAAAAAAATCTTGTTATACATATTTTCATTCGCACTTCATTGGGAAACAATGATTGGTTTTACGTACATCATTTTGGGGGAGGCAAAATACAAAATTTGCGTCTAATTCATAACTAAAAAGGGATCTTTAAAGAGAATGGGTGATGAGGGGTTCAAACCCAGAAAAGCCATGCTATTGCTAAGTTACTTCAGTCGTGTCCGACTCTGTGTGACCCCATAGACGACAGCCCCCCAGGCTCCCCCGTCCCTGGGATTCTCCAGGCAAGAACACTGGAGTGGGTTGCCATTTCCTTCTCCAATGCCTGAAAGTGAAAAGTCAAAGTGAAGTCGCTCAGTCGTGTCCGACTCTTCGCGACCCCGTGGACTGTAGCCTACCAGGCTCCTACGTCCATACTGACAACCTAAAAAGGCGTATTTGATGGAAAACACAGTGGGGTAACGAGAGGGAAACTGCGAGTTTGTCCAAAAGCCTGTATTCACGCCGGAAAAAAAAAATTTAGGGAAACACAGGCAAGGAAGTAAGAGATTTCATGGCCAGGGAAGGCCGATTCAGGTGCGGCCAAGACAAGGCCTCCTTTGCTACCTGAGCTGTCCGGTCGAGATACCCAATCTCCCAGCCGTCATCCTCACTCTCGCTACTCTCGCCTCCGCCGGCTACTGCTAGACCGCGTAGGGGGCCCGCCGCCATGCCACCCGGCCCTCTCCACACGGTACTGGCGGGCTGCCGGCCCACCGGCTCCATCTGCGCCTGCGCACTGGGCAGTGCGTCAGCCTGCGCGGGAAAGGCTCTGCGTGCAGGCGCGACGCGCCACGCTTTGGACCCTCCAGCGCAGGCGCGTGAGCGCACGCAGCCGCCCTGAGTCCGATCATAAAACCCTCGGGAGAGGGAAACTGGCCAGCGTGACAGGCTGGGCAGACCTGACCCTGTGGCCAGTGTTGCCAATATTTTTCGGGGGCAGGGGTCTTACCCTTCCTTATTTTTAGGGTATTTGCCTGATGAGGTTTTTAGAGTTTAAAGAATGCCCCACTTGTGGCAGGAGCAGAATGGGGTTTCAATGTCACGAAAACTAGGCTTTTGCTCCCATTCCCTTCACCTGTCCCCCTGAAAAATCCACTGTCAAATGTGCGTCCCTTGGCCAATGCTGTTGGCCAGAATATTTCCTCAAGGAGTATCACCCGCACATTCAACCAGCGAGCAGATAAATGGGAGCCGACAAAGCAATCAGGAGAATTCTTCCTTTGCATTTCTTGTGATCGCGGATGTCATCATAAATTTAGAAACTTCAGGACATCAAAACACTTTCACAGATAAGTAATATAGAACCCTGAAAGGAAATGATCAAGAAAGGGGAAAGTCAAGAGAGTGGATCAGACGAGCTGGAAAGAAGAAATGATTTAAACTTTCAGAAAGTAGGCAGTACAACTTCAGGTGAAAGCAGCCCAAACTCACATTTCTGCATCTACTCTAGTTTCTACATGAAATATTCGTAACACAGTGATTATCTTTGCCAAAATAGACCTATCAGTGAATAGGGCACATGCATGTACCCAAAGAAAATTTTAAAAGAATGTAGTCATGCACCAGGACTTCCCTGGTTTCTCAACTGGTAAAGAATATGCCAGCACTGTGGGAGACCTCTGTTCGATCCCTTCAGGGTTGGGAAGATACCCTGAAGGAAGGCATGGCAAGCTGCTCCAGTATTGGAGTGGGAGAACCTCCATGGACAAAGGAGCCTGAGGGGATACAGTCCCTGGGGTCGCAGTGTCTGACAAGACTGAGCAACTAAGCACAGCACAGCTATGCACCATTCTTAGGAAATGTTACAAAACATGCATATTTTTGTTAGGGAGTCTTTGGTGTTAGATTTTGAAATTATTTATTTCAAAGATTTTCACAGATAAGTCTTTTTAAGTAGTGTGGTTATTTGGGGGACAAGATCAGTCTTTCTAAATGAATTCATTCCATGAATGTTCTGGGTCATTGAGCACAGTCAGGCATAACTAAGTTTGGGGGAACATAAAAGACAAACTAAGCTGCCTCATGGAGCTCACATTCTATGAAGAAAGACAGTAAACAAGTAAACAAGCAGGATGGTTGCAGATTGTAAGTGAGTCAAAGAAATAAGTGCTCAGTTTCTGAAATCAAGTTACTTGGGTTGTTTCCCAGCCAAGTCACTTACTACCAGGAGCTGGGTGCTCCTGGGCAATTACTTAGCCTCTTTCTTCTTCTGTCAGTTCTCTTATCTGTAAAATGGGGATTATAATAGTACTCCTCATATAGGGTTGTTTGGAGGATTAAATAAAGTAGTGAGCTTGGAATAAAGTCAGGCTCAATGTAAGAGATTAATAAATCTTAGCTACTATTGTTTTTATTATTTTATATGGAGTAGTTGACCAGAGCAGAGTCATAAATGACAAGAAGGAGCTAACCATAAGAATGGGGAGAGCAGAGCTTTCTTGGTGGAGGAGATGACTAGTACAAAGCCCCTAAGGCAGGAAAAGCTGGGGCCCAGGCCTGGACTAGGGTGGGGCAGATGAAGGCTCTAGGAAGCAAAATTTAAGACACTTACTCTCAGGGGTCTGTAAGTTCTTCTGTTTTGCACTCTAGGTGTCTCACTCACTTTCCTTTTTCATTCCCTTTGGACCAGAGAGCCCTGAGACTGGAACTTCTTTGAAGGAAGGGGTATGTGATAAGAGGACCTTGTTGGCCTTAAGCAAGAATTTTTAGATTTTACTCTAACAGCAATTGAACACTGAAATATTTAAATTGATAAAATACATGTTCTGGTATGTGTGTGTGTTTCTATATAAATATACTCAAACTCTTGTAAAGGAGGTTTTTGGTGCCATTGACTAAGATGGGAGAAGATCAAAGGATTAACTTGACATGAGCATCCCAAAATTAACATAGTCAAAATAAATACTCACTGTAGCTGTCAGGTTGGTAGTTGGGTTAGTTTAGCTGTGGAGCTCAAAAGAAAGGCTGGTCTTAGAGATACAAACTATGGAGTTCAGTTTAGTTCAGTTCAGTCACTCAGTCCTGTCCGACTCGAGACCCCATGAATTACAGCACGCCAGGCCTCCCTGTCCATCACCATCTCCTGGAGGTCACTCAGACTCATGTTCATCGAGTCAGTGATGCCATCCAGCCATCTCATCCTCTGTCATCCCCTTCTCCTCCTGCCCCCAGTCCTTCCCAGCATCAGAGTCTTTTCCAATGAGTCAACTCTTCGCATGAGATGGCCAAAGTACTGGAGTTTCAGCTTTAGCATCATTCCTGCCAAAGAAATCTCAGGGCTGATCTCCTTCCAGAATGGACTTGTTGGATCTCCTTGCAGTCCAAGGGACTCTCAAGAGTCTTCTCCAACACCACAGTTCAAAAGCATCAGTTCTTCGGTGCTCAGCCTTCTTCGCAGTCCAATTCTCACATCCATACATGACCACAGGAAAAACCATAGCCTTGACTAGACGGACCTTAGTCAGCAAAGTAATGTCTCTGCTTTTGAATATACTGTCTAGGTTGGTCATAACTTTTCTTCCAAGGAGTAAGCATCTTTTAATTTCATGGCTGCATTCACCATCTGCAGTGATTTTGGAGCCCCCAAAATAAAGTCTGACACTGTTTCCACGGTTTCTCCATCTATTTCCCATGAAGTGATAGGTCTGGATGCCATGATCTTCGTTTTCTGAATGTTGAGCTTTAAACCAACTTTTTCACTTTCCTCTTTCACTTTCATCAAGATGCTCTTTAGTTATCTACACATAATTGACAGAATGTGGCACACTGGAAAAGGGAGTGGCAAACCACTTCAGTATTCTTGCCTTGAGAACCCTTTGAACAGTATGAAAAGGCAAAATGATAGGATACTGAAAGAGGAACTCCCCAGGTCAGTAGGTGCCCAATATGCTACTGGAGATCAGTGGAGAAATAACTCCAGAAAGAATGAAGGGATGGAGCCAAAGCAAAAACAATACCCAGCTGTGGATGTGACTGGTGACAGAAGCAAGATCCGATGCTGTAAAGAGCAATATTGCATAGGAACCTGGAATGTCAGGTCCATGAATCAAGGTAAATTGGAAGTGGTCAAACAAGAGTTGGCAAGAGTGAACGTCGACATTCTAGGAATCAGCAAACTAAAATGGACTGGAATGGGTGAATTTAACTCAGATGACCATTATATCTACTACTGCAGGCAGGAATCCCTCAGAAGAAATGGAGTAGCCATCATGGTCAACAAAAGAGTCTGAAATGTAGTACTTGGATGCAACCTCAAAAACGACAGAATGATCTCTGTTCATCTCCAAAGCAAACCATTCAGTATCACAGTTATCCAAGTCTATGCCCCAACCACTAACACTAATGAAGCTGAAGTTGAATGGTTCTATGAAGACCTACAAGACTTTTAGAACTAACACCCCAAAAGATGTCTTTTTCATTATAGGGGACTGGAATGCAAAAGTAGGAAATCAAGAAACACCTGGAGTAACAGGGAAGTTTGGCCTTGGAATGCGGAATGAAGCAGGGCAAAGACTAATAGAGTTTTGCCAAGAAAATGCACTGGTCATAGCAAACACCTTCCAACAAGACAAGAGAAGACTCTACACATGGACATCACCAGATGGTCAACACCGAAATCAGATTGATTATATTCTTTGCAGTCAAAGATGGAGAAGCTCTATACAGTCAACAAAAAAGACCAGGAGCTGACTGTGGCTCAGATCATGAACTCCTTCTTTTCAAATTCAGACTTAAATTGAATAAAGTAGGGAAAACTGCTAGACCATTCAGGTATGACCTAAATCAAATCCCTTATGATTATACAGTGGAAGTGAGAAATAGATTTAAGGGCCTAGATCTGATAGATACAGTGCCTGATGAACTATGGAATGAGGTTCATGACATTGTGCAGGAGACAGGGATCAAGACCATCCCCATGGAAAAGAAATGCAAAGAAGCAAAATGGCTGTCTGGGGAGGCCTTACAAATAGCTGTGAAAAGAAGAGAGGTGAAAAGCAAAGGAGAAAAGGAAAGATATAAGCATCAGAATGCAGAATTCCAAAGAATAGCAAGAAGAGATAAGAAAGCCTTCTTCAGTGATCAATGCAAAGAAATAGAGGAAAAGAACAGAATGGGAAAGACTAGAGATCTCTTCAAGAAAGTCAGAGATACCAAGGGAACATTTCATGCAAAGATGCGCTCGATAAAGGACAGAAATGGTCTGGAACTAATAGAAGCAGAAGATATTAAGAAGAGGTGGAAATAATACACAGAAGAACTGTACAAAAAGATCTTTATGACCCAGATAATCATGATGGTGTCATCACTAATCTAGAGCCAGACATCCTGGAATGTGAAGTGATGCTTGGAAAGTATCACTATGAACAAAGCTAGTGGAGGTGATGCCATTCCAGTTGAGCTGTTTAAAATCCTGAAAGATGATGCTGTGAAAGTGCTGCACTCATTATGCCAGCAAATTTGGAAAACTCAGCAGTGGCCATAGGACTGGAAAAGGTCAGTTTTCATTCCAATTCCAAAGAAAGGCAATGGCAAAGAATGCTCAAACTACCGCACTATTGCACTCATCTCACATGCTAGTAAAGTGATGCTCAAAATTCTCCAAGCTAGTCTTCAACAGCATGTGAACCATGAACTTCCAGATGCTCAAGCTGATTTTAGAAAAGGAAGAGGAACCAGAGATCAAATTGCCAACATCCACTGGATCATGGAAAAAGCAAGAGAGTTCCAGAAAAACATCTACTCCTGCTTTATTGACTATGCCAAAGCCTTTGACTGTGTGGATCACAGTAAACTGTGGAAAATTCTGAAGGAGATGGGAATACCAGACCACCCGACCTGCCTCTTGAGAAGTCTGTATGCAGGTCAGGAAGCAACAGTTAGAACTGGACATGGAACAACAGACTGGTTCCAAATAGGAATAGGAGTGCGTCAAGGCTGTATATTGTCACCCTGCTTATTTAACTTTTATGCATGGTACATCATGAGAAACGCTGGACTGGAAGAAACACAAGCTGGAATCAAGATTGCCGGGAGAAACATCAATCACCTCAGATATGCAGATGACACCATCCTTATGGCAGAAAGTGAAGAGGAACTAAAAAGCCTCTTGATGAAAGTGAAAGAGGAGAGTGAAAAAGTTGGCCTAAAGCTCAACATCCAGAAAACAAAGATATGGCATCCGGTCCATTCAGTCGTGGAAAATAGATGGGGAAACAGTGGAAACAGTGTCAGACTTTATTTTTCTGGGCTCCAAAATCACTGCAGATGGTGACTGCAGCCATGAAGTTTAAAGACTCTTACTCATTGGAAGAAAAGTTATGACCAACCTAGATAGTATATTCAAAAGCAGAGACATTACTTTGCCGACTAAGGTCCGTCTAGTCAAGGCTATGGTTTTTCCTGTGGTCATGTATGGATGTGAGAGTTGGACTGTGAAGAAGGCTGAGTGCTGAAGAATTAATGCTTTTGAACTGTGGTGTTGGAGAAGACTCTTGAGAGTCCCTTGGACTGCAAGGAGATCCAACCAGTCCATTCTGAAGGAGATCAGCCCTGGGATTTCTTTGGAAGGAATGATGCTAAAGCTGAAACTCCAGTACTCTGGCCATCTCATGCGAAGAGTTGACTCATTGGAAAAGATTCTGATGCTGGGAGGGATTGAGGGCAGGAGGAGAAGGGGATGACAGAGGATGAGATGGCTGGATGGCATCACCGAGTCGATGGACGTGAGTCTGAGTGAACTCTGGGAGTTGGTGATGGTCAAGGAGGCCTGGCGTGCTGCGATTCATGGCGTTGCAAAGAGTCGGACATGACTGAGCGACTGAACTGAACTGAACACATAATTGATTTTTAAAATGAGAATTTATCTGGCAAGATATTTTTGTAAATATAAATGCTATAGACTAAATGTTTGTGTCTCCCAGGACTACCTGATTCCCAAAATTCATATGTTGAAACCTGATCCCCAAAATTATGCTATTTGGAGGTAGGGCCTTTAGGAGGTGATTAAGTCATGAGGGCAGAGCCAGCACAAATGGGATTTGTGCCTTTATGAAAGTGACCCCAGAGAACGCTCTTGCCTCTTCTGTCATGTGAGGACACAGCAAGAAGATTCTTTATGAACCAGAGAGTGAGTTCTCACCAGACACTGCAACTGGCAGCTGCTTGGTGTTGGACTTCCCAGCCTCCAGAACTGTGAGAACTAAATTTTGTTATATTAAACCACCCTGTCTATGATACTCTATTATAGCAGCCTGAACCGACTGTAACAAATGATAAGATTAATCTAAAACTTACGTGGAAAGGCAAAGGAACTAGATAGCTCAAACAATTCTGAGAACAAAGTATAGAGTAAGAGTAATTCTGCTTGGTTTTAAGACTTATGTAACTAACATAATCAGGTGTCATATTGGAGAACGAATAGAACAGAACAGGGAACCTAGAAATAAGCCCATGTAAGTAAGACCAAATGTTTTTTTGACAAGGGTATAAGAGCAACTCAGTGGAGGAAGGATCGTCCTCAACAAATGATGCTGGATCAACTGAAGAGTAACATGTTAAAAAAACCAACAACAAACAAACCTAGACCTAATTTTGAAATCCTCACGTCTTTTCAAAAATTAACTCAAAATAAGGCTTCCCTGGTGGCTCAGTGGTAAAGAATCCACCTGCCAATGTGGAGACATAGGTTCAGTCCCTGATCCAGGATGATCCCAAATGCCATGGAGGAACTAAGCCTGTTCACCACAACTACTGAGCCTGTGCTCTGGAGGTCAGGAGCCACAACTACTGAGTCCTGTTGCTGCAACTACAGGCTTTAGGGCCTGTGCTCTGCAACAAGATAAGCCACCTCTACGAGAAGCCTGTGGACTGCAGCTAGAGAATAGTCTGGGCAGCAACAAAGACCAAGCACAGCCAAAAATAAATAAATTATTTTAAAATAAATCATCTAAAAAATCAACTCAAAATAGATCATAGATGTACACAAATGTTCATAGCATCACTGTTGCTATTAGCCAAAAAAGGGTAAACAACCTGAAAGTTCTTCAACTGATGAATGGATAAATAAATTGTGGTATATCCACACTATATATGTTAGTTTCTCAGGACAACCATAACAAATTTCTACAAATTGAGTGGTTTATAACAACAGAATTTTATTCTCTGACCGTTGTGGAGGTTAAAGTCTGGAATCAGCAGTACCAATTCCCTCAGCAGTCTGCAGGGGAAATCCTTCCCTGTCTTCTCGTAACTTCTGGTAGTTGCTAGCAATTCTTGGCATTCCTTAGCTTGTAGTAGATACATCAGTTTAATCTCTGCCTTTGTATTTACAAGGCATTTTCTTCTGTGTGTCTGTGTCTCTAAATGTCTCTGTCTCTAAATTCCCTTCTTCTTGTAAGGACATCAATTGTATTGGATTAGGGCTCACCAAAATTCACTGTGACCTCACCTTAACTTGATTATATTTTCAAAGACCTTATTTCCAACCATGGTTACATTAATGGGTTTTGGGTGGACATGAATTGGAGGGGGCACAATTTATCCTGATACAGCATATATATCACTTAGCATAATGTTTTCAAGATCCACATTGTAACATATATCTGTACTTCATTCCCTTTTATGCTGAATAAGCTGTGATATTGATTTCAGAAGTTTTTAGGAGGTGGCAGGACCCATTATAAGATTGTTATAACTGTGAGTTGGAAAAGTAGCAGAAAAGAGGATGCATTCAAAATTTATTGTGAATTAGAATCAGTAGGATTTGGTGACTGCATATGAAGGACAAAGGGACAGAGGAGTCAAAGATACTGTGACAAGAGCTTTAGAAGAAAACATTTTGAGGGAACAGAGATAAGTTTTGTTTTGCATGAAGTCTGAAATGTCTGAGGAACATCCATGTCCAGATAAGGTGGAAAGCTCCCAGAGAGTCCTGAGCTATCAGTTCAGCTTTACAAACCATCTTCCTAAGAGGTGATAATGAATATATTAAAGGAATGATATTGCCACTCTTGCCAAAAAGTGAGGTGGGTCCGGCTGCTTGCCGCTGAAAAGACGTTAAACAGGCCAGGTTGGTGGAAAGGAAGGTTCACTTTATTCTAGATGCCAGCAACTGGTGACGGTGGGGGAGGGCACATCTGTCCAAAGGTTGACTCCCCCAGCTAGCAACCAGTGGAGCAAGAATCTTTACAGACAGAAGGAGGGGACTACAAGCAGAAATAGCAGTCATCTCTAACAGTCATCTTCAAATTGGTCACAGATGGTCTGACCAGTGTCATCTTGATTGTTTTAGGTACTGTTAATCTTCCGTTCCAGGGTCGGTTTGCTTCATTTCTTTGAGGCCAGTTCTCAGAATTGTGGCTGCTCATGTCCTGGGTATGGTCTGATCATCATGTAGTTAACTTCACCTGGGGTTTCAGTATCTATAAGTATCTATAGCTTACAGAATATGGCTCAGAATATTATCTATAGACCTCGAGAAGGAACTTAAGGTCCTTGACTTGGCTTAATGACTATATTATTATTATTTAGTTGCCTTTGACTGTTTTCCTTTGTTTCCACATTTCTCATTTCTCTGATTAAACTTATTCTTTGACTAAAGTTTTCCAAGGATGAAAGATAGTCGAGGACATGGGGTGGGGGGTGGGAGCAAAGACCATAGAGTCCTGCTCCATTTTACCATGGAAAATGGATAGGCTGACGAGATCAGTTGGCCAGTAATACAGCCTTGCGGAATGACTGTTCTTTTAGAAAGCCACCAAAAAAGGAAGCAATCAAGGGGCCTGAGAAATAATGATTAAAGAAGCAGGAGACTTGGAAGGGAGCAATGTCTCAAAAATCTTCCACTGAATTATAACCTAAGATAATAGTAACAACAATAATAATGAAACTAAATTCATTTTATAGTGCTTCCTATATGCCAGTCAAGTTTTCAGAAGAGGAAATGGAGACACAGAAAGTAAAGTCACCTGCTGAAAGTCACCTACCTTGGCAGGGCTGGAATTCAAATGCTGGAAACAGCTCTGAAATTCATGCTTTAGTCATCACGTTCTAACACTTATGTAGAAGTTTCCTGCACCCTGACACTTTTCTAAGTACCTTACATCCATTAATTTCACGTATTCCTCACTATAAGTTTTTGAGCTAAGTACTATGGTCTTCATTTTACAGGTGAGGAAACTGAAATACAGAAAGATTAGGTAAACAGTCCAAGACTATACAATTGCTGGGTGGGTGGTCAGAATTCACAGCAGACTCTCTGGCTCTGGAATGGGACTCGGGTTTAACTCAGGGAAGTGTGACACCCACAAAAGCACTCACTCCCTAGAGGGGTACTTGTTTCTCCCGTGTATTTCACACTGTCACCCCCTCTCTAAAGAACTCTATTGCAAAGCAGATTTCATCTTCCGATTAGTAAACCAGACTCAGAATAAACCTCGATTCATTTTTACAGGGTTAATCACAAGCTTCACTTCATTCCTGTCCAGATAAGAAATGGGTCATTTGATTTTGTCTGAAAAGATTTGGGAATTTCCCCAGGGTGACTTCCTGGAGTGGGTCAGAAAGCCACCTACCTTCTTTGTTAATGACCACAGTGTTCTGCTTGGTTCACTGATGACAGGAGGCTGGTAAAACAAAGAGGGCAGGAAACCAGCAGTATCCGAGAAATAAATATTGCTCAAATTTAGACTCCCCTTAGTTCCTGGGTGGTTTTTTTTTTTCGTTTGTTTTGCTTTGCTTTGTTTTAACTTTTAAGCTTTGATTCAGATGTTAGTGATGATTAACTAATACAGTTTATTTTACCAATACCTTTGATGATGCTATATTTGTGGGGAACTTGTTTTAAATTTAATGTTATCACATTATAATTCTTGCTTATTTTCTATAGTATAATATTGGACTGGCCAAAAAGTTCCTTTGGCTTTTAAGTAAAAATAAAAGACACATTTTTCATTTTCACCAAGAATTTTATTGAACAACATAGTCATCATTTTGTTCCACTACCTTCTGCCATTTTCCAGGCAACTTCATAATTCCATCTTCCCAAAACTTTCATCTTTTTGAACAAAGAGCTGTGCCAGGTTTCTTTTATGGTATTCCAAGGTATTGAAATTTTTTTCCATTAAGAGAATTTTGTAAAAACCGAAATAAACAGATATCCATCCCTAAGTGCAATGTCTGGTGAATACAGCCGATGAATCAGAACTTCCCAGCCAAGCTGTAACTGTTTTTTACCTGGTCATCAAAGAAATATGCAGTCTTGCATTATCTTGATGGAAGATAATGCATTTTCTGTGACTAATTCTGGGCACTTTTCATTGAGTGCTGCTTTCAGTTGGTCAAATTGGGAACACTATTTACTAGAATTAATCATTTGGTTCTCCAGAAGGAGCTCATAATAAAGGATTCCTTTCCAATCTCATCATATACACAACATATCTTTGGATGAAGACTGGCCTAGTAGTGGTTAGATGTCTTTATCTTCATTCAAAACAGTTTTTAGATTGTATTGTGACAGCTATCATTTCAGCATGCATTAAAAAACTTATCAAAACTGATGAATTTTTATATAGCCATTTTAATATCGAAGATGGAAGAAAAAAGTAACATTTTGGCATGTTACACTTTATTAGTTCAAGAAAGGAAAAGCACAGCTGAAACACAAAGAAGAATTTATGCAGTGTGTGGAGAAGGTGTTGTGACTGATGGAATGTGTCCAAAGTGGTGTTTTTCCTTTCTTGAAATAATAAAGCATAATATGCTGAAAATGTTGCCTTTTTCTTCCATCTTTGATATTAAAATGGCTATGTAAAAATTCATCAGTTTTGATTTTTTTTAATGCATGCTGATATGACAGATGTCACAATACAATCTAAATAAACTGTTTTGAATGAAGTTAAAGGCAACTAAGCACTGCTAGAGCCATCTTATGGAAAAAAGCAAACATTTTGTCCAACCCAATATATATATATATATAGTATACTATACTTTGGACTGCAAGGAGATCCAATCAATCCAGCCTAAAGCAGATCAGTCTTGGGTGTTCATTGGAAGGACTGATGTTGAAGCTGAAACCCCAATACTTTGGCCACCTGATGCGAAGAGTTGACTCATTTGAAAGACCCTGATGCTGGGAAAGATTGAAGGCAGAAGAAGGGGACAACAGAGGATGAGATGGTTGGATGGCATCACTAACTCAATGGACATGGGTTTGGGTAGACTCTGGCAATTGGTGATAGACAGAGAGGCCTGGTGTGCTGCGGTTCATGGGGCTGCAAAGAGTCAGACACGACAGAGCAACTGAACTGAATACTTTCTAGACACGGAAGATGTAAGAAAGACAGGCAAGATTCTTGACCTCAGGGTATTTATAGTCTAGTAAGAAAAAGAAGTGAAGTGAAGTCACTCAGTCATGTCCGACTCTTGCGACCCCCATGGGGTGTAGCCTATCAGGCTCCTGGAATTGATTGCCATTTCCTTCTCCAGGGGACCTTCCCAACCCAGGAATTGAACCCAGGTCTCCCACATTGCGGGCAGATGGTTTACCGTCTGAGCCACCAGGGAAGTCACAAGAAAAGAAACAAATACATAATTATATATTAGGTAATAATTAATTCTATAAGGAAAATTTAACTAGGTGAAAGGAAGAGACATTAGTGGAGGGAAACGGGAATTCAAAATAGGGATTTCAAAGAAGGGCTCTCTGAAGTGTTATTCATAGTGTTATAAGGAGTTACAAGGATTTGACTTCCCATTTTCAAAGGTCTTTCTGGCTAAAGGGGAAAAGACTATATGTAGAGGAGAAAGAGGGGAATCAGAAGCTTCAATTAAGAATCTGCCACAATAGTCTGGTTTCTCTGTGTATTAGTGTCCTCTGGAGATGATTCTAGCCAGTCTCAGTCTAAACCAATTATATAAAAATCCCTGGGAGTTGATATTTCTCAAGGATCCTATGGTAATTTTAACATGTAGCCAGGGTTACATAATGTTGTACAAGAAAGAGGCCAGGCTAGCTCTAGGGCACTTATCATTGTCCAGTGGGAGAATATAAAAATCCATAATGATGAGGTTAAACTATTAATACAGGAATGGATTCTTATTTGGGTTTGTTTTCTTCCTTAAGGAATATGATTAGACCAGAGAACTAAACCAATCCTTAAACAAAGAGTTAAAAATCTTCAGGAAATGATGGAAATGGGTATTTGTTAAAAGAAGCATGAACCAATATAATACAAGGAAGTAATGGTTAATGAAAATGTTTGTGTCATGTTTATTTCTTCAAATATTCTAATATATTACCTAGGTTTGAAAATGATTATAGAGGATAGGTCAAGAGGAGTTATCTTTGGAGGTGGCTAGATGCCAGAGGCAGGGTATATATGTGTTTTGTGGCGATAGCAGATAAGAAATGTTAATATGACATCCAAGTTTTAAGCCTGAAATATTAGGTAAATGGTGGCTAAATTTACTCCAGTGAAGGAAAATGTGTGGAGAAGCAGGGATGTATCTGTATTTGTGGAGGTATATGTGTCAAGGAATATTGAAATCAAGAGTATTGGTTTACTCTTCTTAATGTAGGGAATGTCAATAAACTCTAAAATGGAATGTTCTGCAGAGTTGGATACACGTTCACAACTGAATGGTTCCCTGGAATAATTTTCTTTGACTTGATATCTGTTTTTGTTTGCTTTAACTAAGAAATTTACTCAATAATTTACTTAGCTTATAAAGTAAGTTTTAGAACTTGTAGATTTTAAAATTGCTCTTATAATTTTATTTTTTTTCTTCCTACATTTTTAGTGTATATCTATAAAGCTACTGTATTTCAGATAGGCATGGTGGAAGAAAGTGTCGTAAGAGTAGCTAACCCTTACTCAAAAGAATGTTATATTTGTATACTACTAGGAGACTTAGCAGCAGCAGCAGGAGAAGGCAATGGCGACCCACTCCAGTACTCTTACCTGCAAAATCCCATGGACAGAGGAACCTGGTAGGCTGCAGTTCATGGGGTCGCAAAGAGTCGGACAAGACTGACTTCACTTTCACTTTTCACTTTCATGCATTGGAGAAGGAAATGGCAACCCACTCCAGTGTTCTTGCCTGGAGAATCCTGTGGATGGGGGAGCCTCGTGGGCTGCCCTCTGGGGTCACACAGAGTCAGACACAACTGAAGCGACTTAGCAATAGCAGCAGCAGGAAACAGTAGAAGCTCAAAAGTGCCTGAGTATTTTTATGTTAAAAAAATGTTACAAAAAATAGAAGTTCTAAAGCAATGGATGAAAAGGTAGCAAATGGTGAAGTTCGAGAGCATCTTTTCCAAAAATTTTAAGTTAGTAACATATTAATGAACAGCAAGAAGAGTTCAACAGATATAATGGGCTCTTGAATGAAAGTAGATAGCAAAAAATGGCCATTTAGACAGATTAATTGCTATAAGATGATTAAATTTATCATGTGTTAAAAATACAATGAATTTAAAATAATGTTTAAATAATATTATTACTCTATGTTGAAATTATAAGACAAGGTACATAAACCACACAAATACATATCACATATTCAGTTCAGTCGCTCAGTTGTGTCCGACTCTTTGCAACCCCATGAACCGCAGCATGCCAGGCCTCCCTGTCCATTACCACACTCCCAGAGTTTACTCAGGCTCATTTCCATTGAGTCGGTGATGCCATCCAACCATCCTATCCTCTCCTCATCCAACCATCGTCCCCTTTTCCTCCCACTTTCAATCTTTCCCAACATCAGGGTCTTTTCAAATGAGTCAGCTCTTTGCGTCAGATGGCCAAAATATTGGAGTTTCAGCTTCAACATCAGTCCTTCCAATGAACACCCAGGACTGATTTCCTTTAGGATGGACTGGTTGGATCTCCTTGCAGTCCAAAGGACTCTCAAGAGTCTTCTCCAACACCACAGTTCAAAAGCATCAGTTCTTTGGCACTCAGCTTTCTTTATAGTCCAACTCTCACATCCATACATGACTACTGGAAAAACCATAGCCTTGATGAATATCAAATTGATGACATACAATAAATGATCAACTGGAAAATAATACAGGTAAAATATATTAAGCATTAATCATGGCTAAGAACTATTCAAAGCATTCCACATGTTTATACATATGGATACATACTGTGTATTTTAGGAATAGTTTTAGCTGCAAGTAACAATATTCAATATCAGTCAGTTAAAAATTTATAGTTTATTTTTTCATATTAATAGGATTCTGACAAATGGCATTGAATCAGTGATAAAATGGTTTCTAACAGCATCCCATACCCTTGACCCTGTTTTCATATTTGTAAGATGTCTCTCCTAGCAGTGTGTTTGTGCTGAAGGCAAGAAAAAGGACAGAGAGGGTGGTTTCAGCTATATCTGTCTCCTTTCATCAAGGTAGGCAAAGCTTTCCTAGAAGTTCCAACAGATTTGTGCTTTTGTCTGCTTTGTTCCCACATTGCAGGCAGATTCTTTTACTGTCTGAATCACCAGGGAAGACCAGTGGTAAAGAACACATCTACCAATGCAGGAGATGCAGGTTTAATCCTTTGACTGGGAAGATTCCCTGGAGTAGGAAATGGCAACGAGCTCCAGTATTCTTGCCTGGAGAATCTCACAGACAGAGGAGCCTGGTAGGCTGCAATCTGTGGGGTCCCAAAGTGTCAGACATGCCTGAGCAACCAATCACATACATACTAAATACATTTATATTCTTATGAATATGGGGAGCCCAGGTGGCACAGCAGTAAAGAGTCTGCCTGCCAGTTCTAGAGACACAAGAGACACAGGTTCAGTCCCTGGGTCAGGAAGATCCCCTCGAGTAGGAAATGGCAACCCACTGCAGTATACTTTCCTGGAAAATTCCATGGACAGTGGAGCCTGGCAGGTCCACGAGGTGGCAAAGAGTCAGACATGACTGAGCACTATCCACACACGTATTCTTTATCCATTTATCTGTTAATGGTCACTTAGGTTGCTTCCATATCTTAGCTATTATAAATAATGCCACTGTGAACACTGGGGCACATGTATATTTTTAATTAATGATTTATTTTCTTCAGATATTATACCTAGGAGTAGACTTGCCGGATTATATGGTAGTTCTGTTTTCACTGTTTTGAGGAACCTCCATACTGATTTCATAGTGACAGCAGCACTTTACATTCCCCTAAGAGTGTACTAGGCTTCCATTTTTCCCACATCCTCACTACCATTTGTTATTTGTAGACTTAAAAAAATATTTTTTTATTTAGTGTTTGTCTGTGCTGGGTCTTTGTTGCTGTGTAAGAGCTTTCTCTGATTGTGGCGAGCAGGAGCTGCTCCTCACCACAGTACGTGGGCTTCTCACGTGGCTTCTCTTGTATAGCAGAGATTCTAGGTGCGTGGGCTTTAGCAGTTGTAGCGTGGGGGCTCAGTAGATGCAGCATATGGGCTTAGTTGCTCCACGGCATGTGGAATCCTTCCAGACCAGAGATTCAGCCAGTGTCCCCTGCATTGGCAGGCAGCCTCATCCACTGTACCACCAGGGAAGTTCTTATTTGTAGACTTTTTGATGATAGCCATTTTGACAGATGTAAAAGTGAGAAAGGGTTAGTCACTCAGTTGGATTCAACTCTTTGTGACCCCATGGACTGTAGCCCACCAGGCTCCTTTGTTCACGTAATTCTCCAGGCAAGAATACTGGAATGAGTTGCTATTTCCTTCTCCAGGGAATTTTCCTGACCCAGGGATGGAATCCAGGTCTCCCACATTGCAGGAAGACTCTTTGCCAACTGAGCCACCAGACAGATGTGAGGTGATATCTAATTACAGCTTTGATTTGCATTTCTCTGATGATTTGGGTTGTGCCTGTTGGCTGTCTGTATATCTTCTTTGGAAAAATGTCTGTTCAGTTCTCCTACCCATTTTAAAATTGGGCTCTTCATTTCATAATATTGAGTTGTGTAAGCTGTTTATATATTTTGGATATTAACATGTCATATCATTTGCAAATATTTTCTCCCATGCAGTAAGTTGGATGGTTTCTTTTGCTGTGCAAAAGCTTTTAGGTTTAATTAGGTTTCATTTGTTTATTTTTGTTTAAATATCCTTTGCTTTAGGACACAGATCCAAAAACTATTGCTGTAATTTATGTCAAAGAGTATTCTGCATAGGTTGTCTTCTAGGAGTTTTATGGTTTCAGCACTATGTTTCATAAATAAACAGTACTGAGAAGATTATTTCCTTTTAATAGACTTGTTTCTGTATTATCATATTAAACAGCTTTCCTATCAATTTAATTCTAGATGGATTTATACAGCCATTGCTGCCATAGAATACTAATAAAAGTTTTTATGAACTTGAAGAAAATGATCTCTTGCACATATATTTTTTATTTAAAAATTTGATGCTTTTATTTATAACTATATAGTAATTTAAGCTAATTATAACTTGCATGTATTTGGCTTAAAACTATGAAATTGTCACATTAAATAAACCAGTAATATAGATGGAAATTTTTTAGCTTGCAAGAAAATTTTCAGAACCTTGCCTCTCATAATTTGCTATTTGGATAACAAACAGATCTTAAAATGAGCTATTTAAATGGTATTTACTATGTTTTGGAAGAGAGAAGCAGCTTTCTCCTTGCTCTGACCTGACTTTAGGGCCATTGCTTATCTCAAGTTCTTATAGAATCCAGAATGACCAGACCTCTCTGAATTTTTAGTATGCAATGAATAGATTTTTCAGAAGTTTTATAGATTTATGCTGAATGTTATGAGCAAGATAAATGGAAGGAAAGGAATAACACAAAGAGGGAAACATATTTAAGGTAGAAATGGAATTGACCACTACCTACCTACCTACCTACCTATCTCTATGTGAGACCTTTTTTCATGCTATTTTATTTGAGTTTGAAAGTCACCCTGAGAATTATGTGTCAGCCTTGTTTTTCGGCTGGTAAAGAATCTGCCTGCAATGCAGGAGACCTGGGTTTGATCCCTGGGTTGGGAAGGTCCCCTGGAGAAGGGAAAGGCTACCCACTGCAGTATTCTGGCCTGGAGAATTCCATGGACTACAGTCCATGAGGTTGCAAAGAGTCGGACATGACTGAGCTACTTTCAGTTCACTTTTGCTTGTTTTTCAGTTGAAAAAACTGAAGCTCAGACAGTTTAATTACCTTGACCAGAATCACTAAGTCTGAACTTAGATTTGAACCCAAGTCTCTGTTGTTCCAGAGCTGTCCAAATAATGCCTGACACCAAAAGAGGCTTTGGGAAACACAGGAAGGAATATTTACTATTATGTTGTAAATGTTTTTAAAGTGTAAATCACTCAGTCATCCTGTCTGACTCTTTGCGACTCCATGGACCGTAGCCCTTCAGGCTGCTCTGTCCATGAAAGTCTCCAGGCAAGAATACTGGAGTAGTTTGCCATGACTTCTCCAGGGGATCTTCCCAGTCCAGGGATCGAACCCAAGTTTCCCGCATTGCAGTCATATTCTTTACCATCTGAGTCACAAGAGAAGCCCTTTATTGTAAATGTATTTACTACTTTAAAAATTCATGTTGGACCGCAGTCATTTCATCAAATTCTCCAGTTTTAGTTAGCAAAGGTGGCTGTTATTGCTGATTGAAGGTACAAATAAAAAGCCCTCTTTCACTCATGTTTTAGTGGGAGTGGATTCAAAAATCAGATTGCAGGATCCAGTCAATAGCATGGTGAAGAATGCAAGAGGAAAAGACACTTGAACCAGAAGAGCATAGAGGTGAGGCGATGGTGGCAGAGTCATGAGTTGGGACAGCTAAGGAGGAAAATGTCCTAGTCGTAGGGAAAATCTCAAGGTCACAGACTTGAGAAGGAGTCAGCACTAGGGGAGGAGAAAGGGTGGTGAGTTTAATCCAGTAGGCAAAAGGCTAGTGCAGATAAGAGATGATACTCAACAGCAGAACATGGTGGTGGTGGCTTTTTCTAAACTGGCAGGTAGTGAAGTTGCTCAGTCGTGTCCAACTCTTTGTGACCCCAGGCTCCTCAGTCCATGGGATTTTCCAGGCAATAGTACTGGAGTGGATTGCCATGTCCCCACAAAAGGAGGATCAGTGACAACCCTGTAAATTGTCTCTCCACTTTGAATCCCCTGCTGAACTTGTTACTTTTTCTTCTTACCTGGTGACCTCCTTTCATACCACTCCGTTCCTTGCTTATTCCTCTCGTGGTTTTCCTTAGACACACTAGCCTCTCCTGACTTAACGTTCTTTGCTGTAGTTGTTTCTTCCGTCTGAAATGCTCTCCCAAGATATCTACTAAACGAATACTTTCACTTCCTTTATGTCTTTGCTCAAAATTCAACCCTCTCCCTAACGCTTATCATGACCAACCTGTATTTCTTAAAACTGAGATATGATTGACATATAATTTTGTGTTTTAGATGTATAACGTATGTTATATGTATACTAAGAAATGATTACCACAGTAAGTTCAGTTCACATCCCTCAACACAGATGCGCAATTACATTTGTCTTCTTATGATAGGAACTTTTAAGATCTGCTCTCTTAGCAACTTTCAAATATATAACACAGTATTATTAACTGTATCCCATGTTGTCTATTACATGATCACCCTATTTAATACTCCTACTCCTTCACTCTCTGACATGCCTTATCCTACTCCATATTTGTTGTTCCATACCAGTTACCACCTTCTAACATATTACAGTATGTCTTATTTGCTTACTTATTATATTTATTCCCTGCTAGACTACAAACTCCAATAGCATGCATCTGTGTTTTATTCCCCATGATGTAGCGTAAGACCCTAGAATATTGCTCCAGGCAAGCCTACTGCGGTTGATGCCAATCACAGATATTTTCCCTGACCTTGAATCTGTAAGCTAGTCAAACGTGTCCTACATCAATAAATATGACAGAGCAGTGGCCCCTTGGGATCTAGTGCTCTTCTTCTTTGGTTAACTCTTACCATCACCACCCTTGCTACTGTAGGATCAGAGTCATGTGCCAGGTTCCCCCTCCATCCTGTGCCTCTTATGTCCTGACTGATAAGTTTGGTCAGCTAGGGCATAGGTTCAACCACTTTTCCTTCCTGTTCTATTTCCTTTCTGCTGAATGTTGCAACTTCTGCTGATTATTCTGTTGTCTACCAAGCCAGGCAGTTGCTCTCATGAGAATCACATCACTCACCGCACAACTTCAGCTCTTTCACTGACCACTACCGCTGAGTTACTGGAGACTTGGTGATTGATTACACAGACATCTGTGAAAACAGGCAAGGATAGCTTCACTGTGTAATGCTCTGTTGGAAAGGCACCCCAAAATATTTTCTTACTTGTAGAGCTTATCAAGTATAATATCCATTTGAAAGAAACCATGCTGTTCTTTCAGACACTCTGGCCTTCTAGCTGTTTAGCATTTTTAAAAGCATTTATTTATTGAGCACTTTGATCAATATCATCCTGAGTACTATATATACATTTAAAATTTTTCCAAACAACCTTGAGAGAGAAGTGTTATTCTCCCCAGTTTTATAGATAAAGAACCCAAGGTCAGAGAGCCCAAACAGTTTCCAAGCATTGTATGGTGGTGGTTTAGTTGTTAAGTCATGTCTGACTCTTTGCGACCCCATGGACTGTAGCCTGCCAGGCTCCCTGAGAATCCTCCATGGGATTCTCCAGGCAAGGATACTGGAATGAGTTGCCATTTCCTACTCTAGGGGATCTTCCCAACCCAGAGCACAAAGCCAAGTCTCCTGCAGTACAGGGGGTTCCCTACTAACTGAGCCATCTGTGGTGGGACTCAAAGCCTGAGCAGTCGGGCCCTGCAGAGATGCTGATGCTGCAGCTGCATCCGCTTTACTCTGCTGGCCACCCCATCCTCAGCTGGTATGACTGTGGGCTGCTAACTCAGCAAGTTACTCTCTCCTGGAGACTGATTCTTCACATCCCTCCTGGTAGCTCTTGACCAACGACTAGATTATCAGGGTTACAAAGGACTGACCTCTTGCCTCAAGGTGAGGATAATTCTAGGGTGTGATTTGTGCTCCAGAGCTTTCCTATGGGGTCTCACTGAGTGTTGTCTATATCTGAGCCCCCCTTCTTGCTTCACCTGATCTAGCCTATCCTTCACTTTTGAGAGTACATACCAATAAATTCATCTAAGGCCCTTGTAGGAACCTAAGACCTCTAATCCCATTTTCTAATCACCACTATACACTGCCCCCCCCTTTTTTTCTTTTCTTTTTTGGTACCAGGAGAGTTTAATCAGTTCTATCTTTCCTTAAATTCTCTCCCATAAGGTTCATGTAAGATGTAAGGGATAGGACAATAGATTGAATCCCTGTGATGATGGACTCTTGTGATCAGGTGCAGTTACTCTTACACTATGTTCTTTTACTGAGAGTATTTTAAAGCTAAACATAGCTAAATTTTTGTGCTCTCTCATGTGAGCTGCTAGCCCAAAGATGTCCAGTAGAAATTTGAGAATGTAATACGCTGGCTAAAATTAGGTGTAATATTTTGCATATTTTCTGTTAATGGAATCTACATCACTAAATGCAAAAGTGGAATATTTTCTGATATCATAAAACTAGGTTTTGTGGAGGAGCATATATTTTTTCTATCCCAAAGTGTTACAAGTTTTTGCCTCTAATTTTTAGATACCTTTTGAGTACTAGTAGTAATATATAGTTTTTGTGGAGCAGATTACATGAACATCCAGGATTTTTAAATGTATATATAATAATAAGATATATTTTATCTGACTAAGAATAGGAAATAATAACAAGATTAAGAAATAAAATAATTTAGCTAGGTGGCACTCATGAAGGAATTCTTTTTCCTAATCTATTAATATCAGCTGACTATGGAGTAGGAAATAGCAACCAGCTCCAGGATTCTTTCCTGGAAAATCCCACGGACAGAGGAGCCTGGAAGGCTGGCAAAGAGTTGGACATTACTGAGTGACTGATCACATGTGAGCTGACTAAGTGTATATCTTATCATTACAAATGACTGCTGTGTAATCGATCCACACAAAGCATTCCAGTGGGGGTCCTTTTTGATTACAAATTGCTTACTTTTACTTCAAGGTCAGGAAAGCTGGTAGAATTTGTAATGAATGGTATAATTGTTGAACATTTAACCAAACACAATCTATTTACAGATGAACAGTATGATTTACGTAATGGTAAGTCATGCCACCCAATCAAGTTGAGTTCAGTGGAATGATAAAGACCTATCAGAAAAAAGAGGAACAAACAGATATAACTTATTAACATTAGAAAAAATAACTTTGACAGAGTCTTCATTCTCCTTTCTATTCCCCCTAGTCCACATACACACACAGACACAGACAGACACACACACACCAGAAACTGTTTCTTAAGACATACACTATAGGATTGCTATAGGGTTTGAGGAAAAGCTTTTCTCTATTTAGAAACTGATTTAGAGACCAGTAATAAAGTGCCGGAACAGTTACTTATTCAAAAAGAAAAGTTTAGTAGTTGACTCTCTGCATAATAAGTGCTAATGTTAATTTAAGATGAGGTTCTTAAATTAAATGTCTAAGTTCACAATCACATAATAAATGCTTCATAGATGCAGAAAAAAATTAAAGAGATTTTAAAAGTCTGGAATGATGGGAAGGAGGACAGAAAGAAGAGAGCTAAACTTTAGTTGTTCAATTGCCCAGTCATGTCTGACTCTGCAGCCACATGGTATAAGATAATGTCTAAACCTGGCAAGAATCCAAATAATCAGTGTAGGGACATGATCTTAGGGTCACCATGAACCTTCCTTAGAGATTCTGGGAAGTTAAAAATGATGGCTCATTAAAAATTTTTAATTATTTTTTTCTGGTAAAACACACATATAAAATGTACCATTTAAATTATTTTAATGATGTAATTCAGTGGCACTAAGTATGGCATATTGAAAAGCAGAGACATTACTTTGCCAACAAAGGTCTGTCTAGTCAAGGCTATGGTTTTTCCAGTGGTCATGTATGGATGTGAGAGTTGAACTGTGAAGAAAGCTGAGCGCCGAAGAATTGATGCTTTTGAACTGTGGTGTTGGAGAAGACTCTTGAGAGTCCTTTGGACTGCAAAGAGATCCAACCAGTCCATCCTAAAAGAAAGCAGTCCTGAGTGTTCATTGGAAGGACTCTTATTGAAGCTGAAACTCCAATACCTGATGTGAAGAGCTGACTCATTGGAGAAGACCCTGATGCTAGGAAAGATTGAAGGCGGGAGGAGAAGGGGACGACGGAGGATGAAATGGTTGGATGACATCACTGAATCAATGGAGATGAGTTCGGGTAAACTCCAGGAGTTTATGATAGACAGGGAGGCCTGGCATGAGGCAGTCCATGGGGTCACAAAGAGTCATGCACAACTGAGCAACCGAACTGAGCTGAACTGTGTGTACTTTTTTTCCAAAGGAAAGAGTATGCTATCAGTCATGCACTATGTTGAATTTTATGGGCAGTATCTCATTTAATCCTCAACAACAAACAATGAGGTAAGTAACATTATTATCTCCAGAACACTGGGGCCTAGAAAGTTTAAGTAACATGGTTTAGAATATGATAGAGATGAAATTTGGATTAGTTTCATCTATCTCTAGGATTCTATCGCTTAAGCAAACAGTAACTGCTACCTCAGTAGTATATTCTCTTTTATAGTATTTATCTATTTTTGATACTGAACTTCAAGAAATACATAGAGCTATTGAATGTTTAGACAATATGTTGGAGAATGCATTTTAGAATAAACAGACTTGAAGGACATTTACTGCCATGTTAGCAGTTAGCAGAAAATTTTTTTCTTCTGGATAGATGTAGATAGAAAGGGAAAAGGACCAGAGTTAAACTTTGGAGCCTCTTCTTAGGATAAATAGAATTTTTTAGACAAATCTTGACATATTAGAGGTGTAGATTTTTGCTTAAAAACTCTCTACATGGAAGTTTGAAGTGAAGGGAATGACTATACTCATGTAAAAGTGGAGGTCATAGAAACTGAAAATATAAATAGTTGCAAGTATGAATTTGCAAAGATCTGTGGATTCTATTAGGGAAAAAATAACAATATTATACAAGTCCAACCCTAATTTCTTTAGGCTAGTGGTGTTAAGGGCAACTATTCTGTTCTACATTAGATACTATAACCACTTTCTTATTAAAGCCTGATGGATTGGCTTAAAGGTTATCTATTACTGTGTGTGTTTCCAGAGAACTATACGTCAGTCTGTGCTGAGACACTTCCAGTAACAGGAAGAAAGTACAATCTCTTTTCATTATTGGGCTAGTCAGATGTATGATTTTATGTTGATAACTTTCCATCTTATTTCTTTCATGGCACTATGCAGAGGCAAACCTAAAGTTTTGATCCCTATGATAACCCTTCAAATATTTGAAGACAATGTCATGTTTCCTACCCTTTCCTTCTCTGCTTAATATGATTAGCAGTTAGGACTTGATAGGCCAAAATGATTGAAGTAAACCTGGCTTTTTCCCAAAAGACTCTGGTATATTTCTAATAGGATACAAAAGTACTCAACAAAAAGGGAAAGATTAATAATTGGATTTCATTAAACTTAGGCACTTCATTCATTTGATGACACCATTAAGAGAGTGAAAGGTAAACTAACTGAAGGGAAGAGGATATTTGCAGTATGTTATATCAGATGTGGAGAAGGCAATGGCTCCCACTCCAGTACTCTTGCCTGGAAAATTCCATGGAAAGAGGAGGCTGGTGGGCTGCAGTCCATGGGGTCGCAAAGAGTCGAATATGACTGAGCAACTTCCCTTTCCCTTTTCACTTTCATGCATTGGAGAAGGAAATGGCAACCCACTCCAATGTTCTTGCCTGGAGAATCCCAGGGACAGGGGGAGCCTGGTGGGCTACCATCTATGGGGTCGCACAGAGTCGGACACAACTGAAGTGACTTAGCAGCGGCAGCAGCAGCATATCAGAGGTAGGATTTATATACAGATATATGAAGAACTCCTAAAAATCAACCAGGAGAGAGAGAACACATAGTCTAGTGGAAAAGATGAGCAGATGAGTTGAATAAGTGTTTCTCAAGCAAACTCATTCAGTTGGTCAATAAACGTATAAAAATGGACTCAAATTCATAAATCAAAAACCAAAAGATACCACTATCACCAAAATGATTAAAATTAAGAAAAAAACCTGGTTATGCCAAGTGTTGTCTTAAATCTGGGAAAACTGAAACTCCCATATGCTGTTGGTAGCATATAAATTATGATTTGATACTAATTGCCAATATCTGCTGGATCACTGAAAAAGCAAAAGAGTTCTGAAAAAACATCTACTTCTGCTTTATTGACTATGCCGAAGCCTTTGACTGTGTGGATCACAATAAACTGTGGAAAATTCTGAAAGAGATGGGACTACCAGACCATTTGACCCACCTCTTGAGAAACCTGTACGCAGGTCAGGAAGCAATAGTCAGAACTGGACATGGAACGACATACTGGTTCCAAATAGGAAAAGGAGTACATCAAGGCTGTATATTGTCACCCTGCTTCTTTAACTTATATGCAGAGTACATCATGAGAAACGTTGGGCTGGAAGAAGCACAAGTTGGAATCAAGATTGCCAGGAGAAATATCAATAACCTCAGATATGCAGATGATACCACACTTATGGTGGAGAAGGTGATAGCAACTCACTCCAGTACTCTTGCCTGGAAAATCCCATGGACAGAGAAGCCTGGTAGGCTGTAGTCCATGGGGTCACTAAGAGTCAGGCACGACTGAGTGACTTCACTTTCACTTATCATTTTCATGCATTGGAGAAGGAAATGGCAACCCACTCCAGTGTTCTTGCTTGGAGAATCCCAGGGACGGGGGGAGCCTGGTGGGCTACCTGCCATCTATGGGGTTGCACAGAGTCAGACACGACTGAAGCGACTTAGCAGCAGCAGCAGCACCACACTTATGGCAGTAAGTGAAGAGGAACTAAAGAGCCTCTTGATGAAAGTGAAAGAGGAGAGCAAAAAGTTGGCTTAAAGCTCAACATTCAGAAAACGAAGATCATGGCATCTGGTCCCATCACTTCATGGGAAATAGATGGGGAAACAGTGGAGACAGTGTCAGACTTTATTTTGGGGGCTCCAAATCACTGCAGATGGTGACTGCAACCATGAAATTAAAAGATGCTTACTCTTTGGAAGGAAAGTTATGACCAACCTAGATAGTATATTGAAAAGCAGAGATATTACTTTGCCAACAAAGGTCCGTCTAGTCAAGGCTGTAGTTTTTCCAGTAGTCATGTATGGATGTGAGAGTTGGACTGTGAAGAAAGCTGAGCACCAAAGAATTGATGCTTTTGAACTGTGATGTTGGAGAAGACTCTTTAGAGTCCCTTGGACTAGGAGGAGATCCAACCAGTCCATTCTAAAGGAGATCAACCCTGGGTGTTCATTGGAAGGACTGATGCTGAAGCTAAGACTCCAATTCAGCCACCATGGCACCCCCACTCCAGTACTCTTGCCTGGAAAATCCCATGGACGGAGGAGCCTGGAAGGCTACAGTCCATGAGGTCGCTGAGGGTCGGACACGACTGAGCGACTTCACTTTCACTTTTCACTTTCTTGCATTGGAGAAGGCAATGGCAGCCCTCTCCAGTGTTCTTGCCTGGAGAATCCCAGGGACTGGGGAGCCGGTGGGCTGCTGTCTATGAGGTTGCACAGAGTCGGACATGACTGAAGCGACTTAGCAGCTAGCAGCATGCAAAGAGTTGACTCATTGGAAAAGACCCTGATGCTGGGAGGGACTGGGGGCAGGAGGAGGAGGGGACGACAGAGGATGAGATGGCTGGATGGCATCACCGACTTGATGGACTTGAGTCTGAGTGAACTCCGGGAGTTGGTGATGGACAAGGAAGCCTGGCATGCTGTGATTCATGGGGTTGCAGGGAGTCGGACACAACTGAGTGACTGAACTGAACTGAAAATACAGGGCTATCATATTGTACCATTAATGAGTCTGAATTTTCATGATAAGCACAAGAGTAAAGAGATTGGAACTTTCTGTTGCATACTACAAATTTAATTTTGTATTGAGAAAGTTTGAAAATATCAAGAAACTGTCATTTCATGATCTTCCATCCGCAATAAAAGAATACTAGCTCTCTCTCTCTACTCTCTTCTAAGGAGTCAATCACAAACCCAAATTTGCATTATTATTCTGGAGTTTTATGAAATATTTGATGAGCTTAATGTAGATCTGACACATCATAAGCACTCTATAAAAACACGTTAACTTTTGGGGGAAACTTGCATCACACTGAAGACTTATTTTGACTTCACTAGTATTTAAAATGTGCATGTCTCTTTTACAAATGGTACCACTATGAATTTCATGTTTTTGCAACTTGTGTACCAGTGTAGTAATTTCTGTTTTACTGTGGTAAAATCGGTTTAGTGTCCAGTCTGTTGAGATCTTTATAGATGAGAATTTACTATTCTTCATTTCAACATAATGGGTATGTTTTTCAGGAAGGACTACAGAAAAGCCCTGCAGAGCATCCTCATTAACCTCTGTCCTGGCTCACAGTGATTCAGTCGTCAGACCTTTTTGGACATGGTCATTCAAACAATTACGAGTGCTGCTAATGAAACTCACCCAGTCCATATTTAATTTGTCAGTAAGGATATAAGGATATAAATGACATAAAGTATCGCTCATTCTGACATGTTTATATTTTTATATTCTTATTTAAATATGGTCATTTATCTGAATTATGTTAAATAGTGAAGTATTTCCAAGTTCTATTTTTTTACACTCCAATCTTAGCTCATATATGTGTGGTGAGATAATATGATGGCAAATTAATCTTATGGAAAATTGTATAACTCTATATTTCTTGGGCTTCCCTGGTGGTTCAGTGGTAAAGAATCCACTTGTCAATGCGGGAGACATGGGTGTGATTCTTGGGTTGGGAAGATCCCCTGGAGAAGGAAATGGCAACTCACTCCCGTACTCTTGCCTGGGAAATTCCATGGATAGAAAAGCCTGGTGGGCTACAGTCCATGGGGTTGCAAAAGAGTTGGACAAAACTTAGTGACTAAACAGCAACAACATCCTTTTTTTTGTTGTTTAAAAATGTATTTTTCAGTATGTTTTGTGAGGCTTCTTTACTACACTTTGCCCTTTTTTTGCCAGCAGAGGGCAGGAGAGGAAGAGAGAAGAAAATAAAGATTTCTTTTCCTGGTCTTGATTCAAACTATTTAAACACTTTTCTGAAATATTTACAAAGAAGGCCATTTGGTTTGTTTGATTATTCTATTTTGAAAGTGATTTAAATATAGCTTTTACTTTTACAGGTATATTTAGCTTAATGAATTTCAAATGAAATTAGTACTTTGAATTTTTATGCTTATTAATCAGTGATTATATTGAAAAGAATGAATTAATTTGTATTTCGAGGTTATATGTCTAAAATGCTTTTTCTTATTAGAGATAGTTAGCTCTCTTTTATATTGATTTTCTAATTCAGTTATGGATATGCTTATGTGTCTATTTTACATACGTATCTTACTACAATTGTTTGGTCATATTTCAATATGCAGGGTTGTTAAGCATAGTTTGCAATTTTATTAATCAACTAATGTGTCTTTAAAAACAAAATGGAAGGAAACTCAAGTGCAGTGCAATAGAGCTTTCATTTTTCTTTTTTCTTGTAGTAGTGTACCTCATGGGAATGTTTGAATATAAGTTTTGTAGGTATATTAAGATGTTTTATCTTGCAACTTTAGATTTGTTTAACCAATAATAAAGCATCCTTTTTAAAACATTAGATGATATGATAAACTATGTAACTTAACAGCTCAGGACAACTTCCATATAACCTTTGTTAAATCAAAAATCAAGTGGCACTTGGATTTTTGCCGTCTCTTCTTGAATAACACCATTGTTCTGGAAGTACAGGAGCAAGGAAAAATTGAATAAGTTCTGCCATTAAGAAGAGAGGTCTCCATGCTTCCTATTTTAAGTGCTAGGAACTCCTTCTTTCCTCTTCTGTGAACCTCATATGTAAGAATCTTTTTTTTTTTCCCAAAACTGTTGAGTAAAGTTACATATAGTGCTTAGAACACTACAGGCACATAGTGAGTGCTTTGTAAATGTTAGCTATAATTATAAAGTCATAGATTTACTCTAAATTTAGCCTTGAGGATCATGTATAGTTGAACAAAATTGAGTCTTCAGTAAAAAGGAAAACTAGAAACATAGTCTCATTATCAGAAGGGATGATTTTATTCTGAATTTATTCAATGAAAGAGAAACTTTGACTTGAGTGATGCTTATCATTAACTTTATCGAGCAAATGGGAGCAGTAATGTCTGTCACTTAGTTGTCTTGGACTAAATGCTTCCTAGTGTTGTGAATTGGTATTAAATCTCCTAACTATGTGTAATAAATATATGATAGGATAAGATCTAGTTCTTTTAAAGGAACAAGCTAGATGAGGAATAAAAGTCTTTTGATGAGAAATCCCCCTGGTCTTAATAAAGAGTGTTTCAAATCACTGAACAAAAGAGAACTTCTGATCACCCTTGAACCTAAGCTTATAGTTTAGATACAGGGAAAACAAACAAGAAAGGGTCTTCAGGACTGAGGAAAAGGAAATTCTTCTGTTAAGGCAAAGAGCAATGAATCTTTGGCTCAGGGTCACGTAACAACTGCCTCACTGATTTCCCATACTCTCTCTTCCTGCTCCATTAGGCCACTGTATAAATTATTCCAGTTTTATCTTCCTAAAAGGCAACATGATGTTACTTCCTTGCTTAAAACCCCATACTCACATTCTTTTGCCAGTGAGAATGGGGGTGGACTCCTTATCCTGCCATTTGCGACTCTGAACTACATGGCCCCAGTTTGACATTCTACATATGCTTCCTCTTCTGCTTTTTACACGCCAACCAAATGGTGCTGTTCTAAACATGTCTCTTTCATTCACGTCTTTCTCACTCATCTCTGACTGTCACTATCTCTGTGTCTTCCAAGATCCATCTTCAGTGGCACCTCCTCTTAAAGATATTCTAATTCTTAACTAGAAAGGGTCTTTAGTGCCTTTGAGTCTCACGGCTTTTGACATTTCTACAATGGCCCCTAATAGGTAATGTTTGTATTTGATTCTTTTTTTCTACTGACAGTAAGCTTGTTGAAGGTAAGAACTATTCTCGGAGAATAGCATGGTGACTTGCAGCTTGAAGAACCTGTTAGATATTCAGAGAGGCTAGCACCATTTGCATTTTGAGGCACTCAGTATATTGAAAATGGAAGAAATGCCAGGGTTACAAAATTGTGGTGTATTTAAAATGTTACATTTATCCATTGATAAGTGGATCTAACTAAAACATGTGCATATCCACAGTAATCCCCAAAGTAATTGTGCTGTTCATGAAATTTTTGAAATAATTAATTCACACTATACTTCAGTTGTGGAGAAGGAAATGACAACCCACTCCAGTATTCTTGCCTGGAGAATCCCATGGAAGAGGAGCCTGGCAGGCTACAGTCCATGGGGTCACAAGAGTTGGACACAACTTAGTGACTAAACCACCACCACCGTACTTCAGTTGATGTGGTCTAGTAACTGAATGTGGAGAAGGAAATGGCAACCCACTCCAGTGTTCTTGCCTGGAGAATCCCAGGAACAGGGGAGCCTGGTGGGAGGCTGTCTGTGGGGTCGCACAGAGTCGGACACGACTGAAGCGACTTAGCAGCAGCAGTAACTGAATGTGAGTTTAACCTTGTAGTGACTGTCTTCTTTCAGTCTTCGCAGGATATCTCTCGGACCCCACCATCTGAGGCCTGCGCCAAAGGACCCTCTAATTTTCTGTGTGAAGGGCCCTGATAAATATTTACTGAAGTGAGTTAAATTTAATTATATGCCAAAAAGGTGCTGAATATACACATATTGCCTTAATTCCTATTTCTTAATTTGATTAGCATATTATTCAGATATAAATTGAAAGCTAATGCTAACTGCTAACTTAATGCCTATAATTTAACTTTTAGTTGTTTTATACTTGTTAGATCAAAGAACTAGGCGCTAGGAGGGAGAAAAAGTACTCATTCTTACCGATTGAGTGACTCAGTGCATATTTTACTGTGCTTTTAGACACAAAGAGAGCTGTGTCTCTGACTCTTTTGATTTAGCATCAAAAATCAACATGATGAGAATTAGCGTAATTTATTACTTGAAACTAGGCTAGGGATGGAAAATAATGATTCCAAAAATATTTGGAATTCATTGCCATGTGAGTTAACGTTGATATCAGTAGTAAATCATTCTCTACTTTTACTAGACAATATAGCTTAAATTTGCCCGGTGAGAAATATCCCCACTCTGAAGTGCATAAATGTTGATACATGAACCTTTCTCTATAATTCTCCTTCTAATACACTGCATAAAAATCAGATGTAACTGGGAGCATGGACTCATTATTAGAATTATCATTGTTTTTTGAAGTATATGCATTTAGATATTCTTTTCTAATATATCATTTTCCTAGACTAATTAGTAGAATGATGTGTTTCAAGCCATCTTTGTGAAATTAATATGAGCCCAACCTTTTCCAGAAAATTACTGTATAATGAAAAGAAAAGAAGAAATGCCGAGGACCCAGTTGTTTGTGATAATTCAGTAGTAAGAAAGAAAATTTGGTTCTTTTTTGGAAAATTTGGTTCTTTAAGCATTAGGTGTTGTTTTATTCTACTCCCTTGTATTTGATTTATTTGATATATACCCTGGTGGCTCAGCAGAAAGAATCTACCTGCAGTGTAGGAGACTTGGGTTTGAAACTTGGGTTGAGAAGTGCTCCTGGAGAAGGAAATGGGTACCCACTTCAGTGTTCTTGCCTGGAGAATTCCATGAACAGAAGAAGCAGACTGGTGGGCTACAGTCCATGGATTTGCAAGCAGTTATATACGACTGAGGGATTAACACTTTCATTTTCATAAATATCGGGGACCAAGTAGTGGTGAAGTTAGAATTAATTAATTTATATTAAATGAAGAGACTCTGATATGTCCTCAAGAATCATTCCCGAGATAGAGAATTAAATATATGAAAACTTGAAAGATAAACTTATTTGTCAAGTTTATTAATTTATTTTGAATTTATTAACTTACACTTATTTAAACTTGATTATGTAGTAAAAAAACATTTACAAATCTATAATAACCTAAAGGTTTTTTAATGACTAGAAGTAAATTATAATATGAATATAATCATTACCCGTACATCTCTCATATTATCATTTTTTACCTATAAATCTTAAAACTACCAAAAGTTAAAAGCATTTTGATAACCTACAATTTGTTTTTAAGCATAGCACATGAAGACATTTAAAATAATTACCAATATAACTTAAACTTAGGAAAAATGGTAATATGCAATGTTATCAGTGTAGAATTTTATGGGAAAAGAGTACAGATAGCCTTTTAAAGACCAAGGAAAAATATCAGGAGGACAGTTTGCATGTATAAAGATATATCTGAAGGATAGCTCTCATAATGACCTAATGACCGGCACTTTCTAGTTGAATAGGAATATATACATGGTGAACAGGTATCTGAAAACACACATTTATTTGTGTGCAAAACTCTCAGTTATGAGGTTGTGAAACACACGGTGTAGTTCCAACTATATCAAAAGGTTCAACAAGAATTTAGAATTTGTCTCATAAAAAAACAACCTGTATTTCTGTTCAGTGTTACAAAACAAAACCCAGTTATGTATCCTTGTTTACAGACACATACAGACTGTCTTTATTTACAGTCCTTATTTATTCCATAATCACATGGAATTCCATGTTCAAGGGCAACAAAACTTTCATTACTCTACGAACATGTAATTTAATCTTAACCCTTTCTGCCAACCACAGACTCTGAGCAGCCACCGGTTTGAGCTCTGGCCTAAATTGTTGAATGAAGAGATGTCCCATCAACTGGGCTTCTTCTGAGTGTGGGACGTGTAAGAAGAGAGTATTGCCTCATAATTCTTTCCCTCCTTACCCTTTGCTCTGTAAGTTGGACCTCTTGATACTCAGGGGAACAGCCAGCATCTCCCCTTCCAAATGCCAAAAATCTCTGTGATGTTAAGAAACTAGTTGAATTTTCCAATACAAATTATTTTGCTGATATTATACAGTACAAACTTATTTTTTTAATTAATGAAGGTCTCTTATTAAAAAACATATTGGTAATTAATTCAACAATGTCCTATTCCCAATGATTTTAGTTCAATGAATGACATTTTACCCTATAACGGTATAGTCAGAGAGTAGTCTTGGGATGAAATCCAGGGGTACCTCTACTAGATAAAAGGCTATAATATTATTTTGAAACATATTTTTCTTGAGAGTAAAATTCTATGATAATCATCGTCTCATAAGGATATTGAGAAAATTAGATAGTGGGGGGTACATTAGGAACTCAATAACAATTAATTTGCTGCATTTCATTTATCCTGGGTACACTGTGGGTTTAATTCAGATTGGAAAATGAGACAAGATGAAGTGAGGAATAAAGATGCATGTTTTATGCTTCAATGTCTTAAAATAGTAGTTGTTCCACAAAGAAAAATATTTTATTTTCAAAGCATGCTTTACTACACATTTTCCAAAATGCTCTTTTTTTTTTTTTTGAGTAAAATGTGACAACTCTCTTAATTCACAGCAATCTTACACAAAATTTAAAGCTGAAAGTCAGCAGTGTTAACTATAGAAGAATGAGAGAGCAGAGCATGTGAAGAGATGGAATCACACAGATGGGATATAATTATTTCAGTAATGTGTTTTCTTAGAGAAAATAAACAATAGTACCTTAAAGTTGAATCCAGTATTCTTCTAGAATCCAAATGTTTTTTACACAGTACAATGGGGGTAGAAATTTATCACCACTCTGTGGCCAAATCACTTTTATTTTCAAGTCACACAAACTTCATAGTTAGTAGTTAATACAACCTTGAAACTTTGGCATGAATGATGACTTCCATTTTTAATAATTTATTAATAATAGCAACAGATTACTGAATAATTGCAGGCCAGTTTGATGGCTCTGAGTTGACAAAAGGACATGAAGACTATTTTTCTTGTGAGTTTTTTGGAATCAAGAAATTTATCAGTATTTTTGAAATTAGTTTTAAAGACATATTCATTGACTATTATTTTTTACATGATTTATTTCCCACTGGGAGTAGAAAGTTTTTAAGGGTCATTGAGTAACCCAATTTCAAGCCAATTTTCCAGATTTGCATAGCTCATACTCTAAATCCTAGATCCTATGCTCACCCTTGCAAGAGAAATAATTAATAAAAAATTTGGGGTTGCATGGAAAATGTGCCAAAAATCAATCATTTTTTCATTATTTTTAAAGTAAAATTTTATTTTAAAGGAGTTTTAGGTTTATAGAAATATTGTGAAGATATTACGGAGAGGTTCCATACATTACACACTCAGTTTTCCCTACTATTAACATTGTATATTCATAGGGTACATTTGCCATAATTAACAAATCAATGCTGCTGCTGCTGCTAAGTCACTTCAGTCATGTCCCACTCTGTGTGACCCCATAGACGGCAGCCCAACAGGCTCCCCAGTCCCTGGGATTCTCCAGGCAAGAACACTGGAGTGGGTTGCCATTTCCTTCTCCAAATTGATACATTATTAAGTGACGTCCCTACCTTAGTCAGAATTCTCCAGTTTTGACTGAATGATCTTTTCACTTTTAAGATCTCATCCAGGTTAATACACTGTATTTAGTCCTAGTGCTTTATTAGGTTTCCCTTGACTTTAACAACTCAGATTTTCCTTATTTTTGGTGACCTTGAAAGGTTGGGATTTGTCTGATTTTTTTTTTTTTTTTTTCACAGTAAGGCTAGGGTTATGAGTTTTAAGGAGAAGGTCACAGAGGTAAACTGCCATCTTCATCGTATTATATCAAGTGAAGTGAAATTGCTCAGTTATGTCCGACTCTTTGAAACCCCATGGACTGTAGCCTATCAGGCTCCTCTGTCCATGGGATTGTCCTATCATCATGATCTGTCATTGTTGATACTGGCCTTGATCACCTGGCTGAAATAGTAGTTCTCAGGTTCTTTTTCTACAAAGTTACTCTTTTCTGCCCTCAATACTGTACCTTTTGGAAGGAAGTCATCATGCACAGCCCACACTTGAGTGGAGAGTTGAGCTCGGCCTCCTTAAAAGTGAAATATCTGCATAAATTGTGTGAAATTCTTCTGTGCAGGAAATTGTCTATTCTCTACCATTAATTTATTCAATCATTTATTTCTGCTGCTATGGACTTGTGGATTTTTATTTCATACTTGGGTTATGAGTCAACTGGGTTATAATTATTTTATTGCTCAAATGTTTCCAGCTTTGACCATTAGTGTGCTCTTTTACCTGACTCTTAGATATTCTTTGAAATACCCCCAATTTTATTTTTGTTTTGTTTTAGCACTTTACTTTCTGGCACTACAAGATTTTCCAGGCTCATTTTAATGCTTTCTGCCCAAATCCTAAAAGGAATCCTGGTTCCTTTTATTGAGGAATAGCATTTAATACCAAGATCTGGATGTTAGGGTATAAGACTGCTATTAAGGTATCATAGTTTCTAGACGATCTCATTTGACAAAGCAAGAAAATATGTGTATGCTAACTAGTATATACAAATGTCTATGTTGTTGTTGTTCGGTCGCAAAGCTGTGTCTGACTCTTTGCAACTCCATGAACTGCAGCGTGCCGGGCTTCCCTATCCTTCATCGTCTCTTGGAGCTTGTTCAAACTCATATCCATTGAGTCAGTGATGTCATCCAGTCATCTCATCCTCTGTCACCCCCCTTCTCCTCCTGCCCTCAGTCTTTCCCAGCATCAGGGTCTTTTCCACTAAGTTGGCTCTTTGCATGAGGTGCCCAAAGTATTGGAGCTTCAGCTTCAGCATCAGTCCTTCTAGTGAATATTCAGGGTTGATTTCCTTTAGGATTGACTGGTTTGATCTCCTTGCTGTCCAAGGGACTCTCAAGAATCTTTTTCAGTGCCACAGTTTGAAAGCCTCAATTCTTCAGTGCTCTGCTTTCTTTTTGGTCTAACTCTCACATCCATATATAACTATTGGAAAAACCATAGCTTTGACTATATGGACCTTTGTCAGCAAAGTGATATCTCTCCTTTTTAATACACTGTCTAGGTTTGTCATAGCTTTTCTTCCAAGCAGCAAGCATCTTTTAATTTTGTGGCTGTAGTCACTGTTCGCAATGATTTTGGAGCCCAAGAAAATAAAATCTGTCACTGTTCCATTTTTTTCCCCTATCTATTTGCCATGGACTAGATGCCATGACCTTAGTTTTAAGTCAGCTTTCTCAGTCTCCTCTTTCACCTTCATCAAGAGTCTGTTTAGTTCCTCTTTGCTTTTTGCCAGACACGTCTATAAATAATTCTAAATATAACCATCTATATCTTTATTAAACTAATAATAAGTTAATATTGGTGTCTCTCTTTCTAATCAATTACCATATGGATCATTCTAATCTCTTCCCCTTGCTTATCTGTAGCTTCCCACTCTAACAGTGAGAAACCTGACTTCCACTGTCCACTATCTATTTACTTAGTTGTTCATTTCCAGTATACACGTATAGTTGTTTCAGAACTATTCATCCCTGTGGGATAAACTTTATCAACTAGAGGAGTGCTCGTATAGACTCTTTTACCTTCAGTTTTAGACTCCACTACTTCCAAGTTACTTAGACAACCAACACCTCTCCTCCCCCAATTCCCTTTGGTGAGGTTGTTTCATATATCTGTAACACAGATTCTTTTGTCATATTCTATGTTCCATCCTAGAAATCTGCTCATTCTGATCACCTAAATGATTCTTTTAATCATCGCAGTGTTATAATGAATAGTTTCACTACCCTAAAAATTATTTCTTGTGCCTCAGTAATTTAACATTCTTCTCCTCCCAAACTCCTGGCAACCGAGTGATCTGCATAATATCTCTATATAGTTGTACCTTTTCCAGAATGCATATAATTGGAATCAAACAATGTGACTTTCCACACTGGCTTCTTTTACTCGCACTGAAGTTAAGATTCATCCATGCTTTTTGTGGCTTGATAGTTCATTCTTTTTTAATTTCTGAGTAGTATTCCATTATTTAGATGTACCACAATCTGTTTATCCACTTGCCAATTGAAATAAATCTTGTTTACTTCAGGTTTTGGCTATTATGAATAAAATGACTACACATACCGCATGCAGATTCTGTGTGGATATGCTTTCAAATCAGTTGGATAAATACCTAGAAATGTGATTGCTAGATTGCCTAGTAAGAGTGTATTTAGCTTTGTAACAAACTGTCAAATTGTATTTCAAGGTGGCTGTACTATTTGGCACTCCCACCAGCAAGCCTCATCAAAATATAGTATTGTCAGGTTTTTGGATTTCAGCCACACTAGAAGGTGAGCAGCGGTATCTCCTGGTTGTTTCCATTTGCAATTCCCTAATGACAAATGATGATGAGCATCTTTTCATATGCTTATTTGCCATCTGTATATCTTTTTGGTGCAGTGTCTGTTCAGATATTTGGCTTGTTTTTAAATTGGATTGTTTTCTTATTGTTGAGTTTTATTTCCCTTACTTTTGAAGGAAGTAAATAAAAACAAAACCTGGTGAGAAGATGTGCATTAAAAGAACTATCCCATGCCCATTACATTCTTTCATGTCAAAAAAAAGAAAAAAATCGTGGAAGAACCACTTTAGCTTTCAGAGAATCACTAATGATGTAAGGATATGAAATTTGAAACAGTCAAACACACTATTTTGAGTTTACTTTATGTGAGGCAATGTTTTACATTTTTGCTTGTATCAATTCATTTAATTCTCACTACAACCCTGTGTAATAAAAGCTCTTGTTTCCCTCGTTTTACAAATGAGGAAATCTCAGCTCCCAGTGGAAAAGCTCTGAACCCCTACGCCATGGTCTCTGATAGACAATAATCTTTAAAGTGAGATGATCTAACTTTTATTACACAGGAAAATGCAAATATATTTTAAATTTAATTATCAGTGAACATAGAAACAGATTCCAGAAAAAATTCCATTTTTCTTGAATAATCCAGATTGTTACAAGCGTCAAATTTGTTTGGATTTGTGTGAGAACACATTCAGATGATTAAATCGCTATTCAGTTCACATTTTTCCCTCAGACCTCTAAATCTATTTTTTATCATTCTTTTAATCTTCATTTTCTTGAAAGTGAGCAGGGTACAAGGTAACCCCATTTTGGAACAGACAAATAATTTCTAAGAGACATTTGCTTTGTTATTCGATAGGTGTTAAGGAAAAGAATTCCTAAAGACAATTAGAATCATGACCAAATTGGGCCTTGAAAAACATAGCAGTGCAATCGCAGCTGGCGGCGGGCTCTGAGCTGGCCAGCAGCCTGCAGCGTGGGACTGGGTGTTCCACTAGGCTTGGCTCCCCTCCAGGGAGCTGTCAGTTGCTGGGTTCCCACAGTGCCAAGCACTCGGCAGGTGCAGAAAGGTTCAAGGTTTCTGTTCCTCAGTAGTGCTGAGGGCATGCGGGTCATCTGACAGGAAACAGGAGGAGTACCCCTCAGCCCAGGCGCAAGGGGAGTGGAGCTCCTGCTCTGGTTTGGGGAGAGCAGAGAACTGCTGCTCCTCCAGGGTCTTCCTTTGCCTGGCCTCTGTGAGAAGTGGAGAGTTTGCAGGATCCTCTGGAGAAATAGGACTGAGACACTTCCATTTTGGAGGCTTCTAGTGTTGGAGTTTTTGGTTTTGGCTCTTTTAAAGAAAAAAAAAAGTCAAGTTAGAGTTTTAGAAACTATATTTTATCTTGCATTTCTACATTTAAAAAATATTTCTTTTAATCTGCAAAAAATGAAATGCTGTATAACTGTGGCACTTGCATAAGGCATATAACGTTTACATATTTATTTAAGAATATTAAATTCTAATGAACTAACTAGTGGCAGAGGAAGCTGATTATGGATGAAATGTTTAAAATTTCAATTATTTTTGGCCACTCCTGACAGAGCATCTTTGTAACTATATCCTAAAACTGGGAATGAGGGAACAACACAGGCCTGGGGTAGGGGCAAAACAAAGATTACTGAAGAAGATTTAGGGAATTGCTGTGATTTTGCAGAATCCAGAATAAATGAAAGAGAGACATGGACACTGGTCATTTCCTCTTGGCCCAGGCAACTAATGCTTTGTTTTGTCAGTTTAAGTAACAACCCTTTGAAACCCTTTGAAAGTTGCAGGAGAATTCTACAACATTTCCCCCTTCCTGGCATAGAGCTGAAACGCTATAGGCTTTCCAAAATCGTTTGTGCAATGGAGTCAGAAAGTCACTCTAGTTTACAGTATGTGTTTCTTCCTTCACCACCAATGCCAACTGTCCAAGAAGGCTATGGTTTATGTCATCCAAAGGGGTCATTTCTGTTTCCAAAGACAGAGAGATGGAGAATATGGAGGATGTGACCAGTATACTGTCCCATACCCCACCTCATTTTCTGCTGCAGCAGCCTCAGTCACCACAACATTGTGTTACTAGAGCAAAGGTCCTCCCACAGGGTCTGATGCATCCTGGTGCACTGCTGCAATCATCACCCTGTCGGAATAGGTCTCTGCTTGGGTCATGGAGAGTCCCAGAAGAAGATAAAGCTCACTCCTTGGTCTTGGCGGATAGGGCATTACAATTGGATTTCCAGCATTTCTCCAGTAGTTCCCAAGACCCACCAGCATCCCATGATGGGCAGGAAAAGTCTACCTTCCAGTTTCAGCTGCAAAGTGGCCCGTCTCCCACCCAGAAGAAGATATTGGCATTGAACTTTTCCTCTCATAGTGTTTCTGGTTCTCCATGGGGACCATTTGTGCCATATCTGAGCATTTCAATAGGGGTCATCTTGATTCATCAAATAGATTCTAACTATGCTGAATCTCAAATAAAAAAGAAAAAGATTTTGTTCTCTCCTTTCTCTCCATGGATACCTACTTAGTTTATAAACCTACAATGAAGAGACCACTCAACAGATTCTGAAGAAATGAAGATAAAGAAGAAACAGGTTCTTTTTAATAAGCCTCTGTTTTCACCTAAACAGAGAAGCAAGTGGATAAATTATAAAAAATAACTCCCATTAAACAAACAAAACCATTCTGTATGGTCCAGTTACACACAGAGCACCATGATTAAAAGCTCTGGAACCAAACCACTAGGTTTGTTCAAATTCTAGCTCTATTTCTTGAATTTGGGCATGGCCTTTAACCTTCTGTACCTCAATTTCTTCATATGGGGAATGGAACAATGGTGAAAATAAAACATACCAATTTTATAGGATTTTTCTGAGATGCAATGTATTGTTTATGCAGCAAGTAAGTATACACAGCATACACTTTTACTTGTAAAACAGGATCATGGTAAACTTAATTTGTTATAAAAATTTCAATTAGCTTTAGGTAAAACTTTGTGACTGTCAAATTTGTTTAGACAAAAATTCTGATACATACTTGTCAATATGAAATGTTTTAGTTAGTGTGATATACACTTTATTGCGAAATGCTGACTGGATGAACCACAAGCTGGAACCAAGATTGCTGGGAGAAATATAAAAAACCTTGGACATGTAGATGATACTACTCTAATGGCAGAAAGCAAAGAGGAACTAAAGAGTCTTGAGGGTGAAAGAGGAGAGTGAAAAAGCTGGCTTAAAACTCAATATTTCAGAAAACTGAGATCATGGCATCTTGTCCCATTGCTTCCTGCCAAATAAAAGGGGAAGAAGTGTTAGCAATGACAAGTTTTATTTTCTTGGGCTCCAAAATCACTGAGGACAGTGCCTGTAACCAGGGAAATAAAAGATGCTTGTTCCTTGGAAGGAAAGCTATGACAAACCTAGAGACTGTGTTAACAGGCAGAGACATCACTTTGCCTACAGAGGTCCATATAGTCAAAGCTATGGTTTTCCAATTGCTATGTACAAATGTGAGAGTTGTACCATAAAGAAGGCTGAGCACCAAAGAACTTATGCTTTTGAATCATGGTGCTGAAGAAGACTCTTGAGAGTCTCCTGGACTGCAAGGAGATCAACCCAGTCAATCCTAAAGGAAATCAACCCTGAATATTCATTGGAAGGACTGATGCTGAGGCTTAAGCTCCAATACTTTAGATTCCTTATGCAAGAGTTGATTCATTGGAAAAACCCTGCTGTTGGGAAAGACTGAGGGCAGGAGGAGAAGAAGGGAGCAAGAGAAGATGAGATGGTTGGATAGCATCATTGACACTATGGACATGATTCTGAATAAACTCTAGGAGATAATGAAGGACAGGGAAGCCTGGCATACTGCAGTTCATGGGGTCCCAAAGAGGTCAGACACAGCTGAGTAACTGAATAACAACAACAACACTTTATTTCAGAAAGGATTTAGATGATTTTCATATACATCACTAAATGTAATTTTTAAGCAATAAGAATTCCAAAGTGTTTTGCATCATTTCATCAGTGCTGCCTCTCCACAGCCTTTGAAGTAAGGAGGTTCCAGTCACTCTAGGAGATGCAGGGATGCAGGCTAAGGGATGCAGGCTACAGAGGCCAGTGAGCCAGAGTCACTGAACGAGGTATTGGTTGTCCTTTTGACCATACAGATTAATCACCGTAGTTTCACCAATCACATTGAACTTGTGGATCAATAAGTAGCTATCATGGTGTCTTAAACAAGAAGATCTCATAGACTCTGTCTATATAGGGTAAATTAAAACGAAACAGAAAGGAAACTCTGAACCTGGGAATTCTTCTATTTTAGTTTCCCAGGTTGAACAGCCTTCCTTGAGTAACTTGTGTTGTGTCCTAACTCATGTTGTGTCCCTGAGTAACTAATGTGACCTCATGTTGTGTCCTTGGCTTTAATTATGAATTGATATAAGAGTGAGTGAGTGATAGATGCTCAGTCATGTCTGACTCTTTGCGACTTCATGGACTGGAGCCCACCAGGCTCCTCTGTCCATGGACTTCTCCAGGCAAGAATACTGAGTGGGTTGCCATTTCCTTCTCCAAATTGGTATAAGAAATGACCATCAAATAGATATTTTGGAAAAAATTATAGCTGAAAATAATGACCATGATGCCATTCAGTAATAATTCTGTGAGCCCTGGAATGAGAAACTCTTCCAAGACAGGGGTAGAGGGAGGATTTTTCCCCAGGTAAACTTGGATGTTGACTTTTGTCAAATATCAGACTTTAAGAATAAATAACCTTTTAGACTTTGACAGCCAATATATTCTGAATTGCTTTTAGTTCCCAGATACAATAACAAATTCTGACCTACTCTCTCTTCTATTTTTTCTATTTCAAACATTCTCTTGATTTACAGATTTTAATTATAAACTATCTATTGAGGGGAAATAGTTACAAATAAGTGAATAACTTACTGTTCTACTTACTGTGCTCTATTCCCTTTCTAAATGGAACTCTTTTATGTAGTACACAGATTGGTATAGACTTCATCTGACGAAAAGTTTTCTTAGGGTTCAAATATACTAAGCCACAGTTTTAATTCTACAGAGAACATCTGGCTTTCAGGATATCATCAATGAAAATTTAATTTGGTGTTATAAATTCTCTTGTTTCTAAAAAGGCTTCAGCAGGAAAAATGTAAAGCATATGAAAAATAATTAAAAAATAATGATTTTTCTAAATATCAATTTTAGAAAACCCCAGATTCATTGGCTTTCACATTCATGACAAAGTCATATTTTGAATATTAATCATAATTGTTCCAATTCATTAGTGGCATTAATAAGCTCCTGCTTTGTACAGATTGAGGATCCTTAAGGCTTCGCTTTGGAGAAGGAAATAGCAAACTACTCCAATATGTTTGCCTGGAGAATTCCATGGGCAGAGGAGCCTGGCAGGCTACAGTCCATTGGGTCGCAAAGAGTCGGCCATGACTAAGTGACACACACACGAGGCTTCCCTTAAAAGTATGAGGAAGTACTTTTAAGTCACAGAAGAGCCTTCAGGGTGCCAGACTCCAGCTGGATACAGTTGTTAAGAATATACCACTAGTGATGAGCTGAAAATGAGAAGGACTGAAAACCTGACCTTTCGGATGTCATTTCAGTGCAAAAGGAGTAAGAATGGTTCCACGATATAAAAACAGAGTTGTGCCCCTAAATCAAAATTAGCTTACAATTGGAAGGGTGTCTCAATTTCCCACTTTTGTCTAATCTGAATATAAGCAAATAACTTCAGAGGGAATGAGAGAACCCAAGAGTTCCTGGGAATTCTGAAAGCCTTTAGGCAATTCTGGTTTTTGTAGCAGTCTATTATGCAGTACTACACTGATTTTTGATTTTTCACTAGTGATATGTAACAATAAACAATGGACTTCTAATAAGGTTCTAAGCCCTTTGTGTCTATTGTATGCATCCCCTTCAATTAATTTCATCCAGCAACTCTCAGTGGGGGTAATTTTGCCCCCTAGAGAGTATTGGGCAATCTCTGGAGACACTTTTGGTTGTCATTACTTGGGGGAAGGGTAGATATTGGCATTTAAGGTGTAGAAGAAGCTAGTGATGCTGCTAGTCCTTCTCCAATGGATAGTACAGTCTCCCACATCAGAGAGTTATTCAGTCCCAAACATGCTGAGGTAGAAAGACCATCACTGAAGCTATTCAAAAACCCTTGGAGGTAGGTATTATTAACCTCATTTTCAGAAAAGGGAGCTGAGACACAGAAAGGTTAAGTAACTTACCCAAGGCCACACAGCTAAGAAAGCAGTGGTACCAAGGTTGAAAAACTAGCTCTTTATTGCCTCAAAGTCCAAACTCTTTCCACTATACTCTGTTGCTCTCTCTTCAGGGAATTTTGATGACCATGTGTAGATTCTGAGTTTTGGAGGGTGAAGATCCTTTTTAATTCCATATCCCTGCCTTAGCATTGAGCGCTTGTTTGCTGACAGATTAATGGCAATGATTCATCTCTTGACCATCTTCAGATTTCCCCTTTAGAATGACATTTCATCTATGAGATCAGTAACCCCTAGAGAAAATTGTTTGATTGTACACAGTATTACTAAATAAGAGATGAGTTGAAAGGGAAAACAGAAGACACAATTCATGTGTCCAAGGAGGTTGTGGGGAAGAAAGGTTATATATGGATATAAACAGAAGTATTGGTTCATGTGCGTTTATAAACATGATTTTCAGACCAAACAGAATGTTTGGTAACAAATAAATGATAATCTGGCTTAGTCATGTACCAAGACACCTCTCTCTGGGTCTGAAACATCTTTGTGAGATTCAGTGTGTGTTGGCATCACTTTCCGAGGGGCACAGGAAGAGCCTCAGCTGCTCTTACTCTTCTAGGTTAGCTACACTTATAAACAGAGCCAGTCTATGCATGTGAAGCTGACAAGACTTTGCCCCTCTCTTGTTTTGCTACTTTGTCCTTCTACTTTTCCAGGTCTTAGTGTCCTCACAGTCATGCTCTGCTTATCACTATTAAAGCCTGTTCTCAGGGAAGAATCTGAGGAACATACTCAAATGAAATTGAACATAATGGATAACTGTAGTGCACTTTCACTCTGGTGATATCTAATGATGAAACTTCAGCCATCATGTGATGGCAGAGTGAATAATGTAGAATAGGAACATGAGATGAAGGGTACCTCGTGAACTTTCATATCTTGAGATCATTTAAGGAAGTACATGGCACACTGCTGAACGTATAGTAGGTACTAAGTAAATGTTGACTTCCTTTCCTTCTCCTTCTTCTCTTCTTGCTTCTTTTTAATATATCTTGAAAATGATGCTGCACTATTATACCCATGTTCACAGCATTTTTCACAATAGCTAAGACCCATCCATCAAGAAATGAATGGAAAGCCAAATGTGATATATATGTACAATGCCATATTATTCAGCCTTAAAAAGGAAAGAAATCCTGGACCATGGTACAACATGGAAAAACCTTGAGGACATTGTGCTAAGTGAAATAAGCCAGCCACAAAAAGACAAATACTGTATGATTCCACTTATATGAAGTACTTAGAATCAAGAATCATAAAAATAAGAAAGTATATTGCTGGGGCTGGGGAGAAGGGAGGATGGGAGTCACTGTGTAATGGGTGTAGAGTTTCAGTTTCACAAGATAAAAGGGTTACTGTGATGGTGGCGGCTGTTGCACAGCAATGTGAATGTGTGACTGAACTGTATGTACACTTAAGAATGGTTCAAGATAGCAAATTTTATGTTGTATGTATTTTACAATAAAGAAATCATACAAATGACCACCTAATCTTCTCTCCCGAAGATCAGTTCTGCTTAAAATGTCAGGAAATTCCGTGGGGAAAGTATATGTAGTGGTTACATGGTTGGTCTTAGACAGTAATTGGTTTAGGGTTGAAATCTCAGTTTTCTCTGTTACTATTTACTGTGCCAGTTGCTTGGGAAAATTTCTAAACTTTTTGTACCCCAGTTTCTTCACTTATAATAAATAGATAATGACAAACGTGACAGCTCATGAAGGTGTTATAAGGATTAAAAAGGCAAAGCATTCTGTGTATTTAGCACGGCACCTTATGTATATGGTAAGTGCTTAACAAATGTAAGCTATTATAACATTAAGTACAATTTTGTGAGTTGATATTTGAGCAGCTTGGAGACAAGAGCTTCACTATTTCTTACTACCAATTCTTGACATCTTAAAGACACAATTAGAAATTCAGTCATGACCTTCAGCCATGTTTGAACAATTTCCTGGTACATAAATCTACATTCCCACATTAGATATGTACCTGCATGCAAGGCTTAAAAGTCATGTCTCAGTTAGTTCATTTGTTCATGTCAGCTAACCACGCTAATATTCTGAACAATGGTGATGTCTTACTGATGCCAAGAACAAATTTGGGAGGTAAGCTTTTATGATAAATATCTAGGGTCTTCCAGTGTACATGTGTGTACACATAATTAAAATGGAATATTATAGTTAGATGTCATTTATTAAAAGTGTGTAACTCCAGTAGCTACTTGGTTTTCAGCTTTCTGCTTTCTTGTCTCATTCTTAAACAGGTCTAGCAATTATGATTGCATGAAACTAATGTGAGAAGAAAGACTGGTTATACCAATGTAAGTGATAGTATATAAATACATGAGGGATGATTCAATTCGCAGCCGTATTACCCACTGATAGGAGTGATGGTTTGAAATCAGACATCAGTTTAAATGTTAGCTCTACCATTACAGGCATTTACTTCTCTTTTCTGTTTCCTCTACTGGAAATTGGGGAGAATAACACCTATTTACATGGTTGCGGTAAGATTTCCATAAGATGATGTCTAGCAAACAGTAAGAAATCAAGAAATAGTCACTAAGTTATTTATTCTTTCTAGAGGAATGAGATTGACAAATATTTGGGGTCTCTGAGGCATAATACTTGGTCAGCTTCTATGATCTTATTTGGAATTCTTAATCTTTATATTGTCACTTGTTCTTTGAGAACAAAGAGGAACTGGCTACCGCTTCATTTCAAAATGTGTATATTACATTTGATGGGTTACATTAGCAGTTATAAAGCAAACAGTAGAGTGGGAGGTGGGGAAGTGGATGAAGTGAGTTCAATCACATACCTGGGAAAAGTCAATAATGAAGGCAGAGCCTGAATTTGTATGCCATACTGAAGAGAGGAAAACACAGGTGCAGGATATGAAGCAGGGATTATGAATTAGAAATTGCTTTCTCCTAGTGTTGATGCAGTTTGCCTATCTCTGGTGTTATTTTATCTACTGTTAAAATTTAGGATAGCAGAATTTAAATGTTTATAAAACCACTTTAAGATTTAAAACATGGTGACATGGAAATGCAAAGGGAGCTGTTAAGACCGGATGAACCCATTTATTAATTTAAACACGTGTTCCTGTCTGTTATTAAGAAGTGCACAATTTCATTTGTTCTGTATCTGGGTGCCCACAAATCAGCAATAACCAATTCATAAGTAAATGCCCTTGCTTTAGGTGTAGAGGCATTAACTGTAATCAGACCAAAATTTTCACTTCCATTTGAATTTTTCAATTTAAACTCGGTGTGCCCTTGCTTTTACACAACAGGATTCAGGAATTAAAGGTTTGGCTCTTTAAAGCCATCAAACAGGCACACGGTCCACGAAGCAAAAACTCGGGAAGTTCGTGCGCCCACACCTGGGAAAGCTGAGATGCCCTTCCAGAGTTGAAGATGGCGTTTCCGTGAGTCAGGTCAGAGTTAACGCGCTACCTTCGCTTCAAAGACTGGATTCTTTCAGTGTATTAGTCATGATGTTTTGCTGACCGAGAGTTGGAACTCTGTATGAGGGCGGGTGAGTTTACATTCTGTCCGCTCGTCATCCTCGTAGTTGCTAACACGCACAAAAGACTTCTTAAAAAACGCAAACTGAACTGAAAAACTTAGGGCAAACAAGGAGCAAATCCTGGGCGGGTGGTGTACAAAGCGGGAATTCCTCTCACCTTACAGGAATCGCCTGCACCTGTAGTAAGTACGTCTCCTAAGGGACCACACTTGGCACTCACCTAAGCCTGAGACTAACAAGCTTGGTTCTTCCCTCTGACTCGCGAAGGAAGCGCTAAGGTGAACACAGCTGCCGCTGTCGCGGAAACGTCCGGCTCTCCGAGGCGGCCTTTTGATAACCGGAGGGACAGATTTTCGTTCCCCTTTTGAAAATGCACCTTGCAAACGCAGCACGGACGCGGCTAGGATCTCGGGAAAGGGAGGAGGCAGATGGCTCGGGGAGTTGGCCTCGGCGTGCCGCGGCTCCCGCGGAGCCCGGCGCGCAGGAGGCTCCCCGGGGCACTGACTGCTGCTCCTGCCGGTGGCTCCTGTCCTCGCGCGTCGAGTCTGGACCTGGAGAGCGGCCGCGACGGTGTCCCCCACCTGCGGGCTGGGCTCGGCCGGAGGGTAGGGACGCCGACCTGGAAGGAGCGCGCGCGCGGGAGGGAGGCGCGGGGAAAGCGAGCGAGGGAAGGAGGCAAGAAGCAAGGAGCGGCCGGGGTGGAGAAAGCCGCTAGAGCAGATTTGAGGCCCGGCCGGGCAGCGCCCAGCTTTTAACCTGGGCAGTGGAGGCGGGGAAAGGAGCGAAAGAAAGGGGAGGTGTGTGCGGTAGGGGTGGGTGGGGGAGTTGGAAGCAAGTGACATCACAGCAGGTCAGAGAAAAAGGGGCGAGCGGCAGGCAGAGAAGAGTAGGGCTTTTGGCACTAGGAGCTCTTGTTCGGCCTGCCCCGGCAGGGACCTCGGTGCCCCCAGAGACCATGCAGAGGTCGCCTCTGGAAAAGGCCAGCGTCGTCTCCAAACTTTTTTTCAGGTGAGAGGGTATCCAGGAAAGCACACGTGCCCAGGAAAGAGGAGGACGCGTGTATGGGTTGGGTTTTAGGGAAAGAGGGCTAGTTGTTTTTTTTTTTAAAAAGGTGCCATATCATTCATTGTTATGGAGGAGAAGGAGGATTTTGTGGAATAAGATAGAAAACATTAGGAAGAGATAATAAACTGAAGCTCATTGTTTTATAGAGTCTTAGTTTAACTCTGTGAAGTTTTAACTACTGGCAACTAAAAATCATCCTCTCAAGACCCAAATGTGCTACTGTGCACTTGTTTTCCTGGATTTTTCTAGGAAATCTGTGAATTATAACCTTGTTAGTAACAAATACTTAAATTTGGCCCTTATTTTCCCCCTCTTCATGCTTGGAAACTTAGAAATCTTGGTTCACCTACAGATGCCATGCTTGCATGAGATAGGTGCTCAGTTGACTGAATTTTGAACGTTTTTATGGGAGAACTATAAAGTGGGTAGTATGTACTTAAAGTTTTTATTGTTCTGATACTGAATATATCTAACAAGTATTTGCCACAATTCCATTATTCTTTATTTTAAGAATGAGAGCAAATCCTTTGAAATACCTTTAAAAAAAAGCGCCCATTTTACAAGCTATACATTTTAAAAGAGGGGTCAGAATTACCATGGAAATATGAAACCTTGGGAATAGATACTGAGGTTAAACCCACTGACATTTAATCAATTGTCCTCTTAGCATACTTTGCCTGTGATGAGCCATAAAACACAAGTTCATCTTGTGAACTTCATTTAATGAGAATTTAAAAGTTCAGAGTCTTAGGTAAAGTGTAATTAGATGTAGCATTTCATATTTGAAGTGTTCTTTGGATACTGTATCTACTTTATTCCTGTTATACTTGTATGAATGAATGAATAGGTATATTCATATCTCATGGGCTATTACTTAATTCATAAGTAGCCAATGAATCAGCATACTTAGGTATCAGAAAAGCCAAATACATAATAAATATGCCCATATGTGTATGTGGGGAAAGAACTTGGCTTTCACATCTTTCTAATATTTTATTCTCTGAATGGGCAGCAAGTGCTGAACTCAGGTGCTAGCTAAGGAGAGGGCCTAGGCCGTTGAAGGAGAGCTCCTCCCTGTGGATGGGAGAGAAGGACTTTACTCTTTGGAAATGCCTTTGGGGTTGGTGTTTTCAGCGCCTTTTGTTATGTTACTCCATCTATACAAGTGGGATTATCTGTTCTGTTTTCCTGTTATTTATGAAATCAGAATGTTAACTGGCATAAATTGTAGCTATTTTAGTAGATCACTTGGAAGAATCTAAAAGCCATTCTGTCTAAAAAATGCAGTTTAAAAAAATCATTTTTCAGAAGACTGCATACCTCATGGCTCTAAGTTCTAAGGAACTTTAAATTAGCTCATTGTTGATTTAAGTTAGATCATTGTTGGTCTATCAAAGTATTTTCTGTTTTTAAAACAGATCACCCTATAGAGTTTAGTTTTAAAAATGCTCTCAGGTGAATGTTAAAAGATGAATATTATAAAGGCTACTAAATTTGTTAAGAGAATACTCAGTCCTGTTCTTCAAACTACTTTATAATAAGTTGCTCTAAGAATAGGTATATTTGAAAAAGTTTAGGTCCTACTATTTATAGGAACTGACAATCACCTAAAGCACCAGTGATTATAAACTTCCTTCTGGGTGGTTATTCTGGAAGGGTAAGAAACTTGTTTTATGTGTTGGATTATACAATACTGGAAGGCTTTGGATTCAATTTTTTTTCATTCAGATCCCCAACCTGCTACTTAGTAGCTCTGTGACCGGAGGCCAAGTCCCTTAACATCTCCATTTTGTGTTACTTGACCTTGAAAACTTGGAGACTAATAGGACTGATGTCTTAAGTGTGTGAAAAAGTCCCTTAGTCGTATCTGACTCTTTGCGACCCAATGATCTGTAAGCCTGCCAGGCTCCTCTGTCCATAGAATTCTCCCGACAAGAATACTGGAGTGGGTAGCTGTTCCCTTCTCCAGGGGATCTTTCCAACCCAGGGATTGAACCTAGGTCTCCTGCATTGCAGGTGGATTCTTAACAATCCGAATCACCAGGGAAGCTTAATTTATTGAGAAAATGCATGCAAAGTAGTTAGCCTAGTAAATGTTTACTGCTATTATTACTCTTATTAACTACCATATTTTTTACATTCTTTACTGTTTACCTTGTTTATATAAATATTCAATTCATCTTTGTTGAAATAAGTTTATGACAATCCACCTGCATATGCAATGAATGGCCTAGATGAGAATTTAGGTAAAATCTCATCTAACATGGCCTTACCACATACACAGGAAAAAAGTCATATGCTTGTGTAATATATTGTTAAATGTCTTAGAATTTAACTTTTTGAGTATGATCCAGTCAGTTTCAGAGTCATAAAGAGTACAGCTGTTATGGGCTGTGTTATAGATTATATTAAGTATCTCTTTTATTGTCTGGATTTTGTTATTGGAAAGACTAATAAAGTTTAGGAAAAATTTAAATACTTTTCTTAATTTTGCTTGAGTTTTACATCAAGTATGAAATTTGAAAGACACCCAAAGTGTCATAATGCATAAAATAATAATAATGTTATAATGTCAGTATTATAAACATAATCCAAAAGATAATTTCACCACCAAAAATTCAAATTATTTGTATCTCAGAGACCAAGTTACATTAACAGAAAGCTTTTATGAAATACAAAGGGTTTTTAAGCTAGAGGTGATAATATTTGCATAGAATTTATAATTTATATACCAGTGCAATTGATTTACAAATGTTTTCCAAGAGAGATTATGTTTTTCATTTTTGAGCAATTTGTCAAGTTTACAGTTTCTAGCACTATGTTATTTTGTCCCTTCTCCTGTGCCCTGATTTTCCTATATTCTCTTTAGATGTTTTTGTGTATCAAGCCATGTGTCCAGATGACACAGCTTGAATTTTGATCATGGTTTTTATACCAGAAGTCTAGATCTATACTTGAGAAATATACCTGCAGAATTCATGCATACAATGCCACAAATTGCAAGACTGGATTTAGGGACCCCAGTAAATTCCACAGATGAATCTCAAATAAGACCAAAAAGTAAACAATGTTAGACTCAAAAAAGTATAAAGATGTTTAATCATAATTTATTAACAGTCAAGGGCTACTTAAATTTAGGTATTATTTAAAAAATGTATGGCAAACTTTAAAGACATTTTTTAATGAAGAGAAACATAAGTGCTTTGAGCAACAGGAGATGATTATAATAAATATTTAATCAAAGACCCATAAAGATAACAATTTTGAAGAGGACCACATCTATTTGCTTATATGAGTTACAGTATATGTTGAAAAAAATCCATCACAACCACTTTATATTTACTTTCTGCAAGGCAAGAGGAAATCTGAAATTATGGCAGAATCATCAGTATTTTTGCAGTGCGTCAGGGGAATTTATAGAAAATTTGCCAAAGCAGACTAGTTGTCCACTCACACAAGGGCCTGTTCCTGTCCTGTTCAATACACATATAGTATCTCAGGTTTGCCTCTCAGACAAGGCTTAGACTATCCAAATGTAAATAAACAGCTGCATGAAACAGAAGGCCAATATGAGATGCACAATTCATATTGAGATGGACAGCTGCTAAGGGACACTTAATACCACAAGTTCATTTAGTCAATCGGTGGGCAAACACCATCCAGTGAAAACAGCCCAGGGTTCCTATACATTCTCTTGGCTTTGTCTCTTGTAGGAATACCACTCTGGAGACAGGGGCCCTCCCTCTCAAATAGTGTTGCCTGAACACTGACAAATGTTGACTCCTTACACCAGTCCCTTAAAATTCCTTTCTATCCATCTGTGTTTTGCTAATCATGTTCTTACGATACAGATTTTTAACTTGGGATATGTGTCAATTTTGATAGATTCAACTCTCAAGAGTTCTTGAGGTACCTCTTTTGCATGACATTACTAAAATTATATATGTTTTATTATATAAAATGTATGTGTATAGATGTGTATATATATAATTTTCTTTTAGTTTTGCAAGTTTAAAAAATTCATCCTTGGTTATGAAGTGTATTCCAATAGTTTTTATATGTTAGTTCAAATTATTACTTAATTAACTCTCTGGGAGAACTCATGACACATAACATACAGTGTAACTAATTTTCTGTTCCTTGTTAAAGTGAGAAGTGGAATCAGTTTTCTTAACTGTTTCATCAATATTTTATGTTTGATTTGATGGTCAAAATATCCTCTAGAGACAACTGATACACTGGGGAAATCATGGTTTTTCCTTTTGTTTCATAGGAAGAAGTAGAACTTAGTGTGATAATATTCAATGCATAAATGTTAAAACTTGTTTAAAAGGCCCTTAAATGATCCTGACTATAAACTGTGTTGTTATTGTTAGTGTCACTTCACAGGAACCTGTAATTTCAGTGATAGAGCTACAATATAAATATAGGATTGCAAAACCATCAGGGAAGGGTGTTAACCACTTAGCATGCCGCTGTGTGTTGTTCGGCAAAACTTTGAAAACACCTCTGACTCAGTAGCAATTTTGGCAATTTTGATTCCACTGATTCCAGACGCATCTTTGTAGGGCTCTTCCTGGAGCAAAATCCCTGCGATGCAATGAGATCAAGAAGGTAAAACAGATTATGAGAGATGTCTGATTGTTTGGGGACCCACACTGAAGGCTTACTTTATAAATATGTTAAGTGGGTTATCACGAAGCAAAACATTACTATTTCAGGTGATTCTCTTCAGCTCCTAAGATTTTACCTTGTGGCTGTTTGAAAGTAAAAATAGCCTTGCAAAGTGGCTTTGCTATTGAGCCTGAGAGTTTAGGCTTCTTGTAGCAAGAAAACTGTAGAAATTCAATTAACTTGTTTGATGTAAGTAATGAATATATTCTTACAGGGTCCTGAACTATCTGTTTTCACTGCTGTATCCAAGTTATAAGACTTGTCCAGTTACTATTCTTTGTGCAGCTCTGTTAGCTTATTACTTACTATCTTTTAACATCAATGAGTGTTTCATATTGTAAAGTCCTGGATGTCAGGGCCTTCTATGACTTATTTAGTAGAGTATTCAGAACATTTCAAGACTCCTGCATGTAGTGGTTCAGTAAATATTTGTGATGATGATAATTCCATGGTGATCTGTGGAGACTTACAGACATTCTAGGTTGCTGACATTCAACAGTCCTGTAATGGAACATTATTCTGAAAAAGATGTCAAAGCAAAGCCGGCAGAACCCTGGACAGATTTTTAAAAAGACTAGCTACTCTCTGAAATATTTCTTACCTCTCTTTGTAACCAAGCCTTTGCCTTGTGTGAAGACCTGCTTGCTAATACCTTGCTAATGGGATCAAGAAATAGATTTGAACATTTTTGCTAAGTCCTTGTGGTTAGGATTCTTAGCTCTCAAACTGGACAACTGGGCTCCGTTATAATCAGAGAATTCTCCCTTAGGTTGCTTCAGAGGACTGAGTCAGAGCAATACTTTCTCTGTAGGTTATGATTCAGGTCAGCTTGGAGGATGCCTTATTTCATGAATTCACTACCTTTTGTATTCTCTGCGAGGCAGTGTGAATGTTGAGGTGGACAAAGAAGAAATTGGTGCTGTCTTCATGGAATGAGTTCTCTCAAAGCTAGATTTTCAATGGCTTATAGCAGCTGTCCCCTGGACGTTCAGTCCAGTCTTAGACTGGTTAAGGAAGCCTTGCTGCAGGAATGACTGACACCTAAAGGAGATCATCCAGATAAAAAGGGTTGGGATGGGTCAGGAAAGATGTGGAAGCTGGAGCAGCAGACTCTGTGTAAGACTGACAGCAAGACTGAGCATGCACCTTCAGAGGAGTCAGAGAAGTTCCCTGTAACAGGAGTCTAAAATGTGTGATAGAGGTTTGTGGGGGTTGGTTCTAAAACTGTGGCAAGGGCCAGATCCAAGGGACTTGGTGAGCTTTGTCTGGGCTTTATCATATTGGAAGTGAAAAGTTGCGGATTTCAAGCAGGGAAGTGGCATGTCCAGTTCAAAGCTGTTGCAAGTTTGCAAAAAGAACTCAATTGGGATACAGAAAAAGAGATGGATTTGAAAGACAGTAGGAGGTAGAATCAACAGGTTTGGCAATTGGTTAGATGTGGAAAGGGAAAGAGAAGAATCAAGGATACTGCCTAGATTTGCTGACTTGGTAGCAGTGGGTGATGGTGCTGTTTGCTGAGTGAGGAGATATAGTTGGAGGAGGCGACTCACAGTGGAGGTGAAGGTCTGTGCAGACTCTCAGCTTTCTCTTGAAGATAAAAAGGAAATGATGCGTTTGGCTCAAGGCCAGGTAGTGTGATTCTGTGAAAACATTGAAGTGATTTAGAGCTTTAGGTAAGAGATATGTGGATATCTGAGATGATAGTAAGCGTTGTAAATGCTTCCTTCACATAGTTTGGTGAAGTCTAGGGTGGTACCTAGGGAAAAATTTAAAGTGCCCACTTTTTTGGCTTCATTGTGATATGGAGTCATCTGTGAGTGTGTCAGAAACAAGCAGCTGTATGCTAGGGACAGCACTGGTTAAATTCTACCTAGAATTCTCCCACTACCTTACCTTACAAACCCACCCACTCATGCATGAAGTACCCTCACCTCACCCTAACTGCACACCTTTAAATAGTGGTTTTTATACAGCTGATTTCTGTGATCATAGACATTTAAGAAGGTATAAAAATCTGGGACTTCAGATATTGTCTTCGATGATTGAGTAGATAAGAGCACACCTACTATCATGAACTCGTTTTTTTGGTGTGTTAAAGAAAAACAGTTTTCTGGAATATAATCTGAAAAATATATAACTGAAAAAGGTAATATACTGATCATTAACCCCCAAAATATTTCAAAATTACAGAAATATATAATGTAGGATGTGAAAGCCCATGGGTAACACTGTGGCTCCAATATATATATTTTAAAGTCCAGTTTGGGGCATAATAACATTAAATTTTATTAACTTGAAAAAAAGATTCTCGTACAATTATGTACCATTGTTTTATGTTAAAACTTTGAGCTGTTAAAGCACATAGCTTTCTTTCTTAGTGTTGTCTACAGAGATACAGCTGCCTTCTACCTAACTTCACACCCAGCCCCAATACCTAGTGAAATTTTTAACTGAAGTTGATAACTTCAAAAGGGATCTAAGAGTTTTTCATCTATTACCAGTCAGACCATTCTGTGAAAATTAGGCTTAATAAGCAAAATCCTTGGAGAAGGAAATGGCAACCCACTCCAGTGTTCTTGCCTGGAGAATCCCAGGGATGGTGGAGCCTGGTGGGCTGCCGTCTATGGGGTCACACAGAGTTGGACACGACTGAAGCGACTTAGTGGTAGCAGCAGCAAGCAATGTCCTAGAGGTGCTGACAGCTGGGTTTCCAGAAGATTCACGGCTAGACATTGAAGCCCTGTATTGGTTATGGGAGAAACAAGACAATGAAGCCCCTGCTGACCGGTATTAGCAATCCTTGTTCTAGAGGCAGCATACTGGAGAAACTTTATATTAAGTGTTCTTTGCGTATTTTATTTATTTTAAGCATCTCTATGAATTCTGGAAGATAGAGCAACAACAACAAAGCTGTACTTTTTTCCAGCCAAAATCTATTGTTATACTTTCCATCAGGGATTGGCAAACTTGTTTTGTAAAGGGCCGGATAGCGTATAAATATTTTCAACGTTGACCATGGGCTACATGGTCTCTGCCGTTAGTGGGGAAAGCAGCCATAGACAGGATGCAAACGAATGGTCACGGCTGTGTTCCGGTAGAACTTCATGGACCCTGAAATTTGAGTTTCATATCATTTTCACACATCATAAAATATTTTTCTTTAAAAATTCTTTTGCAATAAGCTTCAAATTTTGTGGCTTCAAAGTTACTTTAAAGATCTAGAAAAAATTTCAAGGCTCATTTGTAATTAACATTAGTGTATTCAATAATTGAGTCATTTAAAAGTAAAAATTTAGACATGCAAAATGGACTTCTCAGAAGAGAGAAACAGTAGTTTAACATGAGATATTATTAGATAATTTCTCAGAATAGTTTTGTCATGTAGGAAGCTAGTGACCATTTCTTCTTTACCTCTCTTTTGCTTATGTTTTTATGATGTATCCTTTAATGTATAGGCTCTACCTTATCCATCTTTTGGTACCCAGCACCTTTCTGACTCCCTGTTGAATACTAGGTTCTTTAAAATATACTTGTTGAATGGGTAAAACTTGACTTATTCAGTTTATTGTGCTTCTAAAATTTAATTTTTGATGGAAATGTAGAAACTAACTTATATGAAATTTTTAAAAACTTCCCATTTGGATTTTCTGAAGATAAAATGTCTAAATTTTTATTGATTTAGAAAATTATTAAATAAGGATCATCTCACATAAACTTTTCTAAAGTCAACAACATAATTCCTTGACAGCAAAACTTGTTTGATGTATTTAAAAAACACTTCCTATGAAATGTAAATATAAGATCATTACATTTAGAAATGTGTATTGGATTTAGTCTTTGAATACAGTCTTTGGATCCACTGAGGTGTTAACTTGTAACTTGACAGCCTTTTTGAGCTCTCATACAAGATTTTGCTGATTCAGTAGTTTCTGCTGCTGCCAAGGGTAACAACATAACTCTTGTCTTTCCTGAGTCACAGTCTGTCACCCCAGCCACCCTTAATGCTGAGTACAGGCTGATTCAGATTCTGGGATTAGTTGACATGTATATTATGGTTAAAAAAGCAAGGAGCTACCAAATCTGCTATTAATGAAACTTTGATCAAAGTTTAGTTATTCAGTTGAGAAAGAAGTCTAACTAGAAACAGGATTAAGAAATTCTTAAAAAAGAAATTCTTTAGGTAAATACTTACGCTCTTAAAATTAGAACCCTTTCATAAATATCAGTACTTTCCATAGCTTTAGATAAGTGTGTCTCAAATTGCCAGTCACCTGTTCAAAAATATATTAAGATCTATCTATAAATAATATATTTAACATTAAATATGCAGATTCCTAGGTACCACTCCATACCAACTAAATCCAGAATCTTCAGGAGAGGTCAACTATAGTTTCCCCCACCCCCATTTCAGGTGATTCTTTTTGTGTACTAAAAGAGAGTTGTACCAATCTTTGCTATATAGCAAAGTGACTCAGGTGTATACATATATACATTCTTTATTTTTGTATTATTTTCCATTACTGTTTATCACAGGATTTGAGTGTAGTTCCCTGCGCTACACATTAGGACCTTGCTGTTTATCCATTCTAATTCATAGTTTGCATCTCCCAACTCCAAATTCCCAGTTAGTCCCTCTCCTTCCCTTCTCCCTCTTGGCAACCACAAGTCTGCTCTCTGTGTCTGTGAGTCTGTTTCTATTTTGTAGATAGCTTCATTTGTGTCATAGTTTAGATTCCACATATAAGTGATACGGTATTTGTCTTTTTCTTTCTGACTTACCTTACTTTCTGACTTACTTATCATACTGATAATCTTTAGTTGCATCCTAACATTCTTCTTTTGTAACCGTAGGGTCCAAGGAGGAGAATTTTGAAAGTTCACATTTTTTGGGAAGTTAACAAGAGATATCATTCAAATTGGCACAGAATTCGAAGTCTTTTCCTAAATAGTTCTTAAAATCTTTGAATTTTGCCACCAGCTTACTAAGTACTTTCTTTGTGCCAGAGATTATATGTATTATCTCAATGAAATCTTCAAACAGTGTTAAGAATATGTAGGTTACAAAGATGAAAGTGTTTTATAAAAGGTAACCTAGCTAGGTACTGCAAAGTCAAGCCATGAGCTTAGATCTCTAGAGCTCTGCTTTTAACTAGTATATTTGTTGTTATTGTTGTTTAGTCACTAAGTCATGTCTGACTCTTTTGTGACCAGTATTTTGTACTATCCAAAAATCTCAAATGAAATTGTTAAATTATGTCATTCACTTAGTTTATTTTCTTAATTTTCTTTTCTCTGAAATTTATTTTTATACATACATTATAAGTAATATTATTTAAATAAGGCATTAAACTCAGTTCTTGGAAGCATGCCCTTGTTGTGTTTTGCAAGGGTCTATGTGACAAACTACTTGAGGAGGATAGCGATGAAGAGAGGAAGGAAGGGTATTATTGCAGGTTAATGAGGTTTTAAAATTCTAAATATCCAGTTGAAGAGTGAGAGATGTGGTCAGCCAAAAGCATGCAGCAGCCAACCATTGTTCCACGGAAACAGCTCAGTTTTATAAAACTGACCCAGACTGTCCTTTTTATCTTGATTTGTTCCATGCAAGTACTAATCATTTACTAATCATCTCACTTCATCTTTTTCATGTTCCAAATCTAGCTTCTTGTCTTCTTCCACTGTGTCAAACCCAGGCTTTCTGCTGAGTTTTTGTATCTGCTCTTCTTACCTCACCAACTTAACCCCCTCTGCTGAGTTCCAGGCTCAGTTACTTCAGTGTCACTCTCACCACCACCCACTCTCTTTGGTGTCATCACCAGTCCCTGGTTGCCCGTCATTCCTGTCATCTGTTTCTGTATGTTTACTCTTGCTCTATTTCCTGGGGCTGAAGGAAAAGGCAGAGTCACCTGTCAGATGGTTCTTCAACTTGATATTTGATGCTTTGTATATATAAATCTTGGAGTTTTCTAGTGCAGTGTGAAATTTCTTTTTTAGTTTTTTGTCTAAATACATTTAATCAGTGAATCCTCACTTCGGGTGAACTCTTCCATGGAGCTGCAATGTCTGCAAATAAACGTGACAATAAAAGACAGTAAACCTTCCATAAATACAAAGATACAGGTAACCTCCTATGCCCAAATAAGGGCTGAAATGATTATGTAGCATTTGTGTGCTCTTTTCTTAGTCGCTTAATGCTTTTCACATTATACTTCTGAAACTGAGATGCCTCTTGTAACTGATGTCAAAAGAAACCTGTCAGCCATCGGGCCTAGAAATAACTTGTAGTTATTAACTTAGCAATTCATGGGGGATAGGGCTGGCTCATTGGAAAAGACCCTGATGATGGGAAAGAATGAAGGAAAAGGAGAAGGGAGGCAGAGGATGAGATTACTAGATAGTATCACTGACTTCAGTGGACATGAATTTGAGCAAACTCCGAGAGATGGTGAAGGACAGTGGAGCCTGGTGTGCTGTATTGTATTCCATGGGGTCGCGAAGAGTCAGACACGACTTAATGACTGAACAGCAATATCTGTAAGAATTGATTATTTGCATTGCTTGTACCCCACAAGGTTGACTTTGAACTTAAATTTAGTTTCTTGCTTGAGATTTTTTGAGAAAGATAACTCTGTGATCTGATTTTAAAAGAACAGTTTGTCTGGCATAACAAGCACAGTGGTTAAAGTAGAAGTTGCCCAAGCTCAGCACATCACTATACTTCGAAATTATACTGCCTATGGGCTTCCCAGATAGCTCAGTGGTTAAAGAATCTGCCTGCAGTGCAGGAGATGCAGAGAGATGCGAGTTCAGTCCCTGGGTCAGGAAAATCCCCTTGAGGAGGGCATGGCAGCCCCCTCCAGTGTTCCTGCCCGGAGAATTCCATGGGCAGAGGAGCCTGGGGGACCCCAGTCCATAAGGTCGCAAAGAGTCAGACATGACAGAAGCGACCGAACACACACACATCGTGCTGGTGAAGGTGTTGTGAATGCAATTGTCACTGTAACTTTATTTCTAACTTTAAATAGTCAAGAGTAATTAAAAATAATATTTTTATCTGAATGTAAGAAGGCTTAGAAGAAAACTTTGTGATACTGAAGAAGAAAGTATATGTAATAGTGTGAATAAGTATATAATGAAAAAATTTAAACTGTGTATATTTAATGTAGGATTTTTTGAAAGGCTATTACTACAATGATGATGAGTCTTGTAATTAATCAATGTCACCTTATTGTTGAGTAAGCATGGTAAAGTATTGTAAAACCAAGATAAAATCATATGCTTTTTGTTATCTTTCCCTTGGGATTGCACAACTCTCTGTTATGCTGAGATGAAGCCTTGTGTGAGCAGGTATGCCAGAGATAGAATGGGCTGTAACTGAGCTTGGCTCACATGTGTCTGCAATGATATGCTCACTGATGCAGTGTGGATATACCCAGTGACAGATTGTAATATGTTCAAATAGGTTCAAAGAGATGTCAGGGGAAGCTTTCCTACATAGTAGACACAAAATTGAATTAGCCTTGAACTCCAAGGTAATGATTGGATGGATCCAGTGTGATAAAATTTTCATATAACACATTTGGGAATGTGTAATGTTTTCTGTTCCTATTTTTAAAACGATAAAGCATAGTTTTAAATATTGACATTTCAAACCAAAAGTTGGTGAACTTAAGGAGGTATCACAGAGAAACACTAGGTGTTGGGGTCCATTGTTTGAAAACCACTGGATAGTTTTCCCCTCATATTGGTTGTCCTTCTTTCACCATCCTATACTCTTAGAAAATGATCTCACCTTTACTTTGTCTCTATCTTTACTGTCAATTCTTAGCAGCAGTGTATAAGGGAAGAAAGAAGTACTTTGGAATCAAGGAGAACCTGCTGGAATCCTTGTTCTGTGACTTAACCGTCTTACCATCATACTCTTTGAAGCCAGTGCATTAGTTTGCTATGGCTGTTCTAACAAAGTACCCCAAACTGGCTGGATTAGACAACAGGAATGCAGTGCCTCACAGCTGTGAAGGCTAGATGTCTGATACCAGTTGTCAGCGTGTGTGCTTTCCTCCCGGGGCTGTGAGAGACTCTGTTTCATGCTCTCCCCAGCTTCTGGTGATTTGCTGGCACTCTCTAACTGGTAGACACCTCACTTTGCTCTCTGCCTTCATCTTCACGTGGCGTTCTCCCTGTGTGCCTGTCTCTGTGTTCACATTTCCTTTTTATTTCCAGGGACACCAGTCATATAGGGTTCAGTTCAGTTCAGTCGCTCAGTTGTGTCCGACTCTTTGTGATGCCATGAATCGCAGCACGCCAGGCCTCCCTGTCCATCACCAGCTCCCGGAGTTCACTCAGACTCACGTCCATCGAATCAGTGATACCGTCCAGCCATCTCATTCTCTGTCATCCCCTTCTCCTCCTGCCCCCAGTCCCTCCCAGCATCAGAGTCTTTTCCAGTGAGTCAACTCTTCGCATGAGGTGGTCAAAGTACTGGAGATTCAGCTTCAGCATCATTCCCTCCAAAGAAATCCCAGGGCGGATCTCCTTCAGAATGGACTGGTTGTATCTCCTTGCAGTCTAAGGGACTCTCAAGAGTCTTCTCCAACACCACAGTTCAAAAGCATCAATTCTTCGGCGCTCAGCTTTCTTCACAGTCCAACTCTCACATCCATACATGACCACAGGAAAAACCATAGCCTTGACTAGACGGACCTTAGTCGGCAAAGTAATGTCTCTGCCTTAGAATATACTATCTAGGTTGCTCATAACCTTCCTTCCAAGGAGTAAGCGTGTTCTAATTTCATGGCTCCAGTCACCATCTGCAGTGATTTTGGAGCCCCCCAAAATAAAGTCTGACACTGTTTCCACTGTTTCCCCATCTATTTCCCATGAAGTGATGGGACCGGATGCCGTGATCTTCGTTTTCTGAATGTTGAGCTTTAAGCCAACTTTTTCACTTTCCTCTGTCACTTTCATCAGGAGGCTTTTTAGCTCCTCTTCACTTTCTGCCATAAGGGTGGTGTCATCTGCATATCTGAGGTGTTTGATATTTCTCCCGGCAATCTTGATTCCAGCTTGTGTTTCTTCCAGCCCAGCGTTTCTCATGATGTACCATGCATAAAAGTTAAATAAGCAAGGTGACAATATACAGCCTTGATGTACTCCTTTTCCTATTTGGAACCAGTCTGTTGTTCCATGTCCAGTTCTAACTGTTGCTTCCTGGCCTGCATACAGATTTCTCAAGAGGCAGGTCAGGTGGTCTGGTATTCCCATCTCTTTCAGAATTTTCCACAGTTTATTGTGATCCACACAGTCAAAGGCTTTGGCATAGTCAATAAAGCAGAAGTAGATGTTTTTCTGGAACTCTCTTGCTTTTTCCATGATCCAGCGGATGTTGGCAATTTGATCTCTGGTTCCTCTTCCTTTTCTAAAACCAACTTGAACATCAGGGAGTTCACAGTTCATGTATTGCTGAAGCCTGGCTTGGAGAATTTTGAGCATTACTTTACTAGCATGTGAGATGAGTGCAATTGTGTGGTAGTTTGAGCATTCTTTGGCATTGCCTTTTTTGGGATTGGAATGAAAACTGACCTTTTTGAGTCTTGTGGCCACTGCTGAGTTTTCCAAATTTGCTGGCATATTGAGTGCAGCACTTTCACAGCATCATCTTCCAGGATTTGAAATAGCTCAACTGGAATGCCATCACCTCCACTAACTTTGTTTGTAGTGATGCTTTCTAAGGCCCATTTGACTTTACGTTCCAGGATGTCTGGCTCTAGATTATTGATCACACCATCTTGTTTATCTGGGTTGTGAAGATCTTTTTGTACAGTTCTTTCGTGTATTCTTGCCACCTCTTCTTAATATCTTCTGCTTCTGTTAGGTCCATACAATTTCTGTCCTTTACCGAGCCCATCTTTGCACGAAATGTTCTCTTGGTATCTCTAAAAGAGATCTCTAGTCTTTCCCATTCTGTTCTTTTCCTCTATTTCTTTGCATTGATCACTGAAGAAGGCTTTCTTATCTCTTCTTGCTATTCTTTGGAATTCTGCATTCAGATGCTTATATCTTTCCTTTTCTCCTTTGCTTTTCACCTCTCTTCTTTTCACAGCTATTTGTAAGGCCTCCCCAGGCAGCCATTTTGCTTTTTGCATTTCTGTTCCATGGGGATAATCTTGATCCCTGTCTCCTGTACAACATCATGAACCTCATTCCATAGTTCATCAGGCACTGTATCTATCAGATCTAGGCCCTTAAATCTATTTCTCACTTCCACTGTATAATCATAAGGGATTTAATTTAGGTCATACCTGAATGGTCTAGCGGTTTTCCCTGCTTTCTTCAATTTAAGTCTGAATTTGGTAAGAAGGAGTTCATGATCTGAGCCACGGTCAGCTCCTGGTCTTTTTGTTGACTGTATAGAGCTTCTCCATCTTTGACTGCAAAGAATATAATCAGTCTGATTTTGGTGTTGACCATCTGGTGATGTCCATGTGTAGAGTCTTTTGTGTTGCTGGAAGAGGGTGTTTGCTATGACCAGTGCATTTTCTTGGCAAAACTTTATTAGTCATTGCCCTGCTTCATTCCACATTCCAAGGCCAAATTTGCCTGTTATTCCAGGTGTTTCTTGACTTCCTACTTTAGCATTCCAGTCCCCTATAATGAAAAGGACATCTTTTTTGGGTGTTAGTTCTAAGAGGTCTTGTAGGTCTTCATAAAACCGTTCAACTTCAGCTTCTTCAGCATTACTGGTTGGGACATAGACTTGGATTACTGTGATATTGAATGGTTTGCCTTGGAGATGAATAGAGATCATTCTGTCGTTTTTGAGATTGCATCCAAGTACTGCATTTCGGACTCTTTTGTTGACCATGATGGCTACTCCATTTCTTCTGAGGGATTCCTGCCTGCAGTAGTAGATATAATGGTCATCTGAGTTAAATTCACCCATTCCAGTCCATTTTAGTTCTCTGATTCCTAGGATGTCAACATTCACTCTTGCCATCTCCTGTTTGACCACTTCCAATTTGCCTTGATTCATGGACCTGACATTCCATGTTCCTATACAATATTGCTCTTTACAGCATCGGATCTTGCTTCTATCACCAGTCACATCCACAGCTGGGTATTGTTTTTGCTTTGGCTCCATCCCTTCATTCTTTCTGGAGTTATTTCTCCACTGATCTCCAGTAGTATATTGAGCACCTACTGATCTGGGGAGTTCCTCTTTTGGTATCCTATCATTTTGCCTTTTCATATGGTTCAAGGGGTTCTCAAGGCAAGAATACTGAAGTGGTTTGCCATTCCCTTCTCCAATAGGGTTAGGGCCCACTCTAATGAACTCATTTTAACTTGTTCACCTCTGTAAAGATCACATTATGAAGTACTGTGGATTAGGATTCAACTCTTAATAGTAACAGGCTTCAGGAACAGAAAGAGATATGGAAGTAATCTGAAGGTGTAAAGTATAATACATGTAGAGGGTTATATTAATTTATAAAATTTTTTATCTGTGGTGGAACATGAATAACATAGGAACAGTGCAGAGTATGTCAAGTGATATGATATGGGAACTGTCAAGAAGGGTCAGAATCAAAGGGACAGATTGCTCTTGAGTAGACTGAAGAATGACTTTACATTTATGAAGTTTTGATACATCTCCACTGAGAATAAATAGAATGAAAGCCAGACCAGACATTAGACTTTTTTGGTAATGAAGAGTGTTAAAAATGAAAACATTTTTAGAGCAGAATTAAGTAATTTTGGCTGGAAGTTTTAAGATTGTTGGTTTTAAGAAATGATTCAGAAAGGAGGCATAACTGTTATTAAAAGAATGGCTGGTGGAAAACTATTTACACCCTCATGTTTGCATTGCTTTTATCATCGACTTGAAACATATTTTCACTTTTTTTTTCATTTTTAATATATTGGACCAGGAGTAATGACTGGGCAACACCTGTTTGCAGTCATATCAGTGTCCTAACATGGGCTATAAATATCAGGTTTGAGTAATTAGTTAACACATTAATTCATTCAGCTTTTGTAATCACTACCTTAGGCAGTGGACAAAACAATGAAGATATAAAAATATATGACATGTACATTAATGTGGTAACATAAAGTTAACAATTAAAAAATAACTGAGTGACTGTTATGTGCATATTTAGTAGTAAGTACAGGGTATATAGCAGTAAAAAAAAAATATATATCTCTAAGGTGTTTGCCCTTGGGGAGTTTACAGTCTAGTGAGTTTGGAGACATAATTGATTGGCAGACAAGAAAAGAGACAATTAGTAACAGCTCAGGTAGAGGAAGTATGGAGGCGAATGGAGCACATGGGAGGAAAATTAAATGAATTATGTATGTGAGCCACTCCCATACATAATTCATATGAAATTATTTCAATACATTTGAGATTTTTGGGAAATAGAGGTTGGATTTTATTTTGAGATAGTTGTTCATTTTTCTTCAGTGTCACCTGTCGTTTGGTTGGTGTTGGAATAAAAGCAAAGAAAAATACTGTTTCAAATTATGGAAATAGAAGAATCCTTTAAAAAGTTAAGAGCCACCTTATTATCAATGGCTTCATCCACTGGGAGCTCCTGCAGAGTTCAAAAAGAAGAGAATTTGACTTGATGTTTATTTTAAAGTTCTTTTTCCTAACGTGTGTCTGCAAGCAAAAGATTATGACATTTTGAAGTCACAATAATTCTTAAATGCCTATAAAATGATTTTCACTAAACTATCAACATTTGTGTTATGATTTATATTTTTAAGGACCTGTTTGCAAGGTGACTGTTTTGAACTGTTAAATTGTTTATTAGGTTCAGTTACTGATTCAGTCATCCATTATCCTGTTTTTTGCTGTTGGGGGAAAAAGTAACAGGATATTTTGTGGGTGTTTATTTCCTTAGATATTGTCTAAATGAAAGAAAGATAGAAAGATTAAGTGAAGGGGATTTAAAGTAAGGCTGTCGCAGTAAAGTCTTATTTCCATGATAAACCTTGAACTAGTGTTTGTCTCTGTTCTCAGCTTTTGTCTGGCTTCTTTTTTCTGAGGTTCACAGTTGGGATGAGTGAGGGTTCAGCCACAACTGTTCTCTCCTTACACCTCTTAGGAATTTTACTGTCAGTGCTCCTTTCCTCTAAGTAATATCAAGGCTCTAAGCAAATAAAAAATACCATTAGCATTGCTCCACAACCTCAGGAACAGGATCTGAAACATAAATCCTGAGTCATACAGTGTATCTGCAACACTGCCCACCTCGCCAAAGCAGGGAGAAATGAAGATGCTAAATTTATCTTTCAATGTGTAATTTGTGATTAGTTTTTCAGAGGGTGAAATAATAACAGTGGAAGTAATAAAGGGTTAAAGTGCCACCAATGACCAAATTTCATGTATAGTTTGAAGACGGGAAATCATCTGAGCTGGGACGTCTGTATACAATGCCGTATGGCTCTTTGAATCCTTCTAAAAGTACAGTAGGATAACAGTATAGCATAACATACAGTTTAAACAAATTAGAGTGAAGAGAAGGTTAAGATAAATGAGAAAAATTCTAGAATTTGAGCAAGTATTTATCTGGCTAGGGAATTCAAGTGGAACCCAAGAGACCAGCTTCATCATGATTAAATTAAAAATCATCAGCTTTGTCTTCCTAATGTATTGTGTTTGAATATTACCCTTGGAAGATTACATCTTAACCACCTTCATCTTAAAACATTTCTGAAGTTGCCACCAACCTCCATTTAACCATTCCATCTATCAAGCAAAATAAAGAAGTAAGCATCCTCAAACTATGTTGGGTGGAATTACAGTGCATTTAAAAAATTTTGGGAAAAAAGTTTGCTTTAGGCAGTAACTGGCAAGCAGATGTCACAGAGGATTTAATAAGTAGTGATTTTTTTTTTTTGCACACACGGTAAGGGATCATTAATTTGGAGGTTGAAGGTTGTGAATCTAGCACATGATTTGCCTATAGCGGCTCATTCCAAACAGATCCCTGATTCCACATCCAGAGCCCTCAGGATTTCTGTCTCCAAGAGAGGAAAGTCATTTCCATATTGTGAGAAAGACTTTAGCAGAGAAGTATCAAGTAGCCTTGACTCCAGATGTTGAATTAATTCTAGAATGACAAGCGTGCCTCCGAAAGATATGGGTTTTTAGTTGCTGAAGGATGGAAAAGCCTGTTAGAGAGTATTTACTTTGGGTCCTAGTGATGGTATCTGAACAAACTAGGTAAACAAAGAAGTTTAGTAAGTGATTCAGAGTTCTAGAAAAAAGGAGGGAATATCAAATAAGTGGGATAATTATTAAGATAAAGCAAATACCACTTAAATCAATATATCATGTGTGTTGTTCAGTTGCTAAGTGAAAGTGAAGTTGCTTAGTCATGTCTGACTCTTTGCGACCCCATGGACTGGTAGCCACCAAGCTCCTCTGTCCATGGTATTCTCCAGGCAAGAGTACTGGAGTGGGCTGCCATTTCCTTCTCCAGGGGATCTTCCCAACCCCAGGGATCGAACCCAGGTGTCCCACATTGCAGGCAGATGCTTTAACCTCTGAGCCACCAGGGAAGCCCATAAGTCATGTCCTATTCTTTGCTACCCCATGGACTGCAGCATGGCAGGCTTCCCCCGTCCTTCACTATTTCCCAGAGCTTGCTCAAATTCATGTCCATTGAGTCAGTGATGCTATCCAATCATCTCATCTTCTGTTTCCCCCTTCTTCTGCCCTCAACCTTTCCCAGCATCAGGGTCTTTTCCAGTGAGTTGGCTTTTTGCATCAAGTGGCCAAAGTATTGGAGCTTCAGCTTCAGCATCAGTCCTTCCAGTGAATTCAGCATTGATTTCCTTTAGGATTGACTGGTTTGATCTTCTTGTTGTCCAAGGAACTCTCAAGAGTCTTCTCTAGTACCACAATTCGAAAGCATCAGTTCTTCAGTGCTCAGTCTTCTTTGTGATCTGACTCTCACATCTGTATATGACTACTGGAGAAAACATGGCTTTGACTGTACAGAACTTTGTCAGTAAATAGATATCTCTGCTTTTTAATACTGTTTAGATTTGTCATAGCTTTTCTTCTCAAGAGTAGGTATCTTTTAATTTTGTGTCTGCAGTCACCATCTGCAGTGATTTTGGTAGCTTAAGAAAAATAAAATATGTCACTGCTTCCACATTTTCCCCATCTATTTGCCATGAAGTGATGGGACCACATGCCATGATCTTCATTTTTTGAATGTTGAATTTTAGGTGAAGTGTAGTGAAGTGAAGTATATTTTGTTCCTACCTTAGAAAATGTAGAACTCATTTTCCCTCTTTCCCAGTTACCCCTGGGCATGCTTGAAATGGCCTCCCTGCTCTGTTTGCTAGTACAGAATTGTCTAAAACAACAGTAATACCGGTGAAGTTCTGATAGTTGTACAAGTTTCTCTGTAATTTTTACGGATGCCAGCTAGTAATCCAGTGGCATTTCTACCGTAAAATCCGAAGGCCAGTCCATTTCCCTTCTTCCTTATTATCTTGGTTTCAAATATATTTCTTTTTGCCAATGGAAATAAAAATTAGAAATCAGAGAGCAATGTTATCACTTGTCTGTCTTCGTTAGTAAAGGGCTACTTAAAGTGAACTCATCGGCTATGCCACCATTTTATAGGACAGTTAATCATCCTATCTTCCTAGCCAGTTGTTGGAGCTACAATCAGTTTTGGCTGTCTTACTTTTGGCTTCATGACAAGATAGAATAAAAACTAAAATCATGAAACAATACTCTGAGGCTGCTTTTCTGAGCCAATACAGTCTTGGCTTTTTTTTTTTTTTTTTTTTGATAGCATTGCTTATTACCTCTCAGTTGCTTGAGTCCCTGAAATCCAGCACTTGTGAATGAATTACCCGTGGTCTTTTTTATGCCAATGCTACTCATTTCTCAGTTTCTTCAGTGTACTATCATCATTCTCACTTTTTCTGTGTTCATAGTATTATAGTTGCAGCAATTAATTGCTTTGCTTCTGGGACCCAGGCAATAATTTGTATGTCTCATGTTGCGTGTTGCCAATCTGTGGATCCATTTATGGGCTTTGCATAGTCTTAATCACTTGTAGCAGCTACCCAGGCACTGACATATGAAAGGGTTTAGAATGTCAAAGTCACCATAATAAATTTTTGCATTTTACCAATTTTAGGAATGAAAATCAAACATTTGGGAAAACTTTCCAAAATCCACACTGACAATTTATTTCTTTATACCAGCTTTGTTTGTCTTAATACCAGCTTTTTTGAGATATAATTTATATGCCAAAAAATTAACTCAAAGTATACAAGTCAATGTTTTTTGAGGAGATGTGTAACTATCACTATAGCTAATTGTAGAATGTAGGGTATGAGGGCTCTCATTTTTCCACATATTCTTCAGTACTTACCATTACCTGTCTTTTAGATTATAGCCATTCTGATGGTTATGAAGTAGAATCTCATTGTGGTTTTGACTTGCATTTCTCTAATGGCTAATGAAGTTGAACATCTTTTCATATGCTTTTAGGTGTTCATATATCTCTTTTGGAGAAGCGTCCATTCAGATCCTTTGCCTATTTATAAATTGGGTTGTCTTTTTATGATTGAGTTATGAGTTCCTTATATATTCTACATACAGATCTCTTATTGGATATATGATCTGCAAAAAATTTCTCCCATTCTTTGGATTATTTTTTACACTTCCTTGATGGTCTGCTTTGAGGCATAAAACTTTTATAATTTGATGATGTCTAATCTATTGATTTTTGTTGTTGTTGTTGCTTATGCTTTTCATATTATACCTAAGGGTATATTATTTTTTCCCTAAAATTAGTCCTAATATGGCAAATTTGGTACAAGTGTAGGCTTTGGTATCACAGTCCTGTTTTGAAATTCTAACTCTGCCCTTGATAAATGATTTAAGCTCCTTCAGCCTGTTATTCATCTGTAAAATGAAGATAATACTAGGACTTAACTGTTGAATCAAGTGGGGATCAGATGAAATAATGAATGTGAAATACTTAGAATTTTACAGAATTATAGTAATAGTCTACTAGTGTTAGCTATTACTTTTGTTATAGTCCCAATAATAAACTCCCGCGCTCTGGAAATTAAAGCCATATAGATTCTATGAAGAAGCAATATAATAATGTACAGCTATAATATTTTATGAACAACACTGAATCTCCATGAAAACCAAGTAGTCATCGTTGTTATTTCCAGCAGGAGCTGCAGCTAAGAGATCTTTAGAGTTTTTCAAGGTCACATGACTGGGAAATAATAGAGTTAAAACTTAAAATTTTCTTCTTAAAATCACTAATTCAGTTTTTTCAGAACAGATTTGTAGTAGAAATTAAGTGGAGTTTTATAGTCTTCATGATAGTTTTACCTCAGTTGTATCAGGAAAGAAATGAAAGTAATTTTGTGGGAATTAAAATTGATATGAAAATTATATGAAAATCATGGAGTTAAGGCATATTTGACTAGGAAGTTTATTTGCATAGATAGCCATAGCGAGTACTAATTATATATGTCGTCTTCTTAAATTAAAAAGAACTTCTTTCTTATTTCAAGTTATACATACTTACCATTAGACATTACTGAATATAGATGAGCAAAAAGAAAGTTTTTTTTCTAGATGTTGTCTTAATATGCTTGCATTCCTGAAACATTTATATTTAGAAGCATCTTATAAAATGGGCCTATCAATTTTCTATTTAAGTTTAGGTTCGTTTGGCATGAAGTTAAATTGATTTGTATTGTGGCTTTAAATACTAAGCCTCTGGAAGATTTTTCACATTGGTTTGTAGGCTTTTGTGGAACAGCAAATAATCATCTTTCCAAATCTTCTAAAATTCATTGACTACATTTATTTACTGTTAACTCATCTACAGAAAGAAAAAGAATTTCTACAGTTCTATTGGTAAGGTAGGAGCCTCATGAGAAATTAACTCTCAAACACAAAAATAGCTTGTTTAGCAAGCAAGAAGGCAAACACTTTAATTACCTTGTGGAATCAGATGACAGAGACTCACTGACTTGAGCTGCACCCGAGTGCTGCAGCTGTGAGGAACATTCTTGAAACCTACAAGTTTTATATAGGACTTCTGAGAGCTAGATGCCAAGGTTTATCTTTACTAAAATTCATTGAGGAAAAACACATCTGACACAAATAACCCTGGATCTAAGTTGGTTAAACAGTTGTGACATTTGAAGTGTTGTTTACATGAATTGAAAACAATATCACTGTAGAGATGAAATGACATTTGGTCAGAAACCAATTCTTCCCATCATAGCCATTTTTCAAAAAGCTAACGCAAACTGCCAAAATGTACTGCAGAAATTTGAGATTTATTGTCACAGTCTGTTCAAATGATTCTCCTCCTTTCCTCTTCCTAAACTTCAGCGTTTTCTTTAGTTAAGACTATCCAAATTATTTGAGGGATTTCAAACAATGGTAAATACACTGGATGAGGAGAAAACCTCTAGGGCATTTAAATTTGTCTATACTTAGCAGTTAACAATAATTTCTATTAGTTCCTCAAGTATTTCATGCAGAAAGGAAAAAGTCTTCATCATCTGAGTTTATCGAATTGTCAGTATTTGGGAGATGTGTCATGCAACCATGGATTTGAATTTGCTGTTTATTTCACTTGGCTATATAAATCAAAAGTAATGTTACATAATGTAGAGACATGATTGTTTTATACAAACAAAATCATCTTAAACTGAAAAGATCTGATACTTGACCTTCATCTTAAATTATAGCAGATGAAAATGTCAGTTGCCTCTGGTGCATTAATAAAGCCAAATGTCAAATGGGAAGGTGATTATAAGCTTTAATTATGTGGTTTTCAGGAATAGGTTTCTTGAAAAATCAAGGCTTTAATAGTGTCTATAACTGGAAAATTCTTTTCATCATAAGGAAGTACAAGTCACTCTTAGTTCAGTTCAGTCGCTCAGTCGTGTCCGACTCTTTGCGACCCCATGAATCGCAGCACGCCAGGCCTCCCTGTCCATCAGCATCTCTCGGACTTCACTCAGACTCACGTCCATTGAGTCTGTGATGTCATCCTTGGACGTCCCTTTCTCCTTCTGCTCCCAATCCTTCCCAGCATCAGGGTCTTTTCCAATGAGTCAGCTATTCACGTGAGGTGGCCAAAGTACTAGAGTTTCAGCTTTAGCATCATTCCTTCCAAAGAAATCCCAGGGCTGATCTCCTTCAGAATGGACTGGCTGGATCTCCTTGCAGTCCAAGGGACTCTCAAGAGTCTCTCCAACACCACAGTTCAAATGCATCAGTTATTTGGCACTCAGCCTTCTTCACATTCCAACTCTCACATCCATACATGACCACAGGAAAAACCATAGCCTTGACTAGACGGACCTTAGTCGGCAAAGTAATGTCTCTGCTTTTGAATATACTCTCTAGGTTGGGCATAACTTTTCTTCCAAGGAGTAAGCGTCTTTTAATTTCATGGCTGCAGTCACCATCTGCAGTGATTATGGAGCCCCCCAAATAAAGTCTGACACTGTTTCCACTGTTTCCCCATCTATTTCCCATGAAGTGATTGGACCGGATGCCATGATCTTCGTTTTCTGAATGTTGAGCTTTAAGCCAACTTTTTCACTCTCCTCTGTCACTTTCATCAGGAGGCTTTTTAGCTCCTCTTCACTTTCTGCCATAAGGGTGGTGTCATCTGCATATCTGAGGTGTTTGATATTTCTCCCAGCAATCTTGATTCCAGCTTGTGTTTCTTCCAGTCCAGCGTTTCTCATGATGTACTCTGCATAGAAGTTAAATAAGCAAGGTGACAATATACAGCCTTGATGTACTCCTTTTCCTATTTGGAACCAGTCTGTTGTTCCATGTCCAGTTCTAACTGTTGCTTCCTGACCTGCATACAGATTTCTCAAGAGGCAGGTCAGGTGGTCTGGTATTCCCATCTCTTTCAGAATTTTCCACAGTTTGTTGTGATCCACACAGTCAAAGGCTTTGGCATAGTCAATAAAGCAGAAGTAGATGTTTTTCTGGAACTCTCTTGCTTTTTCCATGATCCAGCGGATGTTGGCAATTTGATCTCTGGTTCCTCTGCCTTTTCTAAAACCAGCTTGAACATCAGGGAGTTCACGGTTCATGTATTGCTGAAGCCTGGCTTGGAGAATTTTGAGCATTACTTTACTAGCATGTGAGATGAGTGCAATTGTGTGGTAGTTTGAGCATTCTTTGGCATTGCCTTTTTTGGGATTGGAATGAAAACTGACCTTTTCGAGTCTTATGGCCACTGCTGAGTTTTCCCAATTTGCTGGCATATTGAGTGCAGCACTTTCACAGCATCATCTTTACATCTGTAGAGAAATCAGAAATTTTGTTTCAAGAAATGAAACTAAATACAGTTTCATTGTGTATGTGTATATAAATTTTTAAATCAAGTGATTGCTTTTTCCCATAGTAAAACCTGAAATCTCTTATTACATGTGCAATGGGTCTGGGTACTAGACTTTTATTTTTATGTTGGTCTATGCTCAAAGTTCTCCACGCCAGGCTTCAGCAATATGTGAACCATGAACTTCCAGATGTACAATCTGGTTTTAGAAAAGGCAGTGGAACCAGAGATCAAATTGCCAACATCCGCTGGATCATGGAAAAAGCAAGAGAGTTCCAGAAAAACATCTACTTCTGCTTTATTGACTATGCCAAATGCTTTGACTGTGTGGATCACAATAAACTGGAAAATTCTGAGAGAGATGGGAATACCAGACCACCTGACCTGCCTCTTGAGAAATCTGTATGCAGGTCAGGAAGCAACAGTTAGAACTGGATATGGAACAACAGACTGGTTCCAAATAGGAAAAGGAGTACATCAAAGCTGTATATGGTCACCCTGCTTATTTAACTTATATGCAGAGTACATCTGAGAGATGCTGGGCTGGAAGAAGCACAAGCTGGAATCAAGATTGCCGGGAGAAATATCAATAATCTCAGATATGCAGATGATACCACCCTTATGGCAGAAAATGAAGAGGAACTAAAGCGCCTCTTGATGAAAGTGAAAGTGGAGAGTGAAAAAGTTGGCTTAAAGCTCAACATTCAGAAAACGAAGATCATTGCATCTGGTCCCATTACTTCATGGGAAATAGATGGAGAAACAGTGGAGACAGTGTCAGACTTTAATTTTTGGGGTCCAAAATCACAGCAGATGGTGACTGCAGCCATGAAATTAAAAGACGCCTACCCCTTGAAAGGAAAGTTATGACCAACATAGATGACATATTCAAAAGCAGAGACATTACTTTGCCGACTAAGGTCCGTCTAGTCAAGGCTATGGTTTTTCCTGTGGTCATGTATGGATGTGAGAGTTGGACTGTGAAGAGAGCTGAGCACCGAAGTATTGTTGCTTTTGAACTGTGGTGTTGGAGAAGACTCTTGAGAGTCCCTGCAAGGAGATCTCATGGACTGCAAGGAGATCCCACCAGTCCATTCTGAAGATCAGCCCTGGGATTCTTTGGAAGGAATGATCCTAAAGCTGAAACTCCAATACTTTGGCTACCTCATGCGAAGAGTTGACTCATTGGAAAAGAGACTGATGCTGGGAGGGATTGGGGGCAGGAGGAGAAGGGGACGACAGAGGATGGGATAGCTGGATGGCATCACTGACTCAATGGGCGTGAGTCTGAATGAACTCCGGGAATTGGTGATGGACAGGGAGGCCTGGCGTGCTGCGTTTCATGGGGTCGCAAAGAGTCGGACACGACTGAGCAACTGAACTGAACTGAAAACTTTCGGATATAAAGAACTGTATACCTTAAGAATCTCTGCTACCCTGTAATTAATGATTAGTGAGTTTCTGTTAGAAATAGCGAAAACTTTGGAAACTGTCACAGTTTCTAAGTTCAATTTATAAATCCATTTTCAATATGCAGTTACAGGTTATGAATAATAAAGGATAAGATCAGTTAGAGGTGAGGGGAAGGGATGGTGAGAGCAAGTTTGAGGAAGATGAAGAAGAACAGGGTGTGTTGCTTTTGGTTATTGCAGATGTACCTGCCTTGCTATTATGAAACACTTGCATGCTCATTCATGTTTTAATGGAAGAAATATTTAAATAGGTATCCTGAGTTGCCATCCTAAATTCTATCCAAGTATGTTGAACATACTCAGGGTCATTCAAGAGAAACAGTGGCTGGAGTTTTACAGTATCTAATATTTCATTGAATGTCTAGATATAGATAAACTGGGACTTTTTTGTTCGCTTGTTTTTATTTTTATTTCTAGGATTGGTTTGAGGTAGTAGTTAGGGATTTCTCCATGATGGAGCAGAGATTTTGTTCAGTTGTTTTTGGCTTAATCTCACAAAATAAATTCTTTCAGTTAACTGGTGATTGATTACCAGGCAGCCTAAGGTTAACTGATTTTAGGTTTCATAATTAACCTTAAGTTTCTGTTTCAGGTTATGAATATAGGTTTACTGTAATGAATCTGTCAGAAACACTAAACTATATTAATCATTATTAATGGCTAACTGTTAATCCTACTGAATATGTTTGATTTGATGGTGCTGGGCTTTGGAGCTCTTTATAATCAAGACTAGAGGTCATGTTATAATATATGTATTAAAATGGTCACAGAAAACACAAGGAAGCTTTTTATAAATGTAGCCCTCAAATTGTGTTACTCTAAAATGAGCTAGAAACTCATTTATGGAAATGGTGATCCGGTGTTAGATATGGACCAAAAGATGTATGTTTATTAGTTTTTAGAAGAAAAAAATTTGTTTTTAAACTTCCTGCAAATGTCTATGGTATTATAATATTTACAGTTAGTGAGATTCTCTTTATTTGTAAATTTAGTTTCATATTTTACCGATTTTAAACATACTGAAAATGCAAGTTTTAGTAATGGAGTATATTTTTCTCTTCTAAATTTTCCGTTTTTTGCTGTTGTTGTTTAGTCACTCAGTCTATCCAACTCTTTTGCGACCTCATGGACTGCAGCCCACCAGGCTCCTCTGTCCCTGGGGTTTTCCGGGTAAGATTAAAGGAGTGGGTTGCCACTTCCTTCTCCACCGGATCTTCCTGACCCAGAGATTGAACCTGTGAGGTCAAGTTGGCCCTTTTCTGGTTGAGCTGATTGTTAAATTTTCAGGAGCTTCATGAGCTGGTTGTTAAGCACAACTAGTATTAAAAATTAATTGAAATAAATTATGTTAAATATAAAAACTCAAAAGTTATTGCTGCCTATTCATTAGTATCTATGCTATTGAGTTTAGTTGATTGTATCTGAATGGTAATCCCACTATATTATGATATGCAACTGTGTATCTCTTCCCAACTTGGTGTTCAGTGACTTCACATTTGATGCTTGAAACTGGTCATGATGGGAGTATTTACAACACAAACTGGCTAATGCCATAAGTCACTTTTTATTTTTCTGAGGAAGGCATGTGTAAAGACATGCTAGCACACCATATCATTGCCTGCAGTTTGCTAGCTTTTGATTTCCCTGCTGCTAGACCATCCTTTAGGTACTCTGTCCAGAATAACCCACCAAGCTGAATTTTCCTAGACAATAAAAGCTGAACATGGTAAAGGAAGGGATGATGTCAAAAGAATGTGGTAAAATATAGTTTTTGTCATTTAGTAACACAAATTTAGCATCTTTGAGCCTCCATTCCTTTATGCTTAAAGGAAGGCAGTCATCTCTTTTGTTCTGCCTACCTATCAAGACTTTCAAATTAAAATGACAATATGCTAGTGTTTGTGAAAGTGCTGTACACACATAATTTTATTAGTGGTAAACACTTGCTTCACCTTTTCACTTATTGACTTTAGTTTACAAAGGCTTATAACTAACAGAATAGAGTTTATAGCCTAAAATTGCTGCCCCAGATTTTTCACACTCTCACTGAGCCCTGTATCAGCAAATGTCGCTCCAGTGCTTATGCTGGCTACTGGATGGCAAGCGCCAGGTGGGTGTGCCAACACTCTCTCAGACAGTGCCTACTGTAGATGCTATATGATCATGGGACTTCTTTACTGTGTTCAGACTGTCCTCAATATTTTCATTGTTGTTCTCTTTGAAAAACTGCCAATGGATCACAATGGGCAATAAAGATGAACCTTACTATCATCCTTTGTTGAGATTTGAAGGCTCTTGTTAAGATGCAAACATTGCAAGTAAAAAGGAAAAAAACCAGACATATTAAGCCATTGTCACCTGTTGATATCTTGGTGAGAAATGGTTGGTAAAACTCCTGAGCCTTTGAGGTTGGTTGTAATTCAGTTGAATTTTAAGGAAGGACAAGTTGTAGATACACCGGGAACATAGGGAAGGGGTGAAGACCAGGAGAGCGTAAACAGGAATCTGGACTCGCTGGGTGGGAGTGGTGAAGGTAGGCACAAGAGCCTTTTGTAGTTTTGTCCTGAAACAATGTCAAAATGTTTGCATTTGGCGTAGCATTTCCTCTTTTTATTCAGAATGGCTTTGCTAGAATACTTTTCTGTCATGAGTTTATTTGGCCTCTCAGTTCAGTTCTGTTCAGTCACTCAGTCAAGTCTGACTCTTTGCGACCCCATGAATCGCAGCACGCCAGGCCTCCTTGTCCATCACCGTCTCCCGGAGTTCACTCAGACTCATGTCCATCGAGTCCGTGATGCCATCCAGCCATCTCATTCTTGGTCGTCCCCTTCTCCTCCTGCCCCCAATCCCTCCCAGCATCAGGGTATTTTCCAATGAGTCAGCTCTTCGCATGAGGTGGCCAAAGTACTGAAGTTTCAGCTTTAGCATCATTCCTTCCAAAGAAATCCCAGGGTTGATCTCCTTCAGAATGGACTGGTTGGATCTCCTTGCAGTCCAAGGGACTCTCAAGAGTCTTCTCCAACACCACAGTTCAAAAGCATCAATTCTTCGGTGCTCAGCCTTCTTCACAGTCCAACTCTCACATCCATACATGACCACAGGAAAAACCATAGCCTTGACTAGACGGACCTTAGTCGGCAAAGTAATGTCTCTGCTTTTGAATATACTGTCTAGGTTGGTCATAACTTTTCTTCCAAAGAGTAAGCATCTTTTAATTTCATGGCTGCAGTCACCATCTGCAGTGATTTTGGAGCCCCCCAAATAAAGTCTGACACTGTTTCCACTGTTTCCCCCTCTATTTCCCATGAAGTGATGGCACCAGAGGCCATGATCTTCGTTTTCTGAATGTTGAACTTTAAGCCAACTTTTTCACTCTCCTCTTTCACTTTCATTAAGAGGCTTTTTAGCTCCTTTCACTTTCTGCCATTTGGCCTCTCAAAACACTTTTGATTTTGGGTGGGTGACATGCCTTGATATATTACCAAATTCTCAGTGTCACCAAACTTTAGAACTCTCTGAAGAAGGATAGTAAGAGTAAGAACATATGTTGAGAATCACTAATTCCAACTTCAGTTCATTTTGTTAATAAATACATGACATTTTACATGAGAAAGGTCTCATTTGCTCAACAACTTTCATTTAGAAGTCTCTTTTTGTACATAATTTCTTTAACAGTTCTCCTGCCCCTCTTTCCTTCCTCTTTGTTTTCCCTTTGATTTGTTTTTAGATTTTCTTGCCTCTGTGAAGATTGTTGTTGTTTATTTGCTAGGTTATGTCTGAGTCTGCAACCCCCATGGACTGTAGCCCATCAGACTCCTCTGTCCATTGGGTTCCTCAGAAAAGGAGAGTGGAGTGAGTTTCCATTTCCTTCTCCAGGGAATCTTTTTCACCCAGGGATTAAACCCACATCACCTGCATTGGCAGGCAGATTCTTTACCACTGAGCCACCTGGAAAGCCTCTCTGTGAAGATTATTTTGCTTTATTCACAATAGTTAGAAACAATGTATTTGAAAATAACTTCAGTATGCTGCCTAATCATTTACCAGGCCAACTTCCATCATAAATTGTTATTTATTAGATATGTAGCAGGCCGAAGTGCGTAACTGTTGTGAGATGAGGAGACAAAACACAAGAAAATTATGATCCCCACCCTCATTCAGGGGTGATGATTAAGTCAACAAATTGACACACACTACTCATTAGCCCTCCAGCTATAGTTAGTTCATTCCACAAATATCACATTGCTGAGGATTGTGTACTATGATATGTTGGGTGTTGTTGGAGGGTCTGTCTTATCATTCATAGATCATTTTGTAGAGGCTGGACTTCAGCAAACTATAAACATAATATCTGGTTATTTTAGGGAAATTTCTTCCCACCTCTCTCCTTCCCACCCTTCCTTTTATATTTTTAGTATAGAATGTTCAGTAGTTTTCTTTTTTTTCCGCTCTAGGAAAGTTTCTACCACAATTCCTAATCCTTTTAGAAAAAGCTATAGTCATGTCAGTTCAGAGGTGTTGATGTTTTATACAGTTGAGTTCTGTGAGATATGAATCTCTGATATTCATAGAAGATGCCTTACTTTATTCACATATTTATGTGCTGCTCTTTTCCACATCCTAGAAAATTTGAAACTTTATCTGATTTCAGGTCTACATTGGAGATCAATTTAACAGTTATATCTGTTTCTCCTCTCTTTATTTTAGCTGGACCAGACCAATTTTGAAGAAAGGATATAGACAGCGCTTGGAATTGTCAGACATATACCATATCTCTTCTTCTGATTCTGCTGACAATCTATCTGAAAAATTGGAAAGGTATGTCCATGAACATTGTTTATTAGTTGAAGAGAGAAATTAATATTATTAGAGACTAGAGAACTACTATTGGAGGGCCTAATTCTTAAAATGGAGTATTTATAATAGGAACATCCTTTTTTCTTGATGAAGTCTTGATCAATTAAGAATTAACCATAGAAGGGATGAAAGAAAACCATTTCCCTGAGAAAAAATCTTTTTTTAAAAAAATACATATTTGAATTCTGAGAAACTGTCACTTAAAGAACAGTAAGTGGATTTTGTGAAGACCAGAATAACATCTTTATGAAGCAAGTTGTGTATATTTGTCTATAGAATACAGATATGCATACTTGAAAGGGTCAAGGATATGTAGAAGTTTCATATTTTTGAGCACATATTGAATGCCAGGTATGGTATCTCCTCTCAGCCTCTCTGGAAGGAAAGTATCATTATCTCTGTCTTATAGAAGAGCAAATTGAGGCTCAGAGAGATAAATTTTCCAGCTAATAAATGGCTGAGCTCTGGTTCAAACTCAGGTCCATACTCTCAGCTTCGCCAAAAACAGTGTTTCGCATTGTAAAGAAATCTTCTTTTGAAGAGTATTGGTTACAATCCTTTTGATTGCCAGTGACAGGAATCCAATCAAGTAGCTTAAGTAAATAAAAAGAGGAAATGTATTGACTCATGTAGTCTATCTGTGTAAAAGCTTAGGGAGAAAACTGCTGTTAGGGACTCAGTGGAACCAGGAACTTGTTTTATTGTCTCAGATCGGCTTCCTCCATGCAGTGGGTCCTCAGAATGCTTTGCTCATGTCTTTTCTCCAAAAGGAAAGAGTCTTTTCTCCAAAAGTGAAGAATCCCAGAAACTTCTGAGTCACATGCTCACTTCTTGGACCAACAACAATCTGTGAATGAGCTGGGCAGGGTCTTGTGCCATCAGTACAGGATCTGATACCAGATGAGGGGGAAAGAAGAGGGAGTTGGCAAAAAAGAAAGAGAAAGCAGCTACTTTTTAACAGCACCAAAATAAAATAGTCGACTTATAATTTGTTTACTTTATTTTCATTAAACTCATTGAATTTCTTTTGAAGTTACAAGGCAAATAAGGTGTTTAGCCTATTGTTTCTTGGTTTTATTCAAAGAATTAGGATAATGGAAGTAGCAGATTCACATTTCCAAGATCAAGCACCAGCTTCTGTTATTGAGCACTTAGTGTATGTAAGTGTCATTAAGGCAGTATTACTTTTGTTTTTTCTTTTTGTTTGGTTTGTTCTGGTTATGATAAATAAACAGAATAAAGTCTAGAATAGAGTCTGGTATATATAGCTGTCCCTTGGTATCCCCTATGGTGATACCAAACTTTATGGAGGCTCAAGTCCCTTATACCAAATGTTATATTATTTGCATATAACCTATATATATTCACTTTATATATTTTAAATATCTCTAGATTACTTATAATGCCTAATACAATATGAATGTTATGTAATAGTTGCCAGCACACGAAAAATTCAAGTTTTGCTCTTTGGAACTTTCTGAAAAATTTTTTTGGTGAAAATTTTCCTTCTCCAGTTGGTTGAATCTACAGATGTGAAACCTGAAGACATGAAGGGCCAGTTTTAGTAGGTGCTCAGTAAATATTTGTTGACTGAATAAATGATGATTGAATGTGAAATGGCTGACATTATGCAAAAACCTGTAACACTGCTGCAGGGATAAAATATATAAACATAATACATTATAGTGATATCAGCAAGTTCAAAATAATCTAGTAAATAGTGAATATCTAAGTTCTAAATGGATGCTGAACAAAAGATTAATCACAGTAGGACTAAGCTACTCAAAAGCTGTTATACCTGAATTTGTAGTATTATCTGGTCTAACACTTTTTTCTCTTCAGTTTTCATTGTCTTCATATCAGATGTACCCACGTTGTTCCAATTCAACAGCTGTGTGCCAGCTCAAGTCCATAAACTCTATTAATATTTTTGTCTTTGATGGGTATTTGTTTTTCCTTCTCTTATTTCTTTTTAAAAAATAAAAGTTGTTATTTAGAGTTTATTCAAACATTTTGGAAGAGTGACATACACTTACGATACTTTGTACCTTTCAGTTTAGTTCAGTCGCTCATGTCCAACTCTTTGTGACCCCATGAACTGGAGCACACCAGGCCTCCCTGTCCATCACCAACTCCCGGAGTTCACTCAAGCTCATGTCCATTGGGTTGGTGATACCATCCAGCCATCTCATCCTCTGTCGTCCCCTTCTCCTCCTGCCCCCAATCCCTCCCAGCATCAGGGTCTTTTCCAATGAGTCAGCTCTTCACATCAGGTGGCCAAAATATTGGAGTTTCAGCTTCAACATCAGTCCTTCCAATGAACACCCAGGACTGATTTCCTTTAGGATGGACTGGTTGGATCTGGCAGTCCAAGGGACTCTCAAGAGTCTTCTCCAACACCACACTCCAAAAGCATCAGTTCTTTGGCACTCAGCCTTCTTCACAGTCCAACTCTCACATCCATACATGACCACTGGAAAAACCATAGCCTTGACTAGACGGACCTTTGTTGACAAAGTAACATCTCTGCTTTTTAATATGCTATCTAGGTTGGTCATAACTTTCCTTCCAAGGAGTAAGTGTCTTAATTTCGTGGCTGCAATCACCATATACAGTTATTTTGGAGCTCCTCAAAATAAAGTCAACTACTGTTTCCACTACACCTTTGGAAAGTGACCCTGCCTCATATTTCAGAAACTGATTTGTGACAAAGGCCCTCAGGCAGTTACCCTGCGGTTGAAGTACATTGGCCCATCTGGCTCAGTTTGTGACCTTGGATTTGAACTCTGGGTATCCCTCCTGTGTGCAAACCACACATCCATTTCACGATTATAACTCAGCTACGTACTTGCTAAGTACAAAATTTCTTCCCTTGTGATTCAGCTCTCGGTGTTCAGAATGCTCACTGGGTTTATTGTGGTGCTGTGGCACCACAGCATCTACCCTCATTGGCAGTTCCTTCAGGTCCCAGGAGTACAAGTCCCATCCACGAGAAAAAATTCTCCAGCTTGGTTTTCCCCCTCAGATTGCTCCCCCATTCTTTTTTTTTTTTAATTTTTTTCATTGTTAATGTTTCTCTGCTTTCCTGGTTTCTCCACTTCTACTGTCCTTTACATCCCAGCTCCCTGACTATGGTTTTTGTGTTTACCATGTTATTAAAATGATGTTGACTGTGTTCACCAGAGGTCTCTTAGTATCAAATATAATGACATCTTCCTACCATGACTTCAGGTTGACCACTTCTTCCCACCTTGAAACCGTTTCTTTGGTTTATGTACCACCTCTCTTCCTGGTTTTCTCATCTGACTCATTTTCCTTTGAAAGAGGCAGAATCCGCCTCCATATTTCGCTTCTTACCCTGTTGTGAATCACTGCATGACATGGAAGAGAGGGAAGTACTGTGTGTGAGTAAAGAGTGGAAAGAGTGTGAGCAAATAGATGGATGGCATAGGGTCTAGGCATGATAGATAGTAAGCTTCTCAGGAAAGCCAGTGTCCATGTACAATGCTCATGATTGCCAAATCTGCCTTCATATCTCAGATGTGTGAGCTTCCTTTGGAATAACTTAGAACACCTCTAATGAAGGTAGATGGATAGTAATGAGAATTTGTTGTTCAGCTGCATCTGACTCTTTTGCAACCCCATAGATTGTAACGTACCAGGCTCCTCTGTCCATGGGATTTCCCAGGCAAGAATACTGGAGTGAATTGCCATTTGCTTCCCCAGGGGTTATTCCCAACCTAGGGATTGAACCTGAGTCTCCAACTTTGGCGGGCAGGTTCTCTACCATTGAGCTACTAGAGAAAGCCAGTGATGAGAATAGCTGTTGAAAAAATGCAGAATCTTTATATAGTTCTTTCCTGTGAAACTTCTCTTCTCTATACATATAAAAAGGAAGATGAAGGGTAACATTTAGGGATATATTTTATCCACTTAGAAAGAAGAAGGTTTTTATTAACAGAAAGTAATGGCAAAACCTTAAATATAATCAGGTTATGGATGTATAGTATTTAAAGAAAAAGCAACATTTATTTAATACCAACCATTTTTCATACTTTTAGATTTCTGTTCTACCAGAAAATGCAGCATTTGATTCTATCCCAATTTTCCAAAGACTTTTATTTGAAAGTGACATTTGATGATATTTGTTCCATAGTCCTACATTTAAAAACAAAGTCCAAATAATAAGTTTTTCTAATGTTAAATCACAGAAAAATCTACCTGACTTTTAATCTTGTTTTTGGTTTTACAGCTAAATTTTGTATAGCCCACTACAGTTACAAATAAAGAATAAGACATGAAGGAAAAAATTAAGTGTTTATTTTTCACCTTGTTCCAAGCACAGTTATATGTATTCATAAGAGTTGTATTTTATATATCCAACTCTCGCATTCATTGATTTTTAGAATCCCAGAACATTTCTTTAGCATATATAATGTGGACTTGGCATGAAGTCAACTTCTTGAAAATTGGAGCACTGAATTCAGCCAAATGTTTGCCTGAGATAGTGTTGGAAGCTCCCCACAAGGTTTTGTCTCTCTGGTCACTTGGGTTAATCTCCATGGATGTACTTGTGTGAATAAAACTATGTTAAGGGAAATATAGAGTTCTAATATTTGCACATGTAACTTACTGGTTCCACTTTTTATTGTTTTGCAGAGAATGGGACAGAGAACTGGCTTCAAAGAAAAATCCCAAACTCATTAATGCCCTTCGACGATGCTTTTTCTGGAGATTTATGTTCTATGGAATCATATTATATTTAGGGTAAGGCTTTTATTTGTCAGCTCACTGTGGGTAAAATAATTACATTCATTTTTAAGATTGTAAAAGGAATAGGGTAATCTGGTACACGGGAAAAAGGACTAATCTAACTCCAAATACAAAGAAACCACTAAAACGTTAGTGGAGACAAGTAAAAAGTGCTTAAAATGGGTTCAGTAGAATAAATTTCTTAAAAAAATCAGTTCTGTTATCACAAATTACATTATTGTACTGGAATATGAGGTTGCGGGTGATTTTATTTTCCTGCATTCTACATATGAAGGTCAGGAGACAGTATCAGGAGAATTAGGTAAAATTCAGCTAATTTCATACATGAGTATTTGTAATGTGTTGAAATCATATCTGCATGCTGAATTGTTTTAAATAGCAAAAATTAAAGATATGGCAGTGAGGTACTCCTGCAGTATGTTCTCTCCATCTTCTTTGTCACCTTCATTGTGAAGAGATCTCCATGTGTGAGGACTCGAGGCTTTATGGTGCTCAAGTGCAGTCTATGATGTTCCCCAGCTGCTGTCAAATGTGACTCTAATCTATTACTTTTTACAGCACCAGAGCATCGTTTTGTATCCTTGATTGTAACCTGTAGAAGTGATGGCAAGTTGAAAACTTACTGTACAATATTTACTTTGGGAGGTTAGGTACCAACTGGATGGATTTGTCTTGTAATTATATTGGTCTTCATGCCTCTGGGAGTGAGGAATGCAGTAGTGCTCCCCAAGAGGTGCCCAGCAAGTTGCATTGCTTTAAGAACTTGTGCTTAACACATACCAAATCAGTATGTTTCCACATTTGTTTTGACAAGGATGATCACATGTTTTATAGTCCTCTTGACTTCCTGGAAGACATTCTTCTGCCCTTTGAAATTATCTGTTTATCTATCTATCTCTATGGAAATGTGTAGTAGTTTGGGAGTGATGCTATTTTATTTGTAAATATGAATAAGGTAGCTGAGGAATGAATTATTTTTAAGATTTTTTGAGGTGATTTTTCTTAATGAGAGCACCCAGACTTTGGAAAACAGTTTTATCTATTTAAAAACATGTGTTGTTTGCCTTGCTGACTACAAATTCTGCCTTTCAACCAAAGTATTAAAAGTATAGTTCTCTCTGGCCATAACATATAATGGTCCTTGGATCAAAGTGACTACTTCAGACAATTGTTTTGCCATTACTAAGGCCGTGGTGAAACTCATTTTTCTTCATGTTCTTCATCACATGCTGCTTCCATTGATTAACAGAAACACAACTGAGTAGAAGCTGGGAGAAAGGCTGAATTATCAAGTCCTTTTTATGCTCTGCCTGACTTGTGAGATAGTTTGTTCCTCTAGATTCCACCAGGATAGAAGTTTCATGTGAACAAAAGCACTCAACTAAACATGGAAATTTAGATGGTGCATGAACATATTTATAAAATTTATATTTGGTCTGATATACACAGATCAAAATATAGTTTAATATTTATTGAGTATTTTAGCTACTCCAGGTTCAGCATTAAGCCCTTTATAAAGATTATTTTGTTTAATTCTCTTAGTAATGCTATGAAGCAGTCATTAGTGTCTCTAACATATAGAAAGGAAATTGAGATCCAGGGAAATTAAGTAACTTTTCCAAAGTTATGCATATGGCAAATTTGGTGATAGCCAGGTCTCTTTGGTTCCAAAGCCTGTGACCCTTCGATTCAGTTCAGTTCAGTCACTCAGTCGTGTCCGACTCTTTGCGACCCCATGAATCGCAGCACGCCAGGCCTCCCTGTTCATCACCATCTCTTGGAGTTCACTCAGACTCTTGTCCATCGAGTCCGTGATGCCATCCAGCCATCTCATCCTTGGTTGTCCTCTTCTCCTCCTGCCCCCAATCCCTCCCAGCATCAGAGTCTTTTCCAATGAGTCAACTCTTCGCATGAGGTGGCCAAAGTACTGAAGTTTCAGCTTTAGCATCATTCCTTCCAAAGAAATCTCAGGGCTGATCTCCTTCAGAATGGACTGGCTGGATCTCCTTTCAGTCCAAGGGACTCTCAAGAGTCTTCTCCAACACCACAGTTCAAACGCATCAATTCTTGGGTGCTCAGCTTTCTTTACAGTCCAATGCTCACATCCATACATGACCACTGGAAAAACCATAGCCTTGACTAGATGGACCTTAGTCGGCAAAGTAAAGTCTCTGCTTTTGAATATACTATCTAGGTTGGTCATAACTTTCTTCCAAAGAGTAAGCGTCTTTTAATTTCATGGCTGCAGTCACCATCTGCAGTGATTATGGAGCCCCCAAAAATAAAGTCTGACACTGTTTCCACTGTTTCCCCATCTATTTCCCATGAAGTGATGGGACCAGATGCCATGATCTTCGTTTTCTGAATGTTGAGCTTTAAGCCAACTTTTTCACTCTCCTCTTCACCTTCATCAAGAGGTCCTTTAGCTCCTCTTCACTTTCTGCCATAAGGGTGGTGTCATCTGCATATCTGAGGTGATTGATATTTCTCCTGGCAATCTTGATTCCAGCTTGTGTTTCTTCCAGCCCAGCGTTTCTCATGATGTACTCTGCATAGAAGTGCAATAAGCAGGGTGGCAATATACAGCCTTGACGCACTCCTATTCCTATTTGGAACCAGTCCATTGTTCCATGTCCAGTTCTAACTGGACCCTTCCATTAGATTAGATTATAATTACTCTGCAACTGTATAATGATTGTATGTCAGTACTAAATAGAATGGTGGCTGTAGTAATCAGTCTTGGGCCTGCTGATCTACTCTGCATCTTCTCAGGAGATACAGGTTAAAAGTTTGAAGGTTAAGGATTCTTCTAGGGTCATCTCAGGGACAAATCTGAAGAAAATTCAGATTTTGGTGGCAGGACAGGGGAACCAACTGTAATGTTTTGTGTGAAATTCACCCAAGAGCCAGAAATGCTAAGGGTCAAAGATATAGAAAAAATTAAGTGGTAGAAGAATGAAGTGAATGTGAAGAAAGACTAGCTTATTCTTAAATGTCTCAAGCCTAAAAATATCCCAGCAAAAGGAATCTTAAAGCCTTTCTAGGTGTGTTAGTTAACTACCCAGAGGTGGGAGTGACGAGTGACAGATGCTCCTGAGCTAAGCTGGGCCCAAAGCCCCTGGACTGGAACTTACAGCATGTTTAAAGGACAAAGTTGATTTCCATCAGCTCAACTTCCTCTGATAACCAGAAGAATATGGGCAAGGAGAAGGACTGATGGGGAAAGCAATTGACATGTATATGGTGGGAAGGCAGAGAGAGAATATTTATTGGCACAGGTATGGTAAGGTTGTGGGTTTCTCAGCCTGTCACAGAGTAAAGGCTTCACGGCCTCACTGGGCAGTTTTAAGCAGTGAAAATGTTAAGTCTTTAAGAATTTATATGGTGGTCATTAAGACGAGTGTAGCTTCTCAGGGCATCTGATCTCTCTACTCCATTCTTTTTATCTGTTACAGGAAGAAAAGGAGGAGAGAAAATTTCGCTATTCTAATAAGACCTCTCTCCTTTTAAACAACTTATACCAAATGCCTTGGTATTTATTGTATTCTTTCTGGGCATTACTTCTTTCCTTTGTGTGTGTCATTCTGGTAATTTTTGTTTCATTAAATGAGCAGGGATTCTCGAACCTGCTATAACATTACTCTTGGTAAAAGATGGACATACTTTCAAGATGTCCTGTGTATTCTTAGTCCCTCTAAACCAGGATAATTATGGTGTAAAGAAGGTTTGATTGGTTTCAGGACTGACAGAAAAAGTACTATAAAATTTGCTGTTGACTGTGAAAGGTTAAAAAAAAAAGGAAATGCGAGAGTCTTTCTGTGATAGTGATGTAATTTTAAGTCATATTAGCTATGCCCTCTACTCATTAACTATGTACTTGTTTTCTTTTTCTTTTCTGCGTTTAACTCAACAGCCAGATACAAAATTGCCTTTAACATAGAAGAAACACTGACTTGAAAAATTAACTATGTAATTCAATTAAGGACAGTTAGAGGGAGTCAAGGGAAGGGAGTTCTATAAGCAGATTACCTAGAGAATATGGTTATCATGATACCTTTATTATGATAAGAAATTCACAAGTGTGTGCTCAAATATATTTTTGACTCCTAGGCAGCTCTGGGCATATTTCCATCATCAAATTGAGATACACATCAGTATCTCAACTTGGGTCAAGCTACTTTTTTAATTTAAATTTCTTAAGCCCCAGAAGTTTAAGGGGCATAAAGATGTCTTGGGACTTGTGCTGTTAGAGTTCTCAAGTCCCACAGTCTGTCTTGCAAAAGAAGATCTTTATCGTATGTTTGGACAAAGACATTGGGTAGGTGTTTGAGTTCAGGCATACTGCTAATGAAGAGAGAGTGTTTGGGGAAATTCTACACATGAGTAGTCTCTGGTTTAGGTACTTTGACTTACTTACGTCCCTTTTCATTGTTGCTGTTGTTCAGTCACTGAGTCATGACTCTGACTCTTTGCAACCCCATGGACTGCAGCACACCAGTCTTCCCTGTCCTTCACTATATCCCTCAGTTTGCCCAAACTAATGTCCATTGAGTTGGTGATGCTATCTAACCATCTCTTCCTCTGCCACCTTCTTATCATTTTGCCTTCAATCTTTTCCAGCATCAGGGTTTTTTCCACTGAGTCAGCTTTTTGCATCAGGTGCCCAAAGCATTGGAACTTCATCATCAGTCTTTCCAGTGAATATTCAGGGTTGATTTCTTTTAGAATTGACTGGTTTGATCTCCTTGCAGTCCAAGGGACTCTGAAAAGTCTTCTCCAGCACCACAGTATGAAAGCATAAGTTCTTTAGTTCTAAACCTTCTTTATGATTTAATTCTCTCATCTTTACATAACTACCATATGGAAAAACCATAGCTTTGACTATACAGACCTTTATTGACAAGGTGATATCTCTGCTTTTTAATACGCTATCTAGGTTTGTCATACCTTTCCTTCCAAGGAGCAAGTGTCTGAATTTCATGGTAATAGTCACCATCTGAAGTGATTTTGGGGCCCAAGAAACTAAAATCTGTCACTGCTTCCACTTTTCCCCCTTCTATTTGCCATGAAGTGATGGGACCAGATGCCATGATCTTAGATTTTTGAATGTTGAGTTTCAAGCCAGCGTTTTCACTCTTCTCTTTCACTCTCATCACAAGGCTCTTTAGTTCCTTTTCACTTTCTGCCATTAGAGTGATATTATCTGCATATCTGAGGCTATTTCTCCCAAAAATCTTGACTGCAGCTTGTGAATCATCTAGCCTGGCATTTCACATGGTGTACTCTGCATGTAACTTAAATAAGCAAGATGACAATACAGCCTTGATGTGCTGCTTTGCCAGTTTGGAACCAGTCTATTGTTCCATATCCAGTTCTAATTGTTGCTTCTTGACCTGCATACAAGTTTGTATGTTGCTTGTGGTCTAGTACTCCTGTCTCTTTAAGAATTTTCCAGAGTTGGTTGTGCTTGTAAGGCTTTAGTGTAGTCAGTAAAGCAGAAGAAGATATTTTTCTAGAATTCTCTTGCTTTCTCTATGATCCAGGGAATGTTTGCAATTTGATCTCTGGTCGCTCTGCCTTTTCTAAACCCAGCTTGTACATTGAAAGTTCTTGGTTCCCATACTGCTGTAGCCTGGCTTGAAGAGTTTTGAGCATAACTTTTACTAGCATAACTTTTACCTAAGGTCCGCTGAAAGTGAAAGTCAAAAAGAAAGTGAGGTTGCTTAGTTGTGTCCAACTCTTTGTGACCCCATGGACTGCAGCCTACCATTGCTCCTTCGTCCATGGGACTTTCCAGGCAAGAGTACTGGAGTGGGTTGCCATTTTCTTCTGCAGAGGATTATAACTTGGGTCTCCCTCACTGTAGGCAGGAGCTTTACCATCTGAGCTTCCCTGGTGGCTCAGATGGTAAAGGTCAGCTACCTCCAGCAAATCTAGATGCCTGTCATGGAGGACTCTTCAGCTTCCTCTCCCATCCCCCTCTATCTAACTTCCTGTCTTACTGCACTGAATGCTGTACTGCCTACACTCACTCTGTATGCTGAATATTTCCATCCTCTACTAGAACCCCCATTCCTAAGACATGGCTACACTTGTGCAGCCCATAGTGTCCTATCTAGTTCCTGTGACAAGGTTTGGAAAATCATATGATTCAGATTTCTTTGAAACAGGTAATTTTTACTTTAGCGTAACCAGTCCGACCCTATATAAAGTGGTTTATTTGGTCTGAGATGGACTCTGGAATAAAATTCCCCCAGTGATTCTGATTGAGGTAGACTGGCATGGACATTTTCACTGAATGCATCTGACTTTTGTTGGAATCTAAGGTGAGGATATGGGGGTGGGCTGGTACTTTTGGAACTTTTTAGTTGAATTTTTAAAATGATGATATCAAAAAATTCTAAACATAGAAATAATTATTAGCTCCCTTAATGACAGAAGGACAATGTTTCTCAAACTTTTATATACATACTAGGCAGCAGTCCCGCCTGGCTAAAAGATAGATTCTGACTCAGAAGTTTCTGAGTTGAACCTAAGATTCTGCATCTCTAAAAGAAAGGTCTTCCCTGATGGCTCAGGCAGTAAAGCCATCTGCCTGCAATGTGAGATACCCAGGTTCAATCCCTGGGTTGGGAAGATCCCCTGGAGAAGGAAATGGCAACCCACTCCAGTACGCTTGCCTGGAAAATTCCATGGACTGAGGCACCTGGTAGGCTACAGTCCATGGGGTCGCAAAGAGTCAGACATGACTGAGCGACTTCACTTCACTTCACAAGAAAGTAACACTATAATACAAATCAACTATATGCCAATAAAAATTAAAAAAGAAAAACAAAAGCTCCCAGGTGAAGATGCTCTTTTCCTAGCACTATACTTTGAGTAGTAGGGACTTGCAGGGTCATAGAAGAAGAGAAAGGCTAGTTAGAAGTTACAGTTGAGAGAAAAGAACTAGGTGGACTTATCATGGCCAAGGAGTCCCTGAGTGAAAGGGACAGGAATCCCACTGAGATTAAATGTGGCTAAGGGTTTGTTCCAAAGTCCCGTGTTAACTATTAACTTTCTGTGTCTTACTCTGGCACTCTCTCTCAAGACTCAGCTGGAGAGTAGATGGCAGTGCATGGAGAGGGCAAAGGTAGAGCTAGGAGGGACTCTCAAGATTGCTCTCAAGATCTCTTTCTGTTAAAAACAATATTATGTGGGTTGGTTAGGCTTTTATAGTACTATTGAACACAAAGTTGCTGCACAAGCATTTAGCATTGCATGTGCTTTTAAAGGTGAATTTAGGAATCCAATACCATGTCTCGTAGGATATTGTCTCTGGGGCCAAATGCATCTGTTCTCACATGTGAAACTTTAGAATAAAGTTGATTTATAAATGAGGAATTGTCTGTGATCATGTATTGTACTTACAGCTTAAACTGCATGTTTATTGTTGTTTAGTTACTAAGTCATGTCAGACTCTTTTGGGACTGGTAGCCCAGTTTCCTCATTCTTGCTGTGAGCTTGGGGCCTTTTTATGTCTTCTAGTTAACCAGTGTCCAGTGGTGACTCATGAGTCTGATGTGGTGATAGTGTACAGTTTCTATGATTCCTTTTAACTTTTAAATTATGTGTCTATCATATGGGGCCTAGAAAAATGGTATTTATTTTAAACTGCAATGATGTTACCATTACTTGATTTGGTAGTTTGATATTGAACAAATCACAATGCTTGTACTGATGATCAACTTGGGGAAAACCAGGTCATGTTACAACAGTTTTCATTTTGATTTAAGGTTATAAATAAGAGCTGAAGCTCTGTCACCAAACTGGTTTGAATCCTAGTTTTAACCACTTGCTAGCTGTCTGACGCTAGACAAGTTATTTAGACTGTTTGTCTCAGGTTTTTAAAATTGTAAATGGAGACAATAGTAGCTCTTACATCATAGAATTATTGTGAAAATTAAAGTTAAGCATTTACAGTAGGTCTTGGTACAAGGAAAGTGCTTCATAAGTGTTACCTATTACTGTATCATTAAATATAGTCTATACAGACCTTTACAAATACTCCTATTATTTGCATTTACTTATTTTTCTATACTCTAGAAGCAAGTCTTAGAGTACCAATTTCATGTTTCTAGAGCATAGAAAAATACCTAGAATCTAACTATTACTTCAGAAATTAAAATTAATATTTTAACATATCTTCTAGTATTCCATTTCCTGAATTAAGCCTACTCTTGCTACTATATCAGCAAGTCCAGGAACATGTTCTTATAAAACATGAAGAACAAAGCTTAGATTTCTAGTAAAGACATTGCTAGTAGTAATTATTAAATCAATAAACACTCAAAGGAAAATACCAAAAGCAAAACATTTTAAATTAGGCATTGAATCTAAAAACATGATTCAGGGTAGACAGATACTATGATGATACTTTTGAATTCTGTTCTTGGTGTGGTATACACACATTTTTGTGAAAACTGCATAGTTGGGACAATGAGTAGGTTTTATTTTCTATGTCAAATATGTAAAATTTTGTTTAGCAATTAGTATAAAGTCAAAAATTTCCATCAGACTGTAGTGTATCAAGATAAATAAAAATTTGACACTTTTGTTTACTCTCTGAAATCATAAGCCTTTCCTCAGGTATGTAAGCCAATACTGTTTGTATTTTATGGTAAAATCTGGGTGTATCCCTGCCTGTGTGTTTACATTTCCATTTTTTTGTATGTGTGGTTTTTTTAATCACTTACTATCATTAGTTATATACAACTTTCTATCTAAAGTTTATTAATTTTGAATGTTTTTATGATTAAGAAAATGATCAGATAATTATTGATAAACTTGATGCTTAACTTTCTGACTTTTTCCCATGAGAGTATATATTCTTAATGAAGGGATGTGAATCATTACTTTAAATAATGTGTTATAAATTTATCTCTCTTAATGCGTTATGAATGCCTTTTCATACCATTAGATACTTTTCTACCAAGTCATTTTAATGCTTAGTGACTCATGTGGCTGTACCATAATTTATTTTATCAGTTCCTCATCATTAAATATTTAGATTGCCTCCAATTTTTCACTGTTATAAATAATCTTTCAATGCACATCTCTTTAAAAGCTAAATTTTAGTAGATTTTCCAATTGCCTTCCAGAAAAGATGTATTTACTTTCCTTATACTAAAGTATAAAAATTCAGTCCTAACAATAGGTATTATAATTTTAAAAACATTTCCAAATTGTAAAAGAGTGTATTATCATTTTCATTTGAATTATTTTTGTCTCCTAGTGTGTTTAAACAGTTTTTATGGACAGAAGAGCCTGGCGGGTTACAGGCCATGGGGTCTCAAGGAGTCAGACATGACTGTAGTGACTTAACATGCACGCACATGTATTAAGTATTTATATATACATGTTTTTGAGGGGTATACATTGCCTTTTAATATTCTTTGTTTATTTTTATTTTCTTATTGCTTTTTGAAAGGCTATTTTCCTCAGCCTGTTATTTGTTTCTAGTGAGTTTTGTTAATTTTTTATTTTCGTAGTGATCAGAAGTTTCAGTTTTTAAAAATTTGCTGCCCATTCCTGTACTTTTTGTTTTAGGTTTGTTTTCTGTCTTTGGCATTTGACATTTAAAAAAATCTTCTCTACCCAAAGTAGTAAGTGCATATTTCTTTAAAAAAATTTTTTCATCTTTTATATGTAATTATAGAATCCATTTGAATTTATTTGGATGTATGTATGAAATGAAGGTGAAAGTGCTAGTTGCTCAGTTGTGTCTGACTCTTTGTGATCTCATGGACTATAGCCTGCCAGGCTCCTCTGTCTATGGAATCCGTCAGGCAAGAATGCTAGAGTGATAGCCATTCCCTTCTCCAGGGCATCTTCCTGACCCAGGAATTGAACCTGGGTCTCCAGCATTGCAGGCAGATTCTTTATTGTCTGAGCCACCAGAGAAGCCCATGTATGAGATAGAAATATAATTTTTAAAAAATGAGTATGAGTGTCTCCATCGTTTATTGCACTTTCTGTACTGAAATAAAATGACATATTTTATTACATATAAAATTGCTGTCTGTACTTGGACCTGTTCTTGAACATTTCAGACAAATCAGTCTATTTCTTTGTCATTCCACAAACTATTCAGTTCAGTTCAGTCGCTCAGTCGTGTCCGACTCTTTGCGACCCCATGAATCGCAGCACACCAGGCCTCCCTGTCCATCACCAACTCCTGGAGTTCACTCAGACTCATGTCCATCGAGTCAGTGATGCCATCCAGCCATCTCATCCTCTTGTCATCCCCTTCTCCTCCTGCCCTCAATCCCTCCCAGCATCAGAGTCTTTTCCAATGAGTCAACTCTTTGCATGAGGTGGCCAAATTACTGGAGTTTCAGCTTTAGCATCATTCCTTCCAAAGAAATCCCAGGGCTGATCTCCTTCAGAATGGACTGGTTGGATCTCCTTGCAGTCTAGAGCTGTATAATATAATTTAATACCCAGTAATGTAGATCTTCTCACACATTATTCTTATTCCCCAAATGTTTTTGGTTAGTCTCTTGTTTTTTTCCAAATAAAATTTTGAATCATTTTATCCACTGATTCAAGTATTTGCTGAATGGATATTCTGTGCTAGGTATGGTGCATGATGTTGGGACTCTCGGAAAAGCTGACAGTCCCTGCTCTTATGGTTCATGCCCAAATATCCACTAGGAATTCTGGCGAAGATTGTATTAATCTTATACAATAACTTGAATGAGAATTTTAGCTTTGTAATATTCATTTTTTCTTTTTAGAAAGTTTACAGTCTCTCCTTTTGTTTAAGACTTTAAAAATATGTCTTAGTAATGTTTTTTAGAATATATTTTAAGATATGTATATATTAATTATTGGTATTTGTATTGTATCATTTGTTGTATTGTTACTAGAAATGGGATGCTTACTTATTACTCTTGGTACCTAGGAATCTATTTTCTTATTTTATATGATTTCAGTTTTCTTATTTCTATATTTCTGGGATTAAGATACATAAAATATCTATAAAAAAGTTGAGATGATAATGATGATTTTACTGACTGCACACTATAGAAAACAATGTAACCTTTGAGGTTTTTCAACTGATTCCTCCTGTGTTAGAAACAATTATGCTTTGGATTTGCAATTATAATTTTTAAAGTAGTCTTGGGATTAATTAATGTAATTGCAAGCATGAACCAAGTTTTCTATTTTCACCTGAACTTTCTTTCTTGGTTTAACTATCCAGTGGACATTTGTATCTCTGGAAACATCCAACGCTCTCCTAGGTGTGCAGATAGAACAAAATGGTTAAAGGATTCAGACTCAACTGCAGTTCATTTAAGCTGAGGTCTAGAGGATCCTGGGAGAGACCAGATGTATTTCCCAGGAGGTATTTTCAGGCTTCCTAATTTTTTTCTTGGGAGGCTAATCTAAATATATTCCCAGCAGGAAGGTAGTCACTTGCGCTGTTCTCTAACTTGACCCCCTCTACTCAGATGGTCTTCTGAACTCACACTATTCAGATCTGCATCCCTCTGAGTAGAAAACACACATAGCAATGTCAGGATGTGTGCTAGACAATTGTCCAGGGAATCCTCAGCCTCTGCTGTGGGATTCCCTGGACTCAGGTCATATAATCTGAGATATTAGCTCTGGAGGGGATCTTTAAGATAAGCTTGCTCCACCACTTAGTTTATGAGTGAAGAAAGTGTCAAGAGGAGGGAAGTGACTAAGGTGACACAGAGTGTAGGTAACATGCTGGGATATGAACTTGGATTTCATGACTCTCACATCAGTGTTTATTGCCGTGTCATGCTGACTTAAAGATTGGTATCAGGCTTCTTCCATTATCTGACTGAACTCTTAAGTTCATCTTGATTTGTGTCTGATTAAAAATAAAATATTTTATCAAATTTTAAATAAATTTGCATTCTACCTCATTACATTCAAGCCTCAGTCGGCTTGCACTATTTTATATGGTGGCAAATTGGGACTTTTCTTGTGTAATGAAAATAGCCTGGCAACAGGGTTCACACAGCTTTCACAAAGTAAGAATAGAGGACTGTGTTTCTCCCAGTCATTACCAGGATGGTTTTTTAGAGGACTGCACACATAGATTAAGCCTAGGTATCAGTTACCATTGTTTTCCCTTCCAAATAATAAAATCAGGTGATGCCTGTAAGTGCTTTCATTATAAGTATTAGAGAACATGCTGCTTAAAACAGAGCATGGAGAACTATAGGAGGAGGGGTCTGGAGTGCTGATTTTGTCCTTGAATGTTCATGGGTTCCATGTTGCAGTGAAGTTTATGTTTTGCTGTTGGCAGATAGTCTAATTATTAAAATTTTCTCTACCAAAAATTTTCTGCATTTTTGTTTTCTTTTTTTCTGTGAACATGTACCCTTCCAGAGTAATGCTACCAATGTCATTGTAGAATAGCCATTATTCAAAGGATGAATATGTTCTCTTTTTTGTTTGAAACAAGGTGATAGCTAATTAATTCAGTCGTACAACCTGCAGAATAGGTATCTGAATCAGATTAACAAAGTCTTATTTATTTTAAGTTGCAACTGAATTCCAATTCTGCAAATAGTTCTGTTTTGAGGTGACAGGTTATGGAAAAAATATAATGGTGACACAGTGGCAGGGACTTTAGTTCAGATTACTCAGTAGGAGAAAACTTACATAAACCCATATACTTCTAACTCTAAAAATTCTGTGTACAGCTCAATTACTAAAATATTTCTCTTTTCCCTCAGAATATTCTTTTTTAGCATTCCATAGATAAAGTCACTCCTTAGAAATATGCATTGTGGTTTTTATCAGTGGTTCTATATTTGATGATAGTATCTACTAGTCCTGGAGAAAGGAGGAAAGTGATTATGCTAATTATGATACAAGCAGCTGGATTCATGGAAAGTTGTCACACATCATAGTCTTCTGGCTAAAGTCTTATAATGAACAAGAAATGACATTTTATCTGGTATGTCTGGTAACGCTCCCAGCTTATTCTCTGCTTCATGGCCACACACGGTATATCCAACATGGGTGGCACATATGAGTTCAGTCCTCTTGACTGCAATCAAGAGAGCATTTTAACCAAATGCAAACCTAATATTAATGGAAAAATAAATCAGTATAGATGTGGCATTGACATTTGTCTATGAAGAACATAGACATAATATGGAAAAATTCTAGGATAAAATATTGATGTAAAATTAAGTTTGAGGATGAAATAGTGCCAGTATAAGCATACTATGAAAATTATATTTGTATTGTGGATATATTTACACATGTAGTTTCAAATCTAAGGTTCATGTTGACTGTACATTTTCATACTTTAAGTAATTATTTTGAAATAAATGATCTATTCTAGAGAAAATTTGAAATGAATCTATAGAACTTAATAAAAAACAGCCAGGGCAGCACTTGTACAGATTTAATAGTTTAGGAATAGGAATAGGGAATGGGGCAATTATCCTGATTTATTCACAGGATGTCATATAAACAGCACTTAGAATAAATGAGGTAGATATACAAGTATCATTGAGGCTACATGTTAGAAACACAACTGCGTTTAAAAAGTTAAAAGAAAGTTGCAAGCAGCACAATATGATACCATTTACATAAAGCTTACAGCCTCAAAAACAATTCTATATATTGTAAAGATGAATATACATGTAATAAAAGTACAAAGCGTGCATAAGATGGTACATGCCACCAAGCAGTAATTTCTGCACTTATTCACCTTTTGGAAAAAAGATGCTCTTCTGTGTGCATGTGCGCTCAGTTGCTAAGTCCTGTCTCTTTTGCGACCCCAAGGACTTCAGCCCACCAGGCTCCTCTATCCATGGGATTTCCCAGGCAAGAATATTGGAGTGGGCTGCATTTCCTTCCTCCAGGGGATCTTCTCGACGTCTCTTATGCCTCCTGTGTTGGCAGGTAGCTTCTTTACCACTGAGCCACCTGGGAAGATAAACAGACTCTTCAGTAGATATGGCCAACTATTTACTTGGTTTTTCTGGGTAGGTTTTTAGCATGTTGTTTTTTTTTTTTAGTACCTGTCTGTTTGGTACAATTCAAACTTATATTAAAATGTGGCTATATGAGATGAGAGAACTCTAATATTCCATGTTTGTGATTAGTTTAGAAACTTTTTTAAAAAGGTTTGAACCTTTTCTTAACATTCAGAACCTTGGTCTACATCAGTTCAGTTCAGTTCAGTCGCTCAGTCGTGTCCGACTCTGTGACCCCATAAATTGCAGCATGCCAGGCCTCCCTGTTCATCACCATCTCTTGGAGTTCACTCAGACTCACGTCCATCGAGTCCATGATGCCATCCAGCCATCTCATCCTCAGTCGTCCCCTTCTCCTCCTGCCCCCAATCCCTCCCAGCATCAGAGTCTTTTCCAATGAGTCAACTCTTCGCATGAGGTGGCCAAAGTATCCAAAGAAATCCCAGGGTTGATCTTGTTCAGAATGGACTGGTTGGATCTCCTTGCAGTCCAAGGGACTCTCAAGAGTCTTCTCCAACACCACAAGTTCAAACACATCAATTCTTCGGTGCTCAGCCTTCTTCACAGTCCAATTCCACATCCATACATGACCACAGGAAAAACCATAGCCTTGACTAGACGGACCTTAGTCGGCAAAGTAATGTCTCTGCTTTTGAATATGCTATCTAGGTTGGTCATAACTTTTCTTCCAAGGAGTAAGCGTCTTTTAATTTCATGGCTGCAGTCACCATCTGCAGTGATTATGGAGCCCCCCAAAATAAAGTCTGACATTGTTTCCACTGTTTCCTCATCTATTTCCCATGAAGTGATGGGACCGGATGCCATGACTTCGTTTTCTGAATATTGAGCTTTAAGCCAACTTTTTCACTCTCTTCTTTCACCTTATGAGGTACTGAATACCAAGTGTTGAATGAGTAGCTACACAAAGCCTGTAGGCAGTCAGTGATGGCACTATGGCTTATAGCTTGTGGGAGTGATGTGGTTATAGAAAAGCACTTTACCTATTGAGAAGGAAAGGGCTGATGGAGTTGGGTACTGAGGTTTAGAAAAGACAATATAGAAAACCGGGGTGGGTGGAGCAAATTATGGGCTGAGGGACAGTAATGCTAGGCAAAATGGGGAGAGGGGCTGTCTGGTTGAAAATATACATTTGAAATGGACTCAATTAGTATAACATTATTTCCAGGCAAGGTTTAGCCTCAGATCCCCATTTCACTAGACCGCCATGAAACAGGGATTATGTCTTTTTCTTTTAAAGGCAGTTTAGAAAGGTGGTTAAGACTTAGACCGTCTGGGTTCAAATCCATGTGTTCAAACCTGTTCTTACATATCCAGGCAAAGTGGTAATGATTTGATGAAAAGTTTGATTCAGTGGTTCAGTTGAGGATCAGATGAAGTGGATTTGGAAAACACAACTTTGGTCTTCCCTTGTTAAGTCATCCTGTGCTTCCCTGGTGGCTCAGAGGATAAAGCGTCTGCCTGCAATGCGGGAGACCTGGATTGTATCCCTGGGTTGGGAAGATCCCCTGGAGAAGGAAATGGCAACCCACTCCAGTATTCTTGCCTGGAGAATCCCATGGACAGAGGAGCCTGGTGGGCTACAGTCCATGGGGTCGCAAAGAGTCGGACATGACTGGGCGACTTCACTTTCTTTTCTTTCTTGTTAACTCATAGACCTTTGAGCCCTTGATGAATTGTTGGAAACTGGCCTGAGGCTGCAATTTTTGACACACTTCTTCCTAAAAGTCACCACCTGTCCTAGACTGGGAAGGATACAGCATTGGACTGTAAATAGCACCAGTGCCTTTTGCTCCTCCCTCCTGTTGCCAGCTCCCCTTTATGTGGTTGTCTCAAGAAGCTGATTATTCTGGTGTTTATTCTATTACTCAGAGTGCTTTTGAGAGTTCTGATTTGAAATCACATTAATCATTTGGTCTCTTTGGCTTCAATATTTTCATCTGCACTGTGAAACTAATAATGCCTACTCTGATTCCTGAAGTTGTCATAAAAATCAAATGAAAAATATTTTATAAATTGTTAAGTGCAATGTAGATGTTACCAATTAATATACTACTTCAGAAATTGCACCTTTACTTTATGGCTGCTATATACTTTTAGTAAAAAAAAAAAAAAAAAGAAAGAAAGAAAACATCTCATACATAAATGTTTCCAAATGATTTTTGCTAAAACCTAAATAAAGTCTTATTTCATAGTGTAAAGATATTACAGAGGATGTCAAGAGTTTCACGTATGGCATGGCCTGCTGTGTAAGCCCATTTTAAATCCTCCTATAAAGATAAAACTCCTTGTGTTGAAATTGTGAGGGCGTTTTATGAAAGAAAAATAAAATTTCATTTTTCTGTTTTCCATCTTCTGCAGGAAGTCACCAAAGCAGTCCAGCCTCTCTTACTGGGAAGAATCATAGCTTCCTATGACCCAGATAACAAGGTGGAACGCTCCATTGCCATTTACTTAGGCATAGGCCTATGCCTTCTCTTTATCGTGAGGACGCTGCTCCTGCACCCAGCCATTTTTGGTCTCCATCACATTGGAATGCAGATGAGAATAGCGATGTTTAGTTTGATTTATAAGAAGGTAATACTTCCTTGCACAGTCTTTATGCTACTTGTTAGTGGCATCGTGTTTTAAATGCTACACTAGTACAAGTAACGGATAAATGCTAAAATGAGTTTTGTAGGGCTGTGAAGTAAATGGCAGCAATAATGAATATTTCTAATTTTTCCTTGATACTTCCCTTCAACTAATAATTATTGAGTAATTCTGTAAACTGCCTGTATTATAGACTTCATTTTTATTTTTTTCCATATCATCAGTTTTTGGAATCCGTGGCTCCCTGTTGAAATGATTCTTGCTGTGTACATAAAAGTCATTGACAAAATATCATCTTATGGTAAAATGCCATGTGTCTTTATGTGCAATAACAAGAATATAAGGTGTAATTGTTATTGATCAACCAAGCAATTGATACTGCTACCTTAACTTGTTATGGGGGCTTCCTTCATAGCTCAGTCAGTTAACCATCTACCTGCAATGTGGGAGGCATAGGTTCAATTCCTGGTTTGGGAAGTTCCCGTGAAGAAGGGAATGGCAACCCAATCGAGTATTCTTGCCTGGAGTATCCCATTGACAGAGGAGCCTGGCAGGCTACAGTTCATGGGATCACAAGAGTTGGACATGACTTAGCGCTATTTTTAACTAGTTATGACACAATCATAGTATCCACTGCCTTATTCTGAGTTAGAGTTTTGTCATCCTAAATCTTGGAAATTAAAAATTTTGGAATAACACATACACGGCAACCATAAGAACTTTTCTACTTTTCCGTATGCATTGTCAAGTCAAAAGCTCAGGTTGCTAAACCATACTTTGGATGGATTCAAATTAAGACTGTCTTACCAGGCCTTCCCTGGTGATCCAGTGGTTAAGATTCTGCACTTCCACTGCATGGGGCCCGGGTTTGATCCCTGGTTGAGGAACTGAGATCCTGCGTGCCATGCATCACAGTGGGGAAAAAAAAAGGACTTTCTTACCTAACAAACAGATTTTAAGGTCATCTTAGTGACACAATGACACATGCTTTCACCAACCTGATTTATGTGTGACTCTTTGATTTACCAAGATTAAAGATTTCTTTTTTTTTTTAATAGACGTTATTTTGGTTATTTTCTTTACCCTTTTTCTCTTCCTTCTTCCCCTAATATAAACACTTTATATATTTGGCTTATAAGGGCTGTGGACCTGACATTCTCTCTACAAATAACCCATTAACATTTCCATAATATACATGCAAGGTCAGTCGTGTTGTAAAACCTTGATAGTTATACATTAGTGTTCAAAAGACCTTTTATGGAGGCCCAAGTGAAAAACCGAGTCCACAGTTTAACCAAATCACCCCAGCTGCAATCTCATCAGTTCACAAGTACCAGGAAAGCATGGGTGATAAATCAATAAAAATCCTATCTTGATCCAGAAATTTTATGTAAGTGAATAAATTATTAGGTATCATTTAGAAGATAGAATTTAGACAAGGTGCATATCAAAGAAAGTTGAATCCAGTTTAAAAGTATTTATAAAAGCAGTTATTACAATGATAACTGATGTTCGTGACAAACTTCTAAGTGATTTGGGTATATCATTTCAGTTGATCCTCCTCAAAACTCTATATGGTTGAAACTATTATTCCTATTTTATGAATAAAATATTTTGATAAACTAAAGGCCTAAAAAGTAGAGAACAATGTGCAAGAACTGCTTCAAAATTTCTAAACTGGATAAGTCACAATCCTTGAAGTCATGTCCAACCCCACGGGCCTGCCAGACTCCACTGTCCATGGAATTTTCCAGGCAAGAATACTGAAGTGGTTTGCCATTTCCTATCTAGAGGATCTTCCCAACCCAGGGATCAAACCCACATCTCATGTCTTCTTCATTGGCAGGCAGATTCTTTACCACCAGGCCACTTGGGCTTCCCCCTTAAAGTTAAGGGTTTTCCAATTACTAGAGAACATAAGTACTGAAATAATGCTGCAAGTCAAATTGTGTTGCATAGAAACAGAGACATGAAGCACTTGGGGCTAAAGCGGAAGTGAGGGCAAAGAGTTGTTTAGTTTGTGGATTAGTTCTTATATTATGTTTAGCACAAATACAACAATATATGTTCCTTCAAACCCAGGATGCATTAATGAAAAGTTGGAGGCTATGTCTGTCCTTTCCCAACATTGTTTATATATGTTCTTACCCAGTTTGCTTTCAGCCATGCCTACTGACCTGCATTGACATCATCATCTAAGGATATAATTGCATCTCCATGCAGCTGTGGTTTGGTCACTAAAGTTAACTAGTGCCTTATCTGACCAGTTTCATCCATGTGGCAGGCAGCCACTGATTCTTCCCAGATTATTATAGATTTTGTCATAGAGCATCATCTTTGTTCCAAAATGTGCAACACAGTACATTAAAATTAGATTTTAAATAATGAATCTAAATGCAAACTAGGTTGAACTTTGTGAATTTTGAGAAAGATAACTAGATAATGAATAGATATTCACTGAGAATTGTGCATGTACATTCCATGTTAAGCACTACAGAATTCAGGTCGCCTTAGACTGAGTATGTTACTAAATCATGTATCATCTAGCTCAATGGACCCTGCCCCCACATACTACTCTAATAGCATTTGGAGTTAACTGCTTTATTCTTTCTTCATCTGTGCTTATCTAAACACTATCTATTATTCCACACCATCTTAAATTCTCCCTCAATGAAATATTTACAGATTTTTATAACCAGATATGTGAACTTGCTCTTAACCACCCTGTTATTTTCCACTCCCTTTAACTAGTTTATCATATTTAGTTATGTATTTGTTAGGTGTCTTCAGGTAATAATTTTGCTTGATAACTAATAATAATCCCTGAAACCCTGAATATAGTGATTTGTATCTAAGTGCTCAATACATGTGTGAGTCAGTTGAAGCAAATGTTAATGGATACCTTTCAGTCAAAGCTAATTCTTATTAAATTTTGTAGGTGAAGTGTGCCTGTGATCTCTTATAATAATAATTAATTTATCTACTTAATAATCCTGGTTTGTTTATATGGATGTATTTTTCATTGTAAAATTGAAGAACTTTTTGTTGTTAATGTAATCTTTCAAACAATTATTAATAATTATTTATAATATACTTGTATTGACTTTAACTATAATTTTATTCAGTAGTCACCATAGAGTGCATGAAAAATTTAAGGTCAAGATTTTATTTTAAAAATTTTATTGAATATACTGGCTTACATTTTTATGTTAGTTTCAAGATACAGCAAAGTGATGCAGATATATATGTCTTTTTTTCCCTGATTCTTTTCCACTATAGGTTATTACAAGATATTGAATACAATTCCCTATGAGACCAAGGTTTTAATCTCAAATATCACTTGCCTTTAGTTCCATCTGTAATAAAAACAAACAAAAATAAAAAAACAACAAGTAAACCTCTGCAGTATATAAATGAATATTTAAGTACAATATTTTTCCCATATTGGACTAGAAACAATTGTTAACCCTCTCTAGATACTGTTAAATAATGTAAGTAGAGGCTTTCCATTATAATATTTATATAAAGAGAAATATTTATAAATCTGAGAAGATACTAAAATGAACAGAAGATAATTTTATTAGGTTTACTTTAAAAATGCATGCATAGTTACCCAGTTCCTCAGCTGTATTATAACATGCTTATAAATATGTCTACTGTGCAGTGACATCATCTAACTTCCCATTTCCTTTTAGACTTTGAAGCTATCAAGCCGTGTTCTGGATAAAATAAGTATTGGACAACTTGTTAGTCTCCTTTCCAACAACCTGAACAAATTTGATGAAGTATGTACCTACTGATTTACTCTTTTATACACCTTTGTTATAAATCATACAACCCCAGAGATTTTCTGGGTCAGATAACTAATGAGTGGTTACATCATAAGCATTCCTAGCTTCCCTATTTCTGAAAACCAAGAAGGCTAAGTTGCGTAGCAGAGTGCCATTTTGGGATCTCGCAGAACCAGACAACTCAAGGGCTCCTCAGCTGGCTTTTTATTTGGTGTGGTTTTCAAAGTTAAATCCTTATCAGATCTTATTTCATTTTAATGCTTTAAATCAGTTATTTACTTTGGCTGAGTATGATACTCTGAAAAATTCTTGTTTAGGGCTGTCTTTTGTCACAATAAAATTCAAGGTGCTTGAGGACAGATTATGTATTTTATACATAATGTGTTTATCTTTGCATTTGTAGTATTTAGCATGCTATTGAACTCTCAGCAGGTGCTAATTAATTTAGTTTGAACTGAGTGTGCATGTTGTTTTCTGAGTATTTGGTCGGATGATAGGGTTGTGCAATTGTATAGACTGAAATTCTGGTGAGTCTTGTCTTTCATGTTCTGTGTCATGGCTCTTGCTTTATTCACAGAGGAATAAGTTACTTAAAGAATTCCAGACATGGGACTTAAGATAGCCAATCACCACACATATCCACTGGAAAAAATCACAGTGACTTGCAGTTAGTTTGGGGGAAATCCTAGTCTCTGTGGAGAATGTTTAAGCACATTGCTGTGTGCTCCATATGATGAATATAATGATGGCCTAGATTTTAGTGCATGCAGAACCATGATTGTATGAGCTCACTGTGCTTGATTTCTTTCTCCTATGCTTGATTTTCTCTTTGTTTTGGGGGTGGAGGATAAAATGTCCATGGCTTTCACTGTGATTTTATTTTTCAGGGACTTGCACTGGCACATTTCGTGTGGATCGCTCCTCTGCAAGTGACGCTGCTGATGGGGCTGCTCTGGGACTTGTTGCAGGCCTTCACCTTCTGTGGGCTTGCTTTCCTCATAGTCCTCGCCCTTCTTCAAGCCGGATTAGGGAAAATGATGATGAAGTACAGGTAGAAACTCTTTAAATAGTGTGAAACACAGATTGCATTCTTACTAGTTATATGACCTGTATCAAGCTGCTTCTGCCACTGTGTTTCTGTTTTTTTCATCTTTGAAATGAAGTAATCATCTCTCTTAGGCTGTCAGAAGGATAAGGCAGAGTGTATGACATACTAGCCCACCAGAACGTCTCTATGTACTGAATCATGATCTTCTTACTAGGTGTCACAAAAAGGAATATTTTCATGATGTTATCAGCAGTCCCCAACCATTTTGGCACCAGAGACTGGTTTCGTGGAAGACAATTTTTCCATGGACGGGGGAGGGGATGGTTTCAGGATGATTCAAGCACATTACATTTATTGTGTACTTCATTTCTGTTATTATTGTATCAGCTCCACCTCAGATCATCAGACATTAGATCCTGGAGGTTGGGGACCTTGATATAAATAATACTTTCTATATCAATGGTACATTTTTTAGCTTGCCAGTCTATAGAATTTCTTTATAAGTATGTTGCCATCCATTTTGTTTTTTGCACATCAGAGATTTAGGTACAATGGATAAAACAGTTAAGTGAATGGGAGGGAAAGCATACGTTTTAGGTAAAGTTCATAAGCTTTTTCTACTCTGGTTCATGAATCATCGCAGCACAGCCTTAGTGGCTTTTTATTACTGAATGATTCAATGATAACAATCACTGCTTATGAAAGAGGACTTCTGGAGTTTGCCAGCTAGAGTGTGATAGAAAGCGTTCAAATTTTGGAGTCAATAGTTCTTAGTTTGAATCCCACTTTGCACCTTACTAGACATATGACCTGTGTCAAGCTGCTTCAACCTTTGTGTTTCTGGTTTTTTTTCAGTTTTTAAAATGAAATAATCACCTCCCTCAGAGGATTAGGCACGGTATATGACATGCATCTATTACATGTGTCTGCACATGGGAGGCATTTACTGATTGATAGTTACTATTTTTGTTACTATGTATTTGATAATAAAATAAACATCCATCTGTTTAATAAAAGGAATGTGGCTTTTCTTAAAAGCTTGGGCAGTTCTTAGTGGGCAGATTGACTTATTTTTACTAAGTATTTGATTTATGGATGAAATAATTTACAGAGATCAGAGAGCTGGAAAAATCAATGAAAGACTGGTGATAACGTCAGAAATGATTGAAAATATCCAATCGGTTAAGGCATACTGCTGGGAAGAAGCAATGGAAAAAATCATTGAAAACCTAAGACAGTAAGTCATTCCAAAAATGTTAATATCAGTTAAATTAGTCAATTAAGGTTTAATATATTTAAAATGAGTATGTCACAGTGGACTTCAGCTCATATTTGAAATTTTTGACAACCAAATAGTTGTGTTAAGTTATATCAATATTCGTGTGTTAGTGGTCTAATTTCATTTTCATGGGACTGTCATTTTACATAGGTAAGCTATTTTTGCACTACACGGATATCTTACAAAAGAACTGCCTATTTGTGTTTACAGCTGCTTAATAGAATAAACTAATGATCATGATGCTAGAGACTGAAACGTAAAATAGAACTGCTAGAGTAAAAAGACAACTCTGAACCAAATAAATGATTCTCTAGTATTACAACTTCCTTAATTTATATGTTACGGCTCATGAAAAGCAAACCAAAAAAACAAAAACAAACCCTTCTGTTTGTTTAAAATATGTTTGTTCTTCCTTTACTTAAGAGCAATGCCAGGGTAATATCTATAAATTGTGTTCTATAAACCCTCCACTTGAAAAATCAAAAGCTGCCACCTGAAGTAGAATCAGTACTTGGCACCCATCTTGATCTCTGGTCTTGTTTTGCCTCAGATAACCTTTCTTTCACTGGTTAGTAAAGATTATAGCCAGCAAAACAGTACAGCACAGACTGGGATACTGTTGCTGAGAAAATTTTGGACATGATATAAACCAAGGTATTTCTGTAGCTCTAAGACCATTTTTCTTTAGTCAAGTTCCATGTTCTACAAATTGCAATTTAAAAAGGGTTCTAGGAAGCTCAGTGGGCATAGATCTTCTGTTAAAGGGAAAATAGTTTCAGAATGAATTAACTCATGAGAGTTTCATAGGAAGAAAAGATACTAAGAAGAAGAGTTCCATTTTAGATGATATGAGTATAATTATCAGGGACTCAGGCTGCTGAGTCCAGTAGACAGTGGTAACTGAGCTGCAGGTGTGTGATTGGAACAACAAAAGAGATGCTGAAATGGTAAGTCCTTTGCCATGTAAATAGAAAGAGTAAAAGACTATTTATTGCCCAAACATGATTGGTCACCTGTTTTTATTATGCCTTTCAAGGCGAATCCAGGAAAGGAATTATATTTTCTTTCTGGAAGCATCCATAAAGATCCTGCTTAGTTGGTTGAAATTTTTCTCTTTAACAACTGAGTTAGCTCTCAAGGGTCACTGATGAACTGGGTAAAAGGCTATGCAGTGCTCCCTGAAAATCTACTTTACTGCTCTCTGGTAATAAAGCTACTTTCACTTTTTTTTTAATCATAATAAGATAAAATGTTTTTATGACTCAAAGTGTTAGTGTTATTATTATGGGGAGTAAGGCAATGGCAACCCACTCCAGTACTCTTGCTTGGAAAATCCCATGGGTGGAGGAGCCTGGTAGGCTCCAGTCCATGGGGTCGCAAAGAGTTGGACATGACTGAAGTGACTTAGCAGCAGCTTTCTGGGTGATTCTTATATCAATACCTGCTTCTTGAGCCCGTTATTCTTTTCTTGTAGTATCATTCCTTCATTTTCCTCAACTGTTTATAATATACAATGACACTTTTGAAAAATTTGCTAACATTTTGGTAATCAGTGTTTTCTAGCATTAAAAAAATATAAGCCTAGCCAACAGTATTCTTCTTTCAGTTGAAGATTAGAGAGACACGTAAGTTCTAAGTGAAAGTTCCTGTGTTGTCATTTATTGTGGCGACAACTCCACAAGGGAGATGTTACATTTCTCTTCTGTAGATGTGGATTCTGTAGGAACAGAGGTAAGAGCAACTTGCTTAAGATGGCATAGCTATAACCAGCAGAGCTGAGTCACACCCCAGTTAGATTCCAAAATCGTAATCTGCCTTTAATGCCAGATAATTAAAATAGGTAAGCTAAACCACATTAGACTGGGAATCACAATGTAGGTTGGGAGCACTGAACTTCATTTTCTTCATCAGAGTGCTGAGGATTACATTTTTTTCAGACTTGAAAAAAATATATCATCTGCATTCTACCACTTGAGAATGAGAACTTTTCTGAGTTGTACAAGCATGTGGAGCTAGCACCCAAATGCCAGGCACAGCTATCGCTCCCTCCCACCAGCATGCTCTACTTGTCTGTCTCATCTCTGCTCTTTCCCTCACAAGAGCTGAATGCAAGGATCACAAGTGACTCCAGTTTTGATGATCCTGTGAGAGTGGGATGAAGGTCGAAGGAAGCATTGACCTCTGTTCTTGCTAGCTCTGCACTCCCTTGTTTTCTGCCTGTTGGTGCATTTAGACCTCTTCTGTTTGTGTTGAAAAAATAGTTCACATTTTCAGTTCAGACTAAAAAAATGTATGATTGCAAATAATTATTCTGAAAGGAGAGAGGGTGGATGCAATATCTATTCTCTTGTAATTTTCCAAGAATTACTGGCAGCAATCTTTTTAAAAAGCAGATTCTGGAGGATTACTGCACACTCAGTATCTCTGAATGGTGATCTTGATACACTGCATTTTAAAAAGTTTCTCAGGTGATTTTTACTTGTGCTAAGCCTTGAGAACCACTCCTCTTTGGCTCATACATTATTTTCAAGGTTCTCCAAAGCCAATCCGGAACTTCTAAAATGCTGACAATCCATTAGGGAATCCCAGAATTGTCAATAAAAATTACTAGTTTCATTAATCTATAAATTAATAATGATGTGAATGAAGATATAAAAATAATTATTGAGATTATTTAAAAATAATATTTATAGGTTTTTTTTCTTATAATTAAATTTATTTATTTTTTAAATTACAATACTGTATTTGTTTTGCCATACATTGACACGAATCAGCCATAGGTGATTCATTGTCATCCACCCCTCTTTCAGAAAAGATAACTGAGGTCCAGAGAGGTTAAATAACTTGCTCAAGATCACACAGCTCATCTAGAGTGGAACCAGAATCAGAAAGCAGAGAGAAAGCTTTTGAGAGTCTAGGGTGCAGATTTTTTATTCCAAGATGCCTGATATTTTGGAAAGTATATAAGCACCCCAAATCTTACTATTTGTTTTTTTTTTTTTTTTTTTAGAACAGAACTGAAACTTACCCGGAAAGCTGCCTATGTGAGATACCTCAATAGCTCCGCCTTCTTCTTCTCAGGGTTCTTTGTGGTATTTTTATCTGTGCTTCCTTATGCACTGCTCAAAGGAATCATCCTTCGAAAAATATTTACAACCATCTCATTCTGCATCGTTCTGCGCATGGCAGTTACTCGGCAGTTCCCCTGGGCAGTACAAACTTGGTATGATTCTCTTGGAGCAATAAACAAAATACAGGTAGTGTACCAAAATGGGTCTTCTGACTCAATGAATTTAGAACAGTTTAGAATTTTTGTCATGAGCAAACGCTCTAGAGATGAATTCTTGGCCTTGGACCTGTTTGATGCACAGTATTTCCTCTCTTGATGTCTATATGTGGTCCAACGAGCCCTTGTAAAGCCTAGTGAAATAAAATGAAAGCCCATGAGATTTTAGTCAGAGAAATTGAAGAAAATATTGTTACTGTTTTCTGGAGATTATTATTCAAGTAATCAATCAATAGTTCTAATGAACTTGGCAAATGTGCAAAATCATGGTGGCAAATTCATCAGGAAGTTATAAAATTTTCTAGCTAATGCTAGGAATGTTTACCTTAAACTTTTCCAAGTATTTTTCTGAACAGTATGATGGATGAGAATGACATTGTATACCACATTAATTACCTTAAAATCTCAGCATGCTGACGTAGCTGTTAAATTTGAAGAGAAGTTCTAAAGTCCTTAGACTCAATTTATGCCAAGCTAACAGAATCACCACCAGGAACTTGGATGTGATTATAATTTTTAGAATTAATATACAACTCAAAATGTTTTATTATGCTGTTTTGATATATATTTAAATATTTAATACAGAAAATAAATCACTGTGTCATAAGTTTAAAAAAATGAGGGTGAAGGGTGAGCCACTTTAAGGTAGTTCTGCCATTATTTAACCTAGGCCAAAGTTTGACTTCCCTAGTACCTCAGTCGGTAAAGAATTTGCCTGCAGTGCAGGAGACCCGGGCTTGATCGCAGGGTCAGGAAGATTCCCCTGGTGAAGGAAATGGCAAACCATTCCAGAATTCCTGCCTGGAAAATCCCATGGACAGAGGAACCTGGCAGGCTACAGTCCATGGGGTTGTAAGAGTGAGACAAGACCTAGCAACTAAACCACTATCAGAGTCTGTCAATGGTGGACCATGGACCTAATAAAAGGAGGATGCTATAAAGATGAAAATACTAGTTTTCTCTCTCTTAAGGTTGAATTGAGGCAATTAGTGGGTAGTTCAGATGTGCTTTATAAATTCATTACTAAGGTTAACATGTTGTCTAGTACAAGGATGAGTCAGTGGTATGTTAAAATTTAATGTATAAATAAGTTCTATAAAATGTCACATATGTAAAGAATGCATTTATAATAAATCCTAGTACTTGACAATTAACTTTAGAACACGTATACAATTATTTTTTAGGAAAAATTTCTAATATTCATAAAATATAAAATGTAACACTTATTAGAGTTTAAATAGATGTAATAATGTATTAACACTATCCTAGTTCTATAATATGTTTTTGCTTTCTTTTATAAACAGGATTTCTTACAAAAGCAAGAATATAAGACATTGGAATATAACTTAACAACTACAGATGTAGTGATGGAGAATGTAACAGCCTTCTGGGAGGAGGTCAGAATTTTTTGTTTGTTCTAAATATTTAAGCTTTTCTTATTTGTGATTCTGGTTTTCATCTTAATGGGCAATAAAGTTAGAATGATGATAGAATTGTTAGAACTGAAAGAGGAATCACTCCACTTATTTTGTAGTTTAAGAGGTAGAGGCCCAGGAATATTAAATATGACAGACAGGCCTCTTCATGTTTTTCTAAGTCATGTAATTTGTTTCATATAATAAATTAGGAAGTAATGCAGTGCTCATAGGTTTTGGAGCCAAATTGAGCTGCAAGTGAGTACTGGTTCTACCATTTACTTCTAGTGCAAGTTACTGAATTTTGTGGAACCTCTGGTTCTCCATCTGTAAAGTGGGAATATTAACATATACCTTGCAAGGCTGTTGCGAAGATTGACTGAGATAACTTATGGGAAGTGTTCAGCATAGCACCACACGCATAATAGTTCCTCAGTAAATGCTGCCCTCTGTGATCTCAAGTTCCCATCCAACGTGCTTTGCAGATACCAGTAAACATAGAGATGTATATGGGATAGACCTATGGATTGTTTTCTACTATTTTCACTTATTTTAATTCCCTATTAAAAATTCTAATTTCTCATGGTCAGAAAAAAATGTTATTAATGATTTTTCAGCTTCTAAAGGACTAATATTTGATTATAGAGAATACCAGTGGAGTTCCTCTTTCCTTATCACTTTTTTCTGTTGAGTAAACATAGGCATTATGAAAGCAATGTCCTATTTCCACATATTTCACAATATCTTAAACTGGTTTTATTTATATAAGTAAGTTGACCCTAAGGGCGTCACTGTAATTCTTTTTTAAGATAGAGGTAAGAGAATAATTCTTTATCTGCCTAGAAAAATTATGGAGAAGTGTGTGGATTAGATAGATTTTACTTCTTTGATTTTAGGAATTTCAAATGCCCTTCTAGACATAAAGAAAAGCAAGGATTTTGGCGATACAGACAATTGTTTTTCTAATCTCCATTTCATTCTCCTTTCAGCTAATAAAATAGATAGCATGCTTGAGTTCTTACTATGTGCCAGGTACTAGATAAGCACTTTACATGTTTTCTCTTATTTCTTACACCATTTCTATGATGTAATCTTAATATTTCCATTTTGCTGATAAGGGGATGGAAGCTTAGAAAGGTTATAGGACCTGGCTCAGCTCATGTGCCTGGCAAGGGATGAAGCTAGGCTTTGGACCAAATGTCACGGTCTACAGCCCTTTCACTGAACCATTGCCTTTCATCTGGCTGTATCCTCATCCTCCAGACTCACCGTCACCCAGCAAATTCTGGACACTCCTTGATGATATTTACCCAGGACAGTGGTGCTGGTTAAACTTCTCTCATCGTGTCTAAGACTTCAGCACTCACATGAGAAATCCTTCCAATATTGTCCTCAGAACTTTTATTTACAGTTACTTCTTCAGAAGCTTCCTCTCATGCTCATATGCTGAGCTTGGTGAGTGCCGAGACTTACTCCACTTTGGAAATGTCCTGCTCTGGAATCTCTGTCTCAGTTTAGAGTTTCCTAATCCTAGCTCTCTCAGGCTCTCAACCCCACCTTTACTGCCTTCCAATTTCATGAAGATTTCTAGTCTCCTTAGTTCTCCCTTTTGGACTCCTCCTGGTTTAACCTCATCTGTCACTTCAGTTGTTCCTTCAGCACCCTCAATCCCCTTTTCTATTTTTTAGATTTTATGTTATTATTATTTTTACTTTACAATATTGTATTGGTTTTGCCATACATCAACATGAATCTGCCATGGGTGTACACATGTTCCCAATCCTGAACCCCCTCCCACCTCCATACCATCCCCATCCCCATACCATCCCTTTGGGTCATCCCAGTGCACCAGCCCCAAGCATCCTGTATCCTGCATTGAACCTGGACTGGCGATTTGTTTCTTATATGATATTATATATGTTTCAATGCCATTCTCCCAAATCATCCCACCATCTTCCCTCTCCCACAGAGTCAAAAAGACTTCTATACATCTGTGTCTCTTTTGCTGTCTTGCATACAGGGTTATTGTTACCATCTTTCTAAATTCCATATATATGCATTAGTATACTGTATTGGTGTTTTTCTTTCTGGCTTACTTCAGTCTGTATAATTGGTTCTAGTTTCATCCACCTCATTAGAACTGATTCAAATGTATTCTTTTTAATGGCTGAGCAATACTCCATTGTGTATATGTACCACAGCTTTCTTATCCATTCATCTGCTGATGGACATCTAGGTTGCTTCCGTGTCCTGGCTATTATAAACAGTGCTGAGATGAACATTAGGGTACATGTGTCTCTTTCAATTCTGGTCTTCTTGGTGTGTATGCCCAGCAGTGGGATTGCTGGGTCATAAGGCAGTTCTGTTTCCAGTTTTTAAGGAATCTCCACACTGTTCTCCATAGTTGCTGTAGAAGAAAAAGAAAAAAAGGAATCCAAATTGGAAAAGAAGATGTAAAACTCTCACTGTTTGTAGATGACGTGATCCTCTAGATAGAAAACCCTAAAGAATCCCCTTTTCTCTTCACCGAATGGTTTGCTATAAGATATTCACTTGACAGCTTTGATGAAGGGAATGCTATCTGGGAAAATCAAATACTCTAGTCAGTTATAAGTTTTATACAGTTACTGTTTCAACTTCAAATGGGCCTGTAAACTTCCTTGGGAAATGTTTTCATTTGTCTTTACTTAATTTTATTTACTATTTCCTTAAAAGCTATTCCAGACTTTTACCAGTTCCCTGAAACTCCCAGTCTCTCCCAAGATCTGCTCACCCTCAGCAGATGGCCTTGACTTCTGTAATATAAAGAGAAAATATATAGATGCTATAAAATATAGAGCATCACATATGAATGCTTACAGCTTCTTTCTTCACCCTTGAGATTATTATTTTCTCCTATCTGGTCTAAGAGAAGGATGTATGCTTCCCCTTGCCCTTAACTGAACTGTTGTTATCTTGCTTCATCTTCTCAGGACATGGGGCCAGCAATTATTCTCTCTCTAGAAGCTCAATTCCTTTTTTTCAACTGACTTCTTTTAATATCTAAATATTTTCAAGTTAAAGAAATTTCTTCTCTGACTTTTGCACCCCTGAACCCCATCATCCAAGCCTTATCATTCTCCTTCCCTTTGCTATTAAAACTGTTCTTACTTCCTCATCTTTTGACTTTTGCCTTCTGCAATCTGGATTCTGTCTTTACCAATGCATTAAAAGCTGTTCTTTTGAAATACTTATTTAACTTAGCTTTAGTGAGCCACTCTTTCCATGTAATCTTATATTCCAACCATGACTTCTCAGTCTTGGCTGCCTGCCTCTTAAGAGGCGGTCAGCCACAGGGTCCCCACCACCTTCTGGTATTTCATGCTCTCTGTGGGTGACTCAGCCCAGGCTCAACTGACGTCTATGTGCTGATGACTCTCAAAGGCAAGTCTTCAGCCCCAGTTCCTTTCCTGAACTTCATACATTATTTCCAAATTCCCTGCAAGGTCCTCAAACACTTCACATTCATCACTTCCCAAGCTTCAATAACCCGCTTCTTCCAGTGTCTTCTCTGCCTCATTTGATGATTTCACCATTCACCCAGTGACTCAAGAGGCATGTCCCTGATGAATTATATATGACTCCTTCCTCACTTCTCACCTGTGAGTAGGAACAATTTCTGTTTATATATCAGGAAGCTGAGCTTTAGGGAATTTAAGTAACTAGAACAAGATTATACAACTGGTTAGGACATAAAGGTCAGCCTAGGTGTCTCTGACTCTAAATGTTTTTTCTATTTACCATCCTGTGTCTAATGAAAAAAATGGGCTACTGCTTTACTGTATATAAAATACTTTCATCTATATTATTTCACTTAAGATCCTCAACAGTCCAGGAGCCTAAAGCTCAGAATGTCATAATTTATGTGGCTCAGATGGTAAAGCGTCTACCTACAATGTGGGAGACCCAGGTTCAATCCCTGGGTTGGGAAGCTTTCCTGGAGAAGGAAATGGCAACCCACTCCAGTACTCTTGCCTGGAAAATCCCATGGACAGAGGAGCCTGGTAGGCTACAGTCCATGGGGTCACAAAGAGTCGAACACGACTGACTGACTTCACTTCACATGCAGCTAGTTGAGAAGATGAGACAGATACTGAAATAAAGACAAAGGGTACCATAATCATTTCTCTGACAACTACAGGGAGCTTGTAAACACAGAGTGTTCAGTCATAGTGGGGATCAAATAAATAAGAATAAGATCAATACTGAGATTCCATTTTCACTTACAAAACATGAAAAAACAGAACAAAATAAATCCCAAATCAGAAATCAACATTGTTGATGATGGTTCCTGGAATCTAGCACACTCACACCTTGATGGAAGAGAATTTGAAACTACTTTTCCAAAGACTTGGAATGTTTGGTATACCTTTGCTCTGGAAATTTCCCTTGTAGAAATTTATACTAAAAAACCCCCAGAGATTTGTTCCAAGATTTATAATAAAGTACACACATCACAGAATTATTAAGTTAAAAGGAAAGTCATATAATGTAAAAAATGAGGACTATTAATATTTATAGTTTATCCATACTCTTCAATACTATCCTGCAACTTCAAATTATATTAAAGAGTGTTTAATGGTATGTTAAAATATTTATGATTTATATTGTAAGTCAGAAAAAGAGGATCACAAAGCTCATGTATAATTTTTTCCTTAATGCTGTAAAATTATATATGATTTTACATATATGCAAAGGAGTGGAGGGATCTCACTGAATTGTTAAACATGATTTCTTCTCAGTGGCTGATTCATGTCAATGTATGGCAAAACCAATACAGTATTGTAAAGCAAAATAAAGTAAAAATTAAAATAAAAAAAATCATTTTTATAAAAAAAAGACTACAGCTGATTTCTCTTTTCTTCTTGCTGCTTTTATCTGTTTTCCACATTTTCTGAAGTAAGTTTTGACTTCTGTAATCAGGAGTTAAAATTAAGGTAAATTAAAGTAAAAGCAACCTTCCATTGGTCCAAGTGTTTGTTGGATAAAAGTCCTGTTTCTAAGCATGGAACATGAGCCCCTTAACAGTCTGCGCTGCCCAGTTTATCGAGGATATCCTTTGTCATCTTACTATATACATTCACCTAGCCACTCACCACTCCGGATGTGTATGTTGTCCTTCTAAGCCTAAATCATCATGCATGCAGGTCCTTCTTTCTGGAATGTCTATACTATTTCTTGATCTTGTGAAATACCACCTATATCCTTCATAGCCTAATACTGGGTTAATTACTTGGACAAGCTCCAGACTGAGTAACTTGCTTTATGTAATGTGCTCCTATAGGACTTAGTGTGAGTTTTCAGTTGTAGCACTAAACACGTTGCAATATTAATATCTGCCCATTTGTTATCCTCCTATGTGAGACTTTTGAAGTGGTCTTTAATATAGAGGTGATGCTCAATAAATATCTATTAGATAAATAAGTTAATAATATAATAAAAAATACCTTTGTCTCATTTGAAGAATTTCCATTGCCTACTTCTTAAAACTTTGCTTTTAGTTATTTGATGACTGAAAGAGATGTTAGCCATCCATCTCATAAGAATTCAAGCAGTAGTCTTAAACCTTAATTGCTTATGTATGCCCTAAAGTTTTGATAGTACTGAAAATCTGTATACCTCTGATACATTTTAAGTTGACTTATGAATTTTCAACATAGGTTTAACTGGTGGTAAAGAATGTCTATTGTATAGTGTCTTCATATATTAAATGGATTTTTGTCAAAACTTGGGAGCTGCCATTTCAGTACTTTCAATTTCATGGAAAATAAATGAATTTATAGAGTCAGGTCTCATTGCTAAGTCAATCAGATAAATATTACTTGCTTTATATCAGGAAAATATAACTTTAAAATGAAGATAATAATTTGTATTAATTTATTAAATTACTAAATTAGATAAGTAATAAGTTAATTAAAATAGCTTGTTCTTCAATTCATCTCTTAAGTCTGATTCTGAGATGACAGGACACATAGATGCCATCACTTTGAAACCTGATGAAACACGATGTTACCTCCTTCAGTATTTCTGGCTTTGCTTTTATGGAATCTCCTCTCAGGAGAAAATTATTCTCTTATGGTCCTCATATTTGTATCATGGAGCTTTTATACTCAGGAAAGGGCAGCTTAGCTAAACTTAGGACTGGTGAGAAGGCTGCCTTGTCTCTGAGGGGAGAAGCAGAAAGTAGGAAAGAGAAGTGACAAAGAACAAGCAAATTCTAAGATAATTAACTTTAGGAAGGAGTACTTTGGGATGTTGAGGTTGTGAAAATGCATTATCTTAAAACTCTGTGACCCTTCCTCCTGATCAACTGCAGTGCTATTAACTGTGATTTGAAGACTGCTCAGATGGTAAAGAATCTGCCTGCAATGCAGGAGACCTGGGTTTGATCCTTGGCTTGGGAAGATCCCCTGGACAAGGGAATGACTACCCAGTGCAGTATTCTTGCCTGGCAAATCCCATGGAGAGAGGAGCCTGGTGGGCTGTGGTCCATGGTGTCACAAACAGGTTGGACACGACTGAGTGACTCAGCACATGCACTCACTCTAATGCATCCCATAGGGCAGTCCAGAAGCAGGGAGCTTTCAGAAAAGAACTCCTTCTCCCAGCACTTTTGCAAAAATGAAATTCATTCAAATCAAATGGTAGTATCATCACATTTATGCTTAGTAATACCTACTAAAATACTTTGAGCTTCTCAGAGTAAGGTGCCAGCGTGATAAAGTTAGAAGTCAAAGTCTACAACTTTGAATGAAAGCGTTTATAAAGTCTACCTCATATATTGTTACTCTGCTGAAGATTAAATGATTATGTGTATGTGTTCAGCCTATGGGAGAGGAGATAGATACCTTTATATATATAGCTAGATATCTTTAATTAAATTTGGTGGTGAGCAACAATCAACAATTGAAATTATTATTATAATTTTGAAATACTTTGGATCATGTGCTCTAGCAATCACGTGCTATAACTTGTGTGCTATAAAGTATGAAACATGTGCTATGTACTCTTCAAACTAATAATACATAATGTAAATAGCTATTGAAAATATTGGGCTTCCCTGGTGGCTCAGCTGGTAAAGAACCTGCCTGCCAATGCAGAAGACACAAGGGATGCAGGTTTGATCCCTGGGCAGGAAGATCTCCTGGAGAAGGACATGGCAGCCTGCTGCAGTATTCTTGCCTGGAAAAATTATATGTACAGAGGAGCCTGACAAGCTATAGTCCACTGGGTTGTAAAGAATCGGACACAGCTGCTCCTGCACACACACATTGAAAATATCTGAGTAACATACCTTCTTATTTACTGTGTTTTTTCTTTTTTACAGGGATTTAGTAAATTATTTGAGAAAGCAAAAGAAAATAATAACAATAGAAAAATTTCCAATGGTGATACCAGCCTCTTCTTTGGTAACTTACTTCTCGGTACTCCTGTCCTGAAAGATATCAGTTTCAAGATAGAAAGAGGACAGTTGTTGGCAGTTGCTGGATCTACGGGAGCAGGCAAGGTAGTCTCTTTTATACCTCATCATGAAGATGTTAACCTGACATGCTTTTCTCCTTTCTTCTTCTAGTTTGTAAAAGGAGAATATTTGGATTCTGTGTATAATTGTTCCACTGATAGCGTCCTCTAGCCTTTCATTTCTTTTTGATATCTTCAGTAACTTTTTCTTTTATATATTTATATTTTGGGCATCAGTACAGTGTCATGCACGTACATGGTGAGCGTTTAATAACTTTGTTGAACAAGTAAAGCAACCATTTTTGCCAATCTCTGGCAAAGACATTTTTTCAGAGCTGGTCCAGGAAAGTCATGGCTTACATTTTACTTTAGTAACCACATGGGCAAAAGATCCCCATTTTGTTGACACAGAATTTTTTTGGAGAATGGACTCAGGCTTGTATATGATTTATTATGAGGGAAAATTATTGAGTGGGATAGTTTTTTGATGGCAATACATAGGAATGTTTATTCTGTGCTGATCAGCCTTCTACTCTACCTCATTTAATTATAAACCATGGATATTTGGAGATACATCTGACAAAAATTAAGAGGTTAAAAAACTAAAATTTCATTGTCAGGAGAAGACTTTATGTTAGTCTTGAATGATTTGAGCTATTGTTCAGATAATGATAAACACTTGTTCTCTTTATCTGGGAAATACATTCAAAGGGCATGAAGGAATAGAATAAGAGATAAGCAAGGGTCTCTTGGCTTTGAAATGGACTACTTAAAGATAATAGATATTTGCTTTGGAAGTCTATTAAAAAGAGGTTCTTATTCCCACTTGACTATAATTTTAGCTACAATACTTTCTAGAAAAATTAAAAAGGTTCAGTTCAGTTGCTCAGTCATGTCTGACTCTGCGACCCCATCAATTGCTTTTGCAACCCCATAAACTGCAGCATGCTAGGCCTCCCTGTCCATCAAAAAAAAGTTTAGTGTCCTCTTAAAACTCTTCAGAATACTTTGATGAAAGAAAAGGAAGAAGGAAGGGAGGAGCAGTGCCACTGTTAAGATAAAAATGTAAATATAAACAGAAATTAAATACCCCTGAAAAAGTTATTTATTAATGTCTAGTTAAGGAAGAATCACATTTTAAAGAATTTAGTCTGAGACTTGGGAAACAAAATAATGTAGAAAATTTCTAGTCATTGAATTTGGTGTTCATAATTGTGGCAATATACAATTTGCTTTTTCTCTCTCTGTATGTGTTTTCACGCATGTGAAATAGGCCTTTCAATAAAGCAGCTATAGTGTGTTTTCTTCCTCAAAAAATGTATTTCTTCTTAAAGTGCTACTTTTCCCTTCTTTTTCTTATATAACTAGAAATTTTCACTATTAAAAGAAAATGATACCATAGGAGGATTTGCTAATAAACAAATCACAGATGACTTGACTGAGAATGATTGCTTATGAGAAGATAGTAATTGTGTTTCTCCAAATATTTTAAAATTAATTTTATTTGTTTAAAATTACTTCTTTGAAAGGTGTAAACAAACAGCTTTGGAATTACAAATTATGGGACTTAATCAGCAATTAAATTTCAGGCAACTCTATTAAGAATTGATGAGCAGATCATTGCTGGCTGGAGTTACATCTTCTGAGAAGTAGATATGAAGACAGAGTCAGATGGAGGCAGTTGTTCCTTAGGAATAATTAAACCCTCTGAGTAATAGAGTTTGGCAACTAAGTCTAGGAGGATGTCCTTTCATTGCAGTAGGAATGGAGCATTTTAACAGATCTAGCTGAAATATAAGATAGAATAATTACAAATACTCACATTTCAAGATAAATACTGAACCACTCAATTTGGTAATTTGTGTATTAAAAGCATTAAAAATAACCAATTAACAATTCTATTTGTATGACTTACCCTTGTATGTTTGCAGAGATTTTTATATAAAGATATTCATCACATTGTTTCAATAGCCGCAAATTGGGAGAACTCCTAAATATCTAATAATAGGGGATTGATTAGGTAAATTTTGGTGTAGTTCTATAATGGCATGTTATTCAGTCAGTATACATATGTATGTGTATGCATACTTAGCCATGTCCGACTCTTTTGGGACCCCTATGGACTGTAGCCCACCAGGCCCCTCTGTCCATGGAATTTTTCAGCAAGACAGCTGGAACAGATTGCCATTTCCTACTTCAGAGGATCTTCCTGACCCAGGGAACAAACCAGGGTCTTATCAATATTTGGCATTTTATATATATTTATTCAGTTTAACTTTGCATCTCTCAAAATACCAAAATATTGATAAATATTATATATTTATATAGATAAATATTGTTAAATATATATTTAACCTTTGTATTTGATATAGATCTAAACTTATATAGATCCAAACCTGTATATTGTGTATACATATATATATATGTTGTGTATACATATATGTATATGTATATATATATACATGTAATATATGTATATATATTTATATGTAATCAGATCCATTACATTGTTGGGGTTTAAAAATCTGCTCTATATGAAAATACTTACAGTTTCAGTTATACAGAAGAATTACATGTAGAAGTAAGGAATTTGATGATGGACAGGGAAGCCTGGTGTGCTGCAGTCCATGGGGTCTCAAAGAGTCAGACACGACTGAGCACCTGAACTGAAGGAATTTTGGATATTTTTCATATACAATAAGAATTTTAAAATTTACTGAAATAGGTATCACAAAAGTGCCTATCTCTTCATCTTTCTTTCTTCCTAATATATTTTAGGTGGTATTGCTATTTATTGAAATTTTATTTTATTTTATTTTTTTTTCATGTTTTATTTTTTATTTATTTATTTTTTTAAATTAAATTTATTTATTTTTTTAATTACAATACTGTATTTGTTTTGCCATACATTGACACGAATCAGCCATAGGTGAACACAATCGCTTTTAAATGCATAAAAATTCAAAAATTTTTCTCTCACTTCTCTTTCTCCTCTGCTTATTTTCCACTTTTCACCATTCTTTCTCCCAATTCAGGCAGATACTCTTGTTAGTTTTTTGAATGTATATACTTCTATACATAGTATTTCATTGTTTGGATGGATGTTTGTAATGTAATGAATCACCTATTGATTGACAGTTGGGTTATTGCCAGTATTTTGCTAATATGGAAGAATGACACTATGAAAGAAAAGTGAAAGTGAAGTCGCTCAGTCGTGTCTGTCTCTTTGCGACCCTATGGGCTGTAGCCTACCAGGCTCCTCTGTCCATGGGATTTTCCAGGCAATAGTCCTGGAGTGGGTTGCCATTTCCTTCTCCAGGGGATCTTCCCAACCCAGAGATGGAATCTGGGTCTCCCGCATTGTAGACAGACGCTTTACCATCTGAGCCACCAGGGAAGTCCTAATATTGCATATATGTCATTTAGCACGTCTACTAGTATTTCTGTATATCTGCCAAACTTTCTTTCCTGAAGGCTGCATCAATTTGTGCATGTGTGTTAAAGTCCATGTAGATTGTAGGTTTATTTCCCCACAGCATCCCCAGCATATGTTATCTAACATTTGAATTTTTTCCCGTCGTGTTGGGTAAGTCATATGTCAGTGTTTTTTAATTTGCATTTCTCTTATTAGGAAGAAAGTAAAGATTATCATATGTTTAAAGGTCACCTCTGTTTTAATTTTTGGTGAAATATCTGTATACTTTGTACTGTTTTCTAATGAGTTATTGTTATTTTTCTTTTTGACTTTAATATCACTCAAGAGGGAAATTATTCCTTTGTGTCATATAACTTGCAAACATTTACTTCAGTTTTACGTTTTTTCCTTTTGTTTTCTGGGCCTGTCTTTTTTTTTCCTCTTTATAATGTGATTTATTTTTTTATTTTATGACTTCTGGATTTTGATTCATATAGGAAAGCTTTCTTACACAGTGGTAGTTGTTTTTCTTTTCTTTTGGACATCCTTCAATGTTTTCTTTAAGTATTCTTACAGTCTTATTTTTGTACTTATTCTTTGACCTATTTGAAATTCATCACATGTTGGGTGTGGCATACGGCTACAGTTTTTTGTCTGCCCTCCACATGGCTATTCAGTTGTCCCACAACATATAATGAATAATCTATTTTTCTCCACTCATTTTAGATGCCATCTTTATCAGATACTTGTTCTTTTATGCATTTAGATCTACTTTTCTAGCTTTAATTCTAGTCCATTGATTTGTTTATGTACCAGTAATTTACTTTTTAAAGTTATTGAGCCCTTATTTAATAATGTATAATACAGTGTATCATGTTGCAAAGAGTCGGACATGAGTAATCAACAAACAATAATGTCATTATATTATTGAGTAAAATGTTTATATATGTATGTATATATATATAATGTCATATGATGATAAAAGTATTGAAGATAAAATAGAAAGAAAGATTGATGATAGGGGTGCAGTTTTAAGCAGTGAAGGCCTCATTGAAAGGTAACATTTGAGAAAAGATTTTAAGGAGGTGAGAGGTTGGATCATATGGTCATCTGGGGAAGAGTCTTCCAGGTAGAGGGTGGAGCAAACCCTTGAAACGGGACCATCTGTCTGGTTCACAGAGCAGCAGGGAGGTCAATGGGGTCTGCTCAGAGTGAGCCATGGAGAGCAGAGCTGTCAGAGAAGTAATGAGGGTGAGACCATTAGGGGCTCTGCGAGTCTCATAAATGGCCTTGTAACGAGTTAGGCTTTTTTTTTTTCTGAGAACCTTAGAAGCCATTGGAGGGTTTTAAGCAGAAAAGTAACATGATCTGACTTACATTTTGACAGGGCCATTTTGAGAATAGACTGCAGGAAGATAAGGGTGTAACAAGGAGTTAGAAAGCTATTCTATTTATTCTGGCAAGAGATGATGTTAGCTTAATCTGGATAGTAATGGAAGTAGCAGTCAGATTCTGCATGTGTTTCCAAGAAAGGTACAACAGAATTAGACTGAACAAGGCATGTGAGAAAACAAATGAGCACTCCATAAATGTCAGTTATTAACTAATCTTTCCCTGACCTCTTCCAACTCCATCCCAACAACCTGAACTCAGCACCCCATCTCTGTGAGCCTCTAGTGTAGCATTTATCACATTCTATTGTAATTGTCTCTTGTCTCCGTTTGTATCTTTTGTGCATAGCAGCATACCCAAAATAAGAAGTGCTTCATAAATTTTGAATTGAATGAATTAATACAGAATCTTTAAAAATTAGGATACCTATGCTTAGGATGACAGTTAGTGGCACCTGCATCCTGAGAATGATTTGATCAAATGATTTGACTTAATAGCACTGATTTTATTTCCAGACTTCACTTCTCATGATGATTATGGGAGAATTGGAACCTTCAGAGGGTAAAATTAAGCACAGTGGAAGAATTTCATTCTGCTCTCAGTATTCCTGGATCATGCCTGGAACCATTAAAGATAACATCATCTTTGGTGTTTCCTATGATGAATATAGATACAGGAGTGTTATCAAAGCATGCCAACTAGAAGAGGTAAGTAACGATGTGAAAAACTTCTGGTTATGCATATGAAACCTTCAAACTACCTAAATTATATATTTAATAAGTCTACATATATTAATCACATTTCCACTATGAGTAAAGTACTGTGAGTAAAGTAATTGATAAAATATATGACCCCTGCTATAAGAAGCCTGCAGAAACATAAAGATACAATTCATTTTTTAATGAATTTAATATATACTTCATTTTTTAAATGGTGGGCTGGTTTGGTTACAATAAAAACTCTATGAAATGGCAAGAATTTTGTTCACTTATTAGTGAGACAAATGTCCTCAATGGGCATTTGTATAGGATGCATTTTTTAAAGGTACTTCAGAATTACATAAGATAATTTTAATTATTTTAATAACACCGTAGCCTAAAGAAACAAACATTGATCTGCCGATAGGGAACCTAAGATAAAGGTGTGATTATATCTCATCCTTTGACCTTGGACATGTAACTATATAACCTTTAGTGTCTGTAATACTCTGAAACAGTCACAAAATTATGATGAATCACTTCATAACAATATTGAGGACTGAGTTCATCATCTAGAAATACAGAAAGTATTCCAAGTAAAGCCAATATATGGATCTTGTACTATTCAGCATATAAACTGTGTGATAAAGTGTTGACACCCTGATGGCTCAGTTGGTAAAGAATCCACCTGCAATTCAGGAGACCCTGGTTCGATTCCTGGGTCAGGAAGATCCCCTGGAGAAGGGATAGGCTACCCACTCCAGTATTCTGGCCTGGAGAATTCCATGGACTGTATAGTTCATGGGGTCACAAAGAGTTGGACAGGACCGAGCAACTTTTACTTTCACTTTTCACCCTGGTAGCTCAGACAGTAAAGAATCTGCCAGCACTGTAGGAGACCTGGGTTCGATCCCTGGCTTGGGCAGATCCCCTGGATCTTAATGGTAGGGAAAGTGTCATTATGATGTTAATGGTAGGGGAAGTATCATCATGAGTTTTATCAGCAGAGAAAATGTCATGTTATGAGGTTTGTCAGCGGTATTGCCTGAATACTGATCTTGATTCAAAATCACTCTCCTTGATAGATGGCATTTGATACTAGTAGATCTCTTTAAATCAACTTCTGTGAAAAAAATTGCACTGGGAATAAAATGAAGCTTAAAATACAGTGTATGAAAAATAGGGGTGGGGGAGGCTGATTGTGGATTAGATAGAAACTACAGTCCTTACAAAAGAGAGCTACATGCTTGAACAAGTGACTTTATACAAACTCATTTAAGAGTAGCTTTTAAAGGCTTCTTTTTCTTATTTTCACATACTTTGAAAGCATAATGAAAATAAAAGCTATTCTGAAAAATATTTGATTTACCTTGACGAAAATATTCTTCATTCCTCAAAAGCTCTTCTTCCAAGAATAGTATTTCACAACCTGGAGGTTAGAACACTCATTAAATCTGTTATCAAAAATTTCTGCATGTTTCTAGAGAACACAGGTATTTGTCTATGAGGGGCTAGGCTGTAGGAGTGATACTCAGTGTCCTGCAAGATAAAGCATGAGCTCTGTTTATTTATTAGTGCAAAGGTGTTGGAAAGTTTCTGGTACCTTTATTTATTTATTTATTGTTTTTAAATATCTTTTCTCATAGAAATAGTTTTATAAATGCTGTCCTGATTCCCCCAAGTAAACCTGTAAAAGTATATTTAATTTAAATATGGTAAAACTATAGGCTTTTCAGGTATCACTAGTGGTAAAAGAACCCACCTGCCAATGCAGGAGGCATAATAAATGTAGTTTTGATCGCTAGGTCAGTAAGATCCCCTGGAGGAGGGTATGGCAACCCATTCCAGTGATCTTGCCTGGACGGAGGAATCTGGGAGGCTACTGACCAAAAAGAGTCAGATGGGCCTGAAGCGACTTAGCACGCATGCACGCAGGCATGCATGGCATAGCTATATTAGTAGCAGTAAATTCAGAGGTATAGGTACCTAATGCATAGAATGAACATTTGCTATCTTCGGAATACTGTGCTAGGTTCTGAGAATGCCCAGGTGAATAGGGTGTGGTCTGTTTTCTAAAGAGTGCATAATAAAGTGACCTGTATTTTAATGAATGGTTGAATAGTATGTGAATTGTATCGTGATAAAACTGTTAAAACAATGAGAGAAACAGGGTAGGAGTAAAATCATTTTTTTTTCTGATTCCATGACTAGTCTTAAAATTATTTTTAAAGTGTATAATTCATTGTTTTTATTTTCATATGGTCAAGGTTGTATAGCCATCACATTTTCAATTCCTCTAAAAGAAACCTCGGTTAGCAATCACTTTACATTCTCTCATCTCTAACCCCTCTACACAATTGTAAGCAGCCTTTTGTCTCTAAAATATTCCTATTCTAGATATTTCACATAAATGTAATCATATAACATAATTTTCTGTGCCTAATTAAGCTTTTAAACCAGAAGAAAGTAGGGAGTATTAATTTTGAAAACATTTATTGAGACATTTTATGAAAATATGAATAGAACAAAATATATATACTTTGGAAGTTCATGGGCCAATAGGAAAAGACATCAATAAAGAATGTAAGGTTACTCTAACAGGGGAAAAAAAAGAGGCATTTCTAAAGGAGTAAAAGGAGAAATCTGGGTCTGCTAATGATGAAATAACCTTCAGAGGGGGCAGAAGGCCATTCTTTGATGAAATGATTCCCTGTGGAATTCTAATGGTGACAAGAATGGAACTTATGGTGTTGGAGGAATTTTTAAAATTAAGAACATTGGAGTTGCCAGTAAAATAGAAGGCTAGGTATATGAGAAGTGAAGATTAATGAGTGATAGTCACTGGATTGTTGAGAAAATTAAATGAGATAAATAGAAAGTGCCTAACACAGCATTTGGTGCATATTTGCCACTCAGTGACCTGTAGCTAATTTCTATTTCCCTTGGAGGTAGAGGATACTGCTAGAGAGCATGACACAAGGCATGTGTCTCGAAGCCAGTTCTTGTTAGTGAGTGCTGTGGAAACAAGGTGGGTTTTGGCATAATTGAGTAGAACCATGAATCAGAATCATGAAAAAAGTCATCAGTATGAATTTTGATGTTGACAAAAGTAGTTCTGAGAGAAAACTTTAAAAGTGGTCATCTATAGTTGGTCTGCATGACCACAGTAACAGAAGTTGGAGTGTTCTCTGGAAGAAACAGTTGGCATACAATCCTGAAGGTTTGGAGCCTTGGCCCATTGGTTCCATGCTCCACAAATGGCTGTGGGATTGGGAGGTGATTCCGGTTTCTCTTTCCCTTTTGGATCTCACAGCATGACTTCTGTGGTTACCAGACTCTGTTCACTGTGGTGGAGGCTGGGTAGGTGCAGAACGAAAACTTGATTATTCCTTCACTCAAAGAGCTTATAGGCTGATTGATGAACATATGAACATACGCCAAGAGATCATTTCAATATAATATAGCAAGTATTGGGATGGAAGGTCTCTCGGCATTACAGAAGCCCAGTTGAGGGCTTTCAGCCTGCCTGGTCAGTTCAGGGAGGCTTTCCTAAAAACAAACACTTTGAAGGATAAGTAGAAGGAATTAAGGAAATTTTAATGGAAAATTGAAATTTTCCATTTCCATTAAGGATAATGGAAAAGATGTTCTGGACAGAGAAAACTATGAGCAGAAATAGCAGACATGAAACCACTTGGTTAGTGCAGGGAACCACAAGCATTTTGACAGAATGAGGGTGTAACTGGGGGACAGTGAGTAGGGAGGAATGAAACTGGAGGGCCATGTCTTGGGAGCTTGTGTACAAGTCTCAGGAATTCGGTCTTCATCAGGGGAGTGATGTAATCAGCTTTGCAATTTAGATATATCTCTTTGATTATGAAATGTGAAGCAGAATGAAGGTGGATATGATTCGAACTTTTTGGGATAGCAGAAAGGAAAAGAGATTTTGAAATCTAACAGGGTGGGTTGCTGATGAACGTTACTTAACCTTGCTATATACTGAGTTTTATCCTCTGCAATATGAAGATATTATTACTTAACTTGTACAGTTTTGTGGATTCTTCTAGCACATAGAAAGCACTAAATAAATCAGTGATTATTATTAATAGTAGTAGTTGTAGTACTGTTTGTTATTCTGACTAGAAGGGGGAAGACTAATAGGAAGCTATTTCAATAATCCAGCTACTGTCAGTGATGGACAAGAGAGACAAAAGTAGCCAAGGAATTGTGAGAAGATAGGGATCTCTTTGTGCACTATTTGCATCCTTACAAACAGCATCAGGAAAAATGAGCCCCTGAGAAAGAGTGAATATTTTTTTTTCCTCAAGAAATTAAGAGAGAAGAGTAGTTGATTTAGGATTAAGGATTCCTTGTATAATAGGAACTGGAAAGGAGGACAGGTAGAAATGCCATGGGTTTAGAAAGGAAGGATATGGAGATCAGTTACATAGAATTGAGATATCTGATCAAGCAGAGGGGCCACTGGTCTTGCTAACAGAGTACCAGTGGGGGACACCACTAGATCAGCTTTAATAACAATGATGACCACCATTTAATTCATTCTTCATCCTCTTTGCTTTAAAGTATCAAATAAAACTGCTTTTTATTTTCAATAGTCCCCGAGTCCCAGCTCCTTACTGTTCTGCTGGCTTTTGCAGCTTATTTAGATCTTCCTAGTCAACTTATGATAGGCAAAAACATCCAGCATCTCCTAAATTCCTGTACTTGAAACTGACAAATGCAGCGAGTACTGTGAGTACATTAGTATATGACTGTCTCCTTCTGAATGTTTCCTGGATGTTGTTATCTATCCAACTACATGGTAAATTTCTTGATAATGGTGATTCTAAAAATTTTATTTTGGGGTACTACACCAAGCACATTGATAGGCATAAGGATAAGTTCTTATTGGTTGACTGTTTCAGAGATAAGTTTTGAAGTAGGCATGTCAGTTGCAAGAATTTTACTCAGAAAATGTTCTTTTCTGAGCTTCTCAGTCCCAGAGTTTGAGGAGATGATTATACCACAGCAAGTTGTTGCTGTGAGGGACAAATAAAAATAATTAAAAGTGCTAGACTATGCTTACAGTCAAAATGAAAATTTTTTCCTGTTTTCAGTGACTTCAGAATTTCCAATTTTTGTTATTGTTAAGCAAGTATTCACATATTTGAAAAAGGCCAGTGAGAATCTCCAAAATTGAAGGTTTTATATTTTTAAGCATGGAGGAATTTTGAGCACAGGAACACAAAATACCTACAGAGTCCTCGAGGGTTAACAGCTGGTATCAGCTAATGACTTCCTCTGTGTACTGTCTATAGCCCCATCTGCAAATACAAACATACATGATCCAATATGTTTTCACTTTGACTGCCAAAGCTGTTCTATTTCTTAATGTCCTACATCTAGATTTGGAACTGGAGATGAGGTGGAATATTTTCTTCCTCATTTTTGTGTTTCTTTTCAGCTTTAATACCCACAAAGTACGTGCGTGTGTAATGATGCTTGGTGTCATAGGATTAGGCAGGTATGTGTAAATTTTCTTAGATAGGAAAAAGCACGCACAGCATAGTTCACATAGTTTTCTGATTTCAGTCTGTGGTTGAAAATATTCAGTCAGTGGAGTTGCATGAAGACTTTATCACAGGGAAAGGCATGGAGACGGGGCTATGCTGATAGAAAAGTTGTAACGGGCAGACACGAGTGAGCAAGTTCTGCTCAGATTCTTTATCCTGAGACCTCCTCTTTCAGGAACTTCTCCAAGTCTTGCTTATATGTCATACTTCGAATCTTAATTATAGTAAAAGGAATTCTAGACAAATTAATAGTTCTTTTAAAATACCATTGTGTATCCTTGTGTCCATTGACTTATCTTCCCTTTGTTTTCTTTCCATGTACCCAAACTTCCCTTAAAATCCTCGTAAATATTTGTAACTTTTGTAACCAGCACCAAAGATTTTGCTAGCTCAGAAAGAGGAATTAATGTAATTGGCCCCACATTAACTTACTTATCCGTTAAGGAGAGTTTAGTCATATTTCATACTGTACAAGTGATATCTCACTATTCTCTTACCTTTTAAAAATTTCCAGAATACCAACCATTTGCAATTCTCCAATATCTTATTCTACAGCAACAGATTCTAGGCAGGCCAGCACTTGGATACCAAATAATTGGACTGTCTTTATTTAGTGACTCACTCTCATGTAAAAGTACCTGGTTTGGAGCAGTAACTGGCTATATATTGTGTGTGGCACAAGGTGGAGTGGGGGTATGAGAAGAGATCAGAGGCTTAGTATATATAATTGGTTTCCACAAAGTTGTTGCTATCCTTTTGTAACCACAGAATGGTCTTCTTTAGGTAAATATTTGTCAAGACAGCCATTACACACACATTGTAATAAAAAATATTTACTATGTAAGTTGAAGATGTAAAATCTGTTTGTGTTTTCCCTTCCACTACACAGTCTTCATGTTTAAGTCACTAAAAGAAAAAAAATGGGAGGGAAGTTGGCAAGAAGTTATTAAGAGGAAAAAAAAAAACTTGGGAGGGAAATTGGCAAGAAATATGAAAAACTTGGGAGGGAAGTAAGCAAAGAAATGAGTTAACTCTTCTGGAAAATAAATTCCATCTTACAGATACCACAAGACTAATTAAATTTGAATTTGACCCCTGGATCTTCAGATCTGGCCAAAACTAACCTGCATTGAACAGAGGCTTAGCTTTTGGGTGGTCAATCCACAATTGTAGGAGAATTCAGGAATGTTCACTTGGGAGATGTGTAAATAAAAAGATACCATACAAATTCACATTTGCATTCAGTAGTAGCCAAGATATAATAAACACTGAAAACAGATATTTGAAACACACTGAACTATGTTCCTAAACTAGAATAAAACACACTAAGTGAGTGTACCTTGAACCACCTGTCATTTTCTACTGATGGGTAATTAAGTTTGAAAGCACTGCCATTTACTTATTGTAATATGAAGCAAATACCTTTATTTTATAATACTATGGAACCAGGACCAAGCAGGAACACCATAGTGTATCCTAAACTGACCGTTATTTCACATCATTTGAACCCTGGAACTTAAAAAATAAATACTAGCTAACATCCATTGGGAGGGCACAAGTCAGTAGTCTGTGCTGAGTGTTTTGCACACATTGGTCCTTTGAATTATCACTTTCTAGTTATCTAGTGACAGCTTTCTGTAGAGCTTGCAATCGAGATGAGCCTGTGCTAAATTCTAAAATATGAACTAACTTTTAGGAATTAAGATTGCAATTCTGGAACTAATTATTAACTTAAATGACTGTTCTGACATCTCTAAATCCAGAATAACCTGAAGACTGCCCTTCTTCGTAAGAGGTAGGCAAATCCACAGAACAGTAGTATAAAAATTTAATTATAACTGTGTGGGATCAAGCTAGCTCATGAATAGATAATGAAATTCAGAAAGTTAAGCCAGGCTTTCATATTAAAAAAACAAACAAAAATATTAGCTAAGTTTTCCAAAGGTCAAAGCCATGCTGTATCTTATAGATAAGCCTGATGTTTCATCCTCTTGAAGAATTAGTATTCTGGACCCCACACCCTTGGAGTTTTCTGTTTTGTTGCAATGGCTAATTAGACAAGATTGAGAGAAGATTTTACGCTTATATTTAAGAGAACTTTAGACTTTACTATAAACTTAGAACTTGGTAATAATATTCATAAAGGCCTTTCCAGGAAGGGACACTAAGTTTTTCTAAAAATTGAGTGTAAGTATTCTCTAGACAAAAATAGCCTTTGAAATGGCAACTGTATTATCAAGAATATATTTGAGACTGAATCTGTAATACCTAATTTTTACTTAGAAGGTTTAAGTATTCATGATTCAAATTTCATAAATTAAAAATTTGATCTCAATAAATATTTACTGAGTTTCCACTGTGGACACAGTATATATTAGGCACTCTGAATACTGCCTGCAAGTATAACAAGGATCCTGTTTGTTATGAGTTTTTACTTACAGTATTTTGGGGGAGAAATGTATATACACTTACACAAAACACATACACACACATATATTCACTTGTGTAGTGAATATCTGTGAGTGCAATCACTGAACAAAGGGCATCAAACTCTGGGGATTATTGGTGAATAGGAACAATCCCTGTCCTCAAGGGTCTTTCATTCTGGTGAAGATAAGCAAGTAAAGACAGTGCAGTTTGTTAATTTCTAGGATATTGGTTAATGTAAGATTCTCATGTGGTATATGGAAGCAGCACTTAATCTGGTCTTAGATGGGTAGATGAGGTTTCCCTGAAGGAAGTGACAGCTAAGGTGAGAGATGATGGGTGAGTAAGAATCATCTGAATGAAGAACAGGAGAACATTCCAGAAAGAGAACAGAATGTACAAGACCCGGAGCCAGCAGAGAACATTCGGTGAACCTTTGTACTTAGAGTCAGTTTGGCGTGGCTGGGGTATAGGATGAAATGGGCTGGAGTCGAGCAAAAACAGTATATTTTAAGGGAAACTCTAGGCAGTGCACCAAGGGTAGAGTCTGGAAAAGAAGGGGTATATGGTGAGAGCTGAACTGGGAGAAAACAGTCAGATCATGATTTCTGCCCTCTGTACTTGGCAGCAGTTAAACTAAATAGCCAAAAAGGCAGAAAGGCAGAGTCCTCCACACTTGACTTTCATATTACATATACCTGGGGCAATCCAATTCTCACGCAACACTCCAACTGCAAAGGATTCGGTGAAACGTGGTGCTTAGTGAGAGCGCAGGTAGGAACCCTAGGCGGGGAGCAGGTGGGTCCACAGTATTGTCCAAAGTGACTTCCCTCACTGGTGGGAGTGCCATAATAAAAACTGTTTTAGGAAGATTTATCCAATGTAACACACAAACTGGAGGGAGGTAATGGAGATGTGGTTAGACATTTATGAAATATTGTTATTCACATTTTAAAGTGTAAGTGAAAATTTAAGAGACTTATTGGAGATCATATGTCTCATAATTGATGGAACCAGTGAGAGAATCCAGATCTTCTGACTTACTTTTTTGCTATGCTTGATTAGGATGGTGTATTAGAAACTCTTAGACACTAATGCCTTCTGCATTGAACACTGCAGATTTTGAGTTAGAACTTTAGACTGGTTAATCTCACTATCATTGTAACAGTATTATTAAACCATTGGGATTGTAAGGCTGCCTTTGTGAAAGAGGAGATTATGACTTGTTTTCCTATAAATGACATATCAAGCTACCATATTCCTAAAATCTGTACTCCTGGATCTTGGGAAAATCACCTATCCTAACACACTTGAAATGTATTTTTAATTTTTTTCTTAATATATATATACATATATGTATTATTGAAGTATAGTTGACTTACAATTTTTCAAGGGCACAGCAAGGTGATTCAGTTATACATGTACACATATATTATTTTTGAGATTATTTTCCTTTGTAAATTATAAAATGTTGACTATAGTTCACTGTGCTATACAGTAAACCTTTGTTACTTGATGCATATCTTCTTTTTTAAATAGAAACCTAGCATTCTAGATTTCTAAATAGAATCTAGCATTCTATTCATATTGTCAAGCAAGTGGAATCAAAATGTCATAAGTTTTTAGTTAGGCAAAAATTCGTAAGTTTTCTAAAATATATATTATACATATTATTTATATATGTGTATACAAAAGCTTTTCTACTACACTTGATAAAGGTTTGAGAAAGAACATAAAAAACACACTTGAAATTTAAAGGTCAGGAAAACTTTTTTCATCTTCTCCCAAGTAAACTTTTTTCTTCTTGCCTTGGGGCAGACTCTTTTCTTCATGCCTTATGACCTCAAATTTAAACTATGGTAGGTGGCCAAGTAGGTGGGCAGTCAGCTCAGGGGAGGAAGCCTGATCAGGGCAAGTTGAACAGCTGGTTCTCCAAAGTCACCTGTAGAAAGAATTAGGATTTTCATAGGATTTTTCCAGAAGTGATGGGTGAGGTAGTATGCAAGCTCAGCTCCTGAGGAGTCCTAGTTTCTAGAGACCTGTGAGGAGCTCCAGAGCAGGATCAACTGCAAGGCAGCACAGTCATGTGCCAGTGAAGTTCTAAGAAAGGAGTGCTTTTCACAGATTGGATTTGTCCCAGCATCTTGGGTGGGTAGACCTAGAAAAGATAGTTAAGGAATGAGTAGATTCTTAAATGCCAGTTCTTAGACCGATTGAATCAAAATCATGTAGAGAGCTTTTCAAAAATAGGTTGTCAAGGGTCATTCCAGAGAATCTGAAATCTAGAGTTCAGAAATCTGTAGTTAAATGAGTGTAATGTAGAGCTGCTGCTGCTAAATCACTTCAATCGTGTCCGACTCTGTGCGACCCCACAGACGGCAGCCCACCAGGCTCCCCCATCCCTGGGATTCTCCAGGCAAGAACACTGGAGTGGGTTGCCATTTCCTTCTCCAACTCATGAAAGTGAAAAGTGAAAGGGAAGTCGCTCAGTCGTGTCTGACTGTTAGAGCTAGAATACAATAAATAAAATTATTTGTCTCAAGTATCTTTTCTAACTTTAATTCCTTGGAAACACTTACCCGAAATACCTTAAAGCCCTGCATTTCAAAGGTCTTCCTTTAAAAATGCTTACATTATTAGTTTTCAAATACAAATATAGGCCTACACACATACAGAAATAAACATCAAAAGGCATAGAGATATTAACAGAATTATGTGTATACTTTCAAGTTCATGTATAAAACCATGTATGTGTTTATATATATATATCTGAGTATTAAACAATAGTTTAATTTTGGTGACAAAGACTGTAACATCTATTATAATAGTGCTTTTTGTACTTATGTTGGGTCCAATAACAAATATATTGGAATTTCAGTTTATTTCAGTTTTCTGCTATGACTTAGTACCAAAGCCCAGTGAAAGAAGAGCTTTTATTTTTCAAGTTGATAAAAAGTTCTCACTGCCTACGCTTTCTGATAAGGACTAATCTTTAGCCAATAGTTGTATGCACAGTTATTTGTAATCAAGTTTGACTTGGGCCAACAGGCTATCATTCCTAATGAACAGAACTCCAGTTTTTACTTTATGAATTTGTTCATGTACATTTCCTGCTGTAGAAGTTAACTTCCTCTGTTGAAACATATCATGCAGAGCTACATGCACGTTTATAGCAGCTATGTGCAAAAATGGTTAGTTCATTCTTTTTCTCTTTACAGTGTGCTCTTGGGCTTTCTCAAATTCTCTTCTTCCTCTCCTTTCCCTTCCCCTTTCCTCTCTTCCCCCAACACTTCTTTTCTCCTTCCTCCTCTTTGCCTATTGTCCTTGTACATAAAGCACAATACAAGTGCTTAATAATTATTAAATATTAATAACAATGGCATTAACTTTCTAAAGATTGATGGTTACAAACATTCCTTATTAAATAGCATTGCTTCTAAAGTTCATGTTTTCTCAACCCAAGCTTCTTACCATCCTCCCTTACCACAGGCAGCTGTATTGTCAAGGTTGTTCTGAACAGTGATAATACAGGTATAAAGCAAGGTTTATGGTATTTTCCTATCTACAAAGTCACAGGAAGCTCAAATGTACTCAGCAAATATTGCATAATGACACAGGGCCAGTTAATGTAACACTCCACCCTTTTTTAAAGTTCTTTCTCTCTCAATATAATACCCTCTACTGTTTCTCTGATATGTTCAAGACAGAGTTAATGAGCTTTGTATTAGCAGTTCCTCTTTTAACAGCTTCTGATTTGTCTGGCTCAGTTGAATAATATCAGGTGATGAAATTTAGATGCATTAAAAAAATTAAGTGGTACACATCTGTGTAAAAGTATGTCCATAACATGGGGTATGTTATGTACTTCTAAATAATAAAATAAGTTAATCTTTATTGGACTTTTATTATAATATTACTTTGACCCTCTCTGGTACTCTCTATTGAAGTATTTTCAAGTGCTTTACAATCTCAAACAGACTTAATATATTATGTGCACAGAATCCTTTGAAGCTGACATTTGCTTTTCTGACCAGCATGCTGTAAAGGAAGTTAGCCAAAAGAACAGGTTCAGGCAGGCGTAAAAATCACAGGTTAAAATGCAGATTCCTGCACTCCGGTCTATTTCTTCTGAGTAAGAATAGGTGCAGCAGTTTTTACAAGCTCCCTAGGTGATCTGAAATAATTGATCTGAAATAATTGGTCAAAATAAATAACTTTGAAAACCAATGATCCAGATATTGATTTTATTTTTAGGTAAACTGCTGAGAAATTTATTAAAATGGCAGTGTAGCGTGGTTACAAAGAAATATTTTTCAAGGTCTCCTTTAACAAGAAAACTAATTGATTACTCTTTTTAAAAGTTTATATTTTATTTATTTTGACTTAGGTTTTAAAAAATCTCAATAGTTAATTTTTGTATAAGAAATCATATAATGTGTGTGTGTGGGTGTATATGATACTTGTGTGTGTATGTGGGTGCTCAGTTGTGTCTGACTCTTTGCGACCCCATGGACTGTAGCCCACCAGGTTCCTCTGGTTCATGGGATTCTCCAAGCAAGAATACTGTAGTGGGTTGCCATGCCCTTCTCCAGGAGATCTTCCCAACTCAGGGATCAAACCCTGGTCTCCTGCATTGCAGGCAGATTCTTTACCATTAGAGCTACCTGGGAAGCCCAGCCCTGTACTTTAATTCCAATCAATGATTTCCTCCAACAGTTTTTATGGGTAACTCCAAGATAACTCCAGAGAAGTTGCAATGCAGGTAAGGAGAAATTGTTTGTCTCTGGGTACAAAGCTTCTCTGAGCAGCTCATGCTCTGTACTGCTTTTTAAACTCATGATAGCACCAAGGCTGGAAAACCAACACCCTTAAGATAAATATAGCACCAGATTGGAGTGCCTTTAGTAATCAGCAAAGATAAATGTTTAACAGTGTATTCAAAACAAAGTGTTTTATGTTAAATCAAATTGAAGCTAAATACTAATAAAGAACTCTACAGATGAACAATAAAGTAATCAGAATAAGTACTCACATTAGCAGGATATTGATGTTATTAATGTATTTGATCTTAAAGTACTAGGCTTATTCACAAGTCTCTTCAGTCTACCCCTACTATTTTGTTTCAATCTGAACAGCTTTCTATTAATTATAATCTTTGAGATACTTATTAAATTATCCACATTGATGCATTTTTCTTCAAAAATGATTTCATTCCAGAAAAGAAGGTCAAATGTATTGGCTCAGAACATCAAATCTTTTTCAGATGCAAGAATCTTCAGTTTCATGTTTTACAATGTCATCTGTATCACTAGCATCTGTTCTAGATTTGGAAACATCCATTTGACAATATCCCTGTTTTCTTTATTGTTAGAGCTCTGGAAGAATTTCTAAGAACATTTCACTAAATCCTCAACATCATTCTTCATAAACCCCAAAATTCAAGCAGTCATTATTACAAATGTGATACATACTTTTCAAATCCATTTAAATGAATTAACACTATATATATTTATCTATAAATGATACTTAATAGTTTTCTGTGGCTTCAAAATTTGTATAAATAGTATAATTTGTACATATCATTCTTCAGCTTGCTTTCTTTGCTCCTGTTACCTTTTTGAGGTCTAGCTTTACTACTTAGATGTAGAAATTCTATTTCATTCTTTTCATTTGCTATATGGTTCTTATGTGTAACATTTTATTTATTCACCCTGTTATTGACATACATTTAGGTTGTTCTAATATTTTACTCAGCCAGTTCAGTCGCTCAGTGGTGTCTGACTCTTTGCAACCCCATGGACTGCAGCACACCAGGCTTTTCTGCCCATCACCAACTCCTGGAGCTTACTCAGACTCATGTGCATTGAGTCAGTGATGCCATCCAACCATCTCATCTTTCGTCCCCTTTTTCCTCCTGCCTTCAGTCTTTCCCAGCATCAGAATCTTTTCCAGTGAGTCAGTTCTTTGCATCAGGTGGCCAAAGTATTGGAGTTTCGGCCTCAGCATCAGTCCTTCCAATGAATATTCAGGACTGATTTCCTTTAGGATTGACTAATTGGATCTCCTTTCAGTCCAAGGGACTCTCAAGAGGCTTTTCCAACACCAAAAGCATCAGTTCTTTGGCACTCAGCTTTCACAACAGTCCAACTCTCATATCCATACATGACTACTGGAAAAACCATAGCTTTGACTAGACGGACCTTGTTGGCAAAGTAATGTCTCTGCTTTCCAATATCACTAGATACTGCCAAGTTGCACTTTAAAGCAGCTGCTCTGATTTACACTACCACTAGCCGTTTATGAGTGTTCCTATTTCCTCAATCTTTGAAAACGCTTCTTACTAACAGAGGCTTGAAGTTTCACCATTCTAAGTTGTAAAAAGTCGTATTTTTTTTTTCACTTTTATGTATTTTTGACTGTACTGGGTCTTCGTTGCTGCATGGAGGCTTCCTCTAGTTGCGGAGATTGGGAGCTACTTTCTAGTGGGGACACACGCGCTCCTCATTGGAGTGGCTTCTCTTATTGCAGAGCACAGGCTCTAGGCACAGGCTTCAGTAGCTGTGGCACTTGGGCTCAGTAGCTGCAGACTGCTGACTCCAGGGCACGAGGTGTCAGTAGTTGCTTTACGGGGCTCATTGGTTGTGACTTGCAGGCCTTAAAGCATTCAGGCTTCAGTAGCTGTGGCGCATGAGCTTTAGTTGCTGCCTGGTATATGGAATCTTCCCGGACCAGGGATTGATCTGTGTTCCCTGCATTGCCAGGCAGATTCTTATCCACTGTGCCACCAGGGAAGTCCCCATATTTCTTTACTGTTGTGGTTTGCAGTTCCCTGACTGCTTGTGAGGTTACATTTGTTAGCTGTTTGACTTCAGATCCTGTGTCAATTGTTTTGCTAAGGTTGTAGTAGCTGAGAGATGTGCCTTATGCACCACTGTTGTGTATACCACTGTTGTAGGGAATGTAATTGAATGAGGGTCCATCGCTGTGAGTTGAAATTATTTATTTTCAGTTTGTTTTGAGACTACTCCTTCCGCAGGCTGCTTTCCATGATTGATCAAGTATGGCATAGATACTGAAGCAGATCTTGTGTCTGAAAGACATGGGACTTATTTATTTACAGATTTTGGCTCAGAGACTTCTAGATGGCTCTGTCAAACCTTGCTTAGATTTTGCAGTGTCTTAATGTCTTTCTATTCAAGCTTCTGTCCTTCTCTCCTTCACTTGGGGGTTGAAACTGCATCGAGGTCTGACAGCTCTCCCAGCCTTCCTTGCCTCCCTTCCTATTTTCTTTTATACAAGTATTTCCCATAATAAGATAATATCATGTTTAATACTTTCTTGGTATCCTCAGCTTGGAAGGACTGGACTAAGACAGTTAAATACATTGCATTACTATCCTTTATGGATAGAAGGTGATGCAATGTATATTTTGCTCTAAGATCTTTTGTTAAATAGACTTTTGATTTTCATATAACAAATTGTATCTGTGTATTTCTTTATGGTTTGTTCTTTATCTTTTCTTTAAGACATTCTAACACAAATGATAACTATATTTTTTATATATTCTAAGTATTTTTAGCTTCAACTTTTACATCTAGGACTAAAAACCACTGGAATTGATTTTTGTATTTGGTGTCAGCTAGGGAGATGATGCTGTGAAAGTGCTGCACTCAGTATGCGAGCAAATTTGGAAAATTCAGCAGTGGCCACAGGACTGGAAAAGGTCAGTTTTCATTCCAATTCCAAAGAAAGGCAATGCCAAAGAATGCTCAAACTACTGCACAACTGCACTCATCTCACACGCTAGTAAAGTAATGCTCTAAATTCTCCAAGCCAGGCTTCAGCAATATGTGAACCGTGAACTTCCTGATGTTCAAGCTGGATTTAGAAAAGGCAGAGGAACCAGAGATCAAATTGCCAACATTGCTGGATCATGGAAAAGCAAGAGAGTTCCAGAAAAACATCTATTTCTGCTTTTTGCCTGTGCCAAAGCCTTTGACTGTGTGGATCACAATAAACTGTGGAAAATTCTTTAAGAGATGAGAATACCAGACCACCTGACCTGCCTCTTGAGAAATCTGTATTCAGGTCAGGAAGCAACAGTTAGAACTGGACATGGAACAACAGACTTGTTCCAAATAGGAAAAGGAGTACGTCAAGGCTGTATATTGTCACCCTGCTTATTTAACTTCTATGTAGAGTACATCATGAGAAACGCTGAACTGGAAGAAACACAAGCTGGAATCAAGATTGCTGGGAGAAAGATCAGTCACCTCAGATATGCAGATGACACCACCCTTATGGCAGAAAGTGAAGAGGAACTCAAAAGCCTCTTGATGAAAGTGAAAGTGGAGAGTGAAAAAGTTGGCCTAAAGCTCAACATTCAGAAAACGAAGATCATGGCATCACTTCATGGGAAATAGATGGGGAAACAGTGGAAACAGTGGCTGACTTTATTTTTTGGGCTCCAAAATCACAGATGGTAACTGCAGCCATGAAATTAAAAGATGCTTACTCCTTGGAAGAAAAGTTATGACCAATCTAGATAGTATATTCAAAAGCAGAAACATTGCCAACAAAGGTCTGTCTAGTCAAGGCTATGGTTTTTCCTGTGGTCATGTATGGATGTGAGAGTTGGACTGTAAAGAAAGCTGAGTGCTGAAGAATTGATGCTTTTGAACTGTGGTGTTGGAGAAGACTCTTGAGAGTCCCTTGGACTGCAAGGAGATCCAACCATTCCATTCTGAAGGAGATCAGCCCTGGGATTTCTTTGGATGGAATGATGCTAGAGCTGAGACTCCAGTACTTTGGCCACCTCATCCAAAGAGTTGACTCATTGGAAAAGACTCTGATGCTGGGAGGGATTGAGGGCAGGAGGAGAAGGGGACAACAGAGGATGAGATGGCTGGATGGCATCACTGACTTGATGGACGTGAGTCTGAGTGAACTCCGGGAGTTGGTGATGAACAGGGAGGCCTGGCATGCTGCGATTCATGGGGTCGCAAAGAGTTGGACATGACTGAGTGACTGAACTTAACTGAAGGGTCTAATATTATCTTCCATAGAGAGATCCATTTATCCTAGGGTTATTTTTTGAGCAGTTTCTCCTTTCCCTATAAATTGTCATTCTAACACTTTTATGCTAGGTTCTGATCTGCATGTTTGCTTGTGAAATATCTATTCTGTTCCATTCATCTATCTGTTTAATCTCACATCACAATCTGCTTTTTAAATTACAGTATTTATTGTCATTGTTCAGGTGCTAAGTCATGCCTGAATGTTTGCAACCACATGGACTGTAGCATACCAAGGTCTTATGTCCTGCACCATCTCCTGGAGTTTGCTCAAGTTCATGTTCATTGAGTTGGTGATGCTATCTAATCATCTTATCCTCTGTCGTCCCGTTCTCCCTTTGTCTTCAGTCTTTCCCAGCATAAAGGTCTTTTCCATTGAGTTGGCTTTTTACATCAGGTGGCCAAAGTGTTGGAGCTTCAGCAGCAGTCCTTCCAATGAATATTCAGGGTTGAGGGTTAATGAATGTGTTCTGGTGTCTTATTACAGTTTGTCAGCCTGGCCAGAGAGGTAAGTTGGGGGCAGACTTGGTAAAGTTGGATGAGGAAGACATGAAGTTCTCAGGCATGGAGCCACATCTTAACTCAAAATCCAGGTCTTTCATTAAGTTGTCCCTGGTAGGCTGCAGATTGTAAGCTCCTGAAGGCAGAGGATTAATCTTAACCATCTCTAAGTTGCCTAAAACACTTTACTCACTGTTTGGAACATATACCTATAATATCTTAAACCTGTCCTGGCTCCCAAAGCATAGAACAAATTATAACTCTGCCTTTGTCCTTGAGAAGCTTGCAGTCTTTGAGGATAAAGATAATGTAAACAGACAATAAGAAGAGATGAAAGCTCTTACATAGGAACATAAACAGCTCTTAAAACACATAGGGACATGCCTTTTAACGTAATGGAGGACTTTATGGAGGATATTAAATTTTTATTGACCTTAAAGGAATTTGCTAGATTAAGAAGTAGAGAAAAGTCATCTAGATAGAGGGACCAGCAGGTGCAGATGGTGAAAGATATGGTAAGTTTGGAGCACAATAAAACTTCAGTGTGGCTAGAGGTCAAGATGTATTTGGAAGAGTCCTGGGAGGTGAGGATGAAGAAGTGAGCTGGGAAAAGTTTCATACGCCATCTTTTGAAGGATCCAGTATATTTTTTTGTTTGTTTGTTTTGTGATGTTTTAAACAGGGGTATGACATGATCAGTTGGATTGAATGAACTCGAATTGTTTAGAGTACTGTGGATCATAAGTTCTTTGGTCAAGCTGTCCTCTATCAAGTGAGAAAAAATTTGACTTTTCTATATTTTAGGGTCATGGGATACAATGAGCCTTCTCGGTCAGTCAGCTCTCATTATGTTATATTAACAGGATTAACAACTTGTTTGTTAAGGACTCCATTATCTTTCACATATTTTTAATTTTTTTTGATAAGAGAATAATCTAATTCATAAAATAATAATCCTCTTTTACTTATTGCAGACTTCTCTGTTCTCAGCACCATAATTGTGGATGATAGAGATCAAGCTGAGTAAACACCTGCATATTTGTATGCATGCCACACACGCAGTCACATATGTATGATATGCACATATATGTACATGTATATTCACATATATAGATATGTAAAAATGCAATCTATATGTGTTTATATATGTATGTATAGTCAAATGTATGTGTATGTCTATACTCCAGTCATTATAATGAATATTTTGAATAGCAGTTGTAATAACTTCTGGTTAGATATACTAATAAATGAAGATTTTTATATGCCATTAAAATATTATTGAGGAAAGTAGTGCTAGAGGATAAGGTCTTATCTAATACTTAAAACAACTTCAGTTTGCTAAAACAACAAACAACAACTTTATATTTCATATCAGATTAGATTTTTAAAAATATGTTTGAGAATCTCTCCTCTTAAGCTAAATTTGGCCCAGGCCCCAAATTTTTAAGTTTTACTATTGAAGATCTGTAAAAATCCATTAAAATTTTAGGAAATACATGTAAGACCTTCTAATATTACTCTTCTTCCACTCAAACTTTTTTCTTTTTTTAAATAGTTGCTTAGCTTCTTCTTAAGTCATAGGTTCTAATGAGAATGACAAAACATGTTAGTTATGCTTGCTAAAAATTACATTTATTGAGATATAATACTGAAGCAACTTAGTAGCAGCAGTAGCAGCAGCAAGCCAGGTAAACTGAAAACAAATACTTGGGAAGGTAAAATTTCCTGACTGACTATAAATTATTTGAAACATAGAATGCTTCGTATAACAATCTGTAGAACATGACTGCGCTCAGTAGAAGATTTTTAGCTCTAAATACCTCTATTATTAAGAAACAAGGCTAAAAATACACAAAATTTATATATTTCTTGAGAATTTTAAAGAAGGAACTAAAATAAAAAGTTAAAACAGGAAGTGATGATCAAAATTTAATTTAATGAAAGAGAAAACCAACAGAGAAATGAAAGACTTTTAATATAATTCCTAAAGCCAGTTCTTTGAAAAGACCAATAAAATTGTTGAATCTATCCTTATTTGTAGTAAATAAAAGACAATATTAGGAATAACAAAGAAGCTTAAGCAAAAATATGAGCACGATTAAAATTAATATTAAAAGTTAGTACAATTCTGTTGACACAGATTTAAAACTTAGAGGAACTGGATGATTAAGGAAATACGAATGATCAAAATTGAAGAAAGAAACAAAAAAACTTGAATAGACAGATTATCACTGTAAAGATAGTTCAATGTGTATTACTTAAAAAGACACTATCAGTAGATAATTGCATAGCTGGATTGTATTTCACCTTTAATAGCTTAACTTCCTATATTTAAACTATATCAAATTATAGACAAAAATGGAAAACTCTTCATTTTCTAAAGAGAGAAAATTATTTGTATCAAATCTGAAAGTTATATAAAAAGACTGTAGTTAATCATACTTAGGAATATAGATATTTAAATAAAATACTATTAAATAAAGTATTAATAAATAGGATTCAGCATGGTATGAAGAGATGATCAAGCAAGATTCATGAATAGAAATACGAGTGCTTCAATATAAAAAATCTATAAATATATATTGATTTGTATATTGACAATGAAAACCATGTAACAAGGTCAGTGGATGCTAAAAGAATCTTACATAAATTTAGCAGTGATTTGTAATAAAAATTCAAAGTAAGAATAGAAGAAAACTTCATTTTAAAAACTTCATAACTTTTTTAACCAAACATTCCAAAGTAAGCATTATTTTAAATGGTAAGATTTAATTGTTTATCTTAAAAAAGAACATTACATGTTTCTGAAAAAAATGTTCACCTAAAAATCCCCCAAGAGATTCTAGCAAAAGCAGAAAGCAAAACTCTGTCAGAATTGATAAAAGAATATGATAAGATGGCTGAATAGTAGATAAGCATATAAAAATAATTAGCTCTTCTCTATGTTAGCAACAACAATCTTAAAATGGAAATAAAAAGCTTTTCAATTCATACTAGTAGAAAAAGATAAAATACTTAAGGATAAATTTAATAGGAAATTTAAGAACATGTATATAGAAGATCAGAAAATCTTACTGAAAGATCTAAAACAAGAACTGAATTAATGGAAAGATCATTATTTTTAATAAGAGGTAGCATCCTAAGAGGGTCTTCCCAGGTGGTGCTAGTGGTGAGGAACCCTGCCGACAGTGCAGGAGACAGAAGCTGTGAGTTCGATCCCTGGGTTGGGAAGATCCCCTGGAGCAGTGAGTGCATGGCAGCCCACTCCACTGTTCTTGCCTGGAGACTCCCACAGACAGATGAGCCTGGTGGGCTCCGTCCGTAGGTCACACAGAGTCAGACACGACTGCAGCGACTGAGTAGCCCTAGCAGCATCCTAAGGTGCAAATCACACTCAAATTTATGTTTATATTGAATGAAATTGCAAATACATCTGAATAAGGTTGTTTTCAGGATTTTACTAAAGTATATTTCATGTGGGAGGAAATACCAAAAGGAATTTAGAGTCCACGCTCTGCAGACAGATGCCTTAGTTTGAATACTGACTCTATTGATTTTTGGCTGTGTTATCTTTGGAATGACATTTACCTTTTCTAACTGAATTTTCTCATATTTTTAAGGGGGATGGGATTGTGATGAGCATTAAAAAAGTTAATACTCATAAAGGACTTATAATAGTACCTGATACCTAGTAAACACTCAATATATTTGAGCTGTTATTAGCATTCTTACTTACATTGTTATTATTGTTATATAGGAGACTGAGCAAAAAGAGACCACAATTTATGAAGAAGGATTGTGCTTTGTCAGGTATTACATCTTACTTAAAGCCGTTAAAAACCTAAACACCAGAAGCTCAGCAGAATATTATTGTAGAAATAGAAGGAACCAAATAGTCCTGAAGTAGATCTTTGGAAATATGAGATGATGATAGATGATATATAAATTAATTGGAAACATCATTTATTTAATAAATCATGTTTACTATAATAGTAAAAGAAAATAAGACTAGATTCTTATCTCATACCTTGTATAAACATAATAGCTATTGTAGGTGATGATCTGAGGAAAAGGGTACTCATATCTTGCTGGGGAAACTGTAACTTTGGAAGTATAACTTTTAGATGTTGTTTTGTAAAGGATTCTGGCAGTAGCCTGTCTCAAAAAGAAAGAAGACATAGCTATCTCATTTATGTACAAAGGGTTTATCAGAGGTTTGTTTTTTTTTGGTATCAAATGCCAGGGAAGGTCATAGAACATTTGATAGAGCTATATAATTTGAAATACAAAATGTTATACTTCCAGTCCAGTCTAGTCCAGACCGCAAAAAAATGTGGACGAGTGAATTCTAGCTGCTTTCCTTGAAAGCAGCTTATGTCCATCTATTTTCTTATAGAATTCTGATGTTGACTCATGAAGAAGGTTACTGTAGTGTTGATTGCTAAAGTATTTATTTGTCTAACTAGGTGTTCTTCATTCAGTAGTATCTTAGTTAATTAGCAGAAAAATGTGGGGACTTAAAAATAGTCTTCTTGTTTATTTGTACTGCTAAAAACATATGATAGTGGAAATTTCAAATCAAATACTACAGAATCATCCTAAAAGTGTGAAAACATTTCTTGGAAAAGAGAAAGTAAAGAATTGACCTTCCCTAGGCCTCCCTTGGTTATTTTATATTGAGGAGATAATAAGATGAATAAAACTATTATAGCACAATATAGCGTGGATAGATTCCCTGGAGAAGAAAATGACAACCTGCTCCAGTATTGTTGCCTGAGAAATCCCATGGACAGAAGAGCCTGGCAGACTATATAGTCCATAGGGTCGTGAGAGAATTGGACATAACTTAGCGACTAAACAACAACAAAATGTTAAATAAAATTAAACAGCCATCTTCAAAGTGGTAGCATTTGGAAAATATCTAGATCTAATCTGGTGTCACTCTTAAGAATATGGTGTCACTCTAAAGAACCTTGAACTTTAAATTTCAAAATATGTGACCATGTACATAGCAACCTCAACAAAAGTACACTTGGTGACGACACACAAAGTTAGGGCTTGAACATAGGACTTCCAGTTCTCAGTCCCGTTCTTTTCCCCTGCATTATCCCTTGTACATTCTTATGATAATATGAATAAAGGCTATATTTTCAGACTAATTAGAATTTGCTTTTCCTTTAGTAGGAGAGTGGGGCATAGTATTGTATCAGGTGAACATTTTATTCAAGGCCAAATGGAAATGAATGATGTATACAAATCATTGGTAAACATCTCATTCTAAAACTGTACATCACCAATGTCTGAGTGTGATTTATGGACCAAGCTCTTTATATTAAATTACTTCAAATTTTTCCTGTTAAGGGAAGGAACTATTATCCCCGTTTATAGATGGAGAACTGAAGCCCGGAAGAGACTTGCCCAAAGCTACTTATCTAGTTATTAATGGAAACAGCTGGAAAATAGGTTACTGTGTTTTGTGGTCAATGTTGCCATTCATATTTTCTATTTTGTTTTAAGCTTTATTTTAGAATTAAAAATATTCCACTTAGATTGGCACATTTCATCTCTTTTATTTATATTTATTGAATTTCTTTGTACATGCCATATTTCTGATTCTCATACTGAGCACTTTTATAAAAGATGGGCTATATTTACACCCAAGTATGGTTAGGGGAATTAAATTACAAAGCTTTTAAGTAACTGAGATTTCATAATAGTTTATAGACGAGGGTTCAAATCCTGGGTCCCATGCCATCCAGTTGAGTATTCCAGCTTTGTTCCTTATTGCACAGTCGCCTCTAGCATGGTTTACATGACATCCCAACTGCTTTCTAAATGGGCACCACAAACATCATTCAGATTTCAGCTCACCAGTGACCTGGGGGCAAGGATGCTTCAGTTCTTCATGGCATTTTCCAGGAATGCAGCCAACCTGGAAATTCTCCCAAGTATGAGTAAAAGTTTCACACTGAGAAATCCCATTTTGTCTAAGCTAGACCAAAGAAGGTGACTGACTCACCAGGCGTCATTCCAGGCAGGCCTGGGCATCCCAGGGATGCAGGCATGGCTTACTGACAGAGTGCTGAGCACCCCAGGCACAGGGCAGAGTTCACTGTATTAGGAACTTAACATTTGATACTGTTCTGAAAATAAAAAGGAAACAGTAGCTTGTATTGTAATTGAAATAGATTTACTTGGTATCGAGAAACCATTTAAGCATTTCCTTCCTTGAATCTTCGTTTTCTTAATGCATTTACTCCTTTCCCTGGACCAGCTCCAAGTCAGGATTTGAGGAGTGGTACTCAAAGAAAGTGCTATTTCTGGTCTTTTTGGAGGAATTTGATGATATTCCATTCAGTCTGAGTGTGAAAAGCTTGAGCTCACTTGAGGATCTTCTGATTTCTTTCTCTAGTGTTACGTTTCAGCCTGTTCATGTAGGAAAGAAGGAAGAGATCTTTTAGTTTCCTTCTCCCTCTTATTTCCTTGGCTTGTTGAAAGGATAAGTATTATAGGCTCCTGTGAGAGATATTTGGCTGAAACAATCTCTTATATATTGTCTTAAGAAAATTATTGTAATAAATTGCATTTGTATTCTTTGGACATTCGAATTCACCAGGGATATTTGCTAAAGTGTCAACTATGGTTCCTTGTCTTCTATCATTTCCTATCTTCCCCTTCATTTTTCTTGTCTTTATGCTGCCACTATCTTCTTGCTTTGTCTTATTGATATCTGCTGCTTCTGATAATTATTCTTTTCCCCATTTTCTTTCTTTCCCTAGGCTGTACACCTTTCTTCATTTTCTTTTTCTTATATATACCTCTTTCTTTGTAGCTTAATATTTGTTTACCTTCCCTTCCTCCATTTGCTCCTCTTTTCTTCCTTCATGCCACAAATCTTTGTTAAATTTTTGCACTGGGCTAGGATTCTGCATCCTCCAAATCTATAATTGTGTTACAATCATACCATCAAGATGACTACTGATATTTCTAAATTTTAAAAATTATAAATTTTATCTGATTTAACTAAAACTGTATTGAATTCAAATTTGGAAAAAAAAATATGCTCCAATAATTTTGGCAACCTCTGGCTTTTTTCAGATTGTGTTAGAAAATGTGCCTCCTTTACAAAAGCCTACACTCAGTTTATTCATATATGAAAAAGTAGTCATTTTTTTTCCTCTAAAAGATTTAATTTTCTAAAAGGGAATGGAATACGGGTAAGAGAAAGATGGTACAGTAGAGAAGAAATACACCTGTGAGTTGTTTTACCAACTTGCTCTAGATCAAGGGCTGAGGATGTGCTGCATAGAACAACTTAGGTAAGGCTTCAGGGTCGAGGTGCTCCTGGGTGTACTCCTTCAGCAAGACTGAGACTTAAAACGGGTGTGGAGTTTAGCTGCAATCCTTGTTATTTGGATGGAATCATAGGTATGTGGTCTGGTTCATAAGTTGAACCAAAAAAATTTGGTCCAGTAGAAAGAAATGAAGCACTTGTTTTCCTGAGGTCCTGCTCACTGCAGTGCTGTATGGGTCTCAGGGCTCTCTTCCAGTGCCTGAGTAGCCAGCTCCCCTGGGTCCTGCTGTATCTTCTCTCACATGTCAGTGTTTGTTTTTGTTTTTTTTTTTAACCACATTAAAAAAATCATGTTTGGTCCTTTTAGGTCAAGTGTATTGACAACAGCAGTTCCTTGGAGGCAGTGGCTGGCATGATTTCAGCCTACAGGAGCTGCAAGCTAGTTCATAATAGAAATGATTACTTACAAATTTACCAGCTATAAATTTATAGTTTTGTATATGAAGTTTTATTTAACTTTCATGTGGTAGATAACAGAAACAATAAAAGTAACCATTTTGGCAGTTTAAATATAAATAATGTTAGTGTCAGATCCAGGAGAACAGATTAACTACTTTTGGGTTGTGAAAGAAAAAAGACTTGAATGGAAGAGTATTTTTAAGAGAGAAGAAGGTAGTAACAAAAGAAAAGAGAAATTATATGGAGATGAGAAAAGAAAAGGCAAAGACCTTGTTTTGAACTAAAGTCAGAATTGTTGTTGGTTAGTTGCTAAGTCCTGTTCAACTCTTTTGCAGCCCTGGACTGTAGCGTGCCAGGCTCCTCTGTCCATGGGATTTCCCAGACAAGGATACTGAAGTGGATTACCATTTTCTTCTTTAGAGGATCTTCCCAATCCGTGATTGAACTCGTGTCTCTTGTATTGGCAAGCAGATTCTTTACCACTGAGCACCTGAATACTATTCACCTTACTCTTCTCATTCTCAAGTCTCAGGGCAAAGCTCATCTATTCCAGAAAGGCTTCTAGCATTTTCTACCTACTTTATAATACTTCTATATTCAGAAGAATTAATTTGCCAATTAATTGTGCATTGTTTTACCTTAAAATGGTTAATTGATTCTTTGGGATGTTTTCTAGCTTTCTCCAGAGTTATGGCTTATCTTCTGAGTTAGGCTTACAATGACAGCAATTTGAACACAATTTCTTATAAATTCTAATCTTTTAGAATGTCTAGCATGGTTGTTGCTGCAGAAAATCTTATGAACTGAAGACACGTGTGGCAGGGAGGTGACAGGAGAGGCAGAGTAGATGGGGAGAGGCAGAAGGATGAGGTGGGAGGATGGATGAGGAAGAGAGCTGTGTTGTTTGGGGGTGGGGAGTAGGTAAGAGAAGTGTGGAAAGGAGATGCCTTGTACTCATGGTCACCCACTGAGTGTGCTTAGATACTGCAGGGAGATGTAAATGATATTCTCTTTTGTTTCCTTATTAGGAGGTTTATTCATCTTTGGAGATTTCCTTTTAAAAGAGTGGATTTTGATTGGAAGAAAGTGCACGTTAACATGTTAATAGCACTGGGTTTTTGTAATGGTCAGTGGATGGCACACCTTACGTATCATAGATTTGCATATGCTTTACTTTTTATATTTTCCAATTCTTATTTAATGATCATAAATAGCAATTGGAAAATTAAAGAAAAATCTTTATGAAATTTCAGCAATGTTTTGGCCAATTGAAATGCATTTGAAATAGCTGAGATGCGGTGTTCAGTTTCTGCTGTGGTTAAAGTGGAAGTCTGATATATGATTACATTTGAAGGAAAATGTACCTTTTAAATTCAGATCTGACATACTGACAATTCCTAACTTTCTTTCTTTTTTCCTAACTTTCTGTTTTTGATAATAGGACATATCCAAGTTTTCAGAGAAAGACAACATAGTTCTTGGAGAAGGTGGAGTCACACTGAGTGGAGGTCAGCGAGCAAGAATTTCTTTGGCAAGGTGAATATCTGCTTATTGGTCCAGCAAGCATTTGTTGTATAAATGAGTGCAAAACATTACAGATAGTTCTCTATTTCTTCATATGCTCTTTCTGTAACTGAAAAAATACCCAGGATCTTATAGCTAGCAGGTGAAGACTAACCTTTCAGAACTATAGATAATGATATAGTATTTATATCTGATAAAGCTCATGGCTTTTTAAAAATGCATACCCTTTTGTTAGTGTGTATATGTCTGTTTGCCTTATGATTCCCTACAAATGGAAAACCATAATATTCTGCCTAGCACAGGGAAGAGAAGATGTATACCTTTATTTAGTCCTTCAGACAGTTCCCTGTTCACCCTATCCCCAAATGTACACACTTGCTCTAGGCTTCTGATTTTGTTTCTTGGTGTCAGTTCAGTTCAGTTGCTCAGCTGTGTCCGACTTTTTGCAACCCCATGAACCATAGCACACCAGGCCTCCCTGTCCATCACCAACTCCCAGAGTCTGCCCAAACCCATGTCCATTGAGTCTGTGATGTCATCTAACCATCTCATCCTGTGTCATCCCCTTCTCCTCCTGCCCTCAATCTTTCCCAGGATCAGGGTCTTTTCAAATGAGTCAACTCTTCGCATTAGGTGGCTAAAGTACTGGAGTTTCAGCTTCAGCATCAGTCCTTCCAATGAACACCCAGGACTGATCTCCTTTAGAATGGACTGGTTGGATCTCCTTGCAGTCCAAGGGACTCTCAAGAGTCTTCTCCAACACCACAGTTCAAAAGCATCAATTCTTCGGCGCTCAGCTTTCTTTACAGTCCAACTCTCACATCCATACATGACTACTGGAAAAACCATAGCCTTGACTAGGCAGACCTTTTTGGCAAAGTAATGTCTCTGCTTTTGAATATGCCATCTAGGTTGGTCATAACTTTCCTTCCAAGGAGTAAGCATCTTTTAATTTCATGGCTGCAATCACCATCTGCAGTGATTTTGGAGCCCAGAAAAATAAAGTCATCCACTGTTTCCCCATCTTAGATAAACATAAATTTTCAAAATTTTCAACATAACTAGTTAATCTCACAACTGAAATGGCAGAGCAGATGATGTACTTAAGCTTAAAGTCTATAATCTTCAAAGAAAAACAAATGGGGCAAGGATATCTAATATTGTGCGGGGTATGGTGGTCTCTTAGTAGAGACATTCTTGGTCTAAGCATTTTGAGCTGTCAAAGAGAAGTATGTGTGTGTATGTGTGTGGATATATATATATATATATATATAAGTTAATTTGTGGTTAAAATGTAACATTCAGTTTTAAAAAATATTGATGATGTGGGAATTAAATGTTCCTCCAGTTTTATTTGAATAAAATTCTTCTTACTGTGTTGTTGAAGTTATTAACAAGAAATCACAATGACTTACTGATATTTTGGCCTCTCTCCCCCTTATTTTCTCATGTTTCCAAAAGCTGGGACAGGAAACTTACTGAGCACCTACAATTGCCTAGTACTATTCTGGGTGGGGTGTGCGTGAGTACATGTGTAATTTTACTTAATCCACATATCACTCTGCCAAAAAGAATTGTTCTCTCCACTTTTTATGGAAGAGATCATTAAGTAATTGAGGTGGTTAGATCTTAACTTGCCAAGCCACACTGTGAAATCTGTGAAATGGTAGAGTTACAGTTTGAATCAGGTCATTTTGACTTTACATTAAACCATGACTCGACTTTGGGATTACAATGTCAAGTAATAAATCAGTGATGTGTAGTCACAATGATGTGTCCAACTTTTTGCAACCCCGTGGACTGTAGCCCACCAGACTCTTCTGTCCATGGGATTCTCCATGTAAGAATGCTGGAGAGAGTTGCCATTTACTCCTCCAGGGGTTGAACCAGTGTCTCCTGCATTGGCAGGTAGATTCTTTACTGACTGAGCCACCAGAGAAGCCCAATATATCCATGTAGCCCATATATAGATATGAGTAATTCACAAAATAATGGCTTCTAAGTAAAGGAAAGTTGATTAATCTGTGAGCCAAAGTAAGACTGTGTTAAACCTTTCATTTCAAATTTAGGAAAACATGCTATACGGCTTCAAACTTTAGCATAGAATTGAGTCTGTATTTACCAGTTGAAGATTCAGTTTTATTATAAAATACAGTTTGCGGCATTAAAGAAAATAGTTGTTTATTGCTCTTCTGATCTGAATGTGTCATGTATTGACCAGTTTTGGATGATGGGTATGTTATTTCTAATCTCTTAAGAAACTGTGGTCATAAATGGGGCTTCCTGGTGCCTCAGCAGATAAAGAATCTGCTTGGAATGCAGGAGACTTAGGAGACCTGTGTTTGATCCCTGGGTTGGGAATATTCCCTGGAGAAGGAAATGACAACCCACTCCAGTATTCTTGCCTGGAGAATCCCATGGACAGGGAAGCCTGGCAGGGTGAGGTCCGTGGGGATCACAGAGAGTTGGACACGACTGAAGTGACTGAGCACCTGGTCATAAATGTGAAGGAGAGAGAGAGAAGAATTGAGTATGGGAAGAAAGTTCTTGAGGGTACATTTTGTTGGGGTCTTTTATTCAGTTCCTGAATGTTGTTTTCACAAGTAATTTGCTTTGCAAATGTCCTTTTAGATTTTGCTTTGACTTTTTACCATTTCTGTTTTTAATTATTTTATTTCTCTTAGTTACCTGCTGACTAAACATAGTTTCTTTTTTCAGAATTACATGTAAACACTGAATTGTATGTGGTTGGTATAGGTATAGGATTACTCATAACCACAGTTGAGAAATTTAGATGTTATGAAGAAACTACCTCATTTCCATTCATATGGGACCATATCTTCATTTTATTACTGCCCTAAGATGAACTTACTGAAGATTTTACTTGCTCATAAAATTTTATTTTTTAAGTTAGAGTATAAAATAATATGGGTACACATTGTTACTACAAATTTTGCATCGTGCACTGTTGTGGTACTTCTATGAGTATGGTCCATAAATTAGGACTATGAGGAGCAAAGAGCAATATCAATCATACAGTTGTCACAGTACTGCTAATGGTTTATTGGTAACAGTCAACAGTGAAAAAAAAATAAAAATAATTTCACTTAAGTGCTGAGATTTAGTTGCTGTCTCTGACACTTTACAGGATTGAAACATTCTCTTTTCTTTGTTTCTCCACCAAAATGCAAGATTGCTGAGAACAAGGTTTATGCAGTTTTTACCATTGTATTCCCAGCATATAGCATAATGCTTGCTGTAAATAGGTACTATTGTTGAAAGGTTTTCTTTCTTCCTTTTTTCTTTTTTAAGGCAATATTTAAAATTGTATGTATGGTGTGATTTAGTTTGTAACTTTTGCAAGTGTATGACACTTACACTTAGTAAAACGACTTCAGAAGTTTTTAGAGTATTGTGCAAAATTATAAAAATCCTATGTGACTTATCTTTTTAAATTTACTTAAAATCATCTGTACCAAATGAAATGGTAAATATTGAAGGAATCTAATTTAATTTTCATTTTCTATTTTAGAGCAGTATACAAAGATGCTGATTTGTACCTCTTAGACTCCCCTTTTGGATATCTAGATGTTTTAACAGAGAAAGAAATATTTGAAAGGTATGTTCTTGAATAATTTATAATACTCACTCTAAGAGACAAGAAAGAATAACTCTGCCACCATAGGCTACATATTATTCCTTGAGAAATAAGGTCCAGCACTGTGACTCAGTGTGGCATTATGTAATTTGGCTACTTAAGTGTGATCTTCCCTCCATGGTCAAGATCACTTCACCTTTCTGTCCACCTTATGCTGAACCAATTTCTCCCATTGCTGGTACTTTAACTGTCACTGTCTATGGAGTTTTGATAGTATTACTGTCTTGTGACATAGCTTATATTATTTTTAATTGATTGTTATACTCAAATTTTTTATTTACTTTTTGTGTATTTTACTCCTTAGATAGTAAATGTCTTAAGGAACCAAAGAAATAGAATGTTTTGATATTTTAATATAGGTGAATGCTCTAAGTATTCGTCTATTTCAATACCTCCTTCAGAACCTCTTTCTCAGTCACACAGAGCTTGGGGTGTACATTTTCTTGGAGCTCCCATTAGGGCTCAATGTATATGAAGTTTCTAAGAGAAACAGTTGGTTATATGACTTGATTTTAAGGTATCAAAATGATTTTATAGACTATGAAGTAGTTTAAAATAATCAGTTAGGATGTAGATATATGTGTGTATTAAATTACCACATTATTCCTAGAAGCACCTTTCCTAGAATTTGGTTACATTTAATACCTGTGATACTATTTTTGCAACCCTGTAATTATAAATACCTTCTTACCAATATAAACTTTGCTGGTTGTATTAGTATGTTAAAGTGTAGTCTAGAATTATGGCTCTTTCTATAAAATATATAATGTTTTAATGCCTAAAAGAAATTTGTCTTCCTTAGATGATTCTAGTCAGGATTTAATTCTACACTAGAGGGAAATTTTCCTGGAGGAAGTTGAGATTTCTTATACAATTCTCAGGTTATTGTTGTATTTTTAACAAGCAAATTAGTCTTAAGGTTTTAAAATTAACCTTTTATTGGAATATAGTTACTTTATGATGTGTTAGGTCCTGCTGTACAGTATAAAGTTTGAGGACTAAATTAGTGGTCAACTTAAAATATAAAAGAAAAAGAGCAGAAAATTTAAAGAACAAGAAAGTTCTGACATTTTAGAAGACATGTAGAAATATAGCCTCTAAGAAATCTTAAAGGTCATTTGATTCTCTCATTTTCTAGCTGAACCAACCACAGCCCAAAGGGTAACTAGTTTGTTCAAAGTCAAATGTTTATTTAATGTCAGGTATTTAATTTCATTTTAGGTCCATTAACACTCAACTTTGTGGTGTAGCATACTATAATAATTAAATAACACAGTATTTCATGACATAATTAATCAAGAAGTACCAACTTAATTACTATTGAATTTTTACTTTTAGAATTAAGTATAATAATAACATTTTATAATAGAAGTTATATAGAGGAGTACATTAATAAAGTGTTAAAATATAATACATATACTCTTGTAATAAAATGTTTATAAAATTAATATTTATTTTTATATTCTTAAAGCTGTGTCTGTAAATTGATGGCTAACAAAACTAGGATTTTGGTCACTTCTAAAATGGAGCACTTAAAGAAAGCTGACAAAATATTAATTTTACATGAAGGTAGCATCTATTTTTATGGGACATTTTATGAATTACAAAGTCAGCGGCCTGATTTCAGCTCGAAGCTCATGGGGTGTGACACTTTTGACCAGTTTACTGCAGAACGAAGAAATTCAATCATAACTGAGACTTTACGGCGTTTCTCATTAGAAGGAGATACTTCTGTGTCCTGGAATGAAACCAAAAAGCCTTCTTTTAAACATACTGGAGAGTTTGGTGAAAAAGGAAGAACTCCATTCTCAATTCAATCAACTCTATAAGGAAATTTTCAGTTGTACAAAGGACTTCATTACAAATGAATGGTATCGATGGAGCTTCTGATGAACCTTTAGAGAGAAGACTATCCTTAGTTCCCCATTCTGAACCTGGAGAGGGGATCCTTCCTCGGAGCAATGCAGTCAACAGTGGCCCCACATTTTTGGGAGGGAGGAGGCAGTCAGTTCTGAACCTTATGACCTGCTCCTCAGTGAACCAAGGTCAAAGCATTCATCGAAAGACAGCGACATCCACACGGAAAATGTCACTGGCTCCTCAGGCAAGCTTAGCCGAAATAGATATATATTCAAGACGGTTATCTCAAGATACTGGCTTGGAAATAAGTGAAGAAATTAATGAAGATGATTTAAGGGTGTGTATAAATTATCACTGTGGTGTTTGGTTTTCTCTTTTGGCCACAGAGTGGAATGAAATACAGAGTAAATATCAAATGTTATTTAAATTTGAGTTTAGGATGAGGTTTATTTTTAAGATTCCCAAAGTCCAAACTATATACATTATGAAGGCAACTTCAAAATGTAGAAGAATCAACTATTTCCTTTTGGGATTTCCTTTTGTCTCTTACCATAAGATGTATTGTAAGTCAAAGCAAGGGCTATTATTGGTTCCTTTTCTAAGCAGTAATAATCATCATTATCAATTAGAAAAATTATGAATTATTATAAATCTGTTTCGTTACCCCCCTTAAAACCTCTGTAGGAAGAAGTGGAGTGAAAATAAATACATAAACAAATAGTAGCTTCAGTTATTGAGAACCTAAAAATGTTTCTGTATGCAGGTAACCTCTCTAAGGCATATATACATCTAGTCTCTCAGCAGGACTAATTTTCTGGTTTATACATCAGTCTTGCCTGAGCTTAGTTAAACCTGAGCTTTTTCATCTTTTAAATTGGCTTTATACATAGGATTTCTGGGCAACTTTCTTTTAAATAAGGTTGTGAAATTCAACATATACTACTACCAACTTTCAGGTAGAAAGTATTTTATATTAAGTTCTAAAGAATAAAATGCTTTCTTTCTTAAAATAGGAAGCAGTAGGAAAGAGAAAGTTTTCATTTTTTAGTTTTACTAGAAAACTTTCTTCAGTGCCTTGGATGAAATAGTGTTATAATCAATTGATACGTTTAATAGCTTAGATCAATTAAGAGTAGTATGAACTTTGGCAAGTTGCATGTCATTTAATGTCTCAGGGCCAAAGTTTTCTTCTTTGTTAAATGAGGGAACAGAATAGGTGATCTCTAAAGTACCTACTTTGTGTTTCTATAATTTTGAAAAAGGTTTCCTGAAAGATAATTTATCTATATGGTTGTAATTAGCAATCTGAATGAATTTCTCAAACTTGATTCTATAAATTGAATGGTAAAGATGATCACTTTGACTGATAATATTTGTTGATCGCTTCTAGTGCCATGAACATAGAATAGAAAGGACCTGTCATTAGCCTCATTTACAGATAAGAAAACTAAATTTTAGGAAAGTTTAGCTGCCTGAATTCAAGCAGCTCCTAGGAGGGCAATGGTAGAGTCCAGTATCAAAACCAGGTTTATTTGACTTCAGAAACCTTTATACCTAACGAGTGTGCCATATTCTGATTTCATAGGGTTCTTTTCTCTGAGGTTCTAGCACTTCTGTGAATTTTGTTGGTAATAAAAACTATCCTTTCTGTTTGAAATATCTAGAATTTCTCTCTTTCAAATTATTGAACTATAGCTCTCAAATGACAGGTGAAAACAGGGTTAGAGTTATATAACAAGTCATAGTTGGGAAAGAGAATCCTAGCTTACAAAATGTAAAAGCATCAGGCAGCCTTCAAATCTATTGGAAGACCACTAGAGCTGGTAAAATTCCAAACTGTATTTTTCCATGGAACCCCCCGCCCCAACAAAGGAAAGAGTTAAATCAGAGGGATTCTGGGAAGCTTCAATTCACCAGTACCATGGGGTTTCCCTTGTAGCTCAGTCGGTAAAGAATTTGCCTGCAGTGCAGGAGACCCGGGTTCGATCCCTGGGTTGGGAAGATTCCCTGGAGAAGGAAATGGCAACCCACTCCAGTATCCTTGCCTGGAAAATCTCATGGACAGAGGAACCTGGTGGATTGTAGTCCATGTGGTCGCAAAGAGTCGGGCACGACAGAGCGACTCACACACACACACAACACACATTTATTGATAAAATATGTGACACTGTTAAGCATTAAAATGGTAAAATTGTCCAAAAACAATACAGTTGTATTGTCAGTGATACTATGTTCACAGTTTAAAGAATTGCAGTGTTTCTCATTTTTGCAGAAAGCTATCTTGCTCCAGTTTTACTGGCTGTGAAGTGACATAGCATGTGTCATTCCTAATGGTTTATATTCATTGCAATTCACTTAGTTTTAGATAGTAATATTTCTTTATTTCCTCACATTCAAAATAAGACCACAATTGTTGTGTGAAATTATATTGTCTCATTGTAATAACCAGGATTTTTTTTTTTACAGGATTGCTTTTTTGATGATGTGGAGAACATACCAGCAGTGACTACCTGGAACACATACCTTCGATATATTACTGTCCACAAGAGTTTAATGTTTGTGCTAATTTGGTGCTTAGTCGTGTTTCTGGTTGAGGTAAGAATTTTCTATTATAACATATTAATTAGATTTAAAGTTAATTAGGAATAGTTTGGGAGGACATATATATATGTATACACATGTATACTTATGTATACTTGTATGTGTGCTAATTTGCTTTAATTGTGTCTGACTTTTTGCAACCCTATGAACTGTAGCCTTCTCTGTCCATGGGTTTCCCAGGCAAGAATACTGGAGTGGGTTGCCATTTCCTTCTCCATACATATACATAAATATAAGTGTATATGTATATATGTAATTATATATTATAAAATTATTTTGTTACTTCATACATAGTATATAAAATATATGAAGAATTTTTAATGGAGTGATTCAAAACCTCAAAGTAGAATGCTCTGTATGAATTGAAATTAACAAAGAAAATTATTTGTACTAAATTTTAAACTCATTTGACTCTTATTAAATATGCTGATGACGAATCACCACCTTTAAAATACTACTGCCTCACAAAATTAAATAAATATGTATTAGTGGCTTTGCAACCATTTTAAACAAGCCTTTCAAAGATTCAGATCACCCATTTGCTTCAGGATTCTTTTGTTTTCACGCCACTGGTGTGATCTCTTTACCATGCCCCTGGAAAAGAGATACATCAAATCACCAGGTTAAAATAAAAGAGGGGGTCGCACATTACCAGTTCAGCACCAGGTAAGAGGTTTCTGAATGTGGTTAATGGATGAGGTTTTTCTCTAGGTCAGGAGGAGCCACTTAAATGTTAAAAGAGGCTTGGCAGAGGATGTCTACGGTAAAGTGGCTTTGAGGCAGGATGGAGAATGCCCTTTGATTGTCTAAAGGAGGCAACTGTAACTCAAAACCAGCCAATGGCTTCCCATAAGGAAATCTGGGATCAGTTTCACTAAAAGTTATTTAACAACATAAGATGAAGATACAGATTTCTTTTTTTTCATTTAAACATTTTCTACTTTTTAAATGTGGGTTGTTGGCTAAAGTAAAACAAGCAAATGAACACTATGTGGGTACAAGAAAACACATCTGGATTGGATTCAGCCTTGTATGACCACACTAGGTAAATCTCAGAGAATACTGCTGGATGTCTCCCACTGTAGAGCCTGAGTCCAACATGAAGACCCAGGTTGCCTTCACAGGAGATATGACCTGGGTGAAGTATTGCCTCTCCTGAGCGCATATAGTTCTATGCATACATGAAACCCAAGCTTAAAACTCCATCATTGTCTTATTGTTTAGTCACTAAGTCGTGTCCAGCTCTTTTGTGACCCCACAGACTGGAGCCCGCCAGGCTCCCTGTCTGTGGGATTTCCCAGGCGAGAATACCAGAGTGGGTTGTCATTTCCTCCTTGAAGGGATCTTTTTGACTCAAGGATTGAACCCACATCTCCTGCATTGGCAGGCAGATCAAATGTTATCACTCTTCCCTGACCAAGTAGTGGAAAATATCTAAAGGTATATACCAAAAGTTTTATATACCACTTTACCTATAGAGTATTGGTTTCCATTTGATCTTTGAGTTTTGATGATATCTTATCTTTTGCTCTCCTATTATTTTTACATTAATAAAACAAATGGAGGCTGGATGTGAGGTACAATACAGCAGAGTGCCACCTCTGGAATCAGACTGACCTGGCTGTGAATTTTAATTCTTTGTTCTTAACACTGTTAACACTGAACAAGTTAGATAAACTCTCTTGAGCCTCAGTTTCCTCATCTATAAAATGGAGGTTGTAATAGTACCCATTTCTTAGGTCATTTCTGTGAGTGAAGAGATGATTATAAAGCACTTACTGTAGGGCTTGGCACTTAGTGAGCAATGTTAGTTGCTATTCTGACTAATATCCTTAACGTCTATCATCGTTATAAGAGCTCAAGCTAGTCTGAAGCGAACAAGTCCACAGCAGAGATATAATGAAATTTTCAATAATCCCTTTTATACTTTAATGAAAATATGGGGCTGAGTAACTTGACACTCTCACATGAGTAACAAATTGCATTGAAATGTATTTTTAATTTACCTCATTTATCTCTGCCAGTTATGCCAAATGACCAACATTAATGTGAATCAAACTCATTCTTGTGTCACATTTAATCTCAAACCAGTGCTTTGTTAATAATTTGAACCTTTTCATTGAAGCTCAACATTGCTTGAATGTCTAGTTTTATGAGAAAAAATGGTTTTGTGAATGTGGTCGTGATTTATATTCACTTACAAGACTCTTGCCCATGGAAAGCTATTAGTTCAGATCAGTTCAGTCGCTCAGTCATGTCTGACTCTTTGCGACCCCATGAATCGCAGCACGCCAGGCCTCCCTGTCCATCACCAACTCCCGGAGTTCACTCAGATTCATGTCCATCGAGTCAGTGATGCCATCCAGCCATCTCATCCTCTGTCGTCCCCTTCTCCTCCTGCCTCCAATCCCTCCCAGCATCAGAGTCTTTTCCAATGAGTCAACTCTTCGCATGAGGTGCCCAAAGTACTGGAATTTCAGCTTTAGCATCATTCCTTCCAAAGAAATCCTAGGGCTGTAGAGCTGAATTTATACACCTTTCAAAACAGTGTAGGTAATTAATTAGTGACTAAGCATTGAGCCACTGAGCATATGTACAATATTATTAGCTTGCTTACTCAAGATGACAGTGGTCCTTTGTCTTCAGGCTGGAATCCAAACTATAACACAGGATGTAAATGTTGTATAACTTCCCATTATTTTGTTTTATTTTTTTACTTTACAATACTGTGTTGGTTTTGCCATACATCAACATGAATCTGCCATGGGTGTATATAAGTTCCCATTCCTGGACTCCCCTCCCATCTCCCTCCCCATAACATCCCTCTGGGTTATCCCAGTGCACCAGCCCCAAGCATCCTGTATCTGGCATTGAACCTAGACTGGCGATTCATTTCTTATTTGATATTATACATGTTTCAATGCCATTCTCCCAAATCATCCTGCCCTCTCCCTCTCGCACAGAGTCAAAAAGTCTGTTCTGTACATCTGCGTCTCTTTTGCTCAAGTCTCACATACAGCGTTATTGTTACCATCTTTCTAAATTCCATATATATGTGTTAGTATACTGCATTGGTGTTTTACTTTCTGGCTTACTTCACTCTGTATAATCGGCTCCAGTTTCATCCACCTCATTAGAACTGATTCAAATGTATTCTTTTTAATGGCTGAGTAATACTCCATTGTGTATATGTACCACAGCTTTCTTATCCATTCATCTACTGATGGACATCTAGGTTGCTTCCATGTCCTGGCTATTATAAACAGTGCTGCAATGAACATTGGGGTACATGTGTCTCTTTCATTTCTGGTTTCCTCGGTGTGTGTATGCCCAGCAGGGGATTGCTGGGTCATAAGGCAGTTCTATTTGCAATTTTTAAGGAATCTCCACACTGTTCTCCATAGTGGCCGTACTAGTTTGCATTCCCACCAACAGTGTAAGAGCGTTCTCTTTTCTCCACACCCTCTCCAGCATTTATTGCTTGTAGACTTTTGGATCTCAGGCATTCTAACTGGTGTGAAATGGTACCTCATTGTGGTCTTGATTTGTATTTCTCTGATAATGAGTTATGTTGAGCATCTTTTCATGTGTTTGTTAGCCATCTGTATGTCTTCTTTGGAGAAATGTCTATTTAGTTCTTTGGCCCATTTTTTTGATTGAGTCATTTATTTTTCTGGAATTGAGCTGCATGAGTTGCTTGTATATTTTTGAGATTAAAAACTTGTCTTTTTGTAGGAAAAAAAAATTGATAATATAATTTTCTAGGCAAGATATAATATGATAAATTATGATTCTTTTTGAGTTAGTGTCCTGAATGCATTTCCAATTAAGTGACTCTCAAAATTTTGAATAACAAAAACTTAGTGATAGTAGACAAATAGTGACCATTTTCATTATGTGCATAGTTATACAGCTAAACAAATCATTCAGATGTTCACAGTTCTCTCATATTCTTTGAATCAAAATTTACATAATTTTTCTTTTAGACTCAGCTCCTTTCTTGAGACCAGTGGGCCCTTTCTCACTACCATTGACATATCTCATGTGTGCTTTGCATCATAGTACAGGTACTAATCCAGGAAGATAGTTTAGATCTTTTAAACTTGTTTAATAGAGCTTCATACTCAACATGATCAGAGACCCAAAGAAAAGTTAAGATCCACTTCTTCCCTTGTGAAAGTGATGTATCCATTTTTAGTTTTCACAAGGGCCATACTTTGATGTAGATTTGTAGTATATATAATTATAATTTTGATTATATAGAATTATAATTTTATAGAATGGGTTTTTGCAGAGGTTTTATTTTTTTTAATGTATTTATTTTTAACTGAAGGATAATGTCTTTACAATATTGTGTTGGTTTCTGCTATACATAAACATGAATCAGCCATAGGTATACCAGGGAACATTTCATGCAAAGTAAAGGACAGAAATGGTATGGACCTAACAGAAGCAGAAGATATTAAGAAGAGGTGGCAAGAATACACAGACAAACTATACAAAAAAGATCTTCATGACCCAGATAATCATGATGGTATGATTGCTCACCTGGAGCCAGACATCCTGGAAATGTGAAGTCAAGTGGGTTTTCTGTGCATTCTTGTCACCTCTTCTTAATATCTTCTGCTTCTGTTAGGTCCATTTAGTGTCTGTCCTTTATTGTTTCCATATTTGCATGAAATGTTCCCTTGGTATCTCTAATTTTCTTGAAGAGATCTCTAGTCTTTCCCATTCTGTTGTTTTCCTCTACTTCTTTGCATTGTTCACTTAAAGGGCTTTCTTTTCTCTCCTTGCTATTCACTGGAACTCTGCATACAAATGGGCATATAGTTCCTTTTCTCCTTTGCCTTTAGTTTCTCTTCTTTTCTCAGCTATTTGTCAGGCCTCCTCAGACAACCATTTTGCCTTATTGCATTTCTTTTTCTTGAGGATGATTTTGATCACAGCCTCCTGTACAGTGTTACAAACTTCTGTCCATAGTTCTTCAGGCACTCTATCAGATCTAATCCCTTGAATCTATTCGTCATTTCCACTGTATAGTCATAAGGTATTTGATTTAGGTTATACCTGAATGGCATAGTGGTTTTTCCTATGTTCTTCAATTTAAGTCTTAATTTTGCAAAAAGGAGTTCATGATCTGAGCCATAGTTAGTTCCCGGTCTTGTTTTTGCTGACTGTACAGAGCTTCTCCATCTTTGGCTGCAAAGTCTCATTTCAGTATTGACCATCTGGTCATGTGCGTCTGCAGAGACAGTTCTTGTGTTGTGAAAGAGGGTGTTTATTTATGACCAGCATGTTCTTTGGCAAAACTGTTAGCCTTAGCTCTTCTTCATTTTGTACTCCAAGGTCAAACAAACCTAGACAGCATATTAAAAAGCAGAGATATCACTTTGCCTACAAAGGTCTGTGTAGTCAAAGCTATGGTTTTTCCAGTAGTCATGTATGAATATGAGAGTTGCCAAGAAGGCTGAGCACTGAAGAACTGATGCTTTCAAATTATTGTGCTGGAGAAGATTCTTGAGATTCCCTTGAATAGCAAGGAGATCAAATCAGTTGATCCTAAAGGCAATGAAACCTGAATATTCATTGTAATGATTTGTGTTGAACCTGAAGCTCCAAAATACTTTTGCTATCTACTACAATTAGCTCACTGGAAAAGACTGAGCTGGGAAAGATTGAGGGCAATAAGGGAGAAGAGGGAGACAGGATGAGATGGTTGGGAAAGATTGAGGGCAATAAGGGAGAAGAGGGAGACAGGATGAGATGGTTGGATGACATTACTCACTGACTGGACATGTTTGAACAAACCCCAGCAGATAGTGAAGGACAGGGAAGCCTGGCGTGCTACAGTTCGTGATGTTGCAGTCACACATGACTTAGCTACCGAACAGCAACAATTTATCAATAGTGTGTTAATTTATTAAGTGAATCAGTATACCTTTATATTTTTGTGCTGTTTTCTTTATGATAGGATAGTATCTTAGTTAAGTTCTTAGATATTAGAACCAAGAATATAGGCTTTAAAATTTCTATTATGTTGGTCTCGCTAGTGCTCCTATTTGGCAGTGCATCATTACTAGATAGAAAAGAAATGCAAATAATAAAATAGGAGGCAGTGCCCACCTTTTCTTTTGCAACAACCAGAGGATATTATTGTTGCCTTGAATAACTAAAGATCATGTTTAGTCCTTTTTTTCCTGTGTTTTAAGAAATGTGTTAGAGAACTGCTATGTACTATTCTTATATGACTTTCTCTCTGCTTTTTTTTAAGTATTTTATTTTTTACAATTTATTTATTAATTTTTGGCTATTCTGCATCTTCATTGTTGGGCAGGCTTTTCTGGTGTGTAGCTGTGGTGAGTGGGGACTGCTCTGTAAGTTGCAGTGTATGGGCTTGTCATTGCAGTGGTTTTTCTTGTTGCTGATTGCAGGCTCCAGGGCACATGGAGCTCGGTAGTTGTAGCTCCCGGGTTTTAAAGCACAGGCTTAGTAGGGGGCTTCCCTGGTGGCTCAGTGGTAAAGATTCTGCCTGGTGATGCAGGAGACAGGAGTTTAATCCCTGCTCTGGGAAGAACCTATGTGTTGTGCAGCAGCAAAGTCTGTCCTCTTTGTTTCTTAATGAGGAATCCCTCAATATAGAATATGCTTCCATAATATGTTAATGATAGTTATACCTTTTTTGATAGTAATACTTTCAAGGCAGTATTGCTTAGCAAGGGTCTGTGTTTTAGGGCATGATTTAACCTGCAAAGCATTAAAATCTGTGATTAAGTCTTGACAAGGTGTCACTTTACTCTTACTGCCTCTTACTCTTTACTCATTCATTCAGCCACTTACTCATTCAACACTTTTTCAAGTTCTTCAATATGCCAAGCATGATTCTATATGCTCTGTTTACAGTGAAGAACAAAACAGAACATAACAATGGATTACACCAGTGTACTTATGTTTACAGTGTAAACAGAATTCATAATGCTGTATTCCTTTGGTGAAAGCTCAAAATGCCAATACTGTTTTAATAGGTCTTCATTTATACATAGATCATGTGTGGCTTGGAAGGTAGCTCTGAATTCTACATATGTACAGAACTTATGACTTGGTACTGGCTCTTTATACTACATGAAATGTCATCTGCATTTTAAAATGTTTTCTATGTGATTAGTGTTTAATTTCTTTCTGTTTAAATAATTTTATTTGCAATTATATAATTATAAATAAAATTTTATAATTTCCATTTTGTATTTAAATGTTTTAAGATAAAAAAAAATGTGTGTTTTTAAGTATCTTCTTATTCATCCCTCCCTTTGTTTATTAAGGATAGATTTAGTGAATGTCTCCTGGATATTGTTATAGACACTAAGCTAAGCATGCAGTGGTAAAGAGGACAGATGGCTCCTCCTTGATCTTATGAAGCACTTTCTGAGGGAGAAGATGGATGGTAAATAAATTTTGATGGAAATAATCACAGAATGTAGAGAGTTTCAGAAAGAGATAAATAGGCTAAAATAAAGCTGGGCAAAGAGGACAGGAAGGTCTTCCTGAAGAAATGACATTTAGTTGACACCTGAAAGATAGAAAGTACTCAGACATGCAGAAACTGGGACAAATGCAAAGGAGCTGGGAAAGTGGTGAATTGTGGAAACTGAGGGAAGGCCAGCACATCTGGAGGAATGGGAGAAAGTGGTGAGTGGCATATCGTGTGGAGACACTGGAAAAGTAAATCAAAGCCAGGTAGGCAGAAGGGTTCGCTGAAGAACTTCAGTTTTATTTTAAGTGCAATAGGAAACCTTTGAAAGCCTTCTTTCAAGGTATGATATGATTTTTTTAATGTTTAAAAAGATTACTGTGGTATATGAAAATGGATTGGATGGGGACATGAGGGAAGGCAAGAACATCTGTTATGCCAGGAAAAGATTGCTCTTATTAACTAGGCTAAACAGCCACAGCGTTCAGACCCTTAAGGCATATTTAAAAGTCTGCAGATATTTCAGTGAAATATTTAAGAGTATCTACTTTGAAGCTCATTGAAGTTCTTCATGATGGACCACCAGACCACCTTACCTGCCTCCTGAGAAATCTGTATGCAGGTCAAGAAGAAACAGTTAGTACTGGACATGGAACAACAGACTGGTTCCAAACTGGGAAAGGAGTATGTCAAGGCTGTTTATTGTCACCCTGCTTATTTAACTTATATGCAGAGTACATCATGCGAAAGGGCATGCTGGATGACACACCAGCTGGAATCAAGATTGCCAGAAGAAATATCAATAACCTCAGATATGCAGATGATACCACCCTTATGGCAGAAAGTGAAGAGGAACTAAAGAGCCTCTTGATGAAGGTAAAAAGGAGAGTGAAAAGACTGGCTTCAATATCAACATTCACAAAACTATGATCATGGGATCTGGTCCCATCACCTCATGGCAAATAGATGGGGAAATAGTGAGAGACTTTATTTTCTTGGGCTTCAAAATCAGTGCAGATGATGACTGCAGCCATAAAATTAAAAGATGCTTGCATGACAAACCTAGACAGTGTATTAAAAAGTAGCAATGTCACTTTGCCAACAAAGGTCACTTTGCCAGACATGGTTTTTCCAGTAGCCATGTATGGATGTGAGAGTTGGACTATAAAGAAAACTGAGCGTTGAAGAATTGATGCTTTTGAACTGTGGTATTGGAGAAGACTCTTGAGAGTCCCTTTGCAAAGACATCCAACCAATCGATCCCAAAGGAAATCAGTCTTGAATATTCTTTGGAAGGACTGATGCTAAAGCTGAAACTCCAATACTTTTGCCACCGGATGCAAAGAACTGACTCCTTAGAAAAGACCCTGATGTTGGAAAAGATTGAAGGCAGGAGGTGAAGGGGACAGCAGAAGATGAGATGGTTGGATGGCATCACCTACTCAATGGACATAAGTTTGAGCAAGCTCTGTTAGTTGGTGATGGACAGGGAAGCCTGGCGTGCTGCAGTCCATGTGGTCTGAAAGAGTCGGACATGACTGAGTGACTGAACTGAACTGAAGTTCTTCATGATAAAATGTTGGCTCATTATACCTCTTTTGGTTATATTCACATTTTTGAACCTTTTCTATACCTGATCTTGGCAGTGTTCTCTTTTCATGCCTATTTTCTTTTGTGGTGAGTGTCAGACTTGTACTGGCCAGGTTATGTAATGGTAGGTTCCTCCTAGGTCTTGAATATATTCTTGCTCTAGTTCTCCATCCCATCTTGTTTTTGAAACCATACTGTTGGGGTTTTACTACATACATGATCAACCTTTATCTATCACATCTCCAAGGATGTTTACTAGTTCGTTTATCATAATAAGTCTTTCAGATATAGGCACTTGGCTTCTCTTTGAATATGTATATGGTATGGTCCTCTAGTCCCAACGTGCCATTGTTTTTTAAATTATACAGACAAATCATCTATATAATTTAAATCATGAATTAGCTTCTAAATACTGGCTACTAGTTTTTCATTTGAGGTCATCTGCAAAGTCTGTGAGTTATCATGCTGACTGTTCATGGATCTATCCTTAGGGAACACTGTCCTCAGTGTGTGCAGGTGGTGAGCATGTGCATGCCCAGTGTGTCCAACTCTTGGCGACCCCATGGACTGCAGCCCACCGGGCTCCTCTGTTCATGGAATTTTCCAGGCAAGAATACTGGAGTGGGTTGCCATTTCCTCCTCCAGGGGATCTTCCCAACCCAGGGATCAAACCCACATCTCTTATGTCGCAGGCAGATTATTTACCACTGAGCCACCTGGGAATAAGTACTCTGGCTAAAACCCTACAGAGCTAATAGGCTTAGTTTATCCATGCACTGTCCAGGACAGTATCTACCTGCTATGTATGACAATGTAAATTAAGTTATTTAAAATGAAACAAAATATAACATTCAGTTCCCCAATCACCCACACTGGCCACATTTCAAGGGATCAAGTGCCACTTGTATTAACTGATAATGACACCAAACAGTGCAGATACTGAACATTTCTATTTCTGTGGAAGTTTCTGTTGGACATTGCTGATCTAGACTATACCCTTTTCAACATGATAAGGAATGCTTCTTCAAACCCTAACAAAGCTGAAAATAACGACCTTTTTACTTTTGTTCTTTTTTGTTCTTTAGCCTTTCAGGACTTGTCATTCTATAATAAACTGCATGAACTTCATAACCTCAGACATTTTAGAAATTAAATGCTAGAACTTGCCTGCTCAATTGTTTATACATGCCCCACACATTTTTATTAAAGTCATTATGTCAAGTCCTTGGAAACATTTGTGTTCTAGTCAGTAAAAGTAGTTTGGGTTGATAGTTCCATAAGTGGTCTCTGTTGACAAGAGCCGTGAAATACCTTTATACTGCACAGATTAGACCAGGGTCTTTGAACAACTGATTTGGCTTTTCCATAGTAAATATTATAGAATATTTATTTCTTGGATTTACTCACATTCAGAGAAGTTGGAATGCCAACACTGTTGACACTTCTTTCATTGGAACAAAGAGGGACCATAATAACCGAAGAGTAACTGAGAAATACACCCTTTGATTTGATTAGTAATTTGATTAGTATTGGGAAATCAGAAAACATTTGTATTGAAACAGAGACTTTTGAAGTAGCAAGATTATCGCTCACTTTCTTGTCATTTTGAATTCACCTGAATTTCAAGGAGACAAAGTTACTTTTTGTCAATAGGTGCATGGAGGCCATGTGTAATGAAAAAAGTAGGAAATTGTGAATGATGCCGTTAGCTTTTTCATTATGATATTCCAATCTGATAGGCAAATTTACCTGAAGTGGGGCTTCCCTTGTAGCTCCGTCAGTAAAGAATCTACCTGCAATGCAGAAGACATGGGTTCAGTTCCTGGGTCTGGAAGATCTCCTGGCAAAGGAAATGACAATCCACTCCACTTCTTGCCTGGAGAATTCCATGGACTGAGGAGCCTGGCAGGCTGCCATCCATGGGGTTGCAAAGAGCCAGACACAACTTAATGACTAAACCACCACTATATACTATTTAGACTATAAGACTTCATAATGTAATTTCTTAATTACTGCTATTTTCCATAATTTTTATATGGTATTGTTAAATGCTTAAGTTGATTCTGAAATAATACATAGATTTCTTATAGCAAGCATATTTGTTTCTCCTCTATTTATTTTTGGTCTGTGTTCATTTTCAGATTTTTTTATTTTACTTATAGTTTCTCCTATTTCTCTATTTGATTCTTTGTTAAAGTTATTATTGGCCTAATTGCATACTATGTCTTATAATTGTGTAAATATTTCTAGTATTATGATTGTGTTGGTATCATCACAAGATTGTTTCCCCCACAGTGTTTAGGAAATTGGAATGCCAAATTGAAATAGAACAGAGTTCAGAAAATAAACAAATCATAGTAGTTCTTTTTTTCAGTTAAGATATAGAATATATGTTCCTCAGCCCAAAATTTCCACCATGAGAAAGCCCACATAGTGTCAGTAGTATCTGTTTTAATGTGAATGTGCCTTATCTTTACTAAAAACTGTGAATTTTTGCACTTTTGAAATGTTAACCAAATTTCCTGAATATGTATCTCATCCTTTCTCATAACTAATTGGCCTTAGAGTTATGAGTTCCTCATAATCATTGTATGACAAATGAAATTATTTATAGCCACCAACGAGATCAATTATCTGCCAGCAGGCTGAGAGTAATCCTTCATAAGAAACAAACTTTATTAGTTAAAACATTTAACTGCAGTGTTAGCTCTTCTGTGAGGTTCAATGAATAGTTCCTGTTGAATGAAGGAGAGAAATAAATAAGTATTTTATTCGGTGAAATTTGAATTCCATTAGCTTAACATGTTCTCACCTCAAATAGTAGTTCCTAGAACAATTATTGCAGCTTTTGGACCCAGAAGAGTAAAGCCAAGGAAAATAAAATTGTGTGTATTTTGATATTGGTCCTGATGGAATTAGATGTGGGTTGGAGAAGGAAATGACAACCCACTCCAATGTTCTTGCCTAGAGAATCCCAGGGACGGGGGAGCCTGGTGGGCTGCCATCTATGCGGTCGCACAGAGTCAGACATGACTGAAGCGACTTAGTAGTAGTGGGAAAACGGGAAAAGATGATGGAAAAGAGTCAAGTATGTATTATTCCCTTCCAGGTGGCTGCTTCTTTGGTTGTGCTGTGCCTGTTTCCGCAGTGAGTATTCCATGTCCTATTGTGGATTGTATTTTGTTCCTGTTGACTATTTGGGTTTTATTAAACATTGTAATTTCTACTCTGCTTCATTTCCCCACAGTAATGTAGTGGAGAATTGAGTTCTTTTGTTTAAAATTGTGTGTGCAGTTTTTGTCGCTCATTATCAATTTTTAAAAGATTTAGTTGTGTTTAGTTTCCATAAAATGCAATAACAATGTTTAAGATGACCTTGCACAGTTAGTATTTTCGCTGAGTATTTGAAATTTTATCTATTTCAGTGGTGGAAAGCTCAGTCTGCTTTATTGCAATACTAAGTCCTTCAGGCTAAAGGCATAAACTCTGCTAATGAAATATGTTATATTTCTTTGGACTCAAATTCAGCATCATTTACATGTATTGGTAATTCATTGGAAAAGTTTGGTTGTCAAATAATAATTTCCTTTTGCTTTACAGAATACTTTTTCAAGACAAAGGAAATAGTACTAAGAGTGCAAATAACAGTTATGCAGTGATCATCACCAGCACCAGCTCGTATTATATTTTTTACATTTATGTGGGAGTAGCTGACACTTTGCTTGCTCTAGGACTCTTCAGAGGTTTACCACTGGTGCATACTCTAATCACAGTGTCAAAAACTTTACACCACAAAATGCTACAGTCTGTTCTTCAAGCCCCTATGTCAACCCTCAACACGTTGAAAACAGGTACTTAACTAGATGTACAAGATGAAGCTGCTGCTCCTCCACAAAGAGGGCCTATAAGTTGGTTGATTTTGTAGTGGTAACATTGGCTTTGCATGGAGGCATTTGCCCTTTGTTCAGCTTCCTTATGTTGGGCATGGACCTGTCTCTGGTATTATAGGCTCTAAGGTACTGTCACTCTGTGTATTTCTGTTTATTAGAGAAGCACAGTTTGTCAGGACATGGTGCTAATGGGACTGTAGCAGCAGAAGCAGGCCCTTGAGTCAAATATCCTTCTCTCTTCAGACATTTGAGCTATTGAGATATATATTGGGATATTTGATAAAGATCCCTTGTAGGCATCTTGTCAATGTATAGTGCTGTTTAAAGGGGAGATGATTTGAAGAGATCCAAAAGCAAAATTCTTTTACTAATGAAGTGTTTTGATGAGATAGAGCAATCTAGTTTCATATAACTGTTCAAAGATAATCCCATAAATTCATTCCAGGTTTTATTTTAAATGGGTGGGGGTATCCCAGATATATTTTGAAAATACTTTTGACACTATCATAGAGGAGGTTGGTAAAGGAGTACAAGCTTTTAGTTATAAGATCAGTAAGGTCTGAAGATCTAATGTATAACGTGGTGACCATAACTGATAAGAACTGGAATATTTGATTATAAAGGAAAAAATAATTCCCAAGTCTGAGAGTTTTAGAGTGATCTGTATCTAAAAATCTCAAGAATTAGCCATCATTTTTTTCTGGGTAATAACATTTCAATGTTAATATTCAAGAGGATCTTCCTTATATTTATTCTGAAGCCCTCGTGAGTCACTAAGGTTTTGCTTCATTTGGATATACTCATCACCATGGTTCTGTTTTAGAGCTAAGATGTTTTAGACCTAAAAGGGAATGTCCAGTTACCTTCATCCAGTGATTTCATTTTTTTCAATGGGAGATCTGAGCTCCAGAGAAGGTAGGGGTTTTTACCCAAGATTCTAGCAGTGAGAAACAGGCAATGAGATATAATGGAAGGAGCATGGGCATTGTTTGAGGTCTGTCTTGTCCTCTTAAGAGTGATGATCATGGGCAAATTACTCTTCTGAGACTTGCATCCACATCTGTAAAATGAGAAAAGGAATATTTATCTCAAAAGACCATTGTCAAATGAAACAAGGTCATCACCTACTGGCCATTAACATAGCCAACATCAGGTCAGTGCCAATTACCCACTCTTATTCCCTTTCTATTTTTTCCCATCTGAAATATACTAAGCACCAGAATGATGTTTTTCTTTCTTTTTTTTACCAAAGTGACTTTCATTTTCTACAGAAAATGAATACCATAGGCTAATCCCCCACAATTTTGTACTTATTTATAAAAAGGTATACAAATATGATTGATTAAATGTTCTAAATAATATATCATTAATAAGGACTAGGAGATAGTGACAAAGAATAAGCATTGGATAATTCCTACATAAAGGTTTTTGCTGAGGGCTCAGATTGACACAAAATAAATGTGACATGGTCCCAGTGACCTCTAGAAGTTTCCAATCTAGAAGAAAGAGATAAGACATGTATACAAGCAACTATACAACATGTATATAATTATTATAACACAGAAGTGCTGACAAGATAAATCAAAAGTATTTAGTGTGCCCAGAGGAGGAAGGGATTAATTTGAACTGGTGCAAACATTGATGTGTCCTTGCCAGAGAGGCATTTGAATAGGGCCAGAAAGGAGACAATAATTTTTAATGAGGGGAAAAGGTTTTCAGGCAGAGGGAAACACATAGGAAGTGCGAAGAAATAGGAGAGAGTAAAGAGTGTTTAAAGAATAAACCAGATTGATTGAAATAGAATGTTTGAAAAGAGGAAGCTTGTTCCTCCGATGGCTTAAGGTCAAAATCATGGAAGTTATTAAGTATTAAACTAAGAAATTATGACTTTATCCTGAAGTTCATGGGGAGGGTAAATGATAAGATTCAATCTTATCAAAAACAATTTGTACAATATTATGTTATACTTTAATTGTATGTGTAACTCACCCCTAGGCAACGAATTCCTTAAGGGCAAAGAGCATTGGCTGATCCACGTCTGTTATCTCAGTGCCTAGCATTGTGCCCAGTGCCCTGTAGACATTCCATGTGTGATATTTTTTTCACCCAAGGAAAAAATGATCAGACTTACAAATCTGAGTCTGTAATTTAGAAGACAGGCTGAAGTTAAACTGGTTCAGTGAAGATGGTAGAAAAGGAGAACAAGGCCAAAGAAGGCCACACGGTGGGCAGAGAGGGTTTGAGAACAGCCACAGGTTGTGCTGAGGTGTGTCAGAAAGGTGTGGAAGTTGAAAATTAGGGAGGCTCTACATTACGAAATAAGGGAATGATGAAAGCATAGCCAGAAAATTATCACAAAACATAGGGTTATAAGTGTGGGATTATAGTAGTAGGAGGGTGCCTATTCCTGACGTAATCTGTGATAGGGCTTTCTTAGAGATGTTGGGCTTTGCATGAATCTTGCAGCAATCTGTATTTCATAAAAGTTTACAAGTAGAGACAATAACTTGGACACAGAGTTATTTAGAATCTTTGTACAAAAAGTTTCTTAGAATCCTTGTTGTTTGTTGTCATTCAGTCACTAAATCATGTCCGACTCTTTGTGACTCCACAGACTGCAGGGCTCCAGGCTCCCATCCTTCACTGTCTCCCAGAGTTGACACAAACCATGTCCATTGAGTCAGTGTTACCATTCAATCATCTTCTCATCCTCTGTTGCCTCTCCTCCTCCTGCCCTCAGTCTTTCCCAGCATCAGAGAATCCTTGTAGAACACTGAAATTGTCTATAGCCTTATATATCTGATTATATGTTCATTTATATTTGAGTTCTGAATGCTTCTGCTATGATCCACGTTTATCAAATTTTGGTAAATCTTTTTAAGATTACTAGTTTTTGAAGAATTTTTCTTTACCTTGCAGGTGGGATTCTTAATAGATTCTCCAAAGATATAGCAGTTTTGGATGATCTTCTGCCTCTTACCATATTTGACTTTATTCAGGTTTGTAAAAATAAGTATTCTTAAGTGACTTCACTTGGTTGCACTTTTAAAAGTACTTAGAAACATTGTAAAGAGTAAATTAATTCTTGCTTGTTTTTCATTGTTTAAGAGTTTGAACTGTGTCTAGTATATGAATCTTTTCAATATTAAAAATCTTCAAGATACTCATAAATTCAGTAAATTCAATAATAAGTCAAAACTGTAAGGCAATTCCTCATTTAGATACAATAGCTCTCTACTTAGAAGTGATTTAAGACTCAGGCCACTTTCCCCCAAATCACTGTCCATGAAGTGTGACGTTTTTGACATTGGCATCACCTTTGATAGAAGTCACCTACCTTCAGACGGCCTGGGTTACAATGACAACCAGTCGGTTTCCTGGTGGACTGTAGTTTCACCCAATCTCATCCATGAACAACTTTGGTACAGATGGCTAGTTAGCAGTCTGGCAGTAAGGACCATAATGATGGGACAGAAATATAGGTAAGTTTTCAGGCAGGTGAGAGAGGAAGAAAAATTCAGGTTTAGTGAGGATTATCCCTGGGTTATAGATCTGAAGGCATCTCCAGGGCAGGCTGACTCTGAGCATGTGTGCTGGGGATGGGGGAGATGGTGAAATGGAGCAGAGAAGATGAAGGTGACCTAGGGGTAACCACACTACGATTCCATTAAGTGATAGAACTTGAGTGTTGTGAGTTAATAACCTTGGCTATTGAACCAGGTTTGAAAGCAGATTCCTGGCTGGCTTGGGTTGAGCCTCAGGGAGTAAATGACAATGCAGTCTCAGTGACCTCCTTGGAGACAATTGGAACGGGATGCTGCCCATCTCGGGATGAGTTGCCCCTTTCTCCTCATCCCCCACCCTTTTTCCCAATCCCACCACTGAGAACCTGTGAAATAAAATAAAGCCTGCCACTTTTGTGTGTATACACAATGATGTTGGCAGGTGCACACAAACCAGATTGCCAGTTTGCCTCATCTGAAATGATTGGCACAGCCAAACATGTTAACCATTCCAAGTGAACTTTAGTATTTTGAGTTTCCTTCAGTTACTCTGTTTAGGGATATAACTAAGCAGCTGCTGCTGGAATTCATTAAAAAAATGCTTTGAGTTCATTATGTAAAGAAGTGTTGCCCATGTCTTTAATTTCTGGACATTTCTTCCTTGTTCTATGCTTATAAATAACCAGATTGAAGTATAATATTGAATCAGTTAAAAAATGGAACATGGACATCTTGACATGATTGCAAAAGGATTCGTGAATGTTAGCCCTTGCTAATTTTTTTCTTTAAAAACTTTTGTGGCCTGCTGAGTATTTTCTGAATCAGCGCAAGATTCATTTCAGAAATCCTTTGGGAGAGTTTCTTTTTGAACATGTATTTTATGAATTAGCACTTTTGGACACATGTAATAGTCTCATTCTTTCTCTTACAGTAATTTGAATAGTTTCTGCTCAACTTCTAGTGTTTTGGCGTTCACTAGTCGTTGCCTCATAAGTGACTGGGCAGGGTTCCTTTATGTTGATTTCCCTATTTTGTTTAGAAGAGGGTCTCGTTGATTTCCCTATTTTGTTTAGAAGAGGGTCTCACATTATGGAAGCATGATATGGCAATCAAATACAATACAAATCTGATTAATTTTGATTTTATTAAAAAATGCATGCATTAGAATGTCCTTTAAATTGTGAGCTCTGTTGGTTACACTTATGTTCAGGTTAATGAAATTCCTTTTTAGTCACATTTCAGAAGCAGGTTTTTCACAGGATAAGGCGCACCTATGAATTTCTTTTTTCAAAAAAAGTGTAATTTATACTAACTCTAGTTCTTAACATTTGATAATGTTCTGGGAAATTAGCTTTCTGGCTTGGACATTGTATAGTGAAAATGAAAGATCCAGATTCTGTTTTGCAAATAACACTATTTATTTTACTTTGAGTAAGACACTTAATCTCTAAGGATCTCAGGTTTCTAAAATGAGGAAGATGTCTGATGATGATCACTTTCAAACACTCGTCTCCTGCATTGCAGGTGAATTCTTTACCCACTGAGCCCCCTGGGAAGCTCACAGAGATAAGTAGGATGCTAGGATACATTTTTTTTTCTGTGTGGCTTCAAGTTCAAATTTGTCACATTATGGTGTTCATTGCCTGGTTTTAAATAGATATTTATCAATCAGTCAGTGACTTAATACACCTTCTAAATGATTTCGAAGTGATCCCTCATTCTTATTATCTGCTCCAGTTACACAGGCAACACTGTGTGCCCTTCTGTGTCAGGAATACTTTGAAGCTGATTTTGGGGGATGAAAATGGTGCCTTGCAGGTTTTATAGTCTGATATTTTTTCCCCTAGAATTTTAGGACTTTGATAAGCTCGAATGGGAATTAAGATCTGTACTCGTATTTCCATCTTGTATTTAAGTCTATTTATTTATTTTGCTGTCCTCTCTTTAATACACCTGGTCTGGTATGATTTGTTTCTTATTCAGTATGAATTAAAAGCTAGGACAGAATTTGAAGTTTCTTTGTGTAATTAGAATATCAAACATATTAAACTGGTGCCTTTAGTTTTGCATAAGTGCTGAATTGTTACCTTGTGACCTCAGTGCCTAAGGATGACTCCTTACAGAGCAGATTGAGTTGTTTACCTCAAAGCTTAGACTTAGTTTTTCACTTCTCAGGGGTATATTACAAATGATTATAATCAGTGGAAGTCTACCTTGTGACTATTTCATCACTTCCAGTTGTTCCTACCTTCTCCATTATTTCCAAACCTTCTGTTGTATTGGTTGGGTCGGCTCCACAATTATTCCTGTTGTATTATAACACAGTTACAATTTCATTCCTAAGAATATCAATCATATCAGCAATAATTAAAAAACAATGATCACTTTCCCCACCCATTGTTATAATACAAAAGCTCTGGATTGGAATTATACGGGAAAAATAGCAGAAGACAGATGAACATAGTGCCCTTTACACTTGTCAACAGCAAACACAGCAAACAGATGAACAAGCTGATTCTAGTGAAATAGCTGAATGTTTCCATGCTGCAAATGCAACAGTGTTTATCTTTCAGACATACTGGTGTTTAATACAATGGCCCATTTAAATTAAATTGTAGTTCCTAGTAAATAATGTTTGGAAGCTAATTTTTCTGTTTTTTTTGTTTGTTTTTTTTTCCTTCCCGTAAGACTCTCTTTCTGAGAAATGAGTCTCCTCAGTTAAAAGTCTTTTGCATTGGTGAAGTCTTGTTGTGTAGTAACTTGGGTGATTGAGGCTTTCTCACTGTACTGCTGGCTCTTGAAGGGCAAGAGCAGAATAGAGAGGACTTTCCTTAAATTGGCTTCCCTGATAGCTCAGTTGGTCGGTAATCCGCCTGCAATGCAGGAGACCACGGTTCGATCCCTGGGCTGGGAAGATCCCCTCGAGGAGGGAAAGGCTACCCACTCCTGTATTCTGGCCTGGAGAATTCCATGGATTGTATTGTCCATTGGGTCGCAAAGAGTCAGACATGACTGAGTGATTTTCACTTTTACTTTCCTGAAATTATTGTCATCATATACAGTTAGTCCAGGGTCTGGCACAGCAAAGATTTTTCTGAGTATCTGTTGAACAAAAATAAGTGATGGGCTGGTACTGTAGAATTTGATGATGGACACATTAGAGGTAGAGGTATTTTCTCTATTAAACCTGTTGTTGAGATATGATAATCTGAGGCTTTAGGATGACAATAGCAACCCATTCAAAGAAGATTTATGCAGATGTTACACCCTCATTCATGTTTCCAACTGCCAAAATATTCTGTATTTCTGCATCAGCTGGAAAGTGTATGTGTCACCCATGGCAGCTGGTAGAGAACTGGATTGCTGATTATCAGATAGATGTTATGATAGGTTTATTTTTCAACCCTTGTAGTAACAGTTACTTTATACTTTATTCACATGAGTTATTAGGGAGCAAATGCTGGCAGGTTTTTTTTTTTTAACTTTTTTATACATATGGGTTTAGTGTAAATTGGAAATATAGAATTTAATCCTTTAACTTGATCTGAAGAACACCAGTGTAATCAACTTGTTTCTGAGACTGCTCACATGGCTTCACTTTGGGGATGGATAATGTGAAGAACTGTCTCTAATGATGGGCTTGACTTAAACACAAAATTCATTTGATAACACATAAGAGAAAAAATGGTCTGATTTCAAATTAAGTCAGCCCTACCCCCTCAATCTTCCTTTTTTTTTTTTGAGCATCAAGGTTATCTCAAGTTGTTTTAAGGGCCAATACAAAAACAAAAGGGAGTAAAATTCAAGTATAACTTTTTTCAATTTTAAATGTTAATCATCTAGATTCAGAGAAATCAAGTAGCTTACCTATCTGACCATTCATACTAAAATTATTTAAAAATAAAGTTTATTTTAAAAGAAGCCCAGCCTAGAAAAAATTACATTCATTTAAAATTTGTCATACAACACTTTAAAGGTATAGGAAGTGAAAATATAAAGAATACCATGTTTTCTAAACTTCAAAATGTTATTATGAGCAACCTAAGCCATTTTTGGAATTTTGATAGAACTTATGAAAAATGTGCTTTAATGTGATCACCTTCCAAGTAGGAAGATACCTTCCCTGTATTTAAAATGGAACAGAACGTGAAAACCTTGTTTAGAAAACAGTAATATACCTTGTCCACTTTGCAACACGGAATATTTACTTATCACTGTGTTTTCTTTGATCCTACAGCTGTTATTAATTGTGATTGGAGCTGTGGTGGTCGTCTCAGTTTTACAACCCTACATCTTCCTAGCTACAGTGCCAGTGATAGCGGCTTTTATTCTCTTGAGAGCCTACTTCCTCCACACCTCCCAGCAACTCAAGCAGCTGGAATCTGAAGGTATGGTACAGCTTGTGACATGCTCACAAGAGCTAGCTGTGGTTGTTTATCTGCAATTCATCTAGTTTTTCAAAATGTTTTCCCTGTTTTTAAACTCTTCCATGATATGACAATGAGTTTTAAAAATGTATATTTCAACTTTGATTCAGGGCCATTTCTGTATATTCTCATCATATATACCTCTCCTGGTTCTTGTATTTTGTTAATAAATAATTTTATTATAACAAGTAACAAATTTTATCTATTAATTAACAAATAGCAAACTTCTAATAAGTAGTGAATTTATTAACAAAATTATTATTAAATATTATTTTTGAGAATGTGACCATTGCCTTCTTTCAGATTTAAAATGTAGTGTTAAACCACAAACGCTGCAAAAAAATCTAAGTATATGAAAGGGAACAGTAAATTATAAAACACATGTAGATTATTTTTATGAATTAATGACTATGTGACTTCATTTTGAATTTAAAACAAGTATATGGAGTCTTAGGAGGCTGGATGTATATATCTGTTCTTAATTATATAAATTAAAAATTGAAACGATAGTGCCACTATTTCTAAAAGGTTTGTCTGTGTTCCGAAATGAGACTAGACAAAGTTCTTTTCAGACACCTTTACTTTCTCTCCAGGGGTCTGCCTTTTGGTGTACCCCCAAACACTGCTTGAGCTCTTTGGAAAGCTCATTGTTCAATAACAGCCTTTATTTAGGTGCATTTTCAGGGGATATATTTCCAGTGTGCTTCTACATTGAAGGTTATTTGCTAAATTAAGTCACACAGACTTTCTTAATTGAGGCATTGAATAAATTGTCTCAAAAGAAAAACATTTTCAGCGGTGATTAATTTAAGATTAGTCAGATAAACAATACCCAGTGGTATCCAAGGAATATGAATTAATAATGGCAACGATTTTATAATAAGTTTCCATCCACGGTAACCAAGTTAAAAAGGAGGGTAACTCATTAAAGAAATAACAGATTGCATCTATTCAAAGTTTGAGCCACAATGAAAAGCCTTTCTATCCAATGACGTCCATTGTTTGATTATTTGTTTGATTACTCTTTAAGTTACCCTTTCTAAAGTAAGAATTTGCATTATGTATTCACATGACTTGCATTGTTCTCTATGGAAATATTTCACAGGCAGGAGTCCAATTTTCACTCATCTTGTTACAAGCTTAAAAGGACTATGGACACTTCGTGCCTTTGGACGGCAGCCTTACTTTGAAACTTTATTCCACAAAGCTCTGAATTTACATACTGCCAACTGGTTTTTGTATCTCTCAACACTGCGCTGGTTCCAAATGAGAATAGAAATGATTTTTGTCATTTTCTTCATTGCTGTTACCTTCATTTCCATTTTAACAACAGGTACTATGAACTCCTTAACTGTTTAGCTAAGCATTTAATCTAAAGCTTTGTCAGCCAGTAAAAAGCTGTGTTCATGTAAGTTAAAATTTTTAGGTGTGATTAAATAGATTTTTTTTAGTTTATTAATCAAAAAGTTGTTAATGTTGAATGAATGATTTCTTTGAATTAGAGCTATATGCAGTTGAAAAACTGAGATAGATATATTTCGTCACAAGTAAAATGAAAACCTACATAGACAAGTGAGCTCTTCTAATGGAAAAAGTTGAATTACTGAGCTATAAGAAGTGTTGAGATATATATGTTACAGTGGATGAAGATTCCGAGGGACTGCCAAATTTGATGGATTGGTTAGTTGTAAGAACAGAATTCTGTTCAAACAAAATGAAGCAAATGTTGGAGAGTTCCAGGAGGGCCTTGTGGGCAGAAGGCACACTGCATCTCCACGGGAAATGGAACAGTCATGGAGAGTGATACTCAGAGCTTCCCATCTCTGGAGGCCAGATGCCGGCCATGCCCATTCCTTTCTGTGGCCACTTCACTCATTTCTCTTTCTCTAAAGACTGGTTTGTCAAATGTCCCAGAGCTGTGTAACAGGGATCTAGTGTGGCCTTTCCAGTCAGGGCCCTTGAGTGAACAGCTGAGTTCCTCTGTCCAGTTACCAAGTATTGACAAGCACAGCATACAGGCTTGTATTGGCTCCGAGGTCCACCTGCGGTCCCACGGGTGCTGAGAGAGTAGTGGATTCCTCACCTCCATTGTTCTCTCAGCCCAAGGCTTTGGGAAATGACTCTGCAAAAAGGAATTCAAGGGGGCAGGCAAATGAAGTAAAGCCTTAGCAGTACAACAGTTTGGGGCAACCTTAAAACAAAGTTTATTTTGTGGTTCAGAATTCAACAATTTTTTTCTTTAAGTTATTTGAAACAGGATCCAAGAGGGCTGAATGAATAAGGATTTAACAGTGAAATCACACCAATATATCATGTGCTCTAATGTAATGATTAAGGATCTGATTGAGTCCTGGCTTATTAGGCATGATAGAGCATTCAAGAATCAGTATTGCCCAGGATCTGTGCATGAAATCAGAGGCCCAGCTGGAGTGACTGTTAGCCACACAGCTAGTATCAACCCTGGCTCTGCTGGTCTTCAGCTGTGGTGACTTGTACACTTTAGTTGACTACTCTAAAGCCCTCATTTTCCTCATGTAAATAAATACAATAGTGCCTATTTCATAAGTTTGTGGTGAGTATTAAATGTAATAATTTGTGCAAAGCACTTACTGTAGTGCCTAGTCCATAATGAAGTGAAGTCGCTCAGTCATGTCCAACTCTTTGTGACCCCACGGGCTGTAGCCTACCAGGCTCCTCTGTCCATGGGATTTTCCAGGCAATAGTCCTGGAGTGGATTGCCATTTCTTATCCAGGGAATCTTCCCAACCCAGGGATCGAACCCCGGTCTCCCACATTGTAAACAGACACTTTACCGTCTGAGCCACCAGGGAAGTCCATAATCTTATGTACCCAAAATCTTATGTTACTTATTGTTTTTAAAATTTTATCTTACTCTCATCTTAATATTCAGAATGAGTAATGTATTCAGTTCAGTTCAGTCGCTCAATTGTGTCCGACTCTTTGCAACCCCATGAATAGCAGCACGCCAGGCCTCCCTGTCCATCACCATCTCCCGGAGTTCACTCAGACTCACGTCCATGGAGTCAGTGATGCTATCCAACCATCTCATCCTCTGTCATCCCCTTCTTCTCCTGCCCCCAATCCCTCCCAGCATCAGAGTCTTTTCCAATGAGTCAACTCTTTGCATGAGGTGGCCAAAGTACTGGAGTTTCAGCTTCAGCATCATTCCTTCCAAAGAAATCCCAGGGTTGATCTCCTTCAGAATGGACTGGCTGGATCTCCTTGCAGTCCAAGGGACTCTCAAGAGTCTTCTCCAACACCACAGTTCAAAAGCATCAATTCTTCAGTGCTCAACTTTCTTCACAGTCCAACTCTCACATCCATACATGACTACTGGAAAAACCATAGCCTTGACTAGACGGACCTTCGTCGGCTCTGGATAAATTTTACCCGTTTAAAATAAGTGATTTAGTACTAAAACCACATACCTGCTGTCTATGGTTTGTCTTCTATTAGAATAATTATGGAAGCAAAAATTTTTCTCCCAATTTTAGAGCCCTAAAATTTTTTTATCATGCATTATAGCTGCAGGGATTGACTCTCAATTAAGACTTGATAATATAAATTTATAACAATTTAAGGACATTAAACGTTGGGGCCATGAATACAGAGTATTTGTACATTTTAATTAGTGGTCCCCTTTAGCCCTTAACAACTAACTACTTTAATTAAGCATTTGAGTATTATTTTTCCTATCTGAACTAATCAATTTTTTAACTCAAAGAGCAGTCTTCTCTTTTTCCAAATGGCAGACCCATGTGTTCTGACTTCTCCATAAGTTCTTTCTTCCCAGCAGCATCTGGTTGACAGAGAAAAGTCCTCCTTACAAAGACTGAAGCACATCTAAACATCTTCTGGATGCTGCTCACACACCTCTCTCCTGCTTTTGACTTCTTTGTAGAGGAGCTTATTTAGACACAGAAAGTCTTTCCGTTGTCCATTGTAGTCTTTGAAGATATTATTACTTACAGAGTAATAGAAGAGATAAAAATTATATTACCCAATAATGACATCCCCTTCAGTATCTGAAGCATTTAAAAAGGACAACTCTTTACTAATATGCAGTCACTCTTTGATTTAAAACATTGGTTGAATACTAACAGGGCATATTATCAGTAGTGATGCATGCTGTGGGGAACTGAGATGAAAAATGGTTTAAATTGGCACAAAATCTAAATGTAAGTTTAACATATGCTGTCTTCTAGGTATACATAAAGTGGTTCACGGAAAAGAGAAGTAGCCTAAAGTCTGTTTATATCTTTTTTCCACCTATAGGTGAAGGAGAAGGAAGAGTTGGGATTATTCTAACTTTAGCCATGAATATCATGGGTACATTGCAGTGGGCTGTAAACTCTAGCATAGATGTGGATAGCTTGGTAAGTATTTTTTTAACTTTTATGAAAAAGTTCAGACGAACCAAAAAGTGTAGATAATAACATAAGGGATGACTATATACCCAGCCCCAGCTTAAGAAATAAAACACTGCAGATGAGTCAAAGTTCACTGTTTGTATCTCTTATTAAACACTTATCTCTTCTTTCTACCATATAAATAGCCACAGTCAAGATCTAGTGCTACTATGAACATTCTTGCAGTTCTTTGCCTAGGATTTTTCTAGGATAGCCACCCAAGAGTGGTATTGCTGGGTCATAGAATTCACCCATGTTCAACTTTGTTAGATGGTGCCAAATTGTTCTAAGATCCCTTGTACCAGATGCAGAGGGGCCTGGATTTGATCCCTGGTCAGAGAACTGGATCCCACATGCTACAACTAAGACCCTGTACAGCCAAATAAATAAGTACTCTTTAAAAAAAAAAAAAAGAGAGAGAGTGTAAGAATTCTCAGAGATCCATAGGTATTATATACAACATTTGATAATGTCAGACTTAAAAAAAAATTGAAGTATAGTTGATTTACAATATTGTGTTAGTTTCGTGTGTATACCAAAGTGATTCAATTATATGTATTTTTCAGATTACTTTCAATTACTAGGTATTATAAGATATTGCACATAGTTCCCTGTGGATACTTTTTTGCTCTGTTGCTTATCTATTTTATGTATAGTTGTTTGTATCTGCTAATCCCAAGCTCCTTTATTTCTCCCCCATTCCTTCCCTTTTGGTAACTGTAACTGTTTTCTGTATCTATGAATCATTTCTATTTTATATATAGATTCAGTTGTATTGGCTTTTAGATTCCACATATGGAATATTTATATATTATATAGCATTTGTATTTCTCTACTGACTTACTTAGCATGATATTCTCTAGGTCCATCCATGTTGCTGGAATTGCATTATTTCATTCTTTTTCATGGCTGAGTAGTATTTTACTGTATGTATGAATCACGTCTTCTTTATCCATTCGTCTGTCCATGAACACTTAGGTTGCTTCCATATCTTGGCTATGGTAAATAGTGCTACTGTGAACATCAGGGTACATGTATCTTTTAAATTAGTTTTTATCTTTTCCAGACATATGCCCTGGAGCAGGATTGCTACATCAAATAGGTAGCTCTATTTTTAATTTAAGAAAGCTGCATACTGTTTTCCATAGTGGGTACACAAATTTACATTCCCACTAATAGGAGGGTGTAGGAGGGTTCACTTTTCTCCACAGCCTCCCCATCATTTATTACCCTTTTGGTTTAGGTTCTTTCTTGACCTTTTGGTTTATGGTCTTTTTCTTTTTCTCTGAGACAGTTGACATGTTCTCAAAATGCACACATTCATTCAGTTGTTGAAATGTGTATAATCAATTCCTTTCAGAATAAATATCATCATTATAAAATATACCTCTAGGGAAAACCAAATTTTTCACGCCCTCTTCTTGCCCTTGTGACAATATTTTATTTAACAAAAGCATTTTAATAATTCATTGAAATGTTATTTAACAATATGATTTACAGCAGAGTTTCCTTTTAATTTGACCAGCTCTTTTTAGTGACTCTATTTTGGAGAAGGCAATGGCACCCCACTCCAGTACTCTTGCCTGGAAAATCCCATGGATGGAGGAGCCTGGTGGGCTGCAGTCCATGCTAAGGGTCAGACACGACTGAGCAACTTCCCTTTCACTTTTCACTTTCATGCATTGGAGAAGGAAATGGCAACCCACTCCAGTGTTCTTGCCTAGAGAATCCAGGGATGGGGGAGCCTGGTGGGCTGCCGTCTATGGGGTTGCACAGAGTCGGACACGACTGAAGCCACTTAGCAGCCGCATCAGTGACTCTATTTATCTCCTCACTTAGCTCATATACTTTTGGGGTTGAGCCTTATAAATGTACTTTAAAATGTTTCTGTTGGAAAATAGCAGGAGAATACTAAGTAAATATTGTATTGGCATCTATTTAATTCTTTGTTCAAACTTTCCTCAGCTTTGACATTACAGTTAAAATCCTCATGTACTTATTTTTCTTTATCTGGAAGCATTTGTTCACCTTGTACATGCACAGTTCTTTTCTCTCCATCGTATTAATTTCCTTGGTTTATATAACAGCCTCTACAGCCTCTCTTTGTTTGGTGCCTGTCTGTTTTGCATGTCTAATCTCTATTAAAGTTTCTTTCAAGCTTTTTTATTTAGCTAGTTTTTCACATGGTCATCCTAGGCTTTGTGACCTGTCCTTTGACTTTGATTCTTTCATCTCCTGGCATAACAGGATCTTCGCAATAAGGTATTATGTTATAATACAGTCTATGAAAAGTATCAATATTTGAAATTCATCATATTTTTAAAAGTTATATTCTTTTGTTTGAATATCAAAGTGATCATGTTGGTTTGTGTTTTGCTGCCAAATAGCGCAAATGGTCTTGCCTAAGTCTTTGTTGGCATTCATCTAGTTATTAATTCCGTCTTGCTGCTTCCACTCCTGCAACTGCTACAGTAGTCCAGTAATTTGTTAGTTTTCACCTAGCATATGTTGAAAGTAGGAGGGGAGAGAGAGAGCTGTAACCTCAAATTTTATGTTTACATATATGTTAACACTAAAGTTCCTTGTAACCTCAGAAGTAAAAACTCATTTTACTTTATTGAGTTCTGAAATGAATTTAGACCTCAGGATTTTTTTTTTTTTTTGCCACATCTTGAAGCATGTAGGATCTTAGTTCCATGACCAGGGATTGAACCTGTACCCCTCCATTGGAACCATGGAGCTTTAACCACTGGACCTAGGGACATCCATCCACCTGAGTTTAAAATTCAATAAACAGGGTGTTTTGTTTGACACTTTTAGTTTTCTAGTACACAGGTACCAGGAAAAAATATATCTAGACTTGGAAAGAATATTTTATTTACCCATCTGGCTGGGTTTAGGCATGAATGTCAAATGTCAATATAAATATGAAGTTACAAGAATATGACTTTCCTTTTACGGCTCATCCATTCATTTACTCGGGTGCCCAGACTTTCTTAGCTTTCAGCCAGTGAAGATATTAATAATATTTGGATGATAACACTTCCTCATCACAACCTCAGGTAGCTTTGTATTTATGACTAACTACACGTCTCAGAGGTTGGCATTCAAAACTGGTCAAGAAACCTTTTAATACATTTTCCCGATAAGTTCTCTCTGTTTTATTCCCTAAGATAGCTCTTTATCACCTTCTTGTCTCTTTTCAGGTGCTCTAATAATTGTATGCATTGCATTTTCAGTCAATGATCTTGCTATATATGTCATAGGAAAAAAAGGTGGAGCCAGAAAGAATTTTTCCTTTCTTTCCACTGGTTGTAACACCGTTCTGCACCACTGCTCATATGCTCCAGGTCTCTGTGTCTTTGCTCCTATGTAATGCAATTAACTCCTCTTTGTGGTGCCTTTCTCCCTAGCATAAAAATACCATCCCTCGATCTAACACCCCATTTCTTTGACCTATTTTCAGCAGAAATTTTTGAAATAGTGCTTTCCTCCCAGTCCTTTCCATCAGTCAGTCAGTTCAGTCACTGAATTGTTTCCAAATCTTTGTGACCCCATGGACTGCAGCATGCCAGGCTTCCTGTCCATCACCAACTCTCGGAGCTTGCTTAAACTCATGTCCATCAAGTTGGTGATGCCATCCAACCATTTCATCCTCTGTCATACCCTTCTCCTTCTGCCTTCAATCTTTCCCAGCATCAGGGTCTTTTCCAATGAGTCAGTTCTTCGCATCAGGTGGCCAAGGTATTGGAGTTTCAGCTTCAGCATCAGTCTTTTCCAGTGAAAATTCAGGACTGGTTTCCTTTAAGATTGACTGGTTGGATCTCCTTTCAGTCCAAGAGACTCTCAAGTGTCTCCTCCAACACAACAGTTCAAAAGCATCAATCCTTTGACACTCAGCTTTCTTTATATAGTTCAACTCTCACATCCATACATGACTACTGGGAAAACCATAGCTTTGACTAGGTGGACCTTTGCTGACCTCTGGTCTCTGCTTTTTAATATGCTGTCTAGGTTGGTCATAGCTTTTCTTCCAAGGAGCAAACGTCTTTTAATTTCATGGCTGCAGTCACCATCTGTAGTGATTTTGGAGCTCAAGAAAATAAAGTCTCTCACTGTTTCCCCATCTATTATGCCATGAAGTGATGAACTAGATGCCATGATCTTCGTTTTCTGAATGTTGAGCTTTACGCCAACTTTTTCACTCTCCTCTTTCACTTTCATCAAGAGGCTCTTTAGTTCTTCTACACTTTCTGCCATCAGTTCAGTTCAGTTCAGTCGCTCAGTCATGTCCGACTCTTTGTGACCCCATGAATCGCAGCACACCAGGCCTCCCTGTCCATCACCAACTTCCGGAGTTCACTCAGACTCACGTCCATCGAGTCAGTGATGCCATCCAGCCATCTCATCCTCTGTTGTTCCCTTCTCCTCCTGCCCTCAATCCCTCCCAGCTTCAAAGTCTTTTCCAATGAGTCATCTCTTCCCATGAGGTGGCCAAAGTACTGGAGTTTCAGCTTTAGCATCAGTCCTTCCAAAGAAATCCCAGGGTTGATCTCCTTCCAGAATGGACTAGTCGGATCTCCTTTCAGTCCAAGGGACTCTCAAGAGTCTTCTCCAACACCACAGTTCAAAAGCCTCAATTCTTCACAGTCCAACTCTCACATCCATACATGACTACTGGAAAAACCATAGCCTTGACTAGATAGAACTTAGTCAGCAAAGTAATGTCTCTGCTTTTGAATATACTATCTAGGTTGGTCATAACTTTTCTTCCAAGGAGTAAGCGTCTTCTAATTTCATGGCTGCAGTGACCATCAGCAGTGATTTTGGAGCTCCCAAAATAAAGTCAGCCACTGTTTCCACTGTTTCCCCATCTATTTCCCACGAAGTGATGGGACTGGATGCCATGATCTTCATTTTCTGAATGTTGAGCTTTAAGCCAACTTTTTCACTCTCCTCTTTCACTTTCATCAAGAGGCTTTTTAGTTCCTTTATGCTTTCTGTCATAAGGGTGGTGTCATCTGCATATTTGAGGCTATTGATCTTTCTCCCGGCAATCTTGATTCCAGCTTGTGTTTCTTCCAGTCCAGTGTTTCTCATGATGTACTCTGCATATAAATTCAATAAGCAGGGTGATAATATGCATCCTTGATGTACTCCTTTTCCTATTTGGAACCAGTCTGTTGTTTCATGTCCAGTTCTAACTGTTGGTTCCTGGCCTGCATACAGATTCTTAAGAAGCAGGTTAGGTGGTCTGGTATTCCCGTCTTTTTCAGAATTTTCCACAGTTTATTGTGATCCACACAGTCAAAGGCTTTGGCATAGTCAATAAAGCAGAAATAGATGTTTTTCTGGAACTCTCTTGCTTTTTCCATGCTCCAGCAGATGTTGGTAATTTGATCTCTGGTTCCTGTGCCTTTTCTAAAACCAGCTTGAACATCAGGAAGTTCATGGCTCATGTATTGCTGAACCCTAGCTTGGAGAATTTTGAGCATTACTTTACTACAGATTTCTCAAGAGGCAGGTTAGGTGGTCTGATATTCCCATCTCTTTCAGAATTTCCCACAGTTTATTGTGATCCACACAGTCAAAGGCTTTGGCATAGTCAATAAAGCAGAAATATATGTTTTTATGGAACTCTCTTGCTTTTTCAGTGATCCAGCGGATGTTGGTAATTTGATCTCTGGTTCCTCTGCCTTTTCTAAAACCAGCTTGAACATCAGGAAGTTCACGGTTCACGTATTGCTGAAGCCTGGCTTGGAGAATTTTGAGCATTACTTTACTAGCGTGTGAGATGAGTACAATTGTGTGGTAGTTTGAGCATTCTTTGGCATTGCCTTTCTTTGGGATTGGTGCCATAAGGTTGGTGTTATCTGCATATACGAGGTTATTGATATTTCGCCCGACAATCTTGATTCAGCTTTTGCTTCATCTAGCCCAGCATTTGGCATGATGTATTATTCTGCATATAAGTTAATTAAGCAGGGTGACATATTGTCACAGCCTTGATGTACTCTTTTACTGATTTGGAACCAGTCTTTTTTTCCAAATCTGGTTCTAACTGTTGGCTCTTGACCAGCATCCAGATTTCTCAGGAGGCAGGTAAGGAGGTCTGGTATGCCCACCTTGTGAAGAATTTTCCATAGTTTGTTGTGATCCACACCATCAACACTATCAAAATCTACACCATTTGGTGTAATCAATGAAACAAAAGTAGATGTTTTTCTGGAACTCTCTTGCTTTTTTGATGATCCAACGGATATTGAATTTAATCTCTGGTTCCTCTGCCTTTTCTAAATCTACCTTGAACATCTGGAAGTTTATGGTTCTCGTACTGCATACTGTTGAAGCCTGGCTTGGAGAATTTTGAGCATTAGTTTGCTAGCATATGAAATGAGTGGTATTGTGTGGTAGTTTGAATGTTGTTTGGCATTGCCTGTCTTTAGGATTGGAATGAAAACTGACCTTTCCAGTCCTGTGGCCACTGCTGAGTTTTCCAAATTTGCTAGCAATTTGAGTGAAGCACTTTAACAGCATATCTTTTAGGATTTGAAATATGGAAATTCTTTCCATACCCTACTTCATTTCATTTCCATCATCCCTCAGACTCATGACCAGTATCTTTCCAGAGCCAGCATCTTTACATCTCTCAGTAGTACTTGAAAGGTTGTTGTTGAATCACGACACCGGGATTCTTGGCCCCTGGAGGAGAAGAATTCAATCCGGGGCCAGAGACGAGGCTTGATCGCTCAGAGCTTTTGTAAAAAAGTTTTATTAAAGTATAAAAGGAGATGAGAAAGCTTCTGACATAGGCATCAGAAGAGAGCAGAAAGAGTACCTCCCTGTTAGTCTTTAGCCGGATGTTATATAGTCACCAGCAGTCTGTTAATGAAAGAAAGGAATGTCTTAAAACTCAGAATGGCACCAGGCTCCTCGCCCATAAGATGCATTTTGGGATAATCTTGGCACCAAATGATTCATCTTGGGCCATAAAATGATTAACTTGAACCTTGAAGAAGGGCAGATCACCATACAAATAGTTTCATTTACATAGATTAGAAGAACAATATCTGAGTATAACATACTGGTTTATCAAGTAGGTTCTGAGCCAAAAGTCGGAACAGACTTGAAGACAGAGTTTGGGGTAAATGCATAGTACATTAATGTAGCTTAAGATAAACATTTTCATAAGAAGAAAAAGGCATTGGTTAACTTCAGGTGAAACCAGGTGTCCTTATGGCAACACAGAATTTTAAGAGAAACCTCCTTTTAAATTTGTATAGAGAAGGAAAAAATATTGCTAGTTTGTTTCCTCCTGCTGCTTAAGAGAGATAAAAATGTCTGACACTTGCAAGCTATTTCCTCCGTTTGGAGACCCCTGGCCTTCCTGCCTGTTACCCTCTCCGTACTCATGCCATGGACACATCCTTCTTTTTATCCTTTCTTCTTTCACTAGGGTGATGTTATTCATACCCAGTTTTCCTGCTGCCTCACTGGTTCCTCCTTAGTTCTCTTTGCTGACCTCTTATCTTCTTTCAGATCACAAAACACCAGCTGTGTGCTAGCCCTCTTCTATCTACACTTTCTCTAGCTGTTATAATCTAACTCCATGTTTCTGAAAACATCTCTCAGTGAATCACACATTCACATCTCCAGTTAAGACCACTCCTCTGCTCTCTCCCACTATATATATTCAACTACTAACTTGACACCTCCATGTATTTATAAAACACAGTGATAAACTGTCTTCCAGTAGACTTGACATTTTAGTTCTTAAATTCTTGTTTGGAATCTCCTGGAAATATGCTTGTAGTATCAAGAGACCATTAAAAGGGAAAGAAACTTCTATTCTGCCTACTAGTTTGTCTACCTTTAAGGAGTTTGGGGGAAAAATTCATCTGTCACCTTATGAACAGTATAGTATAATAGGTCATGAATAATCCCAGAGATTTTTAAAACTTAAAATTATCAGAGTCCAACTTAATTCCCATTTAAACTCCCATGTTAGGAGATTTCCAGTTATTTCAATTGACACCACAGTGTTTTAAAAACTGTTACTTCTAATTCACTCTTAATTTTAGCATAAATTATGTGTGTATCTGGCTTCCCTGGTACCTCAACTGATAAAGAATCCTCTTGCAATGCAGGAGACCCTGGTTTGATTCTTGGGTTGGGAAGAGCCCCTGGAGAAGGGATAGGCCACCCACTCCGGTATCCATGGGTTTCCCAGGTGGCTCAGATGGTAAAGAATCCACCTGCACTGAGGGAGACCTGGGTTCGATCCCTGGGTTGGGAAGATCCCCTGGAGGAAGGCATGGCAACCCATTCCAGTATTCTTGCCTGGAGACAGACAGAGGAGCCTAGGACACTACAGACCATGAGGTCACAGAGAGTCGGACACAACTCAACAGCTAAGCATAGCACAGCACATGTGTATGTCTCTCTGTTCATTTCAATTGCAAAGCTTATACTATTCTGTAGATGGGATGAAAAGAGAAGTATTAATTCTTTTTAGCTCCATTCCTCAAGTACTATATGGATTAAAGTAAATTCAATCTGAAAAAATTTTGTGTTATTAATTAACAAAGTTATGTCCTTATTGTATTTGAATTCATAAGATGCCTGCCATTTTTAACAACATAAAGCTTCTCTGTCTCCTATTGTTAACTATTTAAACTTTATATATCTTAAATGGGCTTCCTTGGTGGCTCAGCTGGTTAAGAATCCACCTGCATTGTGGGAGACCTGGGTTCAGTCCCTGGGTTGGGAAGGTCCCCTGGAGAATGGCTACCCACTCCAGCATTCTAACCTGTTGAATTCCATGGACTGTATAGTCCATGGGGTCGCAAGGAATCAGACACGACTGAGAGACTTTCACTTCACTGTCTTAAATAGTCAGTGTATACCTAGATTTTTGCCTCCATGAATGAGTAAAAAATAATGAGAGCTAGGAAGGATGCAAAGGTAGTGTTTCAGACTTAGTTGTATCAACCCATCTGGTGACTGGTGAATTGCTCACAGTAAGAGCATCATTGTTTGAATGAGACAGTTGACAGTTTATCTATTTTCAGGACTGTCTGTGTCCTGGTGAGCAAAACTAAAATATCTGAGCATATGACTAGTACCCACTTTCTTAATTCTCCAATCGTAGCAGCCAGTAAACCATCCCTGTTGCATAGTGTGTTCTTAGTAACGCAAGAGGGTGGAAGCCTCCAGGATGAGAAAGGAAGACTTACCTCTGTAGGGTTCACGTTTAGATTCCAGTTAATGAGTTTCCAGAAAGTTCTTACAAGATTGATGTAATCTGAGAAGAGTTTTCTGTCAATAGAAACTCCCTCTGTTTCTCCTTTGTCCTTTTATTGCCTGTGTTTATTTTGGGTTCCAGTACAGATCAAGTGACTGATTGTAGAGTGACCAATGAGAAACCTGATGCAAGGAGAAGTGAGGAACCTGGCTTTTCTTCCATTCTCAGTTCTCCTGATGCCCTGTTCTCTTGGATTGAAAATAGTTTCTGCCCTGAGAATCTGAGGGGAAGATTCATTTCTTATATTTTTTAACCTCCTTTTAATGGCTTCTTGATAACAGCTTTCTTTGTTTTTCTGTTCTCATGAGTCTTTGGGGTGTATTTTCCTCTTACGATGTCTGTTCCAAGACTTTGTCCCACCCAGCCTTTCTATTTCCATCCTATAAAGTGGCTTTCTATGTCGTGTTTTTCCACAGTCCATGGGGTCGCTAAGAGTCGGACACGACTGAGTGACTTCCCTTTCATTTTCACTTTCATGCATTGGAGAAGGAAATGGCAACCCACTCCAGTGTTCTTGCCTGGAGAATCCCAGGGACAGAGGAGCCTCATGGGCTGCCGTCTGTGGGGTCGCACAGAGTCGGACACGAGTGAAGCGACTTAGCAGCAGCAGCAGCAGCAGCAGCAGCCTTACCACCAAGAAGTTGTGCAGCCTTAGGCAAATAAGTCATAACCTATTGAGGGCATTTTCCTCCTTTGTAAATGAAACAGTTTGGTTGGAAAATTTTTAAGGTTCTGTTAGTTCTGACATTCTCTTCCGAATCTCTGAGATATCTCAAGTCCTCATTGGCACATATACAGGCACTGTTTTGGGAGTCACAGGGGTCTGCCACTGCCCTGAAGGCTCGGGTCCAGTGATTAGGTCACTCACCACTGCAGCTGTCAGAGCTGATCAAAGAACTCTTAACCAGTGTGTTACTGGAACCAACAAAGACAAAGAAAGCTCCATTAGGATGTTGTTGAGTCTTGAATTGGTAGGAGAGGCTTATGAGAACCTGACAGGATTGTGCGAGTGTAGGAAAGTTAGGGAAATTTGTGGAGCTTTGTGCTTAACACTTAAACTTCCTGGATTTAAAATTTTTCATTTGTACCAAGAAGGAATGGATTAGATCAGAGGTTCTCAACCTGACAGTACACATGGAACCTTTATAAAAGAGAGATTACTCAGGGTCCTCTGAGACTAATTAAAGCAGTTCTCTTGGTTGAGGGCAAAGTGACCAGGCATGATGTCTATCTTTTAAAAAGTGCTCCAGGTTATTCTGGTATATACAGACTTGTGATTCACTGGATTTGAGGGTCTCTAAGGTTTATTTTCACCACAGTTTTCTGCGAGTCATGGCAGGGAGCCAGCAAATTTTTCCTGTAAAGGGTTAGGTAGTACCTTTTTCAACATTGTGAGCTATGTGGTCTCTATGCAGTTATTCAGCTAAGCTTGTGTATGTGTGTCCACACGTGCAACCACTCAGTCTTGTTCGACTCTTTGTAATGCCATGGATGTGGGCTCTCTGTGAGCCCACCAGGCTCCTCTGTCCATGGGATTTCCCAAGCAAGAGTACTGGAGTCGATTGCCATTTCCTTCTGCAGGGGATCTCCCCAACCCAGGGTTTGAACCTCCATCTCCTGTAGCTCTAGCATTGGCAAGTGGATTTTTTTACCACGGAGCCACCTGGGAAACCTAAGATTTTGTAGGGCAAAGCTAATGTAAACAAATGGATATGGCATGATTTGGCCATTGGGCCATAGTTTTGCTCTGGTCTATGGGATAGAATTTACTTTGGAACTGATGCACTATCAGGAAATTATTTTTATCCTGTATATCAACCAGTGGCAGATATAGTTTATAAAGAATGGTGCTTAATGGTAGAGAACTTGGGAAAGTTGTGCTGGTTCAAAGTTAAGATGCTTAGAAAAATTTTAGTAAAATAGTCAAAACCTTGGGAAAACATTTTAATCTGTTGTTTTTTTTTGTCTAGTAAATCTCCTCTTCTTGAGATTTCCTTTGAAATATGTTTAATGGACACCTCATAGGCCCAATTGTATTCACCAAGCACTTGCTGATAGCCTGTCGTATGCTTTTAGAAAATAGCAACTCCAGAAGCGTCTAAGTTCAAGTTTGAGTACTAGATGTAGTAAGTGATATCTCCTTTTCAGAGAGATAAATCAGAGTCCTCCTTGGCCTATTGGCACTTGGTACTGTAATTATTGAAGCTCTTAATTATTGAAAATAGGCACCAATGTATTTGATATCTCTGTGTTTATTTAAGATATGCCTTTTTGACATTAGTTGTGTGTGTGTGTGTGTGTTTTTGCACATCCTGCAGTCAGAAAAAAGTCAAATTAACTTGCCACATAATTTACCACAGATTAGGTAGCAAGCTATAATAATTTCTAAAGGGTTAGAATCTATAGTATACTATAAGTAACTCACTGATGCTGTTAATAATTTATAGCAATACAGTCCGGACTGACTTGTTAAGGGCTCTAGGAGCATAAGTAATTGGTGCAGAAAGATAGATCAGAGTTTCAAGAATGTTTTGGGTAGAGAGTCTTTTTCCATGATAACCATTATCTCTTAAGTCTATATCCATGGCCTAAAGATTATGCTAATCACTCTAACATGGCCTTGGGTCTCAGATCACTGTCAGTTAACTCTTGTCAGTTGCTTGATGAAAAGCATCTAGTTTGGGCCTACCAGGAAGAATCTAAGATTTAAAATACTTTAATCCTCCCTTTTATGTACTGCACATTTTGAAAATTTCTCTTGCAAAATGTGTGATGTTTTTCACATGGTGTCAGTTTTCTATTAATAGATGATTGTCTTCACATTTATTCATTGTAATCTTCCTGTAACCACCAGTTATGAACACTCTTTACAACATTGCCAGCCAGATCTCAGGCTTTTGCAATATATATTCTATTGTCATGGCTTTGTGGGTGTTACATGTAGTTTAGGTGTTAATGAACAAATTTGATGGCCTGGTTTCCAAACAACCAAAAGGATGAAAGGAAATAGAACAAATATTTTGTGCAGGGAAAAGAGTCTGGTTTCCTGACTTGCCCTAAAAGAGGCCTTTAAGCCTTTTCTTGCCTCTTTGTTAACAGAAGGTGAAAAGGAAAATCAGGAATCATTTTCTCTTTCACTAAGTATATCTGTTACAAAGTAAAGTTGAGATGAGGTTATGGAGCAGTCTTTCCCCAAAAGACTTTGTTCTCCTGATGCTTAGATAAGTAGTTTAGACATTATCATAAAGATAATGAGATTCATTTTTAAAGATGGGCTCAGGAGAATTTTTTGAGTATAATACATGATATAAATAATCATGCCAGAAATTTAAATGAGATGCTTCTCAAGCAAAAACCCCACTTCATTTTGACTAAGCTCCAATTTTGTGGAAAGCCTATGCAAATTATATGAAGTTTTCCTCTTCACGTGAGGAAAACTTGATGATTTGATTGATGATTTGATGTTTCAGTGCTTGAGTCTCATTTTGGCTTCATCATTTACTTCTTAAAATCTAAGACATGCGCACCTACCTAAGCTGGTAATGGCTACATTGAGACTTTGCTGTCAGTGAGCTAGACAGCAAACCCCCTCATTCCTCTATAGAAAACACTTTTCTATGCACAGAAGCAGCAGCTTCAGGTTAAAGAGTTTGCCCAACTCCATCTACAAAACTCTGAAAATGGTCAAATCTGAATTTCCATCCAGTTCCACCTACATAGCTAGACAATGGCACAGCAGTTTTTATAAAATCGCCTTAAAATATTTAGACATCCCAAATTAGAGATAGGATTCAGTTAGGTTAAAAAGATGAATGAAAACAAGTAGATGAGAATAAAAATAATTTGATACGTTACAACGTCCTTCTGATCCAAATAGTAATGTATATTTTTAGGGTGAGAGCTGAGGCTACAACTGCAGCCTGGATTTCCTACTAAGTTATAGCACTGCCATGCTCCCTGCTCAGAAACTGCTTTCTGCATGTGATGTGGAACAATGGGTTAATTCATTATGAACAGAGATTTATTAAGGGACTGCATGATGCTAAACACTTGGTGGGGAAGATATATAAACAGTGCTTGAGTAAGTTTACTGTAATAGGCACAGTGGATTTAACTGAAGCCCCTTAGATGTAAGCTCACATTCTGCCACTTGCATGGAACCTTTTGAAGGTCCTATACTTAATTTTTTATGCAGAATTTTATTTATTTTTCCTTTTTCTCTTTTTTTTGAATATTGTTGTTCCCTGTGTTAAACAGTAAATCCTTGTTGCTTATTCTTTTTATATATAGTAGTGTGTATCTGTTAATCCCATGCTCCTAATTTATCCCCCACTTTAGTAACCATAAGTTTGTTTTCTGTATCTGTGAGTCTGTTTTTGTTTTGTAAATGGATTCATTAGTATTATTTTTTTTTTAGAATTCACATACAAGTGATATGATATATCTTTCCCTGTCTGATTTCACTTAGTATCATAATCTCTGTGTTCATCAGTGTTGCAAATGACAGTATTTCATGTTTCATCCTTTTATGGCTGAATAATATTTGATTGTATTGATATTGTATTGATGTCTTCTTAAGACCTTCTCTTAAGAAGAATCTCCCACATTACTTACGTCTCTGTTTCCACCATACCTGAATCCATCCCTGACTACAGATGTGAATCTTTGGTTGTTAAATCAAGTGTAGAAGATATATGACTCCTTGTCTTATGGTCATACTTATTTTCTATTTGAGAATGCCTTCCACCGAGTAGAAGAAGAAACCTCGGTGAATTCAGAGATCTTGCTAGAAGTGACTCTATAATCAAGTGTGAGCAGAGTTTACAGGATACCAAAACACCGAGGGAGGGGTGTCTGGCCCTGGGTTGTCCCTTGTGCTCAGTGGCTCCAGGGCTATCTCTGACCTAGAGGTGTACAGTCCAGGTACATTGGGTCTTCCTTCTGGTCCTGACTGTTAGCTTTCCCCTGGTGAGCCTGCACTCTCTCAGCTGCTTCCATGTCCCTGAGGAATGGAAGACCCCGAGGGGGTCAAAGTATTGGGATTATTTGGCTCCCCCCTCCTCATCATTCTGGAAATACAAGAAAATCCGAAGCTATGTCAAGTTATCTATGTCTCAACATGCCATGCAGGCATGTCCACTCTTAAGCTCCTATGCCATACAGGCAATGCAGGCTTCTCTAAGCCCTGCCCCATTCGTGTATCCACCTTTGAACTGAGGCACAGGCCTCCGAAGTTCTAAAATCACTCAAATCTTCTTGAGGAGAGAACCAGAGTTCAGTTGCAAGGCAGTGCTTCTTTTTAGAGGAACTGGTGCCTCAGCCCATTGTAAGTCAGATTGTGGGGGTGAGGAGAGAAGCTGTTTCTCAGCCATCAGATCATCCTTGACTACTGGTTTTTACATAAACCCTGGCCTTCAGGCTTATGTCCTTCAGGCTTTGGTTTTGAATCTTAACAGGCAATATTCTTGTGGCTCAAAATTTTTGAACAATCAGTCTCTGACTACAAAGACATCTTTGCAACTTACAAGACCAGAAATGATTTTCTGTGCACTGGTCTATGTCCCTTCTCTTTTGAGAGGCAGTGGAAGTAATGTGCGAGTTGGAGAGCCTGTGAGGCACGGGGAGTGAGTAATTCATAATATTATCTGGCCACATTGTCTGTTCACTATTTCAGTGGCTGAAAACCTATCCATAATGCAAATGTCTGCACTGACCACCTTTCCTTCCTGTCAGAAAATACTTTAACCCATTGAGTTGAGTGAATGTTCACGGGCTGTAGATGAGTGCCTGTTGTTATGGTGAACTTGTTCTTAGGGATATTTGACCATGCTGTGGATAACTATAATAACCTGTCTTGGGGTCACTTTAAGCAACTAGATTATATGAAAGGTGATGAGTTGAAAATTGCATTTTCTCAATTTGATAGGTGCATTCTGTATACCATAGCTGACATTAGAAATTCTGAATTCAAAAATAAAACAACAACAAAAGAAGTCCTGGGTTAACCCTTGCTAATGAAGAATGTAATTTGCTGTACTCAGACAAATGCTTACAAAGAAAAATTGTGCATGACATTTTAGTGCTGTCAAAATAGTTTTGAAGTCATTTTCTAATAATAACACATGTAATTTTGAGTAGTTTTGTTGCAATATTTAAATGTTTTTTGATGCTTGAAAGTGTTAAAATAGGATGGATTTTTGTTATACAGTTCCTTACTTGACGTGCTAAAGCACTTAACAAAGACTAGTATAGAATTCTTCACAGCACTGACATACAGAAATGTCAACAGTGTATTTCAATTCAAATTTAATAAAAAAAACCTGAGTCATGATTTAATAAACTCTGAAGATCGCCCATAATTTGGAAATTAAAATATTATGTCAGAGGAATAATTATAATATGCCATTTATTTCCTCCTGAGTTATTTTTGATGGACATCGGCTTTGGATATTTTTCACTTCCATTTCTATTGAGTTTTAGCTTAAAAGGATTCTTTTTGAATCTTGAATAATTATTGAAGATAATTTGAAGATAGATTCAAGATGAGGGAAATTGAAGCATACAATTACTAGATAGGATAAAGCTCTTTATAAATATCAGTCTTGATCAGTGCATATGAAATTCATTTCTAAAATGAAGCTTTAAATGTTCAATTAAGGAGAAATATCTGAACTTCTGTGATTCATCTATGAGTCATTTCATACTAAAAATGAAGAATTCTTCCCATTAAACCTTTTCATAATGAAAAATAAAAATAATAGAAATGAATGCCCACATCATTTCATCTCACCTTTTTTTTGTTGAAAGAATTATTTCTTATTAATGTCTAAATAACCACGATGATAATAAATTAACATTGTAAAGAAGAAGGTTAAATTCTCCAACTGGCTAAAGGCAGAATCAGCGATTACTTTTAAGACAAAAAATTCTGTCTAGTAAGCTGTTAATGGGCTACCTGGTGGCTCAGTGGTAAAGAATCCGCCTGCCAGTGCAGGACTTGCAGGTTCGATCCCTGGGTCGGGGAGATCCCTGGGTCGGGGAGATCCCTGGGTCGGGAGATCCGTTAGAGAACAAAATGGCAACCCACTCCAGTATTCTGGCTTAGGAAATCCAATGGACAGAGGACCCTGCTTGGCTACAGTCCATGGGGACACAAAGAGTTGGTCACAACTGAGCACACAGGTACACTTACTTTAAATATTTTCAATTATGTATTGGATGCCTATTATATGCCAGGCTATTTTAAAAATCACTTTCCAAATTCTGTAAATTGTTCAGAGAAATATGCTGTCATTAAAGAATTTAAGCACTCGTGCAAAATTGTTGAATTTTATAATGCCATTTGCAGCAACATGGGTGCAACTAGAGATGATCTCACTAAGCAAAGTACGTCGGAAAGAGAAAGAAAAACACCATATGCTAGCTTATGTGGAATCTAAAATATGACATAAGTGAACTTCTTTACAAAACAGAAACAGACTCACAGACACAGAGAATGGGTTTATGGTTGCCAAGGGGGAGGGATGGACTGGGAGGTTGGGGTGAGCATATGCAAACTATTATATATAGAGTGGACAAACTGCAAGGTCCTATTGTTCACAGGAAACTATACTCAATATCCTGTAATAAACTGTAATGGAAAAGAATATGAAAAAGAATTTGTATACATTTGAATAATTGAATCACTTTGTTGAATACCAGAAACTAACACAACATTATAAATCAACTATATATCAATAAAATAAAATTTTAAAAATAATTTTAAAAATGGTTGAATTTCAAATACAGCACTTATACACAGTCACATTTTGCTTAGCAGTGGACATTGATCTTTAAGTAATTTAGATTAACAATGTAATATTTAACTACAGATGTATGCCAGTGATTTCAAATTTGTTTGAAGATTATTGTGAAATTATTAAAAATTTACTGAGCCTCAGGAGTCCACTTACCACCCAGCTGACATAGAATTGTTGATAGTTATTAATGCACTGTAAGAATAAGGAAAGCCTTTTATATAGTGATTTTGAAGTTTGAAACATTTTATTATAACTTATCAGTTGTAGAACATTGTACTACACAATGGTGAAAAAAAGTTTCCCCTTGACATCATCTATTCCACTGAGTAAAGTCTGGCTATTTATGTGTGGCTTGCATAACTGAGAGTTAAGTGATCACAAAAATAAACAGGTTTATAAAGAGCCCAGTTATAGAAATCCTAGTTAATTCTCTTGGTTAAGCTTTTAGTTCTGTCCAATTATTTCCTGTTACTTCATTGAGAAGCCTAACAAATAACCAACTGATGACTAGCTAGTATCACATCCTACAGTTATATTTTAGGAAACATTAAACTAATTTTGACATTCTCTGCAAATCTTAATAAAATATTATTTTTATTTCAGATGCGATCTGTGAGCCGAGTCTTTAAGTTTATTGATATGCCAACAGAAGATGGTAAACCTAACAATTCATTCAGACCATCCAAAGATAGTCAACCCTCAAAGGTTATGATCATCGAGAATCAACATGTGAAGAAAGATGACATCTGGCCCTCAGGGGGCCAAATGACTGTCAAAGACCTCACAGCAAAGTATATAGATGGAGGGAATGCCATACTGGAGAACATATCCTTCTCAATAAGTCCCGGCCAGAGGGTAAGATTTAAACATTGCTTGCTTTGTTAAGGCAATGGCACCCCACTCCAGTACTCTTGCCTGGAAAAATCCCATGGACGGAGGAGCCTGGTACGCTGCAGTTCATGGGGTCATGAAGAGTTGGACACGACTGAGCAACTTCACTTCTCTTTGCTTTGTTAAACCTGTGTTCAGTAAGTGAATCTCAGGAGCCTAAAGCGGTGTGTGGGCAGAATCCATTTGTAATTCTTATTGTTGACTAGGACCAATGTTGAACACAAATATTTTCAAGTTATTATATGGAGTCAGTATTGTTTCTTGTGAAATTTATTTTGCAGAGTCCTGAATCTGTATAAAGGAACCATCTTACTTATGTTTTTATTGGAGTATGCTGCTGCTGCTGCTGCTAAGTCGCTGTCCGACTCTGTACCACCCCATAGATGGCAGCCCACCATGCTCCTCTGTCCCTGGGATTCTCCAGGCAAGAATACTGGAGTGGGTTGCCATTTCCTTTTCCAATGCATGCATGCATGCTAAGGCACTTCTGTCATCTCCGACTGTGCCACCCCATGGACAGCAGCCCACCAGGCTCCTCTGTCCATGGGATTTTCTAGGCAAGGACACTGCAGTGGGTTCCCATTTCCTTCTCCAAGTTATTGGAGTATAGTTGCCTTATAATGGTTGTGTTAGTTTCTGTTGTACACCTAAGTGGATTAGTTACATGTATACACTTCCCTGGTAGCTCAGATGGTAAAGCATCTGTCTACAATGCGGGAGACCTGGGTTCGATCCCTGGGTCGGGAAGATCCCCTGGAGAAGGAAATGGCAATCCACTTCAGTACTATTGCCTGGTAAATCCCATGGACAGGGGACCCTGGTGAGGCTACCATCCATGGGGTTGCAAAGAGTTAGACACGACTGAGCGACTTCACTTTCACTTTCTTTCATACACATATCCAACTTTTTTAGATTCCCTTCCCATTTAGGTCACCATAGAGCACTGAATAAAGTTCTCTGTGCTATACAGCAGATTCTTATTAGCTGTCTATTTTATATACAATAGTATATATATATCAGTCTCAATCCACCAGTTCATCCCATCTCCCCTGTAACTGTAAGTTTCTTTGCTACATCTGTGACTTTTTGCTTTGCGAGTAGTTCATCTGTATACTTTTTCAAGATTTCACATTTAAGAGATATTATAAAATATTTATCTTTCTCTTTCTGACTTATTTCACTCTGTATGATAGTCTCTAGATCCATCCGTGTTGCCACAGATTGCATTATTTTATTCCTTTTTAAGGGCTGAGTAAAATTCCACATATATTTGTAACACATCTTCTTTATTCATTCCTCTGTTGATGGATATTTAGGTTTTTTCCATTTCCTAGCTAGTGTAAATAGTGCTACAGTGACATCGAGGTGCATGCATCCTCTCAAATTATGGTTTTCTATATAGAAGGATGAAATTAGAACTCTCCCTAACTACATACACAAAAATAAACTCAAAATGGATTAAAGACCTTAATGTGAGGCTGTATACTATAAATCAGAAAAAACATAGGCAGACTATTCTTTGACATAAATTGGAGTAAGATTTTTTTGACCCACCCCTTCAGTTCAGTTCAATTCAGTCACACAGTCATGTCCGACTCTTTTCGACCCCATGAACTGCAGCACGACAGACCTACCTGTCCATCACCAACTCCCGGAGTTCACTCAGATTCACGTCCATCGAGTCCGTGATGCCATCCAGCCATCTCATCCTTGGTCGTCCCCTTCTCCTCCTGCCCCCAATCCCTCCCAGCATCAGAGGCTTTTCCAATGAGTCAACTCTTCGCATGAGGTGGCCAAAGTATTGGAGTTTCAGCTTTAGCATCATTCCTTCCAAAGAAATCCCAGGGTTGATCTCCTTCAGAATGGACTGGTTGGATCTCCTTGCAGTCCAAGGGACTCTCAAGAGTCTTCTTCAACACCACAGTTCAAATGCATCAATTCTTTGGTGCTCAGATTTCTTTACAGTCCAACTCTCACATCCATACATGACCACTGGAAAAACCATAGCCTTGACTAGACGGACCTTTGTTGGCAAAGTAATGTTTCTGCTTTTGAATATACTATCTAGGTTGGTCATAACTTTTCTTCCAAGGAGTAAGCATCTTTTAATTTCATGGCTGCAGTGACCATCAGCAGTGATTTTGGAGCCCCCAAATAAAGTCCGACACTGTTTCCCCATCTATTTCCCATGAAGTGATGGGACCAGATGCCACGATCTTCGTTTCTGAATGTTTTGCCTTTTAGTATATGTTTTAATTTTTTGTTGACAAATGGCACTATATTCTAGGTAAAAGAAACTCAAATAATTAGGCCTTCAGCACTGCCAGGTTTGGGGTAAAGGGAAGTGTTCTATTGCTCTATAATTATGTCTCAGTCTTTTACTGAGACTGTGCCCTTGGGCTGCACAAGTGCTTCTCAGATTTTTCTCCCCCTTTAGGTGCAGTAGTATACTTGTGTGGGCTGGTGCTGAATATTTTCCTTTCTTTGATCAGTTAAGTTCTAATAAAAAAAAAAAACAGGTTCAGTTCTGGTAAAATACTTTTCTTGAAGGAGCCTTTGTTAAAAACAGGATTTTCTGGAAGATTATAAAATTGTTGTTTCTCACCTCTTCCTGAGGATATCAGAAAATATTTCTCACAGTGTACTTCACTGTGAGATTAACTGTTGGTGGTAGGCTCTTGGAGGTAATAACTTAAAAAGTGTCTGCGTCTTCCCTATGAATAGGTCCCTGGGAGTTGTTTACTCTCAGACTTTACCACACCGAGCCTCCAGTGGTTTTTTTTTTAGATTTCCCTAGGGCTTCCCAGGTGGCACCAGTGGTAAAGAACCTACCTGCCTGGGGGGAAGTTCGGGAGGACAGGGACATGGATTCACCTATGGCTGATTCTAGGGATTATATTCAATAGATTCAAGGGATTAGATCCAATAGACAAACTGCCCTGAAGAACTATGGATGGAGGTTTGTGACATTGTATGGGAGGCAGTGATCAAGACCATCTCCAAGAAAAAGAAATGCAAAAAGGCAGAATGGTTGTCTGAAGAGGCCTTACAAATAACTGAGAAAAGAAGAGAAGCAAAAGACAAAGGAGAAAAGGAAGGATACTTGCATTTGAATGCAGAGTTTCAAAGAATAGAAAGGAGAGATAAGAAAATCTTCCTCAGTGATCAATGGAAGGAAAACAATAGGATGGGAAAGACTAGAGGAACTCTTCAAGAAAAATAGATACCAAGGGAACATTTTATGCAATGACAGGCACAATGAATGACAGAAATGGTGTGACCTAACAGAAGCAGAAGATATTAAGAAGAGGTGACAGGGATACACAGAACTGTACAAAAAAGATCTTCATGACACAGATCATCATGATGGTGTGACCACTCATCTAGAGAAAGATATCCTGGAATGTGAAGTCAAGTGAGCCTTAGAAAGCATCACTACCAACAAAGCTAGTGGAGGTGATGGAATTCCAATTGAGCTATTTCAAATCCTGAAAGATGATGCTGTGAAAGTGCTGCACTCAATATGCCAGCAAATTTGGAAAACTCAGCAATGGCCACAGGACTAGAAAAGGTCTGTTTTCATTCCAATTCCAATGAAAGGCAATGCCAAAGAATGTTCAAACTATGCACAATTGCGGTTATCTCACACACTTGCAAAGTATTGCTCAAAATTCTCCAAACTAGGCTTCAAAAGTACATGAACCGTGAACTTCCAGATGTTCAAACTGGATTTATAAAGGCAGAGGAAACAGAGATCAAATTGCCAACATCCATTGGATCATCAAATAAGCAAGAGAGTTCCAGAAAAATATCTACTTCTGCTTTCTTGACTACACCAAAGCCTTTGATTGTGTGGATCACCACAAACTGTGGAAAAGTCTTTAAGAGATGAGAATACCATACCTTCTTACCTGCTTCCTGAGAAATCTGTATGCACATCAAGAAGCAAGAGTTAGAACTGGAAATGGAACAACAGACTGGTTCCAAATCAGGAAAATAGTATGTTAAGACTGTATATTGACACCCTGCTTATTTAACTTATATGCAGAGTACATCATGAGAAATGCTGGGCTGGATGAAGCAGAAGCTGGAATCAAGATTGCCGGGAGAAATATCAGTAACCTCAGATTCACAGATGGCACCACCCTTATGGCAGAAAGCGAAGAAGAACTAAGGAGCCTCTTGATGAAAGTGAAAGAGGAGAGTGAAAAATTGGCTTCAAACTCAACATTCAGAAAACTAAGATGGTGGCGTCCAGTCCTGTTACTTCATGGCAAATAGATGGGGGAACAATGGAAATAGTTGAGAGACTTTATTTTTGTGGCTCCAAAATCATGCAGATGGTGACTGCAGCCATGAAATTAAAAGATGCTTGCTCCTTGGAAGAAAAGCTGTCACCAATCTATATAGCATATTAAAAAGCAGAGACATTACTTTGCTAACAAAGATCCATCTAGTCAAAGCTATGGTTTTTCCAGTTGTCATGTATGGATGTGACTGTTGGGCTATAAAGAAAGCTGAGCAGCAAAGAATTAATGCATTTGAACTGTGGTGTTGGAGAAGACTGTTGAGAGTTCCTTGGACTGCAAAGAGATCCAACCAGTCCATCCTAAAGAAAATCAGTCCTGAATATCCATTGGAAGGACTGAATTTGAAGCTGAAACTCCAATACTCTGGCCACCTGATGTGAAGAACCAATTCACTGGAAAAGACCCTAATGCTGGGAAAGATTGAAGGTGAGAGGAGAAGGTGATGACAGAGGATGAGATGGTTGGATGGCACCATCAACGCGATGAACATGAGTTTGAGCAGGCTCTGGAAGTTGGTGATGGACAGTAAGCCTGGCGCGCTGCAGTCCATGAGGTTGCAAAGAGTCAGACATGACTTAAGTGACTGAACTGAACTTTACTGAATCCCATCATGAAGGCTCCACTCTTGTGACCAAATCACCTCCTAGCCACCCTACTTCTACTAGTGTCACGTTGAGGGGTTAGGATTTCAATATATGAATTTAGGAGAGACACAAATATTCAGCCCATTACATGGCAAAAAGACAAAATAATATTTTGTACAGGAAAAAAGTTCAATCTTCTTATTAAAGCACTTTGTCCATATAAATTACTTTAGTGTTGAGAAGTTGTTTTACTCTTTGGGCTCTTAATTTAGGCTTTTACTTCACAGAATCTGTACTTTAAATTTTATTTTTGTTGCATGAGTAATGTAGCAAGTATTTCACAAGTTTAACTTAAAAAGAATAACTTTAAAAAGAAAACTTATTTTTCCTTTCAGTCTCAAATAGTTTTTCTTAAAAGCTTTTGATTTTTGCCTAAATTTTTAACATCACTTTCCCCTAACTAGTATCTCTCTTTTGTTTTCCTTTTCTTTTTCATCTCAAAGTATAGGCTAGGATTTTAATTTAGAGGTAGGTCATTCATGATAAACCTAGTTTATCAAAATGCCTCCGATGACATATTGTATATATTATAGTAGTGAGTAGTCCTCTGATTAAATATATTTAAGGAGACTTCAAGACCTAATCTGGGTGAGCTTATCTGCTTTCTCCATTTGTAGTCTCTCTAAAATACTAAAATGCTAGAAACAATTCAAGTAATATCAAGGGTTCAGATCATAGGAGCATAAGCACCTAGTATCTATTTGATTTTTTTAAACACATATGACATTCTGACTTGATGAAAACTGATATGAAGTCTTTGAATCATTCAGTTACTTATACCAGTTTTGTGAAGAGTAGAGTCTCAAGAACTTACTGCATTATAAATTATGTTTCATGAATAATAAACATCATTCAACATATAAAATTATAGTTATTGTAACTTTAGGGATCTAAATTTCATTTGATTCGACATTTGATTTATAGAGACCACAGGAAGATAAATGATAAACTGTTATAACAGTTTTCAATCTATTACAGTATTAAAATGGTGAATAAGACTATCTGAGAAGAATGTACTGAAACTGTTCTATTCATGGTAAAACGAAATTATAACTAGCACCAAATTCAACACTGTTTAACTCTCCACATAACATTGTGATTTATCTTGATCCAAAATTATCAAAGAGGAGGTACATTGAAGTTACTAGAAAACATTGACTTAGAATTAGCATCTGTCTTAAAGGCTTATTTGCAGGAAGTAGTCTGGCCTTATTCAATAGATCGCTGAGAAGCCTTAAAACAAATCCCGGAAAAGAATTATTATGTGCCAAGTATATAAACAACAGAAGACTTTGTTAGGTATGAATCAATTAGACATGTTGTTGAAAGCCATGTCTGACTCAATGCAATGCCAGCAGTTCAGCAATATAAAGAAACCAGAGAGATAGCTAAAACTTAATAGAAGTAAAGATTTCCAAATTGCCTTAATCCAGTTTTATCTTAGTATAAAACCTATGTTTTCTAAACATTTAAATACTTGCTTCTTAAGGAAAAAGAATGTAGCCATGTACCCTAATCATTAGAATCCTGGCTAATGATTTAAGAGTCTGAAGCTCAAGGAACTTATCAAAAGTTCTTGATATGACTTTAGAGCAGGTCACTTCCTGCTCTTGAATTTCCCTTGCCTACTTTTTTGTCCATGCCTCCCTATATAAGGCATACTCAGATTGCTTTCTTGGAAAATCATGAAGTATGGTGAATGTGTTTTGTACAAAATGGGATTCAGAAATAGAAGTGTGCATATGAAATTCAACAAGATTTTTAAATTGAGTTAGCCAAAATTGACTATATCCATTTGTTTAGATTTACTAAATAAGTTTATAAGTTTATTCATATTCTACTAAATATGTTTATTCATTCTGCCCTCCCCTCCTCTTTTCCTCCTTCCTTTCTTTCCTCTTTCTCCCACCTTCCCTCCCTTCTTTAATTTCTTCCATTTATCTGCCACCTACTCACCCACCAATTTGTCCATCCATTCATTCATCCTTTCATCTGACTGTCTCTCAGTCAGTCCAAATGAGTTTTTATTTAGCACTTATGTGAACCAACCACTATGCCAGGTGCTGAGAATTCAATAGAAAACAAGATAGATTACCCTGCCCTGTTGAACTTATATTCTTGGGGTGAACACAAGCAATAATCTTGAAAGAATAAATAAAATAATTACCAACTGTGATCCATAGTATGAAAAACCTCAACACAGTGTTAATGTGTAACATTTTGTTTTTCTGATTTCTGTTGTCTCAGAAAATAGGCATGTGTGCAAGTCTCATTATAGGGCTCTTATAATGGACAGAAAGATAGTTGTATCACAGTTGTTTATTGGCTTACCCCCAAAACCTAGTTTACTTCCTAGGCCTTTCTGATTGGTATTTAATATGTTAAAGGTTCCTAATTGGTATTCAATATGTTATTATTGTTGTTGATTTGTGTATACTCTCAAGCATTTATCATAGTCCCTAATTAGTTCTGATTTAGAAGCTGTTACTAGCCTGTAATGAGATAAATATAGAAACTGAGAGTAAGAATTCAGAAAATCATGTTTTATTTTATACTTAAAGCTATGGATTGGAAAGTAAAACACCAAACAAAATGAAAGTGTTTACCACAAATAGTGTAAAAAGCATGATTCTACAAGACTGTTCAGCTCTCTTGTAAAAAAGGCCAAATGAGAAAAAGAAATAGCAATAATGCAAGGGGGAAAGAAAGAACTGTTCAGTGCCACTAAATGCTGAGCAGTTTATTCAGGGTTTCATTAATGACCTTGCTCAGAGCATCTTCCTCTAAGTGCTGGCTCTGAGCTGGCATCAGAAGAGTCAGCTCCTGTGGGCCAAGCACCTGTTGTCACTTTGCAGTGCACGGCCTTCTCAGTTCTGTGCTGTGTTCTTAGAGTCTTTAACAGAAATATTTTTTTTTCTTTCCCTTAATATCCCTTTTGCTTCCTAAAATTCTGTTCTTGCCAGTCAGAATGGATGGAAAAAGTTGATTTGACAACTGTCCAGGCACTTACCCATGGAGAAGTGGCAAGGCCCAGACTCTTTTGTGATAAAGTATAGCTCACTGAATTTATTCTCTCTTGTCAGGCCTGAACTTGGCATTCACTTATTTTATTATGGACAGTATATGAGTGTTAGAACCCCTGTGGATTTATTCATCTTCAAGTGCGTATTCACATTTGACTAGATCAAGCTGTAGGTCTCTGCTTCTGGCTTGAGCCCATTCTCAAAAATTATGTGCTTTAAGACACTCTTTGTTTTCTTTGATGTGAAATGGACCTTATTTTAACCTTTTTGCTATTAGTAAAAAATTAGAGATAAATGAACTCAGCATCAGTGATCCAGTCCCTTATGGCCATTTTCTATATTGTCTTCCAGAGTTGCTGTGTTCCAAATCAGTTTTAATCATAATTGGAAGTATGCACAAAGCTTTGAATGAATAAGTGAGACTTCTTGGGTGATGATTAAAAAAAAAATTTCCCATGGGTTTTTAAAATTCATGTATAATATCAGATTGCATGTATGGTATTGTATCTATGTGTCACAGGAATAATTCTATCACTCAAATATTCTAGGTGGGCCTCTTGGGAAGAACTGGATCAGGGAAGAGCACTTTGTTACTGGCTTTTTGAGACTGCTGAATACCAAAGGAGAAATCCAAATAGATGGTGTGTCTTGGGATTCAATTACTTTGCAACAATGGAGGAAGGCCTTTGGAGTCATACCACAGGTAAGCAATACAGAAAGACTTAACTAGTGAAAAAGTAACTATGTACATTTTTCCCATTATTTGACACTTGAACTCAATAAATTCCCATTTCCCTGCAAAACATATTCCCTTTGTATTGCTGTATTTTTCTTTTTTTTTTTCCTATTATGCAGTCTTTTATAGAGAGTAAAAGTATTTCTAGAAGTTTGGAATTCTCGGACATACAGTTTTTGAAATATTAATAACTGATAGCTTTTTCCAGAAGATATAAGCCAGAGCAGGAACATGGGGCTTTTGTACTTGGCAACTTTTTTTATTCCTGCCTCAATGGTCTCCAAGTTAGCAATCACAGCCAGTTGAGAAATGTTTTGCAAGATGTAAAGTATGCTGCTGAAATAACAAACTCTTGGAAGCATTATATAGTGGAAGTGAAAATAGAAAGTGTAATGATTGTTTTTTGTTCTTTGAATAGAATGAACTATGTCAGGTTAATCTGTAGCTTTTTTTCAAAAATGTCATTCTTTGATTTGGATTACAAAGGATCTTCAGTCTCCTGAATGGTTTTAGTATCATTCTATCTGTGTTATTATGCAAAAGGACTTTTTAATTATGCAAGAAATAGCAATAGTTCCATTTTTCAATGACCTTAATGGAAACCAAGAAATGTCTTTACTGGGACCAAGTCTGAAAGGCATGAGCTGTATATCTATTAGTATTTGTTCTCATCTCTATGGATATAGTCTCTGTTTTATGATCTCTTTGTACTAATGGGCACTAAGTCTATTCCACTACCATGGTTCTAACAATTCTCTGCTTTTAACACAAAATTAAAATGCCAGGAGCATCTCTGGGTAGATGGACTACGAATCTAACCAGAGAAAATGGCTTGTATTTCCTGATAGATTACCTCTGTGGAACATTTGCCCCTTTCATCTAATGAGACGCTAAATATTGTAACTGCTAGACAGATGCTTTTAATTCATTTGTCTAGACTTTGTCATGGTGCCAGAAGCTTTATCCTGGCTGAACTTTTGAAAAACAGTATTGTTTCTTCAGAAAAAAAGAGGGATTGTTAGTGGGTGTGAAGATAAAGAAACACTGGGAATACAAGTATCCCATGGTGACAGCATTAGGCAAGATAACAATGTTGAAGAGCTGGGGATAGAATCTGGTTGTCTAAGAAGCACTGCCATTCAATTGACTCTGTTTCCTGACCCCATTTTAAACTACAGTAGTGAAGCTTTTGTTCTTTTTGTTCTTGTTTATACAGATCTGCTCCTTAGAGTAACCAAAGCTCTAAGAAATACTTTCAGTTTCATTGGGAATCCTTTTGTTTATCTTACTTGTGATGGAGAGATTTTTGTTCTATTGTATGTTCTATTTAGGGCTTCCCAGATGGTGCAGTAGTAAAGAATCTGCGTGCCAATGCAGGGGTCAACAGTGATGCAAGTTCCATCCCTAGGCTAGGAGGATCCCTAGAGAAGGAAATAACAACCCACTCCAGTTTTCTTGCCGAGGAAATCCCATGGACAGAGGAGCCTGGCAGGCCCCTGTTTATGGGATCGCAAAGAGTTGGGCATGACTGAGTTACTGTGAGTTACTGAGCACGCACATGTTCTATTTAGGAACCCAAATATATAAAGCATGGAGGAAAACCAAGTAGGCTAGAGTTATGAGAATTTTTAATTTTGATTTTCTGTCAACATGAATCTTCCAAACTTCCCTTTCCCCTTTTGCATGGCATCGTTTTATTATAAACTAAACAAGAAATACTTTAAGCTATGCCTTTATAAATGTGTGATCATGCTAATAATAAATGTTTCTCATTATATGTGTTTACAACCCTGGATTCTGGGACAGTCTTCCAGTATCACAAGGATGTCTGTAAGACGGAAAGTATTATTTCTTCTATAGTGACATCTTGAGAATGATAAATGAATGCCCGAGAGAGAAAGAGGCGAACTCCTCAGACCTTTTTACGATCCAAATCAAGAGATGCTTTTATTTTCCCAACTTTCTTTTAAAAGTTCAAATTAAGTGATTTTTTTTCTTTCCTAGAGTTTGATCTTTAAAAAGCGGCAAGAAGAAATTAAAAATCCAGGAAGTATTTTTCTTTGCTTTTCCATCTTTTTTTTCCCCCTTCTGTCTTCCTGACCTTGCAAGGCCATAGTTCCCCAAGACCTCTGACACTTGAGATATCAGAGATCTCTAGGTCAGTTAGTCACTTGTTTCCAGGTACATGAAACAGGAAACTTTGAACAGGAAACTTTCCTCTCCCTCAGAGTGATCCTGAGACATCAGCTGTGGAATCACAAGATGTCTTTAGTTTTGGCAAGTTCTTACTCTGTGTGTGTGTGTGTGTGTGTGTTCTTTCCTCCTGTAGCTAGAAATCTTAGAAAAGGTACCAGCGTGGAAAACAGTACATTGTGTACATTTTGAGGTGGCACCTTTTTGAATTTGTTCTACTTCACCTCTAAGCTCTGAGAGCATGAAGAGGAGACAATGAGGCCTATTGTCAGAGCCCCACTGACTTAGCCAATTGAACAACCAAGACTTAAAATTGTTCATTCACCTTGAACCTTGTTAATCACTTAATTCGAGAAAAGCAGAAAAATGTTTATTTTTAGAGCTTCAGATACAAATGTGAAAGGCTGCAAACTATTATTGGGGATGACTCGGCCTATTCCTGCAGTGAGACTCTTTGTTCTGAAAATAATCTGTACTGACAGAGCGTAGTATCTTTTGCTATGAGGGCTATCAGATAGGGTCAAATCATGTATCTGTAGAGCATAAATGATATTGTATGTGCAACACTTCTCATTCAGTTTCACAGTAATTAACAATTTAATACTTAGTTATTAAACTACTTCCACATGCTTTAAATGATAATAAGTACCATGGGTTCTGTACTTAAGGTATAAGATATTGAGGTCTCAGTCCAGCCCATGAGCGTTCAGAGAACTCATTGCTTTAAGTCAGGGGTCAGAGGAAGAAGCCAAAATGACAAAGAGAGGTAATTAAGTGCAGTGGTGAACAAGGAGAGAGAATCATTCACATGACGAGAGAGAATCCAGCTCCAAGCTCTGTCAGGGCTGGTTCCACCACCAACTGTGCCCTTCCATCTTTTGCTCCCACTGCTGTGCTTTCCTCATCTTCATAAATTCTCTATTGCACACAAAGTAAACATTTTACAGCACCATTCCAGCTCTGTGCTTTGTCAAGTCAAAAACCTTCTAGGACACCCCTTTCTTCACGAATAATGTCCAGATTTTTCCATTTGTGGTTTAGGTCCCTGATAATCTGGCTTCAGCGACCTTTCTAGTCAGATCCACCACTCTTCACACCCAGCACTTTAGTTGCAGTCCAGCTGGACTTGCTGTGCCACAAGGGGGGTACCTCCAGTTTTCTCGCTCATTGCTCTGTCCCTGCGTTTCCTCTGTCTGAGATGATCTTTCTTCAGCTGAGTCACTTTGGCATCTCAGAGGTTAACTCTGCTGGGTAGCCTTTTCTAACTCCTTCCCTTCTCCCTTTAAACCTGACTCTAACCCCAACTCTCCACTCCCACATCCCAGTTCCAAGTGGGATCGAGAACTTTGTTTATAAATCTCTCCTGGCACTTCTCTATGTCTTATATTGGAATTATTTATGTATTTATTTAATTTCCACCCAGTATTGTAAACACTTTGTAGACATGCTAGTTAAGGAAACAGATTTAAACACAAAGTCATCAACAATCAGATTAGCAAGAAAGCTGTAGTAGAAATGCAAAATAAAACATAGATTTTTTTTTCACTCTTACTGTTTTTTCTATCTCTTATATACCACATACAATAGCTTGCATAGTAGGAATTCATTACCCATATTTTTGGCTGAGTCATGAAATGCTTGTTGTCATTTCCAACAGGTTGTGGTTCTGCCAGTATCTGTATTTTACTAGTATTATAATCTTTGGCAAGTTATTTAATTTCTCTGAGCCTCAGTTTCCTTGTCTGTAAAATGGGTATAATGGTAGTAACTACTTTATTGGGGAATTATGAGGATTAAATGAGTAAAGGAACTTCAATTTCAAATAAGTTGAAGTGCTTAAACTACTTCCTGGCATGTGTTAAGTATACAATACACTGTGTTGTTCTAGTTACTTTTATTTATAGTTCCCTGAGAATAGAGATCATGTCTCTTTCATTTATGTATTGTAAAGGAAATGAATGAATCAGTATTGACAGTTTCACAGAGAAGATGATGATGAAAGTGGGCCTTAAAGGGTCACAAAATGTCTTGGTTTTAGAAAGGTTTGGGGCAGAGAGTTGTGGAGAGGATATTCCAGGATCCCAGAGAGGCATATTATAACCACTGCACAGATGACAACTAGAATAAGAGTTGGGGAACAATGGGCAGAGAAGACCATCTATGAGGAAGCATTAGGAGAAAGAGGGAGGCTTGATTCATACTAAAGTGGCCTAGTGAGGAGTGGGTTGAGTCTTCTTGAGCTGGGAGCTAGGTGGTAAAGGGCAGCAGAGGAGTATGCCCTGCTAGCAGCTTCAGGACAGTGGAATTCAGTAGCAGGACAGGGGGCTGGGAGACTGGCTCAGAACTCCCTGCTGTGATGTGTAAGAGCCTGAACTAAAGTGAATAGGACTTAGGGTGTTGGGCGTGGAGTGCCGAATTTAAGAGAGAAAGGAAAATGACTAGTGTGGCTACTAGTATAACATAATTGTACTGTTTCTGAGCCTAAAATTGGAAATTTGTGGTAATTTGGTCAGATCTGGAAATTGTGTTTTGATGTTATTTCCGAAAGTGTATATTAAAATACTGTATGTAAAATGTTGTGAAAAATGACTTTACAGAAAAATAATTTGTATGTAAGTAGTCATTTAGATACAAATAAATGAAGAAGAGTTGACTCAATGGAAAAGACTTTGATGCTGGGAGGGATTGGGGGCAGGAGGAGAAGGGCATGGACTCGATGGATGTGAGTCTGAGTGAACTCTGAGAGATGGTGATGAACAGGGGAGGCCTGGCGTGCTGCGATTCATGGGGTCGCAAAGAGTCGGACACGACTGAGTGACTGAACTGAACTGAACTGAATCAAAATTATAGTTATTTTTATCAACCTTAAACACTTTTGACTAACATAATTCACCTACTTTTTGTTACTCGATGTTCCTAAAAGCAAAGCAGCATTTATTTTTAGACATTCTGTAATGCCACCTTAGGATCTTGTTTTGTTCATATTGGATGGGTTTTAATTGCACAAATTTAACTTATAATGGAGTTTTGCAGACTTTGCCAAAGGTGAGATCACAGACACTGTGATGCTTATAAGAATTTGGATCACATTTTAATAAAGCTATATATTGTCTTTGTACATATGTGTGTATATATATACATATATGTATGTATGAAGGTATGTATATATATTATATATAACATTTTATATATTAAAATATATATAGGCTTCACAGTTTCATTCTAGTGGTAAAGAGCCTGCCTGTCAGTTTAGGAGATGTAAGAGTCTCGGGTTTGATCCCTAAGTCAGGAAGATTGCCTGGAGGAGGGCATGTCAACCCACTCCTGTATTCTTGCCTGGAGAATCCCTTGGTTAGAGGAGTCTGGTGAGCTGTAGTCCATAGGGTCACATAGAGTGAGACATGGCTGAAGTGACTTCGCATGCTATACATATACATATTTCCCTTCTGAGCCAAAACAAAGGAATACTATATTCTTAAAGATAAGTCATTCCTCCCACTTATTTAATTTATCCTACATTTAGTAACCACAGAAGCCAAATCCTTTTTTGTTTTTCATCTGACATCCAAGACTAAAGCATGATGCCTGTTGCTGTGATGTGTGACCAACTCCAAGCATTCCACCCAGGCTTGCCATCTCTAGTTGAGTGGTTGAGGAGTGACCTTCAGGGGAAGAGATGGTGGTGGTGAACGATGGTGCTGTCTTTGTTCTTCCTTGAGTCCCAAGTGTTCTTCCTTGAGTCCCAAGTGTTGTTCTTTGTAGTGTATATCAGTTCAGTTCAGTCGCTCAGTCGTGTCCAACTCTGAGACCCCTTAAATCACAGCACGCCAGGCCTCCCTGTCCATCACCATCTCCCAGGGTTCACTCAAACTCCTGTCCATCGAGTCAGGGATGCCATCCAGCCATCTCATCCTCTGTCGTCCCCTTCTCCTCCTGCTCCCAATCCCTCCCAGCATCAGGGTCTTTTCCAATAAGTCAGCTCTTTGCATGAGGTGGCCAAAGTGTACATACATAACATTAAATAAACATCAAATATCTGTACATTCTGATTTTCCTACTGCTGAACACTTTCTTGAAAGAGAGGTAGCAGATCATTGTGATTTATAGTTTCAGGTTTTTTTTTTTTCTTTTTTTTTGCTGCACAATCAGACTGTGCCACCTTGGTCAAACCATATAACTTCTCAGGACTCTGGAAGTTTCATTCATACACTAGGGAAAGGACATAAGTGACCTCCAAGAACATCTCATCTTTAGAGATGAGTTTGTAGAAACACAAATTTCAGTAGTATAGAAAACAATAAGACACCCACTGGCACCCCTCAGAAACAAGTGAGTGCCAGACACTATAAGACGAGAGTGGCATGTTTGATTCACTGTATGAAATTGAATTCCGACTGAACTATTTTAATTTTTCTTTAAAGTTAAAATGAAAGTACTGATACTACTTTAGTGCTAGATTATAAACTGTAAACAAAGACCTATAAAATTTGTCATGTCATATCATGTTTAGTTGCTTTAGTCGTGTCTGACTCTTTGCGATCCTATGGACAGTAGCTGGTCAGGCTCATCTGTCCATGGGACTCTCCAGGCAAGAATCCTGGCATAGGTTGCCATGCCAGGGGTGAACGATGGTGCTCTCTTTGTTCTTCCTTGAGTCCCAAGTGTTGTTTGCAATGCCCTCCAGGGGTTTGTAATGCCCTCCTCTTCCTCCAGGGATTGAATCCAGGTCTCCTCATTGCATGCAGATTCTTTATCATCTGAGTCACTAGGGAAGCATGGTATCAATTCCACTACATCTAAAATTTTTGGATGTCTGAAATTGAAAAGTTAAAGTGTTAGTCACTCAGTTGTGTCTGACTCTTTACGATCCCATAGACAGTAGCCCACCAGTCTCTTCTGTCCATGGGATTCTCCAGGCAAGAATACTGGAGTGGGTAGCCTTTCCCTTCTCCAGGGGGTTCTTCCTGACCCAGGGATAAAACCTAGGTCTTCTGCATTGCAAGCAGATTCTTTACCAACTGAGCCACCAGGGCTTAGTCTAGCTTCAACAAATAACTTTCTTCCTTCATAATTTTGAATATGTATGTATTTTGCATAAAATTAATGTATAACATGTTGCCATATGTTTGATGAAGATTCAGTTCAGTTCAGTCGCTCAGTCGTGTCCAACTCTTTGCGACCCCATGAATCGCAGCACGCCAGGCCTCCCTGTCCATCACCAACTCCTGGAGTTCACTCAGACTTGCGTCCATCGAGTCAGTGATGCCATCCAGCCATCTCATCCTCTGTCGTCCCCTTCTCCTCTTGCCCCCAATCCCTCCTAGCATCAGAGTCTTTTCCAATGAGTCAACTCTTCGCATGAGGTGGCCAAAATACTGGAGTTTCAGCTTTAGCATCAGTCCTTCAATGAACACCCAGAACTGATCTCCTTCAGAATGGGCTGTTTGGATCTCCTTGCAGTCCAAGGGACTCTCAAGAGTCTTCTCCAACACCACAGTTCAAAAGCATCAATTCTTCAGCACTCAGCCTTTTTCACAGTCCAACTCTCACATCCATACATGACTACTGGAAAAACCATAGCCTTGACTAGACGGACCTTAGTCGGCAAAGTAATGTCTCTGCTTTTGAATGATAAAGATTACATGTAAAAAATATCAGGCAGGTGGAGAAGGGGAAGGTGTACCTTTTCTCAAGCTGTTACAAAGAAACATTAAAGCTTTAATGGGCTGTCATTATTATTCATTTAAAGACACTAGGTTTTGTTAGCTATTTTTCCATAAGGAAGAAAAATAATATTTGCTGAACTCTATTGATATATTCATAGTTTTACTTCTTATGTTCCCATCAGCCCATTTATTTATTCAGACAATATTTACTGAGCATACACCATGTAAAACCTGTGTGCTAATGACAGGTTACACAGCAGTTATGGTCTAGGAGAAGAGTAAGACATTAAAAACAAAATGCTCATAATGCATATTTAATTTTATTAATAATATTCACTGTAAGCTGTGAAAGTAAAGTATAGATATTATGATATCTTATATTGAGGCACCTTATTTGGTTTTAAAAATCAAGAGAGATTCTCTGAGGAAGTGACATTGAACTTGAGACCTGAAAAATACAGTCAGCCTTAGGAAGAAGACAGGAAATCAGATTCCCATGCAGGAAGGATAGAACGTGTGAAGTGAACTGAGGAATTGAAAGAAAGCCAGGTGGCTGGAGTGGAAAAGGAAGTGGAGTGGACAAGGGCACTAGATGAGCCAGACAAAGTGAAAGAGGTTGCACAATGGTGGATCTGTATGTCATCTTAAGGGTTTTACATTTTGCCCTGAATGTAATGGAAAACCATTGAAGGTTTTTTTTTTTTTATTATTAAAAAAATTGTTTATTTTTGACCCTGTTGGATCTTCATTATTGCATTCAGGCTTTCTCTAGTTGCCATGAGTGGAGGCTACTCTCTCGTTGCTATTCATGGGCTTCTCATTGGGGTGGCTTCTCTTGTTGCAGAGCACAGGAGCTAGGGAATGCAGGCTTCAGTAGTCCCAGTATGTGGGCTCTGTAGTTGTAGCACACAGGCTTATTTTCTCTGAGGGATCTTCCTGGACCAGGGATCGAACCCATGTCCCTTGCACTGGCAGACAGATTCTTAACCACTGGACTACCAGGAAAGTCCTCACTGAAGGTTTTTTAAAGGGTTAATGACATGATCCAATTTATATTGATGGTGATTTCTTTGGTTTCTAAAGCAAGGAAATAGGAGGTTTTTACAGTGTTCAGAGAAAGATGCTGGTGGCTTGAACTATGTGGTAGCTGAAGTGATAGAGAAATAAATGGCTTTGAGATATATTGGGTAAATAATCCACAGGACTGATGATTAATTCCTTTTAGGATGATCAGAGAGAAAGATAAGTCATGCATAACTCTGAATTTTGTGGATTGATAAAATGAAGGGCTTCTGTGATGGCTCAGATTGTTAAAACTCCACCTGCAATGTGGGAGACCGGAGTTCTGTCCCTGAGTTGGGAAAATCCCATGGAGAAGGGACAAGCTACCCAATCCAGTATTCTGGCATGGAGAATTCCATGGACAGAGGAGACTCGAGGACTACCGTCTGGTTCAGTTCAGTTCAATTGCAGAGTTGTGTCTGGCTCTTTGCAATCCATGGATGCCAGGCTTCCCTGTCCAACTCCTGGAATTTACTCAAACTAATGTCCATTGAGTCGGTGATACTATTCAACAATCTCATCCTCTATCATCCCCTTCTCGACCTGCCTTCAGTCTTTCCCAGCATCAGGGTCTTCTCCAATGAGTCATTTCTTTACATCAGGTGGTCAAACTATTGGAGTTTCAGCTTCAGCATCAGTATTTCCAATGAATATTCAGGACTGATTTCCTTTAGGATGGACTGGTTGAATCTCCTTGCAGTCCAAGGGACTCTCAAGAGTCTTCTCCAACACCACAGTTCAAAAGTATCAATTCTTTGGCGCTAAGCCTTCTTCACAGTCCAACTCTCGCATCCATACATGACTACTGGAAAAACCATAGCTTTGACTAGGCAGACCTTTGTTGGCAAAGTAATGTCTCTGCTTTTGAATATGCTATCTAGGTTGGTCATAATTTTTCTTCCAAGGAGCAAGCGTCTTTTAATTTCATGGCTGCAGTCACCATCTGCAGTGATTTTGGAGCTCAAAAAAATAGTCTCATTGTTTCCCCATCTATTTGCCATGAAGTGCAATGATCTTCATTTTCTGAATGTTGAGTTTTAAGCCAACTTTTACTCTCCTCCTTCAAGAGACTCTTACGTTCTTCTTTTCTTTTTGCCATAAGTGTGGTATCATCTGCATATCTGAGGTTATTGATATTTCTCCCAGCAATCTTGATTTCAGCTCGTACTTCATCTAATCCAGTGTTTCTCATGATGTACTCTGCATATAAGTTAAATACTCAGGATGATAGTATATAGCCTTGACGTACTCCTTTCCTGATTTGGAACCAGTCTGTTGTTCCATGTCCAGTTCTAACTGTTGCTTCCTGGCCTGCATACAGATTTCTCAAGAGGCAGGTCAAGTGGTCTGGTATTCCCATTTCTTGAAGAATTTTCCAGTTTGTTGTGATCCACACAGTCAAAGGCTTTGGCATAGTCAGTAAAGCAGAAGTAGGTGTTTTTCTGGAACTCTCTTGCTTTTTCCATGATCCAACGGATATTGGCAATTTGATGTCTGGTTCCTCTGTGGTTTCTAAATCCAGCTTGATCATCTGGAAGTTCATGGTTCACATATTGCTGAAGCCTGGCTTGGAGAATTTTGAGCATTACTTTGCTAGTGTGTGAGATAACTCCAATTGTGTGGTAGTTTGAACATTCCTTGGCGTTGCGTTTCTTTGGGATTGGAATGAAAACTGACCTTTTCCAGTCCTGTGGCCACTGCTGAGTTTTCCAAATTTGCTGGCATATTGAGTGCAGCACTTTCACATCATCATCTTTTAGGATTTGAAATGGCTCAACTGGAATTCCATCACCTCCACTAGCTTTGTTCATAGTGATGCTTTCTAAGGCCCACTTGACTTCACATTCAAGGATGTCTGGCTCTGGTTGAGTGATCACACCATCATGATTATCTGGGTCATGAAGGTCTTTTTGTATAGTTCTGTGTATTCTTGCAACTTCTTCTTACTATCTTATGCTTCTGTTAAGTCCATACCATTTCTGTCCTTTATCGTGCCCATCCTTGCATGAAATGTTCCCTTGGTATCTCTAATTTTCTTGAAAAGATCTCTAGTCTTTCCCATTCTATTGTTTTCCTCTATTTATTTGCATTGATCACTGTTCTACAGTCCATGTGTTCACAAAGATTCGGACACGACTGAGTGACTTTCATTTTCAAAATAAAGGTCCTGTCTGTCAAAATGGAAAAGCCCAGGGGTAGAGTAGATTTTAGAAAATAAAAAAATGTGACAGCTCCCCCATTTTACAGTAACACTGAAACTTAAAAAGATTGGGTTCTTGTTCATAGTTACACTTGCCGGGCAAGAGCTGCGTTGTTACAGCATCTGCACAAGGCACCTTGCCCTTAACAAACTTCTGTGTTTACTTTGATGTTATAATACCTTCAGCCTCTACCTGTGGTCCTCTAGAATGTTGGTATTTTTCCATTTGGCCAAAGTAAAATTTCATATTGTGCTGTTCCATTGGATGCGTAAGTCCTCGTGAAAGTTACAAGGACACTGTAGCCCAAATAAAAGCCTTTGAATCAGGTCCTGCGTAGGAAGAGACAGCCAGACTCTTGGTTCACAGAGTAGGTGCTGAGCCCGTGGCGTGAGGGATGGATACAGTGCTTGAATCTGCGACTGTGCTGCCGAGTACGAATGGGCTCTTTATGGACCCACCGGGCTGCTTCTGCCCAACCTTTAATCTTTCCTAAGCTCCAGACCAGGAATCAAAACTGGTCTGCCCAGGACTTGAGGCATTTTGCTATGAATTTGAAGAGCATTCTAAAGGTTTGAATTCCAACTCTACAACTACTAGCTCAGTAACCTTGGGCAAGTCACTTAAGTTCTCCCAAGTGTGATTTCTTCATGAACAGCAGTAAGATCTGTCTCATTAAATTTATATGAAGATAAAAAGAGACAACACGTTTAAAGAGTCTTATCTGGCCTGTGGTAAGCCGGCCATAGACTCTTTGTAGCCTCTGAGTTCCTGGTAGAGATAACTTTAGTGCAGTGATGCATTGACTGATGCTTCGTAAACCCGTACAGTTGTTATTTCACATCTTTCTCAATAATGCTAGAAACTTTCATATAAAGAAAATATTAAAAGAAAGTATGTGAAAGACAGTAAATGGCAAAATTCCATTGGCAAGCCTTTGAACTTTAGATACGAAATAAACCTGATTGCTTCAGTAATAAATTGACTGGCATTCTCAGAGCCCCTTCTTATTTAATTCTCTGTATCAGAATCTCTCAATAGCATACGTTGTCTGTTTTCTTTAGCTTATTTGGACATTGCTTTCATTTACTTGGGAGCTTGGAGGAGGATGTACCAAAAATATATCCATCACCTCTTATGAGCTCATGAGTCATATATTGTCTATGTTCACTTCTGTAAAGCAGTGGAAGCATCCCTTAGGAACTGATTTGATGCAAATTCAGAAATACCAGCATAATCCTGTTGCTTTCTGCAGAGGGTTCCTGAGATATTTGGCAACAACCTTGTTCCTTAAGCCATAAATTATGCCCCAGGGAATGAGGTCTCCAATAGGACTATCCTTGAACTTGACTGCCATGGCAAGGCATAGACACCATTCATCTGGGGCCAACTTACCTTTTGTAGTTCCTCACAGATCAGATGGGTGCTGAGCATTCTCTCTCAGTCTAAGGCTGCTAGTGAAAATTAAATATTCAAAAACTTTAGTTGGCAGCTCTCTTGACTCTGTTATTAACAAAAGGCAAAAGAAAAAAGTAAAGAAAAACAATTTTTTAAATTAACATTAAAAAAAATTTTTTTATTCATATAGGCAGACTTAAGTAGACAGTAATGTAGCAAGCAAGGGTGATAGCTCTGCAGTGTTCCTTAACAGGAAATTAGATTGTCTTGCCACCTCAGCACGATCCGTCTCATCTGCCCCCTTCCCTCTGTGACATGCAGTCAGTTACACAAATAATTGATTTTCATTCTTTCACTGGTTTCTAAGTTGTAACCTTTTCCTGTGCCTGTCTAGTTACACATGTGCCTTGGTTTATAAACCATATGCACATATGTGTTTGAGTGTCTGTAAATTCATACAGTTTCCAAATCCCTTAGGAAGGTAGGATTATAAAAGAAATCCAAGGAAAATATTGGTACAAAATAAGAATTTTTTTCTAACAAGTTCATTATAACTCATAAACATAATTTTTTTTTTTTTTTGGCCACACTGCATGGTATGTGGAATGTCTCTGACCAAGAATAAGACTTGTGTCCCCTGCTGTGGAAATATGAAATCTTAACCACAGAACCACCAGGAAATCCTCATTAATTTTTAACTGCTTAATTTTATATTATACTTGCTTATAATAATTTTGCTCTGAATAAAACATTTTAATTTCCCACAACTTAAAGTGATCTCAATTTCTTTATCCTAAGGACATGGAAGTTAGATAAGTATTCACAAGGGGTTTCAGATGTAGCTGTAATATTTTATTTTTAAAAAAGATACCAAGCAAATATAAAAATTTTTAAATTAAAACTAAGTGGTAAGTACATGGATGTTTTATTATTTTAAAATATTTTTTCTGTTTCAAATATTTCACAATAAAATGAGGGAAATATACCAACATGTTTAGGTTATTCATGCTTTCCTCTTTTTTTGTTACTATAGAAAGTATTCATCTTTTCTGGAACATTTAGAAAAAACTTGGATCCCTATGGACAGTGGAGTGATCAAGAAATCTGGAAAGTTGCAGATGAGGTAAGGACGCTAACTGAAGTTATTTTGGAAAGGGTTGCTCATATACACACAAGATTGGTTATCATAGCTGAGATCATTTTGTATACTTATATTTGTGCATGTCTGTACACGTGTGTATATAAATTTAAAATGGAAAACTCTAATACTCCTGGAACACCCACCTCTTTGGATTAGACTTTTTCTCAGTGGTCAGTCAGGCTCCAGGGCCAGCATCACTTTAGCCTTCTTCCAGAATGTGCATCACTGAGACACGAACTAGGAGAGACCTAGACACCTACAGCACACCAGGATTATTCACAATCTAGAGAAGCTTCTGTCCGTACCTTCTCATCTATTCCCCATCTGGGTTCTGAAGGTTTCCCAGCACAAGAGCAAAGCTTTGGTTTGATATGATACACTTCTCTGGAAAGCACAGGGTTAGCAAAAGGGTAATGATAATTTTAGAGGACCAACAGGTAGCTACAGTCTTCTCTGGAAGTCACCAGGAGTCAACTGCCTTTGGGAGCGTTTGTCATGAGCATATCCATGCAAAATATGATACTACATGACCTAGATATGGCAAGCTGTATTCTTTGAAATCAGCATACCATAGGAAATACATGGTTTGAAATGGGATCTAAATTCCTGAATAACAACCTGTTTATAAGGAATCTAAATTCCTGAATAACAGCCTGTTTATAAGAAACAAATGGTTCATTATAATTGAAGGTATTATACGGAGGAATTTAGAGTTGGTGGAGAGCGTAAGTGGAAATCTTGGTTTGCTTGATAGACACTCTAGCTGTTAACTAATAATTCTTGAAATACAGACATCATATTTAAGAAAGGAGAACATAAGTTGTTCTAGTTTATTAAACTTGAGGTTTATGTCCAAAGATCTGAATGGTGCCTGACTACAGTTATGGGACTTAAGATCGTTAGATGCAAAGGCCTTCTTAGAGAACAACTTTATCCCTCTGTTTCCAACATATTTGGAAATATTTTTATTCCAAATTTTCTTTCCTTGTCTGCCTCCCTTCAGAGTGGATCTTGCCAGGAGCTTTGAATGCCCATGAGTTTAAACACTTACCCATTGAATGTCTAACCTTAACATGCCCCTAATAAAATGCACTTAGATTAACCGTCTTCATTATCAAAGTTTCCTTATTACTGAACAAACAGGGTTTTTAAAGAAAACATTAACTAAATTGCAAGTGACACATTTTAATGTCTTTGATGTGACTTCAGAGAATGAACTATAGGAACACAATGTGGTGGGAGAGAAACTTTGAAAGGAAGACAGAACACTATAAAATCTGCAAGTATTGCCAAGTCACAATAAAATTTACAGGAAATCAGGGTCATAAAAATAATCTAAAGTTTTAGAAGACATGGTTAAGTTTTTTTATCATTACAATTCTTCTTTTACTGATATATATTTCAGACATTCAATTATGTTACAATCTCTAACATATTTTCTTCTTTGTGAATTTGAGAACAGTAATAGGTAAAATCCCATCAGCAAGTTTTATCATTTCAAAAGTTTTACATATTCAAATTTTGATTGTCATTGCCAAACTGCTACACAAAATAAGATATACTTATTAATGATACTTCTAACAAATTTTCATTATTTACATTATAGGCAACTGAGAATACTCCTGACATTGGTTGCTGGTTATCCAAATTTAACTACCCACCAGAAAATTTTCAAAAGCTCTCAGAAAAAAAATACTCAAAATTACAGAAATTCTGTTCTCACAGAAGTATATATGGAAACATTAAAAAAATACATAGCCACTTAAACATTTTATATAAAAATTAACATTCATTTAGATATAAATGAAGCAGGTTTCTACACATTTAAGCTTATAACTGAAATTCCATTTCCATATGTTTTTCAAAAAGAAAAAATGTAAAGCAATGAATATATTTTTAAAAATAGCAAAAGAGACACAGATGTATAGAACTGACTTTTGGACTCTGAGGTAGAGGGAGAGGCTGGGATGATTTGGGAGAATGGCATTGAAACATGTATACTATCATGTAGAAAGGAGCACCAGTCTATGTTCGATACAGGATACAGGATGCTTGGGGCTGGTGCACGGGGATGATCCAGAGAGATGATATGGGGTAGGAGGTGGGAGGGGATTCAGGATTGGGAGCTCATATACACCCATGGCGGATTCATGTCAATGTATGGCAGAACCAATTCAGTATTGTAAAGTAAAATAAAATAAAATTTAAAAAAATAAATAAAAGAAATTATCCTGTCTATATCCCTAAAACTAATTTTACATATGTATGTGTATATACATTTACAATATATTTGTATATGCATATAAATTTTCAGCCAGGACATTTATATAGTATAGCAAAATAACCATTACTTTAAGTTAGCTATGAAAATAACTATGACTTAAATGACAATTCCCTTTTAATGTCTTTCTTTCTTTCTAAAGATAAAAATAAAATCCTTTGGGCATTTTTCTTTGTTAAAAGTGTACAATCTAGTCTTTTCCTATGAGAATCTGAAGACATGGAGACAATCTGTGTATCGCCATGCCCCAAAACTCACTGCATAAACACCCAACTGTAATGATAGACCCAAGAAGGCAGAGTAGAAGGTCAGGGGCTCATCTTCTCCTGTGAACTCCAAAATTACAACTTGCTGCTGAACAACTGTTGACAGGAGAATGAAGATCTTTCAAAAAGGATACCCCTCATCCAGCAAGGTGGCTGGAGGGGCAAAAATTACATTTAGAATCAAACCCCATATCCGCCAGAGATGCTTAGAGGGCTCTAACAAAACCCTGGGCTCACCAGGGATGCCATAGCATCTGCACCTGACCTGCCTTTGAGTGTGTGTCTCCTGTTGAGGTATGGGTCAGCAGCGGCCTGCTGCGGGGGCAGAGGCTCTGGGTGCAGCAGACCTGGGTATAGCATAAGCACTTTAAATGCCAGTATAATGCAAAAATTTTACCTGTTTAGATTTTTATTTGATCAGCTCATATTTAGGTATATCTTTTTACTGGTCTTTAAAAAATAATTTGCTGTTCATAAAGTTACTGCTGCTGTCCTTGTATTAATGTCATGTATTTGAAGAGTAGTGATAAATTTTTGTTGAAGTAGCCTGAGAACAGAGCACAGACAAAGCAGCAAAAGCCCAGAGAAGCAGAAAATACATTGGCTTACAAGTTATAGGGTCTGGGTTTAATCCTATATGGTTGATCATACGCTTTGCCCAAGTAGGACCATTCAGGGATGTGTCCATTACTTACCTGGACAGGAGACAGGGACGAAAGATGTCAACCAGGACAGGCTAGGGTAAACTGGGATTGAATATCATCTCATCTGGTCCTCTCTGTGACCTTAGTGTGACTCGTTTCTCTAGAGGGAAATGAAGTGAGTTATAGCAGAGAATTAAGCACTTGAATCTTATCCCAAGAACACCTTCTTTGTAATTCCCCTTTCCCTGAAAGGGAAATCAAAAGAGCTCATGAAGACAATATCAGGCCAAGAAATACTTTATTCCTACCTTGGATTTGGCCCTATGCTACAGCGTGGAACCTTTGCATATCTGGACTGGATCATGTGAAGCCATGAGGAACATGCCTAGTTACAAGCTCTGAGACTTGGGAGCAAAGCTGGTGACCAAAGCAGCTCTTTTACCCTTTGTGCCCTAGGCCCAGACCTTCATCCTGGCATTGCATGCCTTATCATTCAATGTATGAGTTTAAAGCAAGTCCAAGGGAGAGAAAGAGTTTTTGTCTATGACCTGGAACTATGAAAGTCTAAATTCCACAACCCTAAACCACTGAGGACCAGATAGCTTCTACCTAGGAGCCCTGAGTACCAGCTGTGTAGACCAAGAGAATTTCAGAGGAGGCTGAGTCTTGAGGGAGAAAAAAGTAGACCCCTAACATTGTGGACTAATAAATTGGTAGGGTTGCTATAGTTTTCAGGCTAGTATGTATAAGAGGCCCAGCCTAGGGCCTGGTAAGTAACAGTCAGTGAACATTAGCTGCTATAGTCATGCTTCATGTGTCTTTACCTGCTCGTCTTTTACATGTTGCTGTTTGACAGAATCCTATTTGTTGTCTTACTCTTCCTGGAAATATCATCATCTTCATAGCTCTAACTAATTCCTCTGCTACTGACTCCCACACCTGCCTGTCCCAGAGCTCCGTCACTGAAGTTTCAGCATGGACAGGCATCTTATGTCCATAAGTGAGTTTCTTAGCTGCACCAGCCACACGGTTGTCCTGCATTTCCAGTCTTGGTGAATGGCATCACCAGCTTCTTGTTGCCCAAAGCCAAGATCTGGGGCTCATCCTTGACTCCCAATTTCTCCACCTGTCTCTACCTATTATGTTCTGTCAAGGGTGTTTCCTGCAAATATCTAGAATATATTCACTTTTCTCTGTCCCCATTTCACACCACTCTTAATTCTTGTGTGAATTTTTGAAATAAACCCCTTTCCAGTTTCTCTCTTACTGGCTCCTTACAGTTCATTCTGCCTTTGGCAGCCTTGCATCTGATTGCTTGTTTCTCCCCTTCTTATGGCTCCTTATTGCCTTTTAGACAAAGTCCACACTGCTTATGGTTGATGTGATTTTGTCTCTGCCTGTCTCTAAACTCCCTCCCCAACTGCCTCTGCTTACCAGGATCCAACTACACTGAATTTACTTGGTTCCTCTAAGGCACCTTTGTGCTCTCTATTCTGCAGAGGCTTTTTCACATGCTCTGTGGCTGGGACACCCTGCTGGCCCTTTACTACCTGCCCTTCCTCATCATTCAGGCCTCTTTTTACACCTCACTTCTTCCCAGAAACCTGCCCTGATGCTCCAGAGATGAGGAGCCCCTCCTAGCTGTCTCCTGTACCTCCATGCCTGTCATGGCTTTCTCCACACAAGAGAGAGATTCGCTTCTTAACTTGTGCACTTCCCCCCCTGGACTTGTAAGCTCCCTGAGGGCAGGGATGAGACTACTCATGTAGATGGTGTTCAGTGAATATGGACTGAATGAATGCATGCATGATTTGATTCATTTATTTAAATGAAAAAAAAATTGCTCATGTGTAATGGGTCGTGAAGGCAGCCTTGTGATCCACACGGGTGTCACTGTTTGTCATGAGCACACTGGGGCTTGGCTGGGATGGGTGGCGGGTACAGCTCCTTCCCTTGGTTTCTGGTTCACAAACTCCTTCCCCACAGTGAGGTGCCCTGATGTTATCTATCCTCTCAAGCTCCTTCACCCCAGTCTCAGTGTTACTCAGTGTTATCCAAACTGATAGAATGGTTTTGGAATGCAGACTTTTGGTAATTGTTTACTCCTTAGATTGCTTATAAAATAGTTTCTTTCTCTACATATCAATAGTCAGGTAAGCTATTTTAGAGAGCAAGCTAAATAGCAGAAATAGTGGCCTTTTAAGTTGAAAGTTTGTCCTGGAAAACCCATAGAGTAGCAAAAGAAATGTCTGAAGGAGTTGACAGAGTCTATCTTTGTAACTAGCTACCAATGGACTTCCCAGTCCAACTCCACTTCACTTTCCTTATTATTCTTTTTTTTTCATGTTTCCTTGTCACAAGAACAAACTCTTGCTCTATAATAACATTTCAGAGTGCCACAATTGCAAAAGTCAATACTTTGAAGAAAATGCCTGTTCCTTTTCAGACTGTAACACATTTTTAGTTTGATATGTCACAAAATAAAATTTATTCTTTGTAAATAGCAGTTTGGAAGTATGTATGATTTATCAGTTCAACCACAGAAAGCTGGCAAATGCTTTTTTCCTAAAGTTCTTTATATCTACAGACTGTGGATGCTTTAAGTTATTTGCAGTGCTAAGTTGGAATGAAAATAATTAGAAATGTTGAGATTCCATATATTTAAAATTCACCTTAGTTTGGACAGACTAAGCTAAAGTTTATATTTGTTTTTAATCTATTGAAAAATGGTTTGTGGCAATAGTGCAAATAACATAGTCAGAATACACACACACACACCTATATATGTGCATATGCATGTATGTAAGTGTAGGTATTTGTTTTTAAAGAATTCTGCTGTTAAAGATCACTAAATTATATGATTTCTATAGCAAGTTCCCTTTCAGTCTTTTTTTTTTTTTCTTTTACAATAGCACCTTTCTCTTTGAGCAGTAATTTCCCACTTGTTAGTTTTCTCCCCATCTGAACCATGAGTTCCTTAAGGGCAGAGCCTGGTGTTATTCATCTTTGAATTCCCAGGTCTGCCATAATACCTAGAATTTAATAAACTCCCATTAAGAGTCTATTAAGAAATCTCTTACTGACCACCAAAAAAAAAAAAAAATCATGAGGTTAATTTAAGCCATTCTTACTGGCACATGGAGTTGGTAATGAGAGCTTTGTATCTTTTCAAAACTAATTACTAATCTGTCTTGCTTCCTATTTTCTCTCTAAAGCCTATCACCATATCAGGCAGGAAATAGGTAATTAATATGTTAAATACTCACTGACTTCAAATTTAAAGTTTTACTAACTTATGTTCACCTTTCTCTAGTGAATATGGTTTCAAAAGATTTTTACTCTACCTGATAGGGAGTTAATCAGTGAGATAGAAATGTGACAAAATGCACCCTAGATTGGTCTGCCTCTCTGTCACTCACTGCATAGTTTTGTTCTCTAAATATTAACAGTGCTATATATTTAGGTGCTTGTTTACTGTGTTCAGTTCCATGTGGGTAAAAACTACAGACTTTGTTCAGCTCTTTATCACAGGAAAGTACAGAGTATAACTCACTAAAGTAGCTTTCCCAGTGTGGCCTTAATAGACGAGGGTGTGAATGATGTGAATCTAAAAAGGAGACTACATACTGCAAAACATTCTTAGCAAAATCTTAACCCTGTTACTAGGGGCATGAAGTAAATCATTAGTATTGTAATACTTCCTGTTAACTTGCTTTCTACGGTAACTTACAAAGGGGAAATCTTACAAATCTTGCTGTCACACCTGTGAAGTGTTTCAGTGGCCAGGCCTATGACTCGGAATTCCCCGGTTCTAACAATACTAATAGTTAGGGTGGATTAGGTGCTTACCCTGTGCTACACTCTGTGGCAAGATCTTTCCACAAATTATCTCATTTAATCCTCATTATAGTCTATCCTATTATTTTCCCCATATCTTCCCCATGAGCTAGGTGAGACTTCCAGTAACACACTTGACATCATCAGCAAAGGAGTGGTCGAGTGCAGACTGAAAGCTACTTGTGTGTGACTTCCAAGCTCTAGTATTTTATCAGTAGTTTTCTTGATGCTTAATTTGACTTTTAAAAAATTCCCCAATTAAAAAAAAAATTCCCCAATATTTCTGATTCATCTGAAGGAAATACTGACTTATAGTGTTAAAAAACTTCTTTTTTATACTTTTTAAAAAGAGGTTTTATAGAATCTTAAAACTGAGAAAACGAAGGTCATGGTCTATACTGGCAGAGCTAAACCTGGTACCATTTACCATTTGCCATTCGTCTTTACATTTGGCTTTTAAAAAATCATTCATCCAAGCTGCGTCTGTCTTGTTTGGTCAGCATTCTGGGGCTCAGTGCACATTGTTGAACACATGGATAGATGTGTTGAGGCTGGCAATGAGTCCAGCAAGGGCACTGAGCACATGTCTCTATGCTCAGGAAGCTGACAGTCGAACAAGGGAGCTCGCACCCATGCTCCTGGGACTGTGTGCCTGACTGGCCTAGAAGCTGATCAGGAGTATTGGGAAGGGTGCTCCTTGCTAAGCTGTGGTACAGACCTGAGCAGGCCAAGGTGTAGAGGGAGCCATAAGCTGTGTGTGTAGGGCTACTGGAAGTACAGGCAGAGAGGGCTGGGTCCTGAGTGCCTTATCTGCCATGGGAGAGAGTCCAGTTATTCTGTCAGAACAGCCACTGTAGGTTTTAAAACAGAGAGACAATAGGGTCAAACCTCTATTTTAGAAGGGTTCTTGTGGGGTTTTGGGGTGACAAATCAACTTGAGATCTATAGTATGAAGTTTAAGAGAGAATAATGGCCTGGATTCCGTTGTTATTCAGTTTGGGGCTAGTGAGAATGAACAAGATTAAGAAGTATTTGAAAGAGGCCTGGGGCTGGAGATAAAGGTGAAAAATCATTCGTTTATCAGTGGTAGTTGAGACCTTAAGAATGAATGAGATCTTGGAAGTATTGGAGAGCTGGCAATGAGGAAAACTAATATTCAAGGGAGAGGAAGAGAGAGAGTTACCTACACATGATAATAGGAAGCAGTGGTTGTAGAGGATGTGGTTTCTCATAAGCCAAGGACTAGATGTTTGAAGAAGGGGAAAAAAATGTTCTGTGGTCTCAGGTAGTAGAGACAATAGATGCGCACTCCTTGTTTAAGATTTCTAGATGACAAAAGGGTAAATATTAAATAATAGCTAAAGGAAAAGCTGGAGGCAAGTGAGGGGTTTGTTTTTGTTCTAAGAAGGGAGAGATATAGCAGGTTCACAGGCTGAAGCCGGTGAAAAGAGCAAGCTGCAGAGAGAAAGAACACAAGTCCTCCAGCTCCTCACTTGAGAGCCCTCATTCACATTCTCAGCTATTCAGATCCCCAATTAGCTTTATGTTTGAGTCTTTCAGAATACCTCAGAGTCTAATTAATGTGTTTATATTCCCTGCCATCTCAGAATCTTTTCAAACATTGATGAATTCTCACAGAGTGAGGCTGCTTTAATGAGAAATCCAGTCAAGGAATATTGTCTACATATCATGGGCACACAGTTGATATTTACTGAACAAACACAGTGATGTGGGCCATCTCTGACTTCATCACTGAACTCATGAGAGTCTGTCTTAGGTCATTATCTCTTTCTGCCTATATTACAGGTAGGTGGGAGCATATCTCACCTTCCAATACTAAATCTCAGACTTCCCAAGGGCAGGATATAATAGTTTATGTATCTCTTTAGCTCTCAAACACTCAGCAACACTTGGCAAAAATATGTATGCCAGTTCACATTTATTTGAATAAGTGACATGATGAGGCAAGATTTCATTTTTGTATTATTTTGAAACAATGGGTTTCTGTATCTCATTTGCACTTTCAACCTATTTTTTTCTATCTAGATTAAAAAAAAGTCATTGACTCTAACAGAATTCTCATATTCTACCCTAATATGTAGGCACCTTTAAATCTCCAGTTATACACCGCTAGTTTTTTTTTTTTTTTTTTTGGTGGAGGCGGGGAGTTGTACTATGCAGTAGAAGGTTGGTTTCTAACCACTGGGCACCAGTGAATTCCCAATATATCACTATTTTATATCCAGTAACTTTACTTCATAGTTTGATCACTTTCTTAAAGTCAGTTTTTTAAAAATAATTAATTTATTTTAATTGGAAGCTAATTACTTTACAGTATTGTAGTGGTTTTTGTAATACATTGACATGAATCAGCCATGGGTGTACATGTGTCCCCTATCCTGAACCCCCTCCAACCTCTCTCCCCATCCCATCCCTCAATGGCTTGGGGATTTTTTTAGTGCTACATTTCATTTTCTATTATGGCAGAGCAGAGAATGGAAGGTGGCATAAAAGACTCTGTTAGGATAGAGTAACTGCATACTATATATATTATCTTTTCTTTATCTATTGTTATATTATTGTGTCTTCAACTGTGTTAACTTATCTGTGTATATCTTTATAAACCCTGAACTTTGCCAGTCATCATCTCTTTAAACCCTATTGCAGGACCTGACACAGAATAGGAGCTCATTGAAAATCTTATGAAAGACAAAGTACAGAACTGAAATATTCTGTAGACCAGTGGAGAAGGCAATGGCACCCCACTCCAGTACTCTTGTCTGGAAAATCCCATGGACGGAGGAGCCTGGTGGGCTGCAGTCCATGGGGTCACTAGGAGTCGGACACGACTGAGCGACTTCACTTTCACTTTTCACTTATATGCATTAGAGAAAGAAATGGCAACCCACTCCAGTGTTCTTGCCTGGAGAATCCCAGGGACGGGGAGCCTGGTGGACTGCCGTCTCTGGGGTCGCACAGAGTTGGACATGACTGAAGCGACTTAGCAGCAGCAGTAGCAACAGTGATTTAGAACTGCCAAGATTATACAGGTTTTTGTTCAATTAAAGCCAAGTAGCAAGAATGGTGGTGGTGGAGGGAGTTGGTATGAAATTTAAACTTTTAGAACTCCTGTGTGTCTTTTCGGATTGTCAGCCTCTTAAATGTTTTTAACCCTGTAGTACGTGAACTATCCCTCCTAAGCACAACGTTTTTCCTCTTTTCTGCAGGTCGGACTCAGATCTGTGATAGAGCAGTTTCCTGGGAAGCTTGATTTTGTCCTTGTGGATGGGGGTTGTGTTCTAAGCCACGGCCACAAGCAGTTGATGTGCTTGGCCAGATCTGTTCTCAGTAAAGCAAAGATCTTGCTGCTTGATGAACCCAGTGCTCATTTGGATCCAATGTGAGTTTCAGAATTCCTGTCATTTACTAATACAGGGAGGAGAAAAAATCATTGAGACCTATGTCATGTTGATTTCCATCAGGCTGTCATGTCTGCAAGCAGACCACCCTCTAGATATAAAATAATTGCCCAATAGAAAAATTACTATTTAACATGAGTACAGGTACTTACTTCCCAGTATAAGAGCTGTGTTTTCTCTTCTGAGTGTAATTTTAGAATTTCATAAAAACTCTTCCCCCTTATCATCACATGGTGAAATATTTAGTTACACAGGTGTAATTGAATCCTTATGGTTTTCCTTACTATTCCATTTATACCATAGGAAATATTTATAACACAAAACAAAGAACTACTAGTGATTATACATAATTAAAAACATATTTATTTGGGAAAATTTTTTAAACCTTTGTGAAATTTTTTCCCCAAATATTTGTCTTATTTATTTATAAAAACTTAGAATCTATGCCATGGTTGCAAACTTAATTGTAGTTGACTCTGTCTCTCAACATTATGTTAAAAGGATTCAAGAAAAGAGAAGTAATCTAAAGAATTAAATTGATAGAACAACAGGTCTGTTATCAAGGATAGAGACAGATTATTAATGTTCTGTGGTGTTATATATATATATATATTTTCTAGAACATACCAGATCATTCGAAGAACCCTAAAACAAGCATTTGCTGATTGCACAGTAATCCTCTCTGAACACAGGATAGAAGCAATGTTGGAATGTCAACGATTTTTGGTGAGTGTTTATAATTTACCTTAGATTTCATCTCTCCTTTGATTCTTGATAACAATCTTCAGTGTGATTCCTGCAAGTCACAGCAATGTACAAGCTCTTCCTTATAACACATGTCACACAACCATCCGGCTTTACTCAAAATACCTACCTGCCCAAGTTTCTCACTTTGATCTGAGCAACAAAGTGAGGTTGGAATTCAGCAAATCTAAAATAACAGCTTATCACTAAGTTACATTAATAAATTAGAGTATCTATACTTATTGAGTCTTTTATTTGGGAATTAAGTCATAAAAAGACTAAGTCCCAATGCTTTCAGAAACTAAATCTCCCTTGGATGTGATCCAGGCCAGGCCTGGATTGTCTTGCAATCTGAAGTATGATTTCAATGCAGTTGGCAAAAGGTTTATTCCATTTTTTAGCCATTATGTGAAGCTCATCTTTGTGCCTCTCCCAACCACCTTCTTTTTGTGCTTTCCAAACTGCCACAGATTCTTTCAAGTGATGTGTACAAATTCCTTTTGGTTTAGTCAGAAGGAAACTCTAGGGATGATATATCGCATCATTTCTATTAAGAATTTTGAGGCTCCTTGAAGTAAATGCTTTTCTTAATGAAGGATAGTTATTACCGTTATATTACTAAGCTTCAAGTGACAAATTAGGGGGCCGACTCGCAACCTCTCGCCCAGCTGCGATCAGGCTCAGCTTGAACATGTGAAGGAGGCACAGTAAACTCAAGCATGTGTGAGTGCTTAAGTCACGTCTGACTCTTTGCTACCCTATGCGCTGTAGCCCTCCAGGCTACTCTGTCCATGGAATTTCTCAGGCAAGCATACTAGAGTGGGTTGCCATTTCCTTCTCTAGGTTATCTTCCTGACCCAGGGATCAAAGCTGGGTCTCCTTATAGCAGGCGGTCTCCTGAATTGCAGGTGAATTCTTTCCTGACTGAGCCACCAGGGAAGCCCAAACTCAGGCATACCCTGACCAATTCCAAATTATTAAGCTTTAAATCCACTGTTGAAGACAAACAACTCATTATGGTGCTGTGGACTTATACTCATTTTTAAGGTTAATACATAAGGGATCTAACATAAATAATACTCGATTTCAAAGCCCACTTAGTTCCTCGAAAGTTCTCTGAAGAAGCGCACTGTTTAGTACCGTACCAATTAAAAAAAAAAAAAAACTTTCAGCTTCTAAGTAGAAAATTACAGCTAATATCACAAATGGTAGAAGCTCTATAAAGCAAAAGGATTCAGCAGTGAGATGAACAGTCCCTGGCTGTTCAGACCGTGAGCCTCTGGATGCGGTGCTCCTCCTGGCTTTCCTCCTCCTCTGAGCTGGCGCGCTCTTGCCTGACTGTGGCCCGCCCTGCCTCCTTGTCCAAGGTCTCACTAATGGCCACTTCCCTAGGTCATAGAGGAGAACAAGGTGCGGCAGTATGATTCCATCCAGAGGATGCTGAGCGAGAAGAGCCTCTTCCGGCAGGCCATCAGCCCCGCAGACCGCCTGAAGCTCTTGCCCCACCGGAACTCGAGCAGGCAGAGGTCTCGGGCCAACATCGCTGCTCTGAAGGAGGAGACAGAGGAAGAGGTGCAGGAAACCAAGCTGTAGAGAGCGAAGCAAGTGTTTGCCTGGGACGCCCACACGTGGGAGCTGAAGGAAAAAGTTCCTGCCGCAGAAAACAAGGAGGGATGATTAAAAAAAAAAAAAAGGAAAAATTGGGGTAAGAGGAATTAAGGACACTCCTTTGGGTCCGGATCCATGGCTTCCTGGCAGTGGTCAAATTGTGTGACAGGTACTTCAGATCCTTGAAGATTTACCACTTGTGTTCGCCAGTCAGCCTTCCCTGAAAACTTTTTCCTTTGGTGGTCACTGAAAAAGTGGCTGTAAACGTCTGCCAGATTAATTCTTCAGCTTACTGTTTAGTCAGACTTTTCTCATTTGTAATAGTAGAGAAGAACTGTAATTATACTATTTAGGGATACGATTATGTAGTGCTAACTGGAACTTGAGTGGCTTGTATCAGTTTATGTACCTTCTTATCTACTCTCTCCATGATATTTAAAAACACAGATATATTGCCTATTAAGGATTCAGACAGTCCTGTTTCCAAGCTGTGAGAGGCTCAAGACAGCACATCAAATATGCACCATGCAACATCTAAGTGTCAGGAGACACTAAGATCTGTCAGGAGACAGAACTTCCCAGTCCTGGAAATCAGGCTTAGTACTGTTCAGCAATACCCAGATCCAAATAATTTAGACAATCGGAAAATATCCCTTAATTGGGATACGGGCTGTTATAGTCCCATGCAGGGAACGGAGATATAGCTCCCTTGATTTGGCAGTGAACGGTTCTGCTTCCAGAAAGCAGCAAACTTATAAGATGTCTGAACTGAAGGATGGCTGGAAAAATGCTTTAATGCATATTGGTACAGGAAAACCCTTCATAACACAGAAGTTCCAGGTACAGAGTGTGCAGGCAGAAAGACTGTGGGCACTCCATGTAGAAGTACATGAAATTCAAAGATCTAGGTATAGAGAGGGTGATGTGTGTTTTCAGGCTACCTATGTGTACTTCATGCTGTACGTACTGAGCAGAAGAAATAATGGGCACACTGAACACTGAAGAGTCAATCGTTAATTAATTTTATATTGTTTTATAGTTTTATGATGCAAATGAAATTTTCTCTAGGAAATATTTATTTTAATAATGTTTCAAACTCATATATAAATGGTTGTATTTTAAGAATGATTATATTATGAATTATATTTGTATAAAAGAATTTTTATATTTGAAATGTTGACTTTTTATGGCACTAGCTATTTTTATGATACATTATGTTAAAACTGGGATGGGAGGAAACCTTGTGGGAATATTGAGGGGCTATTGACCAGGGTCTATGTATTATGTTGTTGCACACACCGGTGTGATTCCAAGCCCACATGCTGGTTCCATCTTAGATGCAATTCTAAAAAAATGGTACCACAAAATCTGACCACCCCTATCAAGAATACACTGCCTTCTCAACTCCAAACTAACCATTAAGATTGCATTCTACTTATTATGGTAAGGGAATATCATGTGTCAATAAAATCCGTATATTTGTGTGAAACTTGGCTGTTTTCAGATGTGTTCATTAGTCGTGTCTCATTGATCTCTTACTTCAGTCTCTAAGGAGGATAATGGAACACAGAATATTTTTCTTTCTTTTAGATACAGCTTCTTGAGAATCCCAAGTCCAGTAAGATAGTCTAAAACATTATATCTGTTTTTAAATTGTGGTGAAATATACATAACCCAAAATTTGCTATTTTAAAACCATTTCTCAGTGTACAGTTCAGTAACTAAGTATGTTCACATTGTTGGAATCATCATCATGATCCATTCACAGAAATGTTTTCATTTTTGCAAAACTGAAGCTCTGTAACCATTGTCTATTTATCCTTTCCCTCAGCTCCTGGCAGCTACCATTCTATCTTTGGTCTCTCTGACTTTTACTCTAAGTACTTCATATGAGTGGAACCATTAGTATTTGTCATTTTATGACTGGCTTATTTCATGTAACAGTGTCTTCAGGAGGGTTTGTCATGTTGTAGCATATGTCAGAATTTTAAAGGCTGATTAATAGGTTACTGGGTTGGCCAAAAAGAAAAAAAAGCTTTCTTCAGTTTTAAGTAAAAATAAGATTTCATTTTCACCAAGAACTTTATTGAACAGTGTATTCACTGTTCCATTACCTTCTGCCATTTTTCAGGCAACTTCATTATTCTGTCTTCCCAAAACGTTTTATCTTTTTGAGCAAAGAACTATTTCAGGTGCCTTTTACAGTCTTCCAGGAAATTGAAGTTTTTTTTCCATTAAGAGAATTGTATAAAGACCAAAATAAATGGAAATCTGAAGATACAATGTCTGATGAATACAGTGGATGAATGCAGATTCCCAGTCAAGCTGTAACAATTTCTGTCTGGTTGTCAAAGAAACATGCAGTCTAGCATTATCCTAGTAGAAGAGTATGTGTTTTCTGTTGACTAATTCCAGATGCTTTACATTGAATGCTGCTTTCAGTTTGTCTAACTGGGAGCAGTACCTGTTGGAGTTAATAGTTTTGTTTTCCAAAAGGACTCATTATAGAAGACTCCCTTCCAATCCCTTCTTTGGGATCACCTTCTTTGGATGAAGACTGGCCTTTGTTGTGTTTGGTGGTGGTTCTTTTTGCCCCATGATCTCTACTGTTCCACATTATTGTACAGTATCCATTTTTCATCCCCCATCACAGATTGTTTTTAAAAAGAATCTTTTGTTACATTTAAGTAGAGAATAGCATATGGAAATATGGGTGAGATGGTTTTTTCGCTTAACTTATGTGGGACCCAAACATCAAAGTGATGAACATAACCAAGCTGGTGTACAAAATTTTCATTGCTTGTCTTGGATATTTTGAATATGTTGGCTATCTCCTGTGTGGCATAACGTTGATCTCACTGTCTCAATTTGATCACTGTCAGCTTCAACTGGTCTATTCAACTGTGGAGCGTCATCCAACAAGAAATTTCCAGCACAAAACTTCACAAACCACTTCAGCCACGTTTGACCAGTCACGGCACCATCTCCATAGACTGCACTAATCTTTCTTTGTGTCTCAGTTGTGTTTTTACCTTTCTTGAAATAATAAAGCATAATATGCTAAAAATATTGCTTTTTCTTCCATATGCTAAAAATATTGCTTTTTCCATCTTCAATATCAAAATGGCTACTTAAAATTCACCAATTATAGTGTTCTTTTTTTTTTTTTTAATGCACACTGATAGGACAGCTGAAGCAATACAATCTTAACATTTTTCAAATGAAGTTAGGGACAACTAAGCGTTACTAGAGAGTCAATTTATAGAAAAACCCAAGCAAACTTTTGACCACCCCAATGCACATATATGACATTTTGCTTCTCCATACATTTGTCAATGGTCACTTAGGTTGCTTCCATCTTTTGACTATGTTAGATGATGCTTTTATGAACATAGTTGTACAAATATCTACTTAACGTCCCCACTTTCATGAATGAGGACACTTCTTAGCTTATTTCTGTTTTAAAATGTAGGCTTATAGAATAAAAATTATATATAATATATATATTCCATAAGAGTTCATTTATTTCTTTGAAAGCTTATTCAATAAGCAGTAGTTATTTTTACTACTCTCTTAACACATGAGCAAATCTCATCAAAGAAATAGCATTTCTACGCTAGAACCTAGGTGGCTTTCTTTGTCCAAATCCCTGTTGTTCATTGACGAGGCTTCTTGGGGCCCTTTTTCTTCTTTGCAGAGTTTCATTATGAAAGACGCAGGTGCCGTTATGGGGTAGATAAGCTGTAGATCCCTACTGAGTGCTGCAGCCTCCAACTCTATTTTCTTACTGGGAAAAAAAATTTTTATTTTCACATGTGACCCCAAGAAGGCAGTGTCAGAGCATGCTCTATTCTAGTTTTTCAAGTTCAGGTATTTAAATTAATAAACTTTATTTTTTAGTACAGTTTTAAGTTCACAGCAAAATTGAGAAGAAAGTACAGAGAGTTCCTGTAACACCCCCACCTTCCCTAGCCTTCCCCACTCTCAACATACTACACCAGAGTGGTACATTTGTTACAATCAACACATCATTATCACCTCAAATCCAGTGTTTACATTAAGTTTCATTCTTGGTGAACCCTTATTTCTTCCTTCCTCCTTACTAAGCTCTGGTAACCACTGATCTTTTTATTGTTTCCATAGTTTTGCCTTTTCTTGAATGGTACATAACTGGAATCATACAATATGTAGCCTTTTCAGATTTTCTCTTACTTAGTAATTGTATTTGTTTTCTCCTTCAGATATAAAAGCCATACCTTCTCATGGCTTGATATTTCATTTGGTAGAGAATAATATTCTATTGTCTAGATCTACCACCGTTTACTTATCCATTCACCTAATGAAGGATATCTTGGTTGAGTCCAACTTCTGGCAATTATGAATAAGCATTCCTGCGCAGCTTTTTGTGTGGAAAGAACTTTTCAAGTCTTTTGGGTAAATACCAAGGATCTTGTGGTAAGAGTATATTTTATTCTGTGAGAAACCTTTAAACTGTTTTCCAAAATGACTGTACCATTTTGCATTCCCACCAGTAATGAATAGGAATTCTTGTGTGTCTGAATCCTCCACCAGCATTTGACGCTGTCAGTGTTTGGAAATTTGACCATTCTAATATATGTATACTTTTATCTTGTTGTTTTAATTTGTATTTTCCTGATGACATATGACTTTGAAAATTTTTCATATGCTTATTTGCCATCTGTATATCTTCTTTGGTATGTCATCTGTTCAGCTCTTTTGCACATTTTTAAATTGGGTTGTTCATGGGCTCATTGGTGAGTTTTAAGAGTTTTTTGTATACTATGGGTTACAGTCCTTTATCAGATGTGTCTTTGCAAATGTTTACCTTTATTCATTCTCTGATGGTCTTCCTTTTTTCATGTAGATCTGAGTTTCTGGTGTGAGTTTCTGAAGAACTTCTTTTAAAGTTTCTTTCAAGGTAGGTCTACTGGCAACGAATCCCTCAATTTTTGTTTGTATCACGCTGTTTTCATTTCCCTTTTATTTTTGTATGTTAATTTTGCAGGGTACTGAATGCTAGGTTTGGGTTTTTTTTTTTTGTCAATACTTTAAATGATAATATTTCACCCCGCTCTTCTTGCCTGCATGGTTTCTGAGCAATAATTCTTATTCTGAACACATGTAATTCTCATCTTTTCTCCTTGTAGGTATAGTGTATTTTCCTCTTCTTTCAAGTTGTTTACTCTGTGTTCGATTTTCTGCAGTTTGAATATGATGCATTAGGTGTAGGGTTTTGCAGGGGCATCGATACTGCTTGGTGTTCACTGAGCTTCCTGAATCTGCCGTTTGGTGTCTGACATCATAATTTGGGGGAATTTTTATGTTATTATTGCTTCAAATGTTTCTTTTGTTTATTTCTCTTTTTCTCCTGGTATTCCTACTACAGATATATTACACCTTATGTAGTTGTCTCAAAGTTCTTGAATATTCAAGGTTTTTTTTCCCCTATATTTTTCAGTTTGGGAGGTTTGAATTGTATTGTCAAGCTGAGAGATCTTATCTCAGCCACATTCAGTCCATCAATGGCATTGTTCATTTATATTATATTGTTTTTTATTTCTGCATTTCCTTTTAATTGTTTATTAGAATCTCTACCTTTTTGGTTACATTATCTAATGTTTTTATTCATTCCTGGTCTGATAATTCCTAATATATCTGACTCTAGTTCTAATACTTGTTCAGTCTCTTTAACTTTTTTTTTTCCACCTTTTTGTATGCTTTGTGGTTTTTGGGGATATACTGGGGAAATGCTGAACATGATGTCCTGGGGAAGAGGAGCTGTGGTAAATAGGCTATTAGATATACAACAGTAATATATAGGGGAAAACAAGAGTTCTGTAGTCCTGTGGTTTGGTTTCAGCCTTTTGATGCTCCTATACCCCTGGCCAGTGAACTTTACCAGTGCTTCTTAGCTTTTTGTCCCATCTCTTTAGTGGAGCAGGATTGCTAGAGTTGTTTGGCATTGGGTATTTCTCTTCTCCAGATAGAGGTTTCCAACTCAGTGGTAAAGAATCTGCCTGCCAATGCAGGAGCTACAGATTCAAACCCTGGGTGAGGAAGATCCCCTTGAGTAGGAAATAGCAATCCCCTCCAATTTTCCTGCTGGTATAATCCCATGGATGCAGGGGCCTGGCAGGCTGCAGTCCTTGGGGTCACAAAGAGTTGGACACGAAGGAGTGACTGAGCATGCTGCTGCTGCTGAGTCACTTCAGTCATGTCCAGCTCTGTGTGACCCCATAGACGGCAGCCCACCAGGCTCCTCCATCCCTGGGATTCTCCAGGCAAGAACACTGGAGTGGGTTGCCATTTCCTTCTCCAATGACTGAGCATGCATGTTTCCCCAGATAGGTTAAGACTCTGTTACAGTAGTTTCTTCTGAGGGCACGCCTTGATAAGAAAAACAGAATTCTCTAGTATTTTTCAAAATGATTACCTTCCTCCTCCCCCTGCTGGAAGCAAAAGGAATTTTCATCTATCTTTATTGTGAGATCCTGTTAATGAGTTTTGGAAGGTAAAACTCATGAAAGTGTGGGTCTCTCTCCTCTGAATGGGCTTCCCTGGTGGCTCAGAGGTTAAAGTCTCTGCCTCCAATGCGGGAGACTCGGGTTCGATCCCTGGTTTGGGAAGATCCCCTGGAGAAGGGAATGGAAATCCACTCCAGTATTCTTGCCTGGAGAATCCCATGGACAGAGAAGCCTGGTAGGTTACAGTCTACGGGGTCGCAAGGAGTTGGACACGACTGAGCAACTTCACCTCACCTCACCTCACCTCACCTCTCCTCTGATGACTGAGTCTCCTTGAAAATTTTCTCTCTCAGGCTTTCCTACAATGAGCCTCTAGAAACTCATCAGTTGCAGGTCAGGTTTTCCTATCTCAGCACTGACTCCTAAGGAAATTTCTGCTTGGTAGTTTCTATTTAGGTAAATTGTGATCCTCTGTATATACCAGTGTGTCTCCAGTTTTTTAAAGCTGTTTATACAAGTTTGTTGTTGTTGTTATTGTTAAGTTGCTAAGTCATGTACAGCTTTTTTGCAGCCCCATTGACTGTAGCCCTCCAGGCTTGTCTGTCCATGAGATTTCCCAAAAGAAGTACTGGAGTGGGTTGCCATTTCCTTCTCCAGGGATCTTCCCAACCCAGGGATCAAACCCACATCTCCTACGTTGGCAGGCAGATTCTTTACCACTGGGAAGAATCACTGGGCTACCAGGGAAGCCCTTATACAAGTTTAATTGATGTCAAATGTAGTTTACAAAGGTAAAGGACAGTAACTTTGTATGGACTGTACAGACACAGCATCATGCCATGGGGCCCACAAGAGGCTCAGAGAGACAGCACCTTTCCCTGGGAACAGAAGCTCTAATCCCAGGACAGTTTCTTGGCAGAAGGCTGGGCAACTAGGATCATCCTCATTTGCCCTAGACTCAGCCCCTGCTTCAGCAGCAGATTGTCCTGTGACCTTACTTCTCTGACAGATCTAAGGGGAGTTGCTGATCTTTCAGTTTGCTCAAATCTTTCTTTATTGTTAGGTTGGAGTTATTGTTGTTCAGTCTTTCAGTCATGTCCAACTCCTTGCAGCGCCATGGACTGCAACACACCAGGCTTCCCAGCTCTTCACTGTCTCCCAGAGTTTGCTCAAAGTTCATTGAGTTGGTGATGCCATCCGACCGTCTTATCCTCTGTCATCCCCTTCTCCTCCTGCCCTCAGTCTTTCCCAGCACTGGAGTCTTTTCCAGTGAGTTAGCTCTTCACGTCAGGTGGCCAAAGTATTGGGGCTTCAGCTTCAGCATCAGTCCTTCCAATGAATATTCAGGGTTGATTTCCTTTAGGTTTGACTGGTTTGATCTTACTGTCCAAGGAACTCTTAAGAGTCTTCTCTAACACCACAGTTTGAAAACATCAGTTCTTCATTGGAGTAGCAACTTCTAAGTTCCTTACATACCAGATCTGAAACCAGAAATCTTTCTAGTTCATTCTGAGTGAAAAACAAACAAAACTTGGCAAAGGTAGAAGCAGTCAAATACAAACAAATGTGACAAAAGAAGCCCTAATTCGGAAGGCCCACTTTAAGAAGAAAAACACTGAAACAAGAAGGAAAATCAGTGTTGTTCACCCACGCTCTGTCATAACACTTGGCTTTTTCTCTTCTGTTTCATCCTCACATTATTAAAAAAATTATTTTGGCCACAGATGACCTACTTTTATCTATTTGTTTTCTATATGTAAGTCTGGAATTTAGGCTTTCGTTTGTCCAAACCTACACCCACTCCCATCTGACTTATACTTTTAAAATTTATTTCTCAGACCTTTCACTTTGTTATTACTCATTATGAGAAAAAAACTAAGGCTTGAAACAAGTGCATTTCCTTCCAACAACTGAAGACCTTCCAGGATTGAGTAATTGCAATGTATTAGAGTGAAAGGCTAATAAAACCCCCAATGTAAATATTTTAGTAGTTTGCTAGAGAAAGAACCCTCAAGTATTATGTAGAAGACAGTTTAGAATGAGGTTTAAAAGCTCCATGTAAAAACCTGTTTGACCTGTTAAAACAGGTGCAGGCAATCACAATTCCCTATTAAAAGATACAATGAGAAAAACCTATAAGTTCAAGACAAATGCACTGGCCATGAGAACTCCAAATCAATAGATGGTGAATTGTTAGCTGCTTCTAGTGTTCAGAGCCAAACAGACCCCAGTCACTTTCTGTCAATTGACAGGATACTGGGGAATCAGTATCTATGTACCTTCCTAGGGAAGGGAGACTTCTTGGCAGGAGTTTAGGGTTTATCCTTAATCCATTATAGTTGGAACACTCATTTGCTTTTTGAGATATCACTTCCATCAATTGTAAAATGATGTAGTGCATTAAGAAATGTAGCTAAAATCTTTTAAGTAAATATGCTAATACTGGCCTTTAATTTCATGTAGCAAAATGAGTCAATATAGCAATAGTGCTAAATAATTACTCAAATCAAAAGTTAAGACACAGTTTACATCTTCCATTCATCAAAGTACAAAATTGATACAGAAAGTACAGATTAACCTACCACTGGTACTCCCTTGTAGAGATTTGGTTCTATTGTTAGGATAACTGCTTTTCCTCAAATAACTACAAATTCCAACTACTGAAATGAACACAGACTCACACGCTTATTTATTTACATAAATATGTATTAATTCTTTTTCTAATTATATTCCCAATTTGGTTGTTCCAGAATATTGAGCAGGTTCTCTGTACTACATTGGGTCCCTGTTGGCTATCCATTTTAAACGTAGTGGTCACACACTTATTTAAATGAACCTCCAAGATATTTTCTCCTAAAGACATAATGAATATTGGAATTTAAGCCTAAATAATTTTGGTGTATAAACAATCCTTCAACTATGTTCTTCCCCATTCACCTTTGACACTGATGGAATGATCTTCAACAGCAATGACAGATGTGCTGATAAACAGAACTGGAACTGAATTGTATTTTGATTGGCAAATATTGGCACAAATGCTAAAAAAATCAAACAGAAATCTATCTTGCAATTAACCCCTATGAAATTAAAGTTGTAATTTACCAAAAGTTACAAAGAGCAGGCTTTATCTGTTTTATTAAAAAGAATACAGCGTAGAATGGTGGTTACCAGGGGCCAAGATAAATACGGACATGTCAGTCAAAGGATGCAAACTTCCAATAATAAGATGAATAAATCTGGGGGTGTGATGTACAGCATGTTGAATACAGTTAACAATACTGTGTTATATCGGAGAAGGCAATGGCACCCCACTCCAGAACTCTTGCCTGGAAAATCTCATGGATGGAGGAGCCTGGTGGGCCGCAGTCCATGGGGTCACTAGGAGTCAGACACGACTGAGCAACTTCACTTTCTCTTTTTCACTTTCCTGCATTGGAGAAGGAAATGGCAACCCACTCCAGTGTTCTTGCCTGGAAAATCCCAGGGATGGGGGAGCCTGGTGGGCTGCCGTCTATGGGGTCGCACAGAGTCGGACACAACTGAAGTGATTTAGCAGCAGCAGCAGCAACTGTGTTATATACTTGAAAGTTGCTAGGAGAATAAATCTTATATATTCTCACCACATAAAAGAGGTAGTAATTTTGTGATGTGATAGAATTATTACTAACACTATGATGGTCATCATTTTGTAATACATAAGTATATCCAATCAACACCTTAAATTTACACAGTGTTCTATGGCAATTATATCTCAATAAAACTGGAAATTAGATTAAGTGGTAAAAAAAAAAATAGTTGGCCACAGTAGATTGCCTGACTATCGTGTTTGTCAGAGTTTTGTAAGCTAACAAAGACAAGACAATTTTCAAAACAACCATCTCTTTTCCCTTCTGCCTCTTCGATGACAGCAGATACTAGGGGCTTATTAATATTCTACAGGAAAAGTTGTATAAATCAACTTGTGTTCAAAAGTAATCCTTTGTGGAGAAATTTTTTTTCTTCTTGTCTCATTTAGGGTAGATGCTCCACTGTCCTTGGAGGGACCAAAAAGCAATTAGGGTGCCCTTGTACAGACTAAGCTTCTTTCCTACTAAGGAGACCTCACCAGGCATTGAATTTATACTTAGCAGTGTTGCCTGACTGTTCTGTGGCCATGGAGACAGAGTAAAATTAAACATCTTAAGTAAACATTTGATTATGATTTTACATTATCTCGTCAATTAGATTTTTATAAATTTTTAGAAATTTTAAATATCTATAAAAGTAGGCATTTGTTGTTGTTCAGTTGCTCAGTCGTGTTCGACTGTTTATGACACCCTGGACTGCAGCACACCAGGCTTCCCTGTCCTTCACCCTCTACCTGAACTTGCTCAAACTCATGTTCATTGAGTCGATGATGCAATCCAACCATCTCATTCTCTGTCATCCCCTTTTCCTCCTGCCTTCAGTCTTTCCCAGCATTAAGATCTTTTCTAATGAGTCAGCTCTTTGCATCAGGTGGCTGAAATATTGGAACTTCAGTTTCAGCATCAGTCCTTCCAATGAATATTCAGGTTTAATTTCCTTTAAGATTGACTGGTTTGATCTCCTTGCAGTCCATAGGACTCTTAAGAGTCTTCTCAAATACTACAGTTCAAGACCATCAATTCTTCAGCATTCAGCCTTCTTTATGGTCCAGCTCTCACATAAATACATGACTACTGGAAAAACCATAGCTTTGACTATACAGACCTTTGTCGGGAAAGTAATGTCCCTGCTTTTTAATATGCTGTCTAGGTTTGTTATAGCTTTCCTTCCAAGGAGCAAGTGTCTTTTAATTTCATGGCTGAAGTTACCATCTCAGTGATGTTAGAGCCCAAGATAATAAAGTCTGTCACTGTTTCCATTGATTCTCCATCTATTTGCCATGAAGTGATGGGACCAGATGCCATGGTTTTCATTTTTTGAATGTTGAAGCCAGCTTTTTCACTTTCCTCTTTCACTTTTATCAAGAGGTTCTTTAATTTCTCTTCCCTTTTGCCATAAGGGTGGTGTCATCTGCATATCTGAGGTTATATTTCTCCCAGCAATCTTAATTCCAGCTTGTGCTTCATCCAGCTGGGCATTTCTCATGATGTACTCTGCATATAAGTTCAATAAGCAGAGTGACAATATACTGCCTTGACATATTCTTTTCCCAATTTGGAACCAGTCCATTGTTCCATGTCCGCTTCTAACTGTTGCTTCTTGACCTGCATATAGGTTTTGCAGCAGACAGGTCAGGTGACCTGTGGAATACCAGGTGGTCTGGTATTCCTATCTGTTTAAGAATTTTCCACAGTTTGTTGTGATCCACACAGTCAAAAGCTTTAGCATAGTCAGTGAAGCAGAAGTACATGTTTTTCTTTTGCTTTTTCTATGATCCAGCAGATGTTGGCAGTTTGATCTCTGGTTCCTCTGCCTTTTCTAAATCCAGCTTGAATATCTGGGACTTCTCAGTTCTGTACTGTTGAAGCCTAGCTTGAAGAATTTTGAACATTACTTTGTTAGCATGTGAAATGAATGCAGTTATACAGTAGTTTGAACATTTGGCATTACCCTTCTGTGAACTGGCATGAAAACTGACCTTTTCCAGTCCTGTGGCCACTGCTGAGTTTTCCAAATTTGCTGACATATTGAATGCAGCACTTTAACAGCGTCATCTTTTCAGATTTGAAGTAGCTCAGCTGGAATTCCATCACCTCTGCTAACTTTGATTGTAGTGATGCTTCCTAAGGCCCACTTGACTTCTCACTCTAAGATGTCTGGCTCTAGGTGAGTGATCACACCATCATATTATCTGGGTCATGAAGATCTTTTTTGTATAGTTCTTCTGTGTATTCTTGCCACCACTTCTTAATATCTTCTGTTTCTGTGAGGTTCATACCATTTCTTTCCTTTATTGTGCCATCTTTGCATGAAATGTTCCCTTGGTATCTCTAATTTTCTTGAAGAGATCTCTAGTCTTTCCCATTCTATTGTTTTCCTCTATTTCTTTGCATTGTTCACTTAGGAAGACTTTCTTATCTCTCCTTGCTATTTTTGGAGCTCTGCATTCAGACAGGTATATATATTTCCTTTTCTCCTGTGCTTTCCCTTCTCTTATTTTCTCAGCTATTTGTAAGGCCTTCTCAGAGAACCATTTTGCCATTTTGCATTTCTTTTCCTTGGAGATGGTTTTGATCACCACCTCCTGTACAGTGTTATAAACCTCCATTCACAATTCTTCAGGCACTCAGTCTATCAGATCTACTCCCATGAATCTATGTCTTTTCCACCATATAATCATAAGGGATTTGATTTAGGTCATATCTGAATGGCCTGGAGGTTTTACCTACATTCTTCAGTTTAAGTCTGAATTTTGCAGTAAGGAGTTCGTGATCTGAGCCAGTCAGCTCCAGGTCTTATTTTTGCTGACTGTATAGAGCTTCTCCATCTTTGGCCACAAAGAATATAATCCATCTGATTTTGTTGTTGACCATCTGGTGATGTCCATGTGCAGAGTCTTCTCTTATGTGTTTGGAAGAGGGTGTTTGCTATGACTAGTGCATTCTCTTGGTAAAGCTTTGTTAGCCTTTGTCTGGCTTCATTCTGTACCCAAGGACAAATTAGCCTGTTACTTGAGGTATTTCTTAACTTCTTACTTTTGCATTCCAGTCCCCTATAATGAAAAAGACATCTTTTTTTTGGTGTCAGTTCTACAAAGTTTTGTAGGTCTTTATAGAACCATTCAGCTTCAGCTTCTTTGGCATTAGTGGTTGAGACATAGACTTGGATTACTGTGATATTGAGTGGTTTGCCTTGGAAATGAACAGAAATCATTTTGGGGTTTTTTTGAGATTGCACCCAAACACTGCATTTCGGACTTTTGTTGACTATGAGGGCTATTCCATTTCTTCTAAGGAATTCTTGCCCACAATAGTAGATATAATGGTCATCTGAATTAGATTCACCCATTCCTTTCTATTTTAGTTCACTGATTCCTAAAATGTCATTGTTTACTCTTGGCATCTCCTATGTGACCACTTCCAATTTACCTTGATTCATGTACCCAACATTCCGGGTTCCTATGCAGTATTGTTCTTAATAACATCAGACTTTACTTTCAGCAGCAGACATATCCACAACTGGGCATTGTTTCCACTTTGGCTCAGCTTCTTCATTCCTTCTGTAGCTGTTTCTCCACCCTTCCGGGCATCTACCAACCTGAGGAGTTCATCTTTCAGTGTCATGTATTTTTGCCTTTTCATACTGTTTATGAGGTTCTCAAGACAGGAATACTGAAGTAGTTTGCCATTCCATTCTCCAGTGGACCACATTTTGTCAGAACTCTCCACCATGAACCATCCGTCTTGGGTGTCCCTACACGGCATGGCTCATAGTTTCATTTGAGTTAGACAAGGCTGTGATCAATGTGGTCAGTTTGGTTAGTTTCCTGTGATTATGGTTTTCATTCTTTCTGCTCTCTGATGAATGAGGATAAGAGGCTTGTAGAAGCTTCCTAATGGGAGGGACTGGCTCTGGGGAAAAGTGGGTCTTGCTTTGGTGGGCAGTGCCATGCTCAGTAAATCTTTAATCCAATTTTCTGCTGTTGGGCTGTGTTCCCTCCCTGTAGTTTGGTATATAATATAATAAACTTCATATCCCTGTCACTGACCTTCAATATATATCAACTCATTGCCAATCTTATTTTATCTATTCTCCCTTGAATTTCCCTCCTACATAATTTTAAGCAAAACCTAGACGTCATACAACTTGAACTGTATCTATCTCTAAAAGGCAAGGATTTCCTCTCTCATTCTTTTTTTTTTAAATAAACATATCCCAATACCATTGCAACAACTAAAAAGAATAAAGTCCTTAGTATCCTCAAATATCCTGTCAATGTATGTCTTTCTCATTTTTGTCCACATAGGTAGTCCTCACTTTGCCCAATAGTGTGGGAAAGTTAAAGTGACCATACAAAAATATTTTAAATAATTAATGTGAAAAATATGATTGTTCCATGACCTTTATAATATTAAACAATTGAACATTAAAAACTCAAACTGCTGATTATAAATAAATAAGGAAATGAAATATATAGTAAAACTAATGTTTATGTGGTACAGTGTAATTTAAAATGTTAGGAACATTGAGAATTAAAGTATTTTATTTCTTTATAAATGCTCATCAAGAATAGTTTGAGCAATACTTGTCTTCTTCTGGGTATGTAACTTAGGATGTGAGGAGCGCATGTCTTGGCAAGTTGTCAACTTCATTCTCTTTGGATCAGTTTTGGACATTTTAAACTCAGTGCCTCCAATGTTGTGAAATACCTGCAAGAGAGTGCTTAATGTAAAGGATTTTGCTGATATTACTTCCTCTGGGACATCTTTGTCTTTTTGTCACAAACACTTTCCGCATCTGTGTCACCAAGTTTACCCTCAGCAAGTCCCTCTGGCTGCACATCTAGAATCTCTTAAGTGGCTGCTTGACATTCCCATGGTCAGCTGTTTCTTCCATAACCCTGTTTACAAAGTATTTAAATTTCACTTCCACATTATCACTTTTTGTTGCTGCTACATTTTTCTCTTTTTGGCCAATTCCCACTTCCATTTTTGTAAAGTAGTATGTGGGTTTACCCCTGAGAGACCAGGAGGCACACCACCGCACACTCCACACCTTACTGTTTCAAGTGTACTGAGCAAGAGTTGCACAGAGGCCTGTCACCAACAGACTTTAAAAGAAGGGGCGTGGTTGGTCACTGAGCATGATGCAAATCTGCAGCTATGGAGGACTGACTGAATTCACTGTACTGTGCCATGTTGCCATTTTGCCTTAAGGGACATGAGCAGCCATGGATTTTGGTATCCACAGGGGCTCTTGGAATGGATCCCTGTAGATACTGAGGGATGACTCAGGAGTTGTAGATAGAAGAGCTAGTAGTGATGTTTGTATTTTATGCAATTATTCACCATCAATATACTGTGTCAACTGATATTTGAACCATGCTGCTGAGGGACTGTTATTATTGAACTAGACTGTTGTGAAGGAAATTTATTTGTGTCTGAATGATATAAAAAGGACTGCTGATAGTTTGAGTGAAGATCCAATTAAGGTTTACTTATTGTAATTGGTTCGTGTATCTTATAAGTTCCTTTTTAGAGTCTCTCTCCATTTTCTTTTCTTTTTTTCTTTTTCATGCAATTTGCTGGTTGGAGAAACCATGTTGTTTATCTTTTGCAGTTTTCCAGAGTCTGGATTTTGCTGTATTCTTCTCTATAGAGTTGTTTAACAAGTTTCTGTACTCCTCCTCATTTCATGTAAACTAGCAGTTGGATCAACAAAGGTATTAATTAGGCTGGCTCCTAAGCCCTTTGAAAAACCGTAATAGATTTGATTTAAGTCATACCTGAATGCCTAGGGGTTTCCCCTACTTTCTTCAATTTAAGTCTGAATTTTGCAATAAGGAGCTCATGATCTGAGCCACAGTCAGCTCCAGGTCTCTTTTTGCTGACTGTAAATAGCTTCTCCATCTTTGGCTGCAAAGAATATAATCAATCTTATTTTGGTATTGACCATCTGATGATGTCCATGTGTAGAGTCATCTCTTGTGTTGTAAGAGGGTATTTGCTATGACCAGTGGTTTCTCTTGGCAAAACTTTGTTATGCTTTGCCGTACCTCGTTTTGTACTCCAAGGCCAACTAGCCTGTTACCCCTGGTATCTCTTGACTTCCTACTTTTGCATTCCAATTCCCTATGATGAAGAGGATATCTTTTTGGTATTAGTTCTAGGTCTTGTAGGCCTTCATTAGAGCCTTTCAACTTCAGCTTCTTTGGCATTAGTGGTCGGGGCATAGACTTGGATTACTGTGATGTTGAATGGTTTGCCTTGGAAATGAACAGAGATCATTCTGTCATTTTGAGATTGCACCCAAGCACTGTGTTTCAGACTCTTATTGACTGTGAGGGCAACTCCATTTTTTGAATGGATTCTTGTCCACAATAGTAGATATAATGGTCATCAGAATGAAATTCACCCATTCCTATCCACTTTAGTTCACTGATTCCTAAAATGTTGATGTTCACTCTTGCCATCTCCTGCTTGAACACATGCATTTTACTTTCATTCATGAAACTAACATTCCAGGTTCCTATGAAATATTGTTTTTAGTAGCACTAGACTTTACTTTCATCACTAGACACATCCACAGCTGAGAGACATTTCCACTTTGGCCCAGCCTCTTCATTCTTTCTTAAGCTATTTTACCTCTCTTTCCCAGTAGCATATTGGACATCTTCCTACCTGGGAGGCTCATCTTTTAGTGTCATAACTTTTTGTATTTTATACTGTTCATGAGGTTTTTCAGGCAAGAATACTGAAGTGGTTTGCCATTCCCTTGTCCAGTGGACCACATTTTGTCAGAACTCTCCACCACGACCCACTGATCTTGGGTCCCCTGCATGGCATGGCTCATGGCTTCCTTAAGTTGCACAAGGCTGTGATTCATGTGATCAGTTTGTTTAGCTTTCTGTGATTGTGGTTTTCCTTTTGGAGGCTGTGGGATTATGGATCTTGCTTCTTGATGGGAGAGACTGGCTGTGGGAAAAATTGGTTCTTGCTCTGCAGCTGTGAGGAGATAACCCTTGTCCAAGGTAAGAAGCAGTGGCTGTGCTTTGCTGGAGCAGCCGTGAAGAGATACCTCATGTCCAAGGTAAGAGAAACCCCAGTAAGATGGTAGGTGTTCCTAGAGGCATCAGAGGGCAGACACACAAACCATAATCACAGAAAACTAGTCAATCTAATGACATGGACCACAACCTTGTCTAATTCAGTGAAACTAAGCCATGCTGTGTGGGGCCACTCAAGACAGCTGGGTCATGGTGGAGAGGTCTGACAGAATGTGGTCCACTGGAGAAGGGAGTGGCAAACCATTTTGGTATTCTTGCCTTGAGAACCTCATGAAGAATATGAAAATGCAAAATGATAGGATACTGAAAGGGGAACTCCCGGGTCAGTTGGTGCCCAATATGCTACTGGAGGTCAGTGGAGAAATAGCTCCAGAAAGAATGAAGGGATGGAGCCAAAGCAAAAACAATATCCAGCTGTGGATATGACTGGTGATAGAAACAAGGTCTGATGCTGCAAAGAGCAATATAGTATAGGAACCTGGAATGTTAGGTCCATGAATCAACGCAAATTGGAAGTAGTCAAACAGATGACAAGAGTGAATGTCAACATTCTAGGAATCAGCAAACTAAAATGGACTGGAATGGGTGAATTTAACTCAGATGACAATTATATCTACTACTGTGGGCAGGAATCCCTCAGAAGAAATGGAGTAGCCATCATGGTCAACAAAAAAGTCCGAAATGCAGTAGTTGGAGGCAATCTCAAAAAGACAGAATGATCTCTGTTGTTTCCAAGGCAAACCATTCAGTATCACAGTAATCCAAGTCTATGCCCCAACCAGTAATGCTGAAGAAGCTGAAGTTGAACGGTTCTATGAAGATCTACAAGACCTTTTAGAGCTAACACTCAAAAAAGATATCCTTTTCATTATAGGGGACTGGAATCCAAAAGTAGGAAGTTAGGAAACACCTGGAGTAACAGGCAAATTTGGCCTTGGAATACGGAATGAAGCAGGGCAAAGGCTAATAGAGTTTTGCCAAGAGAACACACTGGTCATGCAAACACCCTCTTCCAACAATACCAGAGAAGACTCTACACATGGACATCACCAGATGGTCAACACTGAAATCAGATTGACTATATTCTATGCAGCCAAAGATGGAGAAGTTCTATACAGTTAGCAAAAACAGGACCAGGAGCTGACTGTGGCTCAGATCATGAACTCCTTATTACCAAATTCTGACTGAAATTGAAGAAAGTAGGGAAAACCGCTAGACCATTCAGGTATGGCCTAAATCAAATTCCTTATGATTATACAGTGGAAGTGAAAAATAGATTTAAGGGACTAGATCTGATAGATAGAGTGCCTGATGAACTATGGACGGAGGTTCGTTACATTGTACAGGAGACAGGGATCAAGACCATCCCCATGGAAAAGAAATGCAAAAAAGCAAAATGGCTGTCTGGGGAGGCCTTACAAATAGCTGTGAAAAGAAGAGAAGTGAAAAGCAAAGGAAAAAAGGAAAGCTATAAGCATCTGAATGCAGAGTTCCAAAGACTAGCAAGGAGGGATAAGAAAGCTTTCCACAGTGATCAATGAAAAGAAATAGAGGAAAACAACAAAATGGGAAGGACTAGAGATCTCTTCAAGAAAATCAGAGATACCAAGGGAACATTTCATGCAAAAAGGGCACAATAAAGGACAGAAATGGTATGGACATAACAGAAGCAGAAGATATTAAGAAGAGGTGGCAAAATACACAGAAGAACTGTACAAAAAGATCTTCACAACCAAGATAATCATGATGGTGTGATCACTCATCTAGAGCCAGACATCCTGTATTGTGAAGTCAAGTGGGCCTTAGAAAGCATCACTATGAACAAAGCTAGTGGAGGTGATGGAATTCCAGCTGAGCTGTTTCAAATCCTGAAAGATGATGCTCTGAAAGTGCTGCACTCAATATGCCAGCAAATTTGGAAAACTCAGCAGTGGCCACAGGACTGGAAAAGGTCAGTTTTCATTCCAGTCCCAAAGAAAGGCAATGCCAAAGAATGCTCAAACTAACGCACAGTTGCACTCATCTCACATGCTAATAAGTAATGCTCAAAATTCTCCAAGCCAGATTTCAGCAATATGTGAACCATGAACTTCCAGATGTTCAAGCTGGCTTTAGAAAAGGCAGAGGAACCAGAGATCAAACTGCCAACATCTGCTGGATCATGGAAAAAAGCAAGAGAATTCCAGAAAAACATGTATTTCTGTTTTATTGACTATGCCAAAGCCTTTAACTGTGTGGATCACAATAAACTATGGAATATTCTGAAAGAGATGGGAGTAGCAGACCACCTGACCTGCCTCTTGAGAAACCTATATGCAGGTCAGGAAGCAGCAGTTAGAACTGGACATGGAACAACAGACTGGTTCCAAATAGGAAAAGGAGTACGTCAAGGCTGTATATTGTCACCCTGCTTATTTAACTCATATGCAGAGTACATCATGAGAAACGCTGAGCTGGAAGAAGCACAAGCTGGAATCCAGATTGCTGGGAGAAATATCAATAACCTCAGATATGCAGATGACACCACCCTTATGGCAGAAAGTGAAGAGGAACTCAAAAGCCTCTTGATGAAAGTGAAAGTGGAGAGTGAAAAAGTTGGCTTAAAGCTCAACATTCAGAAAACGAAGATCTTGGTATCCGGTCTCATCACTTCATGGGAAATAGATGGGGAAACAGTGGAAACAGTGTCAGACTTTATTTGGGGGCTCCAAAATCACTGCAGATGGTGACTGCAGCCATGAAATTAGAAGACGCTTACTCCTTGGAAGAAAAGTTATGACCAACCTAGATAGCATATTCAAAAGCAGAGACATTATTTTACCAACAAAAGTCCGTCTAGTCAAGGCTATGGTTTTTCCCATGGTCATATATGGATGTGAGATTTGGACTGTGAAGAAAGCTGAGTGCTGAAGAATTGATGCTTTTGAACTGTGGTGTTGGAGAAGACTCTTGAGAGTCCCTTGGACAGCAAGGAGATCCAACCAGTCCATTCTGAAGGAGATCAGCCCTGGTGTTCTTTGGAAGGAATGATGCTGAAGCTGAAACTCCAGTACTTTGGCCACCTCATGTGAAGGGTTGACTCACTGGAAAAGACTCTCATGCTGGGAGAGATTGGGGGCAGGAGGAGAAGGGGATGACAGAGGATGAGATGGCTGGATGGCATCACTGACTCGATGGACATGAATTTGAGTGAACTCTGGGAGATGATGATGGACAGGAAGGCCTGGCGTGCTGCTATTTATGGGATCACAAAGAGTTGGACACGACTGAGTGACTGAACTTAACTAAACTGAACTGACCTACTATAACCCAGAGTCTTCAAAGGTACTAACAAGGGCCTTGGATGGACTTGTATCCATAGTTTCTCAGACTGTTTAAGGGGATGTTGTATGTGCGACTTCACTTCAGTCATATCTGGCTCTTTGTGACCCCATGGAATTAGCCCACAAGGCTCCTCTGTCCATGGGATTCTCCAGGCAGCAATATTGGAATGGGTTGCCATGCCCTCCTCCTGGGGATCTTCCTGACCCAGGGATCGAACCCATGTCTTTTATGTCTCCTGCATTGACAGGTGGGTTATTTAACACTAGTTATTGAAAGACTTAACAAAGCTTTTAACATGCAAAGGTGCATTTTCAGTTAAGAGTGGAATATCGTGTGCTATATTTCCCACTTTATTTGGTTGTGCAACCCCATTTCCTTGTGCCATTGACACTTTGAGGGAAGATTAGAAAGTGAAGTCACTCAGTCATGTCCAACTCTTTGCAACACCATGGACTGTAGCCTACCAGGCTCCTCCCTCCGTGGGATTCTCCAGGCAGGAGTACTGGAGTGGGTTGCCATTTCCTTCTCCATGGGAAGGAGAGGGAAGATTGACCTAAAACATTTATTCAGTAAGAAAAGGCAATGAGAAATCCTTACCAATGGCTGGAAGATACTTGCATATCAACAGTATATCCATCTGCCATCCTTAGAGTCTGCTTTGGATGATAGTACCTACTTTTTGTCTCAAAGGGAGAACATATGTGCAAATTTTGAGTTGCTGTAAGCAGAGTTCTATGAGGGTATATCCACCTTCCTGTTGAAGCCTAATCTGCATTTCTGTGTGGAGAACTCTGAAATAACCTCCAGACTTCCTGTTGATCTTTGGAAGAAATGCAGAAAATCACTTTGGGGCTGGTAGTTAACTTTGCTATGGCAAGAACACCCTTTTCTATGTTTCAGTGCCAAGCATGGGTGCATTATTCATAATAGGAGTTTAATAAATACTTTAAATATCAAGTTAATGCACAGTTCAGAGTCTAGCTTCCCTCGCCAAACAGGGAAATCAGTCCTGAGGAGAGAGAATGAAAGAGCCTTTGCTGTTTGGTTCACGCATGTGAGTGCCCAGTGGATCTGACCAGGATTGCAGAAAGTTCTGTCCTTCTGAGAGCTCCAAAAACCCAGTCCCTGCAAGGCTACTGGAACTTTCTTCACAGAGATGTTGCAGTTTAGTCACTAAGTTGTGTCTGACTGTTTGTGACCCCATGGACTATAGCCCACCAGGCTCCTCTGTCTGTGGGATTTCCCAGGCAAGAATAGTGGAGTGAGCTGCCATTTCCTTTTCCAGGGGATCTTCCAGACCCAGGGATCAAACCTGGGTCTCATGTGCTGCAGAGTCTCCTTTATTGCAGGCAGAGTCTTCACAGACTGAACCATCAGGGAAGGCCCCATTTCTTCACAGAGATGCTAACCTGAAAGAGCTATACCACTGTTTTTCAGAACGTGGTCCTGAGGCCCGTAGCATCATGCATAAACTATGAGCTTGTTAGAAATTCATGTTCCACTTCCGCAACCTACTGAATTAGAATCACTGGCCCAGGAAACTGTTTTAACAAATCTTTCAGTTGACTCTTATTCACATTAAAGTTTAAAAAACACACTGTCCTTTAAGGTCAAAATGATTGCTATGATCTGAATGTTTGTGTCCCCATAAATTCATATGTTGCAACTCTAATCTCAGTGTGATGCTATTAGGAGGTGATGAGGTCATGAGGGTGGAGCCTTCATGAAGAGACTTGGTTCCCGTATAAACAAGATCCCAGAATGCTCTCTGGTTCTTTTCTGATGAGGAGGCAGTGAGAAGAAGGCTATGTATGGACCAGAAGGCAGCTCTTACCAGACACCAGATCTGCCGGCACGTTGATCTTAGACTTCCCAGCCTCTCGAAATGTAAGAAATAAATTTCTGTTGTGGTATTTTTGTATAGCCTGAACTAAGAGAATGGTAATTATCAGAATGGTGGTTGTGAAAACTGGATGAACATGAAAAAAAAAAATCTGGAGAATTTGAAGAAACACTGAGACTAAGCCCTGTTTCAAACCAGTTAAAGAAGAATCTTAGGAGAATGGAGTTAGGTTGTTGATAGCTCAAAGGCTCCTCCAGTGATTCTAATGTGAAGCCAACTGAAAACCATTGACCTTGTAGCCTGGGTGGTCAAGGAAGCAGAGAGCTAGGATTCTCAGGAGACCAGTGGGCCACCACAGCAGTGACTAGGGAAACTGAGCTTGTCAACCAAGTGACATTAGATAACCTATAGCTGCAGCTACAGAATTTTCTACCCAAGCAATTCCGGGTTATGTCATGTCCCTTATCAGATAATGTATTTTTTTCCATAGACAAAATATTTTCTTGTAATCTAGCTGAGAAAACTGCTTGGCCTTCCCTTAACCCTTTCTTGAAAATTTCCTCAAAATTGTCAATTCTAGAAATGAGAAATGAATCTTATCTAATTCCCTGCCTTAACTCACTCTAGAAAAGTGATGATCCATTTTCTTTAAGACTCTACTTAAGGCCTCTTTACTGAGTCTCCCTTCTGATTTGAGCACTTAGCAGCCCTCATTCCCTCTTAGTGTTACATATGAGGACATGAGGGTCTGCTCTGTAGGTGAGGGTGGGTATATGCCAGTGAATGTGACAGTGTGTGTTGCCAGGGTGGGAGAGGTGGTGTCGTAAATGCCTTAGGTCATATCTCTACGGACTTTCATGGTATTTCTGATTCCTGTGACCTGGTGACTTCGGTTGTGACTCATCTTGACTAATACTCTTCTCAAAAACACTGCGCTAAAGGACAGCTCAAAAACCCTAGGAGTCTGTCCAAGTTTTAATTGAGAAACAATTCCCCACCCTCATAGGCTTTCATTGAGCAACTTTTGTTAGCACTTGTTTTTCGAGTTCCCAGGTTACTCATTTTGCTGTTCAACTACCCAGAAACTTTCTTCTAATCCCACAATAAGAATCAAACAATGAAGACAATCAGTATCAAGGAAAAGGGCTAGCATGTGGGGTGGTCCCATCTTAGCTGTGATGCGATAGGAAAGCACTGGGAGGAGAGAAGCCAGCCTTCTAGCAGGCAATTGAGTAATCCTATTGGGGCATCCCAGCCCCATCTGAGTAGGTGTATTAGTTGGGCACTTCAAGGTCAGAAGAAGGAATCCTATACGTAGTGTATCACCTTCAGTAATGAGATTTTATTGTCAGAATACGTGAGAACTTAGGGTACGAGGGGAAATTTCCTCATCAGCTGCACAGTTCCTCCTGGTCCCAGGGCCTCAGTGCTGGAATGAGGAAGCACAATAGACTTCTTTCCTATAATCAAAGGGCAGAGAGGTAATGTGTCTTATCTTCACTTTTGCACAATACAATAAGCCAGCTTTCAGCTTCTCACTGGGAGGTTCCCCAACTAGAACTGGTTCCCAACCTTTCACTTCTTTGGTCAGTTTCTTCAGTATCAGGGATTTTTGACCTGAGGCTTTGGGGATCCACAAACCCTCTGGAATTATATGCCAAAATGAAAGTATGTCCCTATGTGCATTTTCTTGGGAAATGATAATCCATTTCCAAAGGGCCCTTAATCCTTGCTTCAGTTAACTGTGGCTAGTGGATCAGATTTGGACTTTATGGATGGCACATGACAATGTAGGCAGGAATGAGTTCACTGGAATCCTTACCCTCAATAGGGGTCCATGACATGGCAGCAGCCAGAGGCCTCAGAGACCCCTCCTGTAGCAGGTCATAGAACCATAAGCTTTGTGAGATAATTTCCTCACCTCTCCAATCTGGATTCTGATATCTCCTCTGGCCTTTCTGTTAGTCAAAGAAATTCCCCCTTCTGACTGCATGCTCTCATACACCACCCCTGATGCAATAAACAGATGTAGAAAACTTTTATTCTATGGTTCTAACAGTTCAGTCATTCAGCTGTGTCTGACTCTTAGCAACTTCATGGACTGCAGCACGCCAGGTCTCCATGTCCATCACCAACACCCAGATTTTACTCAGACTCATCTCCATTGAGTTGGTGCCATCCAACCATTTGATCCATTCATATTCCAATGAATATGCAGGACTGATGAGCTTTAGGATGGACTGGTTTGATCTCCTTGCAGTCCGAGGGACTCTCAAGAGTCTTCTGCAACACCACAGTTCAAAAACATCAATTCTTCAGTGCTCAGCTTTCTTTAGAGTCCAATTCTCACATCCATACATGACCACTGGAAAAACCATAGCTTTGATTAGACAAAGTAATGTTGTCTAGTTGGCAAAGTAATGTCCCTGATTTTTAATATGCTGTCTAGGTTGGTCATAGCTTTTCTTCTAAGGAGCAGGTATCTTTTAATTTGATGGCTGCAGTCACCACCTGCAGTGATTTTGTAGCCCAAGAAATAAAGTCACTCACTGTTTTCACTGTTTCCCCATCTATTTGCCATGAAGTAATAGGACTGTATAATCATAAGGGATTTGATTTAGGTGTACCTGAATGGTCTAGTGGTTTTCCCTACTTTCTTCAATTTCAGTCTGAATTTAACAATAAGGAGTTCCTGATCTGAGGTACAGTCAGCTCCTGATCTTGTTTTTTTGCTGACTGTATAGAGCTTCTCCATCTTTGGCTGTAAAGAATCTAATTAGTCTGATTTCGGTGTGGACCATCTGGTGATGTCCATGTGTAGAGTCTTCTCTTGTGTTGTTGGAAGTGGGTGTTTGCTATGACCAGTGCATTCTCTTGGCAAAACTATTAGCCTTTGCCCTGCTTCATTCTGTATTCCAAGGCCAAATCTGTCTGTTACCCTAGGTGTTTCTTGACTTCCTACTTTTGCATTCCAGTCCCCTATAATGAAAAGAACATCTTTTTGGGTGTTAGTTAAAAGGTCTTGTAGATCTTCATAGAACTGTTCAACTTCAGTTTCTTCAGCATTACTGGTTGGGGCATAGGCTCGGATTACCGTAATATTGAATGGTTTGCCTTGGAAACGAGCAGAGATCATTTTGTCGTTTTTGAGACTGCATCCAATTACTGCATTTCGGACTCTTTTGTTGACCATGATGGCTACTCCATTTCAAATCCCTTATGATTGTACAGTGGAAGTAAGAAATAGATTTAATGGACTAGATCTGATAGATAGAGTGCCTGATGACTATGGATGGAGGTTCATGACATTGTACTGGAGACAGGAATCAAGACCATTCCCATGGAAAAGAAATGCAAAAAGAAAAATGGCTGTCTGGGGAGGGCTTACAAATAGCTGTGAAAAGTAGAGAAGAGAAAAGCAAAATAGAAAAGGAAAGATATAAGCATCTGAATGCAGAGTTCCAAAGAATAGCAAGAAGAGATAAGAAAGCCTTCCTCAGAGATCAGTGCAAAGAAATAGAGGAAAACAACAGAATGGGAAAGACTAGAAGTCTCTTCAAGAAAATAAGGGATATCAAGGGAATATTTCATGCAAAGATGGGCTTGATAAAGGACAGAAATAGTATGGACCTAACAGAAGCAAAAGATATTAAGAAGAGGTGGAAAGAATACACAGAAGAACCATAAAGAAAAGATCTTCATGACCCAGAAAATCACAATGGTGTGATCACTCACGTAGAGCCAGACATCCTGGAATGTGAAGTCAAGTGGGTGTTAGAAAGCATCACTATGAACAAAGCTAGTGGAGGTGATAGAATTTCAGTTGAACTATTTCAAATCCTGAAAGATGATGCTTGAAAGTACTGCACTCAATATGCCAGCAAATTTGGGAAACTCAGCAGTGGCCACAGGACTGGAAAAGGTCAGTTTTCATTCCAATTCCAAAGAAAGGCAATGCCAGAGAATGCGCGAACTACCACACGGTTGCACTCATCTCACACGCTAGTAAAATAATACTCAAAATTCTCCAAGCCAGGCTTCAGCAATACGTGAACCATGAACTCCCTGATGTTCAACCTGGTTTTAGAAAAGGCAAAGGAACCAGAGATAAAAGTGCCAACATCCACTGGATCATGGAAAAAGCAAGAGAGTTCCAGAAAAACATCTATTTCTGCTTTATTGACTATGCCAAAGCCTTTGACTGTGTGGATCACAACAAACTGTGGAAAATTCTGAAAGAGATGGGAATACCAGACCACCTGACCTGCCTCTTGAGAAATCTGTATGCAGGTCAGGAAGCAACAGTTAGAACTGGACATGGAACAACAGACTGGTTCCAAATAGGAAAAGGAGTACATCAAGGCTGTATATTGTCACCCTGCTTATTTAACTTCTATGTAGAGTACATCCTGAGAAACGCTAGGCTCGAAGAAGCACAAGCTGGAATCAAGATTGCCACGAGAAATATCAATAACCTGAAATATGCAGATGACACCACCCTTATGGCAGAAAGTGAAGAGGAACTAAAAAGGCTCTTGATGAAAGTGAAAGAGGAGAATGAAAAAGTTGGTTTAAAGCTCAACATTAAGAAAACGAAGATCATGGCATCTGGTCCCATCACTTCATGGGAAATAGATGGGGAAATAGTGGAAACAGTGTCAGACTTTATTTTTTTGGGCTCCAAAATCACTGCAGATAATGCTTGCTGCTTCTGCTGCAGCTGCTAAGTCGCTTCAGTCGTGTCTGATTCTGAGCGACCCCAGAGACAGCAGCCAACCAAGCTTCCCCGTCCCTGGGATTCTCCAGGCAAGAACAGTGGAGTGGGTTGCCATTTCTTTCTCCAGTGTATGAAAGTGAAAAGTGAAAGTTGCAGCCATGAAATTAAAAGACGCTTATTCCTTGGAAGAAAAGTTATGACCAACCTAGACAGCATATTCAAAAGCAGAGACATTACTTTGCCAACAAAGGTCCGTCTAGTCAAGGCTTTGGTTTTCCAGTGGTCATGTATGGATGTGAGAGTTGGACTGTGAAGAAAGCTGAGTGCCAAGAATTGATGCCTTTGAATTGTGGTGTTGGAGAAGTCTCTCGAGAGTCCCTTGGACTGTAAGAAGATCCAACCAGTCCATCCTAAAAGAGATCAGTCCTGGCTATTCATTGGAAGGACTGATGCTGAAGCTGAAACTCCAGTATTTTGGCTACCTCATGCGAAGAGGTGACTCACTGGAAAAGACCCTGATGCTGGGAGGGATTGCGATCAGGAGGAGAAGGGGATGACTGAGGATGAGATTGTTGGATGGCATCACTGACTTGATAGACATGAGTTTGAGTAAACTCCAGGAGTTGGTGATGTACAGGGAGGTATGGCATGCTGTGATTCATGGGGTTGCAAAGAGTCAGACATGACTGAGCGACTGAACTGAAATGAACTGACTGAATGGGACCAGATGCCATTATCTTAGTTTTCTGAATGCTGAGCTTTAAGCCAACTTTTCACTCTCCTCCTTCACTTTCAACAAGAGGTTCTTTAGTTCTTCTTCACTTTCTGCCATAAGGGTGGTGTCATCTGTATATCTGAGGTTACTGATATTTCTCCCAGCAATCTTGATTCCAGCTTGTGTTTCTTCCAGCCCAGCATTTCTCATGATGTACTCTGCATATAAGTTAAATAAGCAGGGTGACACTATACAGCCTTGATGTACTCCTTTCCCTATTTGGAACCAGTCTGTTCTTACAAGTCTGGTTCTAACTGTTGCTTCTTGATGTACATACAGATTTCTCAGGAGGCAAGTCAGGTGGTCTGGTATTCCCATCTCTTGAAGAATTTTCCCAATTTGTGGTGATCCACATAGTCAAACACTTTGGTGTAGTCAGTGAAAGAGCAGTAGATATTTTCCTGGAAGTCTCTTGCTTTTGCAATGATCCAATGTATGAGTGCAATTTGATCTCTGGTTCCTCTGCCTTTTCTACATCTGGAAGTTCACAGTTTACATATTGTTGAAGCCTGGCTTGGAGAATTTTGAGCATTGCTTTACTAGCATGTGAGATGAATGCTCCAGTACTTGGACCATTCTTTGGCATTGCCTTTCTTTGGGATTGGAATGCAAACTGATCTTTTCTAGTCCTGTGGCCACTGCTGAGTTTTCCAAATTTGCTGGCATATTGAATGCAGCACTTCCACGGCATCATCTTTTAGGATCTGAAATAGCTCAACTGGAATTCCATCACCACCACCAGCTTTATACATAGTTATGTGCCCTAAGGTCCACTTGACTTCGCACTCCAAGGTATCTGGCTCTAGGTGAGTGAGCACACCATGGTGATTATCTGAGTCATGAAGCTCTTTGTATAGTTCTGTGTATTCTTGCCACCTCTTCTTAATATCTCCTGCTTCTGCTAGGTCCATACCACTTCTGTCCCTCACTGTCCTCATCCTTGCATGAAATGTTCCCTGGTATCTCTAATATTCTAGAAGATGTCACTAGTCTTTCCCATTCTATTATTTTCCTGTTTCTTTGGACTGATCACTGAGGAAGGCTTTCATATCTCTTCTTGCTATTCTTTGGAACTCTGCATTCAAATGGGTATGTCTTTCCTTATCTCCTTTGCCATTAGCTTCTCTTTTTTTCTCAACTATTTGTAAGGCCTCCTCAGACAGCCATTTTGCTTTTTTGCATTTCTTTTCCTTGGGGATGGTCTTGATCCCTGTCACTTGTATAATGTCAGGAACCTCTGTCCTTATTTTTCAGGCACTCTAATCCCTTCAATCTATTTCTCACTTCCACTGTATAATGGTAAGGGATGTGATTTAGGACATACCTGAATTGTCTTGTGGTTTTCCCTACTTTCTTCAGTTTAAGTCTGAAATTGGCAAGAAGGAATTTATGATCTTAGCCACAGTCAAATAGGAAAAGGAGTATGTCAAGGCTGTATATTGTCACCCTGCTTATTTAACTTATATGCAGAGTACATCATGAGAAACTCTGGGCTGGAAGAAGCACAAGCTGGAATCCAGATTGCCGGGAGAAATATCAATAACCTCAAATATGCAGATGACACCACCTTTATGGCAGAAAGTGAAGAGGAACTAAAAAGCCTCTTGATGAAAGTGAAAGTGGAGAGTGAAACAGTTGGCTTAAAGCTCAACATCAGAAAACAGAGATCATGGCATCGGGTCCCATCACTTCGTGGGAAATAGATGGGGAGACAGTGGAAACAGTGTCAGACTTTATTTGGGGGCTCCAAAATCACTGCAGATGGTGACTGCAGCCATAAAATTAAAAGACACTTACTCCTTGGAAGAAAAGTTATGACCAACCTAGATAGCATATTCAAAAGCAGAGACATTACTTTGCCAACAAAGGTCCGTTTAGTCAAGGGTATGGTTTTTCCTGTGGTCAAGTATGAATGTGAGATTTGTACTGTGAAGAAGGCTGAGCACTGGAGAATTGATACTTTTGAACTGTCGTGTTGAAGAAGACTCTTGAGAGTCCCTTGGACTGCAAGGAGATCCAACCAGTCCATTCTGAAGGAGATCAGCCCTGGTGTTCTTTGGAAGGAATGATGCTGAAGCTGAAACTCCAGTACTTTGGCCACCTTATGCGAAGAGTTGACTCATTACAAAAGACCCTGATGCTGGGAGGGATTGGGGGCAGGAGGAGAAGGGGACAACAGAGGATGAGATGGCTGGATGGCATCACTGACTTGATGGATGTGAGTCTGAGTGAACTCTGGGAGTTGGTGATGGACAGGGAGGCCTGGCGTGCTGCAATTCATGGGGTCGCAAAGAGTCAGACACAACTAAGTGACTGAACTGAACTGAACTGACAATCAGCTCCGGGTCTTGTTTTTGCTGACTGTAAAGAGCTTCTCCATCTTTGGCCTCAAAAAATATAATCAATGTGATTTTTTGTTGGCCATCTGGTGATATCTATGTGTAGAGTCTTAATTGTTGGAAAAGGATGTTTGCTATGACCAGTGCATTCTCTTGGCAAAGGTCTATTAGCCTTTGCCCTGCTTCATTCTGTACTTTAAGGCCAAATTTGCCTGGTACTCCAGGTATCTCTTGATTTATCTTCATAGAACTGTTCAACCTCAGCTTCTTCTGCATTAGTGGTTGGGACATAGATTTGGATTACTGTGATATTGAATGGTTTGCTTTGGAAAAAACAGGTCATTGTGTCGTTTTTGAGATTGCATCCAAGTACTGCATTTCAGATTCTTTTGTTATTTATGATGGCTACTCCATTTCTTCTAAGGTATTTGTGCCCATAGTAGTAGATATAATGGTCATCTGAGTTAAATTCATCTATTACAGTCCATTTTAGTTCGTTGATTGCTAAAATGTTGATGTTCTCTCTTGCCATCTTCTGTTTGACTGCTTACAATTTCCCTTGATTCATGGACCTAACATTCCAGGTTCCTATGCAGTATTGTCTCTTTACAACATCAGACTTTATTTCCGTCACCAGTCACATCCACAATTGGGTGTTGTTTTTGCTTTGGCTCTGTCTCTTCAGTCTTTCTGGAGTTATTTTTGCTCTGATCTCCAGTAGCATATTGGGTACCTACCGACTTGGGAAGTTCATCTTTCAGTGTCCTATCTATTTTACTTTTCATACTGTTTATGTGATTCTCAAGGCAAGAATACTGAAGTGGTTTGCCATTCCATTCTCCAGTGGACCACGTTTTGTCAGAACCCCCACCATGACCTATCCATCTTGGATGGCCCTACATGGCATGGCTCTTAGTTTCACTGAATTAGACAAAGCTGTGGTTCATGTGATTAGATTGGCTAGTTTTCTGTGATTGTGGTTTTCAGTCTACCCTCTGATGGAGAAGGATAAGAAGCTTATGGAAGCTTCCTGATGGGAGAGAGTGACTGAGGGGGCAATTGGGTCTTGTTCTGATGGGCGGGGCCATGTTCAGTAAATCTTGAATCCAGTTTTCTGTTGATGGGTGGGGCTGTGTTCCCTCCCTGTTACTTACCTGGGGCCAAACTATGGTGGAAGTAATGAAGATAATTGGGTCTTCCTTCAAAAGTTCCCATGCATGCACTGCTACACTCAGTGCCCCAACCCTGCCACAGGATACTGCTGACCCAGGCCTTTGCCAGAGACTCTGGACATTCATGGGCAAGTCTGGGTCAGTCTCTTGTGGGGTCACTGCTCCTTTCTCCTGGGTCCTGGTTCTGTTTGTGCCCTCTAAGAGTCTGTTTCCCAGTCCTGTGTAAGTTCTGGCGGCTCTATGGTGGGTTAATGGTGACCTCCTCCAAGAGGGCTTATGACATACCCAGGTCTGCTGCCCAGAGCCCCTGCCCCTGCGGCAGTCCATTGCTAACTCGCACCTCCACAGGAGACACTCAAACGACGGTTCTGTCTCAGTCTCTGTGGGGTCTCTGGTTCCTGGTGTGCACAAGGTTTTTTGAACCCTCTGAGCACTCTGGCGGGTATGGGGTTTGATTCTAAACTGTATTTCACCCCTCCTACCGTCTTGCTTCTCCTTTTCCCTTGGATGTGGGGTATCTCCTCACAGTCGCTCCAGCACCACACAGTGGGCACTCCAGCGCCAGGCAGCTCCCGCTCCGTGGCAGCTGTGGTTCTATGGCAAATAAGTTTCACAGTGTTCAAACAGATGCTGTGTGATGACCTTAACTATGGATTCCCTAGTTGCTGCACTCAGTTCTAATTGCCTCCTAAGGATCAAGGTTGAATAAGTGAAAGCCATCCAGAATTTTCATTTTATAGAGAACAGACAGTTTTAGATACCAACCTCTCACACTTTGTGGTAAAGATTTTACGGCTGTATATACAGAGAATTCCAGATAATCTTAAAGGTTTCTCTGGCCCATGCCTCTGTGTAGAGGTAAGTTTTTACCTCCAACAGGGTTTTCAGTTTATCTGGTGTTGGCTTGGGTTTCCTCAATGCCTCATTGGTAAAAAGGCACCTGCAATGCAGAAGATGCAGGACATATGGATTCAATCCCTGGGTCAGGAAGATCCCCTGGAGTAGGCAACCCGCTCCAGTTATGCTTGCCTGGGAAATCCCATGGACAGAAGAGCCTGGCAGGCCACAGTCTATAGGGTCACATAGAGTTGGACATGACTGAACATGCACACATGGCTTGGGTGATGTTGACTTAGACCCAATCATCAGTGTTATTGAAACAAGTGAATAGCAAGTCTAAGAAGAAAGTCCAAATGCTTTTCTTCAGTTACAAAGATGACATGGATGACATGAACTTATGTGGCTTTTTAGTCCGTTATTCTAAGTCAAGTCCACTTACCTGTAGATGTAAACAATCACTTTCACAACCAAGGCTCTGCTAGAGTAAATGGAAAAGAGATTGGGTGTTGTTTTCCTTTGGAGTGACAGAATACTGGTTCAGATTCAGTCTGATGTCATTAACTCTGTAAGTGATTTAGCCAGCAGCACCTCACAAAGCTAACCGAAGCCAGGAAATAAAAATATATTCATCAGAGTTTTCAGTTCGTTGATACTGAAAAGGTTTAGGACTTGATAAAATGGAAATATTATGAGGGTCTTTACAAATTTTTAAGACAAATCTGTTGATAACAGATATGGTCAGTGCTCAATTCCTTTGGCATCAAGGATCATTGCTATTTTTTGCAGGACCTTACTCTTGAAAGGGCTTCCCTGCTGGCTCAGATGGTAAAGAATCTGCCTGCAAGGCGGGAGACCTGGGTTTGATCCCTGGGTTAGGATGATCCCCTGGAGAAGGACATGGCTACCCACTGCAATATTCTCACCTGGAGAATTCAATGCACAGAAGGGCCTGGCAGGCTACAGTCTATGGGGTCACAAAGAGTAGAACATGGCTGAGCAACTAACACTTTTACTTTTTACTTTCTCGTGCAAAGATTAATGGAACTGTAATAAATACTCTTTTCATCCTTTAAGAAACCTGAAGTCTTAAAAAAAATAATGAAAATTCATTTCAGTTTAAATGGCATTTAGGGCTTTCATTTATATTTTCTGCATATGTTTTGGAGGAAGAATTATTTTTAATGTTTATCAATATCAAATCTTGTATTACAATATGCTATTAAGGTAAAGAAAAAAGCCAATATTTCCATAACATGCTCTACATAAATCTTGAATACAGCTCCAGAGAAGACATACATTTTACTTTTCTTCCTGAAGCTGGAAAGGGTTAGAACAATTCTTATAGTAAATCAAGAAGACAGAAAACCCTTATGAGGCAAGACAGGTCAACACAGCCAGCTGGCTTTATATTTATCTTCTCAGCATTCTTTTCTAAACTTTTTTGTAGCTCTCCTGCTGACCCTACCTTTCATATTGTTGTTTGTTTAGTTTTTGAAGGGCTTGGCTCTTTTTATTTGAACACGCATCCCATTTGTTGGAAGAACTTCTCCTAAATTATCTCGTCAGCTCCCACCAAACTTTCTTTTCATGGCTCTTGTTGTCTAGGTTATAAGAACCCATGGCAAACCTGAGAGGCCCTGAAGGAATGTGTGACAATCTTCCTGCAACAGTATTTCCTGGATCCAGTGAGATCTTTGCTTCTAGGAAGTGGCAGGGAGAAGGTAGGTTGGCCTGTGCATTTGTCTTGCATAGTGGATGAGTTTTTCTTTAAAGTAGCCATGTCAAGTGCTGCCTCAGGGTCAAACTGACACCAAGCTGAGGGGCTGGCAGAATGTTCTTAATGTGTTATAAGTAACTCTCCTGCAGGTTCATCTCAGGTGGTATATACCTTATGATTTCCATGCTGTTTAGTACATCCTCTCAGAGCCTAGGAAGTTGTCTGCTATTTCCCTCAGGACAAACGGGTTATTGCTTTCAAGCTTCTTTGCTCTGAAAACAAAAATCATTTTAAAAAGCCTTATTTCAGTGACTAGTTTTATTTTCCCTAATGAACAGTGCTTGCCAGTGTGACTGTGAATCACTGCATTAGATTAACATGGCCAACAGCACGCATGAGACCCTCACCTATCCCTAGGTTATCTGTCTTTGGAGTGTAGCCCTCTTTTAGTTAGAGGAGAGCTTGGAGAGAATAGAGTCTATTTTCTTGTACTTTTAAAACATAAAGTGTGGTTTTAATTTAAATACTACCATGTACTCACAATTTGTATTTTTTTAAAAATGATATATAAATCAGAGGAAAAAATATAAAGAAATGCCATCTTCTAGGTTTGACTGAAGCAGCCTTTTTCCTGAAATTAAGGAAATTATTGAGTTTTGTTCATGTGGCATGGAAAGGTGGAAGAGTTAAATGCCCAGGCTCTGCATCAGGGGAATTGTTTAATAGTGTGATGCACCCTGGGGAAGTCTTCACTTTGAAACTCAATATGAAACTTATTCCTTGTACCAAAAGGATCAGAGAAGAAAGCTACCTCCCCAAAGAAATCTAGGTGGAATGCATTTAGTGAACCTTATGATATTGCTGATATTAACCAGTTTTGCTCCCCCAAAAGAACAATTTCATATTATTCAACACAAGAGAATCAAGCTTCTATAAGAGGTACTGTGACCACTTCCACTTTTTTCTTTCTCATATGCTTGAGCAGAAATTCCCAGCAAGGAGTAAAACTTGCTTTCTTCCCAGGAGAGACAAGAAATTGTTTTTCCCGTCCTCATCTTCTGCAGTATACAAAATACTTTGAAGTATCCTATGAGATCTCAGCATTATGCCCCCTCTCTCTTAGGATCCAGCCTTCTCCATCCCAACTGGCCTCAACTTTCTCTCCTAATCAAGCCTCGTATGTTTGCAGGGATAGAGGGAGTGTGGGGACAGACCTACTGATGTTTTTCCTCTACATGTATAAAATTATTTTTCCATAAGATAAGTTTATTTTTCTCAATTTTTTTTTCATGCCTTGGCTTATGGCTCTCCTTCAGTATTGTTAATGATATATATCTATAACCTTAAGTGATTATTTCAGTTAAGATTGTTTTATAATGAGTGTAGGCCAAGCAAGCATCGTTCCTTACATTATGCTTCTGTTTAACGAGTGGGTACCTGTCTAGGTGTGTTATACGTTACATAAATTTTGGTTTTTCTAGAGTCTGTCTCAGGATATATTCATCTGACTCAACTATTTCTATGTCCTTGGCTTTCTGTCAGTAAAGCTAATAGCAACGTGTGCTTGATCCCCTCACCAGCTGTTACTCTGAGCACCTATCCCCTGTCATGGGGAAATAGCTTCTCATTTCTTCAGGCAAATGTTTAGCAGGCCAAGCCAATTTGCCATTAGTTTCCACCTTGAACAATCTTGTCTATAATGGAATTTCCAACACTCAAAATGAAAGAGTGTCTAGATCACTATCAAACTCTTCTCAAAATTTTTTATATTGATACTATTGTATCTTTTGATTAACAGGATTTTTAAAAAGAGAGATGGTGTATTATAAGTTTCCTGCTACTGCTGCTGCTAAGTCACTTCAGTCGTGTCTGACTCAGTGTGACCCCAGAGATGGCAGCCTACCAGGCTCTTCTGTCCCTGGGATTCTCCAGGCAAGAACACTGGAGTGGGTTGCCATTTAAGTTTCCTTCAGTTCAGTCGCTCAGTCATGTCTGACATGAATCACAGCATGCCAGGCCTCCCTGTCCATCACCAACACCCGGAGTTCACTCAGACTCACATCCATCGAGTCTGTGATGCCATCCAGCCATCTCATCCTCTGTATTCCCCTTCTCCTCCTGCCCCCAATCCCTCCCAGCATCAGAGTCTTTTGTAATGAGTCAACTATTCACATGAGGTGGCCAAAGTACTGGAGTTTTAGCGTTAACATCATTCCTTCCAAAGAAATCTCAGGGTTGATCTCCTTCAGAATGGACTGGTTGGAGCTCCTTGCAGTCCAAGGGACTCTCAAGAGTCTTCTCCAACACCACAGTTCAAAAGTATCAATTCTTCAGTGCTCAGCTTTCTTCACAGTTCAACTCTCTCATCCATACATGACCACAGGAAAAACCATAGCCTTGACTAGACGGACCTTAGTCAGCAAAGTAATGTCTCTGCTTTTGAATATGCTATCTAGGTTGGTCATAACTTTTTCCAAGGAGTAAGCATCTTTTTATTTTATAGCTGCAGTCACCATCTACAGTGATTTTGGAGCCCAAAAAAATAAAGTCTGACACTATTTCCACTGTTTCCCCATCTATTTCCCATGAAGTGATGGGACCAGATGCCATGATCTTTGTTTTCTGAATGTTGAGCTTTAAGCCAACATTTTCACTCTCCACTTTCACTTTCATCAAGAGGCTTTTAGTTCCTCTTCACTTTCTGCCATAAGGGTGGTGTCATCTGCATATTTGAGGTGATTGATCTTTCTCCCAGCAATCTTGATTCCAGCTTGTGTTTCTTCCAGTCCAGCGTTTCTCATGATGTACTCTGCATATAAGTTAAATAAGCAGGGTGACAATATACAGCCTTGATGTACTCCTTTTCCTATTTGGAACCAGTCTGTTGTTCCATGTCCAGTTCTAACTGTTGCTTCCTGACCTGCATACAGATTTCTCAAGAGGCAGGTCAGGTGGTCTGGTATTCCCATTTTCAGAATTTTCCACAGTTTGTTGTGATCCACACAGTCAAAGGCTTTGGCATGGTCCATAAAGCAGAAATAGATGTTTTTCTGGAACTCTCTTGCTTTCTCCATGATCCAGCGGATGTTGGCAATTTGATCTCTGGTTCCTCTGCCTTTTCTAAAACCAACTTGAATATCAGGGAGTTCACAGTTCATGTATTGCTGAAGCCTGGCTTGGAGAATTTTGAGCATTACTTTACTAACATGTGAGATGAGTGCAATTGTGCAGTAGTTTGAGCATTCTTCGGCATTGCCTTTCTTTGGAATTGGAATGAAAAGTGACCTTTTCGAGTCCTGTGACCACTGCTGAGTTTTCCAAATTTGCTGGCATATTGAGTGCAGCACTTTCACCGCATCCTCTTTCAGGATTTGAAACAGCTCAACTGGAATTCCATCACCTCCATTAGCTTTGTTTGTAGTGATGCTTTCTAAGGCCCACCTGACTTCATATTCCAGGATGTCTGGCTCTAGATGAGTGATCACACCATCATGATTATCTGGGTCATGAAGATCTTTTTGTACAGTTCTTCTGTGTATTTTGCCACCTCTTCTTAATATCTTCTGCTTCTGTTATGTCCAGACCATTTCTGTCCTTATTGTGCCCTTTTTGCATGAAATGTTCCCTTGGTATCTCTAATTATCTTGAAGAGATGTCTAGTCTTTCCCATTTTGTTCTTTTCCTCTATTTCTTTGCATTGATCACTGAAGAAGGCTTTCTTATCTTTTTTTGCTTTTCTTTGGAGCTCTACATTAATATGCTTATATCTTTCCTTTTCTCCTTTGCTTTTCGCCTCTCTCCTTTTCACAGCTATTTGTAAGGCCTCCCCAGACAGCCATTTTACTTTTTTGCCTTTCTTTTCCATGGGGATGGTCCTAATCCCTCTCTCCTGTACAGTATCACAAACCTCATTCCATAGCTCATCAGGCACTCTATCTATCAGATCTAGGCCCTTAAATCTATTTCTCACTTCCACTACATAATCATAAGGGATTTGATTTAGGTTATACCTGAATGGTCTAGCGGTTTTCCCTACTTTCTTCAATTTCAGTCAGAATTTGGTAATAAGGAGTTCATGATCTGAGCCACAGTCAGCTCCTGGTCTTGTTTTTGTTGACTGTATAGAGCTTCTCCATCTTTGGGTGCAAAGAATATAATCAATGTGATTTTGGTGTTGACCATCTGGTGATGTCCATGTGTAGAGTCTTCTCTTTTGTGTTGGAAGAAGGTGTTTGCTATGACCAGTGCATTTTCTTGGCAAAACTCTATTAGTCTTTGCCCTGCTTCATTCCGCATTCCAAGGCCAAATTTGCCTGTTACTCCAGGTGTTTCTTGACTTCGTACTTTTGGATTCCAGTCCCCTATAATGAAAAAGACATCTTTTTGGGTGTTAGTTCTAAAAGGTCCTAGGAATGCTGAAACAAAATAACAGACTGAGTAGAACAAACAGCCACACCTCACTCTGCCACAGTTCCAGAATGCTGAAAGTCCAAAATCAAGTTGTTGGCAGGGCCATGCTCTCTCTGAAGGCTCTGGGGGCATCATTCTTGGCATCTTCCTAACATCTGGTAGGCTCCAGCAATCCTTGTTCCTTGGCTTGTAAATGCTCCACTCGAGTCTCTGCCACTGTTATCACATGGCTGCTAAGTCACTTCAGTCGTGTCTGACTCTGTGCGACCCCATAGACGGCAGTCCACCAGGCTCCCTCATCCCTGGGATTCTCCAGGCAAGAACACTGGAGTGGGTTGCCATTTCCTTCTCCAATGCATGAAAGTGAAAAGTGAAAGTGAAGTTGCTCAGTTGTGTCCGACTCTTAGCGACCCCATGGACTGCAGCCCATCAGGCTCCTCCATCCATGGGATTTTCCAGGTAAGAGTACTGGAGTGGGGTGCCATCACCTTCTCTGCTCAAAATTTTTGGTAAACAACAGCATATTGGTTGTTAACACCCTGGGAGTTGGATAAGATTCTTCAGGAAAATTTTAGTGAGTAAAAGAGCAAGTGCAAAGGGAGGTTGCGCTTGAACTTTTGAGTTGAATCAGGAGAGATTCCAGCAAGGGAAGCTGAGAAGCAACCACTACAGTAGAAGGAAGACTGAAAGAACTTGGTGTTTTGGGGGAACCCTGGAAGGAGTAAGTGTTTTTGTGGTGACAGTGGTGGGGGAGGAAGAAGGAGAGGAATTACCTGTAGTGATAAGTACAACATGGAAAGGTAGTAATTTAAGGCTTAAAGGTTGCTCGTTGGTTCTGGGAGTTAGAAGATCATAGGCAATTTAGGGAATAGCAATTTCATTAACAGAATGAACACAGAGCACATTTTGGTTGATTAAATTAGGGGAAAAAAGCTGGATGAAAAGACATGGGAAGAGATGTCAGTTGCTAGAGGTGGTTTTTTTTTATGAGGGTTGTTTTTTTTTTTTTTTTTTTGACTTATATGTGGGATTAAGGGCAAGAACAGCTATGAGGGAATATCAAGGAGACCAAGCATGTCATGGAAAAGAGCTAGGTTCTGGGCAGTCATATGGGTGAGAGGGAAAACCTTATTTTGTGATAAGAAGTATGTTAGTTTGGGTTCTCCAAGAATCAGACAGCAAGATGTGATTGGGTATGTAAGATTCACTGGGGAAAACACTTATTTATGAAGGATAAGGAGGAGCGAGTGGAGGTGGGAAGAGCTTTCAGACCTTGGTGGTGATCTGATATCTGTGAAAGGAAGGAGGATCAGGTAGGAAGTGTCTCATCTCTAACACAGTTCCAAGGAAGTTTTGGGCAAGCCTATGGCATACCAGAGTTGCTAGTTTAAGAAGTTCTGTGTCTCATAGGAATGGGCTGGTTAGTATCCCTTCCCTGTTTACTCCCTGCCTAAGTGGCAGCATGTGGGCATTGTGACCTCAGAGCAGTGCAAGCATGGACCGCCAGGGGCAGCAGCTGGAGTCCTCAGGGATTCTGCTTGCTGCAGTGGGGAACCTGGGCAGTGCATTTTCATGGTGAAGTGTTGGTACAGCTGTGGCTGTATTGGGATACTGAGAAAAGAGAACAGGAAGATAAGGGAATTTTCATCTGCAGCCTCATTTTTTTCTTTGAAGTATGGAGCTTTATGGTTTAAACTGGCTAAAATGAGAAAAGAGGAGAGAACAGAATTGGGGAAGGGACTTGTGTGCTGAAGGTTTAGAATAGCAGAAACTGAGAGAAGATAAATGATTTTGTGCCAAGTAAGGTGTCATTGAGAATGGAAACTTAATGGACTGTGCTGGGTAGTGGAACTAACAAGACATAAATGTGCTTTCCTCTGGAGGGATGTAGTAAGAACAAAGAAAGATGCTCCCTTTTCTGTTAACACCACCTCTGGCTCCAAGGCTGCTTCATGTTTAGGCTCCTTAAGTTATTAGTAAGTTAACAAAGGAGAAAAAGAGAGCTCTGTAGCTCAGATGGTAAAGCATCTGCCTACAATGTGGGAAACCCAGGTTCAATCCCTGGGTCGGGAAGATCCCCTGGAGAAGGAAATGGCAACCCATGCCAATATTCTTGCCTGGAAAATCCCATGGACTGAGGAGCCTGGTAGGCTACAGTCCATGGGGTTGCAAAGAGTCGGACACAACTGAGCAACTTCATTTTCACTTTTCACCCTTCATTTAATTAAGTATATATATATATCTTCCCAGGTGACTCAGTGGTAAAGAATCTGCTTGCCAATGTAGTTGTAGGAGATGTGGGTTTGATCCCTGAGTCAGGAAGATCCCTTGGAGGAGAAAATGGCAACCCACTCCGTATTCTTGCCTGGAAAATTCCATGGACAGAGGAGGCTGGCCGGCTACAGTCCAAGGGGTCAAAAAGAGTTGCACATGACTGAGCACTTGTGCACACACACACATATTTATATATATATGCACACATATTTATACTTTCATATATATATATACACATACTTTGTATGTATATATGTATACATACATACTTTGTATGTATATATGTATACATACATACTTTGTATATATACATACTTTATATGTATATATACATACTTTATATGTATATATACATACTTTATATGTGTATATATATATACTTTATATGTATATATGTAGACATACATATTTATTAAGCATTTACTGTGTATAAAGCACAGAGGAAGACATACAGATGGTTTTCTGCCCTCAAGGAAGGTGTAACATTGAACAAGGAAGACTATGAAGGTGGCCTAGGAGAGGCATAAGTCAAGTCTATGGGATTACAGAAGAGGTACAGAGCCATGTGGGTGGGAGATAATAAGGCAAGTGGGTAGATCAAGAAAGTATTTGTGGATATAGCTTTGGGTTGGGACTCACGGAATGCAGAGAGTTGTGCTGGGTTGTTTTCTTTAGTGTCTACAATAGTAATGGGTGCTGACCCTTCCTCCATTTGTAATCTTCTGATTCAGGGCTTTGAGCTGGGCCAAATGGTGACCACCTCATTCCTAGATTGATAATCAGCTGCTCACTCTTTAAATCTACTGTCTCATATGGCCAATTTCAAGCACAGTTGGGTAAATTGTTATTCATACACTCCACAAGCTTTTGGGGATCTCTTCCATTTGCTGTTGTTGTCCAGTCACTAAGTTGTATCCAACTCTTTGTGACCCTGTGGACTGCAGCATGCCAGGGTTCCTGTCCTTCACTGCCTCCTGTAGTTTGCTCAGATTTGTGTCTACTGAGTCAGTGGTGCCAACTAACCATCTCATCCTCTACAGCCCTCTTTCTTTTTACATTCAGTCTTTCCCAGCATCAGGGTCTTTTCCAGTGAGTCAGCTCTTTGCATCAGGTGGCCAAACTGTTTAAGCTTCAGCTTTAGTATTAGTCCTTCCAGTGAATATTCAAGGTTGATTTCCTTTAGGATTGACTGGTTTGATCTCCTTGCATTCCAGGGACTCTCAAGAGTATTCTCCAGTACCACAATTCAAAAGCATCAGTTCTTTGGCTCTCAGCCTTCTTTATGGTCCAACTCTCATATCCATATATAACTACTGGATAAACCATAGCTCTGACTACATGGGGCTTTGTCAGCAAAGTGATGTCTTTTTAATATGCTGCCTAGGTTTGTCATAGCTTTTCCTCCAAGGAGCAAGCATCTTTTAATTTAATGGCTGCAGTCACCATCTACAGTGATTTTGGAGCCCAAGAAAATAAGATCTGTCACTGCTTCCACTTTTTCCCCTTAAATTTGCCATGATATAATGGGACTAGATGCCCATCCTTTATTTCCCGAGCTTAACAGATGCTACTGCATTTTGTACATCCTGCACATTTTCACATTTTGCATATTTGCCCAATGCCATCTTCCATTGATGTGTTTCTCTCCCTTAGGCAGTGATAACTTTATGGTCAGGAAACTACCCTTGGTACCTTGTAGGCTTGGTGCAGGGCCTTAGTTATCCCTTTGGTTGTCTTACTGCCAGTGAGTCTGTCAATCACAGTCAAGGCCTGTGTTTGGAGAGGAAGGGAAGTAGGTAACCCTGCTGTATTATCTAATTCACCTGTAGTAAATCCACTACATTGAGTGTAGGTTCTTATCTTTGTCCCTTTGGACAGCCAAAACAAAAATACCATAGAGTGGGTGATTTGTAACAACAGAAATTTATTTCTGTCAGTTTTGGAGCCTGGGAAGTCCCAGATGAAGTCACTGGCAGAATCATGTCTCATGAGGGACTAGTTCGTAGACAGCTGTTTTTTACCCCTATGTCCTCACATGGCAGAAGGGACAAAGGAGCACTTCGGTGTCTCTCATTTGGGCACTAATCTCATTCAAGAGAAACCTAACTTCAAGACCTAATCACCTCCCAAATTGCTCCCTCCCAAAACCATCACACTGGGGATTAGGTTTCAACATAAGAATCTGAGGAGATACACATTCAGACTCTAGCATTTCTTCACTTTGGGTCCTTGTGTTTGTTTCCCCAGTGTTTGAGACTCCAGTTAGTTATGACTGGATTATGGCTGTATGGACTATAGCTGTATTATGATATGTGGAACCATTTGAAGTTTTTACCCTCAGTAAAATATCTCCTACATTGTTTCAGTAACTTGGGATGAAAACTACTGCAAGATTCAAATATAACAGTGTATAGCCAGGGCCTCTATCTTATAAAGTAAAAATGAATCACTGTTTTTCCTGGGAAATGTACTTACTGATCAGAATGGAGATTGTTTAATGCTATTGCTAAGTTCTTCATATAAACTTAATACAGTCCATCTGTATTAAGCTTAAGCTACTCCAATTAGCTGTACCTAGCCTTATTATCTTCATTGTTAATGCTACACAGTGGACTGCAGTCCAGGAAACATGTTTAAGACTCTTCACACTTGATTAAAATTCACTCTAGGCTTCACATTGTCATACAGAAATATTAGTAAATAGTTGTGGGTGAAATTAAAGTTATAGAGCCCTTGCCAACATAAACCCCTCCAAGAGACTTTTCTGATGGCCAAGCACTCGGATGACCAGTGCTTAGATGTTTCATAATTGGTGATTTTTCATCATTTCTGAAGCTTAATATTTTGCTCTCCATTTAGAGGTAAAACCCTGAGGACCAAGATTTCAGTTCCAACAGTTCTAATTTCCACTCATTACATAGCTACCATTGGTCTATCAGGGTTCCTTTTCTTCAGAGAAAAAATATTTTCTTTTAGGAAACTTTGTGAAGGTCAACAGAACACAGAATGGATTTATTTTAATAATCCTTTTGTATTAGCAGTATTTACTTTAAGGATCATTAAGATCTATTTTCCTCCCAGGTAGCAAGCTGGGTTGTTGCCACTGCAGAACAAAAAGTGGAGATTGTTAGTGTTGGAAAAAAGGCCAGAAACTTAATGTCATAAAGGAAAGGAAGATGCAGTCAATTAGGACCTGAGAGGAGCTGAGGAAAGGGCTTGGAAGGAGGTTTACTCTTCTTAGATGTGGTAGATCCTTCTGTGTGAGATTCTTTTCCAACACATATGAAAATTCGCTTTTCATTTTCCATAGGTCTAACTCGAAGTATTTTTTTCACACTTTAGTCTTTGAGGTTTGGGGAAGTGAGCCATCATCCCTTGATTTAAGATTCTTACCTTTTTAACTTTCAGTAGTTTCTGACTATCTGGGTCTACACACAGAGGCCATTCAGAGCTCCATTTCAACAAGTGATTGCATCTTTGATTCAATAATTCTCTAGAGCCAGAATTTTACAATCCTTCTTAAAATATTTTCCAAACAGTGTTTACAACCATCCTTTTCATTAGATTAAGTGCCAGGTAGATAGGCATGGCCAAGCACTTTCCGTGCAGCCTTGACAAAGAAACATCTAAGACATGGATAATTGATTAAGCCATGGTTATAGGAAGTTCACATAATATTTGACCACCTCTTGTTTCCTTGTCACTGCTCGGTTACTTGAGACATTGGGCTGACATCCTACCTTTAGACATCATTATTCCTACCTGTAATGTGTAATAAAAGGATTACTTGGTCAGTGTCTCAAAACGACCAATTTATAGACCACTGAAGCCCATTGGTGGATCATGTCCAAGTTCATCCCTGAACTTCGTCATAACATAAACTTTCCTGGCTGGGTCCTCTTCCTTTTCGTCATAACATAAACTTTCCTGGCTGGGTCCTCTTCCTTTTCCCTTCCTCTGAGTCACTCTTAGAAATTTTTACAGTTTATGTAAATAACTAGTTCTCAGGCCTAGGGTTAAAAATATGCCAAAGAAATTTACCATGAAGTTTAAGTTTGAGGATGTTATCTTATTTTGACTCATCCCAAACCTTCAATCATTTGCCTCAGTGGTTGCAGAATATACAGTAGGGCTCCAAAATCACTGCAGATGGTGACTGCAGCCATGAAATTAAAAGATGCTTACTCCTTGGAAGAAAAGTTATGACCAACCTAGACAGCATATTCAAAAGCAGAGACATTATTTTGCCGACTAAGGTCTGTCTAATCAAGGCTATGGTTTTTCCTGTGGTCATGTATGGATGTGAGAGTTGGACTGTGAAGAAAGCTGAGCGCCGAAGAATTGATGCTTTTGAACTGTGGTGTTGGAGAAGACTCTTGAGAGTCCCTTGGACTGCAAGGAGATCCATCCAGTCCATTCTGAAGGAGATCAGCCCTGGAATTTCTTTGGAAGGAATGATGCTAAACCTGAAGCTCCAGTACTTTGGCCACCTCATGTGAAGGGTTGACTCATTGGAAAAGACTCTGATGCTGGGAGGGATGAGGGGCAGGAGGAGAAGGGGACAACAGAGGATGAGATGGCTGGATGGGTTCACGGACTTGATGGATGTGAGTCTGAATGAACTCCGGAAGACGGTGATGGACAGGGAGGCCTGGCGTGCTGCGATTCATGGGGTCGCAAAGAGTCGGACACGACTGAGTGACTGAACTGAACTGACAGCATGTGATGAGAGAGATGGGATACTTATCCAGAAGCCTTGATGACCCCAGACCAGTTCTACCTTTGTACCCCTAAAATTTGACCCTAGTAGACCTTAACCAGTGTCTTTTTCCCCAAGGAGAAGAATCTGAATGAGTCACTGCTTTGCTTTCTGAGCCAGTCCAACATGGCTTAATCTACATAACCATCTTATCCATCCTACCTACAGCCATAAGCACCACCTTAGCAAGAAATTTGCAGACGTGGCATTACCAATAATCCTAAAATGATTTAGTCTATATTGTTGTTCAGTTGCTTAGTTGTGTCCAACTCTTCAGCACCATGGACTGTAGTATGCCAGGCTTCCCTGTCCTCCACTATCTGTCAGAGTTTGCTCAAACTCATAGCAATCAACCATCTTATCCTCTCTCGCCCCCTTCTCTGCCTGTCCTCAACCTTTCCCAGCTTCAGGGAACTCTTTTTTCCAAAGAGTTGGCTCTTTGCATCAGATGTCCAAAGTATTGGAGCTATAGCTTCAGCATCATTCTTTCCAATAAATATTCAGGATTGACTTCCTTTAGTATTGGCTGGTCTTGGACTGATCTCCTTGAAGTCCAAGGACTCTCAAGAGTCTTCTCCAACACCACATTTCAAAAACATCAATTCTTCAGCACTCAACTTTCTTTATGGTCCGTCCCACTTTCACATCTGTACATGACTACTTGATAAAACCATAGCTTTGACTATATGGACTGTTGTCGGCAAAGTGATATTTCAGGTTTTTAATACCTGTCTAGGTTGATCATAGCTTTGCTTCCAAGGAACAAGCATCTTTAAATTTCATGGCTTCAGTCACCATTCTCAGTGATTCTGGAGCCCAAGAAAATAAAGTCTTGTCACTGTTTCCACTGCTTCCTCATCTATTTGCCATGAAGTGATGGGACTGGATGCCATGATCTTCATTTTTTGAATGTTAAGTTTTAAGACAACTTTTTCTCTCTCCTCTTTCACCTTCAACATGAGGCTCTTTCAGTTCAGTTCAGTTGCTCAGTCATGTTCAACTCTTTGCAACCCCATGAATCACAGCACGCCAGGCCTCCCTGTCCATCACCAACTCCCGGACTCTACTCAAACTCATGTCCATTGAGTCGGTGATGCCATCCAGCCATCTCATCCTCTGTTGTCCCCTTCTCCTCCTGCTCCTCATCCCTCTCAGCATCAGAGTCTTTTCCAATGAGTCAACTCTTCGCATGAGGTGGCCAAAGTATTGGAGTTTCAGCTTTAGCATCAGTCCTTCCAATGAACACCCAGGACTGATCTTTAGGATGACTGATTGGATCTCCTTGCAGTCCAAGGGACTCTCAAGAGTCTTCTCCAACACCACAGTTCAAAAGCATCAATTCTTCAGTGCTCAGCTTTCTTCACAGTCCAACTTTCACATCCATACATGACCACTGAAAAAACCATAGTCTTGACTAGACCGACCTTTGTTGGCGAAGTAATATCTCTGCTTTTGAATATGCTATCTAGGCTGGTCATAACTTTCCTTCCAAGGAATAAGCAAGAGTCTTTTAGTATCATGGCTGCAGTCACCATCTGCAGTGATTTGGGAGCCCCCAAAATAAAGTCTGCCACTGTTTCCCCATCTCTTTCCCATGAAATGATGGGACCCGATGCCATGATCTTCATTTTCTGAATATTGAGCTTGAAGCCAACTTTTTCACTCTTCTCTTTCACTTTTATCAAGAGGCTTTTTAGTTCCTCTTTGCTTTCTGCCATAAGGGCAGTGTCATCTGCATATCTGAGATTATTGATCTTTCTCCTGGCAATCTTGATTCCAGCTTGAGCTTCATCTAGCCTGACATTTCTCATATATAAGTTCAATAAGCAGGGTAACAATATACAGTCCTGATGTACTCCTTTCCCAGTTTAGACCCAGCCCATTGTTCCATGTCCAATTCTAACTGTTGCTTCTTGACCTGCATATAGGTTTCACAGGAGGCAGATGAGGTAGTCTGGTATTCTCATCTCTTGAAGAATTTTCCACAGTTTGTTATCCTCACAGTCAAAGGCTTTAGTGTAGTCAGTGAAGTAGAAGTAGATATTTTTCTGGAATTCTCTTGCATTTTCTTGATACAATGAATGTTAGCAATTTGGTATCTGGTTCCTCTGCCTTTTCTAAATTCAGCTTGTTTGTATTGTGAGTGTGTAGCTGTTCAGTTGTGTCTGACTCTTTGCAATCCTCTGGGCTGTAGCCAGCCAGGTTTCTTTGTCCGTGGGATTCTTCAGGCAAGAATACTGGAGTGAGTTGCCATGCCCTTCTCCAGGGATCTTCCCAATGCAGGAATATAACCTGTGTCTCCTGCATTACAGATGGATTCTTTACCCACTAGCCACTGGGAAAGGCTTAATCAAAATAAAGTTGGAAAAACTGGTAGAGTCAAGACTGAATTCTCTATTTTTGTCTATATAAAATCTAATAGTATCATTGCCTCATTAAAAGGAAAAAAATGCTATATGGTCCATGAAGAGTACAATCCTTAGACTGCAACTTTTATTTCATTTTTTGAGTAACAACTTTTCTGAAGTATAATGCACCTATAGGCTTCCCTGGTGGCACAAGTGGTAAAGAATCTCCCTGCAATGCAGGAGACCAGGGTTTGATCCCTGGGTTGAGAAGGCTACCCCCTCCAGGATTCTTCCCTGTAAAATTCCATGGACAGAGAAGCCTGGCAGACTACAGTCCATTAGACTGAGCAACTAACACTTTTACTTTCTTTCAGTGCACCATAGGTAGGATAACATATGATTCCTCCATTTAAAGCCATTGCAATTCAGTGGTTTTTAGTGCATTGATAATTGTATTGCAACCATAACCAAAATCAATTTGAGATATCTTTATCACCTCAAAAAGAAATCGTACAACCTTCAGCTTTCACTTCCCTCAGTTTTCTATTTCCCCTGCTGCTGCTGCTGCTAAGTTGCTTCAGTTGTGTCTGACTCTGTGTGACCCCATAGACGGCAGTACACCAGGCTCCCCCGTCCCTGGGATTCTCCAGGCAAGAACACTGGAGTGGGTTGCCATTTCCTTCTCCAATGCATGAAAGTGAAAAGTGAAAGTGAAGTCACTGAGTTGTGTCCAACTCTCAGTGACCCCATGGACTGCAGCCCACCAGGCTCCTCCATCCATGGGATTTTCCAGGCAAGACTACTGGAGTGGGGTGCCATCTATCTCCCCTAGGTCTAAGCAACTGCTAATCTACTCTCTATCTCTACTTACTTTTTTTTTTAAGTACATAGTGTTTTGCAAGAAGATTTTTAAACTATTTTTTAAAAAAACCATTAAAAATGGTTTCTTATTATATTCTCTGGCTTGAATTTCCTTGTTTAAATTCCATGGTGTGGAGAAACACACACTGCTTCGTGTTCTTTGCACTTCAGTTGGCCCAGCACCCATAAGTAAATAGACTAATTGATTTCAAAATTATGGCAAAACAGAAAACAATTTTGTTCTTTCTGGCTGCACTGGGTCTTCAATGCTGCTTGCAGGCTTTCTCTAGTTCCTGCAAGCAGGGCTTTTCATTGTGGTGGGTTCTCTTGTTGTAGAGCACAGGTTCTAGGGCACAGGAGCTTCAATAGCTGCAGCTCATGGGCTTAGATGCTGTGAGACATGTGGGTTTCTCCTGGGCGCCATGGATCAAACCTGTATTCTCTGCATTGGTGGGTGGATTCTTAACCACTGGGGACCTGGGAAGTCCCCCAAATATAGTTTTCAACTCTCTATATTATATCAAGCATTACACTAAAAAGGAAAGGGAGATCTGTGCAATGAGTAGAGAATGTCTGATTAGTTTTAGATAGACTTTCTTTCCTTTTTAAAAAACTTGATCTTTAATTGTGTCTGGCATGGTATAGTTGCAAGTTACATTACTTAGAACTTTAAGTCTCAAGAGACAGAAGTCTCACTAACACTGGCTTGAGGAAAATGAGAATCATAGGCTAGTGTGAGCTTATTGTTCTTCAGTTCAGTTCAGTCACTCAGTCATGTCCGACTCTTTGAGGCCCCATGAATCACAGCACGCCAGGCCTCCTTGTCCCTCACCAACTCCCGGAGTTCACTCAAACTCATGTCCATCAAGTCGGTGATGCCATCCAGCCATCTCATCCTCTGTCATCCCCTTGCCCTCCCACCTTCAATCTTTCCTGGCATCAGGGTCTTTTCCAATGAGTCAGCTCTTCGCATGAGGTGGCCAAAGTATTGGAGTTTCAGCTTTAGCATCAGTCCTTCCAATGAACACCCAGGACTGATCTTTAGGATGACTGACTGGATCTCCTTGCAGTCCAAGGGACTCTCAAGAGTCTTCTCCAACACCACAGTTCAAAAGCATCAATTCTTCAGTGTTCAGCTTTCTTCACAGTCCAACTTTCACATCCATACATGACCACTGGAAAAACCATAGCCTTGACTAGACAGACCTTTGTTGACAAAGTAATATCTCTGCTTTTGAATATGCTATTTAGGCTGGTCATAACTTTCCTTCCAAGGAGTAAGCAAGAGTCTTTTAGTATCATGGCTGCAATCACTGTCTGCAGTGATTTGGGAGCCCCCAAAACAAAGTCTGACACTGTTTCCACTGTTTCCCCATCTCTTTCCCATGAAATGATGGGACCGAATGCCATGATCTTCGTTTTCTGATCGTTGAGCTTGAAGCCAACTTTTTCACTCTTCTCTTTCACTTTCATCAAGAGGCTTTTTAGTTCCTCTTTGCTTTCTGCCATAAGGGCAGCGTCATATGCATATCTGAGGTTATTGATCTTTCTCATGGCAATCTTGATCCCAGCTTGTGTTTCTTCCAGCCCCGGGTTTCTCATGATGTACTCTGCATAGAAGTTAAATAAGCAGGGTGACAATATACAGCCTTGATGTACTCCTTTTCATATTTGGAACCAGTCTGTTGTTCCATGTCCAGTTCTAACTGTTGCTTCCTAACCTGTATACAGGTTTCTCAAGAGGCAGGTCAGGTGGTTGGTATTCCCATCTGTTTCAGAATTGTCCACAGTTGATTGTTATCCACACAGTCACAGGCTTAGGTGCTGCCGTATTGGCCTCTCAGACCCTATTATCAAGGCTCAATCTTGTGCTCTTTGCTTTTCTTTGCTGACTTCATTCTAAGGCAGACCTGCTCCTTAAGGTGGCAAGGTGGCTGCCAGTAGCTCCAGACTTAATATATCCTCTCAACAACCATAGTAATACCTCTGTGTGAATACCTCTAAAAACGTTGTTCTAGAATTGAGTGTTCTTTGGCTCTAATTGGCCAGAACTGTGTCACATGCCAACTCTTGATGCTGGAGGGAGCGTCAGCTCTGCCTGGTCCACATGACAGAAAAGAGAAGGAATTATTTCCTAGGGGAAATTGTGTGTGTGAGCAGAAGTGATCAAGGGGATGCTTTGGGGATGATAAAATGAAAGGATAATGATTAAAGACCGCTGCAGACCGCTCAGTATAAAATCTGAGTTTTAGCCTTACTTGCTGCTAAAGAGTTTTATTATCTGAAGCACGTTACTTATTCTGTAGGCACTGGGTCCCAATTTTGTAAAATTATAGACTTCTATCAGTTCAGTTCAGTCGCTCAGTCATGTCTGACTCTTTGAGACCCCATGAATCGCAGCACGCCAGGCCTCCCTGTTCATTACCAACTCCCAGAGTTCATTCAGACTCACGTCCATCAAGTCAGTGATGCCATCCAGCCATCTCATCCTCTATCATCCCCTTCTCCTCCTGCCCCCAATCCCTCCCAGCATCAGAGTCTTTTCCAGTGAGTCAGCTCTTCGCATGAGGTGGCCAAAGTACTGGAGTTTCAGGTTTAGCATCAGTCTTTCCAAAAAAAATACCAGGGCTGATCTCCTTCAGAATGGACTGGTTGGATCTCCTTGCAGTCCAAGGGACTCTCAAGAGTCTTCTCCAACACCACAGTTCAAACGCATCAATTCTTTGGTGCTCAGCTTTCTTCACAGTCCAAATCTCACATCCATACATGACCACAGGAAAAACCATAGCCTTGACTAGATGGACCTTTGTTGGCAAAGTAATGTCTCTGCTTTTGAATATGCTATCTAGGTTGGTCATAACTTTTCTTTCAAAGAGTAAGTGTCTTTTAATTTCATGGCTGCAGTCACCATTTGCAATGATTTTGGAGCCCCCAAAATAAAGTCTGACACTGTTTCCACTGTTTCCCTATCTATTGCCCACGAAGTGATGAGACCAGATGCCATGATCTTCGTTTTCTGAATGTTAAGCTTTAGGCCAACTTTTTCACTGTCCACTTCACTTTCATCAAGAGGCTTTTGAGTTCCTCTTCACTTTCTGCCATAAGGGTGGTATCATCTGCATATTTGAGGTTATTGATATTTCTCCCAGCTATCTTGATTCCAGCTTGTGTTTCTTCCAGCCCAGTGTTTCTCATGATGTACTCTGCATAGAAGTTAAATAAGCAGGGTGACAATATACAGCTTTGATGTACTTCTTTTCCTATTTGGAACCAGTCTGTTGTTCCATGTCCAGTTTTAACTGCTTCTTCCTGAGTAGTCTTTAATGATCTCTGTTTAAAATTCAAATTCAGTGATGAGCTAGCTAGGTCTTTTGGTATTAAGTGACTAACTCTGATTTTCTTTGATAAAATCAGGACAGTGACTTTCATGGAATAGAAATGCATCCTACAGCATCCTATAGTTCTGTCTGGAGTCATGGGGTTGTGTGCTGTCTTTGGTACTGAATGTTAACTAGAGGAATGCAAGGTTTCTAACTCAGTTTTGAACTTTCCAGTCAGTTTAAAGAAGTTTAATACCTTATTATTTAAAAGAAGTAATACTGGATATCAAGTTAATTCCAGTGCTTTCTGTATGTTTATGTCAACCCTTGTGGTGTTAAAGAGTCAATAAATTCCTGGAAGTAGCAGAAATCAATTAGAAAAATGAGGTGAAAGTTGCTAGGATAAATTAACTTTCCAATATGCTTTTTAAAAAAGGAGTTATCATCATATGCTAGCAACTACAGAAGTGAACTGGAGAAAAGAATGAACCTAAAAGAAGGGTCTTACAATATTTGATGTGAGCCATGATGAGCAGTCAGCACTGACAACTGGGCCAGCTCAGGATGTGATGAGAGGAGCTGGGAAAGACCTTGGTGGGGTTGGGAAACAGTCTTCACATTTGGGTGTAGCACATGAATTCATTTTCTCAAGTAGAGGTTCTTGCTTTGGGTGTTAAAGTCCTTTTTAAAGTAAGTTTTCTTAAAAATGGAAATATTAGATCATTGAGATTCAGATATCAATTAAAAGTCAAGAAAATTATGAGTCTTGAAAAATTCCAACAAAACATGCTTCATCTGTCTGTAATACTAACAACAAACCTCTTGACTTTTACTTTGATATAAATGAGTCACTTGTATGGGGCTTCAAAGAAGCACATCTTTAATTTAGGACAGGCTCTTAGCTTGGACATAAATGGCAGATACTGGGTACGCAGATGTTTTTCACAATCCAAAGAACACACCATTCATATGGAATTCAATATAAATGGTCTACATGGAAGCACAAGTTTGTTGAAAGTGAAAGTCGCTCAGTCAAGTTCTACTATTTGTGACCCCATGGGTTATAACATCCATGGAATTCACCAGACCAGAATACTGGAGTGGGTAGCTGTCCCCTTCTCCAGGAGATCTTCCCAATCCAGGGATCAAACCCTGGTCCCCCGCATTGCAGGCAGATTCTTTACCAACTGAGCCACTAGGAAAGTCCATAACTCTATTGGGGTCTCTTTAAAAACACTATATTGTCAGATTCTACAACATCCAGGTTGGCCATTCCCAAGTTAAACATCAGACATTCAATCTCAGGTCTACTCCCAAAGTACAACTTGCTTCCATGAATTTGGCTATGTTTTTGAAAAATCTAAAGTGTTGATATATCAAGGAAGGTGTGAGAAGGGGCAAAATAATGATCCATCTTGCCACTGCAAGTGCTCCAGTAAGTGGGGCCATGGGTAGATGTGAACCTAACCGGATGTAGGCTTATACTGGAATGTGTATGTGCATACAAACATGCTACAAGATTTCCGTGACTGACATGAGTGCCCAGGGGTGAACATTGTATGAATTAGTTGGTACAGTAATGTGCTTCAGGTACTTTGGGTAAACATTAGGTTTAAGGTAAAAGTACTGTGTAAGTATTTATAGGATTAAGTGAGTTATACATGAATATTAGCACTTCAAAGGGAAAGAGATAAGATGGTGTTGGGTGGAACCCACCCCACAGAGGGTTCCACAGATGGAACCCTCCACCCAAAGTCTGGTTCAAATATCAAAACTGATGAACACACACACATCCAAGAAAGTATGAAAGGTTTATTACTTATATGATGAGGTCTTCTAGGCAAAGTAGGCTGGGCTCCCATGTAAGTCCCAAAGCAAGTCCTGCTTTCAGTTAGGGAGGGCTTGTGGTTATATGGTGGCTAAGTGGTGGGCTTATGGTTAATGATTTGTTTGTATGGGTGAGGATTACATGATTTGAACTTCTCATCAGTGCTAAAGGAAGGAGAATCCAAGCTTTCTTATCAGCTTGCCCACATATGGGTAGAGGGAAAGGGGAGTGGTGGAACTTGAAAGCAGCCAGCAGTCAGATTCAATGGCTAGTGTTTTACATGTCCTGAGAAATCTGTACCTAATCTAAAGTTAAAGGTTTTTGCCTAGAGTTTCTTTTAGAAATTCTGTGCTTTTGCTTCTTAGATTTAGGTCTATACTCCATTTGAGTTAATTTTTATATATGATGTAAAGTAAGGATTGAGTTTTTTTTTCTATTTTGCATTTTACATATTGATATGAAATTGTGTCAGTACCATTTATTGTAAAGAGGATCTTTTCCCCATTGACTGACTTTTCAAAATAAGGTTGGCTTTTTTTTGGTCCTATTTCCATATAAGTTTTAGATTCAGCTTGTAAAATCTTAAAAACAACAACAATAACAACAACAACAGGAATGGGGATTTGGTGGAAATTGCTTTGAATCTGTGAGTAATTTGGGGAGAATGGATATCTAAAACATACTAGCTCTCTTCATCCACTGTCATAGTATAACTCTCAGTTTTTCTGAGTCCTCATTTATTTTCACATTGCTTTACAGTTTTCAGTGTACATGCCTTACATACATATTTTATTGGAGGTATTTCTAACTTTTGTTAATTTAGATGATGTTATAAATAAGGTGTCTTTTAAAATTTTCATTTGCCACTATATAAAATTGCTATTGTTTTTTTTTCAAAATTAAAATATAATTGATATATAACATTATTTAGTTTTTAGATTTAACACATAAAAATCAATATATATATTGTTATATTGTGAAATGATCACCACAATAAATTTAGGTAACATCCATCACTATACATAATTACTTTTTTCTTTTGATGAGCACTTTTGAGAATTACTTTATTAGTAACTTTCAAATATATAATAGATTATTATTAATTATAATCTCCATGCTTTACATTACATTCCCTGGTCTTATTTAATTTTATAGCTAGAATTTTATACCTTTTGACATCCCTAACCCATTTTAGTCCCTGACTCTGCTTATTTCAACCACTAATCTCTTTGCTATACTGATGAGAAGTTGTTTTTGTTTTAAAGATCCCACACATACATGAATCATACAATAATTGTCTTTCTCTATTTGACTTATTTAGTTTAGCAAAATCCTCTCAAGGTCCATCTATGTTGTCACAAATGGCAGATTACCTTCATTTTTAATGGCTGAATAATATGCCACTGTGTATGCTGCTGCTGCTGAGTCGCTTCAGTCGTGTCTGACTCTGTGCAACCCCAGAGACTGCAGCCCACCAGGCTCCCCCGTCCCGGGGATTCTCCAGGCAAGAACACTGGAGTGGGTTGCCATTTCTTTATCCATTCATTCATTGATGGTCACTTAAGTTGTTTCCCTGTCTTGGTTATTATAATTAATACTTAAATAAACTTGGGGGTGCAGAAAACTTTTTGAGATGATTTACTTTCATTCTGAGAGAATTTTAAAGAACTATTCTATTAGTAAATTTCAAATATATAGTAAAGTATCATTATAGTAACCATCCTGTACATGACACCCCCAGGACTGACTTGTTTTGTAACTGGAAATTTGTACCTTTTGGCCACCTTCACTCATTTCACCCACCTATTCCCTACCCTACCCCCTACCTCTGACAACCACCAGTCTGTTTGCTGTATCCATAAATTTTATTTTGTTTTATAAGATTCCCAAAGTGGAATTGCTAGATCATATAATAATTCTATTTTTAATTTTTTGAGGAACCTTCATACTGTTTTCCATAGTGGCTGTACCAATTTACATTCTCATCAGTAGTGATAAGTGTTCCCTTTTCTATAATACTTGCTATCAGAACTAAGGCAATTTGGGCATCCATCTTTTAGGTGGCAGCTGCAAAGTTGGAGAACAGGTGTGTGTACTGGTTCCCTCGAGGGTGATACTAGCTACATGGAGCAGGCAGGAAGGAGGTAGTAGGTAAGGTGTCTGCTGGCCTCTCTCATCTCTGGGAAGGATTGCACTTATCCCTAGTGAGTAGTGAAAGTCGCTCAGTCAACGTGACATATAATTTATATGTACAGAAATTATTTGATGTAGTAATTCCCCATTAGATAGAAAAGAGTTAGCTGATCAGTTGTGTCCGACTCTTTGTGATCCCGTGGACTGTATCTTGACAAGCTCTTCTGTCCATGGAATTCTCCAGGCAAGAATACTGGAGTGGGTAGCCATTCCCTTCTCCAGGGGATCTTCCTGACCCAGGGATGGAACCCAGATCTCCTGCATCACAAGCAGATTCGTTACTGTCTGAGTCACCAGGGAAGCCCACATTCAGCCCTAGGTGTATGTTAAATTAGAATTTTGACCCTCAGGCAGTAGCTTTTAAAGTCTGCAAGTATATTTTATTCAAGGAAGGACTCGGAAATGGGCATTTTTGTTCTGCTGCTCTCTCAGCTTAACCCTGGTGACAGCTGCAGTGAACGCTTGGGCTGTTAGGAGTCTTATGGGTCTTGTGGACCTGAGCTGTTAGGTTTCAGAGGTAGGTATTTTGGGGGCCCACTCCTCATGTGGGAGACTTAAACACTGAAGTACCAGATTGGGGTCTAAACTCTTTGCTTCTCAGGGAGAAGCTTGGAGTTGAGGCTTCCCTCCCAATTGTATGGCAGTCTGCTGGGGAGAGGTTAATGGCACTCCCTTTTCTACCAGTTTCCATGTGGCTTTTCTCATTTGCCTGATGTGAAGGAATTGCTCAGCTAATTTCTGAATTTCTTTGGGAAGAAATTTTTCCATGTGTAGTTGTTCACTCACTGCATCCATGGGAAGAGGGGTGATAGTTTAGGAAACTCCTGTGTCACCATTTTAAAAGGCCTCTATGGTTTTCATTTTTTTTAATGTTATAAACGTGATCTAAGATATTTAGCTACCATTAATTTTGGCTGGAGGCCTGGTTATATATTATGTAATACAAAAACAGCAATCATAAAATAAACAGAGTACAAGTAATATAGCTAATTACTGACTAAGTTGCAAATAGGGATTTAAGCCATGAGCTTTCAGAACCAGATCGTCTTTTCTAAAACATCACCAAGACTAGGAAGTGGATGATCTAGGGCAGCAATCTGATTTTTCATGTGAGTCATTAAATGTGTTACATTAAAGGATTCATCTGGTACATAAACACAGCATTCTGTTTGAATTATAGCACAGGTGTCCTCTTAAGATGTTGTAAGGATATCAAGGGCCATGCCATTTTGTACGATAGCTTTTCTCATCATAAGAGACCTCAGAATTTAGTAGGCTAATAGCCTGATTGCTATCATTTAATGTGTTCTGAGTGAATTTTGTTAGGGCTTCAATGTGAGAAATAACATTTTCCAATCCTACTGAAGGCATAAAAGTAGCTGCTAAATGATCACACTGCTGAAATACACATCTCTTGGCCCATTGGGCTCATATTGGTGGTAAGTTTGCTGTAGTCATATCTAAATTTGTATGTAAGTGGCTTTGAGCCCGAGAAAATCCTAAAGTACACCTTCTGAGCTATCCTGGTGGAAGCCAGGGCCAAAGACTGAACCCATGAAGCTATTGAGTCCCATTAGGTGCCAGCCAGTATATTTCTGGATATTTGACCCAATCTGTACCATACCAGTCACTGTCTTCAAGAGAAATGGTATATTGGTAGTTTTATTAAGGAACCCATCCTAATTTTCTGGTTATATTTGTATGATTTAATTGTTCCTAGAATAGGGGGCCTTTAGGCTTAGATGACATAGCCTGGTGTTAACCATGTAAATTTATCCCATAACTGAGGAAGTGTCTCTCCTAATAGTCTAGAGTTTGCATTTTTTTTTTAATTGGAATTTTGTTTGTTGCTCTAATTGAGCTTGAAGAACCTTAAGGGAAAATTCATATTTATGGCCAGGGTCAGAATAAGTATATTTGATTAGCCAAGTGAGTAGATCCCCTCTACTGATACCATTGGTAGACAGATAGAACTTTAATTCCTTTCTTCTAAAATAAACTTCCTAAGAGCCATCTAATCAGAGCCTAGGAGGGAGAAACCCACCAAGGTAAACCAGAAGTACTGACTCATCAAGGTAAACCAGAAGTACTGACCCATCAAGGTAAACTGAAAGTTCTGGAAGCCGGTGATTGACCACAAACCCAACAATTTGATTGATTTCTAAAATCTGCATAAGATTATGCCCGTGATAGAAACACATCTGATTTACATGTAAGAGTCAAAGAAACCAAGAAGAAAACATGAACAGTCATACAGGTCAGGTCCAGCAACTTGGGACAACCATCTGTTTCCAATATCGTTGTTGTCTTGTCCTGGCATTGATGTTATCTTATTATCAGAGTATTGCTTTAAGGTGAGTTTGAGGTCAGCAGGTCTCTTCATAAACCAGCCTGGTACAGGGGCCCTTTTAGTTGGGAAATATGAATTCAAGAGTCAATTCCTTTCAGTTTTGCTGCACATGACCTTGTCAAAATAATCTGATAAGGGACCTTCCATCTAGATTGGAAGGAATCCTTTAAAAGATGTCTTTTCTAATATACATAATCTCTTGATTGTAAGATATGGGACATTTGATCTTCATTTAAGGATAGATTACTATGGTAAGTTTCAGAAACTTTAGAATGACTTGTCAATAATTTGATTAAATCCTTGCAATAATATATCTCCCTTAAGTAATATAGGATCATATAGCCTTTCATCCAGTCTCATTGGTCTCCCTGTAGTAACCTCAAAGGGAGATAAATGATATTTGTCAAAAGGAGTGGATCTGAGGTTGAGGAGACCAACAGAAGGGCCTTAGGCCAAAGTACAAATAAACATCCATAATTTTAACCGAGTTGTTGTTCCATTTTTTCCTTTCCATTAACCCACAAGACTGGGGGTGATAGGCACAATGGAAATGTTGCATAATTGACCAAATTTTATAAAATTTTATACATTTCCTTAACAATTTGTCCAGTAAAATGGGTCCCTCTGTCTCTGTGTAGTTCAGAGGGGATTCCCCAGATGGGAATCATTCTTTCTAAAAGCAGCTTCCCTACCAATCATGCTGTGGCCCTTCTCCATGGTTGAAGATTTGACTACACTATAACTAGGAAAATTGGATATTTCTGCAACTTATAACATGTAGTATAATCACTAGAATTATAATAACTTTATATCAGGATATGTCAGATGTTAGGGATGCCATGTAAATTTTGAAATATCTGTATTAATGATATTTATCTATACCTTACAACCTAAAATTCACCTTTAATCACTTGGCAATGTTTTTGAATTAAAAATACCAAATAAACTTAGCCTAACATTCATTTCTGAGGTTCCTCTGAGGATGTTTCTTTGAAACATCCATCCCAGAGTCAGCTAGAGGCTAAAAGCTTAGTTAGATTTTGACGTTTGGGAAGTTTGTTAGAAATATCAAAAAGATTTTAAAACACAGGATCATAGATCACTGAAACAATACCTATTCATTTAGCTAAGGTCACAAAGAAAATAAATATAGATGATTTAAGGACTCAGAAACTCAATCTGTTATCAAAAGGAGCACTTACAGTAGAAAGAAAAAAAAATCCAGTCTTGCATTAGCTCACTTAACAAAGTCCATTTACTTAGTTAACTTCAACCTAAATTTAGTTAATCCTAACTATGTATAAAACTTTTTCTCAGGATTCCTCTTCATAATCTCTCATCACTTTTTTTAATCCAGCCTTTCATTTTTCACCTAAATAAAATTAATCAGCTCATTTTTCTTGCTAAAATGCAATTACATGTCTCATTTTCTTTACATATATTTTATTTCCTACTATATCCTGAAAAGTTACTGTATTATTTTTAATAGTTTAAATTTGTATGTTTAAATTAGATTTCTCAACTCTTAAAATCTTAACTTTAGTAAAACTAAGAAGTAAGCAATTATGAACTATCTTTGCATTGGCATTTTATAAATTGGTGAGATTAAATATCAGTGATAATTTCTAAAAACATTTGTTTTCTTACAGAGAACATCTTAGATAATACCAAACATTTTCATTAATATTCTCAGATACTTTTAATTTTTTAATTTAGTAATTGATGTCTCAATATCTTTTAAATAAACTTTCATCATGTAGCTTAAATTGGCACAGTGTTAGGATGTTAAGTTACCAAACATCTGGAAAGATCATTTTAAGTACACTTTTCTAAAATATGATAACCTGAAAGGTTTAATCCAAAAGTTCTTACCTCATTTACATTTACTTGAAAGTTTTTTCATGTCGAGTTATTTTTGTACAAGAGATTAGTAAGGTCTTATTTATTAACCTAGGTACAGTAAAGTATTATGCTTAATTTATAAAGAGCTCTTTACAAATCCCATTCTAATACCTTTTAGAAGTAGAGATACCTAATATGTATAATGTGTTCTTGTTGTTCAGTCACTCGGTCATGTCTGACTCCTTGCGACCCCAAGGACTGCAGCATGCCAGGCTTCCCTGTCCTTCACCATCCACAGAGTTGGTCAAACTCACATCCTTTGAGATGGTGATACCATCCCCATGCTCTCTTGTACCCTTCTCCTCCCTGCCTTCAATCTTTCCCAGCATCAGGCTCTTTTCCAGTGAGTCAGCTCTTCGCATCAGGTGACCAAAGTATTGGAACTACAGCCTCAGCATCAGTCCCTCCAATGAATATTCAGGATTGATTTCCTTTAGAATTGACTGCTTTGATTTCCTTGCAGTCCAAGGGAATCTCGGGGTCTTCTCCAGCATCACAGTTCTAAAGTATCAAATCTTCAGCCCTCAGGCTTCTTTATGGTCCAACACTCAGATCCATACATGACTACTGGAAAAACCATAGCTTTGACTATACAGGCCTTTGTTGACAAAGTGATGTCTTTGATTTTTAATACACTGTCTAGATTTGTCATAGCTCTTCTTTCAAGGAGCAAGCATCTTTTAATACCACAGCTTCAGTCACCATCCACAGTGATTTTGGAGCCCAAGAAAATAAAGTTTGACACTATTTCCATTTTTTTCGCCATCTATTTGCCATGAAGTGATGGGACCAGATGCCATGATCTTAGTTTTTTGAATGTTGAGTTTTAAGCTGGCTTTTTCATTCTCTTCTTTCACCTTCATCAGGAGGCTCTTTAGTTCTTCTTCCCTTTCTGCCATAAGGGTGGTCTCATCTGCACATCTGAGGTTACTGATGTTTCTCCTGACAATCTTGATTCCAGCTTGTGCTTCATCCAGCCTGGTGTTTCACATGATGTACTCTGCATGTAAGTTAAATAAGCAGGGTAACAGTATATAGCCTCGACCTACTCTTTTCCCAATTTTAAACGAGTCTGTTGTTCCATGTCTGGATCTACATGTCTGGATCTAACTGTTGCTTCTTGATCTTTGTACAGGTTTTACAGGAGGCAGGTGAGGTGGTCTGGTATTCCCATCTCTTGAAGAATTTTCCGCAGTTTGTTGTGATCCACACAAAGGCTTTAGCATAATCAATGAAGTAGAAGTAGATATTTTTCTGGAATTCTCTTGCTTTTTCTGTGATCCAGTGAATGTTGGCAGTTGGATCTCTAGTTCCTCTGCCTTTTCTAAATCCAGCTTGAACATCTGGAAGTTCACGGTTCACATACTGTTGAAACCTAGCTTGAAGAATTTTGAACTTTACTTTGCTAGCATGTGAGATGAGTAGAATTGTGAGGTAGTTTGAATGTTCTTTGACATTGCCTTTTGGAATGAAAACTGATCTCTTCCAGTCCTGTGGCCACTGATGAGTTTTCCAAATTTTTCTGGCATAGGGAGTGCAGCATTTTAATAGCATTATCTTTTAGGATTTGAAATAGCTCAAGTGGAATCCTATCACTTTCACTAGCTTTGTTCGTAGTGATGCTTTGTAAGGCCCACTTGATTTCACACTCCAAGATGACTGGCTCTAGGTGAGTGATCACACCATCATGTTTATCTGGGTCATTAAGAGCTTTTTGGTATAGTTCTCCTGTGTATTCTTGCCACCTCGTCTTAATATCTTCTGCTTCTTTTAGGTCCATACCGTTTCTGTCCTTAATTGTACCCATCTTTGCATAAAATGTTCCCTTGATATCTCTAATTTTCTTGAAGAGGTCTCTAGTCTTTCCCATTCTATTGTTTTCCTCTATTTCTTTGCATTATTCACTTAGGAAGGCTTTCTTAACTCTCCTTACTATTCTTTGGAACTCTGCATTCAAATGGATATATTTTTCCTTATCTCCTCTGCCTTTTACTTCTCTTCTTTTCTCAGCTATTTGTTAGTCCTCCTCAGACAACCGTTTTGCCTTTTTGCATTTCTTTTTCTTGGGCTTGGTTTTCATCACCGCCTCCTGTACAGAGTTACAAGCCTCTGTTCATTGTTCTTCAGCACTCTATCAGATCTCATCCCTTGAATATGTTTGTCACTTCCACTGTATAAAGTATTTAATTTAGGTCATACCTAAATGACCTAGTAGTTTCCCCTATGTTCTTCCATTTAAGATTGAATTTTGCAATAAGGAGTTCATGTTCCGAGCCACAGTCAGCCCCAGGGGTCTTCTTTTTTGCTGACTGTATAGAGCTTTTCCATCTTTGGCTGTGAAGAATATAATCAATCTGATTTTGGTATTGACCATCTGATGATGTCTGTGTGTAGCGTTATCTCTTAATTCTGTTAGTCTTGACCTTCATTTTGTACCCCAAGGCCAAACCTGCTTGTTATTTCAGGTATCTCTTGACTTCCACCTTCTGCATTCCAGTCCTCTATGATGAAAAGGACATCTTTTTTTTTTTTTTTTTTGGTGTTCTAGAAGTTTTTGTAGGTCTTTATAGAACTGTTCAGTTTCAGCTTCTTCGGCATTAGTGGTTGAGGCATAGACCTGGATTACTGTGATATTGAATGGTTTGCCTTGAAACGAACAGAGATCATTCCGTCATTTTTGAGGTTGCACCCAAGTACTGCATTTCAGACTGTTTTGTTGACTGTGAAGGCTACTCCATTTCTTCTAAGGGATTCTTGCCCACAGTAGTAGATATAATGGTCATCTGATTTAGAATTTCCCATTCCATTCTATTTTAGTTCACTAATTTCCAAAATTTTGATGTTCATTCTTGCCATCTCCTGTTTGACCACTTCCAATTTACTTTGATTCATGAACGTAATATTCCAGGTTCCTATACACTATTGTTCTTTACAGCATCAGACTTTACTTTCACCACCAGACACATCCATAACTGGATGTTGTTTCCTCTTTGGCCAAGCCTCTTCATTCTTTCTGGAGCTATTTCTCTGGTCTTCTCCAGTAGCCGTGTTGGGCACCTACTAAACTGGGGAGTTCATCTTTCACTTTCACATCTTTTTGTATAATGTGTACACAGACATAAACAAATGAGATCTAATGGCTTTACTTAAAGCTTAGATATGAGCTTTACATATTTATCTTTTTAAAAAAACAGGTATTACAATATGGTTGTAAATTTATTAGTTAGCAGTTGGAATATCTTAAAGTTGCTTGCTCAGATGATTAAGGCTTACTATCTGTTAGGTTTGGCTGAGGAAATGTTCTTAGCAGTTTCGATTTAATACTGGCACTTTTTTTCACCTTGATCTTGCAGATCCTGTGAGCTTAACTGGGCTTAGTCTAGGTCTTTGCGACCTGTATTCACATCCTGGTTTATACATTTGCGAGGCAAAGGCAGTTCTTTAGCTTTTCATAGAATGATTGTGTCGCCTAAAGTTTTCAGTTCAGTTCAGTCACTTCAGTCACTCAGTCGTGTTCGACTCTCCTGACCCCATGGACTGCAGCATGCCAGGCTTCCCTGTCCATCACCAACTCCTGGAGTTTACTCAAACTCATGTCCATTGAGTTGGTGATGCCATCCAATCATCTCATCCTGTCATCACCTTCTCCTCCTGCCCCCAATCCCTCCCAGCCTCAGGGTTTTTCAGATGACTCAGTTCTTCACATCAGGTGGCCAAAGTATTGGAACTTCAGCTTCAGCATCTGTCCTTCCAATGAATATTCAGGACTCATTTCCTTTAGGATGGACTGGTTGGATCTCCTTGCAGTCCAAGGGACTCTCAAGAGTCTTCTCCAGCACCACAGTTCAAAAGCATCAATTCTTCAGTGCTCAGCTTTCTTAATAGTCAACTCTCACATCCATACATGACTACTGGAAAAACCATGGCTTTGACTAGACAGACCTTTGTTGGCAAAGTAATGTCTCTGCTTTTTAATATGCTTTCTAGGTTGGTCATAACTTTCCTTCCAAGGAGTAAGTGTCTTTTAATTTCATGGCTGCAATTATCACTTGCAGTACTTTTGGAGCCCCCAACAATAAAATGTCACTGTTTTCATTGTTTCCCCATCTATTTGCCATGAAGTGATGAGACTGGATGCCATGATCTTAGTTTTCTGGATGTTAAGTGTTAAGCCAACTTTTTCACTCTCCTCTTTTGCTTTCATCAAGAGGCTCTTTAGTTCTTCTTTGCTTTCTGCCATGATGGTGGCGTCATCTGCCTATCTGAGGTTATTGATATTTCTCCCCACAATCTTGATTCCAGCTTGTGCTTCATCCAGCCCAGCATTTCTCATGATGTACTCTGCATATAAGTTAAATAATCAGGGTGACAGTGTACAGCCTTGACATACTCCTTTCCTGATTTGGAACCAGTCTGTTGTTCCCTCTCCAGTTCTAACTGTTGCTTCTTGACATGCACACAGATTTCTCAGGAGGCAGGTCAGGTGGTCTGATATTCCCATCTCTTGAAAAATTTTCCACAGTGTGTTGTGGTCCACACAGTCAAAGGCTTTGGCATAGTCAGTAAAGCAGAAGTGGATGTTTTCCTGGAACTCTCTTGCTTTTTTGATGATTCAAGGGATATTGGCAGTTTTATTTCTGGTTCCTCTTCCCTTTCTAAATCCAGCTTGAACATCTGTGGGAGGGGTGGGTTTGACCCCTGGATTGGGATGACCCCCAGTGATATCATATGGTATTTGTCTTTCTCTTTATGACTTACTTTGCTTAGTATGATAATCTGTGGGTCCATCCATGTAGCTGCAGATGGCATTATTTCATTCTTTTCAGTGGTGAGTGCTATTCCATTGCATACATAATGGAATAACATAAAAGAGTTACGTGAAAGTGTTAGTTGCTTACTCCTGTCCAACTCTCTGCAACCCAGTGAACTATAACCCACTGACTACTGTGTCCATGCAATTCTCCAGGCAAGAATACTGGAGTTGGTAGGCATTCCCTTCAAAGGTTTGAAGGTTTGAACCCAGGTCTCCCACATTGCAGACAGATTTTTTACCATCAGGGCCATCAGGGAAGCCCATAGTTATATATGCTATCTATTCCATTATATAGATATATTCTATTATATATGTGTGTATAAACACACACACATATACACATACACATACCTGCTAAAAAAATGTACAACGTGAGAGTTGCAAGTCTTATTGGGGGCAAAATGAGGACTACAGCTGGGAGACAGCACCTCAGATACCTCTGAGAAGCTGCTCCAAAAAGGTCATGGGAAAAGGTCAGTATAAATGATTCTGAAGGGAGAGTTCACACAATCACTTATCTTACAAAAGATTTTCTGTTAGTCACAAGGAGCTGATGTCACCATGAAGGGATTTAGTGCTTTTCTAGATACAAGGAGATGAAAGGATTGGGATCATAAAATCAGTTCCTGAAAACATCTATCTAAAGACCTGTTCCACCAGTTTTCCTGGAACACAATGTGTCTCATTCTCTACCCTGAACTCCCTTCAGCGCATGTCAAAGGTCAATGGCTGCAGCATCACCAGATTCAGTCTCCGTAGAGACACATGACCAATATCCTTGGCAAGGGCCAATTTGTAGTTCACACATACCACACAACAACAACACACACACCCCCCACATATTAATTATCCATTCACCTGTTGTTAGACATTTAAGTTGTTTCCATGTCTTGGCTACTGTAAATAGTGCTGCTGTGAATATACAGGTGCATCTATCTTTTTGAATTAGAGTTTATCTAGGTATATGCCCAAGATGTGGGATTGCTGGATCATATGGTGATACTATTTTTATTTTTTTGAGGAACCTCCATACTGTTTTTCATAATGGCATACCAATTTACATTCCCACCAACATCATAGGAAGGTTTCCTTCTCTTCATACCATCTCCAATATTTATCATTTGTATACATTTTAAGGGGTTCCTTTGAGGCTCAGTTGGTAAAGAATCAGCCTACAATGCAGGAGACCCAGGTTACACTCCTGGGTTCGGAAGATCCCCTGGAGAAGGAAATGGCAACTCACTCCAGTATTCTTGCCTGGAAAATCCCATGGACTGTATCTTGCCAGGCTCTTCTGTCCATGGGGGTCATAGAGTTGGACATGACTTAGCAACAAAACCACCACCACCACCAGACATTTTAGTGATGACTATTCTAACCAGTGTGAGATGGTGCATCATTTTTGTTTTGATTTGCATTTCTCTAATAATTAGTGATGATGAGCATCTTTTCATGTGCCTGTTGGCCATCTATATGTCTTTGGAGAAATGTCTATTTAGATCTGCTCATTTTTCAGTTGAGTTTTTGAGGTTTTAGTTATTGAGTTTTATGAGTTGTTTGTATATTAAATTCTTATTGGTCACATCATTTGCAAATATTTTATCCCAGTAGGTAGATGGTCTTTTCGTTTTGTTCATGGTTTCCTTTGCTGTGAAAAACGTAAAAGCTAGATTAGGTACCATTTGTTTGCTTTTGCTTTTATCTCTGTTACCTTGGGAGACTGAGCTAGGAAAAATATTTGTTTCATTGTTGTTCAGTGCTGTATCTGACTCTTTTGACCCCATGGACTGTAGCATGCCAGCCTTCCCTATCCTTCACTATCTCGCATAGTTTGCTCAGATTCATGTTCACTGAGTTGGTGATGCTATCTAACTATCTCACTCTCTGCCACCCCCCTTCTTTTGTTTTCAGTCTTTTCCTAGAATTGGACTTTTCCAGTGAGTTGGCTCTTCGTATCAGGTGGCCAAAGTATTGGAGCCTCAGCCACAGTCCTTCCAGTGAATATCCAGGGTTGATTTCCTTTAGGATTGACTAGATTGATGTCTTTGCAGTCCAAGGGATTCTCAAGAATTTTCTCCAGCGCTGCAATTTGAAGGCATCAATTATTTAGTGCTTGTTAAGGGACCAGACCTGAGCCATGACAGGCTCAAGAAGCTATACTAAGCCTAAGATTCAGATTCTTATAAAACCTGAGTCATGATTCTGGGAAACCACACCCTGGGAAAGTCCCGCTCTGGCGCCAAACACGAGCCAATCAGAATTGGGATTTTGATTCAAACTCGAGCCAATGAGATTTTGTGATTTGACCAATGAGATTTTGTGATTTGTGTGATTTGAAAAATCCTGCGCATGTGCATGAACTAACCAATCACTGTTTGCCAACTCTTCTGTTGCAACATTTGAACCGGGCTAAATGTATAAATACTGCTGTAATCAAGAGCTCGGGGCTCGGGGCTCTCATCAAGACTCCACTGTGCTGGATGAGATGGGAGCCTTAGCTCAAGCTAGCAATAAAACCCCTTTTGCTTTTGCATTGCTATGGATGTCTTATTCTCTCAGTTTTGGGATCCAGACTCTGGGCATAACAGTGCTCAGCCTTCTTTATGGTCCAGCTCTAACATCCATGTGTGACTACTGGAAAAACCATAGCTTTGACTAGGCAGACGTTTGTCAGCAAAGTGATGTATTTGCTTTTAATATGCTCTCTAGGTTTTGTTACTGAATTGCAAGTCCACGTGCCTGACACACCGCGAGGCCCATCGATATGTTGACTAAATAAGATGTATACCTTGAGAGTTGCGAGTTAAGTTTTATCTGGGGCAAAATGAGGACTGTTGCCCAGGAGGCACCCCACGTCCGAGGTCAGGGCTGCGGCTGGGTGGAGCTACCCCGCGTCCGAGGCCAATGGTGGCTGGGAAGAGATACCCCATGTCCGAGGTCAAAGGTGGCTGGGGGGAGACACCCTGTGTCTGAGGTCAGAGGTGGCCAGGGGAGACACCCCGCGTCCGAGGTTAGGGGCAGCCAGAAGAAGCCACTTCACAATCGAGGCCAAGGGCAGTGACCCTGAAGAGCCACCAGGAGCCCTAGGCCAGGGGCGGCAGCTGGGAAGAGCCACCTCGCGCCCGAGGCCAGGGCTGGTGGCCGGGAGGAGCAACCACAGGAGGGGTGGCTGCACAGGCGCAGAAGGGCCTAGGAGGAGCTATCCCACATTGAAGGTCAGGAACGGCAGTAGTAAGGTGATACCCTTCATCCAAGGTAAGGAGCAGTGGCTGTGCTTTTCTGGAGCAGTGAAGGTCAGGAACGGCAGTGGTAAGGTGATACCCTTCGTCCAAGGTAAGGAGCAGCGGCTGTGCTTTGCTGGAGCAGCCATGAAGAGATACCCAACGTCCAAGGTAAGAGAAACCCAAGTAAGATGGTAGGTGTTGCAAGAGGGCATCAGAGGGCAGACACACTGAAACCATACTCACAGAAAACTAGTCAATCTAATCACACTAGGACCACAGCCTTGTCTAGCTCAAAAAACCAAGCCATGCCTGCGGGGGCAACCCAAGACGGGCAGGTCATGGTGGAGAGAGCTGACAGAACATGGTCCACTGGAGAAGGGAATGGCAAGCCACTTCAGTATTCTTGCTTTGAGAACCCCATGAACAGTATGAAAAGGAAAAATGATAGGATACCAAAAGAGAAACTCCCCAGGTCATTAGGTGCCCAATATGCTACTGGAGATCAGTGGAAAAATAACTCCAGAAAGAATGATGGGATGGAGCCAAAGCAAAAACAATACCCAGCTGTGGCTGTGACTGGTGATAGAACAAGATCCAATGCTGTAAAGAGCAATATTGCATAGGGACCTGGAAAGTCAGGTCCATGAATCAAGGCAAACTGGAGGTGGTCAAACAAGAGATGGCAAGGGTGAACGTTGACATTCTAGGAATCAGCAGACTAGAATGAACTGGAATGGGTGAATTTAACTCAGATGACCATTATATCTACTACTGCAGGCAGGAATCTCTCAGAAGAAATGGAGTAGCCATCATGGTCAACAAAAGAGTCCAAAATGTAGTACTTGGATGCAATCTCAAAAATGACAGAATGATCTCTGTTTGTTTCCAAGGCAAATCATTCAGTATCACAGTTATCCAAGTCTATGCCCCAACCAGTAATGCTGAAGAAGCTGAAGTTGGACGGTTCTATGAAGACCTACAAGACCTTTTAGAACTAACACCCAAAAAAGATGTCCTTTTCATTATAGGGGACTGGAATGCTAAAGTAGGAAGTCAAGAAACACCTGGAGTAACAGGCAAATTTGGCCTTGGAATGCGGAATGAAGCAGGGCAAAGACTAATAGAGTTTTGCCAAGAAAATGCACTGGTCATAGCAAACACCCTCTTCCAGCAACACAAGAGAAGACTCTACACATGGACATCACAAGATGGTCAACACCTAAATCAGATTGATTATATTCTATGCAGCCAAATTTGGAGAAGCTCTATACTGTCAATAAAAACAAGACCAGGAGCTGACTGTGGCCCAGATCATGAACTCCTTATTACCAAATTCAGACTTAAATTGAAGAAAGCAGGGAAAACCACTAGACCATTCAGGTATGACCTAAATCAAATCCTTTATGATTATACAGTGGAAGTGAGAAATAGATTTAAGGACCTAGATCTGATAGATAGAGTGCCTGATGAACTATGGAATGAAGTTCGTGACATTGTAAGGAGACAGAGATCAAGACCATCCCCATGGAAAAGAAATGCAAAAAGCAAAATGGCTGTCTGGGGAGGCCTAACATATAGCTGTGAAAAGAAGAGAGGCGAAAAGCAAAGGAGAAAAAGAAAGATATAAGCATCTGAATGCAGAGTTCCAAAGAATAGCAAGAAGAGATAAGAAAGCCTTCTTCAGTGATCAATGCAAAGAAATAGAGGAAAGGAACAGAATGGGAAAGACTAGAGATCTCTTCAAGAAAATTAGAGATACCAAGGGAACATTTCATGCAAAGATGGGCTCGATAAAGGACAGAAACGGTATGGACCTAACAGAAGCAGAAGATATTAAGAAGATCTTGTAAGTATACATGGAAGAACTGTACAAAAAGATCTTCATGACCCAGATAATCATCACGATGTGGTCACTCATCTAGAGCCAGTCATCCTGGAATGTGAAGTCAGGTGGGCCTTAGAAAGCATCACTATGAACAAAGCTAGTGGAGGTGATGGAATTCCAGTTGAGCTGTTTCAAATCCTGAAAGATGATGCTGTGAAAGTGCTGCACTCAGTATGCCAGCAAACTTGGAAAACTCAGCAGTGGCCATAGGACTGGAAAAGGTCATTTTTCATTCCAATTCCAAAGAAAGTCAATGCCAAAGAATGCTCAAGCTACCTCTCAATTAGACTCACCTCACATGCTAGTAAAGTAATGCTCAAAATTCTCCAAGCCAGGCTTTAGCAATATGTGAACCATGAACTCCCTGATGTTCAAGCTGGTTTTAGAAAAGGCAGAGGAACCAGAGATCAAATTGCCAACATCCACTGGATCATTTAAAAAGCAAGAGAGTTCCAGAAAAGCATCTATTTCTGCTTTATGGACTATGCCAAAGCCTTTGACTGTGTGGATCACAACAAACTGTGGAAAATTCTGAAAGAGATGGGAATACCAGACCACCTGACCTGCCTCTTGAGAAACCTCTATGCAGGTCAGGAAGCACCAGTTAGAACTGGACATGGAACAACAGACTGGTTCCAAATAGGAAAAGGAGTGCGTCAAGGCTGTATATTGTCCTCTGTGGCTGTTATATAACAAGGCTGTTATATAACAAGGCTGTTATGTTGCCCTCTGTGCTTCCAAGGCTCACCACAGACTCGGCTGTGAGAATGTTTCCTGGCGTTTGGAAACCTCTCTTTTAAGAGTCTCTTCCCGGGATGGGATTCTCTTCCCGAGATGGAACTCAAATCAGTTCTAATGAGATGGATGAAACTGGAGCCGATTATACAGAGTGAAGTAAGCCAGAAAGAAAAACACCAGTACAGTATACTGACACATATATATGGAATTTAGAAAGACAGTAATGATGACCCTGTATGTGAGACAACAAAAGAGATACAGATGTATAGAACAGACTTTTGGACTCTGTGGGAGAGCGAGAGGGTGAGATGATTTAGGAGAATGGCATTGAAACATGTATACTATCATGTATGAAACGAAGTGCCAGTTTATGTTTGATACGGGATACAGGATGCTTGGGGCTGGTGCACGGGGATGATCCAGAGAAATGATATGGGGTGAGAGGTGAGAGGGGGTTTCAGGATTGGGAGCTCATGTACACCTGTGACTGATTCATGTCAATGTATGGCAAAACCAATACAGTATTGTAAAGTAGAATAAAGAAAAAAAAAAGTTGAAAAAAAAAAAAGGCTGTATATTGTCACCCTGCTTATTTCACTTCTATGCAGAGTACATCATGAGAAATGCTGGGCTGGAAGAAATACAAGCTGGAATCAAGACTGCCAGGAGAAATATCAATAACTTCAGATATGCAGATGACACCACCCTTATGGCAGAAAGTAAAGAGGAACTCAAAAGCCTCTTGATGAAAGTGAAAGAGGAGAGCGAAAAAGTTGGCCTAAAGCTCAACATTCAGAAAACGAAGATCATGGCATCCGGTCCCATCACTTCATGGGAAATCGATGGGGAAACAGTGGAAACAGTGTCAGACTTTATTTGGGGGGCTCCAAAATCACTGCAGATGGTGACTGCGGCCATGAAATTAAAAGACTCTTACTCCTTGGAAGAAAAGTTATGACCAACCTAGATAGCATATTCAAAAGCAGAGACATTACTTTGCCAACTAAAGTCCGTCTAGTCAAGGCTATGGTTTTTCCTGTGGTCATGTATGGATGTGAGAGTTGGACTGTGAAGAAGGCTGATCGCCGAAGAATTGATGCGTTTGAACTTGTGGTGTTGGAGAAGACTCTTGAGAGTCCCTTGAACTGCAAGGAGATCCAACCAGTCCATTCTGAAGGAGATCAGCCCTGGGTGTTCTTTGGAAGAAATGATGCTGAGGCTGAAATTCCAGTCCTTTGGCCACCTCATGAGAAGAGTTGACTCATTGGAAAAGACTCTGATGCTGGGAGGGATTGGGGGAAAGGAGGAGAAGGGGATGACCGAGGATGAGATTGCTGGATGGCATCATGGACTCGATGGATGTGAGTGAGTGAACTCCGAGAGATGGTGATGGACAGGGAGGCCTGGTGTGCTGCGATTCATGGGGTCGCAAAGAATCGGACATGACTGAGCAACTGAATTGAACTGAACTGCCCAGGAGGCAGCATCTCAGAAAGCTCCGAGAGACTGCTCCAAAGTGGCAGCGGGGGAAAGTCAATATATAAGGTTTTGGTGAAGGGAGAGTTCAATACCAGGATGCACTTGTTTTATAAAAGTTTCTTTGTTAGTCATGAGGGTCTCATGTCACCATGAAGGAGTTTAGTGCCTCTCTGGATATGAGGAGATGCAAGGATTGAGATCATAAAATCTGTTCCTAAAAACGTCCAACTATCGCCCCATCCCACCAGATTCCCTGGAGCACAGAATGCCTCACTCCACTCTGAACTCCCTCAGGGTTTGTTGACGTCAACAGCTATAGGCACTGGTTTTAATCTCCTTAGAGGCAGGTGCCAAATGCCTTCGTTGTTCAGTCATTGTCAGTGCTCTTGGTCAGTGCCAGTTTGTAGTTGACAGATACTAAAACATTAAGAGTTTGGAGCAGAAAGTTTATTACAGATTCATACAAAGAGAAAGGTGGCTCATGCCCTAAGAACCCCGTAGTTACTGAAAGCTTTTAGCAAGCCATTTTAAAAGCAAAACGTGAGGGAGGGGCATGGTTAGTTATTACTACCTTCATGGTGTCAGATCCTTTGATCTTGAGGTCTGGAAGTGGTCAGGTAATAATGTTCCTGTAGATCTATAAAAATGAATGTTATTCTTTCTCTTGACAAGACAGGGCATGGTTCCAATGCACAACTTTCACCCTCCAGGATCTCAGGCCTGGCTAAGAGGAGGGAAGTCTCAGTTGGCAGCTCCTTCAGGACCAAGTTTCCACACTCTGCCCAGCTGACACCCCTGAGGGAGCCAGGCATGCAACCCAGCTGGGCCTCAGTCTCCTCAGGATGCCCAAACGGGGAGACCAGGTCTCACAGACTGCGAGCAAGGTACATGGCCAGTGCTATGCAGTTGCAGAGATTGGGATGGGGGAGAGGTTCACCCCTCCTCAAGGCTAGTGGAGGGCCTCGGCGAGGGCCCTGGAGCCCTGCAGGATGTTCCCTGGGGCCTCCAGCACTGACCCAAGCCTGGGTGAGCTGAAGGGCCTTCAGGAGGAGGCCCGAATCTGCCTCTTACTTCCATCTCTAATGACCACCACGCCACTAACCCTTTGCTGAATCGCTTCTCTAAATGCCCCTGATTGACAGTTACGTGTGGGGAGGGCCCACTACCTCACTGACCAATAACTGAGCTGGACAGTTAATGATTTCTCATTGACAGTTGGTTGCTTGTAGGCAGGCCCACTGAGGCAGCAGCCAATGGCTGAGCAAGATCTATTGCCTGTAACAGGGTGGGGACTAATCAGGCACAGCAGTGGTTGCCTGCTAAGGGCTGTGCTCAGCCTTCTCTGTTACAGTTTGTCATAGCTTTCCTTCCAAGGAGCAAGTGTCTTTTAATTTCATGGCTGCAGTCATCATCCACAGTGATTTTGGAGCCCAAGAATATAAAAATCTGTCACTGCTTCCACTTTTTCCCCATCTGTTTGCCATGAAGGGATGGGATTGGATGCCATGATCTTAGTCTTTTCCGTGTTGAGTTTTAAGCCAGCTTTTAGTGTCCTCTTTCACCCGCATCAAGAGGCTGTTCACTTTCTGCCAGTAGAGTGGTATCATCTGCATATATCTGAGGTTGATATTTCTCCCGGCTATCTTGATTCTGCAGGTGATTCATCAAGCCTGGCATTTCTCATGATGTACTACTCTGCATATAAGTTAAATAAGCAGGGTAACAATATACAGCTTTGTCATACTCCCATCCCAATTTTAAATTGGTCCATTCTTAGATGTAAGGCTCTAACTGTTGCTTCTTGACCCACATACAGGTTTATCAGGAGACATGTAAGGCGGTTTGGTATTCCCAGCTCTTTAAGAATTTTTCACAATTTGTTGTGATCCACACAGTGAAAGGTTTCAGTGTCATCAATGAAGCAGAAGTAGATGCTTTTATGGAATTCTTTTGGTTTCTCTATGGTTCAACAAATGTTGCCAATTCAGTCTCTGGTTCCTCTGCCTTTTCTAAACCCAGTTTGTGCCTTTGGAAGTTCTTGGTACATGTACTACTGAAGCTAGCTTGAAAGATTTTGAGTATAATCTTACTAGTATGTGAAATGATCCCTGTTGTATAGCTTGAACGTTCTTTGGCACTTCCCTTCTTTGGGACTGGAATATTAACTGACCTTTTCTAATCTTGTGACTACTGTTGAAGTTTCCAAATTTGCTAACATATTGAGTACAGCACTTCAACAGCATCATCTTTTAGGATTTGAATAGCTTAGCTGGAATTCCATCACCTCTGTTAGCCTTGTTTGTCATAATTCTTCCTAAGACCCACTTGTTTTCAAACTTCGGGATGTTAGGCTGTATGTGGTTATCTGGGTCGTTAGAAATGGAAAGATAAACCATACTTTTTTTTTTTTTTTTTTGTATAGTTCTCCTGAGTATTCTTGCCACCTCTTCTTAATACCTTCTGCTTCTGTTAGGTCCATACCGTTTCTGTTCTTTATTGTGCTATCTTTGCATGAAAATTTCCCTTGGTATCTCCAATTTTCTTGAAGATATCCCTAGTTTTTCCCATTCTGTTGTTTTCCTCTGCCTCTTTGCACTGTTCATTTAAGAAGTCCTTCTTATCTCTCCTTGCTATTCTCTGGAACTCTGCATTCAGTTGGGTATATTGTATCTTTCCCTTTCTCTCTCTTCCCAGACAATCACCTTGTCTTCTTGCATTTCTTTTTCTTTGGGATGGTTTTCATCACCACCTCCTGTACAATATTATGAACTTCTGTCCATAGTTCTTTAGGCACTCCATCTACCAGATCTACCTTGAATCTATTTATCACCTCCCTGTATAATCATAAGAGATTTGCATACCTGAATGGCCCAGTGGTTTCCCTTACTTTCTACCCTTGATGTCTGAATTTTGCCGTAAGGAGCTCATGTTCTAAGCCACAGTCAGCTCCAGGTCTTGTTTTTGCTGACTGTATAGAGCTTCTCCATCTTTGACTGCAAAGAATATAATCAATCTGATTTCCATATTGACCATTTGATGATGTCCATGTGTAGAGTTGTCTCTTGTGTTCTTAGAAAAGGGAGTTTGCTATAACCAGTATGTTCTCTTGACAAAACTCTTGTTAGCCTTTGCCCTGCTTCATTTTGTACTCCAGTGCCAAAGTTGCCTATTACTCCAGGTATCTCTTGGCTTTCCTAGCACCACTTGCTTTAAAAACTGTCTTTTCTCCTCTGTGAATTCTTCCCTCCTTTATTAAGGATTAGTTGCCTGTGGGTGCGTGGCTTTATTTCTGGGCCCTCTATTCTTTTCCGTGGGTGCGTATGCCTGTTTCTGTGCCAGTGCCCCCATGTTTTGATTACTGTTGCTCTATAGTGTTGCCTGCAGTCTAGGTGGGCTATGCCTCTGCTTTTTCTTTCTCTTCAGGATTGCTTTGGCAGTTATGAGTCTTTTACTGTTCTATATAAATTTTAGGATTATTTGTTCTAGTGAAAAGTATCATAGATAATTTGATAGGGATCGCATTAAATCTGTAGATTGCTTTGGGTAGTATGATTATTTCAACAATATTAATTCTTCCAATACAAGAGTATGGGTTATCTTTCCATTTCTATGAATCATCTTCAATTTCCTTTATTAATGTTTTAAGTTCTTAGCATATATATCTTTTACCTCCTTGATGAAGGAGTTTATTTCTTCAAGTTTATTTCTAAGTATTTAATTTGGAAGGTGTTTAAATTTTTAAAAATTTTAATTGGCAGATAATTGCTTTACAATTTTGTGTAAGACAGGGTGTGCTGTTTTAAAGGATTGCCTGTTTACATTCTCCTTTTGTCATTTCATTGTTAATAAAGAGATGCAACCAATTTCTATATGTTAATCTTGGATCCTGCTACCTTGCTGAATTCATTTGTCAGTTTTAGTAGATTTTGTGTGAAGTCTTCAGGGTTTTCTATATATAATATCATATTGTCTACATATAATGGCAATTTTACCTTTTCCATACCAGTTTGGATACCTTTTATTTCTTTTTCTCATCTGATTGCTATGTCTAAGATTTTCAATACTATGTTGATGAGAAGTAGTGAGAACAGGCATCCTTCCCTTGTTCCAGATTTTTGGGGGAAAGGTTTCAAATTTTCATGTTGAGTATTTTATGGGCATGTGTTCGTCATAGATTTTGTTTCCCTGGTGGCTCAGGTGATAAAGAGTCTGCCTGCAATGTGGGAGACCTGGGTTCAAATCGTGGGTTGGGAATCCCCTGGAGAAGGGAATGGCTACCCACTCCAGTATTCTGGCCTGAAGAGTTTCATGGACTGTATAGTCCATGGGGTCACAAAGAGTTGGACATGACTGACTGCCTTTCACTTCACTTTTGTCATAGATAGCTTTTATTATGTTGAGATATGTTCCCTGTATACCTACTTTGGTAAGAGTTTTATTGTGAATGGATGTTGAATTTTATTGAATGTTTTCTGTATCTGTTGAGATGACTGTGTAAAAGGTTTTGCCTTTTCTTTTGTTGATGTGGTGTATCACATTGACTAATCTGCATATGTTGAACCATCCTTGTGAACTTGGGATGAGTCTCACCTGGTTGTGGTATACGATCTTTTTATGTGTTGTTGGATTTGAGTTTGCTAATATTTTGTTGAGAATTTTAAAATCTGTATTCATCAAAGATGTTTGTCTCTAATTTTATTTTTTTGACTTCCCTGGTGGCTCAGATGGTAAAATATATGCCTATAATGCAGGAGACCTGGGTTCAATCCCTGGGTTGGGAAGATCTCCTGAAGAAGGAAATGGCAACCCACTCCAGTATTCTTGCCTGAAAAATCCTATGGACGGAGGAGCCAGCTAGGCTACAGTCCATGGGGTCTCAAAGAGTTGGACATGACTGAGCAACTTCACTTTTTAATTTTTTTAATAATATCCTTGTCTGGTTTTGGTATTGGAGTGATGGTGGCTTCATAGGATGTCTTTGAGAGTATTCCTTCCTCTTTAGCCTTTTGAAAGAATCTGAGAAGGATAGTTACAAGTTCTTCGTTATATGAATGATAGAATTCTCCTGTGAAGCTATCAGGCCCTGGACTTTTGTTTGTAGGCAGTTTTTTTTTTTTTTTTTTTTAATTACAGATTCTGTTTCTTCTAGTGATTGTTCTTTTCAAGTTATTTAGTCATTCTTGATTCAATTATGGTGGGCTGTATGTTTCTAGAAAATGGTCCATTTCTTCTAGGTTGAAAATCTGTTGGCAAATAATTGTTCATAGTATTCTATTATGATTTTTGTATTTCTATTATATCTTGTGATTTCTCCTCTTTCATTTAATATTTTGTTTAATTGGGACTTTTTACTTCTTGGTGAGCTTGAACTGAGGTTTGTCAGTTTTGTCTACCTTTCCAAAGAACCAGCTCTTGGCTTTATTTTTTCGTATTGTTTTTAATCTCTATTTTATTAATTTCCTCTCTGATCTTTATTATCTCCTTCCTTCTGCTGACTAAGATTTTCTTTGTTCTTACTTTTCTAATTCTTTTAGGTGGTGGGTTAGGTTGTTTATTTGAGATTTTTCAAAGAAGAGACTGTATCACTATGAACTTCCCTCTAAGAACTGTTTTTGCTGCATCCCATAGATCTTTTATGATTGTATTTTCATTGTCACTTACCTCAAGGTATGTTAAAATTTCTTCTTTGATTTTGTCATTGACTCATTGATTTTTAGTAACATGTTGTTTAGTCTCCATATAATTTTTTCTCATTTCTTTTTCTGTGGTTGATTTCTAGTTTTATGCCATTGTGGTTGGAAAAGATATTTGAAATAATTTCCATATTATAATTTTTGAGGCTTGTTTTGTGCCCTGGTACGTGCACTTGAAAAGAATGTATATTCTACTTCTCTTTGATGTAATGTCTTGAAAATATCAATTAAGTATAACTGTTCTATTATATAATTTAGGATCTCTATTGCTTTATTGATTTTCTCTCTCAAAGATCTGTCCATTGATGTAAGTGGGGGTTTAAAGTCTCTTCCTATTAATTTATTTCAGTTAATTTCTCCCTTTATGTTGTTTAGTATTTGTTTTATATATTTGGATGTTCCTGTATGGGGTGTAATTATGTTGACGAGTGTGGTATCCTCTCCTTGCATTGATCCTTTTTTCATTATGTGGTGCCCTTATCTTTCTTCATAGCTTTTGTTTTAAAGTTTATTTTGTTTGATATAAGTATTGCAACCTCAACTTTATTTGTTTGCATGAAATATCTTTTCTCACCCTTTCACTTTCCATCAACATGTGTCCTTTGCCCTAAAGTGGGTCTCTTGTAGGCAGTGTGTTGGAGGCTCTTGCTTTTTTTCTTTTTTAAATTCAATCTGCCATTCAGTGTATTTTGATTGGAGCATTTGGTTCATTGACATTTAAGGTAATTATTGATAGAGATGTATTTATTGTCTTTTTAAACCGCTGTCTGGGGAGGCCTTACAAATAGCTGTGAAAAGAATAGAGGTGAAAAGCCAAGGAGAAAAAGAAAGATATAAGCATTTGAATGCAAAGTTCAAAGGATAGCAAGAAGAGATAAGAAAGCCTTCTTCAGCGATCAATGCAAAGAAATAGAGGAAAAGAACAGAATGGGAAAGACTAGAGATCTCTTCAAGAAAATTGGAGATACCAAGGGAACATTTCATGCAAAGATGGGCTCGATAAAGGACAGAAACGGTAAGGACCTAACAGAAGCAGAAGATATTAAGAGGTGGCAAGAATACACAGAACTGTACAAAAAAGACCTTCATGACCCAGATAATCATGATGATGTGATCACTAATCTAGAGCCAGACATCTTGGAATGTGAAGTCAGGTGGGCCTTAGAAAGCATCACTACAAACAAAGTTAGTGGAGGTGATGGAATTCCAGTTGAGCTGTTTCAAATCCTGAACGATGATGCTGTGAAAGTGCTACACTCAATATGCCAGCAAATTTGGAAAACTCAGCAGTGGCCACAGGACTGGAAGAGGTCACTTTTCATTCCAATTCCAAAGAAAGGCAATGCCAAAGAATGCTCAGACTGCCGCACAATTGCACTCATCTCACATGCTAGTAAAGTAATGCTCAAAATTCTCCAAGCCAGGCTTCAGCAATACATGAACCGTGAACTCCTGATGTTCAAGCTGGTTTTAGAAAAGGCAGAGGGACCAGAGATCAAATTGCCAACATCCACTGGATCATTTAAAAAGCAAGAGAGTTCCAGAAAAACATCTATTTCTGCTTTATGGACTATGCCAAAGCCTTTGACTGTGTGGATCACAATAAACTTTGGAAAATTCTGAAAGAGATGGGAATACCAGACCACCTGACCTGCCTCTTGAGAAATCTGTATGCAGGTCAGGAAGCAACAGTTAGAACTGGACGTGGAAAAACAGACTGGTTCCAAATAGGAAAGGGCGTGCGTCAATGCTGTATATTGTCACCCTGCTTATTTAACTTATATGCAGAGTACATCATGAGAAACGCTGGACTGGAAGAAACACAGCTGGAATCAAGATTGCTGGGAGAAATATCAATAACCTCAGATATGCAGATGACACCACCCTTATGGCAGAAAGTGAAGAGGAGCTGAAGGACCTCTTGATGAAGGTGAAAGGGGAGAGTGAAAAAGTTGGCTTAAAGCTCAACATTCAGAAAACGAAGATCATGGCATCCAGTCCCATCACTTCATGGGAAATCGATGGGGAAACAGTGGAAACAGTGTCAGACTTTATTTTTTTGGGCTCCAAAATCACTGCAGATGGTGACTGGAGCCATGAAATTAGAAGATGCTTACTCCTTGGAAGAAAAGTTATGACCAACCTAGATAGCATATTCAAAAGCAGAGACATTACTTTGCTGACTAAGGTCCATCTAGTCAAGGGTGTGGTTTTTCCTGTGGTCATGTATGGATGTGAGAGTTGGACTGTGAAGAAGGCTGAGCGCTAAAGAATTGATGCTTTTGAACTGTGGTGTTGGAGAAGACTCTTGAGAGTCCCTTGGACTGCAAGGAGATTCAGCCAGTCCATTCTGAAGGAGATCAACCCTGGGATTTCTTTGGAAGGAATGATGCTAAAGCTGAAACTCCAGTACTTTGGCCACCTCATGCGAAGTGTTGACTCATTGGAAAAGACTCACATGCTGGGAGGGATTGGGGGCAGGAGGAGAAGGGGACGACCGAGGATGAGATGGCTGGATGGCATCGCGGACTCGATGGACGTGAGTCTGAGTGAACTCCAGGAGTTGGTGATGAACAGGGAGGCCTGGCGTGCTGTGATTCACGGGGTCGCAAAGAGTTGGACACGACTGAGCGACTGAGCGGCTGAACTGAACTGAAACATTGTTTCTCTGTTGAGTGTATATTTATTCTTTTGTCCTTTTCTTTTTCCTTTTGTAGTTTGATTTTCTTTTGTATTATGTTTATGTTCTTTTGATTTATATGAATATGTTGTATGATTTTTGATTTGTGGATACCCTCTTTTTCAGGTATGTTTACAACTTCCTATATCTACTTGCCTTAGGCTAGTAGTCATATAGACTCAAACACATTCTAGAAAAAAAAATCTTTATTTTCTTATTCTTCTCTCCCCTTCATTTTCTTATTTTGATATCCTCTTTCACATCTTCATGTTCATCCTTTTGTTGCCCATTGTGGTTATCATTGCTTCCACTTCTGTCTGTTGGCTTATTTAAATAATTTACTTTCCAATTATATTTTTCTCTCTTCTGTATAGATTCTTACTTCTTTTCTATTTAGGGAAGACCTTTCAGTATTTCCTTTAGGATAGGTTTGGTATTACTTTATTCTTTTAGTTTCTGCATTTCTGAGAAATTCCTTCTCTTTCTCTACTCTGAATAATAATCTTGCTGGTTAGAATATCCTAGTGTGCAGATTTTCCCCTTTCAGGACATTAAATATATCTTACTACTCCCTTCTGGTCTGCAACCATTTCTGTAGATAAATCAGCTTATACATTTCTGTGGATAAATCAGCTTATAGCCTTATAGGGTTTCCTTGTAATTAAACTCTTTTTCTCTTGCTGCCTTTAGAATCCTCCCTTTTTAAAAACTTATTTATTTTTCTTCTTTTTTTTTTTTTATTGGAGTACAGTGACTGTACAGTACTATGTTGGTCTCTGCCACACATCGACATGAATCAGCCACAGGTATGCATATGTCCCGTCTCTCTTGAATGTCCTTCTACCTCCCACCCCATCCCAACCTTCTAGATTAGAATCCTCTTATTTTTGACTTTTGATATTTTTATTATAATATGTGTTGGTGTAGGTCTGTTTGGAACCCTCTGTGCTTCCTCTTCCTGGATATATATTTCCTTCTTAAGGTTTAGGAAGTTTCCAGCCATAATTTCTTCAAATATGTTTTCAGTCTCCTTTTCTCTTTCTTCTGGAATCACTGTTATGCATAGGTTTATGTGCTTTTGATTATCCCACAGGTCTTTTATATTGCTTTCTTTTTTTTCATTTGGCTTTCTGTCTGCTGTTCTGATTGAGTGATTTCCGTTATTCTCTCTTTCAGGAGCCTTATTCGTTCTTTTGCATTATTCATTCTGCTATTCAGTGCCTTTAGCTCAGCTTTCATCTCAGCCGAAATTTTTCCTGTTTTTTTTTTTTTCTCCTAGTTTCTTTTTATAGTAATCTGCATTTCTGTTGACAGACTTCCTTAGTCCCTATAGTATTTTCATTATCTCCTTTCTGAGTTCATTGAATTTTAAATTGAAGAAATCTGTTTTGTTTGTTCTTTCAGGGGAATTCTCTTGACCTTTTAATTAGGCATAGTTTCTCTGCTTCTTTATTTTACTTATATTTCTCTTGCTGTATGAGTTTAGGAGGAACAATTTCCTACTGTGGTCCTTGAGGGCTATTGTTATGTGGGAGTATCCTGTGTAGCCCTAGCGTGTGTGGGTTTAATATTTTTTCGTGTGAGGACTGTTGTTAGTGTGCTTGCCTGCCAATTCTTTTCTTGGTGTATGCTGGACATTATCCCCTTGGTGGGAGGTGTGACTGGTGCTGTGGTGATCAGAGCCTGCCCTGGTTATTGAGGGGGTCCTTCTTTTTGCTCTGTGGTTGCCAATGCCCTGTCAGGGCCTGGACCTACACCCTAGCTGTTGGAGTGGAAGCCCCCAGATCTGTTTCTAGGCTGCAGTGCCAGGCAGATGAGAATAGAGCACTCCCACTGGGAGAGGAGCCAGAGTATTTCTCTGCTAGAGCTGTTCACCAGTGACTGTGCTCTGTTGTGTCACCTGTCACTCACTGCGCTGATACATGAAGCACACCATTGCTGGCCCCATCTGTTGGCCCCATCTCAACCTTGGAATACCAGTGGTTGGCCTTGGGGTCCCTCAGTTGTTGTTTTCACGTCTATTAGCACAGATCCACTAAAGTCATGTCCTGGGACTGTAGTAGTCATGCAGGACCCACTGTGGGAGCTCTTGAGGCAGTTCAGACCCTGGCCCAGCCCAGCCCCCATGCACATGCCCTGTGGCAGCCCCCATTGTCCACTTGGATGTCTTATAGATGTTGACTCTACAAAGCTGGTGTTGAAAGTGTAAATTTGCAACCTTCTGGGAGAGATTTTAGCCCTGCTTTCTAAGTCATGTGGCTCCTGGGGCTCACCTGTGGTTTCAGCGCACCTCTGTGAGTGTGCAACCCATTGGCATCTGCTCCCAGAGCTGGCTGAGGTGGCAGCTGGGGTGTAAGAGCCCACAGAGGCAGGAGTGCCCCCACAGTGGTGGCTGAGGCAAATTCTCAGGGAGTCCACATTGTGGCAGGGACTGTGCTTGGGAAAAGAGGCTATAATGGCAGCCCCTCCCCTCCTTCACACACCACTTAACAGTGGTGCTTTGCTTCTATGGTGTTTCTGGGTTTCTTCCATGAACACCCCTAGTTGTGGCCTACACACTCCAGCCCCTTTTGGCTCTTTCTGCACAGCCAATAGCGGTTCTCCCCCTGGGTCTGTCCTCTAAATCCTGAGTTCCAGCACCCAGCCCTGGCCTGTACCAATGGACACAACCCATCTCAAGCTGGGGCTTGCAGAGTGGTGGCAGGTACCATTTGTACATGTCTCTCTGTTCTGCTCACCACAAACCAGGTGTTGCTCTCTCTGCTGAAACTTCCTGTCTGTGTTGACCATTCTCCCTGCTAATGAGAGGGCTTCTCGGGGTACAGGAACCTTTCCTTTTTTTTTCAGTTGTCTTCCAGGGATGCAGGTCCTATCCTTATGCTTATTTCTTTTTTCCTTTCATCCTACCTGATTTGTGGAGATCTTTCTTTTCCTTTCAAATGTTTGAGGTCTTCTGCTAGTTTCAGTAGATGTTCTGTGAGAACTGTTCCATTTGTAAATATAGTGTTGATGTATTTGTGGGAGGAGGTGAGTTCCATGTCCTTGTACCCTGCCATGTTTTCATGCAAGACGTTAGATCTTGCAAGTGATAGAAAGCTGAGATGTCACCAAACTTCTAAAAGGAGTTATGTGAACTCTTGGTGTTTACTTTCTAATGAAGGTTTTTAAAAAAACATGTTAAATATGAGGCAAAATGTAATCTAAGATTCTTTCATAATCACCTTATAGTGAGGCTAAGGAAAGTAATTATCCCTTGAAAGTGAAAGTGAAAGAAAGCGAAGTCGCTCAGCTGTGTCCGACTCTTTGGGACCCCGTGGACTGTAGCCTACCAGGCTCCTCAGTCCATGGAATTTTCCAGGCAAGAGTACGGGAGTGGGTTGCCATTTTCTTCTTCAGGGGATCTTCCCAACCCAGGGATTGAACCCAAGTCTCCTCCATTGCAAGAGGATTCTTTACTGTCTGAGCCACCAGGGAAGCCCTGATTATCCCTTACCCACCTTTAATTGCAGGTGGCTATCGGTATTTACCAAAAACCTGAGTTGTGCATGACTGATTTATAACAGGCTCCAAAGTAGTTAACAGTCTTTATAAAAATTATTATTAAAACATACTAGATGTATAAATAGAAAATAAGATTAAAAACTATTAAATCACTCAAGTAACTTTTTTCTGTCCACAATATCTATCTTTAGAAACATCAAAAAACTTCAATCACAGCCTAAGTCACAGAATCAGGTAGGTCATGATTGAAAGAAACTTTCAGTGTCATTCAGGATAGCCCTTTAATTTGTTATTGTCTTTCCCTAGACCTTTGATTTAACTGTTCCAAGGATTAATCAAGATCCTCTATGAAATCTCTCTCAAGTTCTGATCAATCCTTTGTTCTCTCTGTTGAACCGTAAGGTTTAATTATTAAAAATTTTATCTGTGCAGATAAAATTTAATCTGTTTACCCACAGACTTTTGTTTGCTCAGCTGAATTTGTCTAGAATTTTAAGATCACACTTTCTAATGTTTTGACCATATAATAGATTCTCAGTGGTATTTACTTTTCATCAGTTCATTTGATCTTTATAAAATGCTATGAATTAAGTATTATCTCCATTATTCAGATAAGGAACTTGGAGTCAGAAATGTAAGTGATTTTCCCAACATCATTCTTAGTAAATGAAGGAGTTGTTACTCAAACCCAAGTCTATATACAGAGCCAAAACTCTTGATATTATAAACTATATGATAAAATATGATTCTGTTTCTCAATCTGTTAGGTGGGATAGTATATGAGATTTAACACAGTACCTGTCATAAATATATTTAGATCAATAAACAACTAATATAGTAGGCAGATAATCTTTTCTTTTTGCCTTTGCCATTTAAGATGGATACTTTTTAGCTTTTGAAGTTTAAACTAATTGGCCATGAAAATTTTGCGAAATACTAAAGACTTCTCTTCTGCAAGGGAAAAGAACTTGGGTGGGCAGGAAATGATGGAAGTAGGGAAGAAAAGACCAAAGAAAGGGTGGCAGAACTCCAGAGTCCAAAAACTGGGGGCCCACTAGGAAACATGGTTGGAAAGGGAAGCTAGTGTTTAGAGGGAAAAGCCATTGCAAGGGCCCTCATTTGGATGCTTAGGAACATGGGTGAACAGGGTGTTTACAGGCTGATGGTTCACACTTTCCACTTGCCAGTTATTTTTCTTTGGTCTTCGCCCTTCAGTTTAAGCCATACCATGAACTCCAGGACCTCTAAAACCCCAAATGAAAGACATTGTTATCTATGGTGGTGGTGGTGGTGAGGATAAGAAGCCATTACATACTTTCTTAAGAGGATTTTAAACTGAACTTGGCTTTCTGGTTAGTCTAGTCCACCATCATATCATCATATTTTTATCAGTTCTTGTGAAATAGTTATATGTCTATTATTTTTCTACTATACATTATACTAGGTATTGGAGGTAAAAGAAATGAGTAAGGTATGAATGATCTTCACCTACAGGAAACAGAGTACCTTCTGTTTGGTTGATATTAAATATTTGTCATAACATTTCATTTTCATTCAGAGTTCCTGGACTCAGCTAGGATTAGCTGGATGAAGTATCTCTTCACCAAAACTTCAATCTTCAGCCTATGTTTCTTTTTCACTATCTACTTTTCTAGCGTTTGTGTATTTTCTTCTTGGGTTTTTGCTCCTTCCTCACTTCCTGTACCAGCATGGTGTCTTTCACTGTTCCCCTCCCAGCACCGGGCACCTGGGCATCACTTGACATTGAGGGACCCTTGTTCTTTATCCTATCTGACAGCTTCCTTCTAACTAAATGTGGGGATTCTGGTGCCAGCCCTCACTGTTCAGTTGAGAAGAATAAAAGAAAAACAGCTAATCTGAGGTTGCTTGAGGTACTTGATAAATTATAGAAGCAGGGAGGTGGGAGGGGGGTTCAGGATGGGGAATACGTGTACACCCGTGGCAGATTCATGTTGATGTATGGCAAAACCAATACAATATTGTAAAGTAATTAGCCTCCAATTAAAATAAATAAATTTATATTTAAAAATTATAGAAGCAAAGATTTCTGGAGCTAGAAGTTACTTTCATTCCAAATCAAAAGCCTAGGCTAAGGAAAGTTAGGTGTCACAAGGCTGATGATACAGGTCACTCAAGGGGGTAGAACAAGAAATTTTTATTTCAGTTCATGTACTCTCTTTACTAAAGCACAAAATGCCACAATATATATCACATCTTAAAACAGTTTAGAAATGAGAAAGGGGGGAGCAGGCAAAGCTTGCCTCGCCTCTCAAATGATACCATACAGCTTATGCTACATGTTATGCTAATTCCTGTTTCATTATGTGGCCAGTCTTGAACATTCCAGGGTAAAGTGAATAAACTGTCTGAAAGAGCTAAACAACAAACTGATTTGACACGGCCAACTCAAGCTGCTTTTGCTTTTAAAAAAATATTTTAGCTAAAATATATTTTGATTTAAACACTCCTTGAAGGATTTGTCTGGCAGAAAATAGAACATTGATTGTAAATGGCCTCTTGGCACAGAGGCCCAGAAATCAAAGGAATTTAGAGAAGAAAATTCCCCAAACCAGTGGCAGTTATTTGTGTTGTTTCCAGGTCAGAGGGCCAAGTGTATACACCAGAACTTTCCAGATTAAAAGGGCAGATATATATTTCAAACAGCTTGTCACCTTCTCTCTCTCTCTCTCTATTTTTCCTGGGATTTTTGTTTGATTGCATTCTATCTATAGATTTGAGACAAATTGACTCAATGTTGGGTTCCTAGCCACTAAAATGCTGTGTGTCTACATTTATTTAGCAATATTTTGTATTGTTCAGCATATATGATTTATACTTATTTGTTACATTTATTCCTAAATTTTATTATATATGATTAATATATATTTATATATAATAAATATATAATTAATATTCATATATAAATATATTTTTATATATTTGATGCTATAGTAGTAAATGATATTGTTTTCCATTTGCTTATTCACAAAATATAAAAATACAGTTGACTTTTTTGTACACTGACCTTATATGTTGGAGTTTACTAAATTCACTTATTAGTTCCAAAGGCTCTTTTTAGATTCCTTAGGATTTTCTATGTATATGATCATGTCATCTACAAATAATGACAGTTTAACTTCTTCGATCTCAATATGTAGGGCTTTGTTTTGTATGTACCTATTTTCAGTAAAAGTGGTAAGAGTATCTTTACCTTCTCTTGCTTTTAGGAAAATCCCATGGATGGAGGAGCCTGGTGGGCTGCAGTCCAAGGGGTTGCGAAGAGTAGAACATGACTGAGAGACTTCCCTTTCACTTTTTACTTTTCATGCATTGGAGGAGGAAATGGCAACCCACTCCAGTGTTCCTGCCTAGAGAATCCTAGGGACGGGGGAGCCTGGTGGGCTGCTGTCTATGGGGTCACACAGAGTCGGGTATGACTGAAGCGACTTAGCAGCAGCATGATGTTTTTCACCATTAGGTGTGATATTGGCTATTGGTTTTTCCTAAATGTCCTTTCACAGGTTGAGGTAGTTACCTTCTGTTCCTTGTCTCCTGAAAGTGTCTGTCATGAGTGGGTGTTAAATTTTATGAGATAGTTTTCTAAATCTATTTAGATGATCTTTTGATTTTTTTCAGTATTTAGTAAGTATGCTGAGTTGATTTTTTCCAGTTTCCTTGAAATACAATTTGTGAAAAATATTGTGTAAATTTAATGTCAACACAATGATATATGTATGCAATCTGAAACAATTACCACAATAACTTTAGTTAACATATTTATCACCTCACATAGTTATGTTGTGTATGTGTGAAAGAGAGAGAGTTAAGAACTTTTAAGATCTACTCTCTTAGCAGCTTTCAAATACATAGTACATTATTGTTAACTACAGTACCATGCTATATCATTACCTGCTGTATGGTACCATTACCTGCTCAGGGCTTATTTATATTCTAACTAGAAGTTTGTAGTTTTTCACCCCCTTTCCTTATTTCCCCAAGGTCCAGCTCTTGTCTCTGGCAACTGCCTATCTTTTGTCTGTTTCTCTGAGTTTGAATTTTTAGATTCCACATGTAAGTTAGAGTATACAATATTTGTCTTCTCTAACTTATTTCCTTTACCATAATGCCCTCAAGGTCCATCTCTGGTGCCTTGGCAAGATTTACTTCTTGTTTTATGGCTGAATGATATTCCATTGTTATATCTACCACATTTCTTTGATTCATTCATCCATGGATGGACACTTAGGTTGCTTTCATAGCTTGGCTATTGTGGATAATGCTGCAGTGAACACAGAGGTACAGATATTTTTTTGAATTAGTATTTTCATTTCCTCCAGATAAATACCTAGAATTGAAACTGTTGGATCATATAGTAGTTCTGTTTTTAATTAATTAATTAAAAGTATAGTTGATTTATGGAGAAGGAAATGGCAACCCACTCCAGTATTCTTGCCTGGAGAATTCCATGGACAGAGGAGCCTGGTGGGCTACAGTCTGGAGTCACAAACAGTTGGACACGACTGAGTGACTAAACACACACACACACACACTTGATTTAGAATGTTGTGTTAATTTCTGCTGTAAGCTAAGTGATTCAGTTATATACATACATATTTTCTTTTTATTATTCTTTCACATTATAGTTTATCATAGAATATTGACTATAGTTCCCTGTGCATTAGGACCTTTTGTTTATCCATTCTGTATATAATAATTTACATCTGCTAACCCAAACCTCCCATTCTATCCATCCCCCAATTTCTCCCTTCCTCAGCTCAGTTCAGTCACTCAGTCATGTCTGACTCTTTGCGAGGCCTCCCTGTCCATCACCAACTCCTGGAATTCACTCAAACTCATGTACATTGAGTCGGTGATGCCATCCAGACATCTCATCCTCTGTCGTCCCCTTTTCCTTCTGCTCCCAATCCCTCCCAGCATCAGAGTCTTTTCCAATGAGTCAACTCTTCTCATGAGGTGGCCAAAGGACTGGAATTTCAGCCTCAGCATCATTTCTTCCAAAGAACATCCAGGGCTGATCTCCTTCAGAATGGACTGGTTGGATCTCCTTGCAGTCCAAGGGACTCTCAAGAGTCTTCTCCAACACCACAGTTCAAAAGCATCAATTCTTTGGTGCTCAGTCTTCTTCACAGTCCAACTCTCACATCCATACATGACCATTGTAAAAACCATAGCCTTGACTAGACGGACCTTTGTTGGCAAAGTAATGTCTCTGCTTTTGAATATGCTATCTAGGTTGGTCATAACTTTTCTTCCAAGAGTGTCTTTTAATTTCATGGCTGCAATCACCATCTGCAGTGATTTTGGAGTCCCCCAAAATAAAGTCTGACACTGTGTCTGTTCTCTGTGTCTGTGAGTCTGTTTCTAACTCATAGATAGGTTCATTTGTGTCATATTTTAAATTTCACATATAAGTGATATATGGTATTTGTCTTTCTCTATGTGACTGGTTTTGACTTCACTTAGTATGATACTTCTAGGTCCATCCATGTTGCTGCAAATGGCATTATTTCATTCTTTGTTATGGCTGAGTAGTATTTCGTTGTATATATGGACCACATCTTCTTTATCCACTCATTTATGTGGATGGACATTTAGGTTGTTTCTATATCTTGGCTGTTGTGAATGTAATGAATATGGAGGTGCATGTATCTTTTTAATTATAGTTTTGTCTGGATATATGAACAGGAATAGGATTGCTGGATCACCTAGTAACTCTATTTTTAGTTGTCTGAGGAACTTCTTTACTATTTATTTTCTGTAGTGGCTGTACCAACTTACATTCCCATATTCAGAGTAGGAAGGTTCCTATATCTCCATACCCTATCCAACATTTTTTATTTGTAGACCTCATGGCTGTTGTTCAGTCACTAAGTCATGTCTGACTCTTTGCGACCCCATGGACTGCAGCACGCCAGGCTTCCCTGTCCTTCACTATCTCCCAGAGTTTTCTCTAACTCATGTCCATTGAGTTGGTGAAGCCATCCAACCATCTTGTCCTCTGTCACCCTCTTCTCCTACTGCCTTCAGTCTTTCCCAGCCTCAGGGTCTTTTTCAGTGAGTTGGATCTTTGCATCAGTGGTCAAAGTATTAGAGCTTCAGCTTCAGCATTGGTCCTTCCAATGCATATTTGGGATTGATTTTCTTTAGGATTGACTGATTTGATCTCCTTGCTGTCCAAGGGATTCTCAAGAGTCTTCTTCAGCACCACAATTCAAAAGCATCAATTCTTTGGCCTTAGTTTTATGAATGTTTAATTTTAAATCAGCTGTTTCACTTTCCTGTTTCACCCTTATCAAGAGCCTCTTTAGTTCCTCTTCACTTTCTGCCATTAGAGTGGTATCAGCTGCATACCCGAGGCTGTCGATATGTCTCTAGGCAATTTGATTCAATCTTGAGAGTCATCCAGCCTGGCATTTTGCATGATGTACTCTGCATGTAAGTTAAATAAACAGGGTGACAGTATACAACCTTGTCTTACTCCTTTCCCAATTTTGAACCAGTCCGTTGTTCCATGTCCAGTCGTAACTGTTGTGTCTTGACCTGCACACAGATGTCTCAGAAGGCAGGTAAGGTGGTCTGGTAGTCCCATCTCTTTAAGAATTTTCCAGTTTGTTGTGGTCCACATACTCAAAGGCTTTCATGTAGTAAATGAAGCAGAGGTAGATTTGTGTGTGTGTAATTGCTTTGTTTTTTCTGTGATCCAGCAGTTGTTGGCAATTTGATTTCTGGTTGCTCTGCCTTTTCTAAATCCAGCTTGTGCATCTGGAAGTTCTCAGTTCATGTACTGTTGAAGCCTAGCTTGAAGGATTTTGAGCATTACCTTGTTAGCATGTGAAATGAGCACAGGTGTATTGTAGTTAGAATGTTTTTGGCATTGCCCTTCTTTGGGATTGGAATGAATAACTGACCTCTTGCAGTCCTGTGGTCACTGCTGAATTTTCCAAATTTGCTGACATATTTAATGCAGCACTTTCACAGCATCATCTTTTAGGATTTGAAATAGCTCAGCTGGAGTTGTATCACTTTCACTAGCTTTGTTTGTAGTAATGTTTCCTAAGGCCCACTTGACTTCACACTCTAGGATGTTTGGTTCTAGGTGAGTGACCACACCTCTGTGGTTATCCAGGTCATTAAGACCTTTTGTATAGTTTTCCTGTGTATTCTTGGCACCTCTTCTTAATATCTTCTGTTTCTGTTAGGTCCTTACCCTTTCTGTCCTTTATTGTTCCCATCTTTGCATGAAAGATGTATCCCCTTTGTATCTCCAGTTTTCTTGAGCAGATCTCTAGTCTTTCCCATTCTATTGTTTTCCTATACTTCTTTTCACTGTTCACTTAGGGAAGGCTTTCTTATCTCTCCTTGCTATTTTCTTGAACTCTGCATTCTGTTGGTGTATCTTTCCCTCTATCCTTTGTCTTTTGCTTCTCTTCTATTCTCAGCTATTTGTAAGGCCTCCTCAGACAACCACTTTACCTCCTTGAATTTGTTTTTCTTGGGGATGGTTTTGGTCATCACCTCCCGTTCACTGTTATGAACTTCTATCCATGGTTCTTCAGGCACTCTGTCTACCAGATCTAATCTCTTGAATCTATTTGCCATCTCCATTGTAACATAATGAGTTTTGATTTAGGTCATACCTTAATGGTCTTGTTGTCTCCCCTAACTTTCTTTAAGACTGAATTTTTCAATAAGGAGTTCATGATCTGAGCCACAGTCAGCTCCAGTTCCTGTTTTGCTGACTGTATAGAGCTTCTCTATCTTCAGCTGCAAAGAATATAATTAATCTGATTTTGGTGTTGACCATCTGTTGATGTCCATGTGTAGAATCATCTCTTGTGTTATTGGAAAAGGGTGTTTGCTATGACCAGTGCATTCTCCTGGCCAAACTCTATTAGCCTTTGCCATGCTTCATTTTGTACTCCCAGGCCAAATTTGCCTGTTATTGTGAGTATCTCTTGACTTCCTACTTTTGCATTACAACCCCCTACAATGAAGAGGACATATTTTTTGGTGTTAGTTTTAGAAGGTCTTGTAAGTCTTCATAGAACCATTCAGCTTCACTTTCACTGGCATTTGTCATTGGAGCATAGACTTGGATTACTGTAATGTTGCATGGTTTCCCTTGGAAACAAACTGAGATCATTCTGTCATTTTTGAGATTGCACCCAAGTACTGCATTTTGAATGCAAGAGTACTGCAAGTACTCTTCTGTTGACTGAGGGCTACTCCATTTCTTCTAAGGGATTCTTGCCCACAGTAGTAGATACAATAATCATCCGAATTAAATTCACCCATTCCTGTCCATTGCAGTTCACTGATTCCTAAAATGCTGATGTTCACTCTTGCCATCTCCTGCTTGACCACATCCCATTTACCTTGATTCATGGACCTAACATGAATGAAGGTTCCTATTCAGTACTGTTCTTTACAGCATCAGACTTTACTTTCACCACCAGACTCATCCACAGCTGAACTTCATTTTCACTTTGGCCTAGCCTCTTCTTTCTTTCTGGAGCTATTTCTCTGCCCTTCCCCAGTAGCATTTTGGACACCTATTGATGTGGGGGCTTATCTCTTGGTGTCATATTTTGTTTGCCTTTTCATACTGTTCATGGGATTCTCACAGCAAGAACACTGAAGTGGCTTGCCATTCCCTTCTACGGTGGACCAAGACATTTTAATGATGGCCATACCGACCAGTGTGAGGTAGTACCTCATTGTAGTTTTGATTTTCACTTCTCTAATAATTAGCAGTGTTGAGCATCTTTTCATGGGCATATCGGCCATTTGTATGTCTTTTTGGATAAATATGTATTTAGGTCTTCTGGCCATTTTTTGATTGGGTTGTTTCTTTGTTGAGCTGTAAGAGCTGTTTGTATATTTTGGAAATTAATCCCTTGTCAGTCACATCATTTGCACAATATTTTCACAATTTGTCACAATATTTTATCCCATTCTATAGGCTGACTTTTCATTTTGTTTATGGTTACCTTTGCTGTGCAAAAGTTTGAAAGTTTATTTTTGCTTTTATTTCTATTGCCTTCAGAGACTGACTTAGGAAAATATTGATATGATGTATGTCAGAGAATGTTTTGCCTATGGTCCCTTCTAGGAATTTTATGTTTTCATATCTTAGGTTTAAGTCTTTAAGTTATTTTGAATTTATTTGTGTTTATGGTGTGAAGGTGTGTTCTAATTTTATTGATTTACATGCAGTTGTTCAACTTTCCCAAAACCACTTGCTGAAAAGACTTTGTTTTTCCCATTGTATAGTCTTGCCTCTATTGTCAAAGATTAATTGCCCATAGGGGAGTGGATTTATTTTTGGGCTCTCTATTCTGTTCAGTTAGTCCATACGACTGTTTTTGTGCAAATACCATGCTATTTTGATTATTGTGCTTTGTAGTATTGTCTGAAATCTGGGAGGCTTATGCTTCCTGCTTTGTTCTTTTTCTTCAGGATTTCTTTGGCAATTTTGGGGGTCTTTTATGGTTTCATATAAATTTTAGGATTATTTGTTCTAGTTCACTGAAAACTGTTATAGGTAATTGATAGAAAGAAAGTGAAAGTCGCTCAATTATGTCCGACTATTTGTGACTGCATGGACTACACAGTCCATGGGATTCTGCAGGGCAAATCACTGCAGTGATTTGGGATCTCAGTAAATATGTGGATTGCTTTGGGTAGTATGACTATTTCAACAATATTAATTCTTCCAATCCACAAGCATGGGGTTATCTTTCCATTTCTTTGAATTATCTTCAGTTTCTTTTATTAATGTTTTATAGTTCTTATAATTATTTCACCTCTCACCTTCTTGGTTAGGTTTATTCCTAAATATTTTATTTTGGTGGGTGTGATTTTAAAAAGTATTGTTCTTTTACATTCCTGTAATGATATTTCATTGTTAGTATAAAGAAATGATACCAGTTTTTATGTGTTAATCTTATATCCTTCTACCTTGCTGAAATTGTTGATCAGTTCTAATAGTTTTTGTGTGGAGTCTTTAGGGCTTTTTCCATGTATAGTATCTCATCATCTGCATATAATGACAATTTTATTTTTCCCTTCTAACTTGGATATCTTTTATTTTTGTTTTGTTGTCTGATTGCTGTGGCTAGGACTTTCAATACTATTGAAGAGGTTGTGCAAAAACCCAAACTAACTTTTTAGCCAACTCAATATGTTGACTAGAAGAGGTGAGAGTGGTGTCCTTTGCGTGTTCTGTATTTTAGCAGGAAGGCTTTCAACTTTTCACCACTGAGTATTATATTGACTGTGGTTTGTCATTGATAGCTTTTATTACGTTGACATATGTTCCTTCTATACCCATTCAGTAAGAGTTTTCATCATGAATGGATGTTGAATTTTGTCAAGTGTTTGTTCATCCATTGGCTTTTGTCTTTTCTTTTGTTGATGTGGTGTATCCCATTGATTTATTTGCATATGTATAACTATCCTTGTGAACTTAGGATAAATCCCACTTGGTCATGTTGTATGATCTTTTTATGTGTTGTTGAATTGGAGTTTGCTAATATTTTCTTGAGAATTTTTGCTATATTCATCTAAGATACTGGCCTGTAATTTTCTTTTTGGGAATGTCACTGCATGAATTTGGTATCAGGGTGAGTGGCTTCACAGAATGTCTTCGGTAGTGTTCCTTCCTCTTTAATCTTTTGGAACAATTTGAGAAGGATTGGTATAAGTTCTTTGTATAGCTGGTAGAATTTGCCTGTGAAGTCATCTGGTCCTGTCCTTTTGTTACATATTCTAGTTCATTTCTAGTGATTAATCTGTTCAAGTTGATAAGCTGATGCGGTGGCTCATGCCTGGTTCTGGTGCCCAGTAGTGGTGGTGGCTCACGCATGCCCTCAGAGATCATGATGGGAGCAGAGGTGGCTTGGGATCTCCCCTGGAGTCTGCAAGGATGCTTTAGTTTTTGAGAAACCTCTATACTGTTTTCCATAGTAGATGCCTATTTATTACATTCCTTCCAACAGCACATGAGGGTTCTTTTCTCTCCAGGTCCTTGCCCACACTTGTCTGTCTTTTTAATATTATCTATTCTAACAGGTGGGCTTCCCTGGTGGCTCAGCTGGTAAAGAATCTGCCTGCAATACAAGACACCTGGGTTTGATCCCTGGGTTGGGAAGATCCCCTGGAGAAGGGAACAGCTACCCACTCCACTATTCTTGCCTGGAAAATTCCATGGGCTGTAAAGTCCATGGGGTCACAAAGAGTTGGACATGACTGAGCAACTTTCAAAAAAAAAAAAAATTCTAACAGGTATAAGGTGACATCTCACTGTGGTTTTGATTTGCATTTTCCTTATGATTAGTGATGTTGAGCACCTTCTCATAGACCTGTTGGTTATCTGTATGTCTTCTTTGGAAAAATATTTATTTGGATCCTCTGCCCATTCTTTGACTTTTTTTTTTGGTGCTGTTTTATGAGTTTTAAAAATATGTTTTAGATATAATCCCTTATATATATGTGGTTTACAATTATTCTGTTTTCTAGGTTGGATTTTCCTTGTGTTGGTTTCTTTTCCCATGTGCAGAAGCTTTTGGTTTTTATGTAGTCCCTCTCATTGATTTTTGCTTTTGTGGCATTTACTTTTAGTGTCAGATCAAAAAATCATCACCAAGACCAATTTCACAGAGCCTTCCCCTCTGTTTTCTTCTGAGTTTTATTTTTTAGGCCTTACATTCAACTCTTTAATCTGTTTTGAGTTAATTTTTGTATATGGTACAAGATACTGGGTTTAGTTTCATTCTTTTGCATGTAGCTGTCCAGTATTCCCAACACCATTTATTGAAGAGATTGTCCTTTCCTCACTGTATATTGTTGGCATCTTTATCAGAAATTAATTAATTGTCCATATATGCATGGGCTTATTTCTAGGCAATCTATTCTGTACCATTGATCTATGTCTGTTACTATGCTGCTGCTGCAAAGTCACTTCAGTCGTGTCTGACTCTGTGCGACCCCATAGACGGCAGCCCACCAGGCTCCCCTGTCCCTGGGATTCTCCAGGCAAGAACACTGGAGTGGGTTGCCATTTCCTTTCCAATGCATGAAAGTGAAAAGTGAAAGTGAAGTCACTCAGTTGTGTCTGACTCTTAGTGACCCCATGGACTGCAGCCCAACAGGGTCCTCTGTCCATGGGATTTTCCAGACAAGAGTACTGGAGTGGGGTGCCATTGCCTTCTCCGTTACTATGCTAGTACCATACTATTTCAATTTGTTATAGCTAATATAGTTTGAAATCAGGAAGCATGACACCTTCAGCTTTGTTCTTTCTCAAGATTGCTTTGGCTATTCAGTCTTTTGGGGGTGCCATACAAATTTTAGACTTACGTGTTTTATTTCTGTGGAAAAAAAATTGGCATTTTAATAGCAATTTCATCGACTCTGTAGGTTGCTTTGGGTACATGCATGCTAAGTTGCTTTAGTAGTGTTCGTCTCTTTGTGACCCTAAGGACTGTAGCCTGCCAGGCTCCTCTGTCCTTGGGGATTCTCCAGGCAAGAATACTGGAGTGGGTTGCCATTCCTCCTCCAGGGGATCTTTCTGAAGCAAGGATCGAACCCACATCTCTTAAGTCTTCCTGCATTGGGGGGTGGGTTCTTTATCCCTAGCCTGCTTTGGTTAGTAGGGACATTTTAACAGTATTGAATTTTCAGTCTGTGAGCACACAGAATCTCTCTTATTTGTACCCTCTTCAGTTTCTCTCACTAGGGTCTTACTTTTCAGTGTACAGGTCTTTTGCCTCCTTGGTTAAATTTATTCCTAGGTATTTTGTTGTTTTTAGGCGATTGTAAAATAATTGATTTCTTAATTTCTCTGATACATTTCTGATTTCCTTAAAATATAACCCAAGTAACTATTTTCAGGGGGATATATTTAGCTGATACTCTTCCTTATTAAAGTATCAGGATGTGTAGGAACAACTGTCAGGATTTCTGATTTTCCTATTGTGCTTTTCTTTCTGGGACAAGAATAATCCTCTTTTTTTTTTTCCATTGAAGTCATTGAAACCAAAGACGTTACATGGTGTGTCTTAGCCTTCTGTCTCGAACTGCAGCTCTTGACTTGATAGTTCAATGTTATCTTCTAATACCTGTTATATTAAGGACAGAATAGATAAGGTATGCATCTGATATCCTTTTTCCATGTATTTCCATAGTTCTCTTTCTCAAATTAACAATGCCATCTTGGTCTATAACAACTATTTATTTGTAGTAAAAACCAAACAGGATTATATATTCACAAATTTATTCCTTCACATCTGTGGAATGTTCTCTTGAGAAAAATATTACAAAAGGGATCAGATAAAATTCAGAAAGTATCACATAACTTCATAGAGAAAGTTTTGTGTAATAGCTCATGGTTGTTAGGAATAAATGCCTAAATCAGGTGTTGGCTATGTCTAGTCAACTGAACTTAATTTGCATTAAGTGGTAACTGCACAGAAAGAAAAAATTATGAAAGTTCAGCCTTGTCTATCAAAATTGGCTTTTTCACGAATAATCAGATTTTATGACGCGTTTACTTGTTTTCTGTTTGTTTTTTTTTGCAACTGCAAAATGTGTTAGGTCTATTTAGGAGACACTCATCGAGTTAACATAAAAGGAAAAATAAAATTTGCTAATGTGTTATAGTTATCAATTTCCAATTAGATATTTCTCTTAATTAGGTGTTTTATACAACTCTAGTAGAATCTGATGCTCATAATACAGCTGTTAGTATTTGTGAGTTTATTACAACTTGATGGGATGCTGGAATGCCACAAAGACTTCTGGGACATAATTGATTTTTTTATGTATGAGGGAGGTAACTAGGAGCATTGTATTGTTACCTCATTATAATGCTCAAGGACAACTTGTAGGGTTGTCATGATCCTACATAAGTATTGTGGAATCTGGGTCAAAGAGATTAAGTGACTTGTCTTAGGTCACACAACTAGTTAGTGCTTAATTCAGTTGCAAGGCTGTATAACACCAGAGACCTTTTACTCCTGAAACACCCTGACCCTCACTAGTAAGGGTATTGAGCTTCAAAGACTTGTGGCCGTGACTCACAGAAAGTTATATTTGACATCACAGTCCAGTGCTTACATCCATGTATCCACATAATTAAACAAAAGCTTCACACAAAATTCTTTTATTGACTGTGATACCATGATTTGCTCTGATATTTTCTATTCTATCCTGTTTTCAAAAAATGGTAGTTGTGATTCCCCAAATTGATAAAATGACCCATTACTAGGTTTTCATATGTACTTTGGAAACTCCTAATCTAAATGCCCTCTTTAGACATCTTGCAGTCTATTATCCAATTATGTAAGTATACGTGTGGAATTACTAACCAATCAAAACTATATGGATAGGTTACTAGATGTCATCTTAATAATGTATTCTAAATTTTTCTCTTTTCTGGTCCTTGACTATAATAATGAGATCTATATCTTCAGAAAAATTGCTAATATAAAACAATGCCTTATCACTAAAAAATAAAATTCAATATGAAGTGTATACTAGCAGGACAACATGCAGCAGAGCCCCCTCAATCTGGGTATGTTGGTCTAGGATATGGAGAGCATTGAGTTTTGTCCCCAAGACAAAACTCTTTAACGTCTTTCTGTGAAACACTTGAGAGTATCAAATACCACCAGGGCACCAAGAAGTTAAGTCCAGCTCAAAGGCGTTATTGTGTTCAAGCCTATTTCTTCCAGCCTTTCTCTCTCCTACTTACCCTCAGTCCCTTGCTCTAGTTCTGCTTCCTGTTACAAGGTCCATGCTGTACACCCAAGGATGGCAGAGATGAAGCCTGGGCCGACAGGTACTGGAATTGATCTCTTCCTTGATTCTTCCTCCACTTCACTATACATTTTTAAAAAGATACTTGCAAAGTGTAATATAGTTTTCATGCACATGTATATACTTTAAATAACCATTCTGGCCAAGAAAGGACTTTAAACACTCTAAGAGAAGCAAATGATTGTTGGTATATTTATAATTTTTTTGGTAAGTATGAAAAATTTTTCAATGAGCACCTCATTCCAAGAGCTCCACTGAAATGTTTATTTTAGTTTAAACCAACTAATACTATGTAACAAAAGCCTTTCTCTGAATAGCTACTGAAATACAAACATGGAGGACCAGTTTAAATGGCTCTAAATTTAACACAAGTATCTTTTGCATGGATAAACTACTAACAGTAATAGATAAAAACTACAGCAAAGTTATTTCACTAATTCAATATTTTATTTGGTATCAAGGCATATAACTTTTAGTTATGTCATTTAATTAGTAATTTGAGAAGAAAGTCTAGAAAATATCAATTGTGCCACTAGAAGAGGGAGTTAACTTATTTATTGAAGCATTTACAGTTATTCTTTTATATCTACTTAGGTACAAAACTTTTGTAAGAAAGATAACACTTTTATTGCATTATATAAGTTCATATTTACAGGAGTCATAATGCAAACTCATAAGCATAAATATACATGATGCAACCATTAAAAGTTTTGAAACTGAAAACTATAGTTTAACAGGCAAAATACTTAATATGGCTTTTAAGAAAAGTAACTGTTTAGAAATGATATGTTATTGCCCCATTCTAGTCATTTTTCATCAAGTGAACATAAAATTATGATCTCTTTAAAATGATACATGTTATCTAAGCCAATGCTGTACACATTTTTAATGTAGTATGCAATGATGCATAGCTTTCTTAAATGTACATATGTACATATGTATAGATATACAGTACACGGACAGTTGTTTTAATACCCCTGAACATCTTGAGTAAAACTATTATGACTTTTCTATTATAAAACTACTTGAAAAGTGGGTATAACTTCTTGGTATTGCAGTTCAATTTGACAGAACTGAAAAAAAAAAAAGCTGGTTATAAATACATTCTTTACAAAAACTTGAATAGTGGTCCCGCACTCATACTTTATATTGCAGTGAAAACATTTGATTCATTTAAAGGTATTTACATCTTGTTGTCCTTGGTTTCTGTGTGAAATATACAGAAGAATGAGAATACTGTAGGCAGGCCTATTTGTTAGATTTTTCTACTTGTTCATTTTTGTGTAGGTTCCAAATCTCTTGAGTTGTTGTTTATTTCTATTTGCCTTGTATTACTGCTGCTGTTGCTTCTTTTGGTGTTCTGGGAACACTGGGTGACTTTACTTCTAGGAACAGGAAGAAAAGATTTAACTCTTGAAACACCCAACTCAGTCTTTGATTTACTGTTGCTGCGTTCGGTCATTTGATGGCTGCTGAGAGGACTGACCTCCTGTAAGAAAGGAAAACAGAACAGCTTAATTTGACATTGTTCCCAACTTCTGTGATCAGTACTAACTTCCTCCTCTCTGTCCCTGTACAAGTATGTATGAATTTCTCCCTTAACATAGGTCCTCATGGGGGAAAAAGACAGGGGAGGAGAGAAGTTGACATAGGACATACTTAATGTCCTATAGACTCACTGTCTGATCTCCACTAGGTACTTTGTGGTATGCCAGATACAGGAGTCAGTGAAACTAGTGCCTAAGTCTGGAGTCTCCTCGTCAACAGAAGTTGTATGAAGTCTTAGGCCTGAAGAAATCAAACAGGACTATTCCAACCATTTGTAAGCAGTTCTACAGTGCAACACCTTTATCTTGAATGTGTCACTGAATTTTTCTGCCTTTAGATCTAACTGGACTATTACTCACATATTCTGAATGTTTATCAGACAAGCACTGTTCTTGGTGCTTGGCTTACAGCAGAGAATGTAAAAGGGAACCATCCTTGCGCTAATAGAGCTTCTGCTCTAGTGAACTGTTTCCTGGTGATGAGTCTGTAACTAGGGAGCTCAAGATCTTTAATTCTTGGAAACTGCATGCTAGCATTCTTCTAGTACTTCTGAACTCTTCTGATCATGGTCCAGGCTTCTTTTTGCCCATGAGGAAACAGAGTTGGATAGGTAAGTGCGACTCATGATGCTGCAATAAGACCTTTTACTCACAGCGTTTTCCCTGATCATGAGCTCACTTGGGTAGGTCCCCCTTCATGCTTACCAACCAGCAGAACTCAAGTGAGTGGTGAAGTGGGAAAGGAGGAAGGGTGAACATGGGGAGGTGTAGTGGATGGTCTGAAGTAGTAAATTATATGTAAACATAAGTTACGTGCAGTTCAAGGACATAATTTGGAAAGAAATGGGGTACAGAATATGAATGATGGGTCAAAGGTATGTGCTAGAGAACAGGTCTAAGCCCTGATTGCACACGAGAGTCACCAAGCTTTTAAAAACTCCAACGTCCGGGTTTTACCTTAGACCAATTATATCTCTAGGGCATGTGGTCCAGGTACAAGGGATTAAAAACAAATCCTCAAATAGTTTTCATGATGCAACCAAAATGGGAATTTCTGCTTTAGGGGACTGAATTTTCATCTCCATAAGAAGAAAACATTTATTATTATATATTTTATGGATGATTTAAATATGTATTTATGTAAATATGGGCTTTTCTGACATGGGCTGGATTAACAGGCCCCCTCTGACCACATAGGAGAAAGTGATTTCAGCTAACACAGAGAGCTTTTTCCTCTTAAAGGGAATTACTTCCTGATAACAGAAGAACTGGGCATCTAACCAAGAAATGCTCACTGCCTTTATCAGGATAGAAAAGGCCTGAGCCTGTGAAGGGTTCAGGAATCTGGCAAATGCCAAATGAGTACTACTCTGCCCTCTGGTGGCAGGTTCTAAGAAAACAACCCTCAGGGAATAGTCCTTAGAATGCTCAGTGGGCAAAGAAATAGAAGGCAGGCCCAAGGAATGTGTTCTGAAGCATGGTTCAGGGACAGCCCCTGAACAAAAATATATTCCATCCAGACCCAGAATTATCAGCAGGGGCCCCAGGTGTCACCTCCTCAGTCTTATCTGCTCCCAGCTATGCTTTTGCTGTGCTTCTAAGCCATTCCTAATTGGGGGTGGGAAAATCATGGAGAGGAACAAATACTATATAGAGTAAGCCAGACAGGTCCTGCTCTTCTTTGTAGACTGTCATGTTGTATATTTTAACATAAGACCCCAGCCTTGTTAATATTTCCCCCAACACACACAGCTCGCAGAGCTTCATAGGAAACTAGTCAGGACTGAAAGCTACTGAAGCTGCGAGAAAGCAGGGGACGGGAGCCCAGGGCTGTCAGAGGAGGATTAATAATGGGATAGTCTCACCATGCTCACTGTTTAATCCTGCTCTTTGCACTCCCTCTCCCCACAGGTCTGTGTCAGCTGCCATGTGAGGGGACGTGAACCACAATGGACATAGCTTGGTGAGCAAACCGCACATTATTAAACACGTCTTACAAAATGGACCGCCTCACAAAAGCACTACTGGGTAAGAAGTATTTTTATTGTTTCCGTTCACTCAGTAGTACCATACTGGGCCATCTCATCTTTTGGCATTTATTAACCAATCATAAAAGTTATTTCAAGAAGGTAAAGAACTCTATGGGCATCCTGGCTCTTCTATTGGACATTCTGATTTGCTTGCAAAGGACATTCTGTCTCTGAAACATGCGTGGTATGGGAAGTTCAAGTAAATCAGAGGGAAATTTTTATGTATGTGTAGATTTGTTATCACTCAGCATTAACTCCAGTTTTTGAAAATGGTGCTGAAAAAGAAATTCAATGTTCCATTTTAAAATACAGCAGAGAAGACAGACGTTACATTAGTTCTAGGTTTGGCATAAACTAGTGAAAACAAATAGAGTAAAAATTTTGGAACCCAATTTTTGGCATCAAATAGAAAGGGGGAAAGTAATGCTTTTCTATGTGATTCCTTCAAGCTATTAGCCAAACAGTACTTTTTTCTAACCTTGATTACCTAGTGAACACTTACACCTTTGTCCTGATTATATCCCTGCTATAGTGTAAAAGTAACTTTGTAATGCACATTGAAAGATTTGTAAAGTCAATTTCACAACAATCCTCCTTTGTCCCATTTTGGAGGGAAAAGGGACACTTACCTTTGTGACACTGGCATTCTTGGATTATTAACAGTTGCTGAAAACACAGGGTTGTTTCCGGAACTATCAAACCTCCTTAAATCATCCCTGGAATCAGCAATCTGGAAAATACACAATTTATCAAGTCATGTTTTCACAGGTAAACTGTGACATACTCAAGGTAAGATGTAAAGTCACTGTGGAAAATTCAGAGTGAGAAGTGTGGTCCTTATCTTACTGTCAGAAGCTTAGGTCCTAAAATGCTCACATAAGGACTTTAAGCTTTCATGTGAAACTAACAGCAAATGCATGAGACATAGCTTCTAAGAAAAAAAAAAAGTCTTTTAAAGTCAAAAGAAGACAACCAGATAAGCCCTATTTAAAAAAAAAAATACCTGGCACAAAATGAAAGGATATAACCTCTGCAAGATTTCACTGTAACCTTATTTTTCCAGGGTTAACTATTTCGACTCACTTCCAGTAAGATTAAATAAGCTAATGAGTTCTTTATCCCTAGTAGACTGTCCAAATACAACAGGTGAGTTTTGGGGTAGAACTTGCACAAGTTATAACTACCTTCTTTTTCTCCCTTTCAAGCAAAAGGCACTTATCAAGGAAGCCTGGTAAAAATTGCTACAGATATCAGAGTGCAAAAACAGGTTGAACTTGATGCTGCTAATGCTTCAAGACTTTGGGTCAGTGAATTCCATCTTTGGATCTCAGACTTCACAGTTTAAACAAATTACACAGGCTGCTTATTTTTCTTAAGTAAAGCTGTTCCCCTCTGCAGAATGCAAGTCTGCTGTCCTGCTCTTACTGATTGGTGATGGCCAAAGTTAGGAATAAGGAAAGGTTTAATTTGTGGTAACACAGCACATACACCTTTCACTTTGGGTTTTTCAGAGAAGCTGTGCTGAATAGAGCTCCCTTGTATAAGTGTTTTTTTTGTTTGTTTTTGTTTTGAAGGAAGGACTTTTCTAAGAAAGGTAATGGAAGTTTTGATTTGGAGCATTAATCATACTATTTGATAAGGGATTTCTCTCAGGGAAAGAGCTATGATGTGGCTCCAAAAGAAGTCTGTCTGCTGCTGGGGGAGCCACTCAATGCCCTGCCCCGCTGTGTCCTGCTTACCTTGCTTATATCAGATTCAGATTTGCTAGAGCACATGCTCTGAAGTTCCTTGACAAGATCTGCTTCATCATCCGAACCCAGAGACAGTCTTTGATCCAGATTCAATGTCAACGACAGATCATTCTCTAAAGACCTACCACAGAGTTCAGAAAAGAGTTTTTCAAACCCAGAGTAACCATCTAACTTCCAATATAGAAATCTAGACCCCCACACCTTTCTGGGGGAGTTGTGGAGCAAAAAGTTTTTAACATCCTTTAAAGGCATCCATAAATGTCACTTTATACAACAACCCATTCCCGTCTGATTTTGGTAACTCCCAGTCAGAAGTCTCAATAGGATAAAATTTTATTACACAAAGAAATCCACTTTGACTTACAACATTCCAGTCTTCTTAGTCTTCCCTTTCCTTCTCTGTCCCAAGGATGACACTAAACACGCTGGTATGGGGGCAGTGTGGCAATGGAGTGAATGTGACTTTATCACTTTTTATTAGCAACGTGACCATGGGTCGGGTTTCTTTTTGTACTCATCATCTCAGTTCCTGGGTTCCCTTCTATCAAATGCCTTATGCTACATCATAGGGTTATTACAAATACTGTCCAGGCTGTTGAATACAACAGATCCAACAGTGGGCCTGGCACAAACAAGCGTGTGACAGATTCACTGACACCCTACCCCTCTTGTAATTCTGTGAACCAGGGTCCTAAATGTCACCTGTCAAGTTACAGGGTACACAATGTATTGGTTATACTAGGGACCTATTTACAAACTAGCTAAGCATTTTTATTCTATGATAAATCTATTTCAGTTTACAAATTTGGAAGCATAATCGACAGTTCCCTAGCAGCAGCATGAGGAAAAAAAGTAAGTCATGTTATGTTTCTGTAACTCTATCATTAAAATCATCAGTCCTCTAAAGCCTGTCTGTTGCTAAGTCGCTTCAGTCGTGTCCGACTCTGTGCGACCCCAGAGACGGCAGCCCACCAGGCTCCACCAACCCTGGGATTCTCCAAGCAAGAACACTGGAGTGGGTTGCCATTTCCTTCTCCAAAGCCTGTTTAAAAGTTCACAAATACAGGATTTTACCATATCTTTGTGAACTGTATTAATAATAACTATCAAACTTGATACAAAATGAAGTCAATGATATTTCTAATCTTTTGCCAAACTAAAAGCAAAATAGGCCTTGTATTTTTTAGATTTCATTCATTCGATTTCAGCTTAATACTAGCATTTGAATTACCTCTACTGCTTTTTAAAAATGCTATTCACAGCATAACAGTTGTACAGACTAATGCCTCCCAGGGGGCGCTAGTGGTAAAGAACCCACCTGCCAATGTAGGAGACATAAGAGAAGAGGGTTGGACTGCTGGGTCTGGAAGATCCCCTGAGGGCAGGGCAACCCACTCCAGTATTCTTGTCTGGAGAATCCAATGGAGAGAGGAGCCTGGTGGGCTACAGTCCATGGGGTCGCAAAGAGTTGGACACTACTAAGGTGACTTAGCACACACATGATGAGAATGTGTACTGTTTGTTATGAGTTAAATCTGCAAGGGAAACTTACTTTTGGTTTGACAGCGAAGCATTTCTGTTACAATTCAGCTGTAATATAGTGTTACTTTTGATACCTGTTTAAAGAAAAAAAAATGTAGTCATTTCCATAGAATGTCCCTGTGCATCTTGAACTCTGTATTTAAAAGAAAGTCTCTAGACTCTGATGTATTTTCATATTGCTCTTGGATTAAGTCCGTCTCTTGAGGCCCTGTGGAAGCCTAGGGAATAAGCAATGACCTCATGTATATTTATGATTAAAATCAGTACAACTCACACCACTTGAGGCTCAATTCGGGAATCCTCAGCTCCGCTTTCATCAATGGATCCTATTCTAACCAGGCAAGTCCCCACAACCTTAGGCCTTTGTTCTCCAAGTGCCTACAAGAAGTACCTGCCTTTTAAAGATGGTAATCCCTTTGTTTGCTTTTCAAGGGATCCTGACTGTGTAGACCCAATACAGTTTTTGATGTGTGGGCCCCATGATGTATTACAGTGCAGGTGGCTTTAGTGGTAGAGAAACTTAACTTCTGATTGCTTTGCATTTTACCGAAAACTAAATAGGAAACGTAAACAAACAGTCACGGCATTAAAACAAATGCTGCCTATCATACCAGTGTTTTTTTAACTGCAAATTTCAACCCATTAAAAAAAAAAAACAGAATAGGAAACACCGGATTGCACAGCTAGTATGTAGTAAACATATAAGTTGGTATCCATTTACAGAGACATGCAAATACATAGGTCTGTGTGTACTGGTCAGGCTTTAAAATACATTTCTCACTGTGGCTTATGGTCAAAAGTTTGAGAAACACTAAACCATTTTAGATTCAAACTGTCTATTTCTATAACACTCTACATTTTATAAATGCATTAATACAGTTGCTTCTGAGTAGACTCTAAAATTGTATGAATGGTGCTAGCATAGATTATCTCTAAAGAATGATTTTGAGAAGTCTGTTGAATTTGGTATAACCTGATTAAAAGCAGATCATCATCAGGTCTCTAGATTTCCTCATCCACACTTTTGTCCTTACTGTCAGAAAGCATTAATTAGTAGTTTTTCCCTAATTAGCATGGAAGTGCCTAAGCTTAAACTCTGCCCTCCAGAAGCAGTGACCATCATCTCAGCTTGGTTTAGGTCAGGACAGAAAAGGGCTGTGTCTTTATCCAATTTTATGAGCTTCCTTACTGGTCTGCATGGAATGCAAGAGAGTTCTGTTTTGGTATTTTTTTAAAAACAATGATGTCCAAAAATATCAACCCAAACATTGTTGTAATAATTTTGTATGAAGTGTAATTATTGGACAAGGTGACTATTATAAAAAAATTAAAACTAGAAGCATGTCCACCTTTGGTTGTTAAACCCTGGCCAATGCATTTTATAAATCTCTATGTTGATGTCAAACTATGGTTGCATACAATTTTATTCACCTTTCAATTAAGTTTTCGTGTTTGAAAGAACATTTGATATATCTACTAGTTCTGCAACTAATAAATATTACAAATTTGAACTTAAAATAATTTATAATTCAGCTTTTTGCCAAATATATATTTCCAAATTAGGTTTATCTCCATAATGAAGTTCATATTCATTTTATGGATTTTGTCTGACAAGTCTACAGTACTGCAATATATATGGACAATGCTTATTGTTTAGGTACTCACTTAGGAAAGCAGCTGGTCCTGAATCCTACAGGAATTCTAATGAACTAGGAAGTGACACAGTGGAGAGCCTGCATAGGTGAGTACCAGGATTATGATGAGTGGCAAAGACTGAAGAAAATAGCACTGGACTCATTAGAAACAAAAACATGGATTGCAGAGCCCCCTGTTTGTAGGAGAAGTGGTTCGGAGCAGGTGATCAAGGGGATCTGAGTCTCAATTTTGCCATCTGTAAATGGAGATGACAGTCCTCCTTGTCGAGCTCTTTGGATACTTTCAAAGGATAAACAGGTATAATACTTATTACAGAAAGCCAGCTGAGGGAGTCTCTTTGCTCTGTTGGGGGCTATAGTCTAATGATTTTGTTCCCTGAAGCCAACACTCTAACTTTAGGAAGTAAGGGCAAGCCTTGGAGATCAGAATGTATCCTATTATAAATAACACTTACCTTTACCATGAAAGTTTATGTATTTTTTTCAGTGACTATCCATTCAGTTACTTTAAAACTTATTACTTATGTGACTTTAAGTCACAACTTATGATCACATAATTGGGGTAATCACACAACTCCGGATGTACTGATATAGTTAAAATCACATTAGTTTTTATTAAAAATCAATATAATCTTCCATATGAAAAATATGGTAACAGAAGCAACTGTTTCTATTTTAAGAAATCTAGGATGTTAGACATATTACTTTCACTTAGGAGCCTCAAGCTGTAAAGCTGCCATGTGTGTGTGCCTGCTGAGTTTCTTCAGTCATGTCTGACTCTTTGTGACCCCATAGACTGCACCTCACCAGGCTACTCTATCCATGGGATTCTCCAGGCAAGAATACTAGAGTGAGCTGCCATTTAAAACAGTGTTGGGTACAAGGGGCTCCTGAACACATAAAGTTAGTTACATGTATCAGACTCCATAATGCATATGAGGTGGGAACATCTTTTCATTCTTACTCAAATATGATATCTTTAGGGGAGGATATGAACAAAGCTAGTGGAGGTGATGGAATTCCAGTTGAGCTATTTCAAACACTAAAGATGATGCTGTGAAAGTGCTGCACTCAACATGCCAGCAAATTTGGAAAACTCAGCAGTGGCCACAGGACTGGAAAAGGTCAGTTTTCATTCCAATCCCAAAGAAAGGCAATGCCAAAGAATGCTCAAACTACCGCACAATTGTACTCAACTCTCACGCTAGTAAAGTAATGCTCAAAATTCTCCAAGCCAGGCTTCCACAATATGTGAACAATGAATTTCCAGATGTTCAAGCTGGATTTAGAAAAGGCAGAGGAACCAGAGATCAAATTTCCAACATCCACTGGATCATCAAAAAAGCAAGAGAATTGCAGAAAAACATCTATTTCTGCTTTATTGACTATGCCAAAGCCTTTGACTGTGTGGATCACAACAAACTGTGGAAAATTCTTCAAGTATGGGAATACCAGACCACCTGACCTGCCTCCTGAGAAACCTGTATGAAGGTTAAGAAGCAACATTTAGAACTGGACATGGATAACAGACTGGTTCCAAATCAGGAAAGGAGTATGTCAAGACTGTATATTGTCACCCTGCTTATTTAACTTATATGCAGGGTACATCATGAGAAATGCCAGATTGGATGAAGCACAAGCTGGAATCACGATTGCCAGGAGAAATATCAATATCCTCAGATATGCAGATGACACCACTCTTATGACAGAAAGTGAAGAAGAACTAAAAGCCTCTTGATGAAAGAGGAGAGCAAAAAAGTTGGCTTAAAGCTCAACGTTCAGAAAACTAAGATCAAGGCACCCAATCCCATCACTTCATGGCAAATAGATGGGGAAACAGTGAACAGACTTTATTTTCTTGGGCCTCAAAATCACTGCAGATGGTGACTGCAGCCATGAAATGAAAAGACGTTTACTCCTTGGAAGAGAAGTTATGACCAACCTAGACAGCATATTAAAAAGCAGAGACATTACTTTGCCAAAAAGGTCCATCTAGTCAAACCTTTGGTTTTCCAGTGGTTATGTATGGATATGAGACGTGAACTGTGAAGAAGGCTGAGCACTGAAGAATTGATGCGTTTGAACTGTGGTGTTGGTGAAGACTCTTGAGAGTCCCTTGGACTGCAAGGAGATCCAGCCAGTCCATTCTGAAGGAGATCAGCCCTGGGATTTATTTGGAAGGAATGATGCTAAAGCTGAAATTCCAGTACTTTGGCCACCTCATGCGAAGAGTTGACTCATTGGAAAAGACTCTGATGCTGGGAGGGATTGGGGGCAGGAGGAGAAGGGGACAACAGAGGATGAGATGGCTGGATGGCATCACTGACTCATGGACGTGAGTCTGAGTGAACTCCGGGAGTTGGTGATGGACAGGAGGCCTGGCGGCTGCAGTCCATGGGGTCACAAAGAGTCAGACATGACTGAGCAACTGAACTGAACTGAGGGAGGATATTTAAACAACCGATTATCCTAATATCAAAGCCAGAAGGAACACGTCTAATAATTTATTAGAATGAAACTCTGTGGGGGAGCGATTTTTATATCCTGCTTTCACTGCTCTATTTCTAGCGTTTAGAAGAAAACTTGGTACATGGTATACATCTCATGTAGGAAGAAATATGTAAAGTGACTCACTTATAAACACCTTCAACTGGTATTAAATATGTCTATGATCAAATAACACATACTTCTAAAAGTTTAAAGTTCACTTCTGAATGCACATTTGTATATTTCTTTCTTTTTATGTATCAGCTTTTATTACATAAATATAATTGTGTGGATCCCAAGAAAATCAAATTGCTAAAAAGCAGATAACATTAACATGGTAAAGATAAATTTAATTTCAGAATTTTAGTATGAATGGTTGTTTTTTTCAGGTAGGGGACTCTCAACTATTTGTGGAATGTACCTACCACATGCTTTATTCCACGAAAAATACACATTGGAATTCTCAAAAATTTGCTTTGTTGAATGCATAGTGATAAACATAAAGCACACTGGCATTCAGAAGCCACCTCACAGGTACATACGTCTCATGCTTGCCCCCCCTTACCTTCTTCACTCAAGTCTGGCTTGTTCCAGGTGGGTGACGAGAACCGGCTGGACTTCTTGCGAGGACTAGTGCTCACCTTTCTCCAGGCGCCACTCTCTCTCTTCTTGCTGCAACTGCTGTAACTTGAAACTATGGACAGAGGGAAGCTTCCTCCTTTGAAATCAGCTGTATGCTGGTCCAGCTCTGAAACAACATTAACCACATTTTGCCAGAAGGACAGAAGCAAGAGCGCAGTTGCACAGAGTCAAGCAAAATCCAACATTTCTAACACTTAAAGAAATAGCCTCTTCAAAAATCAGGGGCCTAGCACATCCAAGCAGGGGTTTGTCAACCAGCAAACATTACTTTGAAGTCTGGTATTTAAACATAAGCCAGTAATTAAGAGAGAACAAGTGAGTTAGTTTTAAAGCAGTGCTGTGTAACATCCATTACATGGAGATAATCTCACTCGTTACAGAAAGAAAATAGAGTTCCCTAAAAGCCAGTTCCAGCAAGCATTACATAATAGCAGATTTCCTCTCCTCCCAGCATAAACCCACATACCTGCTCTCTGGAGGGGACAGCCATGTAGAACAGCTTTATTAAGCAAAATGCTGAGAGCAGCTCTAACCACAGCCTGCTGCCCTTGGCTAGGGTTTTTAGCTGTTTGCCCAAGGCCGGATTGTCTTTTCACAGAGGCTCTTGACAATATTGCTTCTTGAACTCTGGGTGCAATGACAGCATTCCATAGCTTAGACATCCACCTTCCAAGAGAGGGCTCACAGTTAGGACGCAGGCTCCCAGGCATCACACACAACTCTACCCGGGACAGAGCTGAAGACCCTGAACAAAGCCCAAGTGTTTCTATGGATAGGCTACCTTTCCCAGGTTGTTTCGGAATAAGTGAAATTATCCAACACCAAAACAGTTTGAATGTGCTTTACAAATAACGATGTATTTCTAATGAAACTGTTTACCTGTTTCTGTTTTTCTGTGTAAGATCCTAGAGCACTAGAGTGCTGAATAAACGAATGCACAAATAAATACATGGAAAGGGAAAAATACATGGAAAACTTTACAGACTAAAGAAATCTGGGGGAAAAAAAGATTTCCTGAAAGTCTGTGTCTAAATAGCTTAAACTTAATTGCCACTTTCCTTACTAAGATACATATGTTTTAGTATTTTTGCAATTGGGATACATTTTATGATCACTGGCAAATTAAATCTTCCTGCTCTGCAGGGGCTTGGTGTCTACACATGGCAGGTGAGCCCTGAAGAGAGGGGGATGGGGCCAACCAGCCACTGCCTCAGGTGGACTCTGCATTAACAGCTGCCGCTGCTGCAGGGCTTTAATGGGAATTTAGAGCACGCAGTGCCAATCAAAATTCCTTCAAAAAAGATATTTTGATGTAGCATTAAAAAACAGTTAATAGCATTAAAAGCTGTAGACAAAATTATATCACCTAGAATAGGAACTGTTAAAACTATTACCTAGTATCAAGTTTTTCTGTTAATGTAGAGTGACAAGTAATTCCGGGAAAAAAAAAAAAAAAAGCAAGTAGTTATTCCTAAAGGTGCTGAGGAAGTAAAGATATAAGCTTTGGCTAAAACAAAAAAAAAAAGAAAGAAAGAAAGAAAAAAAGGCAGTTCCTTAATATGGCTGTTGGGAGATAAGTTTCCATGGCATTTCTGTATTCTCCTGTCAGCTGTTGTCCTGGATTGTCTTTTCAAGGATGAGGGAAGTAGAGGTAATGTCTCCTTCTGGAGCAGAGGGCAGATTGTTTCCTGACCAGGATGATGAAAGTTATGGTTCCTTTCAGGGCAAAGGGTGGGCAGATTTACCAGCATTCCCTATTAGAAGATGGGGTGATTCCCAAGCTCGTAGTTCCACAACTTTGCTGCTAAAGCCAGCATCCACTTGGGCTGCTACGCATCACCCTGTGGGACCCGAGGAGCTGGCGAAACCACTGCAGACAGTGCAGATAGCTGGGCTGCGGCTGTGCTCTGAGTGATGAGGAGCTGGCCTCTGACCCAGCATCCTGCACCCAGCAGGCTAACTTGTCAGCTTGCAAATAGGGTACCAGTCTCAGAGCCTCTAGTTTTTGACAATGACTGTGCTGCAGACAGGAAAAGCCAAATATGGCTCCTAAGAATCTTGAGATTCTGGATGTCAGGGGGGAAAAAGGCTCAGATGTAATCATGATACTGAATTGGGTAATTATATGAATAAATATACTGCTTTTTAACAAGAAATTACTATGTATTTTTTAATACAGTACTCTTCCCTCAATTAACTGTTATTAAATTGATAGTTTGTGTTACAATAGAGAAGACATTTTACTTGAATCCCTTTCTTTCCTAAATAGATTTCTGCCCAGGATGCCAGAAAGTACAAAATCAAATCTAACAGCAAATCACAGAACTCTTACTAAGGAAGTTGAATGGTGACAAATTCCTTCCTCCTTTCAATTTCCTTCTGATATTCTATGTCATTAACCTTACTATATGTATGTCTATTTTTATAAGCTGCTACAAAGGAAAATATAGTAAGTTTATAAGTCTACTCTGTCCATGGAATTCTCCAGGCGAGAATACTTGAGTGCATAGTCATTCCCTTCTTCAGGGGATGTTCCTCACCCAGGGATTGAACCCGGGCCTCATGCATTGCAAGCAGATTCTTTACCATCTGAGCTACTATCATGTAAGTGTGTAAGTATCATTAATAAAAAGCAAGTTTTCAATTCATCAGTAGAATGTATTTTTTTTGTTTACAGGGTACTTGACTGAATTTCTTATGTGGGCCTCCCTCAGGAGACACTGCACAGCAAGCCACATATGGATCTGATGAGAGTTTTGAAAACAGAGGAAACCTATGATCTATCTAGTCTTAGCAAAAGTGTTTCCTTAGGAGCTGCCCAACACACAAGTCATGGTTGTCCTCTGACAAGAGGGCAGGGCTCCACTTCCCATGCTGTTGACAGGAGTGGCATAGCTTTCTCACTCTCAAACATTCCTGATTGGCCAGGGCTCTACTTTAAGCACTTTAAAGGCAAAGAAGGACCAAAGACACTTACTTCACTGTTGCTTGGGCGTGCCCTGGGATTACAGGACAAGACAGGAAATACTTTGGCCCGAGAAGTGCTTCCGGTGTGCCCAGGCGGGCCAGGCATGAGTTGAGCTGGCGCCACACGGCCAGGGCCCAGTCGACCGTCTTGCACACGGGGTCGCAGGGAGAGGGCACCTGACCTCTGAACTGGAGACAGACAGGAGGAAGACAGCGGCTTGGGTTAGAACAGTGCTCATTGTCCTTTTGTTTCTAACCATTCAAAATTAAAGCTATAAAAATTTAAAACTATAAAACAAAACTGTTGCCAAATCTAGTCTTACCTTCACTGGGGGGTGGGCAGTGAAAGAGGGATTAGATAATAACATAACCTGTGATGTGTGTTAGTGTGAGATACGGATCTGCAGTTTGTTACATCAGATGAAAGGATGCAGATGTGACAGTGCAGTGTGACACCCTGCATGAGGTATCTTACTTGGATGAATTCTTAAGCATCGGTGCTGGCAGAAATCACTTTTCACATATGCATAGAATATCTCACAAGGACTTGTGAATAGTAGGTCTTCAAAAAGGATTTTGAATAAATGAAATAAAAATGACATTAAATATTTTAATATGGATAAGTGATATAAGGCATATTGGAACCTATGGCATGTTCGCTTTGTCTTATTTTTAATTTCCCTAGGAGGAAAGTCTCAGCTAAAATGCTAACCTAAAATGTACACAATTCTGCTAGCATGAAGATATGTTTTCAAATTTTAAAATGTGACAATTTTAAGTACTGTGTAACACACATGGTTGAATGGGAGCAACTCTTTTAGAATTATATCTTATACAAGAGTCCCTTTTGGTACTACAGAGGATTCACAAAAGGACAAAGATTAATATACTATGAAGAGAAACCTCTCGAATATTTAAAAGTAAGAGATAGCAGTTAACTATTTTTATAAGAAACACATTCATGTAAATCTCCACTTTACCAAGGAATTATGATATTAAGACTGAGGATAATATGTGAATGTTTGTATATCCTACATCAAGGGATAGAATTTGGCATAGAAAAAATGCAAGAGTGGTTCAGTGATTCTAGCAGCTTCACTAAAGTGACATTACCTGTCACATGAGGCTTTGGGATCTGTTATAATATCCCATTTTTTTCAAAAGGATCATATTTCCCCCACTTTCTCTTATAGTCTTCCAGTGAAAATGAGATCATGGGCTACAATTAATAGGTGAATATTAATTTCCTTGGCTTTCTCTGGTGGCTCAGATAGTAAAGAATTTGCCCACATGCATGAGGCCCAGGTTCGATCCCTGAGTGGGTAAGATCCCCTGGAGAAGGGAATGGCAACCCACTCCAGTATTCGTGCCTGGAGAATTCCATGGACAGAGGATCCTGGTGGGCTACAGTCCATGGGGTTGCAAAGAGTCAGACACAAGTGAGTGACTAACACTTTCTTTTGCTTTCAATTTCCTACTAAAGAAGGTATGATTATTTTTTATTAAATACTAGAAGCTTTGTCTTCTCCAAAAAATATCTGTTTACTTTGATTCCTGTGAGAAACTGGAAGAGGAAATTTTGATCACATGCCAGTGTGCTTCTAAGCGCCCCCAAAGATTTGGTTCCATCCTGCAGCTACACGATTTCTGTGGTTTTGCAGTTGTCTTTATTCCCACTGTACACCTACCCCAGGAATCCATTTTATTAACCTACGTGAAGTGATTCCTGGTAAATTAAACACATTACCCTTCTTCCCCACTTTCTGTTCCTTACAGCATAACCCACCTGCCCATCCGCAAACACAATGGAGCAAAGCGCAGAGCTTGAATATTAGAACTTTCCTTTCAAAATAAGTAAAATCAATCCTTTTCAAACTATGTTTACCAGAGAGCCGGAAGAGGGAGAGGGTTAGGTAAGATTTCAAGGAAGATTAGCATGGCCCCTTGCGCAAGAAAGACACAAAAATTCATGAAGCATCCCATGCTTTCCTCTTAGACCAGGCACTTTGCTGTGTCGGTGTAGCTTCCTCGTTGATGAAACAATGCAGCCTTCTGGTGAGAAGGGGGAGCTATGCATATTTGAGGAGCAATGGGTACTTGAGAAATCTCTGTATCTCCCTTTCGACTTTACTGTAAACCGAAAACTGCTCTAAAAATAATAAAGTCCTTAAGAAAAATACTGGGATCTTTTGCAGTTCTCTAGGTGAGCTTTTAGCAGTAAGATTTAATTATTAATAGTGATGAAGTTAATGGAAGCATCAGTGATTTGAAAAGCTAACAAAATCCATGACTGTCTTTATCTCACCTTTCTTCCTACTGGCTAAGGTCATACAATAGATGTGCTTTGGTCAAAAGCATATATTTATGATCAGGCAATTGACTTCAGCAGAGCTTGGGGCAGACGATTTCTGATTCAATTAGGAACTTCAGGTACAAACGGAAATCAGCACTAGCAGGGACTGTTCACTGAATTACCAAAGGCATTCCTGCTGCACCCTTCCCCCTCGGCCACCCCCCCACCACTCACCCCCAGCCCTCTATGAATGCATGTACATTCACATGGTCTAACACAACAGACCCAGAGATTTTGTTCAGGAACTTGGTGGAGCACTCTGGTGTTGGGAAGATAGCTCTACCGAAGGTCTATGGCAGAAGGGTGGGCAGTAACCAGTTCTGGTTAATGAACCATTAAGGGAAGTCTTCTGATTCTGGGAGTTTCAGAAAAGATGCTGTCTCCCCTGCTAAGGAGGAGGCAAAAGAAGCCTAAGTTCCCCCTCCGCACAGGCGGCATCCTGCTCCCTACCTGTGAGCAAGCCTGTGTGAGGGTGTGGCGCCTGCAGCCCTGCAGAAGCCAGCAGTCCTGAAGAGAGGCCGGGAGATTCACCCAGACCTGGGACCTGACATCACGAAGGTGTGAATGGACATCAGCAACACCTACTGCAAGGCATCTGGTTATGCAAGGGAAAAAAGCCTCTTTCTGTGTGTGAAGCAGCTAACAGTGGGGTGTCGTATTACCTACAGCTTAACCTCCTCTGCTGATACAATGATGATCCTGTCCTCCAAGTGTGGCCCACTGTGCAGGATTAAACAATACAATCTTGCTAAATAGAGCTCTTTTATTTCAAATCCACCCAGACATTTAGCTACTGGCTTAAGAATATGACATTAGAGAATAATGTGCTCAATTTGGTAAATTAATTTTGTTATTTTGATAGAATGCAAAATATTTACTATGAAAAAAATCACTAAAAGTGATTCTTCTTCTTAAAAATGTGTCAACAGAGATTTCTAATTTTTTTCATAAGACTTTTTAATAGTTACTATAATGCAATGTAACAAATATTAAAACTAGCTTGAGTAGATGGATAATGAAGGCTCCAAAGAAACAGTAGCTTTTCCTTAAGAAGGATGATTAATTTTCTAATCTAGTCTCAGCATTTAAACTCAGGGAGACCCCCTGAGAATGGTTAATTAAAACAGTAAAACCTATCTGCTTTTTTTTGAAGGGGGCCCCCACCACATGGTATGTGAGATATTCATTTCCCAACGAGGATCAAACCTGCATCCCTTGCACTGGAAGCTCAGGAGTCTGAACCCTGAACCATCAGGGACATCTATTTGCTTGTTTTTTTTTTTTTAATTTTTATTATTATTTTTCACTTTACAATACTATATTAGTTTTACCATACATCAACACGAATCTGCCACGGGTGTACACGTGTTCCCAATCCTGAACCCCCTTCCTCCTCCCCTCCCCGTACCATCCCTCTGGGTCATCCCAGTGCACCAGCCCCAAGCATCCTGTATCCTACATCGAACCTAGACTGGCGATTTGTTTCTTATATGATATTATACATGTTTCAATGCCATTCTCCCAAATCATCCCACCCTCTCCCTCTCCCACAGAGTCCAAAAGACTGTTCTATACATCTGTGTCTCTTTTGCTGTTTTGCATACAGGGTTATCGTTAGCATCTTTCTAAATTCCATATATATGCATTAGTATACTGTATTGGTGTTTTTCTTTCTGGCTTACTTCACTCTGTATAATCGGCTCCAGTTTCATCCACCTCATTAGAACTGATTCAAATGTATTCTTTTTAATGGCTGAGTAATACTCCATTGTGTATATGTACCACGGCTTTCTTATCCATTCATCTGCTGATGGACATCTAGGTTGCTTCCATGTTCTGGGTATTATAAACAGTTTGTTTTTAAAAAATACTTAACACAGTATAGGTACTGCTATGAGCTTTACATGCATTATCCTATTTAACCCTTAAAGTGTTGCTCAGTTGTGTCCAACTCTTTATGACCCCATGGACTGCAGTCTGCCAGATTCCTCTGTCCAAAGGATTTTTCCAGGCAAGAATACTGGAATGGGTTGCCAAACCCTCCTCCAGGGGATCTTCCTGACCCAGGGATTGAACCTGAGTCTCCTGCAAACCCACATCTCCTGCAAAGCAGGCAGATGCTTTACTGTCTTAGCCTCTGGGGAAGCTTCACTTGACCCTTTCCTATCCCCAGTTTTTACCTGCCAGAAGCCGCACAGTAGGTGGCAGAGCTCAAGCCCAGGTTGCCTGACAGCAATGCCAGGGAATGTCAAGGACCCTGTCCCAACAATGGGCTGCGTGTGCTCTGTTACCTTACTCACAGCCTTCCTCCTGAGGAACCTCTGCAGCAGCCCCTGCATGGGCTCGCCATCCCAGCGCAGCTGCACCCAGCGGAAATGCTGCTGCACCAGCAAGTCGGAGCCCTGGAGACAGGCCTTGGCGATTGTTCCCATCAGAAAGCAGTTCTCATGAAAGTAGTAGCATTCAGACATTCCGTTTCCTAAAACAAACCAAAGCAGCAGTCCAGTGTCAGAACACCATAGCAGGGAACAAGTCCAAACAAGTGAAGGAAAGACAGCTATGAAGCGTAACGTGCTCCAGGGGACAGAGAGATTAGAAAGCTCTTAAAGCACCTGGCTTCTTGGGGTGGGCTCTCCACTCTTTCTATCTTTACCTTTTTGGAAGGTACAGGGGCTTTCAGTGCTGTGATTTTCCAGAGGTCCCAAAAAGTCCCCCAGTAACTCAGACAATGAAGATTTTTCCAAGTTCTCTAAGATGACGATGATTTTCTTGTTAGCAGGAGATTGTTTCACTGGGATCAGACATGCTGGGGTCAAAACAGAAATTCAGTGATTAAAATGTATCAATGATTAAATGATCAATGATTAAAACATAAAATAACTGAAATGTACAAACTTGCAAAAGTTTACGTGTTACCAAAGATGTGACAAGGCGCTCCTGACATGGCTGGGAAAGTATAAAGACTTTGGGAAACAGTTTGAAATTACTGAATACAGCTGAAGATACCCCCACACAGAACTATCCAACACTAGTTCCTTAACAGATCCCAAATGGAATCAACCCAAATGTCCACCAACAACAGAATAGAAAGGATGTTCCTACAATGGATTTGAAAATGAACAAACTGTAGCTACAAGCAGCCACATGGAAGACTGTCACAAACGGTATATTAAGAAACAAATCACACAAGGATACAAACAATATGACACCATCATTTAGAACTCATGAAACATACACTTTAAAACATGAACATATACTTTAGGAATTCATAGATAGTGAAACTGTTTTTAAAAAGCAAAGAAATGATTACAAAAGCGAGACTAGTGGCTACCTCTAGAAGGAAGGGTTTGTGAACAAGCGTGGGGCATGTGGGCCCATTCTGGAAGCTAGAGATGTTCTATATTGTGACCTGGTCAGTGGTTAAATTATCATTTTATTTTATTCATTGATCTATAAAAATAGGTAGTATGTATTTTATAGATAGATATTTCAGAATACAAAGGGTCAAAATCCTTCAATGAGGATTGAATTCTTTAAATTAATTTTAATAAATTTAATCCTTTAAATTACACACATGTAAAATGTTCATAAAATTATGGAGACAGGACCTCAGAGACAAGCAGATCCCTCCTTTTATTTCATAGATCTCAGAGATGTTAAGGAGATTTGACCAAGGCTTCAGAAACAGTGATAAGGAAGGACCACAATCTGGGTATTGTGATTCTTATTTTACGGGTCCTCACACTAAAGACAGGGGGCCTGAACTGCATAAATGGAGGATTATTATTATATGTATTAGACAAATCAGTAGATAAAATGTAACTGAAAGATTGCCTGGGCACCTGCCAAGCACTCACATGTTGTTAATATGGTAATTGAAATATATCTATAATACTTGCTAGATAGCAATGAATAAAAAATTTATATCACCTTTTAATATTTTAGAAGATTCTACGATGCCCTAGTCTTAGCTAAATTAACCTTGAGAAAAGATCAATTTAGAATACTCAGCAGTGATTTTATCAAGTAATTCCACTTTTCACAAACACTTATGATAGTACATTATACCCATTCCGCCTCCATGTTACTATAGACACAAATGCATTGTCACTTTCAAGAGAACTCCCTGAACACAGTAAATTAATCTCTTCTGAGACTGAAATAACTTTTCTGGATGCTACAAAGCTTTAAAAACTAAAAGACCAGAAACAAAACCAGCTGCCTCTCCATCGAGTCGTCTGTGGGGGTGGGTACGGTAGCATGTGGCATGTGCCACATCCCCCTCAACACGGCTGTTCAATAACGAGTGCTAACACATTCTGTGCTTCTCAGGGTCAAATGTTATTTCAGAACTACATTTATTATGGAAGTATGATGGCTTTACCAGCTCAGCTGGTAAAGAATCCGCCTGCAATGCAGGAGACCTCAGTTCAATTCCTGGGTCAGGAAGATCCCCTGGAGGAGACATGGTAACCCACTCCAGCATTCTTGCATAGGGGCATTCCAGGAACAGAGAAGCCTGGCAGGCTACAGTCCACGGGGTCGCCGAGTTGGACACGACTGAGCCATTAACTACACATGATAAACCTGTAGTTTTTTAAAAAATAATAATGATAAGCTAACAAATCTTTTATACCCAGTGAGTAAAAAAAAAAAAGAGACAGGTTGAATGGCTTATGTATCTGCTTTTCTGTAACTAAGGACTGAAGGTCTCCAATTTTTCCTTGATCTGGATTAAGTGTACAGCTAGTTCTAGTGGCCTTGAAGCTGCTACGTCCAGCTAGAATGTGTCTGCAGGAACACGTAATTTGTTGTTATTTAGTTGCTCAGTCATGCCCAACTCTTTTGTGACCCTGTGACTGTAGCCTATCAGGCTCCTCCGCCCATGGGGTTCTCCAGGCAAGGATACGGGAGTGGGGCTGCCATGGCCTCCTCCAGGTGATCTTCCCGACACAGGGATCAAACCCACATTTCCTGCACTGGCAGGCGGATTCTTTACCACTGAGCCACCAGGGAAGTGCTTGGCTAGTTCTAGTAGCTTTGAAGCTGCGCGTGTAGCTAGGACTTGCCCACAGGAACATGTAACCGCATCTCAACAATGTCTTCCACTGCCCCCTTGCCCTGCGTACTGTGCTAAGCACTATGGCACAGTGCTGCAGGTGGCTGAGTCTAACTGGGGGAATGTGGCATTTAAACTGGACCAATTATGAAGAATGGCATCCTGACAGATCAGAAGAAGACTTTCTAGGTTTAAGAAATGGCACAGGTGGAAGCGACTCCAGGCAGGGCTCAGTCCTTGAAGGGACTGGAACCTCAAACTAAGGTTAGAGTAGTTTCAAGAGTGGCACAAAGGCAAGCCCAAAGCTGACCCAGGCCTCCAGTCAGGATGGGCTGGGAGCTCGGGGGCACAGACACATCAGTGGGGTGGAACCCAGGAGCCCCATCTGTGGGCAGCAGGGTGCAGGCAGTGCCCTCACTGTGCGCCACACTCCGCAGTCGCCTGGGCTCCATCCTCAGAGGCCGTGACGCGGTCGGTCAGTGCTGGGCCTGGGGCACTGGCGTTTCATGTGCAGCCTGCATGAAACGGGTTGAAATGAAGTCTCAGAACCCAGCCACAGATGAAAAGCGGGAGGCCCGGGATGTCATGCTGAAAGGGAGAAACTACCAGCTCTGGGAATCAGTGGAAGTCTTTAAGGGCAGGGAGAAACACGATTTGGTTCCTCCTGTGAGATCTTGCTCTGGTGAGTAAAACTGATGGGAGAGTAAAGAAACAACAGAACACACCTACAGCCTCTTACCGCTGAGGTGAGGAAGGGGGGTAACGGGAGCCTGCTCCAGGGCCAAGGCTCAGAACAAAAGGGTATTCTGAGATGAATCAGCCAACGCTCAGTGGAAAAGACCCCGATGCTGGGAAAGACTGAGGGCAAGAGGAGAAGGGGGTGACAGGATGAGATGGTTGGATGGCAGCACCAACTCAGTGGACATGAGTCTGAGTAAACTCTGGGAGACAGGGAAGGACAGGGAAGCCTGGCATCCTGCAGTTATGTGGCTGCAAAGAGCTGGACATGACAGTGACTGAACAGTAACAAAGCTCAGTGGTTGACTCTCTTGAGAGAGGGGCAGAGAGGGAGTATCAGAGGCAACTCAGAAGTTCTCACTGGAGGAGCAGGCATGCAGTGAATGAAGGCAGAGAGCACATGAGCGGGAGCACACTTGAGACAGTGGTGATGGGCTACGTCTCAAGCCTAAGATTCTGATAAGTGAGGCATCTCTCCTGAGATGTCCAGCAGGGGCTGGACCAGAAGGAGGGAGGCAGCAAGGAAGGATTCAAGCTGGAGATAAATGAGTTTACAGGATTGTAGGAGATCTCCTGGAAAAAGACGCCAACTCATTCTCCCGGGTCCACAAGCAAGGACTGTGTTTATAGTGAGTGATTCAATTTATCCCATATTTAATGCACGGCTTGTGCCCTAGACCAAAGGTACATGGGGTACTGTTCGTAACAGTAGGGTTGAGTTTCCACCTCAATTTTGTTGATATCAGTCTCTCCTAAGGTATTGATCCCAGGTCAAATAGACTGAGTTGTTTTTGGTGAAAAGCTTTGTCTTCAACACTCCTGGCTGCATATGTTCAATTTTCCCTACTTCTCTATCTGACCAGTTAAGTTCCACATCCTAAAACAAGTTCGTCCAAATGTAAATTTCACTTTAGTTGTGAAATAGCATGTCTAGTTCAAGTTATTTAACATGGATTCATTTCTATAATATTAACCAGCCACAGAAGCAAAAACTCATCACACCTTTGGGTCTGAAGGATTATTCAGTTTTTGATCAGGGTTTATGGAGACACAAAGATGGCTACTCATGCCATGTTCTATCTGGAGATTTCTTCTGGCCTGTTGTGGGAAAGCTGACCATTTAAATTCTCTTTGTCCTCTACTAATTCAAAATCCCATTTCTGAAACTAATCTCTTTTTGTCCTTCTTTCTTCTAACTTTGTAGGTGTATCATCTCTGCTCCTCCTCAGAGATCAGTAATCTTAATCAGATATCTCCTTGGCTAGGCTCAGGGCTATAGTTCAGTTTTGCACACTCTTGTATGCCAAATTCTGGATAGCTAAGTTCTAGAGCAAGACTCATTGGTTTAAAAATAACATATCACATTTATAGTTAAACCCAAATTACTTCATGTCTAAGGTGAGGCCAAGTCCACACTCTCCTCTTTGGGGATGGACATGGCCCATCTTTTACACCGTCCATTTAATACAAGGTTCTGTGGGGATGATGCTGAGTCCAGATGAGAAGCAAGGGAAAAGTCTGCAAAGAGCCTCTAGCTATGTAGGGTCCAAAGAGGAAATCTCATTTATGTAGACTTCAATTACATATGATATTATTATAGTAATTCCATCTTTATTTCTTTGGAAGTGGAAAGTTTTCTCAGGAATTCTAAGCATTGTTTTAAAATACCAATCGAGTGTTTAATTTTCTTTTCTTACTATTACTGTCACATGTAATTTTAAAAAGTATCTGTCTTGTTAACCTAACTCAATACCTTATACTGAGGAGAAATTTGACCCAATTCTAATACATGTTCACACCCTCCTTACCAAATAACTGAGTCATGTGACATGACAGTTTCTCACAAAAGCCAATACGAGAAGGAAGATGTTATTTTAAAATGAACAAAATGTCTATTGCAGGTATAAGTGCTATGTCATTCTTCCTGAACTGATCTTCTGTTCTACATTCCTTTCTTCATTGGCACCACTTCAGAATCCACAGAAGTTTTAGATTCTTAAAACTAATCATTTTTTAAAACCTGCTACTCTTCCTTCTTGCATTTTGTTGCTCATACACTTCTTTTATTCATTCTGTCTTTTCACTGGCTTTCTTCTACAGAGTCATAGAGAGGAACATATATGGAAATGTATGTGCTGTGCCCATTGGAAGAGGAAAGCTCAACATCCTTACCCCTCAGCTAAATCTACGGTGTTTAAACCTTTTTTTTTTTTTTTTTTTGAGAAAATAAGGTTAAAAACTAGGAATAAGTTTAGAACACCTTATGAATCAGTACATTCCTCATATGGCAGTCATGTTATTCAATCAATTTACTTTCTTGGTTAAAAAGGGAGCGACTAGGGGATAGATATTTTCTGTCCCATTAGTATTCTAAAAGCTTAAGTAGAATAGCCTTGAAGCTCCTTTTCTCTAACCCAGATCTCTGCCTTCTCTCCTCTATCCTTTTCCATCACCCTTTCTTTCACCACAAAGAAAATTCCCTGCTGGGGGCTTTCTGCACTATACTCAGTGACGCCACACTATCCGCAGACCCTTCCCTCTGGCTCACTTGCGATCCCCTGGCACTGCCTCCAGGAGCTTCTGGTGTCCCCATCTACTCAAAATGTCCCTTCTTCATCATCTCCTCACTGTCCACCTGTCAAGAGCAGTGAGTCCTACTGCCGTGAAAGTGACGGTGACAACGGATGGAGTTTCTGAAGCTGAGGACAGACAGCAGTGAGGCAAAGACCTGAAACCAGACTGCAATGTTCCTGACTTGACACGGAGAGATCGCCAGTGTCTACTCTGGTGACGCTAGAGTATAACAGTAGGAAATTGTCATGCTGCCCCTACTGGTACACTCTAGCGTCACCAGAATAGACACTGGAGGTCTCTGCGTGTTAAGGCAGGAACACTGCAGTCTGGCTTCAGGTCTTTGCCTCGCTGCTGTCCGTCCTCAGCTTCGGAAACTCCATCCATTGTCACCATAGTAGGAAACTGTCATGAGCAGCTTTACAATTTAGGGTGAGCCCTCTGGAAGCCTGCAGAGGGCTTCAGAAAGGAGTGAGAGCAGAAGAGCAAGCAGGGTTAGTGCCACAGTCCCTTGAACAAGAGATGACAGGTGGCAGGGGGACTGGAGAGCAGGAGGTGGAGATGAGATATGGGAAGCAGATTCAAAAGGAATGAGGAATGACTAGATGTGAGGAAGAAGGCAAATGAGGAGCCTACAACATGCTCTGCTTGCGAACTTGGGTAACTGCATTCAAGGTCTTAGCAGGTAGAAGTCTTGTGTTTGTGTCTTATTTGTGCTATTAAAAAAAAAGAGGATATTTGATACTTGTAAATTATTGAGCCAAATACAGAATAAAAATCCTTTAATACTTGGAGATGCTATACTATTTCCTATAAGAAAGTAGATTTTTGGACTCAGTCTATCATTTGAAAGCCTTTTTGAAATCCAATTCATTCTGTTTCTATGCCTTGTCATCAAGTACTGCCTCAACAACTCCTACACTCTTTTTTCCTTCTAGCTCCACTGTAAGCAAGTTCTTCTACTTGCTGACAACTAAGTATGATTAACATTCCATTTGTCTTTGCCTATTTCTTATATCAGGAGATTCAGCCACTCACTCAACAAGCAATTATTGGCAATCAGTGTGCAAAGTGAAATAGAAGAAAAAGCTACATAACTAGCCTTCAAGGAGCGCATACTGTGTGTGTGGGGTGAACGTAAAAGCCCAAATAAGCCTCACTGCCTTGACTACAGTTGGGTGGGAGAGAGGTAAACAAAGCTTCCTGCTCTTCATCAGAGGTAGCTGTCATATCTGGAGAGATCAGACAAGCCTTTATTTGGGGTGTCCTCAGTGTATTTAAAACAGGGACTGCCATGTCTTATTTTAACTAGTCATGTACAACCTGCCATGTGGTAGTCATGGTATGTGTGTGTGTAGGGGGGTGGGGGAAACAAAAGTTTGTGTGTTAATCTAGATGAAATTTCAGAGTAATTCTAGATGAAAGCTGATAAACAAAGATGTGGAGAGTAGAAAAGCAAAGGACATGTGAGGAAGAAATACTATATTCTGCTGGAGCTTAGATATCTATTTTTTAAAAGAGTCAAGATATTCCAAAGAAGATGTACAAATGGCCAACAGGTACATGAAAACAGGCTCAGCATCACTAACCATCTGGGAAATGCACCAATCCACATCAATCAAAAGCACAAAGAGATATCACTTAACAACTGTTAGAAAGGCTATCACTAAACAGAGTTCACAAATGGTAATGTATAGAAAAGGGAACGCTTGGGCACTGTTGGTGGGAATATAAACTGGTGCAGCCACTATGGAAAACAGTATGGAGGGTCCTCAAAAACTAAAACACAGAAGTAGCATATGATCCAGCAATATCACTTCTGGGCATATCTCCCCAGGGAATGAAATCAGGATCTTGAAGCGATATCTGTATACCTGTGTCCATCACAGCATTATTCACAAGAGACAAAATATGGAAACAATCTAACCATCTATCAAGAGCTGAATGAATAACAAAAATGTGGCGTACATAAACATTAGGATATGATTCAGCCATGAGAAAGAAAAAGAGATCCTGCTGTCTACGACAACATGGATGGACCTTGAGAGCATTATGTTAGGGGAGGTAAATCAGAGAGAGTAAAACAAATACTGCATGATATTACTTGTATGTGGAATCTAAACATGCCAAACTGATGAAACCAAGTAGAATGGAGGTTGTCAAAGTCTGGACGGTGAGGGAAATGAGATACCAGTCAAAGGATACAAACTTTCAGTTGTAAGATTTGAATAAGTTTGGGGGGAGGTTAATACTGTATTTATTATATACTTGAAAATTGCTGAGAGAGTAAACAGTAAATGTTCTCACTGCAAGAAAGAAATGGTAATTATATGAGGTGATGGAAATTCTAGCTAATGATACAGTGGTAATCGTTTTGTAATATGTGGGTATCATATCAACACACTGTATGCCTTGCACTTACTGTTATATCTCAAAAAAATTAAAAAGGTCAAACAAACACATTAAGTGGAACAATGTCCTAGAATGGAAGACCAAGTGGCACTGACTTCGTTCGGTGGGTGATGGAAGAATGGACAGGAATCACAAAGAGCTTCTAATCAGGGGTCTGGGGGTCTGTGAAGGCTGTTCAGGGAGGAGAAGAGGAAGGCAGAACAGCCACTTACAGGCGAGTAGACAAGGCCGAGAAAAGGAGGCATGAAGTAGGATGGCACTGACGGGGACGGAGGAAAAGGCACACTGGGCCCACTTGGCAGGACATGACCGTGGACTGGCTGTGCGCCAGGAGTGAGTGCTCCGTGACTCAGAGGACCTGGGGGGTTCTAGATGGTCTTAGCACAGCTTTAAAAATTAAGATAGTTGAAAACACTGAAGAACAAACTTCCAAATTTTCACAGAAAAACTTGGGTTTCTTGCTTCTTCCTGCAAGTCACAAAACCCACAAAACTGCATCTCCACTCAGCCGCTTAGAACTGAGAGCTGCTGTTCTCATGGAGATAGAAACAGGCTTCCCTCCCTCCTGCCCCCACCAGCCTCCTGCTGCTGCTGCTAAGTCGCTTCAGTCATGTCCGACTCTGTGCAACCCCATAGAGGGCAGCCTACCAGGCTCCCCGATCCCTGGGATTCTCCAGGCAAGAATACTGGAGTAGGTTGCCATTTCCTTCTCCAATGCATGAAAGTGAAAAGTGAAAGTGAAGTCGTTTCGCTCAGTCGTGTCCGACTCTTAGCGACCCCATGGACTGCAGCCCACCAGGCTCCTCCGTCCATGGGATTTTCCAGGCAAGAGTACGGGGGTGCTCCACCCCTTTATGTAGCTTTACAGCACTTGTGGGCATTTAGGTTTTCAGGTCTGCCAACACAACCTGAGTTCCAAGTGTGGGGGCCAAGAGACTCACAAATTAGGAAGAAGAGTTATTTTTAGGAAGGTGTTCCTCAGAGATTTAGAAACCCTGAGCTGGTCACCTTAGCATCCTTCTTGACCTAACTCCTAACTCACTGTTTTCAGCTTTTTTTTTTTTTTTAGCTAAGCTTAGAGCAAAGTTCAGTCTAATTATTGTTTACCTTGATAGGACAAGACACACAATGTTTTAACGTCTTTCTCTGAAATGAAGAAAGACTGAATACTGAAAAATGTAGGGGGCTTTTGCTATAAAACTAAGGGAGGGAAATGGGGGCACAGATGAGTTTTTGAGGAGCAGCAGCAGCAGGCAGTGATTCAGCTCAGGTTCAGGATTCTGACTGCTTGGTTTAAGTCTGCACTGCTGTGTCCTCGCTGCGGCATCCATGGGCCAGCACTTAGCCTCTTGTCTCAAGTGTTTATAAACCAGGGACGTTAGAATAGGGCTTAAGTGTGTTAGTCACTCAGTTGTGTTTGACTCTATATGACCCCATGGACTGTAGCCTGCCAGGCTCCTCTATCCATGGACTGCTCCAGGCAAGAATACTGGAGTGGGTTGCCATTCCCCTCTCCAGGGGATCTTCCTGACCCAGGATTGAATCTGGGTCTCCAGCATTGCAGGCAGATTCTTGACTGTCTGAGCTACCACAGAAGCCCCAAATAGGGCTTACCAGAGACAAAGCTTAAAAATCATTAGCTTTTATCAGTATTGTCAGAGAAAACAGTTTTCTGTCACTTACTCTCACTACTTCCTGGCAAAGAGTTGCCTGAGTACTACGGCAACATTCAGATTCTGGTGGGAGTTTTCCTATCCTCAGAATGTGCTTCTATGTCTGTGGACTCCTCAGTCTGTCTCTAAATTGCCTCTTAATCATATTTCTTGGCTTAGGAACTCCTGGTAGTTTCCATCTTCCTCAGTCTGGTCACCAGCTACAAGATATCTCCCTTGATCACAGGCCCAAAGATGAGACTCGCCCCTTCCCCTAAAGAAGAGACTGAATTTTTACTTTATTGCATCCTAACTCAGCTCACAGCCACCTCTCTCCTTCACCCCATCCCCAGGTTCTCTGAGGTTGTGAGCCCACAGAGACCAGGGGCTGCTCCATTTCAGTTCTGTTTCACTTGTCATTTATACTCTACAGGGTTATACTAACTCTGCCTGTGCTGAAGATGGGGGTGTTAAGCTCTGGAGCCTAAGATGGGAAATTCATGAAAATGCTGCATTAATTAATATGTTTAAATCATGGTTCTGCCACTGTGTAGTTGTGGCAAGTTACTGAGCTCTTTATGCCTGTTTCCTCACCTTTGAAATGGAGATAAGCCCCAACTCAAGGGGCTTCCCTGGTGGTCCAGTGGTTGAGAGTCCAGCTGCCCGTGCAGGAGACATGGGTTTGATCTCTGGCCAGGGAAGATCCCACATGCCATGAGGCAACTAAGCCTGTGTACCACCACTACTGAAGCCTGGGCACCCGAGAGACTGGGAGCTACAAGAGAAGCCACCACAGTGAGAAGCCCTCACACTGCAACTATTTACAGCCTGCACGCAGCAATGAAGACCCAGCACGGCCAAAGATAAGTAAATGGCCTCTACGGGAAAAAGTACTAAAAAAGAAGAGGGTGGACCCATGTATACGTATAACAGATTCACTTTGCTATACACCTGAAGCTAACACAACATTGTAAATCAACTATAATTCCAGTAAAAAAAAAAATTTTTTAATGCTGGTGCCCATTCCACACTTGACAAATTAAACAAGAATCTCTCAGAGTGGGGGAAGAAAACCCAACTTGCACAGGGTTGTTGTGGAGACTGTGTGCTCAGTCACTTAGTCACGTCTGCCTCTTTGCAACCCTTTGGACTGTAGCCCGCCAGGCTCTTCTGTCCATGGAATTTTCCAGGCAAGAATACTGGAGCAGGTTGTCATTTCCTATTCCAGGGGATCTTCCAGATCTAGGGATTGAACCCATGTCACATTACAGGAGGATTCTTTACTGCTGAGCCACCGGGGAAGTCCAAATGAGTTAATTAATGCATGGCTGGTGTTTAGCAAAGTGCTGGTCAGTGGCATACTAAGAATGAAGTGGAGAAAGCAGAGCACCCCAGGTGCAATGATAAGGGGTGCTTTGCTGTACAGAATTTATGAATAATAAAATTTACTAAAAATCAATCACTTATTACCACTGTGCACTTAATTCAAAACTGCACCAATGAAACAACAGTCTCACTAAGGTGGACTGCCCCACCCACTGATCCCCTCCTTTGGTATCCTCTACTGCCAATTATATATTACACTTCAAACAGACAATTTATAAACAGAATACAGGATGTAGAACAGATGGAATGATACGTACATAAATGTCTTTTTACAAGTGTCACCAGGGTTCTCAGTTTTCATCCCATAGCTGTGGCATAATTGAACAGTCTATTTAAATTTATCTCCAAGCACAACATTTTTTCCTTGCAATGGATTAATTGACAAAACATGACTTTTGGTTATCACAATTCAGTTAGCTGAGATGGTCTTACCGCTACTGATGAACAGATCTACTAGCTGTTCCTTGGAGAAATCAGCATCCACTTCGGCTCTCACTATTTCACAGGGGAATCCTGCAGCCATTTGTCTGTGCTGTGATAAGAAGAGTGTGGTTATTTCTGAACTCCTTCGTATTTTCAAAGAAAAGGAGAGGGTATGTGGTTAACCCATACCTTCAGGCAGAGTGCAAGCTGATGGGCGATGTAGTCTTGCAAGCTCCCTTCTGGGCCATGGAAAATGACATTGTGATATTGCTCGACCTATTAATAAACCAAGAGAAGATCTTGGTAAAAATATTAGAGAGAAGATAAATATTAAATTACTGGCTTATTTACATGGTTGTAGAATGTCCTTTCTGATTGTTTTCTGCCTTTCAAAAGGTTAAAAGTATTTTTCTAGGGATTGGCTTCATTCACTGGACATATGGTCTTTCATTTTAATGTGAACACTGACAAACATAGTATTTTACATTTTACACAGTTGCTGCTGCTAAGTCACTTCAGTCGTGTCTGACTCTGTGCGACCCCAGAGACGGCAGCCCACCAGGCTCCCCTGTCCCTGGGATTCTCCAGGCAAAAACACTGGAGTGGGTTGCCATTTCCTTCTCCAATGCATGAAAGGGAAAAGTGAAAGTGAAGTCACTCAGTCATGTCCAACTCTTCATGACCCCATGGACTGCAGCCCACCAGGCTCCTCCATCCATGGGATTTTCCAGGCAAGAGTACTGGAGTGGGATGCCATCGCCTTCTCCGAATTTTACAGTATTTACATGTTTATAGCCAGAGAGGGCCTTTTTTGAAAAAGTATACTCCTTTCTTTCCTCCATTTTCTACACTGAGGTTCAGTATACTACCTGGGAACACAGTTCCTAGTGTATTTTGTCCCTTATAGATATTCTGTAATTTTTTTAAAAATTATTATCCTTTAACAGATGCTCTTTAGCTCAGATTTTCCCAATGCTTATTTTACTTTTCAGAGGTTAAAATAGCAGTGAATGTTTTTTCAGGAAATTTTGGGCAACACAAAGAAAAATAAAGCAGCAGAACAGAAATCACCAAGCAACCACTATAATATGGTTCACGCTTCCTTCCAGTTTTCTTCTCTGCACAGTTGATACGCATGTATTTGGTTTTTAAGCATACAGGAGTGCCATTTTTTACACCTATTATATATCAGAGAATACCTTTGTGTTGACTTTTTACATAAAGGACATCTTCATGAGGATAAAATACTTGGATCAACTCTCTGTACGATCCCACTCTTCGAAGCACTGAATTCCAGAAATCTAGGTAGTCTGGCTGATCACTTTTCCTTCCTTCCTGGAAGACTATATGATTTTAAAAACTCTTTATCCTCATGTATAAAAACATCTCTTCTAAAAACAGGTGGAGATGTAGTGGGTGTTAAGATGGAAAGTCAAGGAATGATGTTTTATGCAGGACAAGGGCAATGATGTTTGGAGTGAAATTGAGGTAGAGATCAGCCTCCCACACCCGGATGATCCAGCGCTGTGCTCCCAGGCTGGGGAGGTTTCTTCCTAGAAAGGTGTGGCAGAAAAGGGCCCACATAGGTGAAGCACTAACCTAACCAGCACCCTTGACGAAGTTCATATGAGGATTGAGCCACTCAGACTTAGAAAAGTGTTAAGACACGACAGGGTCTTGTCTCTCTTCTTAATCTGCAACGGGACAATGTAAGGACATGGATGTGTATCTGTGAGCTGTTGTTGCTCTGCTGTGCTCTGATCAGTTTGTCTCTTTTATATAACAGGGAAGGTCACAGCCTAGAGGGTGACTGGAGTGGACATTCGTGAAGACGGTGCCTATGCCCCTGGCTCCTTACAGGAAAAGGCAGATTCTGAGATATGAAAGGGAGGCTTGAGGGAAAGCCCTTAGCATGAGAGGGAAAGGAACTCCTTCCTTACCTGGGGCCTTTAAGATCTGAGCTTTGGCCTCCTAGGAGACCCTGGCGTGTTTGGATGAACTCCTAGGAAGGGAAGGGAAACCAGGCTTGACCACTAGGTGTCAGACAATGGGCTAAGGGAGGAAGTGATCCTAAAGGGGCCCCTTGATGTTGCACTGGGGACTGAGTTTCAGGCTCTGAAAGACAGTCTACCTGGTAGCCACCAGTTATTTCATCTTAAATATTATTCCACCACTGCTAAGCCTTCAATAAAAAGGGAAGAGTTGGATTCACAGTGGGGGTAGGGCAGCAACAGAGAGACTAGCATGTCTGGAAGAAAAATGACAGTGGCTGCAGCTGCCTGACAAACATCAGGATCCTAAAACAGAGGTTGAGCTCAGCAGCAACTGGCCTGAGTGTTTTCTGTGGAACTGGGAATCTGAAAAACAAGCAGTGGTAAAGGTGCCAGCCAGGACCAAGACTGGGACAGGGCCTCCCTCAGAGACACAGGAGAGAGAATATCCTAGAAAGTTCAGTTGAGGTTCTGCTTCTAGGTAGTGAGGCTGTGGCACCACAAGACTTCAGGGGTAAGCTTTTATTAAAGAAAAATTATTATAGCACAGTCTGTTCTCATTTGTACCTATGTGATAGGGAAGCTTGGGGATACATAGATTGTTCTAGTCATTAAAAAAATGTTGCCCATTGCCCAGATTTATCTAGTTATGGTCTCTTTCTCCCAATTTTAAATGAAATAGGGTAAATCCTTTGGACATGTGCAAACCTTTTTCAGCTTGGAAATTTTTTCTTCCATTATGCTTTAGTTAACTTCTCCTCTTCTAGTTCTAAGGCACACCTGTAAGGCTTAAGTTCCCTTGCTGTGCTCTGTGAGGACACCTGTCCCTTCATCATTACCCTAACTCTGTCCTTCTCGTCTACCCTCACAACCCTGAATGGAGCTTTCACTTACCACCTCCGTTCTGCTCTTTATGATCTCAAGTACAATTTCAATGAGGCCATTGCATTTTGGGTTGTTCTTTGATGAGCTCCTTGCCTCATCCATCTGCTTTCCAGCCCTTTTCCTTTTCATCTTATCCTGCCCTCTACCATAGCTTTCTTGCCCTGCTTTCACAATCTATCTCCTTGCATCCTCTAGAGAATGAACATAATCTCCCAAAGTTCTTTGTTCTTTTTTTTAAAGTTATTTTTAAGCTGTGTTCTTCTGAGTTTGCAGGAAGGTTTTGTTCTTTTCCGCAGTATTCTTCCACAGTATAATGTTAAGTTGTCATGGGTATTTATCTACTGTGAAGCAACAGGAAGAATTCTGCAGTAAAGCAGGATGTGTGGACCATTACTGATTTCACTCACTGTCCACTGATTTTCCAGCTGAATTAGGTCACTAGATGGATGGCAGGCTGGTGTCTATAATTTCTAGTTAAACTCCAGGATCCAGCTCTGGCTGCAGTGGACTAAGGTCCTGCTGTTTCCCTTGGGGGACAAGTGCATGAGCTGAACTGCAGACTCGAGAAGCAGGATGCTCCTGTACCCAGCCCATTGAGAGGGCAGATACAATATACTTCCCGATGCAGCACAGTCTCATCAAAGCCCGTGATCTCTGCTCAGGGATTTCTAGGATCCAACCTCTGCAGAGCTGTGGAAGGACCTGTGCTGACAGGCGGTGGAGCAAAGTATCATGGTGCTGTCCAAAGCAGAAGCAGTAAAGGATGTATGCTCAGTTTCCTAACTGCTAGTTGAGTTCAGTTCAGTCGCTCAGTCATGTCCGACTCTTTGCGACTCCATGAATTGCAGCACACCAGGCCTCCCTGTCCATCAACAACTCCCAGAGTTCAGTCAGACTCGTGTCCATCGAGTCAGTGATGCCATCCAGCCATCTCATCCTCTGTCATCCCCTTCTCCTCCTGACCCCAATCCCTCCAAGCATCAGAGTCTTTTCCAATGAGTCAACTCTTCGCATGAGGTGGCCAAAGTACTGGAGTTTCAGCTTTAGCATCATTCCTTCCAAAGAAATCCCAGGGTTGATCTCCTTCAGAATGGACTGGTTGGATCTCCTTGCAGTCCAAGGGACTTTCAAGAGTCTTCTCCAACACCACAGTTCAAAAGCATCAATTCTTCAGCACTCAGCCTTCTTCACAGTCCAACTCTCACATCCATACATGACCACAGGAAAAACCATAGCCTTGACTAGATGGACATTAGTCAGCAAATTTCTGTGCTTTTCAATATGCTATCTAGGTTGGTCATAACTTTTCTTCCAAGGAGTAAGTGTCTTTTAATTTCATGGCTGCAGTCACCATCTGCAGTGATTTTGGAGCCCTCCCAAATAAAGTCTGACACTGTTTCCACTGTTTCTCCATCTATTTCCCATGGAGTGATGGGACCGGATGCCATGATCTTTGTTTTCTGAATGTTGAGCTTTAAGCCAACTTTTTCACTCTCCTCTTTCACTGTCATCAAGAGGCTTTTGAGTTCATCTTCACTTTCTGCCATAAGGGTGGTGTCATCTGCATATCTGAGGTTATTGATATTTCTCCCAGAAATCTTGATTCCAGCTGTGCTTCTTCCAGCCCAGTGTTTCTCATGAGGTACTCTGCATATAAGATAAATAAGCAGGGTGACAATATACAGCCTTGACGTACTCCTTTTCGTATTTGGAACCAGTCTGTTGTTCCATGTCCAGTTCTAACTGCTGCTTCCTGACCTGCATATAGGTTTCTCAAGAGGCAGGTCAGTGGTCGAGTATTTCCATTTCTTGAAGAATTTTCCACAGTTTATTGTGATCCACACAGTCAAAGGCTTTGGCATAGTCAATAAAACAGAAATACACGTTTTTCTGGAACTCTCTTGCTTTTTCCATGATCCAGCGGATGTTGGCAATTTGATCGCTGGTTCCTCTGCCTTTTCTAAAACCAGCTTGAACATCTGAAAGTTCATGGTTCACGTATTGCTGAAGCCTGGCTTGGAGAATTTTGAGCATCACTTTACTAGCATGTGAGATGAGTGCAATTGTGCGGTGGTTTGAGCATTCTTTGGCATTGCCTTTCTTTGGAATTGGAATGAAAAGTGACCTTTTCCAGTCCTGTGGCCACTGCTGAGTTTTCCAAATTTGGTGGCATATTGAGTTCAGCACTTTCCCAGCATCATCTTTCAGGATTTGAAACAGCTCAACTGGAATTCCATCACCTCTACTAGCTTTGTTCGTAGTGATGCTTTCTAAGGCCCACTTGACTTCACATTCCAAGATGTCTGGCTCTAGATTAGTGATCACATCATCATGATTATCTGGGTCATGAAGATCTTTTTGTACAGTTCTTCTTAATATCTTCTGCTTCTGTTAGGTCCAGACCATTTCTGTCCTTTATCGAGCCCATCTTTGCATGAAATGTTCCCTTGGTATCTCTAATTTTCTTGAAGAGATCTCTAGTCTTTCCCATTCTGTTCTTTTCCTCTATTTCTTTGCATTGATCGCTGAAGAAGGCTTTCTTATCTCTTCTTGCTATTCTTTGGAACTCTGCATTCAGATGCTTAAAGCTTTCCTTTTCTCCTTGGCTTTTTGCTTCTCTTCTTTTCACAGCTATTTGTAAGGCTTCCCCAGGCAGCCATTTTGCTTTTTTGCATTTCTTTTCCATGGGGATGGTCTTGATCCCTGTCTCCTATATAATGTCACAAACCTCATTCCATAGTTCATCAGGCACTCTATCTATTAGATCTAGGCCCTTAAATCTATTTCTCACTTCCACTGTATAATCATAAGGAATTTGATTTAGGTCATACCTGAATGGTCTAGCGATTTTCCCTGCTTTCTTCAATTTAAGTCTGAATTTGGTAATAAGGAGTTCATGATCTGAGCCACAGTCAGCTCCTGGTCTTGTTTTTGTTGACTGTATAGAGCTTCTCCATCTTTAGCTGCTAAGAATATAATCAATCTGATTTCAGTGTTGACCATCTGGTGATGTAAATCTTCCTTTTTTGAATCATTATTAAAGATGAATAAGAGAAAGATAACAATATTTTCCTATCTCATCTCAGGTAGGCCTCAAATAAATAAAGCTGACAATCTGTTGCTCAAGTTAGTGAACAATTTTTCTAGATTCTTGCCCAAGGAAGACCTCAATTCTGTTTTTCTCTGTTACCATGAAGCTTTATCCCCTTTTAAAAGTACTTTAGTGGGAAATTGTGTGTTAGGTGCTGCTTGCCAGATGCAATTTTAAAGCAGAAATCTTGAGCTCTCCAAATTAATCCCAAATTGCAATGAATTGCTGGGTAGAAATTCTCTGACCAAGAATGGATAGTTTCACACTAGTGAATCACGTACAGATTTTCAAGGTTTACTGAACACTCTGTGCTGTGCGCTGCACTTAGTCGCTCAGTTGTGTCTGACTCTTTGTGACCCCATGGACTGTAGTCTGCCAGGCTCCTCTGTCCATAGTCATTCTCCTGGCAAGAATACTGGAGTGGGTTGTCACGTCCCTCCCTCCTCCTCCTCGATCTTTCCAACCCAGGATCGAACCCAGGTCTCCCACATTGCAGGCAGATTCTTTACCAGCTGAGCCACCAGGGAAGCCCAAGAATACTGGAGTGGGTAGTCTATCTCTTCTCCAGCAGATGTTCTAGACCCAGGAATCAAACCAGGGCTCCTGCATTGCAGGCGAATTCTTTACCGGCTAAACTACCAGGGAAGTCCACTGAGATTTTCAACTAGCACTGAGATTTTCAACTAACACTGCTATTTAATCTTGTCTCACTTTTCAAAACAAGTTTAGCCATCCTGTCAAACTGCCTGTATTTTCTTAAGATTGACTTTGAAGTCATGTAACAACAAGAGACCCAACTTCACAGATAAGCTGTCTTCAATTCCAGCACCTCATTTATTCTCAGGTTGTTGGTTCTCAGGAAAGGCAGAAAAATTTTTACGGAAAGGCAGAAAAATTTTTACTGAAAGGCCATTCACTAGTAGTAAGCATGTCTATTCATAGTCTTACATCCTTTCTAGAATATAAATAAGTAAATTCAATAAGTAAATCAAGGTAAAAGACTTCTAGATCATTGAGACATTCTAATGCAAGCATCCTATTAGTAGGTTTCTACTTATTTCAGGTATTATCAATTGTTTTGTGAATGATATTTTGTTCTAGCTCATCAAATGATACAGTTGTGTTGGTTACCATTTAAGAGCTGAACAAAAAAATTGATTATGGAAGCCTCTTGCTATATTAAAACTGGTGAAAACATGCAAAGCTATGCCAAGAAAACATATTTATTTGTTTTAGAGTTACCATATTATTTCTCCAAATAGCAAGGCCTGAGGTTTAAAAAATATACATCCTCCATGCTTCCAGCAGAGGGCAGCTCTAAAGATAGACAGATAGGTAGACAGGAAGGTAAACAGATTGGGGGAGGCGGGGGGTAGTAAATATTTTAACTGTCTTGAAAGGAGATCTGCTTTTTGAAACCCAGCTTCTAAAAGGTGAATTGTAGTCCCCAGATTTATCTTCTAAGTGCATGCTTACAGTGTGACATTTCTGCTTATTAGTAAAGGGACACAGGGCTTGTTATCACAATTGGTACCAATCCCTTTTATTCTTGTGTCTTCAGAGCCTATTCAGGAAGCTCTCATCACATGTCAATTAGTGCTTTGTGTGGCAAATGAATTCTGGATAAATGGAGACAATGACCTCCACAAAGCCCCATCTATCCCTTTATCTTTTTTTTCCCTCCACAGTGTTTTTCTGCAGAATGGAGTTTACCAGAGGAGCTGTAGTCCTGTTATAGCCAATGTGGGACCTGCAATGTGTTTTCAGACTTGTGGCATTATTTTAAAGCAATCAACTTCAACGTCTGGTCAGAGTTTCACTTGTCTGAGGAAAAGCTTCTACTACCTGAGACAGTTTTAGGCCAAGCTGTGCTGAGATGCTGAACTCAAAAAGAACGAAAAATAAAAGGTCTTTACGGAGCTAATGAAACTGGGATGGCTATAGGTTAAAGGGTCATGCTTTATAGCTAAGACTTTCATTACAACCTCTCCGAAAACTTAATTTTAAACAACTAATTTATATATGACTTCAGAGCCACACAGAATACGGTTACTGTCAACTTACTCATGTAAAATTCCCCCAAACAATACTGAAACATTCAGCATCAGGCATAACCAAAGCTGGGGGTCTTTCACGCTACTGTTTTTAGGCATTTGCTGAGGTCTCTCTTTATAGAATAGGTATAAAGAATAATGGAATTCAAGAGAAATTACAGTTCACATATAGAGAGACACCCACACTATGTGCTCTCAAAAATGAGCTTCAGTTCAGTTCAGTTCAGTCACTCAGTTGTGTCTGACTCTTTGTGACCCCATGGACTGCAGCACGCCAGGCTTCTCTGTGCATCACCAGTCTCAGCGCCTACTCAAACTCATGTCCATCACGTTGGTGATGCCATCCAACCATCTCATCCTCTGACATCCCCTTTTCCTCCCACCTTCAATCTTTCCCAGCATCAGGGTCTTTTCCAATGAGTCAGTTCTTCGCATCAGGTGGCCAAAGTATTGGAGCTTCAGCTTCAGCATCAGTCCTTCCAATGAATATTCAGGATTGATTTCCTTTAGGATGGACTGGTTGGATCTCCTTGCTGTCTAAGGGACTGTCAAGAGTCTTCACCAACACCACAGTTCAAAAGCATCAGTTCCTCCGCACTCAGCTTTCTTTACAGTCCAACTCTCATATGCATACATGCTAGCTGGCTGCATACCGGCCCCTTCCTGCCAGGAGGTAGAGAGGCAGGCTTGTGACAGCCAGAGCCGGAAGGTAACGGGCTGCTACCATCTCAGCCCCAGAGATGACATCTTCCACCAAACTGAGCAGGCTCCCAGCTGCTAACCTGTCTTCCTGAGATCCTGGATGCTTAACATCCACCAGGAGGGTCGCAACCTGAGATCAGATCTCCAGAGGAGACATGCAGCACACCTGAGATGGCGTTCTTGCGGTGCACCCAGGAAACCAAGCAGCCGGGACTGGGGAGGTGATTTGCCATGCACCTGTTGCCTGAGCTGCTCAGACCTGGGAAGGGCACAAAACACACACCCAACCCACAAAGACTGAGCCAGAACTGGGTTTGAGTGTCTTCTGTGGAGGTACACATCAGCAGTGGCCTGCCGCAGGGGCTCTGGGTGCAGCATACCTGGGTATGGCATACGCCCTCCTAGAGGAGGTCACCATTAACCCCACCACAGAGCCACCAGATCTCACACAGGACTGGGTAAACAGACTCTTGGAGGGCACAGACAGAACCTCGTGCACACCAGGACCCAGGAGAAAGGAGCAGTGACCCCACAAGAGACCAACCCAGACCTGCCTGTGAGTGTCCAGGCATCTCCAGCAGAGGCATGGGTCGGTGGTGCCTGCTGCAGGGTTGGGGCACTGAGTGCAGCAGTGCATGCATGGGACCTTTGAAGGAGGTCGCCATGATCTTCATTTCCTCCACCACAGTGTGGCCTTAGGTCAGGCAACAGGGAGGGAACACAGCCCCGCCCATCAACAGAATATTTGATTAAACATTTACTGACCACAGCCCTGCCCATCAGAACAAGACTCAGTTTCCCCCTCAGTCAGTCTCCCCCAGCAGGAACCTTCCATAAGCCTCTTATCCCTATCCATCAGAGGGTAGGCAGAATGAAAACCACAATCACAGAAAACTAACCAAACTGATCACATGGACCACAGCCTTGTCTGCTGCTGCTGCTAAGTCACTTTAGTTGTGTCCAACTCTGTGTGACTCCATAGACGGCAGCCCATCAAGCTCCTCCATCCCTGGGATTCTCCAGGCAAGAACACTGGAGTAGGTTGCCATTTCCTTCTCCAATGTATGAAAGTGAAAAGGGAAAGTGAAGTCGCTCAGTTGTGTCCGACTCTTAGTGACTCCAGGGACTGCAGCCTACCAGGCTCTTCCGTCTGTGGGATTTTCCAGGCAAGGGTATTGGCGTGGGGTGCCATTGCCTTCTTGTCGAGCTCAATGAAACTATGAGCCATGCCGTGTAGGGCCATCCAAGACAGATGGGTCATGGTGTAGAGTTCTGACAAAACATGGTCCACTGGAGAAGGGAATGGCAAACCACTTCAGTATTCTTGCCTTGAGAACTCCATGAACAGTATGAACACATGAGCTTATGGAAACCATAAAAGCCAAGATCAGACCTGGTTACTAACTTTGAATAAAGACAGGCCATTACACACTAGCACCAAAGTAGTAACTTGGGTATATAATTATTTAAAAAGACTATAAGATATAACTCTTAGATATAATTTCCCCCATGTCACCTGGCCTCTAGCACTCCTTAACTCTTCCTGCCCCAGATTTTCCACTAGGACCTCACCCAGTATTGTCCCTCCATGCCCTGAAAAGATCAGGCTGAACCTGGTCATCTACTAAAGGGGCTGATAAGCTTTTATGGGCAATGTTAAGATACATAACCATCATTTACAGCATCATTTCTATGGGAATATAGCAAATTTATTTTGGGAATATATGAAGAGTAAGTAGAACTTCCTAGTGATGATTCTTGATGATGAGCATGGCACATACTGAAGTGGACAGTCAATGTAATTCTCAAGAATCGTGTTTATGAGGATTCAAAGTTCTACATTTAAAAATAGGTATCAGATAAAGGTGATCTACTCAAGTATTTTTCTAATATAATAGTTATTCACAGTCACTGAATTATTAAATTATGGAGTTATTAATAAGCTAATAAAAGTTGCAAACTGACTTAGAGAAAAGTTTGAGATAATAAAAAATTAAACTATTATAATAAGTTATTAGGATTCAAACTCAATTAAGTTAAATGCCTCCTTATTAACTCAAGGATGGAGACTTAAAATGCACTTGTATTATTTAACTATTCAGCAAAAGAACAGTATTTAAAATTAACATCATTTAAATAAAAAAGTCTGATTTAAAGGTTTCACTCCATTTGGTTTTCTGCATCCAGGCTTTAATACATGAGTTCTATTTACCGCTTTTACACATATTGTGCTTCCCATATGAATCAGCTGTAAAGAATCCTCCTGCTAATGCAGGACACGTGGGTTTGATCCCTGGGTAAGGAAGATCCCCTAGAGGAGGAAACAGTAACCCACTCCACTACTCTTGCCTAGAAAAACCCCATGGACAGAAAAGCCTGGCGGGCTCCAGTCCACGGGGTCTCAAAGAGCAGAACACAACTGAGTGACTGAGCACACGCTAAGTTGCTTCAGTCAGGTCCAACTCTTTGAGACTCTGTGGACTATAGCCCTTCAGGCCCCTCTGTCCATGGGATTCTCTAGGCAAGAATACGGGAGTGGATTGCCATTTCCCTCTCCAGGGGATCTTTCTGACCCAGGGATGGAAGACGTGTTTCTTCTCTCTACTTGAACTGGCACCCGTGTTCTTTACCACCAGTGCCCTAACCACACCCGCACATGCAGTAAAAACTGTCTACTACAACTATGTCTAAACCAATAGATTAATAACTAGTGTAAACTCGGATAACGTGCATAACAATGGAAGACAGCCTAGGTTCAGTTCCTTAGGTGCTATCACTTTCTCCCGGAGGATCTTGAGCAAATAGTCTTGGTCTGTTCACCTTTAAAATGAGAGTAACTGGTACAAGTAGCTATCTCATAGAATGATTAAAGGAAAGAATCTATATACTTATAACAAAGCTTGGCATATACAGGCATGCTGGTCTGGTTCCAGAGCACTGAAATAAAGTATCTCAATAAAGCCAAGTCACATGTCTTTTTCGGTTGCCAGTGAATATAAAATTTATGTTTATGTTTACACCATACTGTAGACTATTAAATGTTTAAAGAGCAATGTGCATACCCTAATCCACTGTGCCACCTGGGAAGCCCAATTAAAAAATACTTTATTGCTAAAAAGTGCTAACCATCATCTGGGCCTTCAGCCAGCAGTAGTGGTAGTAGTATCAAAGATCATTGATCACAGATCACCATGACAAACATAATAATGAAAAAAATTTGAAATACTGGGAGAATTACCATAAGAAACAGAAAATGAGCAAACGCTGGTGGAAAATGGCACCAACAGACTTGCTCTACACAGGACTGCCAACAAACCATCAATTCGTTGTAAACAAAAAAAATTAAAATTAAGCAGTATCTACAAAGTGCAATAAAACAAGGTATGCCTAAAAGAAATACTCAAAACTCAGGTATTACTAGGTTTCCATGTCTACTGAATAGAACTATCAACACTTCAGTTATTGTGGTGTATGTCACTTTAGCTCAGATCCTACCAGTGGCTTTGTATCATAACTGGAATAAAATTCAAAGTCCCTGCCTTGGTCCTGCATGATCTGGCTTCTGCTCATCTTTCAAGCCTCACTGCCAGCTGAGACACATCTGTACCGGCTGTTCTTTCTGCTTCAGATACCCTCCTCAAGGCTTCGACCTTCACTTCATCTAGTTTTCTGTCTATGCATCATAATGGAAAGATTTCTCCTAATAACTCCATTCAAAAGCTCTTTCTGCCACCTCTTTCATTAGTTCTTTACCTCCTTATCTGCTCTATTTCTCTTTACACTTATAGTTAGTACTAGATACCACATTACAGATGTATTTATCCATCTGCTTTTTATCTGCCCCACCTTAGAGTGGGGCAGATACTGTACACATACTTACACAGCTTACAGTGTAAGCTCCACGAGGTCAAGGAATGCAGCTTATACATAGCTATATCCTAAGTTTCTAAAACACTGCCTGCGTTTAGGAGCTTCTCGAGTTGACTCATTGGAAAAGACTCTGATGCTGGGAGGGATTGGGGGCAGGAGGAGAAGGGGACGACCGAGGAGGAGATGGCTGGATGGCATCATGGACTCGATGGACGTGAGTCTGAGTGAACTCCGGGAGCTGGTGATGGACAGGGAGGCCTGGTGTGCTGCAATTCATGGGGTCGCAAAGAGTCAGACATGACTGAGCGACTGAACTGAACAACAAATTACTGTCAACCAACCAAATTAAATAACTAAACAGGATATAAGAATGCATCACAATGCATCAATCTCCATAAAGGGTTTATAATCTTTTATAGAAGGAGAATGGAGGACACAGTAACCCACTCCAGTATTTTTGCCTGGAGAATCGCATGGACAGGGGAACCTGGCAGGCTGCAGTCCATAGGGTCACAGAGAGTCAGACACCACTGAAGTGACTTAGCATGCAAGCATAGAAGGACAAACAGTCACAATGTCTGTGTGTTTGTTATGCTTGCCTGTTGTTATTTAGTTGCTAAGTCATGTCTGACTCTTTTGTGACCTCATGGACTGTAGCCCGCCAGGCTCCTCTATCCATGGGATTTTCCAGGCAGGAATACTGAAGTCAGTTGCCATTTCCTTCTCCAGGAGATCTTCCTGACCTAGGGATCGAACCCACACATCTCCTGCATTGGCAGGCAGATTCTCCACCAACTGAGCCACAAGGGTCATTTTAAACTTTAAAGTGATTGCTTTGATCCCTTGGTCAGGAAGATCCCCTAGAGGAGGACACAGCAACCCACTCCAATAGTCTTGCCTGGAAAATTCCACGGACAAAGGAGCTTGGTAGGTTACAGGCCAAAGAGCTTCAGAGAGTCGGACACAACTGAAGGGACTTAGCATGCATGCAGTAGGACTAACAGAAATTCCATTTGACTGAGCTAGTCAGTCAAGACTAATGTATAGTTGTAATCTGGTTGCATCACCTTTCTAGTCATTTTATCATCTCAACAGGTGATGGAAAAGCCCTGATTCTACCCGCTGATTTTACTGAGAGCCTAGGCTCACATTCCTGAAATCCAGTTGGTCACATAAATTTAACCTTCACTGAAGCAAAGGAATAAGACAGCTTTCTTTCCTGTTTCTATGTAACCCTCAGGCTTTCTTTGATCCTTCACAAAGAGAGGACCAAATAGCAAAAAAAAAAAAAAAAAGAGAGAGAGAGAGAGAAGGGTGGGGGTGCGGTGGGCAGAGAAAGTATCAGATTCAGAAGACACCCTGTCTCCTAAATTGTGAAGCCTTTGAATGTTTATATGCTGTTTTTAGAAAGGTCAATCCCAGTGGTAAACCTAGCTAGATCAATGGAAAGATTTTGAAAACTACTTTCTATCAGGATCAAAGATATCAATTCAGTTAATGGAAACAACTTGTGTAAAGGTTCAGTGTCAAAGCCATTCATTTATTATTATTTTTTAAGCTTTCCAAATTAAGGCAAGATGATGGTTCAATGTTTTCAGTTCAGTTCAGTTGCTCAGTCATGTCTGAGTCTGCGACCCCATGAATCGCAGCACACCAGGCGTCCCTGTCCATCACCATCTCCCAGAGTTCACTCAGACTCATGTCCATCAAGTCAGTGATGCCATCCAGCCATCTCATCCTCAGTCGTCCCCTTCTTCTCCTGACCCCAGTCCCTCCAAGCATCAGAGTCTTTTCCAATAAGTCAACTCTTCGCATGAGGTGGCCAAAGTACTGGAGTTTCAGCTTTAGCATTATTCCTTCCAAAGAAATCCCAGGACTGATCTCCTTCAGAATGGACTGGTTGGATCTCCTTGCAGTCCGAGGGACTCTCAAGAGTCTTCTCCAACACCACAGTTCAAAAGCATCAATTCTTTAGCACTCAGCCTTCTTCACAGTCCAACTCTCACATCCATACATGACCACAGGAAAAATCATAGCCTTGACTAGACGAACCTTGTTGGCAATGTAATGTCTCTGCTTTTGAATATGCTATCTAGGTTGGTCATAACTTTTCTTCCAAGGAGTAAGCGTCTTTTAATTTCATGGCTGTTTTACACCTTCAATATTAGTTTGAGATGCATTTCACATGCAGAGATATATGTGTGTGTCAGGGACTTGCATAATTCTGGCTTTACTGTTCACTGGCTTGTGGTAGGTGGCTCATGGCCTTGAGCATGTTCTTGCCTCTCTCTGCTTCTTCAGGTCCCTCTCTATAACGGTGCTGTATGTTATATAACAGTATGTATATCTCATACTGCCTGGCACATAAGTAGTACTGGACAAATACAAAGCATTAAATCTATCCATTTTGTATCTAGAATTTGCTACTCTTTCCTGATAATCATATTCTCCTTCCTTTTAATAACAAAACTACTCAGTTTTAGCTGAATGCCTGGTTGCCCAGCAAGTCCACACTTCCAGTTAGGTGTGAACACACGTCTAATTCCTTGGGTAGGAAGGGTGTGTGCAGCTTCTCTGAAAGGCAAGGACTTGCCCTCCTGGCTCTCCCTCCCTCAGGCTGGACCCTGGAAGCACTGACTGTCTGACCAAATCCACACACGACCCCTAAGGGCGAGGAGCTTGGGAGAGAGAGGGAACTGAGACCCTGAGCCCCTGCACCTTCCACCTCCCTAGGCCCCTCACATATGCTGGGACTTCTGTGTTTGAGAAAATAAACTTCTGTCCAAGTTATAAGGGCTTCTGTTGAAGTGGCAAACCAATACAATAACTAACGCTAGCATATTTACTCAATTTTAAATTGAGTAGGTTTACAGCCAGGCATCTTGATAGCTAGTAATTCTCTTCCATATTAATGACCAATTACTTGATACCAAGTCCTTGTTAGGAAAAGACACCCTCCTGCCCAAATTATATCAGTTGGCAGGGCACAGGCAGTCTCTGGGTCCCAGCAATTTCTAGGCAAGATACCAGCAGTTTTCCAGGGAGGGGGGCCTGGAAAGGTCATGAGGTCAGAGCACAGGGGAAGGAGGGGCTCACATGGCTGAGCAACCAACTAATCCTCACTGGGGCCAGGCACGTAAGACCCCACCTGGCAGGTCCACTTACCAGTCTGAGGTAGTTCTGCAGCATCTGAAGAGGGATCATAGATGCGTAGGTCACACTACTGAGGCAGCCCTCCCGAGGCCCTGAGAGAAGGAAACACACAGAAGGGCTCTTCATGTCAACGGGAATGATCAAAACCTAACAGAGCTGAATGTAAGATACAAGATGGTTACTGATGTCTGTAGGCAGGTTGACATGTGGCCAAGAGGAACCCAGTGTGCCTTTACCATCGTGAAAATGCTGTGACACCTTGGACTGGCTGAGAAACAGCTCCTGCCATGGCTCCCAAGAGTTCCTCAGCTGGCCTGATCTTCCCCAGGGGAGCCCACCCACCCCCCATCAATCATGACCAGGGCCTCCACATCCAGTTCCAACACTAGCTTGTATCTTCTCTGATTGCTGGATTCAATATTCTACTGCTTATAAGCCATATATAATACCAGTCCTCAGGAGTTCTAGCTTTGCCAGCATCAAGTACAGGTGCATTCCCAAATTCTGACCCCCGCTTCTACCCCCCTTCTGTGTGCCGTCACTCTCTCAACATGGCATCGCGCCTGAAGGAATTTTCTGGAATGGTCTCGGGCTTTAAGAAAAAAAGAACTTGGGTCAAGTAATAAAACTATTAGTTGAAACTGAATTTTTAAAAGCTCCATTCCCAAACCTGGGAAATACACGATAAAATCAGTAGCCTTTTAGTGTTAAGGGCTGGGAAACTGAATTCCTGTACTACTCACTAGCTGCACACACTCAGACTAGAACAATCTCTCTGAGCCTCAATTTCCTTATACATGAAATGAGGATAAACAGATACACCTATCTTAATTACGCTGCTATAAGGATTACATGAACTGATACTTGTCATGTACTGTAAATAACAGGGCCGAGCACAGTGGATGCTCACTGAAGATTAGCTTGTACCATAATAATCACATTTGTCATATGCTGTACTTGACAGCAAGAAGACATTTCCTTTAACATGGTCTCTGTCACTCTCTTATCAGCACATCAGCTTTTTCCTAATGAGAAATGCAGTCAGAGTTGCAGCAATCAATGATCAGAACAGACATAATCACAGGAATCAGAAACATGACTTTTGTTTTTTCTTCTTTCTTAATCAAATATTTCGAAGAAAATCTAACTACTCAGCGTGGGAGTCACGCACGCATAGCTTGGGGACACAGGACAGAATCATGACTCATGAAACACTCATGAGGCAAAGTCTCTCCATGTTACTCAGTTTGGAATATCCTTACCTGACAAAAGCACAGTGACCTGCTCTGCCTTATTCGTTCTCATGAAGTCCCATGGGGACTGGATGAAGCTCTGACCCACTGACCATGGCACCTTTCCTAGTTCAAAAAAAGGTAAAAGGAAATGTCAAGAGATGCTTAAAAGGAAATCTTACATGAGTCAATGTACACTCTGCTGTGTGAGACCCTAAAGGACTCTAGAACTTGGACTGTCAGACACACAGACTATGGAAAGGGTCCCACAAAGGGTTAACTCCAGCGTAATTTTCACTGACAGTCAGTGGGAGGCCTTCAAGCTATAGCGACTGAACAAAATCTGGAGAGTGCAAATATAAACATGTCCAGGATGTAGTTTTTAAGAACAAAGGCAATGACACTCTCCCATGGTTCTTCCAGTGCCTGCTTCACAAAGCTGGAGCACTTTGAAAGAGGCAAGAGATCCTTTATGATCTGGTCCCTGACACCCTTTCCAACACTTTTTTGGGTTCACAGGCAACTTCAGGGGCTCAGAATAAATCAAACTTTTCATAGTTTGGGCTCTCTGCTCATTCTTGCTCAGAAAAAAAGGGCCCCACTTTGAAAGTGTCCATTCTGGGGAGGGAGCAGTCATAAGCACTTACATTCATCCCTTCCTTCCATAGATCAATTTTTAAATGCCTATCCTCAGCATCTCCCCAAAATGAAACATAGCTCACCTGTAACTCACTGTTTCTCTGTTGCCCTTGGTTCCTTTAATCCAGCTTAAGTTATTGATACAGTAAAGTTTCTCGTATACATACACATTAACAGTGTTATGGAGGCATACCTTTTATTGTGCTTTGCTTTTTGCATGTCGCAGATATTGTTATCTACAAACTGAAGGCTCTTGATCTTGCATGGATCAAGTCTATCAGTGCCATTTTTCCAACAGCCCATTTGCTCATTTTGCGCCTGTGTCACATTTTTGCTAATTCTCGCAATATTTCAAATGTTTTCACTCTCATTATATATGTTATGGTGATCTGTGATCAGTAATCTTTGATGTTACTACTGCAAAAAGATTATAACTTGCTGAAGGTTCAGATGATGGCAAGCACTTTTTAGCAAAAGTTTTTAATTTAGTATGTATATTTTTTAGACATTGCTATTGTACACTTAATAAACTGTAGTACATAGTAAGTAATTTTTATTTGCACTGAGAAACCAAAAATACATATGACTTGATTTATATTGGGAAACTTTTATTGCTGTGGTCTGGAACTGAACTTGCAGCACCCCTGAGGTATGCCTGTAATTACCCATCATCAAGTGGCCACAGCCAGGTAGCAAACTAAAGACCTAGCCCACAGAACTCAATGATTTTTAGATATGAAATGCTACTTGGGTGCCCTAAGTACTCAGGGACAAGAATGAACACCAGAACAGACTGGTCTTTGCAGCCACTGCTTCCGGAAATACATGGATCTGACGATGGTGAACAACCACCTGCCTTCCCCCAGTTTCCGGATTAGCTGGATGAGGGTTGATGATGCAGGGCCTTTTCCTTCAAAGCAGGGCTGTGCTGACTTCGTTTATTGGAAGTCAGAAGAACCACAGATCCCTGGGCAGATCCACACTTTAAATAACACTGCACCTGTGGGCAAATGAGGTCCTGAGAATCATTTGACTTCTTTTCTAAATGTACTTCTAAAATGATATAATAATTTTGTAATAATCATTTTAAGATCATAACAATCCATAAAATTAAGTTGTGAATAATCTGCTGTGTGGATCACAATAAACTGCAGAAAATTCTGAAAGAGATGGGAATACCAGACCACCTGACGTGCCTCTTGAGAAACCTGTATGCAGGTCAGGAAGAAACAGTTAGAACTGGACATGGAACAGCAGACTGGTTCCAAATAGGAAAAGGAGTACGTCAAGGCTGTATATTGTCACCCTGCTTATTTAACTTCTATGCAGAGTGCATCATGAGAAACACTGGGCTGGAAGAAGCACACGCTGGAATCAAGAGTCCCAGGAGAAATATCAATCACCTCAGATATGCAGATGACACCACCCTATGGCAGAAAGTGAAGAGGAGCTAAAGGGCCTCTTCATGAAGGTGAAAGAGGAAAGTGAAAAAGTTGGCTTAAAGCTCAACATTCAAAAAACGAAGATCATGGCATCTGGTCCATCACTTCATGGGAAATCGATGGGGAAACAGTGGAAACAGTGTCAGACTTTATTTTTGGGGGCTCCAAAATCACTGCAGATGGTGACTGCAGCCATGAAATTAAGATGCTTACTCCTTGGAAGAAAAGTTATGACCAACCTAGATAGCATATTGAAAAGCAGAGACATTACTTTGCTGACTAAGGTCCGTCTAGTCAAGGCTATGGGTTTTCCAGTGGTCATGTATGGATGCAAGAGTTGGACTGTGAAGAAAGCTGAGTGCTGAAGAACTGATGCTTTTGAACCGTGGTGTTAGAGAAGACTCTTGAGAGTCCCTCGGACTGCAAGGAGATCCAACCAGTCCATTCTGAAGGAGATCAGTCCTGGGATTTCTTTGGAAGGAATAATGCTAAAGCTGAAACTCCAGTACTTTGGCCACCTCATGCAAAGAGTTGACTGATTGGAAAAGACTCTGATGCTGGGAGGGATTCAGGGCAGGAGGAAAAGGGACAACAGAGGACGAGATGGCTGGATGGCATCACCGACTCGATGGACATGAGTTTGAGTGAACTCCGGGAGATGGTGATGGACAGGGAGGCCTGGTGTGCTGCGATTCATGGGGTTGCAAAGAATCAGACAGGCCTGAACGACTGAACTGAACTGAATCTGCTTCAAAAATGAGTGGATATATATGTTTTCAAAGTGATTTAGGATATATGCCTGAACAGAACGAAACACTTTCTAATATAAGCTGATACATTAATCACATGCTGAAACTTGCCCTTTCCTCAATTTTGACTCTTCTTTTGGAACATGGTGCTACTGAAAATACACAGACCTTCCTATCAGACAGACTAGTATTTGAGAACTGACTGCTTTGTTCCTTAGCTGTGTGACCTCAGGCAAGTTATCTTATAACTAGCTATCTGTAAATGAGCCTGCTATAAGGACTCAGTGAGGTCTGTATATAAATATAGCTCCTAGCACAGTCCTGACACCACAGGAGGTTCCCCCATAGATGTCAGATCTCCTACTTCAAGAGCAAAGAGAGCAACCAGGACAGCTAGCATTTACAGCACATGTATTACACTCACCAGAAGGCAAATCTTATCTTTTAAATTCTTCGGAGTCCCATCAAACAGAAACAACCAGTTATCGCCCTGACTCCTCCCAAGTGGAAGGCTTGACTGCATCTTCATCATAGTGCTTCCTCTAACTCTCGTCTGAAAGTGAGGTGTTCCTGCTCTACTGAATCTCGGGCGCAGTCCAAGTACAAACTTGGAGCTGTGTTCAGAGCTTGTGCATTAGCCAGCAGCTGCAATGTGGTTAGTTTCTTGAATTTATCAAAATAGCAAGTGCAATCACCAAGCCTCATCAAGGGCTTTCATGTTCTTCACTCTCTGGGTATTATTTGAGGTGTAAAAGCATTTTTATACCAACAGGCAACATTATGTAATGGCTGCATTATGAACACTCAAGGTTTTCAGCGCCAGCAGCTGCCACGAGTGAGCTTTGAATGTATTTAATCAGTGAACTATGAATCAGGCTAGGGAGCCCATAAACATAAATAAACCCAGAAATTTAACTTTCCCTTCATTGCAGGACTGCTGATACCTAATGTGATGGATCGCACACTGCTCGCACTGAGGCCAAGGCTGGAGTCGGTGGTGCTATTGAACGTCATGTCTTCCAGGCTCCACCATCCATCAGAAGAGATTGCTTGGAAATGGTTTGTCAGAGCTTGACTCACTGCTTTTGAAAAATCATCCCAGGATGTCTGTTTGCGAATATTTAAAGCACATATTGTGTTTTCACATTCAAAGTCATCAGCACCGTAGTTGCCTGGTTCAATTTCACCCACTGAAATCCTTAAGGGTATTTTAAGAGCATCTGTTGGAAGAAAAAAAGATTAGGGAAAAGAAATACTGATAGGAAGTAAACCAGCGACAATTTTACACAGAAAAGGAACAGATATAAACATTTTGAAAACAAAGCAAAGGACAGCCATCCTTTGCAAACATCGAATGAATATTTGTTTATTGAAGTAAATTTTGGTCTCCCAATCTCTTCATAGTTTCTTTGGAATCATGTTGCTTGAGCTCTTTATCTTTGTCTAATTGGCTGGTCTACTTCCTGATACCTCTGCTTGGCAAGATTCTCATATTCTTTCAAAAAGTGTCAGAGAAAACTGGAGCCCTCTCCTGACCCTGAACTCTCAACTGCCCTTTCTCCTCACCTTCCTTGAAAACATCATGAACAAGAGGGGCTATTGCTGAACAGGTCAGTTGCTGAGGACAGTGGCTTCCGGCTCACACAGACTTTGGGCTTGGCCTCAGGATCACCTACTAGCCACGTTTCCTTGCCTTACGTGCTCTACGCCCCAATTTCTCTATAAAATGGAAGGAAGGCACAAGTGAGTTGCTATGAAGAGTAAATGAATTTGTGTTTGGAGGGGCTTTAACACACTACTTGTATAACACATTATCTGTTAACACACTATCTTACAAGAACTAGTAGGTATTTGATAAATGGTGAACAGTGCAGTAGAAGCTTTTAAAATAATCCTTCCAATCTCTCCGTGATACCAACTGAGGTATTCCCCCAGGTGGGCAGCACCCCATGTCCTTCTGGTCTCATGAACTGAATTATATGCAAGAGCCACTTGTCTTTAGTCCCAATTTTCATGTCTGTTGAACACAAACTCTAATTAGTAAATTAAATTTTCTAATTTGAAGAAATGAGTTCCTACTTCTAGAAAATCAGAACACTTTTAAAACTGAACAAAGGAGCTGCCATAAAAGCTTTTAATGCGACATGGATGAGATGGCTAAATAAAATTAGAAAAAATTTAATTGTCTTGAGACAGATATTGTCATTAGTTTGCTTCATAAATATGTTTAAATCCTCAAACACTAGAAACCACAGATGAAACATTAAAGGTGTGATCTGTTCAAGTAAGAATACATGGCACTTCGATCAGGAGAACCATAATAATATGAAGAGCTTCACCTAAAAGCTGATGAAAGAATTACTTGGAGTGTTTTAAATTAAAATGTTTAAAAATATGTTATTTTTATACTCCCCTTCTTAAACTTTTCTTCTTTTTCCATTAACTGGCCAACTTGTTGTTCAGTTCCTAAGTCTTATCTGACTCACTGTGACCCAAGGACTGTAGCATGCCAGGCTCCTCTGTCCTAAACTCTTTCCCAGACTTTGCTCAAATTCATGTCCGTTGAGTCAGTGATGCTATCTAAACATCTTATCCTCTGCCACTGCTTTCTCTGTTTGCCTTCAATTTTTTCCAGCATCAGGCTTCTCTTGTGGCTCAGCTGGTAAACAATATGCCTGCAATGAGGGAGACCTGGGTTCGATCCCTGGGTTGGGAAGATCCCCTAGAAAAGGCAAAGGCTATCCATTCCAGTATTCTGGCCTGGAGAATTTCATGGATGCTATAGTCCATGGGGTTGCAAAAGGTGGACATGGCTGAGCAACTTCCACTTTCACCTTCCCAGCATCAGGGTCTTTTCCAATGAATCAGCACTTCCCACCAGGTGGTCAAATATTGGAGCTTCAGCTTCAGCATCAGTCCTTCCAATGAATATTCAGGGCTGACTTCCTTTAGGATTGACTGGTTTGATTTCTGGAAGTCCAAGGGACTCTCAAGAGTATTCCACAGCACCACAGCTGGAAAACATCAATTCTTTGGCACTCAGCCTTTTTATGGTCCGACTCTCACATCCATACCTGACTTTTGGGAAAACCATAGCTTTAATTCTATGGAGAGTCTTTGACTCTATGGACAAAATGATGTCTCTGCTTTCTAATACACTGTCTAGGTTTGTCATGCTGTGGGCTTCCCTGGTGGCTCAGAGGTTAAAGCGTTTGCCTCCAATGCGGGAGACCCGGGTTCAATCCCTGGGTTGGAAGATCCCCTGGAGAAAGAAATGGCAACCCACTCCAGTATTCTTGCCTGGAGAATACCATAGACAGAGGAGCTTGGTAGGCTACAATCCACGGGGTCACAAAGAGTCGGACACGACTGAGTGACTTCACTTTCACTTTCTAGGTTTGTCATAGCTTTCCTTCCAAGGAGCAAGCATCTTTTCATGACTGCAGTCACCATCTACAGTGATTTGGGAGCCCAAGAAAATAAACTTTCTCACTGCTTCCAAAAGGACCAGATGCCATGGTCTTAGTTTTTGAATGTTGAGTTTTAACCCAGTTTTTCACTCTCCTCTTTCACCCTCATCAAGAAGCCCTTGAGTTCCACTTCACCTTCTGCCATTGCCATTAGAGTTCTATCCTCTGCAATCTGAGCTTACTGATATTGCTCCTGGCAGTCTTGATTCCAGCTTGTGATCCATCCAGCCCAGCATTTTGCATGACGTACTCTGCATGGGTACATGCTAAGGTGCTTCAGTTTTGTCTGACTCTTTGTGACCTCATGGCCTGCCAGGTGCCTCTGTCCATGGGATTCTCCAGGCAAGAACACTGGAATGGGTTGCCATGCCCTCTTTCAGAGATAGAACCCCTATCTCTTATGTCTTTTGCATTGGCAGGCAGGTTCTTTACCTTTAGCGCCACCTGGGAAGCCCAGTACTGTGAATAGAATTTAAATAAACAGGGTGACAATATATAGCCTTGACATACTTCCCAATTTTGAACCAATCAACTACTCTGTGTCCGGTTCTAACTGATGCTTCTTGACCTGCATACCGGTTTCTCAGCAGACAGGTAAGGGAGTTTGATACTCCCCTCTCTTTAAGAAGTTTTAACAAACTGTTGGGATGCACACAGTCAAAGACTTAACATACTCAATGAAGCAGAAATAGATGCTTTTTCAGCAATTCCCTTGCTTTTCCTATGACCCAAAGGATATCGGCAATTTGGTCTCTGGTTCCTCTGCCTTTTCTAAATCCAGCCTATACATCTGAAAGTTCTTGGTTCATATACTGTTGAAGCCTAGCTTGAAGAATTTTGAGAAGAACCTTGCAAACATGCAAAATGAGAGCAACTGTACAGTAGTTTGAATATGTTGGGCATTGCTCTTCTCTGGGATTGGAATGAAAATTAACCTTTTCTAGTCCTATGGCCGCCACTGCTGAGTTTTCCAAATTTGCTGACATATTGAATGCAGCACTTCATCATTTTTAGGATTTTAAATAGCTCAGCTGGAATTCCTTCACCTCTACTAGCTTTGTTCATAGTGATGCTACCTAAGGCCCACTTGATTTCACACTCCAAAATGTCTGGCTCTAGGTGAGTTACCACACCATCATGGTTATCTGGGTCATTAAGACCTTTCTTGTACAGTTCTTTGGTGTATTCTTGCTCCCTCTTCTTAATCTCTTCTGCTTCTGTTAGGTCCTTACCATTACTGTCTTTTATCATGCACTATCCTCACATGATATGTTCCCTTGATATTTCCAAGTTTCTTGAAATGATCTCTAGTATCTCCCATTCTATTGTTTACTTCTTTGCACCGTTCATTTATGAAAGGCTTCTTATCATTCCTTGCTATTCTCTGGAACTCTGCATTCAGCTGGGTATATCTTTCCTTTTCTCCTTTGCCTTTCACTTCTTTCTTTTCTCAGTTGTTTGTAAAGCCTCCTCAGACAACCACTTTGCCATCCTGCATTTCTTCTTCTTTGGTATGGTTTTGATCACTAACTCCTGTACAATGTTATGAACCTCAGTCCATAGTTCTTCAGGCACTCTATCAGATCTACCCCTTTGAAGCTATTTGTCACCATCACTGTATAATCATATGGGATTTGGTTTAGGTCATACCTGAATGGCTTAGTGGTTTTCCCTATTTTCTTCAATTTAAGCCTGAGTTTTGCAATAAGGAGGCCATTATCTGAGCCCCAGGCAGCTCCAGGTCTTTTTTTTTTTTTCTGACTATATAGAGCTTCTCCATCTTGGTCTGTGAAAAACATAACCAATCTGATATTGGTATTGGCCACCTGATGATGTCCATGTATGGTCATCTCTTGGGTGTTGGAAAATGGTAATTGCTATGACCAGTGTGTTCTCTTAAGAAAACTCATTAGCCTTTTCCTTGCTTCTTTATTTTGTGCCCCAAAGCCAAACTTGCCTGTTATTCTGGGTCTCTCTTGACTTCCTACTTTTGCATTCAAATTCCCTATGATGTAAAGACATCTTTTTTGGTGTTAGTTCTAGAGTCTTGTAAGTCTTCATAGAAGCAGTCAACTTTATCTTCTTCTGCATCAGTGGTTGGCATGTTGACTTGGATTACTGTGATGTTGAATGGTTTGCTTTGGAAATAAACCAAGATCATTCTATCATTTTTGAGATTGCACTGAAGTATTGCATATTGGACTCTATGAGAGCTATTCCATTTCTTCTAAGTGATTCTTGCCCACAGTAGTAGATACAATGGCCATATGAATTAAATTTGACCATTCTTGTCCATTTTAGTTCACTGATTCCTAAGATGTTGATGTTCAATCTTGCCATCTCCTGCTTGACCACATCCAATTTACCTTGATTCATAGACCTAGCATTCCAGGTTCCTATGCAATATTGTTCTTTACTGCATCAGACTTTACTTTCAACACCAGACACATCCACAACTGAGTATCATTTCCGCTTTGGCCCAGACATTTCATTCTTTCTGGAGCTATTAGTAATTGCCCTCTGCTCTTCCTCGGTAGCATATTGGACACCTCTGACACAGAGTGCTCATCTTCTGGTGTTATATCTGTTTGCCTCTTCATACTGTTGATTGGGTTCTCTTGGAAAAATATACTGGAGTGGGTTGCCACTTCTTCCTTCAGTGGACCACATTTTATCATAACTCTTAACTATGACCCATTCGTCTTGGGTGGCCCTGCATAGCAAGGCTCATGGGTTCACTGAGTTATACAAGCCCTTTCACCACAAGAAGGCTATGATCGATGAAGGGGAAATGACCAACTACTAGATTTTATTTTCGGTCTTTACTCAACAGCTTCCAACATAACTGATCTCTCTGCTCTTCAATACACTCCTCATGGATTTCCTCACACCTCACTGGTCATCCTCTAATGTTGTTCCTTTGCTGGCCTCTTCCCTTTCTGCAGACTTCTTAATAATAAAGTCTGGCAAGGCTCATTTATTTCTCTTTTTTTCTTCTATCTGTGTTCACTGCCTTCATAACCTAATCCAGTTCCATGACTTTAAAAACTATCTCTAGACTGCTGACTCTCAGATGTGTAAACCCAGCTCATACCCATCTTCACAATTCTTGCTGATCTGATACCTCCTACAGAGACACCCTAACAGATGTCTCAAATTCATAATTCAAAGTGTAACTCCTGATCTTTGTCAGCAAAATCAGCTTCCCCAAAGCCTTTCCCTTGCCAGCTGAGGGCAACGCTATACTGCCAGTTGTTCAGGCTGAAAAGCTTGGGAGTTATCCAGAAATCCCCTCTCTCATACTTCACAGTAAGTCATTAGGAAGTTCTGTCGGCTTATCCTTAGCTATATCCAGAACCCACACATCCCTATCTACTATGATTCTGAACTGAGAAGGCATTACTGGCTACATTAGGCCTGTGACTTCCAGTTGATTTTTGACAAAGCAGTCAGAGACACCATTATAATGTACACCATTCTTATTAGGGACATTGCCAGGATTCACTTTTACAATTATTATGAGATTCCTTTGATTTTATCTTTTCTTAGTAACTACTTAAACAGTTTTTTTGAATATAGTTGATTTACAATGTTGTATTAGTTAGAAGCTCACTTATGTCTAATAAGTCAATAAAAGCAAATTTTAACATGAAATAGCTAACAAATATCCTTTTTAATAGGGTAGGAATGCTTATAATGTTCCTAAATTTAAAAATGACAAATATTCTTAAAAAAAAATGTACACCAGGTCCCATCACTACTATGCTCAAACACTGAAATAGCTACCTTAAGTCCCCCAAATGGCTCCACCCTCCTCCCATCTTGTAAGTTCTTTGACCTGTCTTCTTACTTCCTTCCCTCACTCATTCCAACCCAGTCATTCGGCCCTGAGTGCCCTTCCTCAGACACACAGATAGGCTCCTACTTGTTAGGGCTTCAGTCCACTTGATGCTCTGCCTGCAAGGTTCTTACCTGAGAGATCCTCAGAGCTACCCCTTCCTCACCTCCAAGCTTTTGCTCAGATGTCTTGGTGATGAGGCTGCCTGCCTATCATTTTAAAAACTGAAACCCACTCTCTCACTCCCCATCCCTCTTAGTCTTTTATGTACCACATATTACCATATCACATACTATATAATGAATCATTTCTTATGTTTATTGTTCATATTCTGTCTCAATATTAGAATGTAAGGTCAAGACCACTACTGAGAGACCTGACTGACTGGAAGGGGTGAGTGATAATCCTGACATAAGAGGTCGTACTATTTCATCTGATCCACCACTCTAGGTTGGTAGGTGCCCAATATGCTACTGCATATCAGTGGAGAAATAACTTCAGAAAAAATGAAGGGATGGAACCAAAGCAGAAACACCACCCAGATGTGGATGTGATAGGTGAGAGAAGCAAAGTCCGATGCTGTAAACAGCAATACTGCATAGGAACCTGGAATGTTAGGTCCATGAATCAGGGCAAACTGGAAGTGGTCAAACAGGAGATGGCAAGAGTGAACATCAACATTCTAGCAATCAGCAAACTAAGATGGACTGGAATGGGTGAATTTAACTCAGATGACCACTGTATCTACTACTGTGGGCAGGAATCCCTTAGAAGAAATGGAGTAGCCATCATGGTCAACAAAAGAATTTGAAATGCAGTACTTGGATGAAATCTCAAAAACGACAAAATGATCTCTGTTCGTTTCCAAGGCAAACCATTCAATATCACAGTTATCCAAGTCTATGCCCCAACCAGTAATGCTGAAGAAGCTGAAGTTGAATGGTTCTATGAAGACCTACAAGACTGTTTAGAACTAACACCCAAAGAGACGTCCTTTTCATTACAGGGGACTGGAATGCAAAAGTAGGAAGTCAAGAAACACCTGGAGTAACAGACAAATTTGGCCTTGGAGTATGGAACAAAGCAGGGTAAAGGCTAATAGAGTTTTGCCAAGAGAATGCACTGGTCATAGCAAACACCCTCTTCCAACAACACAAGAGAAGACCTTACACATGGACATCACCAGATGGCCAACACAAAAATCACACTGATTATATTCTTTGCAGCCAAAGATGGAGAAGCTCCATACAGTCAACAAAAACAAGACTAGGAGCTGACTGTGGCTCAGATCACAAATTCCTTATTGCCAAATTCAGACTTAAATTGAAGAAAGTGGGGAAAACCATTGGACCATTCAAGTATGACTAAATCAAATCCCTTATGATTATACAGTGGAAATGAGAAATAGATTTATAGGATTAGATCTGATAGACAGAGTGCCTGATGAACTATGGAATGAGGTTCGTGACATTGTACAGGAGTCAGGGATCAAGACCATCTCCAAGAAAAAGAAATGCAAAAAGCAAAACAGCTGTCTGAGGAGGCCTTGTAAATAGCTGTGAAACGAAGAGAAGTGAAAGGCAAAGGAGAAAAGGAAAGATACACCCATCTAAATGGAGAGTTCCAAAGAATAGCAAGAAGAGATAAGAAAGCCTTCCTCAGCGATCAGTGCAAAGAAACAGAGGAAAACAACAGAATGGAAAAGACTAGAGATCTCTTCAAGAAAATTAGAGATACCAAGCGAAAACTTCATGCAAAGATGGGCTCGATAAACGACAGAAATGGTATGGACCTAACAGAAACAGAAGATATTAAGAAGAGGTGACAAGAATACACGGAAGAACTGTACAAAAAAAAGATCTTCATGAACCAGACAATCATGATGGTGTAATCACTCACCTAGAGCCAGACATCCTAGAATGTGAAGTGGGCCTTAGGAAGCATCACTATGAACAAAGCTAGTGGAGGTGATGGAATTCCAGTTGAGCTATTTCAAATCATGGAAGATAATGCTGTGAAAGTGCTGCACTCAATATGCCAGTAAATTTGGAAAACTCAGCAGTGGCCACAGGACTGGAAAAGGTCACTTTTCATTCCAATCCCAAAGAAAGGGAATGCCAAAGAATGCTCAAACTACTGCACAACTGCACTCATCTCACATGCTAGTAAAGTAATGCTCAAAATTCTCCAAGCCAGGCTTTGACAATACATGAACCGTGAACTTCCAGATGTTCAAGCTGACTTTAGAAAAGACAGAGGAACCAGAGATTAAATTGCCAACATTTGCAGGATCACTGGAAAAGCAAGAGAGTTCCAGAAAAACATTTATTTCTGCTTTATTGACTATGCAAAGCCTTTGTCTTTGTGGATCACAATAACCTGCGGAAAATTCTGAAAGAGATGGGAATACCAGACCACCTAACCTGCCTCTTGAGAAACCTGTATGCAGGTCAGGAAGCAACAGTTAGAACTGGACATGGAACAACAGACTGGTTCCAAATAGGAAAAGGAGTACGTCAAGGCTGTATATTGTCACTCTGCTTATTTAACTTATATGCAGAGTATATCATGAGAAATGCTGGGCTTGATGAAGCACAACCCGGAATCAAGACTGCCTGGAGAAATATCAATCACCTCAGATATGCAGATGACACCACCCTTATGGCAGAGAATGAAGAAGAACTAAAGAGCCTCTTTGATGAAAGTGAAAGAGGAGAGTGAAAAAGTTGGCTTAAAACTCAACATTCAGAAAACCAAGATCATGGCATCCGGTCCCATCACTTCATGGCAAATAGATGGGGAAACAGGGTCAACAGTGGCTGACTATTTTTCTGGGCTCCAAATTCCTACAGATCATGATTGCAGCCATCAAATTAAAAGACAATTGCTCCTTGGAAGGAAAGTGGTGACCAACCTAGACAGCATATTAAAAAGCAGAGACATTACTTTGCCAACAAAGGTCTGTCTAGTCAAGGCTATGGTTTTTCCAGTAGTCATGTATGGATGTGAGAGTCAGACTATAAAGAAGGCTGAGTGCAGAAAAATTGATGCTTTTGAACTGTGGTGCTGGAGAAGACTCTTGAGAGTCCCTTGCACTCCAAGGAGATCCAACCAGTCTATCCTAATTGAGATCAGTCCTAGGTGTTCATTGGAAGGACTGATGTTGAAGCTGAAGCTCCAATATTTTGGCCACCTGATGCGAAGAGCTGACTCATTTGAAAAGATCCTGATGCTGGGAAAGATTGAGGGCAGGAGGAGAAGGGGACAGAGGATGAGATGGTTGGATGGCATCACCGACTCAATGGACATGAGATGAGTAGGCTCCAGGAGTTGGTGATAGACTGGGAGACCTGGTATGCTGCAGTTCATGGGGTTGCAAAGAGTCAGACATGACTGAACGACTGAACTGAACCGAGCACTCCAAATTCACACACCCGCAAGTGAAACTTTCACAGCATGTGCTGAGAAGCTATACTCTTAGAGCTGTAATGGAACCAAATGGTTACCTTCCTAGACAGGCAGTCAATAAGATATTGAGCGATAACTGACCTGCCTACATTCACACTGTCAGCTAAAGCAAACTACTTGGCCATAATTTTTTTTTGTACCTTCCTAGTCTCATGCCTAGAAAGATAAAGATAATCTAAGTCAGAAGAAAAAAAGCAATGATTATTAAATACTGTCCAAGGTCAAAGATGAGAAAGACCTAGCACTGTTGCAGTAATTCTGTAAAAGCCATTCTACACAGAAAAATAAAAGTACCCCATTTATAATCAGTGTTTCTACAGCAGCTAGTGTTCAATGGAAGTTAAGAAGAGAATGAGAAAACTGAAGCTGCATCAGTATCTTTCCCACAGTCCCAGAGGCCCCTGCATTGTGGATGCAGGACAAGCAACGCAGCTGCACAGGGTACTCACTCAGATTCTCCAGCAGGTGCTTGCAGTCATCAGTAGCAACATCATGTGCGGTCCGGTTACACTTATCTCTTCTTTCCGGCTCCAGTCCTCCATGCCTACACAAGACTTCTAGGCAGTTCTGTGAAGACAAGAACTCCATTACCTTTTGCCCAAATGAATCAACTCAAGTGAAAACTCCAAGGGAAGATTCAGTGGCCTGTAGCAAGCCAATCAGGAATTCTCAATCAGAAAGCTTATTTTTTTTCCCAACAACCCAAATATACAGATTACTCTAAACACTGTCTCCAAGTAAAAGGCAAAGGGGGCTTCATTTACATGTGATTCACAGGGTCAAAACACTGCTGCTCTTACAACAGTCTCTTAGGTTCCAAGTGAAAAAACTGGCTTACTAATCACTCACTTTGCAGAGTGCCATTAAGGAAAAAAGACTTGGGCAGACAGTATCCTTTTATGGTAATCTGGAAATACAAAAGATTTTTGCTACAATCAAATGCCCAGCATTGTCTTCTAGACCAGGTATTGTCTTCCTGGTCATAACAGTGCAGGGTTCCAATTCTGTCCCAGAGTCCTTGTAACCACAAATATATTTTGGATCTTACGTTGTCTTATTTTTATTTGAAAATTATATGTAAACACCACACTGACAGGTTTTAGAAAAACACTCTCAATAGACATGGGAATTATGTGCCCTCGCCTTTTCAGTTTCTTCTGTGTTGCTCCAGGGAGTCTCCACTCAAAAGGTATCAGTAGCCTTTGAGGTGAAAGGTCTTAGTTTTCCAAAGTTTTTCAATTCAAAGTGGTAGACAGACTATATATATATATATATATATATATATATATATGCAAACATTTTCAAGTAAGTGCAAGGCAGGATACGACATTGGGATATTCATCAAGGAGCTCTGCTATTTCAACTTCTACTACTTGATTTGTCTACTGATTCCCCATCAAAGCAAGCACAAAACGGAATAAACCAGAAACCACGAAAAGGAACTAACAACCAAAACAAGTACTGTTCTTTTCATCACTTCCCTACACGTACACACACACCTATACCTACACACATCTACCTACACACCCATACCCACACCCCCCCACCACACACACACACACAGGCTTTGGGCTGACTTTTGCTTCTGACAACACAGTAAACTAGGCAATCTAAATAGCTTTCCCTAATCTTGCTGTAAGATACTTTTTGTGTGTTTTATAAAACATGTTTTCCTTACTGATGTATAATATCTATGTAGAAAAGTACATAAATAAGTGTGAAGTTTGCAGAACTGTCACAGAGTGAACGGACTTGTGGGAGGAGAGCTCTGGAAGCCCCTTAATGTTCCATCTCAGCCACTAATCCCTCCTTTCTCCTCACAAAGGCAGCTGCTATTATGATTTCTAAGATGAGAAGTCCACTTCGCCTGTTTTATGAGTTTTATATAAATGGAACCATATTACAGGCACACTTTTATATCTGGCTTCTTTTCATTCACCATAATGCTATAAAATTCATACATGTATTAGGAATAGTTATAATTCAATTCATCCTATTTTAAAACTACTGTGTATCACATGGATATACCACAATTTATCTCTGCTCTTGTTGGTGGACATTTGGGTTCTACTATGGACATTCTGATACGTGTCCTTTGGTAGACACAGGTACACATTTCTATTGTGTATACATACAGAGTTGGTCTGCTGGGGGGCGGTATGTACATGTTCTTTATCTGTGTATACTGCAAAGAGCTTTTAAAAGTGGCTATACCAAACTCCACTAGGAGTATATCTGAGTTCCAGCTGCTTCCTATTGCCTCCTAAACATATTTTAAATGCAATCATAGTCCACGAGGAAATGCAAGGAATGCATAAGGGTCAGAAAGAAAAAGAGAAAGCTGAGATCACCAAGTAAGTGAAATATGAAAAGAAAGCCAGTGCTGATTTAACATAGGGGCTTTGGATGCTGAGGGGATGGGAGACAAGGCCTCGGTACCTGCAAAATGGAGGAGCTGAGCCAGAGGACCTTTGAATAAAGAAAATCTGTTTGCCTGCAAAGGGATTAACTGACAGCATTTACCACTGCTGCTGTTGAGGCTGGAGGGATCTCCTCTAACAATCAAAGTCTGGCTTTCATAGGTCTGGGGTTCAAATTTTAAAAATCACTAAGATAAGAAATGAACTAAAAACTAAGCCAAATAAATAAGTAATAGTTTTTATCCCATTGATATTACTAATTTGTACAAAATCAGTAAATGCATGAGAGTTAATGAAATTGATTCAAATGAAAGATTCAAGTAGAATGCAATCTGAGCACTAAACTTCATGAATTCTCAGATGATAAGCAACAGAAATAATACATTTATTACACAAGTTAGTACTTGTAGCAAAAACAGGTTAGAGATGAAACAGACCTGGGGTCTTATCCTGCCATTATAAATGATTTTTGTCTGACTTTTGGTAAATCATTTAACATTTTTCTGCTTCGGTTTCCTTATCTGTGTCTCATATATCTATATTTCATAAGATTGTTAGGTGATTTAAATGAAAAGATAGGTAATTTATATTCTTGGCACATAAAACTCTCTCAATATTTATTAGCTTGCTCTATTTGTTACAATCAACATAATCATCACTAATTAGAAAACAGCCCAAGTATTCAAGTAAGTGGTGAGCAATTATAGTACATCAACGAATGTCATAATTCTAGGTGATGTTAGTTCAAGTTAGAAACAGAAATTATAAAAGATACAACCAAAATTTGCAAGATTCAAGTCCACCTATAAGGTGGGTTGTGTATAATTATTATAGTCAGGCAGATCAGTAGGCAATAATCTAAGCAGTGGCTTTCTCTATAAGGAAGCGCAGAATGTCAAAAAGATAGCAGGATAAAGCATATCCAAATAGAGCCACACCTGCGAGTTTCACAGCACTCTGCTGGGCTCCATGGGGAACACAAAGAAGAGGAAAACTTAACCTAACTGACACTTAGCAGCAGCTACAAAAACTATCCAAGCACATACTAAGTGCCCAGCACCGTTACAACACTGCACACGTATTTAGTGCTCATCAAACCTCACAACGTTATGAAATAAGTACGAAGCACCTGGGTGCCAGGAGCTGTGTTAAGACCCCAGGGTTGTGACGATGAATAAGGTAGCAGTTCTGTTTCTCTGGCAGAAACATGACATATTGTCAAGAGTCATGAGGAAAACATGCAGGAAAGGGGGCCTATGGGAGCAAGGGGCAAAGTTTTCCTCAGCAGAAGAGGAAGTGGGAAAGGTAGAGAAAAACATCTAAGCTCTCTCGCTGATGGGTGGGATCTGAGTGAAGAGAACAAATGCTGTGATGGCAACTGCTGTTTCTGGACACGGATTCTCAGGGGACCTAACCTGGGCAGGCTGTCCCAAGGGGTGCAGAGCAAGAGTCCAGAGGAATAAGTCTAAGTCAAAGTGCTCTTAACCACAACACAGATTCATGTCTCTAGCGAGCAGAGACTTTCAAAGACAGTGGGCTTTGGTTTTGGCTTCTATTTCCACTCACATCCCAATCGCCAGAACTTAGGTAGGCAGCCATGGTCATCTTGCAGGAAGCTGGAAAATGTAGTCTTTATTTGGGGCTGAACTCTGAGAGGTTTGTTACTGTAGAAGAGGGGAGAAGGAATGTTTAGGGTCAATGAACCACCCCTGTCAGTGGCCTTTAAGAGCTGAGAAGAAAGGTATCAGTGCCAGGCAGACTAAGAACACCCAAGTCCAAAGAGCTATAGATAAGATCCAGGTCAGGGCAGGAAACTTGAGAGCCGGAGCTTGGGCAGAGGGAGGGGGAGGGAATTCAGTCCGCAAATGCACAGGTGAGGTCCAGCACACATGTCAGGAACACCCTTGGGATGTGGCTGTGCCCATTGTTGGGCAGAGCAGGGGAGATGGAGAAACAACACGATGGGTAACAACAGCTGAGGAAGAGAGATTTAAGGGGGAGATGAAGGTGGCTGGAGCTAGCCATGAAGACCTGAGGGTGAGGGAGCATGGACTCTGTGCAGGAGACATAAGGATACGTCTGGGTAGACAAGTGCCATGATCAACTCAGTTCTGAAAACCAATTAGTGAGTTTGGAAGACATACTGAAAAACAAAGCGACAAAAAGAAGACCGGTTAAGAAAGAACTGTCATAAAATTTATTCATTTAGTCATTGATTCGACAAACAGTACTCGTGGGCCAGAGACTACTGAGCACAATATATACAATGATGAAAAGTGATTTTTTTGGAGGCAGTGGAGAGGGAAGGAGGTATATAAATAATTCCAGCAAAGAACAAGCTCCCTAAGTGAAGTGTGAAGAGGTGCCCTGGGAGCAATGAACTCTTGAAAGCCAAGACCTAAGCTGAGATGTCTTCCAGGCAGGGAGGGGTCAGGACAGAAGGGGCCATTTAGGGTAATGGGAACAGCAGATGCAAAGGCAGGGAGAGGAGACAGCACAGGATATCTGCAGGATTCGAGCAGAGAGCACAGGGAAGAAGGAGCCAGGATGTGCTGGTGTGAAGAGGCTGAGGCCGGAGCTGGAAGGGACCTGATTGTCATGTACCAGGCTGGCACTCATCCTCGAAGTGACAGAAGGATCAGTTATCCTTGGAAAGATGAAGGGTAAACTACACGACCAACGCCCCCTGTTAGAAAGGTCCCTCTCAAAACAGCATAAAGGAGGTGGTGAGACTGGAGATGCGGAGACCACAGGACCCTATGCAAGTTCAGACAGCCTGTGATGAGGGCTCCCCGAGGACATCCTGGAATGTGTTTAAAACACAGCCTCCTCTTTGTTCATGCACTCATTATAAAGGAATAAAATCCAGTATTGTATCCATCATTTGAACTCAGTAACTTAGGAAGACCGAACAAGAGACACAAATGTCAGATGATGTCACTGGATTAAGAGAGGAGGGACAGAGATGTATCATAAACACAGAAGTCTCGGGACGCATCCTCATGGAGCTGCTTGGTAGAAATAAATGTGAATATGGCCATCAGTAGGGCTGCCTGGATGGCTCAGCAGTAAAGAAGCAACCTGCAATGCATGAGACTCGCAGGAGATAAGGGTTCAATCCCTGGTCACGAAGGAAATGGCAACCCACTCCAATATTCTTGCCTGGGAAATCCCATGGACAAAAGAGCCTGGCGGGCTACAGTCCAGGGGGTCGCAAAGAGCTGGACACAACTGAGTGCCTAAACACCACTATAGATAGATAGCAGTGGCCATTGATAGGGTTATTGTACATCTGTCTAAACTGAGACACTTTTAGGAGTAAAAGGGGGCACTGTTAATTGTTCTGCTGGGATGACGGGCACCCACAAGGACTGTATTGGGCCAACTGGGGTATCAAGGAGATGCCCTGTAAATCGTGGGCTTCCTACACAGGATCTTCCTGAAAGGATTGAGGACGTGGCTAGAGAGATTTTGGAACTTCTATAGATTATATTCTGGGGACCAGTAAGATCATTCAAGGGGGAAAGTATAGAGTGAGAGGAGAAAAAGGGTCAAATTAGATCCATGAAAGGTGTCAGTGGAAAACACTGGAAAACACGGGAAAGTGCAGATCTTCAGTGAGGGGTGGGAGCACAACTCTGGTTAGCCAAGTTTATGTGAGAATCCTTTAGGATCCTGTCAGTGAGTCACTGGTGGTTAAATGAAGCAAGTGTACAACACTCTGCACTGGATATTCTGGAATGAGGTTTTTAAAAAGAGCCTTTCCTTTGTCTACACACAGTTGAATCAATCTGGCCTTTTCAAAAATAATCTTATAAAAATTAAGGGAAAAATAGTCAAGGAGAATCAAAAGCACAAAAAATAAAAGACTCTAAAGCATGGATTTCTATTTGCCATGATTAGCATCTAGTCTGAAAGATTTGGTCCAACCTCACAAGTCTATCCTGTGTTTGTCTTTTCTATCCAGGTACCCAACTCTTTGTGACAAGAAAGAATTCTAGGGACTCCTAACATTTTTTTTTCTTCTATCATTTTTTTTTTCTTCTTTGTAGGCATGACCTAGGGAGAGAAAATCTACATTGTAGGGCTCTGTGTGGGCCTCTGCACTTAAGATACACACCTCATGCAGACCATCCAGTTAGGGTGGATGCTAGAATGTGGGAGGAAATGCCTGGGATTCACCTGGTTAAGAGCTAAAAAGGCATCAGTCAGTCTACAATCCCAGGAAAATGCGAGAACAGTGTAAAGATGTTCTCTTTCAACAAGAGGACCACTGCCTGACCAGAGGACCATGGGCCTGCTTAGGGATGACCTCTACGATGGTGGAAAATAAATGACTGGAAAGCAGGTAAAAAGCCAGGTGGGAGATCTGGGCTTGGGAAGAGTTATTGTAGAAGCCACAGTTTAAGTTGAAAGACTGGATAAATTCTTAAAAATAGGACTAGGCAGCTAGGATGGCTTGGGAGTTGCCTAGGGTTAAAAAATAAAAGAGAAAGAACAGAAGAAAAAAAAGAAAAGAAAAACCTGATCATCAAATTCAGAAGGGAAGCAAAGAAGAGGCAGTGTTGTGGAAGCCGAGGAGAGGTCTGCATTAGAATCAACATGTTCAACAACCCAGAAAGACTGAGTAAGAACAGGAGCGATAGGAAGCCTCCAGCTTTGGCAATATGTAAGCCAGAATTATAATCTACTCCTGTACTTACAACATGCACAATCCCTCAAATAAAGCATCTGTTGTATGAGAGCTTCGACAACCAGATGCTCAAATCCAGACACTCTCCCTAATCTATTTCTGCTGCAGGAACTTGAGGAGTCAAAGTTCTCATGACAGAACACAGAGTTTCACTAAGAAACTCTTCTATCTGCTCACACTGAGTGATGAAAACAAGTTTATCCTCAGTGACAAGTTCGGCTGTGGAGTAGTCACAGGCCAGCTTTAGAGAGACCTACTCTGGTCACCAAAGACCAATGGTGATTTGCATCAATTGCTTAGTCACTGGAAAAAAGACCAAGAGCTAAGTGGGAAAAGGACTGACTGAGGAACCTGATCTTCTAGGAACTGACTTTGGGGAATTAGTTATGCTATTTCCCCAAACTGACACTTTTTCATCTGCAAGGCAAGGGGGTTGGAATAGATGAGCTATGTGTCTTTAAGCTCCCAAATCCCACTTTTGTCAAACGAAAAACATGTGGAAACTGAAGTGATCTTCTTGGGTAACAATGGTGCTACTCCCTTATGTAGATCAGACACATGTATGCTATGGTAGAAAAAAAAAACATCTTTTAAGCCCTACTTGTGGTCAGTGTAGAGTCTCTTCACCCACACAATGATTAACTCAGGATTGTAATGTATTTTTTCTGAAAACTAGTCTTAGCAACTTAGTTGTGAATAGATTACCTCCCTGGAGAACTATCTCAGCCACGATATAAACACTGTATTAGGCAAAGGATGCAAAAATATTTTCCAATACTCATGACTAGGAAGGCAGGCTGAGTGGTATCGTGTGAAGAGGAATAAAACCAGGCAATCTGGTGTTCATCCCCAATGTCTATTCATCTCTCCATAGTCTGAAGTGAAGTGAAGTCACTCAGTCGTGCCCGACTCTTTGAGACCCTGTGGACTGTAGCCTACCAGGCTTCTCCGTCCTTGGGATTCTCCAGGCAAGAATATTGGAGTGGGTTACCATTTCCTTCTCCAGGGGATCTTCCCGACCCAGGGATCGAGCCCGGGTTTCCCACACTGGAGGCAGATGCTTTAGCCTTGAGCCACCAGGGAAGCTCCATAGTTTAAATGTCCTAAAAGTAAATGAAGAGGTAAGCCTGGAAGACAAAGTATCTACTCCAGGGCAAAAACAAAACAAAACAAAACAAAAAAACCCTGTTATTTTAATCTATTATTTTTCTTTGCAGTGTGTCAATGTTGTCAGCCACGCTTACTTTCTAAAATCTCTCTCTTCTTACTCAAAATTTATCTTAAGTTCTTAAAATAAGAGAATATCGGAAGAGTCATATTAGACATGAGAAAGAAATTCCGTTTCCCTTGACAGAGCATCCACGTTGCCAAGGGCCTGGGAATCCATGAAGATACCATCTCCAGCTATGAAAACCACCAGGACTAAGAGGAGTTCATAAAGGAGGAGCTGAGTGGCACCATAAGCCCCCACCCTAAAGGGTAACTCACCCTGGAGGGAGAGCTCCTCTCAGTGATGCTCAGGTTTCATTTTCTTTTTGCCTTTTTTCTTGCCTTCAGGGTGAGTGCATGAACAACCTACCACTGTCAGAAACCTTTCACATTATACTCCGAGATTTTCTAGAAGAGGGAGGCAAGTCGAAAACCACCCCTGCAACACACATTTTCTCCATCAAATGAGATTCGCTGTATTAGATTAACTATGCCTATTCAAATTTAAGCCTTCTGTATTTCCCATCTTTGCCTTCCAAGTACTTCTATGTCAAATGTCATTGCATTCCATTCAAATCAATACATAAATATCAAGCTCATATAATTACTGTGGGTTTTTTTTTTTTTTAAGGATAATTGGGAGTAAACTGCTACTAACAAGCAATACCTCCACTCTGGACTGACTCATTCCTGTTTCTCTCTTGTTTCAAAAACACCCAAGTCCAAGATGAACAGCTTCTGCTCTAGATCATAACACAGGAAGTTACCAACCAGGAGCTCCAAATTTCTAGCTATTTCCAGATATCTCCATCTGGATGAACACGTCCCAGCATTAAATTCAGCATGCCTAAACCCACATTCTATCTGCTGCATCACAACACCACCTCTTCTTTCCTCTTTCTGGGAACGTAACTATGACCCTTCTATTCATCCCATTCATTCAATGCGTCTAATCTGTCTGCAGTTCTCGGACATTTCTCCTCTGTGACCTCTCTTATGATTTCCACCAGTCTCATCATCTTTCACCTAGTCTCTCTCCCTGTCATCAATGTTTCCATAATCCCAAATCTTCTAAATGTCATTGCTCAGTCAAGCAATTTAAACGATAGAGCTGATTCTTTTGTTCCTTTGTACAAACTTTTCAACAGTTTTACTCTGGTAAATAAAACTCAGACTCGTGCATCACCGACGGCCTGTGCCATACTATGAACTCCTAGTCTTGTCTTCTCACTACTCTTCGTTAGCTCAGCTGGAGCCTCTCTACTTCTACACCATTCCTACTGTTCCCTGCATCTGAACTACTCTCCTCTCCCAGTGATGGGTGACAAATGTAACCCAGCCTGCAAGGCCAAAATAATTTCTATTTCCTCCAGAGTAAGTCATTTCTGAGCCTAGTACTCCACAGCTCTGCTCCCTGAAATAAGTGCATTCTGTCTTCCAAAAATAAAAATTTGCATTTTTGTATTGTTCCAAACACATGTCTATTATCCTTGTTTTAAATTTTCGGTGCTTCTCTTATCCTATGCTTGTCTTGTATTTTGTACTCCTGCCACTGAACTAGGAGTTACCTAATCACATAAATGATTCCTACAAATGTTAGCTTCCGTAATGCCTTGCACTCAGGAGCTTCCTGATAGCTTTTCATTCTTAAAGCAATATTATTGCTAAAGTGATTTAAATGGAAAAAGAAGCATGAATTGATGGCTTCCTATGTCATGGTATTTCTTTAATAATCACAATCTTTCTCCACTCTAATGGGTGAAATCTAGAACTCTCTCTTATGAATCATGAGACAGCACAGGTAGTGCATAGTGAGGGAGTGGAGAGTACAGGACATGTATACTTGAATCCTGGTTCGCCCTCAAAATCATTGCATGGCCTTGGTACTAACTCAAACAATCTTGAGGCCACAATCAATATCCAACTTCTCTTCCTAATTTTACATGAGATACAATGTCTGGAGTTACTCCTACATTTGTTAACAAACTCCAAACTGATTTTTATGACATCTCATAATGCTTGATGGTAAATATCTGCTGGACAAAAAATATAGTTAGTTCTTACTGGATCATTTCCGAAATGGTGCTGCTCAATCTCCAATTATTCAAGCAAAATACACTCAGCCAATAGCAGCCAACTTTGCCACTCATCAAATTACAACTGTATAAAGAGGCCAGCTGCTACCAGACACACCTTAAAACCTTTTGACGCAGCAATATGGGCAGCAGTCCAGCCGTCATTGTCAGCGTGGTTGATGAGGTCTGCAGGAACAACAGGCTTGAATGTGCCTTCATGACGCTCTTCTTGATCAAAGTCAAAGATGGCCAACCCAGGCTCCTCCTGCAACTTGTTTCCATGAGCTGGGGCTCCATGGTACATAAGAAGCTTGAGGCTGTCCACATTACCAGTGTCCACAGCTGCATGAATTGGTGTCCAGCCATCCTGAAAATAAAACGACCAGGGGGAAAGAGTTGATTACAACATGAATGTTGAGAGCAGTGTTATTGAAAGTTCACATCTAAATATTCTTGGGCATGGACCACTGAGACAGGAGAGGCAGGCACTCCAATCCTGAATATCATCGATGAGCTAGGTTCTCTCAGACCTCTCTCAGTTAGTGCCTTTCCACTGCTCTGACTCACGTCTGCTATTTTTTAAGAGTTTCTTCTTAACACTTGACCATTCGGAGTGAGCTGGTACTACCCAGCCTGGTAAATATGCATTATATACGGTAAAACAAGATCTCAACTTAATATTATGAAAGAATGAACTTTAGCATACACATTTTAAAAAATGTATATCCAAGTATAATAAGCCAGTTCTATTTATAGGGAAGAGTGCTAATTCTAGTCATCTTTAAAATTTTATGCCACTGATTCCAGAAGGAAAGATTCTAGATCATATAGAAAAGGCAGATACAAAGGGAAAACAAAGTCAAATAACTTTATGAGATATCTATCGGCCTCTATGGACCTCTCTGGGATTGCAGATGGATACTGGTAAATGCAAGCTTAGAAAATATTCCAACTAAAATATTGGGCCCATTCTCTATAACATATTACTTTAAAGCCCCAATCATCCACTTAGCTGGTTGCTAGAACAGACTCAGAATTTTTTTTTTTTTTGGTAGCAGTTCTCAAAGTGTGGTTCCCTGATCAGCACCATCAACACCACCCGTGAACTTGTTAGAAATGTAAATTGTTGAGCCTCATCCAAGACCTGCTGAATCAGAAATCTCAAGGGGTGGGGCCTTGCATTCTGGTTTAGTTGCCCTCTGGGCCACTCTGATGCACTAAAGTTTGACAGACTCTAAGGAAAATCTTGATCCCCTCTGTAGTCTCTCATTTTTATATATAGAGAGGGCTGCCTTCTACTCAGGTATCCCTCTTCATTAGATTTTTAAGACTAGCATAAAAGAATTGATGATTATTTTGGTGATATGTATTTTGGTTTTATTTTCCCTTTAGCCTTTTTTTTTCTTCCCCATTTGGTATTTCAAGCTGCTACACTAAATCTTTCCAGTGAATAGGATTGATGCTTTTGAACTTTGGTGCTGGAGAAGACTCTTGAGAGTCCCTTGGACTGCAAGGAGATCAAACCAGTCCATCCTAAAGGAAATCTGTCCTGAATAGTCATTGGAAGGACTGATGCTGAAGCTGAAACTCTAATACTTTGGCCACCTGATGCGAAGAACTGACTCACTGGAAAAGACCCTGATACTGGGAAAGACTGAAGGTGGGAGGAGAAGGGGACGACAGAGGATGAGATGGTTGGATGGTATCACTGATGCAATGGACATGAGTCTGAGCATGCTCTGGGAGTTGGCGATGGACAGGTAAGCCTGGCGAGCTGCAGCCCATGAGGTCTCAAAGAGTCAGACATGACTGAGTGACTGAACTGGACTGAATTGACAGTACACTTAAAAAAAAAAAATGAGTAGAAGACAGAGAGGAAAAGAGACAATAAATGATAATCTACATTTAGACTGAGTCATCTGATCATTTGCTAAAGCTCTTCCTGGACGTTGTAGCTTTTTCTCTGGTTCTGTACTTCACATCATTGGAATCAAGTTTGCTAAGGCAAGACCATGGCTGGCAGTAGCTGGAATATCATATAGTCCTTGGGAGTACCCCAGGCAGGCAAAGTGTTTCCTAGCTTGTTCTTTTTGGGCTGTGGATACATTTGCTTGGGCATCAGACTTAATTAAGGACTAGAGTGTAAATGCTCTAGACCTTCCTTATATTACAAAGGCCATGTAATCATTTCAGAAAAAACTTAAAATCCCTCATTCCCCTTTGATTTCTTATTAAAAGTTGTAAGAAATAATTAATTATTCCCTTAAGGTCCTTTATCAATTATGCTGTTTATCTCTGTACTGTGGAGCCTCTGTACTTTTAATGACTTCATTCAGTTCATCAGCAATTAGTTTGAGAGCATGGATTTCTGTGTTCTCTAACTTATAGGATGTGACTTCAATTTTTATGTTGCACTACTTATTTTTCATTCAGATATTGATGTAAAATTCATTCCTTTTTCATATATAAGGTAGAATTTTATAGTAAGTATGTGTAATACCACAGATTTCTTAAATATATACAACAACATGAATAAGAGTAACAATGGACTATTTTCTCAGATTTTCAAAAAATAAATAGAAAGTAAAAAAGCTCTAGCCATAGGACTCAATGGAAAATATCTATACCTAGCTTATATTACATCCCTGATTATACTATTATTTGTGGGTTTACTTTTGAAAACTTAAGAAAATCCAGTATCAAACAGGTACCTTAAAATACATAATATCTTTCTATCCTAGAAAATTTTAAGGGTGATTCCTGTGAAATGGACTCACAGTACAGTCAATTCTCTATTAACAGAAGAAATCCAAGGTTCAGATAATCTTTGGCAATTAAGATGTCTACACTTGTCATTCATCATGAATATGCTAAAGGATGGTAATTATTACACTTTTAACATTCTGGGAAACTGCAGGAAAAAAATTCCTGAGCCCAGTGAAGAGTGGGTCCCGTAAACCTGCCAGCCCTTAGATGGGCCTCCACTGAAGAAATGCATGTCAGTGTGTGAAGGGCTGATTCTTGGTCTTCAAGTCTATCATGATAGGATGATAAAGGCCAACTTGGGAGGGAAAATGGAGGAACTTGTTTCAAATGCATTTTTGTGTGCTGAGCCAGAAGTCCTATCAAAGGACTCTTCTTGTGAATCAGACTCAGTTTCTTCAGTTTCTAAACCTGGCTTCGCTTGTGCACTCTGTACAGGAGGCAGCAGGACTGTGTGGGATGGAGTCAAAGCTACTTCAGCCTATTAGGTTCCATACTGGACTTCCACACACAGTGTTTCAAATTCTGAGGCAAATTAGACAATGACCTTGAACTCTGTGAGATGCTGCATAATCTCAGCAAAAACAAAGGTCAGCTCTGTGAGGAATAGTGAGCACAAATAACCTTCCTCTAAGTCCTGGCAATGGGCGCTGTCTTGTCACAAAACTGCTTCCTGTTTGTACACATTACAAATGAGCACTACTGTGGATGAGGACGACAACTCAATGACAGGTGACCTTTGTCGATGGCTTAAAATTCCCTGGTATTACACTGACTACCTTTAAAAAGAAAGGCTAACAAACTTTGAATAATCAGATGAACAGAGGTCAGACCATGAGGATCCAACATATTCAAAGCAAAACAAAACTTTAAACAAAACAAAGCAACCTGTATTTTAACCTATTTTATTTTTTTCAACTGCAGAGTTTGCAGACATATTGTAATTAGAGGACAAAATACAAAATACAGGTACTCACTCTGGTTTTTACACTTCGGTCAGTTCCAGCTTCCAACAAGAGTTTAATACATTCTTTATTTCCATTTTTACAGGCCAGGTATAGAGGTGTCTGTCCTCCATCAGCAGCATGATTAATATTAGCATCATATGCAATTAATAATTCTACACACCTAAACACAACAGTATGATTAATTATGTACAAATTTGGTTTGACATCTGAAGTACCACCTGACCAAGATATTAAAAAGAGCAAATACTGCTAGAGGAATTCTGCATCTTTATTTATTACATGAATTATTTTATATATATATATAATCTCTGTTATTACTGGTCTTATTATATAGATACTATTTTAACAAGGCTGGAAGATATTTTAATTACTCCCATGAAAATTTAAAATAACAAGGTGAATACTTGGTTTATGACACTTCTCTGTAAACAACATATAAAAGTAGAGTTATTGGAATAGGTTTAACTGTGCTTGACATATATATTATTTGTGGTTCAAAATAGTTTGAACCTTGAAGAGAGTCAGGCTGCTGAGTCATTCTGAAAATTTCACTTGAGAAAATAATTATAAATAGCGCAGACAGCAGGGCACCATGTGCACAGACGGAGGAGAGGGCCGTCTGGGGGAGAAATGGCAGCAAAGGCTGTTTTGCTCCCCTGAAATGGGGCTAGTTTACAAGGAAAAAGACACAGTTCAGCAGAAATGCACTGCTCTGAGAATCAGGAAGGACAGCAGTGAGGTGAATTCAAGACTTCATGGCACTTAGGAACTAACTACAGTTTGCAAAATCAAATGAGAATAAATTCAGAAAAGAGGAATAAACCATAACCAAATGAAGAAGCAATGCACATCTTTGGTTTTTTTGCTCAGAGGCAAGCTTTCTCTTGGCTTCCTTTGACAACATTTGATTTGTTTATACATTAGAAAAAATAAGTTACTTATTGATGTGTATCTCATATACATTTAAATTAACCAAGCCTCCCTGCATTTCCCCAGGGTTCCCCCTTTTTGCAAATCCATCCATGCCTCCATTCCCATGACTGCTACACTATCCAAGCAAGTAGCCCTATAGAACGCCTACTGGCAGTAAAGGCAAAAGTATAGTCCAGAAGAAGAATCTTTCCTGGAGGACTTAGAATACATGCAAAAAGGCAGTAGCAAAATCAATAGTTCTGATCATCAATAATAAATTCAGAGTGATGAGATGCATGCTCAACATGCAGAAAAAAGTAATACATATATTAAGGATGCATTTTGAACTTTAAAAAATTCATATTTACAAAGAATAACAGCAGTGTGAAACTGAAAAACCTTATGTCAAGAATTCTGAGATTTGTTAATTGTTTAATGCTAATTAATGTTTGTTAATGAAACATTTCTATTTGGATGGTAAAAGTTAAAGTTGAAAACAGCTTTCATTCTCCTTAGACTGCCATTTCAGCACAGGCAAAGAAAGCAATTTAGCTATAGTCTATCAATATTATTAAAATATCATTTTATTACAAAAAAGTTATCTCTCTATTCAACTGACTTATTTCAGCAACTGAAGAAATCACTGCTAAACTTATGTATATTCTAATTATAGACTCTTTTTGATTTTGTGCTCTAACTTCTTTAAGTATGTAAGTTCCTGCTTCAATTTAAAAAAAAAATGATAAAGTAAGGTGCATACTCGAACAATTTACTTTATTATTTTTTTTATTTTATTTTTACTTTATTTTACTTTACAATACCGTATTGGTTTTGCCATACATTGACATGAATCCACCACAGGTGTATACGAGCTACCAGCGGTATTTTTCACAGAACTAGAACAAATAATTTCAAGATTTGTATGGAAATACAAAAAACCTCGAATAGCCAAAGCAATCTTGAGAAAGAAGAATGGAATTGGAGGAATCAACTTGCCTGACTTCAGGCTCTACTACAAAGCCACAGTCATCAAGACAGTATGGTACTGGCACAAAGACAGAAATATAGATCAATGGAACAAAATAGAAAGCCCTGAGATAAATCCACACACCTATGGACACCTTATCTTTGACAAAGGAGGCAAGAATATACAACGGAGTAAAGACAATCTCTTTAACAAGTGGTGCTGGGAAAACTGGTCAACCACTTGTAGAAGAATGAAACTAGATCACTTTCTAACACCACACACAAAAATAAACTCAAAATGGATTAAAGATCTAAACGTAAGACCAGAAACTATAAAATTCCTGGAGGAGAACATAGGCAAAATACTCTCCGATATAAATCGAACAATTTATAATAATAAATAACGTGTATGTGTGTGTGTTGAGGTGGTGGAAAATAGTGAACAGTGAAGTGTGTAACAATCCATTACATAACCACATACACAGTTGACTGTCCGTATGTGCAGGTTTCCACATTTGCGAGTTCAACCAACCCCAGATGGAAAATACTTGGAAAAAAATCCTAGGAAGTTACAAAAAGCAAAATCTGAATTTGCCACATGCTCACAGCTATTTACATAGCATTTACATTATATTAGGTATTATAATAACCAGAGATGATTTAAAGTGTATGGGGCGGGGGTGGGGGGGATGTGCGTAGATTATATGCAAATACTGCAGCATTTTATATAACAGACTCAGAGCATTCTTGCATTGTGGAATCCGTGGGTGGTCCTGGAACCAATCCCCCACAGAAAGGGGGGATGACTTTATGTTGGCTAAAAATAATCTTCCTCTTCGGAAGTAAGTTCATTCACATGAGGTTTGGAAACAGCATATTCCTCTTCTTCAATTCCCAATATACAACTATCTATTATTAAGAAGAGCAAATTTAGGATCCTCCTTTGCACTTAAATTCTCAAGGCTGTTTAGTTGAATTTACTTGCCAAAGTATCTTAAGTACTAGTTTACACATTCAGCCAGAACTAAAATATATGTGCAAATCATAAAGAGGCTCTTTTCATGAGGGGGAAGAAAAAGGATTAAGAGCATCACTTACTTGAAATGTCCCTGAGCAGCTGCAGCACACAAGGGTGTGAAGCCATTTTTATCAGCAGCATTGACTTGGGCTTGTGCATTCAGCAGCAATCTCACACAGTCTATGGATTTTAATAGAAAGCCATTTTAATTTCCCACTTAGATTCACGATGAGCCAAACTCTATCCAGGCTGTAGACAGATACTAACCCCAAGGGACCTCTCTCATGCACAGCTCATCTGACATTTCTTTCAGGGTCGATATAAGATTCCACAGGCTATTATGAAGGAAAAGAAGCCTCTTTCCCCCAGGATCATATACCCCAGACTCATCAACTAAGACAAGGCTTCTTTCATTTTGAGGGGGCACCTGGGGGAAGAGTGACTGATGAGTGAAAGGAGAGTCATATGTCGGAAAATGTTTTACCAGGTTTTTCCATCAGACAATCCCAGAAAAAAATGTTACTGGATGGAAAATAAAATTCTTTGACTAAATTGATATACCATTCTTTGTATTTAAATAGTTAAATCTTACTTTCTGGTGTTTAATTTAATCATTAAAATGCTTTCATGTTGTGGTTATCTTAGACTCAACTCCCTGAATGAATATTAAGGAGAACCTCCAGAAAGTCACCAGACTCAGGTATGAATACCACTTAGACCTCACGTTCCACATGTTATTTACTAGACTGAATTTCTCTATATTAGAGAAAATTCCTACTGTACTTTGGAAGAAGTACTCCAAAATACTTTTAAAATAATGAGTTCTCATACTGTAGTTCCCTAGAATCTTCTATGCCGCCCACTGGAACACACTGAAGCTCTGAAAACTTCCAAGAAAGCCACATTATGTGAATTCACCAAGGATCACATGGCTTATATATGCTACTATCTAACTTTGCATTTGCCATCAGATCATCTCTTTATCTGCACTATTGTCATGTTTTAGTGTATTTGACTATAAGATTTGCTTTTTAAGGAACAAGATTAATCGCCCAACTTCATCAATATGTCGTGTATAGTTGTACAACCTCCCAGTTCTCTTAAAAAAATTCAAATAACTATAAATTGGTTCTAACTACAGAACAATTTCAGACCCATGACCTTTCCTAACTACTAAAACTTTCCCCCGCTGCAGCATATGCTAAAGCCCTACAGCTTTACTTTCACAGACATCAGCCATTTCTAAGAGACAAATTAGGGCTATTTTGTCCTGGCCAAAGTGATCACAGATGGGGGCTTTACTCAAAATGTGTTTTACAGTTACTAGACCCCAAATTGGCTTCCCTGGTGGCTCAGAGGTTAAAGCATCTGCCTGGAATGCGGGAGACCCAGGTTCGATCCCTGGGTTGGCAAGATCCCCTGGAGAAAGAAATGGCAACCCACTCCCGTACTCTTGCCTGGAGAATCCCATGGAGGAAGGAGCCTAGTAGGCTACAATCCATGGGGTTGCAAAGAATTGGACATGACTGAGCGACTTCACATCACACCAGATCCCAAATTTCTAGGCACACAATACATTTTACTGTGCATAAAACAAAGACAACTTTTTGCTAGCTGCAAAATTTTACATTGTTACTGAACTGTCCAAATTGGATTTTTGAATGTTTACAAAACTTTAAATCATGTAAAAAAAGTTTTTTATTTCACCTGAAGAGAAAATGTGAGATAATAATTTTGCTCAGAATAACGGCTACAGTGCTTTTAACTCTTCCCCCTTTTGCAAAAGGGTGATACAGTGAAGTAAGAAGGTACCATCTTTACCTGTATGTCCATTCTTAGCAGCAGAATACAAGGCAGAATGGCCATCTTCACAGGAGTAATTAATGTCCAGTCCTTCTTCATTAAGCAGCATTGATAATAAAGTGACATTTCCCTGGGCAGCAGCTTGCTGAAGAAGGGTGGGCCTGCCAGCCAGGGGGGCAGGACCACCACTCATTAGCAAAGGGGTTAGGGAGGGTGACCAGCCTGTGGGTTAAAGTGACCCTAGTTAGAGAGTAGGAGCAAGGATAAGAGACAGATATTAACCATTCCTTTCCAAATTACACACACACACAGACATATGAACACGTACCCCTAGAGGATTATGTGGTTTCTAATATGACCAATCTGTTAATATTTACTTTAGCATAAATCTGTACTGTTATTTCAATCTTATATCTGCTGCTAGTTAAATTAATATACATTGTGACAAATTATTTTTAGTTGTGAGTCTTGTACAGATAAGTGTTAAAGTGGTGATTGGTTTCAGGAAACAAGGTGGCTGTCTTGTTTTAAAAACAAACTGAATTTTAAAACTATGCACAGATTTTCTCAGTTTTGTTATTAACTGAAATATACTTTTAGGCATAAGATAGAAATAATTCTAAAAATAGAAAGTTTCCTTTTTTCTACAATGCTTCCAAGGTACTTAATTTATAAATTTTATATAAACCATTGAGATGGACCAAATATCGTGAAGGAATATTTACATTCATTGAATTCCCTTATTTGGGAAGAAAAATAGTGGGCGGCCAACTACTAGTAAGTATTAATAGAAGCACAACATATATAGACTATACCAGCACAAATATTCAATACATAATGGAAGACTATATCATCTGGCCATCTTCACATTTTGTACCAAAAACTTTTAATCAGCTAACAAAACAGGACACTCTACCATATAATTTTAACAAAAGTCATAAGAGTTATCATAGTTAGGATTTCTCATCAGTATTTAGCAGCTTTAGAAGAAAATCTGTTAAGTGTGTGAAGTCGGCTGCATATAGCATGGAAAATTTTCTGAATTCTTCCTTGATCAAAAGGCTGTAAAAACAGTAAAGTAAAAATGTTTATTTAATGTAATATATAGGTATTTTGTGTATTTTAGGCTTAAATATAGTTAACTTTCAAAATAAGTCATTTTTCCTTCTTCCTTAAAGTCTGAAAGTAAAGCTCCAAAAATCTGAAAGTAAAGTTGATGTGTATATGGGGGTATGTGTGCACATATTCACTCCTGGGGTACACTTTCTACATCTGTCTAGTAACAGTCTCTGTAGTAAGATACAATGGTAGATCTTTACTATGCCCCATTACTACCTTGGTACCAGGATAATATTCTGAGTACATGGGTGTTATATTAATACATAATGAACTTATCATTGAATCTTAAATTACTGACCTTAAATTATTTCAGTAAGTATTAAAAAGGTGAATATCAAAGTATTCCTCAGAACTTTAAAAATTCTTCAGAAAAACACCAAAGCAGTTTCTACAAATGAAACTGACTGCTTATCAGAAACTGGATATTATATCTTCAATTATTTGGATCTCTGGGTAACTTATTGCTTTTACTCAGACTACAATAACATAAAATTCAAATGCTCATAAAATTAGATATTTATCTAAACTTTATGATATTTTCCCATTGATATTCATTAGCTCTTCTTACAAAAGTAACATTTTTTACTTCATACTTACAAGAAGGCTCCTCTCTGGTACATTTTACCTTTTGTATTTTCTTAAAAACAAACAAAAAACAAGCCCACAAAAATTAAATCAGTACTTATTAGAAATGGATGACAAACAGAGAAATTATAAATACCAAGGTATGAAACCTTGACTGCAAAGCAAACACAAAGGCAATCTGAAGGCATCGGCACTGTGCTTCTCTGTGGAATAGGAGGGACTACGGCCCACACTCCTGTTTGTCCATCTCCCCCACTTCCTTCCTCCCAACCTCCACCCCCATCCCCTCTCTCAGTATCTCCAACTCAAACCGGGGGTGGGGGGCAGTCCTCAGTTCTTGATATCCTTTTAGGAATATTAATAGGTAAATATTAAATAGTTTGCCATTCTTTTGAGTTTTGTTTTCATTTTTCTTTTTTAAGATGATTCTAGCCATTGGGGACAATTAAAATATAAATATATTTTAACTGTTTTTTTATGGAAATATTCAATTATGGATATAATTTCCTGGGAAACCTGATTTCTAATGCTAAGCTATCTTAAAGACAAAATATTTTATTCAAAAATTTTCTCAATCTTTAGACCACCCAAGAATCTTATAGTTCTGTAATATAAAGACTCCAGAAGAATATATATCAATTCCCTTATTTTCTGCTTTTAAATATATTGAAAAAGTCTTTAAAAATGAAAATCGCTTTATAAATACCAAGTATTCTTAAAATTTAAAAATTCTTAAATGTATTCTTAAGTACATTTTTTATCTCCACTACCACTTTCAATTTCCTCCAGGCTCAGCAAGCTTAAATTACTATAATAAATCCTGTTATAAATTGGGGAAAAATAAAACTTCACCATGAGACTCTATTGTTCATTTGAAATTCCCCACGATGATCAAAATTATAATATTCAGTTGACTGGTTAAGTAATGGTTAAGTAATGCCTGAACAGACCTGCAGTCATATAGCTACTTTAACGATGCTAGAAAAAGGTCATTCAGCTCTACAGAGTCATATGCAAACATTAGTAAAAGTGAGCATCTTGCAGAACATGCAGTGATGAAGGGAACAGACAGACGTGCAATAGCAGAGGAGTTGAGAACAGCTTCCGGCATCAGCTTCAGAGTGTGGAGAAGGTTAATCTCATTCATAGCTCAGAGGGATCTCATTTTCTGACTTAGTCTTTAAGCCAATCAAACATGGAGAAGAATTTTTTAAATGCATGTTTATCTAAGGAAAAAATCTGAACCAAATCAAATAAAACGCATCAAACAACTTTTTTAAGAAAAAGGAAAAAAAAAAAAATCCAAGGGTATGGAAACTCAGTTGCCCGGAATGATTTTTGGTTTGGGCTTCTGTTCATCTAACTATGTGTTCATGTGGCAAGTTCAGGAGCAGCAAGAAGTTCTAAGCTGTTTGGAACTTTAAATTCTAAAAATTTTGTATTATCTAAATTTTAAATAATAAAAATTTTAACATTTGGCCATAAAGTGTTATTTAAAAATTTTACATTTTGGCTCTAAAAGGGCTTAGTTGATGTACAAAACAATCATCAAAGTGATATCTTCCGTCATTGCAATTTTCTTCAGTGCTTTAACTTAATCATAATTGTTTATCATAGATATAAGCTGACACAGAAATGGAGATTTTTAGGGTTTCAAAGATAATGGGATCTAGATTTCCAAGAAGGGAGAGGTAGTGAACTACTACTTGAAAAATTCAACAGGCAAGTTTAACACATCTTTTTGGTTTGGAACTATTATTACTTTTTGGTTCAGTGCTTTCATTTTTAGATGAAAAAACTAATGACTCAGAGAGAATCTGCTCTTTAGGGTAATACCTAGAAAGGAGCAGAAATGGACCAACACTGCCTTTTTGCACTCAGCCCAGTGCTCTTTTCACCACTGACCCTGGAGCACACATCCACCAGGTATTTGGTAGGTGCAGTGCCCCCGTTTCCTACTCAGTGATCACAGTGACAGTAGTAATGTTACAAGATGAAAACCCTGCAACGAGCCTATGCTTTGGAGAGGTACATGCTCACCCAGGCAAGGCAGATTAAGAAGCAAGGATGGAGGGCACTCTGGTGCTTCCCAAGTTGCAACGGCATGGCAGCCAAAAGGGGGGCATCTAAGTGGAAAGACAGTTGAAATCTTCTACCTTATTTGCAAAGTTTCAGTTGACCTACATCCACAGCTGAATTAAACACCCCAACTATGTAACTATAATAGCGTTTCTATCTCCCGTAGTAGACTGGATGGTCAGCAAATGCTGGTTGATACCTAAACAAATTCCACTGCCTCCTTTTTTTCTCCTAATAAACTACATCTTCTAATCAAATGACATGGAAGGCTGTTATGCCACCAAAGGTAACCTTGCAGTGGTCGAACTGCAAAATCAGAGAAGAGAAAATGAGGAGCCAGTTCCATGGGTCTTCTGTGACTGCTGTTTCTTTGGTTCTCCAATTTATTCTGTCTTGCTTTCTACACACAAGCAAGGGCATTCCTGCCCCCCGGCCCCACCCCCCAGAGGAGCTATGATTCCTTTATCCAAAATCCTAGACGGGTCATTTTGGTGACTATATAATGGACTAGAATTCTATGACTCTAGAGGTTAACTTACACCCTGCTGACAAAACATTCTTCAGTCAGGGATCCTGATTTTAAAGCTTTTCCACTGGAAGCAAGGGCTCTAGGTCATTACCCTGGAGCACGGTAATGACCCAGGCAGCCACTGGCAAAGCATCAGGGTACAAAGCAAAGATGGCTCTGTATTTTTAAAAAGTGACAAAATTTATACATCACAGGAAGTGTTTTGTGTTTTATAGTCCATGCATTTATGTCAACAGCACTGCCAGGGCTCCAAACATTTTTGGAACTTGTGTTCCGTGAGTACCTTAAGTCCACAGAGCACATTCTCTGATGCTCCTGAATAGTAGCAAAAATTCCTCCTTTGAGGGTGGATTTAACTTGCTGGAAAAGGGCCATGAGAAAGGCCATCCAGCTCAATAGTATCATTTTGGATTAAAAAATAAGATATCACAAAGCAACACTGAAGTCAATTCTAAACCAAATTTTCAAAATATAAGCAGTAATATTATCTCTATTTGTTCATCAGTCATGCTGCTCTCAGCTCAATACCGCGTTCTTTGCATGTTATGATATTAAATCCTAACAGCCACATTCCCCACTATACACACAGCGTAAGCTCCATATTAAGGATGAGAAAATTTGCTCAGTTCACGAAAAATCACAGAGCTGCAAATGCCAGAGCCTAGATTCCAGTGCAGACTTGATGCTGCTAAGTTGCTTCAGTCGTGTCCGACTCTGCAACCCCATAGACGGCAGCCCACCAGGCTCCCCCATCCCTGGGATTGTCCAGGCAAGAACACTGGAGTGGGTTGCCATTTCCTTCTCCAATGCATGAAAGTGAAAAGTGAAAGTGAAGTCACTCAGTCATGTCCGACTCTTAGTGACCTCATGGACTGCAGCCCACCAGGCTCCTCCGTCCATGGGATTTTCCAGGCAAGAGTACTGGAGTGGGGTGCCATTGCCTAACATCAAATCCATGCTGTTTCCAATTTCCAATTTTGCCCCTTAATGTATGAACCTAACTTCTCAAGGAGTTGAATATTTAGGAGAGAGCTTATAACTGGATAAATCAGTCCTGTTACACTGCTCTCACTACCTGATAATTAGCAAGTACAGTGCTACCTTCTTTTCTTATTCCTATGCTTCTCCCTAAATCTTAAAAACAACACAGCCCAAATCTTCTTTTAATTCTTAAAGTTCTCTCTCATTCAGATCTAACAGCCTCTGCTACGCACTAACATCCTGGGGTAGGAGAGAGCCCTGCAAAGTTTCATCAAAACTACAGCACTGTAACATTATTTTAGAGCCACTTTTAGTCAGTGAAGAACAAATGCCAATAAAAAGCAATGCTTCCTTTAGCACTCTAAAACAAAAAGGGAAAAATCTAGTTCTTTATCAACTCGCTGTTCAAGAGTCCCAGATTCAGTGACTTTATAAGCCACATCTGCACTGGAAACCTTCTCCAATACAGCCCACGTGCTATGTTACCCATCTGTGCTTAAGTGTTAGCTCTAAACAAAGTAAATAACTTTTGAAGTAAACTTCAAACAGAGGTTTATAAACACACGCACTATTTTTGAGGTTAAAAAGGCAACACCAAACTGATATTAAAACATAGAATATACCAATTACAGAACACCTCTAATCAATTTGATAATCCAAGGTAGCCTGTAGTGTTAACAACTACCTGAAAGCATTCTTTCAAATAAGCCATTTCAGAAGGGGTAGAATTGAACACGTACATACTGTCTGGAGATGGCTCACTAATAGTGAAATCTTGTGAGATAAACATTTAATAGGAAGGACGAGTCTTTCCTCCCATGGAAATGCTCCAGTTTCTCTAAATTAATGGGCTCTGTGTGCTCCAAACCACTGCTTTCAGGTTATTTTTAAAAGAAGAAAGCACTCAGCATAACAAAACCGCAATTCATATAGCAAGATGAATCACCATACCCTGGAACCTTTAAAGAAATCACACACACACACACAGGAAAAAAAAAAAAAGAAGGGAAAGAAATAGAAAAAAAAGTATCAGATTAAAAAAAAAAGTTTTAAGGCAATGTGAAGGAAAGTAAGGAAAGTAACAGGCCACATTCTTAAAGAAGGATATAACATTTCAATCCCTTTACCTGATGCTGTTACCAGGAGGCTGTCAGAGGCACCTGCTCTACGGGATGAGGCACTAACAGGGTTTATGGAAGAGTGAAAGGCAGTGGTGGTGGGAATGACAGGGGGACTTTCTGAACATGCAGGTTGGTTCAGTCCAGGGGTGTCAGCAGGCCAGGCACCCACCTGAGACGTGGCCAGGGCCGAACGGCGGCACAGCCTGCGGGTGCCACAGTTAAATCTACGGATGGTTTTGGTGGCAGCTGAGGGGAGGAAGATTTAGAGAGATTCTCCTCATTTATTACCCTGTTCCCTTGTGGCAAACTGGAGGGAGGCGAAGCCACAGTTTTGTTATCAGCTTTGATCCCTGTGCTGGAGGGCCTGCTGCTATCCATGATAACCTTGAGTTGGGGGTGCGGTGGAGAAGGAGCTTGGGAGAGCCCTGGCTTTTTTGGAGGGATGGGAGGAGGGTTTCCTCTGTCAACTCGGGCCCCACCAGGAGTCTTTAAACTGGTTCGACCGACCGGGGGTAGGTGCCAACGTCCCCAGTGGGGACGCTCCAGGTCTTGGGGGTGCTCCCGCAGGGGGGCTTGTAAATCTTGACAGTGCTTGGGTCACAGTATTCCGAGCAAGCTGTTTGGCCACTAGGTTGTCACGACTTGTAGGAGAGACATCTCTGGATGGAGGGCTTTGGGTGGTGTTTCCGTTTTGGTCTGGGTCATTAGCGTTACTGCCCTGAAATCGAAATCGAGCCGCTTGGATGCGTGGGTTCAGACCCGGATGCAGAGGCGCGTTGGCACACGGTGAATGTAAACTGTGCGAAGGCGGGGCGGGCGTGTGCCCGGAGGCCGGGGAAACTGTGCTGGGTAGTGGGGTTGGGCTACTGGTTAAATCTGGTGTTGAGCCGGTGCTCGGTCCATTTTCCTCAATTCTGTTTGCACTTGGATGTGGGGCAGTGGGCAGAGAGGAGCCTATCAAGTCACCGTGTGAAACCTGCCTCTCGATACCCGGTCTGACCGAGGCGGGCGCTGGCGCAGGCATTCCCCTTGGCACTGGCGGAGACTAGGGGGCTCCCCGTGGCGGGCTTTACGGGCACGGTCAAAGGCAACTTCTTCACGGGCTCAGCAGTCTCTATCACTAGGTCTGTCTGGCACGCAACAGATCTTGTCACTGGTCCTTCTGTTGCCACAGATATGGAGACCAAACGTCTATCTTTTGTCTTCCGGGGGAGGGAGAGGCTGGGTTTGCTGTCATTTCCCCTTTTCAGCTGCTCAATCATCTTCTTCATCTTGTCTATCTCCTCTTTGAGGTCAGTGGTGTGTGCTTCTTCTCGGTGCAGCTTGGCACGAAGCTGTTCCCGCTCTGTGTCAAACTCCGAGAGTTGCTTTTCCATCTGAGCTTCCATTTCTGTGCTTCTTCGTTTCTCCGTGGCAAGTTCCTCCTCTAACGCGCTTGTCTTTTTCTTCTCCTCTTCCAGTTTGGCCATCACCTCTTCCAGCTTCTGGGCCTCCTCTAGGACTTTCCCAGAGAGCTGCTTGCACTCCTTGACCAGCATCAGGACCACGTGCTTGTTCTTGCCTCGCTCCTCCTCCAGGCGGGCAGCCAACTTCTTGTGCTCCTGCTCAAGTGCTTGGAGCTGAAGCTTTTCCATCTCCAGCTGAAAGAAATGCACAGGACAGCCCTGATTAATAGGCAGAGGATTCTTTTCAGCCAAAGATGGGGAGAGATTTGTATTAACTTTGTAACAACTCTATGGTTTTGGTTAGCTAAAGCGCCACATTTCTGAAATGAGTTGGGAGATGATGGATAATATTTTAGAAACTCTTTCAAATGAGAAAATAGATGTTAATGGTTTTATTAAAAAAATCTCAATCATAACAACAGAAAACTTTTTTTAATGTAAGTTAACTATGATGATGTGATTACTAATCTGGAGCCAGACATCTTGGAATGTGAAGTCAAGTGGGCCTTAGAGCATCACTACGAACAAAGCTAGTGGAGGTGACAGAATTCCAGTTGAGCTGTATCAAATCCTGAAAGATGATGCTGGGAAAGTGCTGAACTCAATATGCCACCAAATTTGGAAAACTCAGCAGTGGCCAAAAGACCTGAGAAGGTCAGTTTTCATTCCAGTTCCAATGAAAGGCAATGCCAAAGAATGCTCAAACTACTGCACAATTGCACTCATCTCAAATGCTAGTAAAGTAATGCTCAAAATTCTCCAAGCCAGGCTTCAGCAATACGTGAACCATGAACTCCCTGATGTTCAAGCTGGTTTTAGAAAAGGCAGAGGAACCAGAGATCAAACATCTGCTGGATCATGGAAAAAGCAAGAGTTCCAGAAAAATATCTATTTCTGCTTTATTGACTATGCCAAAGCCTTTGACTGTGTGGATCACCATAAACTGTGGAAAATTCTGAAAGAGATGGAATACCAGACCACCTGACCTGCCTCTTGAGAAATCTGTATGCAGGTCAGGAAGCAACAGTTAGAACTGGACATGGAACAACAGACTGGTTCCAAACAGGAAAAGGGGTATGTCAAGGCTGTATATTGTCACCCTGCTTATTTAACTTATATGCAGAGTACATCATGAGAAACGCTGGACTGGAAGAAACACAAGCTGGAATCAAGATTGCCAGGAGAAATATCAATAACTTCAGATATGCAGGCGACACCACCCTTATGGCAGAAAGTGAAGAGGAACTAAAAGCCTCTTGATGACAGTGAAAGAGGAGAGTGAAAAAGTTGGCTTAAAGCTCAACATTCAGAAAACGAAGATCATGGCATCCAGTCCCATCACTTCACGGGAAATCAATGGGGAAACTGGAAACAGTATCAGACTTTATTTTTGGGGCTCCAAAATCGCTGCGGATGGTGACTGCAGCCATGAAATTAAAAGATGCTTACTCCTTGGAAGAAAAGTTATGACCAACCTAGATAGTATATTAAAAAGCAGAGATGTTACTTTGCTGGCTAAGGTCCGTCTAGTCAAGGCTATGGTTTTTACTTTGGTCATGTATGGATGTGAGAGTTGGACTGTGAAGAAAGCTGAGTGCTGAAGAACTGATGCTTTTGAACTGTGGTGTTGGAGAAGACTCTTGAGAGTCCCTTGGACTGCAAGGAGATCCAACCAGTCCATTCTAAAGGAGATCAGCCTTGGGATTTCTTTGGAAGGAATGATGCTAAAGCTGAAACTCCAGCTGAAGAGTTGACTCACTGGAAAAGACTCTGATGCTGGGAGGGATTAGGGGCAGGAGGAGAAGGGGACGACAGAGGATGAGATGGCTGGATGGCATCACAGACTCGATGGACGTGAGTCTGAGTGAACTCCGGGAACTGGTGATGGACAGGGAGGCCTGGCGTGCTGCGATTCATGGGGCCTCAAAGAGTCGGACACGACTGAGTGACTGAACTGAACTACAGAAAAGGAGAAGGGTAATCTGATGCTTCAAATCACAACACATAGTTCAGAAAGGTCTGCTTCTGTAAAAACAGAACTCTGGTAGAGACCTTTTTTAAAAATGTTTAATGCCTTAGAATTACTAATCTTTGAGGCACTATAAAATGAAAAGTGCTGAAAATAGAGGACTTCAGTTAAATTCTAAAGTAATCATATTACTTAGCTTTTTTTTTTTTTTGGCAATCTACTTTGAGCTTACAACTGAGCATTTGCTGGAAAAATCATGTAAAATCATATATGAAAGTTATTTTAACTCATATATAAGAAATATTAGAAACATAGTCATGGGACTTCTCTGGCTGCCCAATGGTTGGGACTCTGCTTCCAGTTTAGGAGGCACAGGTTCCAACAGCAGTAGGGGAACTAAGATCTCAAGTGCCATGTGGCGCAACCAAAAAAAAATAAAAAATATAATCAGTATCAGTGAACCCCAAGTTGACCTCATCTCTTTCAGTTCCCGTTTGCCCACTTGGGTCCCATGACACTGGTCTCCCTGATGTTTCCTGAACATCATCCTGCCTCAGGGTCTTTGGTTTTGTCTGTCTGCATAGAAATTCCGCCATGACCCTTCACATAGGGCTCCTGCACTGAGGAGTTTGTGTATTGCACAAGGGTGGTTGGCTGCAAGGGTACTCAGATGCTCAGTCATGTCTGACTCTGTGACCCCATGGACTGTAGTCCTCAGGCTCCCCATCCACGGGATTTTCCACCCAAGAATGCTGGACTAGGGTACTGCAAGGGTGAGAGGAACCAAAATCCAGCTCTCACCAGTGTCTGCCCAGGCCTGGGGCTGCATCTGCCTGGAAAGAAGAGCACTTTTTCCTTCAGGAGAAGGGTCTGTCTGCTCATTGAGCCATAGACCCTAGGATTTAGGCTTCCCAAAACCACACTTGCCTAGTTGATCAGCACAGAGGAGGAGCTTATAAGCACCAAAACATCCAATGGCACAAAAGCCTGGCTCTTTTACTCCTTCCGCCCTCTGCTCAACTGTCAGCTTCACAGCGAGGCTGCCCTCACCATCCTGTGGAAGAGGGTCCTTTCCATCCTTTAGTGAATCACCCTGTGGCTGGCACCTGTCTAGCGCCAACTAGAACAGGACTCATGAGGGCAGGGACTCTGGCTTCTTTGCTGCTATGTCTGAATTAATGAAATTAACACAGTTCATAGAAATATCAATCTTCCAAACAACCGAGGGAGGGCCTTTCTGATACACAGATACAATTCTAACATGTTCACCCAGGTTTCTCACTTCTCTCCAGGGAATGCGCCACGAAGTGCTCGTGAGGGATACATCTCAAGCTGGGCTGTAGCAGCCAAGTGGGCCACATGCCTTGTCTTCCCAACTAGAGACAATGTTTTCAATGGTGGTCCATAAAGGGGCTTACAGATGACCAAGGTTAAAGCAGGTCTACCCGATTAAAGACATGGAAAGGACTCACCTACCCTCAGAGGTTAAAGACAAATATACTCTCAAGAGAGTCAGTAATTATTTAACTTGGCTTTAAGTAATCAATAACAGAGACAGGAAATGCTCGCATGATCCATCAGTTGAGAATGTGTTCCTGTTCCTCACCATTAAATTCACTACTCCATCCCCCTTAGACACAAGACCAAAAGCAAAGAATGGCTCACTGCCCAGTGGACAGTCAGAGGCATTATTCATTTATTTGGGGATCCTTCTGGCTGTGAAGAAGTCACTGAACAGCATTGCAATAGGTCCTATAAAGAGGTGATCAGGAATCCAAATAATTCCCCACGAATAATCAGAGACACTTGTCCACACATATACACTCTATTGTATATGAAATTTGGGGGTTGACTTCACAAGTAGATAAGGTAATATTTGAGGAACAATATTGCTGTCCTATAGTTGATTTATACCTGTATTTTATTCATTTGGGTGCCTCACAGAAAGTTAAACTTATTCATAGCTAAAGCACTTTTAATTCTTCTAAATGCATCAAAGTAGGTTGCTATGGAAGACATACAGAAAGTTAGAAGTATAGAGAAAATATTCAGTAGGTTTTGTATTAACTACCCCCCCTCCAAATTCTTATAGCAAGCAACATAGGAAAAAAGCACAAATCAAGTCAATTTTCATCTTATTTTTAAAATAAGATTTTCATAATCTACCTCAATGTGGAAAAAAACGTTGTCTTCTAGAATTTAAGGGCTACTTGCACTTTACAGAACAGCCAAATAGAGAACAAGCTAGTGATTTCCCTGATGTGGTCCAGTGAATCAGTGTCAGGATCCTGGCACTCATTTACGGCTCCAACTGTTTCCAGTTTTCCTCACCACACCACACATGCAGCCCATGATATTTCTATACTAGGTCATCTCACTCTATTTTTGAAATAACTTTAATCTCTTACAATTTAGAATCAAATTAAAGAGACTCCCAACTCAACTAATCTCAGGTATCTAAACAAAAAACTATACTTCCAGAAAAGCAGCCATTATTCTTTTTTCTCTCTGTTCTTCCATCATTCGTGCCTTATAAATCCTATCTCAGACAAACATGAGTCTTCTAATCTCACTACAGATAGCAGAGCACAGAGAAAATCACATAATTGATGCACCTACTACACATGGCTCCCAACTCAATTGAGTTCTGAGCCCCAGTCATCAATCACTCTACCTAACTCTGTTTAGCTTCCTCTACCATTTACTATTTCAGGGGATATTTAAACCTCTGTCATTTTCCCCAATACTTCACCCAATGACAACTCAAGTGACTCTCAGTCTTCCCTAACAGACTCTTTGATCAGGAACATTCAGACTAACTCATTCCCTGCACATCCTGTCTCCTCCTTTAAGCTTTTTAATGGCCATATCAATCCATTCATCCTTCCTTTCACTCCAAGGGAAAGATGTTTCCAACTGCTGAAGGTCAGACTTTCTTCAACAATTAACTTCATTACTCCTGTCACCTCTGACTTGCTCCATTAGTGATCACACTGATCTGTATAAACATCCCCCTCTCTGTCTGCTCCTTCCAATAAGCATATAAATGTACTCCAACACTCAAAAAATAATTTTTATATTTTAAAAATGTCCTTGACTATTCTGACCCAAAGATAAAGTTTTTGCACTTTTTAAAGATAAGAAGTGAGGTTACAGTATGCGTGCATGCTCAATCATGTCTGACTCTGTGATCCCATGGGCTGTAGTCCACCAGGCTCCTCTGTCCATGGATCTCTCCAGGCAAGAATACTGGAGTGGGTTGCTATTTCCTACTCCAGGGGATCTTCCTGACCCAGGGACTGAATTTGCATCTCTTGTATCTTCTGCATTGGCAGGCTGATTCTTTACCACTGTGCTACCTGGGAAGCCAAGAAGTATAATACTAAGTTCTAATCCCACCTTCTTGGCTGTGTAACCTTGGTAAGTTTTCCCTCTAAAGGAGGGTTCTCTTAACTGCACAATAGAACAAAAATAGTGATTACATTACAGGATTAAACAAGGCAACACATGTATTTACCATTGTGTGTAGCACTTAAAAATGTTAGCTTTGTGCTATTTCAAAATGTCAGTTTTGCTCAGTATTCTCCCCTTACATTTACACGCAAACAAAGAGCTAGAGAATGGACTGTACTAAACACAGAGATGATCTCTTTATAAGTCAGACAGTAATTACAACAATGCAAAGTACATCAGAGAAAGTTTCACTATAAGTAATGGTGAAAGCACTTTTATTAGACTATCTGCTCATGCAGATAATAATGATAAACTTTAGAAAATACCTGTTTGAAGGCTCTGGAGAGCAATAAAACTGACAGAAATAGGAGAGGAGTACAGCCTCCCATTAGAAAGAAACCAACAGCACTGGATGAGATTTGCCTTTGGACAGCTTTTTAAGTGAGGAATAGTCCCTGTCCTGACAGCAGTGGCAACAAGAGCTCAAGCACAAAGCATCCCTGAGGCTGGCCTGAGGACCCAGAGGATGAGATGAAAGCTGCTGCAACTGACCTCACCAGTGTCACTGGTAGACTCTTGAATTACACATTTGAATGAGAGAGTCCAGGCTTCCCAGGTGGCACTACTGGTAAAGAACCTGCCTGCCAGTGCAGGAGATGCAAGAGACATGGGCTTGATCTCTAAGCCAGGAAGATTCCCAGGAGGAGGGCATGGCAACCTACTCCAGTACTCTCATCTGGAGAATCCAATGAACCGGGGAGCCTGGCTGCTGCAGTCCACAGGGTCGCAAAGAGATGGACATGACTTAGCATGCAAGCACAGGAGAGAGTCTCCACTTAACCACAGAGGTTACTACTGAGTGACTAACAGAAATGAGCAAATATTTTAGCTATTTGCTGCAAAAGTCAGAGTTTGGACTATGAATCTAATCAGGTTAACTACTTACACTCTTTGGAAGATAACAGACTCCACAGTCTCTGTATCACATCATCCATAATGTCTAGTATGCAATAAAAATTTATTGGACATGCAAAAAAATGTTTTAAGTGATCCACAAGATAAATGTACTCAAATAGAAACTGAGCTTAAGGTGACTTCTACCAGAATTAGCAGACAAGAACCCTAAAGAAGCCATTTTCCAAGAAAACACAGTCATGGTGATGGAACAGAATGGGAGTCTTGGCACAGGAATGGAAACTAGAAACAAATGGAAAATCTATAAAAGAATAATATCTAAAATGGAAAAATATGTCTTAATGAGCTTAATAGAAGATTTAAAAGAGGAAAACTAAAAGGAAAGAAAAAGCCAATGGATTTGAAAACAGAGCAAAAGGAAGTATCCAATTTGAGAAACAGTAAAGCGAACTGAGAGTGAAGAGCATCTCTATAAATGGGTCTAAATTCCACACAACTGGATTTCCAAAAGGAGAAGAAAGAATGGGGAAAGAAAAATATATTAAAAGAAAATATGGCCAAAATCCACAAATTTGGTTTAAATATATATATATATATATATAAATCTAACCAGGAAGCTCAGAAATCCCAAAGCAGGATAAATATAAAGCAAACCCTGATGAAAACAAAACTAACAAATAACCTTGAAGCAGCCAGAGAAAAACATACATCACCTACAGAGAAACTACATTATAGACGATGGCTGAAACATTCTCTAAAATACATGAAGCGAGATCGGACAGAAGTAAAGGGGGAAATAAACAAATTTCTAATAACAATCATATCTTGCTAAAGATCTAGATTGAAATATCAGCAAGAATACAGTAGCTGTGGATAACACTATGGAAGACATCTGGCTTGACGGATGCTATGCAACAGAATACCCAAGGACTAAAGATGACTCACTTGTTGGACTATTAAAAACCAACAAAAAATTACAAGACTAAAATCTTACAGAATATGTTCTCTGACCATAGGAGAATTAAATTATAAATCACAATAAGATATTAATAACACCCCAAAATTCAAAATTAAAACACACTTTTAAATAGTACAGAAGTTTAAGAAGAACTCACAAGGGAAATTAGAAAACATTTGAGCTAATTGAAAATAAAAATAATGTATCAAATTTGTTGGATGCAGTGCAAAAGGAGTACTCAAAGGCAGATAAAGCAGAGAATACATAGAAAATTACATTGATAATTGCTTTATAAGAGTTGTCTCCCAAAGAAGACATACAGATGTCTAACAGGCACATGAAAAGATGCTTGTTACTGCAATTATTAGAGAAATGCAAATCAAAATAACAATGAGGTACCATCTCACAACAGTTAGAATGGCCACTGGTAAAAATCTACAAATAATAAACACTAAAAAGGGTGTAGAGAAAAGGGAACCTTCTTACACTGTTGGTAGGAACATAAATTGGTGCAGCTACTATGGAAAACAGTATGGAGGTTCCCCAAAAACTAAAAAAAAAAAAGTTGCCATATGATTCAGTGATCCCACTCCTGGGCATACACCCAGACAAAACTTACTCAAAAAGATACATGCACCTCTAAGTTCACAGCAAGATCATTTACAATAGCCAGGATATGGAAGCAACCTAAATGTCCATCGACAGATGACTGGATAGAGAAGATGTGGTACATATATACAATGGCATATGACTCAGCCATTAAAAAGGATTAAATAATGCTATTTGCAGCAACATGGATGGATGGACCTACACATTATCATATTAAGTTGAGGAAGTCAGAAAGAAAAAGACAAATACAATATGATATCACTCACATGTGGAATCTGAAGTATGGCACAAATGAACCTATCTACAAAACAGAAACAGACTCACAGACACAGAGAGCAGACTTGTGTTTGCCAAGGAGGGAGGAGAGGAGGATAGGCGTGCTGCCTTAGCAGATATAGATTATCATGTATAGGATGAATAAACAAATTCCTATTGTACAGCGCAAGAACTATATGCAATATCCTAGGGTAAAACCATAATGGAAAAGCATATGAAAATGAATATAGAAACGTATAACTGAGTTACTTTGCTCATAGAGAAGAAATTAAACACAATATTGTAAGTCAACTACACTTCAGTAAAATTTTTTTAAAAAGTTTTGTCTCAAATTAATCATCTAAGTGTTACCTTAAAAAATTAGGAAAAGTTAAGCGGACAAAATACAAAGTGAAAAGAAAGAAATAACAAAGGTAAGAAATAGACACAGGTAAGGAATCTATGAAAATACAAGAGACAACAAACGATAGAGAAATTTACAAAGCCAAAAGTTGGTTTTAATCTAAAATATCATTAACACTGTTAAACAGATTAAGAAACATATATTAAAAAACATAAATAACAGGAATAAAGGATGAGGTATCACTATGAAATGAATCTTAAAAAGATAATGATGAAAACCCTTCTGTCAAAACATTCAACAAATCAAATTCCTCTGAAGTATACAAGTTTCAGAACTGACATAAAATGAAGTAAAAGGATGGAAGAGCTTTATATCTTCAAAAGAAACTGAATTCACAAATAAAAATTTTCCCCTTAAGAAAACCCTCAACTCATATGATTTACCAGTAACTTCAACAGAACATCAAAACCAAACTTATACATACTCTTTCAAAACAGAGAAGGAAATACTTCCAATTTCCCTTATGAATCCAGAATTACTTTCATATCAAAACAATTATTTTAAAATTCACAGAAAAATTACCACTCACAAACACAGACACAAAACTCCGCAGCAAGATACAGGCAAACTGAAGCTAGTAATATTTAAAAAGAATGATAAAAAGTTACCCACTGAAATTAACTATAGGAATCCAAGTTGGTTTAATATTTGAAAATCAATTCGTAAGATTCATCGCATTAATAAAATAAAGAGAAAAATCATAACAACAGCCATAGATACAGATAAACCATTTTACAAAATTCAAAACCCATTCATGATAGAAACTACTCAGCAAAGAATAGAATGAAACCTCAATGAGATAAAAGACATTTATAAAAAAGCACAGCTAGCATCATACTTAACCATGAAACAGCCTGTTTTCTCCCCTAAGTAAAGGAAAGGCCTTTGAAGTCTTCACTCACTGCTTCTAATCAACATTGTTCTGACGGCTCTGGGCTCTGGTCTGTGAAATGATGGGGGAAAAGAGAAGGGGAAGGCAGGCAGGCAATTTGGAAAGGAAGAATTAAAATGGGTTTTATTCACAGATAACATGCTTGTTTACCTAGGAAATCATATAAAACATACACAACAACTGCTAAATCTAATAAGCAAGTTTAGCAAGATCACAGGATACAATGTCAACATACAAAAATCAGCTGAGTACCTGCACACTAGCAACAAATGTTTGGCAAAAATAATGTGTTTATTATAGCACCGAATATTTAGCAATAAGCCTAACAAAAGACATTTAATAATACTAAACTAAAAACAATAAAACACTGCTGAAAGAAACCATAAAGATCTCAACAAATCAAGAGAAATACTATAATCATGGATTGGAAGACTCAATATTGTTAAAGATATCAATTCTCAATGTATTTAAAGGTCAATGAAATTTCATTCCTGAAAACTTTCAAAGAAAACTTTCACAGAAATACAAGCAATCTAGAACAGACAAGACAATTTTCATAAATAAAAACAAAGTTGAAAGACTTACAGTTTGTACACAGAAGGCTCATTATTTAATTGCAGTCATCATTTTTACCTAAAGTTGCAGTACAGAGATAGGACTAATTCACGATTAAAAAAAAAAATCAGAGGAGTGTTCAGTGGCTGCCTGAAGTGGTAAAGATAATTATTGAGAAGATACTCTAGGAAACTTTCAGTGGTAATGGAAATATTTTCTATCTTCTAAGAGGTACAGGTTACACAACTATATGCATTTTTAAAACCTCAATTTGTGCACTTACACAAATGTGCACATTACTTTAATGTGAGATAATGTAAATATCTCTTTAAAAGAGATAAACAATAGTGATTTTCAGGTTTGCATTTTTGCTTTTTTTTTACAGTGCTATGGATTCTGTGTTCTGTGTCGTGCGGTGCTTAGTCACTCAGTCATGTCTGACCTTTGCGACCCCATGCCCCGCAGCCCTTAAGGCTCCTCTGTCCATGGGTATTCTCCAGGCAAGAATACTGAAGTGGGTTACCATGCCCTCCTCCAGGGCATCTCCCCAACCCAGGGATCAAACTCAGGTCTCTCATATTGTAGGCAGATTCTTTACAGTCTGAGTCACCAACAAAGGCCAAGAATATTGGAGTGGGTAGCCTATCCCTTCTCCAGAGGATCTTCCTGACCCAGGAATCGAACCAGGGTCTCCTGCATTGCAGTTGTATTCTTTACCAGCCAAGGTACCAGGAAGCCCTGTGTGTTCTCGGCTGCAGTAAATGAGTAATATAGTGAAGTATAATAGCTGACAGCTTTCTTACTGTTGGAGAAGTTAGTTCTAAATAAAGGATAAGAATGTACCCTATGGTTTTGGATTAAAATCAGAGGTGTCAATATAAGTATGAACCCACTATAGATAAAAGATACAGATATGTGTGTATATAAAATATATTTACGAATATGATAAGTATGCAAAATTTCCTAGCTCTAGATTCATTTCTACTTTCCATTAAAAAGGAATGAAAATAACAGCTTCTGTATGTAATAGCTAATCCCAGGGGTTGGGATAAGAAAAGTGCATGATGAGCCTGTAAGAAAAAAAAAAATCCTTCTGTAATAAGAATGTGCTGTAGGAATTATGGGAATATATCAATAGGAGTAGCTTAAAAGGGCTCTCAGAGGCCAAATCTGGGATGGTTTTGAGCAGTGATCCAGGCTCTGTAGACCTGATGGTTAGGGGTAGGAACAGACTCCCCCAACTCAACTGCACTCTGTTGTGATTATGAAGGAACCATGTCCTTTGTGTATAAAGATTACCAAATTTCAGTTGATTCTGCTCTGCTGCTGCTAAGTCACTTCAGTCGTGTCTGACTCCGTGTGACCCCCATAGACGGCAGCCCACCAGGCTCCCTGTCCCTGGGCTTCTCCAGGCAAGAACACTGGAGTGGATTGCCATTTCCTTCTCCATGATTCTGCTCTACTATTGTCCAATTTATATCTACTCACAACCACTTTCAAGTAATGGCTCAGGGGGAATTTTGCATGGAGCAGTATCACCAAAGCCTTTTGCAAAAAGCAGCAGGTTGTATGGAAGAGCTCAGAAGAGCCAACACAGCTTCACTGATAGTGAGAAAGTGGGTGGTTCCTCCAAGAATAGCACCCAGACTGGGAGCCATGAATGAAGAGGCACCAAACAACTGTTTTTCCAGAATGAAAGGGAAAACTATGTAGGAGGGAGCAGAGCAGCAATGTAAAGGCAATTAGTTCTAATTCGAAGTAGAAAAGAGAGAGGAAAGCAATTCTGGTCATTTGTAAAATGAGAAAGCAGACTGCATGTTTGTCACAATCACAAAACACTTTTATGACATCTAATTATATTTCTTAATGCTCCCTCAAATCTTTTAACACTCACTGCACCCTTTTGCTCTTTTCTACATGGTCATCCCCACCGGCAACTGCCCAGTCCTGGTAAACAAGTGCACAACAGTAAGATGTAGATGATTTTCCTCCTTACTGGGGCTGTAACAACCAGTCAGTCAGTCAGCTGTTAGGCACTGCACTTCTCATCTGCCCCTTCCTCTTGATGTAGAGTTTCAAGAGAAGACATGGATAAGGGAAACTATTCTCCCCTATACGTCCTGGCTCAAAGCTACAGACCTCAGTCTCCAGCTCCCCTTAATGCTTGCTCTACAGTGCTCCCTGGGGAGTAAAAATGCATTTTGAACTATAATGAGTTATACAAAAATAGACTCAGGAAGGAGTTGAAAACAATCATTCATGTACAAAGACTCTGATATACTCTTCCTAAAAATGTTATTTTAGATGTTTCTCTACCATGTTTTCCTTGAACAAAAGTCTAGAAAACAATGTAAAATTAAATTATATTTGTATGTTATAACCATGAAGCAGAAAACAGTGAGTACAAATAGCAAAATGAATACAATTATTTACAATGTGAAGAAAGAGGCATATGAAATAAAACACATGTTTTCATTGCTCTTTTCTGGTCCATTCATCATTTCTTTGGTTGTCTAGCAGCTGAAACTCCTTTCTATGTCAGGGAAATTTTGCCCTGATGGTTCTCTCCTGTGGTAGTTAAAATACAGCCAATAGTTGCTCTCCTGGTCTTGTAGCTAAGGAGAATGCATGAGGCCTGAGCTTGGCCAATCAAATGCATCTGCTCTCAGGCATCAATTAGGAAATGAGTGACGAAAAGAAGCAGGGCTAGGGGAAGCATACCCCAGACCCAGAGCAGTGGTGTCGTCTGGTGTCAGCCAGCTTCGGTATCCAGCTCAGTAGAAGGATCAGCCACTGCAGATTAGATCTACAATGAGCATTTGTCAGAGATGCTGGCTGCTAAGAGCTGGTCCCCTAGTTTCCCTAGCCATGCTCTACCATGCTGTAAGCCAACAAATAAATGCAGTTTCTGATGAACTCCATGAATACTGGAATTGCTTGTGACTACACATTCTGCCTGATGCATCTACTGTCATGCAACTGACCTACTGACCTCACTGTACTGAGCTGCCACCTAAGAGGTTGTTTCTGTTTCGTTTTTAGTCGCTTTGGTCATACCCAACTCTTTTACGACCCCATGGACTGTAGCCTGCCAGGCTCCTCTGTCCAAGGGAGATCCAAGGCAAGAATACTGGAGTGGCTTGCCATTTCCTTTTCTAGGGGATCTTCTCAATCCAGGGACAGAACTGGCATCTCCTGCATTGCAGGCAGATTCCTTACTGCAAAGCCACCAGGGAAGCCCTACCTAGAAGGAGCTCTGTCTAATACACAGCACTACTTGGAGTTTTTCCTCTGGTGAAAAAAACTGCCCCCATCTGAATTTCCTGGTTGTTATTTTTGCTTTTTTTCTTTTATAAGCTCTGCTCAAATTAAAAGATGTTTTCTATTTCCGGGCTAGAAATTATACTATGTATGAATAAAATGACTGAAAATAAATTAGAACAGAAGCTGTATTAACAGATGATGCACAAGATAAAAAGTAAAAACCCAAATAATAACCACCTGGGTGACTGCCTCTAACTGGTATATTACTAGAGGCAAATTTCCCCATGATGATTACCCATTAGTTTATGCAAAGTGGCTTGAGGCTCAGTCCATTTGCCAAATTGACTCTTGCCCAAATTTTCCTGGCAGGCAAATTACCAGTTAACTCTCCTATTAGTAGTCTCAGCAGGAACCAACGCATGAATGAGTGCTAAGCTTCTTCCCTTGCCTAGAGAGGCCAACCAGAGCAGTGTTCAGGCCAAATGTCTTAGAATCACCACAGAGCTCTGCCCAGTGTCAGATAATAAATACTTGAATTCAAGATAATGGGACCTTTGCTTTCCCTGACTTTTGCTCTGGCAGTGATTTGGTGACCTGGGTTCATTTAAAATAAAGGATTCCTGTGTCTTAATGCTTTTAGATTTCTAAAGCTGCCATTTATTCTACATATAGGAGACCTGAAGATGTCTGATTACTATATTTACTCTCAAGAGTAGAGGTGACAGGTAATTTTATTACTGAAATGACTCTGATCTTATCAGCTGCTATGCTACCTTATTTTCTTCATAAATAAAGATCCAGGATAAGAGTACAGTTACTCTCCTCCCACGTTATAAGCTACTGGAATAGAATATCCTTTAGGGACAAAAGGTAGCACTGCCATTCAGAAAGACCCTTCACTGAGACAGCACAGCCAGTCAATGTGGCCATGAAGGACCTCTGTGTCTCCGTAATACGTGGGAGACAGATCATTGGCTCATTCCACACCAGCCTCTCAGGACCCATAGGACAGAAACAATTTCCTTTCACTTCCAGCCAGGTTGGAAATGACCCAGGCATTCAGAAACAAACAGGATGCAAGCTGATAAAAAAAAAAATCAACTAGATAATAAGAGCTTTGATTCAACTCAGAATTGAACTCAAAGCTTTGATTCAACTTTTTTCCTCTAAGACAAACGATAGATAAAATGAAGAACTGAAGTAAAATTTGGTAAAGCATGCATTTTACGTACTGAATGAAAACTACAACAAAACCAAAATATTTTCTTGATTTTTGATACTATAGCACAAACCCCAGCAGACTACTTTATTATGAAATAGCTCATTTGACACATTAAGAACGTAATTGAAATGTGTCTCATCCAAGACATACAAGCGAGCCTTAGTGACATCAACGGAAACACACTGGCTCTTAGCTTATGTGGTTTGCGGGAATTTCTGTAAAGCTCTAGAGATCTCAGTGGTTGTCTGCAGGGCTTTGTAGATGGTATGCAGAGTCCAGAGTAAACCGGTGTGATTCGGTCTCACATGCAGGGAAGACCGTCTATTCTTTATTATTTACTCATGCTTCAGTTTTCTACCACGTGCATACTGAGCAAAGGTTTGCTTTTATTCAATACCTATCCCAGAGCACCAGCAAATATATATTACTGCAAAGAAATAATTACAGGGAGAAAGCCCACACAGTCAATGACAGCATCATAAATATTTATATAGTATAGTGCATTCAGGTTAACTGTTAATCAGGTGTTAAATGTGAGCTATAACAAATTCTCTGAAAAGGATGAATAGAAGACGTATTTTATGTTTTAATAATGGTTGGAAAAACATACTACTTTTAATTCTAATCATACCAGACATCATTACCTTCTCTGTCTTCCTCACTTTTTTCTAATAAGGGGAATCAGTCGTCTCAGCAGTGTATCAGAAGGACAAAAAATTTAAACTTTTATTTCCTTATGGTTGATCACAGAAAGCTTTCATCACTTAGGACTCTTTGAAGCGTGTGCTCAGTGCAATAAATGTGTATTTGTGTTGCTGGGGGAGGTGAGTCAGGCGGAGGAGGTTGGTTTTAATGAAACACATGTGAGCAGGAGCCTGGAGGTCTGCAGCAGACACACCATCAGACCCCAGAGGCGAGTTTGAGACGAACCAGAACTTCAAATGACATGTTATGAGATTGCATATACTAAGCAAACTTTCATTCTATTCTCATACTATTTTCATTAAAAAAAAAAATAATTTCTAATTGCAAAGAAATATAGGGGACAGAAGCTAGATAAAGAAAGTTGGGGGATGCCACTGTATGATCAGTCCTGGTTGCATTACTGGATCACCCACTGAGAGTTAAACATGCCTTAGGGCATTAGGAAACAGAATCTCCCTCCAAAATCTCTATTTTAATGAAAGCATCATAGTAACTATTATGGGAAACATAATTTTTCATACTTTTTTATGATTTAGTGTTATTTTTGAGTTACATTTGAGAAGGGTCTCCATAATTTGTTAGTATTTTGCATTCCTGAAAATACAGCTTTTAAGAACAAAACAACCACCTCGGAAGTGGTCTCCTCATTCTACACTGTATTATGGGAAGAAAGACTATTGGAAAGTCTCAATACCTTCTTTTGTCTGCTCTCAGCAGCAGCCAGCTGTGTGGACATCCTTTCTTGCATTTTTCTGCAGTGTGCCATGACTGCTTCGAGGATGGAGAGGGGGTTGGTACAAACTGGCTTCTTCTCTTTATCGCTGGCACCTGCTTCATAGTCTCTCTGTAGTGCCAGGAATGGGTCATTTAAATTAAATCTCCCATACCGTTCCTGGATAAATACCTCCTTCCTGCGAGCCTAGAACAAAATCAGAGGAATGTATTCAGGAAAAGAAATGAAAATATACAGAAAAATATTTATATGAAGTTTTGTGGGTACTGCTCCAAATGGTATTCACAACTGTCATGAGTCATGGCTTATGTGTGATGTCAGGTGGTGAGAAGTAAGGACACTGTGACCTCAAACCCTGACCAGTCTGCCAAGCTATGTTCAAAAGTTCTTCCTTTAAGAATATAGTCTTTTAAATTGCAAAATATGCAAAAACAGTTTTTCCTCATGATGCAGACCCCTTCAAGGATCTGAATTTTAGGTGTAGTCTTTTCTCATTTAAAGTAAAATAAATATCAACAATTAAAATAATTTTTAACAAAAAATAAAAAATAGGCAGAATAATGTTTATAGAACTTATATTTCACATAATCTTCACTGTGTTAAGTCACAAAAATATAAATCTCCAAGTTTTGTATAGTCAGAAAGAATTTTATAAATATTTGAAGAAAATATTTCACGTATTTTTAATGTCAAAATCTCAACATTCACATTTTGTGAAATGTGACCAACTACCAAAAAAAACACTCCAGAAAATTAGGAAGATGCAAATGTCTTCTCATAACTGAAGGACATTAAAATATAGTTCATAGAATCCCAGGAAAGAATGTAACCTCAATTTACTTTAAATGTCAGTCCATCAGCGTCAAAGTTAATTTCACATCCACTTGGCACTAAATGCAATTTTCTATAATTAGCCTACAATGGCCTTTGCATAAAATGGAAAATAGCAGGAAAATAGTAGTAGGAATATATTGAAAATGAGCAACATTTTCCTAACTCAAGTCATTCGGAATAGCTACTAGAAAAAATTATTCTATGCCACTGCCAGTGGAAAAACTAAATTACTTTACAATAAATCAAGATTAATTTTCCAAAATGTCAAAGATGTTTTCTAAAGAAATATTACATACATTTCCTTAATTTAAACCAACTGCACTGACCAACTCAACTTTTCCATTTTAAGACCACTATCAGCAAGCCAACAAGTAGATAAACATGAATGCAAATGACAAGTGAGAAAATCTAACATTTCTTTTCCTATTACCAAATTAGATTAGAAAATATAATTTAAGAAAAGTCCAATTCACCATAAAATCTAAGCTATCTTTCAGAGAATTATTTTAAACTTAAAAAATCAAAGTGGTTTGTAAATCAAAAACATTTGGTATTTCTAGATTCTTCAAATTCAATTATATAATTAATGCACTAAATGAGTATTTTGGAGATACAATTACAAAAGCAATTTCATTTTATCCTAACTTTTCTCTTAATTTCTATTCAATGTGGTGATTCATCTTCCACCCCTGAGTGAACACTTGGGAGAGTCCCCATGGTCTTTCTAATCATTTTTACCTGATATAATACCTATACTCATTTTAAAATATAAAAATCTCAATTTGGTTTTTAGGGTATCCAACTTCAGTGGTATGATGGCTTCTCTTCCCCAGCTTGGATCTGCACCAGCTGGGAAGAAAGTGTTTAAGAAAACGTGCCTTCTTTCATTCAATTTTCTCCCTGTCTTTCCTAGTTATTATCATCCTCTCCAGATTGGAAGGGACCAGAGGTAAGGGATGAAGATGAAGATGGAAGTGAGGGGAACAGAACTCTACCTGAATGGTTCAGTCGATAAACTGGCCTTACCAGCTGAAAGTTACATTTTAACAACCAATTAAAATTACTTCTTCCTGAGATGAATGGAAAAGCAACTAGATGGGGCAGGATGCACAGCATTCTCTCCAGAGAGACGCCCCTTCATAAAAATCCTTTCTCTCTTGAATCTCCAACAATTAGATTTTTATACCCTCAATGTGGGTAAGGAGTTTAAAAGTCAAAGGTGGACTTCAAGTTTCTTCTGAAAATCTGGCATCTTGGTCCTCATTTTAGCGTCCATATTTATTATTATAGGTCCCCTGCTGAAACTTACATTTTAAGCAGGAGTTCTCATTTTTCAACTATGGAAGTATTTCTTTTAACATTATTGTAAGAAGTGTACCTTTTTTAGTATATCTTTCTTTGTAACAGAGTTCTTAATCTTGAATGTACCACATTACTTTTAATAAGGGCAGATCAACAATATAAAAGTATTAATATTTAAGGATATTGTGTAATAAAAAAGGACTTGAAATGTGTATAATACTGAGTTTGAAGAGGCCTTTCCCTAAAAAAAGGAATAGCTGAATGTGCAGATAACTTCTTGGATTATGCATCAGAATTACTTGAGAATGAAATGCATTTCAAGGAAATGAGTCATTATGAAGCCCCATGCTAACTATAATTATAAAAACAGACTCAAACTCTTAAACCACTGATACACTGATAAATAAAAACATAATTTCATCAGAATCTGAAGCTATATAGAATCCTGAGAAAGTTGCAAGCAAGAAATAAAAACATGGCCATTATTAATGGAGGATCTGACATACAGAGTTCCTACTTTTGGCTTTCAATGTTCTATAAGTTCAACTGAAATAGGTTGGACTCAATTAGCAAAAACAAAAGGAAAAGTACTTTAGCTATTCAGCTTTTTCTATAGCATATAACTCTCTTAGGGAAAAAAAAACCTAAAAACTTGAATTGTAGGTCACAATTACAACATATCACCAATTAATTTTAGAACATATTGTCTAACATCACATTATTTTGTCTTTTGAAAAGCTGGAATGATTTTGTAACATTAAAAAGTATTAATAAAAGGTAAATTTTACTAAGAGCTTATTTTTTATTGCAAGATATTTCCCATTCATTTTCTCCTAAAATTAAGTTCAGGAGATAGCCACTTTTTAAATTCACAGTTTATAGACAAGCAGACTGAGGCTTAGAAAGATTAACTTCCTCTCCCAAGGTCATTTCAACAGGAGCTAGTATTCAACCCAGGCAATATTACTTCAAAGACTACTCTGAAGCATTTTGTAATTTATGACTAGAGTATTCTGGAATAGTAGAAAGGGCTTCAAAAATTATTACTGCTTACAACATTATTCAGATCAATACAAAGAAATATTAATGAAGTTTGAAAGACAAAAACATGACAATATTCTAAGTAATTAACAGGTTTCCATATACTCTATATGTACTTGCACAGTTGCTGACCATACACCAACATAATGTAATCAAATGTAAGCGTTTTATTTTCCCCTCAAGATTCATTCTTCAGAGAGTACTACGTAAGTGCAAAATACAATCCAAGAAGAAAAATGGTTCCTAAATAGCTTTTCCCCAAAAGCATATTATCAAAAGGCACTGAGTATCTGAAAACTAAAAAAAAAAACAAAAAACAACAACCAAAACCCACTAGCATTAATACAGATCTAACTGCAAGAAGACTATAGAGGAATTCGGTCTTCAGCTCCAGCCTACACAAGGCAGAGGCCACTACCAAGGGTGTCAGTGACACAAAAGCACAAGGGATGATTCGAACGATGAGACCAGTCTGATTAGATGGACTTTCACAGGAATTAAGATGAGTCATTTCTTGAGTAGAAACACTGAAACAAGTATGAAAACCGCTTGGGCCTGCAATCAACACTACCTTCAAGGAGCGAACCAAGAAATGAACACTGCCCCTCCACACTCCAAATCCAGACTCCAGGTCAGGCTTCATTAATTAACAGAAAAGATCCATCAATCAGAATTAGACAATTTCTGGACTACTGAGCTCACTTCTGGGTGAAATATTTAAAGAATGATCAATACAAAAAGGACCTGAAGATAGAGCTGAATAGAAAAAGAAAACAGGAATGCTTAAAAGACTTATAGAAGCATGATAACATTCTTTGAATATCTGAAGTCATTTCATCTTTACAGAAGTATTTAACTGTTTTCATTATTCTCAAGGAATAGAACTATTGCCATCATAAAAAGGAAAGTTTAAGGGCCAAAGCTGTTCCAAAGTAATAATAGGCTGCACTGGATTGGAGTGAAATCTGTCTGGCAGCATTTCAAACATTGGCTGAAATGGTAGAAATGGGGTGGGTGCAGTCTCAAAAAAATCAGGAAGGCCGTCTGCTTCTAAATTGCTACACTCCTCTCAAACCCTTAAATACTATTATTCAATATCAAGAGGGATGGAATTTTTTTTCCAAGCAGTCAACATAAGAATTTATCTATCTAGCTCCAAATCTCTATCTTAGTGGTAAGGAGTTTCAGTAAACCATGTTTAAAAAAAAAAAAAAAATTAAGTGCTCTTTTAAGAAGGGAAAAAAATCCTACTTGCAAACAAATATCATTCTAGGAGTGAGTTTACACATTCATACACAGTGTGCGTGCATGTGAATACACACACACGCATACACAGTACTTGAGTGGACTGCAGAGGGTGGAACAACTATGTGAAAGCTACAGTCTTTGGCGAACGACATTCATTGCCCTTCAGTGATTACTAAGGCTTAGAAATTCACTAGCCAGGAACAAAATGTAACTTCCTGGACTAAAGAATGTCAAAAAGTCTGAGTAATTCAGTCCAATGAGCACATTTCAAATATCGCTGATATGTGGCAAGAAATACATGGGACACAGGACTGGAAGTCGTGTCATGACCTTTCCTGCAAGGCAGGAGGAGGCTGTCACGAGCTGCCACAACATCCTACCTGCTCATGGACAAAATCCCCTGCATGTGCAGAAACTGTCATGCTAGTTATATACATAATGAATATTGTGAACCATATATTATGAGTAACTTAGATTTACCTGGTGCCTGAGGCTAAAATCTGGAAGTCATACTTCAATAAATGACCTATTTTCTCACAGGAAAGTAGACCATTCTAACAGTCTCTGTGAAATGGTTTGATTTCACAGAAACCAGAGCAGGAAGTAATCTGTCAGTCCTTTATTTTAACCCTGACTGCCACTTAATCACCTTGCAAACAACCATCAGTGTTCATCTCAGCTAGAAATATGGCCCACATTCAACTGTACAAATAAGATTATCCTTACTCCCTAACTAGGTCAAGAATGGCACATCATGCCTCATTGTTTTGCTCTCTTGCTTAGAGTAGACATTATTACTCTCAGCACACTTTAAGCCGAATCCAGGATAAATCCTATTTATCTTAATACATCTCTGCAGGCAGTCACCATCCATCAATCAGAACTGGAGCACAGATGAACCAACCTGCCAACTCTGCCCTGGGCAGTTAATTGCTGCGAACTGCTGTATCTTTACCTCTGTATGTTTGATCAGCTGTGTCCAAGTCTTTGCGACACCATGGACTATATAGCCTGCCTGACTCCTCCATCCATGGGATTCTCCAAGCAAGAATACTGGAGTGGGTTGCCATTTCCTACTCCAGGGTATCTTCCCCACCCAGGAACGGACCAGGGTCTCCTGGATCTCCTGCACTGGCAGGCAGATTATCTACTACTGCTAGATAGTTAAAACCACGCCTTTTATGTCTCTAACAATGAGTTACCAGTTTAAAACCCCATGTATACCAATTATTTATTTAAGGCTGCAGAAATAATGGAGCCTGGTAGGCTGCGGTCCATGGGGTCCTGAAGAGTCGGACACAATTGAGTGACTTCCCTTTCACTTTTCACTTTCATGCATTGGAGAAGAAAATGGCAACCCACTCCAGTGTTCCTGCCTGGAGAATCCCAGGGATGGGGGAGCCTGGTGGGCTGCCTTCTACGGAGTCACACAGAGTCGGACATGACTGAAGTGACTTAGCAGCAGCAGCAGAAATAATGGTTCTATTACTGGGATTCGTCATGCACAATGACTTAGAAAACTTCCATATCAAAAAACAATTTTAAATTTTATAAAAGAGGCATTATTACTCAATGTTAATTGAAAAAAAAAAACAACTAAGTGTGCTTATCCAAACCTATAAGCATACTTGACATACTCTACATTTTGATTTAAAATACAGTTTGCTAAACTTTGGAAAATATAATAAAAGGAACAAAAATGAACAAAAATATCCATGATTCAATTACCAGAAAGTAGTCACTATTAAGTTTTCCTGGTACTCTATACAATTTATGTTTTACAAGCATATATTTAATACCAAAAACAGTTATCAAGGACTTAAGGGAGTATGTTTCAAGTAAACTTTCTCATTTAGTTTGCTAAACAGTTCTTATTTCAATGATCTGTATCAATATTTAATAGTTTTCCACATATGAATCCTTATATACTAAAAAAAAATCTTAGTTTATCACTTACTTTACATTCGACTGTTCTAACATACCTGCAGGTAAAATGTGGGAATATTAAATTCACTGAGATAGAATTACTGGGTTAAAAGATAAAACCATTTTCATATGAAAGGATTTTTCAATATCTGCAAATGGACTAAGGTGATATCCCTCATCAACAGATCAAATAAAACCATATGACCATTTCAATAGATGCAGAAAAAGCTTCTGACAAAATCCAACATCCATTTATGATTAAAAAATCTCTCCAGAAAGTGGGCATGGAGGTACTCTAGCTCACTGTAATGAAGGCTTCTTGAACTGCATTACCAAATTCCTCTTCAGTGGGGAGTCTGCCAATTTTATTCCCATCAGCAGTAGGGGTTTTGTGTCTACAGTTATGTGAGAGATTGGTCCATATTTTCCTTCTTTATTTTTTAAAACTTTGTCAGTTTGAGGATTAGGATACTTCTAATCTTATTTAACTTATATGCAGAGTATATCATGCAAAATGCTAGGCTGGATGATTCACAAGCTGGAATTGAGATTGTTGGGTGAAATACCAACAACCTCAGATATGCAGATAATACCACTTTAAAGGCAGAAAACAAAGAGGAAATAAAGAGCCTTTTGATAAAGGTGAAAGAGGAGAGTAAAAAGCTGGCTTAAAATTCAACATTCAAAAATGAAGATCATAACATTTGGTCCTGTCATTTCATGGCAAATAGATGCAGAAAAAGTGGAAACAGTGGCAGATTTTCTTTTCTTGGGCTCCAGAATCACTGCAGACGGTGATGGCAGACATGAAATTAAAAACACCTGCTCTTTGGAAGACAAGCTATGACAAACCTAGACAGCATATTAAAAAGCAGAGACATCACATTGTGGACAAAGGTCTGTATAGTCAAAGCCGTGTTTTTTTTCCAGCAATCATATACAGATCTCTGAGAGGTGGACCATAAAGAAGGCTATGTGCTGAATAATTGATGCTTTTGAACTGTGGTGCTGGAGAAGACTCTTGAGGGTCCCTAGGATACAAAGGAGATCCAACCAGTCCATCCTAAAGGAAATCAATCCTGAATATTCACTGGAAGGACTGATGCTGAAGCTGAAGTTCCAATCCTTTGGCCACCTGAGGAAAAGAGCTGACTCATTTGAAAAGACCCTGATGCTGGGAAAGACTGAGGCCAGGAGAAGGGGACAACAGAGGGTGAGATGGTTGGATGGTATTACCAACTCAAAGGACATGAGTTTGAGTAAGCTCTGGGAGTTGGTGATGGGTAGGGAGGCCATGGGGTCACAAAGAGTCAGACATGACTTAGTGACTGAACAACAACAACTGCAAAAAAATGATTTGGGCCATGATGCTCCCTTCTGCATTTTCTGAAAACTTTTGTATATATCAGTATTATTTATTTGTTGAATGTTTGATGGCATTTATCAGTGCAACCAGTTGAGCTTGGAGTTGTTTTTAGGGGAAGGCTTTTGATAATGAATTATAAAAACAGAGATACGGCCATTTGGAATTTTATTTCTTCCTATATCAACTTTGTAAGTTCTATTTTTCAAGAAATGTGACCAATTCCTCTAGGGGTATTCAAGTTTTTCACAGTATTCACTTACTATCACTTTAATGTCTGTAGGATCTGTAGTGATAATACTTTTTTCATTCCTATTATTGGTGAAGGAAGTCGGCCGTAGGGAAGCATCACTACAAACAAAGCAACTGGAGGTGATGGAATTCAAGTTGAACTATTTCAAATCCTAAAAGATGATGCTGTCAAAGTGTTGCACTCAATATGCCAGCAAATTTGGAAAACTTGGCAGTGGCCACAGGACTGGAAAAGGTCAGTTTTCATTACTATACCAAAGAAGGGCAATTCCAAAGAACGTTCAAGCTAATGCACAGTTGCACTCATCTCACACGCTAGCAAAGTCATGCTCAACATTCTCCAAGATAGGGCTTCAGCAGTACGTGAATCAAGAACTTCCAGATGTTCAAGCTGGTTTTAGAAAAGGCAGAGAAACCAGAGACCTAATTGCCAACATCCGTTGGATCGTAGAAAAAGCAAGAGAATTGAAAAAAAAATCTGCTTCATTGACTATACTAAAATCTTTGTGGGGATCACAACAAACTGAAAAATTCTTAAAGAGATGGGAATATCAGATCACCTGACATGCCTCCTGAGAAATCTGTATGCAAGTCAAGAAGCAAGTTAGAATTGGACATGGAACAACAGACTGGTTCCAAACTGGGAAAAGAGTATGTCGAGGCTGTATACTGTCACCCTGATTATTTAACTTATATGCAAAGTACATCATGTGAAATGCCAGGCTGGATGAAGCACAAGCTGGAATCAAGATTACTGCGAGAAGTATCAGTAACATCAGATATGCACAAGACACCACCCTCATGGCAGAAAGTGAAGAGGAACTAAAGAGTCTCTTGATGAGGATGAGAAAGGAGAGTGAAACAGCTGGCTTAAAACTTAACTTTCAAAAAACAAAGATCATGGCATCCAGTCCCATCACTGTATGGCAAATAAACAATGGAAATAGTGACAGATTTTATTTTCTTGGACTCCAAAACCACTGCAGATAGTGACTACAGCCATGAAATTAAAACACTCTCGCTCCTTGGAAGAAAAGCTATGACCATCCTAGACAAAGCTATATTTTACTGAGTAGTCATGTGTGGATGTGAGAGTTGGACCATAAAGAAGGATGAGTGCTACGGAATTGATGTTTTTGAATTGTGGTGTTGGAAAAGACTCCAGAGTCCCTTGAACTTGCAAGGACATCTAACCAGTCCATCCTAAAGGAAATCAGTCCTGAATATTTATTGGAAGGACTGATACTGAAGCTCCAATTCTTTGGCCACCTGATGACAAGGACCGACTCATTGGAAAAGAGCCTGATGCTGGGAAAGACTGAAGGCAGGAGGAGAAGGGGACGACAGTGGATGAGATGGTTGGATGGCATTATGGACTCAATGGACATGAGTCTGAGTAAGCTCTGGGAGTTGTTGATGTACAGGGAAGCCTGGCATGCTACAGTCCATGAGATCATAAAGAATCAGACATGGATGAGCAACTGAACAAGAACAAAAATTAGTTGTGTTCTCTTGTTCTTGCTCATTTTAATCAGGAATAAGTCAATTTTGTTGATTTTTTAAATAAGCCAGTTTTTAGCTTCATTAATTTTCTATTGCCTATTTTGTACTTTTCTAATTGCTGATGTTTAGCAACAAAAAAATTTAGTTCTACTTATGTTTATTTTGCTCTCCTCCTTGTAGTTTCTTAAAGTAGACTCTTAGGCCACTGATTTGTATATCTTTCTCCTTTTTAATACAAGCATTTAAAGCTCTCAAGTTTCCTATAAACATGGTTTTAGCTATATTTCAAATATTTTGATGCTGTATTTTAATGCCATTCATTTTCTAATTTTGTGATTCTGTCTTTGTCACACAAAGTTTTTTCTAAAACTTTACATATATTTGGAATTTTCCCTGAGAGATATTAAAATCTACTGTGATTATGAAATTCTCTATTTCTCTCTTGAATTCTGTCAATTTTTGCTCCATGTGTTTTGAGGTGTGTTATTAGTTATATTGAAGAAGAAAATGGCAACCCACTCCAGTACGTGTGCCTGGATAATTCCATGGTCAGAAGAGCCTGGCAGGCTACAGTCCATGGGGTCGCAAAGAGCTGAACACGACAGAGCAAGTGAACAACAAATCCTTTTATTATTATGAATTGCCTTACTTTTATAATACTGGGTCTTATTTATACATATATTTTAAAATATAAAATACTTTTAAAGCATTTAAAATATTTAAAGTATTTTAAAGTACTTATTTAAAATATATTTTATTCTATTTCATTTATCTTTCTATCCATAATTCTCCAGTACAAAAGTTTTAATTTGTATTATTTAATGTAACCCACCAAAAGAACAAGCCTCCTTCAAAATATGTTTCTAAAAATTTCTTTGCTATGCTAACAGCTTATTCTCCCAGATGAGATTGAGATGTATAAAGTTCTAAAAAGTAAAACAATGATAACTTTGATTGAAATTATGTATAAATTAGAAACATTTGAAAATAGAGGGCCTTTTTCATAAAATTAACTCTTGCCATGGAAAGTATCTTTTCATTTATTAAAATTTGCTTTTATATCTTAGTTTTGTATTTTCAAATTGATTAGCCTAACTTTGAGAATAAAAGATACTTTGGACAAATCTTTGGAACTTTTCTAATTTTCTCTGTATAGTACATACACTGATTAAAATTGCTAGAGCAGTAGTTCTTAGTCCTAGCTGCCCATCAGAATCATCTATATAACTCTGCAAACACTCAGTTTTGGCCCAACATATTCAGTAAGTCTACCAAGATTCTCCTGAGTATGCTGATACCCCAGTCAAGGATAAGAATAACTGATTTCTTGCTTGTCTTTACACTTTTCTACCATTATTTCAAAACTTAGTATTTTTATGCTTATTCTCTACAAGGTACATCTCTAGGTCACTTACTTTTCAAGCAGCTTTTGGATGGGAATGCTTTCTATCTGTACTAGTCTTTAGATGATTTCTACTTCCTTCTTACATTTACATTGTCTGGGTAAAACATTCTCAAGGGGCCATCCTAAGATTCCTTCCATATCCAACAGTACACAGGAGCAAGTCCAAAACCAAGGTAGATTTTCTCCCTTTTAGGTAAGCCTCCTGTTTTTCTGCCTGATTAAGTCGATTCTTTCTCCATCCTTAAAATTAAGAAATAGGCTGGCATTTTCCTGGCATGTAGCTTTTTCATCTAAAGACTCTGCTACATCTTGGTTACGGCCATCCATTTCATTTGTTCTAGTCTCTCTGCATGCCTGCATGTTCAGCTATGTCCACCTCTCTGCAGTGCTACAGGCTGCAGCCTGCCAGGCTCCTCTGTCCATGGGATTTTCCAGGCAAGGACAATGGAGTGGGTTGCCTTTTCCTCCTTCAGGGGATCTTCCTGACCCAGGGACTGAACCTGCATCTCCTGCACTGCAGGTGGAGACTTTCTTTTTCTTTTCTTTTCTTTTTTTTTTTTTTTACTGCTGAGCCCTTTATGAGGACAATTTTTCTCCAGCAGACCTCTATTCTCTATGCTCCACACACATGTATCTTCATTTATATTTTGTCCCTTTAATCCCTTCCTACGGGTTCTAGGAAATCCAAAACTTGTCATGGATTCAGTTTTACAGTGCCAATTTTTTTTCCCTCTCACTTTTAACATATATTTTCATTTCCCTAGTACATTTTAAATTCTTATGACAACCATATTAGGTAGGTAATGCTGTCTTCACACTATAGATAAAAACAATGAAGCACTGATGGGCAAGGGGCTTGTCCAGGGTTGTGTGGCTAGAAGGGGTGCAGCCAGGACTCTCCAGCCTCCAAGATACAAGCTCCATTCTGAGATTTCTTCCCCTTAGCTTTGTAGCAGTTGTCTCTCCATCGCAATCTGGCTTACCCACCATTCAGTCTAATTTCAGAGCCTGTATTTCCTTGAATTTTAAGACACAAAGCAGATGCTCTCTAAAAATTACTTTCTGAAAGTTACTTCTCATGTTAATTTTTGTCAGATGGAGGTTGTTCCTTTGCATTTCAAGTGTTATCTTCCTTGTTCTATGCTGCAAAACTCTTCATAGGCCTTAGAGATTTTTCTCTTTCTTTTCCTAGTTTCTGCTGACTCCATTTTGGATCACTAGGAGTCAACCCAGATCTGGTTTTTAACCATAAGCAGGTAGGTAGAAGCTCCTAGAGAGTAAAGTATCTTTCCTCTCCATCTGAACTGCTATTAAAATTCTTCTTGAATATGGGGAGCAGTGAGCAGACGGGTGCAAACTTACATTGCAATGATGCTTTCAGCTGAGAAGAGTGACAGGCCCCGTGCAAGAGATACAGCTCCTGTTGCATGGCCCCCAACCTGAGTGTTAAGGACAAAAAGTCTCTTTGGCTGAGCTTGTTCCCTAGGCGTGTCTTTGGCATCCTCGGTCCTGAGAGAATATCAGGGAGTAGCCTGGATGCCCAGATAGCTTTTGGTTATTGCAGCAATCCTGCTTTCTGATACTTCCCCTTTGTGTCACAGAAGGGATTTCAATTGGCAACTCCCTACTCATCCCCCAGCCTGTCCTCAACTTCCAAGATCCTAGGAGGTAGGAGTGGGCTGGCTCTTTCCAAGTTACAGGTCCACCTCCTGAGAGGGCATCACAGGGACCCAGGAAGTGAGTCAGTCCTTCTTCATCTCAACATTCTACTGAGCAGATATTCCTTTGTTTTCTAGGTTATGGGGAGTGCATCTGTTGAGAGTGGGCTTAGCGATCAAGGTACATAAACTCAGGCTGGTTACTTTACTCAGGCTGGTTACTTTACTCCCATGGATCTTCTCTGGTTTCATAAGAGCATACCTAACCAGGAAGTTGTCACTGTTTTTTTTGAAGAATTAAATGAAATAACGCAGGGAAGGCACTTGGCTTGGTGTATGGAAGATAGAGTGTGTGTAATAAATAATGAAGTGAAGTGAAGAAGTGAAGTCACTCAGTCGTGTCCGACTCTGAGACCCCATGGACTGTAGCCTGCCAGGCTCCTCTGTCCATAGGATTTCCAGTCAAGAATACTAGAGTGGGTTGCCATTCTTTCTCCAAGGATCTTCCTGACCCAGGGATCGAACCCGGGTCTCCCACACTGCAGGCAGACTCTTTATGGTCTGAGACACCTTCGATGTATGCCATTTTACTAATAGTAACATTCTTTCTAGCTTGCAAGTTTTTGCTTATTTTTGTACCCTTTAGCCTATCTCCTTAGCGAAATGAGAAGTTAGGAGTCAGAGGCCAGCACCAAGTCAAGTCACCATGTTAGTTACAGCTCCAGGACATTTATCAAGCTTCTAGTGCATTTGGCGATTGTGTTCATGTGTGCATTCACACCTTTAGAACTACTCTGCCTCTTCAATTGCATCATAATCCTTAAGGCAAAAGTGCTGCGCTCCTAAGGGTCCATCATTCTAGACACTGAGGGTGTGTGCTGAGGGTGTGCTCATGAGAGGCTACACATGTGGCAAAAGTGACGTATCCTGTCAGTTGATGGAATGAACTCACCATCCAACACTTAAAGGCCTATGACTATGACATTCCACCAATAGAGAAGACACAGATAATACAGTCCTTTGAGATATTTTTAAAAGATCACAGTGCAAAATACAAAGACCTAGAACAAAATACCATAGAATCCTATTTCAATACCACTCTTTAATACGTTAAATTGGCTCTAATGTAAATTCAATGATGTGTTCTCAAACACCACATTTATAGCGAGAAGATACTGTTGAGCCATTAGCTTGGTAAGCTTTGCCCTCATTAATGGATGAAATTTTTCTACTCTCAGGGTAAATTTAGATGTCAACATGTAAAGATCCTATTTGTAGCCTTACATAACAAATGTATACTAGCCATTCATTTGCTGAAGCTGTAAACCATATCTTTAAGTTTTCTAAAGTTTCTAGATACTAAAAAAAATTGAATTTTTCCAATAAAATATATAACCCCATCAAAAAACCTATCAAAATTTGTTACCGTACAATGAACTAGCAAAACAGCAGCTGCTGGAAAACACTGCTTAGAAGAACATCTGTCAGAAAATATGTTTCTGATGATTAAAAAAAAACATAAAATTTTACTCAATCATAGATATTAAAGCATTTGCAAATAAGACTTCTGTAGAGTGGTTGGAGACTATCCAGAGAAGCAATGACCACTTCTGGGGACTGCATATTTCTGTACCAAGCACACTGGCAGGAGTTTGGCAGTTACTCTCCTTCATGTTTGCTGGACTGAATTCCTGTTTTGAAAATTCTCAAACAGGTTTTTCTCCTGTTTGCACGTTATTCACACTATCATGACTGCACTGAAGCATTTTCTGATTTGGCTTCAATCACCTAGAACTTTGGACTCCTAATAAGAAAAACAAAACCAGCATTAAACGCCTTGTCTAAAATGAACATACAAGTAATTATCCAAACAAACAATAAAAGACCAACCTCAAGAGAAAGGAAGGTAGCTTACTTGAAAGATTTCATTATTTTTGGAATAATATCGTTTACCAATATGGTAATTCCAGAAATGCCTACTTATTTGTGATTCAAATGAAGAAATGTGCAAATAGTGGTGTGTATGGGAACAGTGTTAACATAAGCTTACTCTTGCAAAAAAAAAATTTAAACAGTGAAAAACAAAGAAAGAAAGGCAGTGTTGTCTCCTAGGGACAATATAGCAGATAATTTCTGTGGGCAGAGACTGCGATTAAAAATTTAAAATATGGTCCCTTTTATAACTGCAGGAAATGTAAGCTGGTGCAGTTAAAAATAAAATTCCCCAAGACATAAAAAGAGAATGATGGTGACAATGTGCTCTCGAGGCTGCATCCCCTCCTGCCTCCCAGTGGATCCAGCCTTGGTCACTGAGAGAAATTCACTAAAGCAAGCCCTGCTGAGCATCTGGAAAACAAAAACAGAAAGACCTCAACATTCTCACCTTCTACCAGCTGAAGATGACTCACTCCATATCAACAGCCATCAAGGGAAATGGAGTGTCGATGATTTGAAAGCAGTCTTCAAACTCCGTCAGTAATTTGACCACCATTAAATGTTTCCCAATCTAAAAGAAAGTACCTTCTGCTACTTCTCGCAGCAAACCAGAAAACGTGGCTCACTACACAGATCACTGGGCAGCCCTGGGAGAAAGCAGAATCCCTGGAGGGCAAGTTCATCAGATGCCTGCAGTGAAAGATGGTGTGGGTGCCTCTGAGATGGTGGCAGATGCGCAAACTTTGGGTCAGACACTCCTAGTTTCTCTTAAGTCAGAGTCTGGGATCTAGCAGGCAGAACGTGAGGGGAAGAGCTTATCTTATTCAAGGGACAGGCAGATCTCAGCAGGAGAAGTTTCACTGGCAAGAAGAGGGTAAGAATCCATTTCAGACCACACCATTTCATCTTCCTGCACTGTATTTGATGCAAGAATAGCTGTGAAAATACTTTATACCCTACTAACTGTGGCGCACAGGTTGTTTGGTATAACTAATGTAAAGTTGAATAGGTCATTTATCACAGGTTTGTGGTAGCTCACATCGTGAAAATGTTCAACTACTTATGTTTCTGCTAGATTTTTCTTTACATCATTTATTCACTGAGAATTCATTAGGCAACATCTATACATAGCCATTTTCCTCTAGCAATCAGCTGCCCCTGTCTTCTTTATTCTGCTTTGTGGGCAAAAAGGGGAGAGGGTAGAGTTTCTTAAATAGTCTGTAATAGAGAGTAAATTACAGAACGCTGTAAACATGTGCCACACATTATGAAACAGTGAGAGTATGGTGTCTCCTCCAAAGGAGGTTAGGCTAAGACGAATGGTAATCATTTCCTGAGTCACCAACATGATTTATGATGGGCTGTGATCAATTTCTGAAGAGAGTAAACCTGAACTATTATTTTTAAAGCCTATTCTTCTAAGAATCCATTTTCTCTTCTCCAGGCTCTGCCACCCACTTTCTCAGTGAAAATGAGCTTTGCTGAAAGGGTCTGGGGCCTCAGACTAGATACATTCCTTCTAGGTGGCACACGATGGTGATTGCTAGAATCTGCTGCAGGAAGGAGGTCAGGACTCTGCCATTCCCACCCCCTCTATCCCGGAGCCGCTACTGAAGGCATCTGCTTCCGTCCTTTAATATCCTTAGCCTCCTATTAGTGTTCCTGGAGAACACAAGGACAGCAAAAATAACAAAGTTAGGATGGGATTAAGGTCATTCCCCTTGGGCAGAAAGCATCAGTTCTTAAAGTCTGGTCAGCTGGACAGAAGTGCTGTTCAAGTAGAACTAAAGCCTGTGGTCACAGCCCCTCAGCCACAGCAGACAATGCTATCGTTCATGCTGAAGACAAGCATTCTCATCTGATGATAACCACAACATCAGATGATGCTATCAACCTCCCAGAAGACACACATCCCTAGAAGCAACAGGCCTAGGAACAGGCTTCCACAGACACTCGTTCAGCCACTGCTGCTAACCAACAGGAAAGGACCTGGGTATAATTTACCCGTCTCTGTGCTTTAGTAAATGCCCCCAGTAGGAATCACAGCCACAACACTGGTCATAGCCATCAAACCTTCAAACTGACCACCTTACTAAGCACCAGAATTTATAAGACAGGAGCCTTCAGAGCATCTGAGGCATCGCGATAGTTGTCTGAGCTGACCCGGTACCACCGTGCATTTAGGAGATCCCTCTAAAATACCATCCTGCTTGACAGTAGATACATGGACAGCTTTGCCTGTATAGTCTATTTTTAAATATTGGTACCAGGCACATGGATACTCACAGCTGTGTTTGAGAAGTAAACGATAACATGCACTTGAGATTAAGACTAGCATCCATGAAACAGTTCCACTCCATTACATATAAACAACTGTACCAACAGAAAAACCTACCAAAACGACCAGAACATCAATTTATGCAAGAAAAAATGTTCATAGCCCATTTCTAAAGTAATTCTTTTTGAAGCTGATTTACTACCAGTCTTAATATTACTATTTCTTGATGTTCAAATGGCCCTTGCAAACAACAGATTTTTTTAAACATGCAAAGAACACATATGGAGTATAAAACAGGCAATCAAATTCACTTTACGTCCAGGAGGATAATAATGGAAGAACAGTGATCTGTTATAAGGGTTTTGCTATGACTCTACTAAGTCAAGGTCATGCTAGGAGGCCAAAAGCAAATGCTTGATGGATGTCTTCTAAGGTCAATCATCAGCATTACGATACATTAAGAACCTACCCTACAATTAATAAACCTGTGCACCCACATCTGAGGGAAAGGGCAAAGACACAGTGAAACAAATTTTGCATCTAGCATTCCTATTCTTTTCTTCCCCTTCAAGAACTAGATTTGAAAATAAGAGTAAAGAATTAAAACTTGAAGTATATAACCACTGGGAAGAATGCTGTCCTCAGAGCTGATGCATTATTTGGAGGGAGAAAGCACCCAGGGAACCATCAGAGTCACTAAAACTGCTGATGGCTTTCCAACAGCACTGGCTTAATTCTCCTCCCTTTACCACAAAGCCACGCCAGCAGCATCAGAACCACTTCTTGCTGGCTCAGTGACTCTGGAGGCTGCTTGAGCCCCTCAGGAAATAAACTGAGAAAGTAGTCATTGTTTTTGTTTCACAAGAAGTAACAGGAGCTTGTGACCCCATGGATTGCAGCCTATCAGGCTCCTCCGTCCATGGGACTTTCCAGGCAAGAGTACTGGAGTAGGGTGCCATTGCCTTCTCCGATATTTAAACTACCTTTTGCAAATGAACAGCCTAGATTACCAAATGGTCAAAGAATCCTATGGGCTAGGAAAAGGCTAATGATGTTTCAAAACGTAAGCTTTTTTTTTTTTTTAATAGGGTAAGGTAAAGTATAATTCTAACTGTGGATGAAATATGTGTCACTTAGGACACTTTCAGGTAGCACCACCGACTCAATGGACATGAACTTGAGCAAACTTTGGAAGATAGTGAAGGACAGGGAAGCCTGGCATATAGCAGTCCAGGGGGTCACCAAAAGTCAGATACAACTTAATGACTGAACAATATCAGGGCACTTTCACTTTAAATTCCAACACCTGGAGAAAGATAAAACATAAAATGACTTCTCAATGATTTTAGTGCCCCTCTTCACTGAGAACTTTGCCATCATCCAGGAGGCCCTAAATTGTGTGGATGAGCAGAAGGGTCAGAGCTCACAATGTCCTAACATCTTTGGCTCCAACAGCTTTCACCCCTTTTCCTCTCCATCCAGGTAGAGCTCAAGTTTCTCCAGATGCTTCTATTTTTTCAGACCATTAGTTCTCAGTACTGTCAGCTTTGCTCCACCCAGAATCTGCTGTCTGTGGCTCTCAGGAGGCTGAGCTGTGCTGAAGCATCAACAGCCTATTTTAAAGCCAATACACATTTGAAGTCTCCAAACTTACCTGGGCCCAGGGAGTCAAGGCTACTAGAGGTTCAGTGAATGATAACAGCTCGGAGGAGGCCCATGCACCATGCGTCTCTGGTTCCCTGGTGGATATCCCAAACCTTCTCTGTGCTCCTAACCCATCCTCATCCCCTCATGGCACTCAGCCTTGCTTTTTTTTTTTTTTTTAAATTTCCAAATGAAGGATTTATAGCTGTTGCTGAGCTGGAGCACAGGACAGATGACAGTGAGTTGGACTGAGATTTTAAAGAGTTGAAGGTGAGTTGAAAGCTATTAAGCTGCCCATGAGGTCACTTAGAAGCCCACCAACCAACAGAGAAGTTGCATCTAACACAGCACAGGCACTGATTGAAGAAAAAAGGAACAATGTCACGCTTCAGTTCAGTTCAGTCGCTCAGTCATGTCCAATTCTTTGCGACCTCAAGGACTGAAGCACACCAGGCTTCCCTGTCCATCACCAACTCCTGGAGCTTGCTCAAACTAACGTCCATAGAGTCAGTGAGGCCATCCAACCATCTCATCCGTTGCCGTCCCCTTCTCCCCCTGTCTTCAGTCTTTCCCAGGATCAGGGTCTTTTCAAATAAGTCAGTTTCCTCATCAGGTGGCCAAAGTATTGGAGTTTCAGCTTCAGCATCAGTCCTTCCAATGAACACTCAGGACTGATCTCCTTCAGGATGGACTGGTTGGATCTCCTCACAGTCCAAGGGACTCTCAAGAGCTTTCTCCAACACCACAGTTCAAAAGCATCAATTCTTTTTAAAATTTTATTCATTTTTACTTTACAATATTGTATTGGTTTTGCCATACATCAACATGAATCTGCCACGGGTGTACACGTGTACCCAATCCTGAACCCCTCTTCCACCTCCCTCCCCATACCATCCCTCTGGGTCATCCCAGTGCACCAGCCTGCAGCATCCTGTATCCTGCATCAAACCTAGACTGGCGAGCCTTGCTTTCTTCTTCATGCTGGAGATCATTTTTTTCCCTTAGTACTCTCAAAGCTCTGTTCCCTCCCTTACAGTCTTTCTCAAAGGAAACTATTTTTCCCACTTCTTTTCTGTAGTCTGTTTATGCCTCGCTTTTCCTCTCCAAATCCTTTCATCTCTAAATTGCTACCAACAGTACTCTGTGAACAGTACAGTTTCCTGTAGGACTTCCCTGGCGGCTCAGTGGTTAACTCCACACTTCCACTGCAGGGGCATGGGTTCAATCCCTGGAAGGGGAGCTAGGATCCAGCATGTTTTGTGGCTAAGAAGCCTACTTCTCACAGACTCTTAAATTCAACTGCCACTAAAAATTTACCCTGGGTCTTTCAAACCCAGAAAATTGGTAAGTGTCAAACTGAAGTCTTCATCTTCTCCACCAAGCACCTCTCACCACACCCTGCTCTGGTCATGGCACCACCACAGTTCACCTGCAACCTCAGAATCAACAGGTAATTGCATCCCTCTCATTCCCACAGGGGTCAGTCAAAACCTAAGATTGTTCTTGTTTAGTTACTAACTGATGTCTGACTCTTTAAGACCCTGTGGACTGTAGCCTGTCAGGGTCCTCTGTGTATGGGATTCTCCAGACAACAATACTGGAGTGGGCTGCCATTTCCTTCTTCAGGGGATCTTCCTGACCCAGGGATGGAACCTGCTTCTCCTGCATTGGCAGGCAGGTTCCTTATGGCTCAGTGGTAAAGAATCCACAGGCTAATGCAGGAGACTTGGGTTTGATCCCTGGGTCAGGAAGGTCCCCTAGAGAAGGAAATGACAACCCACTCCAGTATTCTTACCTAGAAAATCCCACAGACAGAGAAGCCTGGTGGGGTACGGCCTATGGGGTCACATAACAGCCAGACATGACTTAGCAACTAAATAGCAACACCATCCCAGCCACCTCTTTCTTACTCAAGGTGCTTGTCATCTTTCTCACTAACACTTGCAATGGTCTCCTGCTTGGTCTCCACATCTCCAGTGGTGATACCTCACCAATCAGTATCAGTCTTTCTCTTTACTGACCAAAATGATTACCTGGAAATGCAGGTCAAAGATATCACCGTATTGCTCAAGAGCTGTCAAGAACTCTTCATAACTTAACAGTTAAGCCCAACTCTCATCAAAATCTTCCATGAGCTGACCCATGTTCTCTTTCCCCTCTCATTTTTCACATTCTATTCCCCACCTTCTTTCTCTTCATCTCCTAAGCTTTGTGTTAACTGTATATCTTTATTTTTGGTATTCTTGCTGTTCTAACATCTAACTCATTGATGAGGGGAAGATTGTTCCTCTCAGGGCTAATCAGTTTGTAGAGAGAGCAAATGACTGCAAATGTGACTTTCCTGTGCAAATCAACCAATCTGCAGCCCAAATCCCACCTCTCCCCCACCTTTATCACTTCCTTTATCAAACCCTCCCTCATTAATAAACCTACTATCCCCCACTCTAATCACTCCAGGAACAGGTTTGGACAACAAGTGGCAGTCCCTATTCCCTGGAGCTTTTTGAAATTATTCAAACTGCCCAACACTAAGCCTGCTTTCCTCATCTTATACATTCCTTCCCACAGAAACCATAATAATTTCTGCCCCTCCTGATTCTTCTGCCTCCAGACTGACCCTGGTGCTTCCCCACATGGCCCTTCACAGCTACACTGTGTTTTCTATTTTTCAGGTTCTAAGTATAAAAAATGTCTTCCATCATGGCAGTCATTGCCATGTCTGCGTCTTATCATATCTGATTAAAACAAATCCAGGGTAGTGAGCTACCCTGGTAGCTCAGTGACAAAGAATCTACCTGCTAGTGCAGGAGAGCCAGGTTCAATCCTTCCAGGAAGATCCCACATGCCACAGAGAGACGTGAAGCCCATGCACCACAACTACTGAGCCCGTGCTCCATGGCTGGGAGTCACAGTTACTGAGCCTGTGCTCCACGGGCTGGGAGTCACAGTTACTGAGCCTGTGCTCCACGGGCTGGGAGTCACAGTTACTGAGCCTGTGCTCCATGGCTGGGAGTCACAGTTACTGAGCATGTGCTCCATGGCTGGGAGTCACAGTTACTGAGCATGTGCTCCATGGGCTGGGAGTCATAGTTACTGAGCCTGTGCTCCACGGCTGGAGCCACAGTTACTGAGCCTGTGCTCCACGGCCTGGGAGTCACAGTTACTGAGCCTGTGCTCCACGGCTGGGAGTCACAGTTACTGAGCCTGTGCTCCACGGCTGGGAGTCACAGTTACTGAGCCTGTGCTCAGCAACAAGAGTAGCCCCTGCTCACTGCAAGTGGAGATAGCCCGAGCAGTACTGAAGACCAAGCACAGACAAAAATAAATAAATGAAACCAATCCTGGGTACCTTTTAAAACAAGTCCCAACCACAAAACTATTTACAAGGCCTTCAGTTCACCACGCTGTTTCACAGCACTGTGTATAGAGCTGCTATTGTACTTTTCCAGTGAGACGTACTTTTCCAGTGAGACCGACTTTCGAGTTCGCCCTCTCTGTAAAGCTTTCGTACCACCCCTGCCCCAATGCCCAACCCTTTCTCTCTGTACCACCATTGTCTTTTGTATACAGCTCTCAGCTGAACACCTGTGATTCCACCATCACAGTGTTATTTGCTTAAAAATGCCTCTCTCTCCTCCTAGACTAGGCTATAAACTACAAGAAAGAGACTGGGCCCTCCTCATATTTATCATGAGTACTGAGCTAAGTACACAATAAACAATGAGTTCTTTATGAATTAGTTTAAATGTACATCAGGGTTTTCCCAGGTGGTGCTGGTGGTAAAGAGCCCTCCCTACCAACACAGGAGACATAAGACAAGTGGGTTTGATCCCTGGGTCAAGAAGATCCTCTAGAGTAGGAGATGGCAACCCACTGCAGTACTTTTGCCTGGAGAATCCCATGGACAGAGAAGCCTGGCAGGCTACAGTCCACAGGGGTGCAAAGAGTCTGACTCAACTGAAGAGACTAAGCACAAACATCGATAGTGTTAGTACTGAGTAGTGCTAGTGACTAGCTTTGCTCCTTTGAAATAAAGCTTTCTAATTAAGAATTTCCAGCTGGAAGAAAAACATTAATCAGGAACAGCTTTGTACACAGCTTGTTCTCAGCCATATAAACTATTCAAAGAAATACAGACAGAGATAGATAGAACAGATCTTAACATAGCTTAGTCAAATATATGGACTTCAGAAAGTATTTTGTACATACATTTGACTAAGAGTATGTGATATAAATTTAGAATCCATAATATCTCTAAAAACTAGAGCGAACAAACTGATTCTGAGCTAGCTGAGAACTTAGGTTAAATTTTTTTTTTTTTCCCTACCTAGGATTCTTATAATCCGCCCCAGTTAGGAACTGATACAAAGAACAGAGTGGAACAAACTGATCTCTCTTTTCTTCCTCATGAGAGATAATTTAAAATTTCAGTGCAGGGTTCTAAGAATGCAAAGTAAGTACATAGTTTGATGGGTAGAATATTTACCTATGTCAACGTGTTAAAGATATAAAATTAACATTTAAAATGAAGAAGTGTTACTTTTAAAGTGCTAATCATAAATTTCTCCATCTTAACATCTGTAGCAGTCTCATTTACAGCATTCAACTCTGTTGCTTTCAAGAAATGATGAGCTTTTATAATTTGTTCCATTTTCTTTTCAACACAGGAACAGGAATACACTAATTCTTTGGTCCACCTGGAAGGTGTTAAGTTGGGTTTACTTATCTTCCCTCATAGCTCAGGTGGTAAAGAATCCACCTGCAATGCCGGAGACTGGAGTTCAATCCCTGGGTTGGGAAGATCCTCCTCCCATGGAGGAGGGCATGGCAATCCACCCCAGTATTCTTGCCTGGAGAATCCCCATGGACAGAGGAGCCTAGTAGGCTGTGGTCCATGGGGCGGCAAAGAGTCGGACACGACTGAGTGACTAAGCACATACCTACCTATCTTCTCAGAACCAAATAATTCTGGCCCTTTAAAAGCTACACAAGCAAAAGGTTAAGGTTTTACTTTTTAGAGGTGCCTCTTCAAAATGCCTCAGAGTTATACAACAGTGTTCCAATTTTCCTACACTCTTCAGATAATTGCCAGCATTAATAAAAGGAAAAACAGCTTACAGTGCTCACATCTCAGGTGGAATTCTGAACCCAAGAGGGCCAGAAACTGCTGTGCACGGATGGATGCTGTAACTTCCCAGCCTCCTACAAGGGACGGCTGAAGCGCCACCTGAACAGTGTTTGCAGGAGACAGCCTCCCACTGAACCCCAGGGACAGCACAGTGAGCCATGAGGGCAACTTGTCCACAAGAAAGATGGTCACGCTAACCTGCACAGCTCTTGTTCCTTAAAGCGAGTGGGTCTGGCTGAGACTGCAAAGACACTGAAGCTTCTAGGGAGGGAAAGCCATATAAGCCAGCCCAGGATAAAGACTGGTTTCCAACTGCCTGGATCGGGATGTTGGTCCTACAGTTTCCTAACTCTGTGACCTCTCCCAAGTTGCTAACCACTTAAGCCTCGGTTTCTCAGGTGTAAAATAAAGGTAATGATACCCAAGTCACAGAACTGCTGTAAGTCTTTAAGAGATAATTACTGTGCAGTGCACAGCATGCTGCTTGCCACAAGGACAAGTGTTCAGTTCCGCTGCTCTCAGTGAGAGGAGAATTTATATACCACTTAGCAAATGCCCAGGCTAAGACTGGGCCCAAGAGTTGGTTACAGAAGGCTTCACTACCAAGGTGATGCTTCTACTTCTTCCTGCTACTTAAAGTTTTAAACACAAGCCATGCTCCTGGATTGTTTTTCTAAAAGATTATTTTTAGGGCAGTTTTGTATTCACAGAAATATTGAGAAGAACATGCAGAGATCTCCCATACACCTTCTGCACCTATGAACGCACAGCCTCCCCCATTATCAGTGAGTCCCACCACAGTGGTGTATTTGGTACAACTGATAAATATATATTGACACAACATCATGGGAAGTACACGGTCTGCCAGGGTTACTCTTGGTCTAGTACATTTTATGGGTTTGGACAAATGCATGACATAAATCCATCATTATAGTATCATACAGAGTGGTTTTGATGCTCTGTGTTCTACCTATTCACCTCTCTCCCCCCCTCCTCACTCCTGCCACAACTACTGATCTTCTGACCATCTCTGGGTTGCCTTTTCCAGAACTTTGTAGTAACTTGGAATCATGAAGAATGCAGCCTTTTCAGACTGGTTTCCTTCACTAAGTAATCCTCACTTAAGGTTCCTCCGTGTCTTTTCATGGCTTGACAGCTCATTTCTTTTCAGTACTGAATAATATTCCATTGTTTGGATGTATCCCAATTCACCTACTGAAGGGCATCTTGGCTGCCTCCTGGTTTTCAAAATTAAGAATAAAACTTCTATAAACATCTCTGTGAATGTAAGTTTTCAACTCCTTTGGGTAAATACCAAGGAGTATAATTCCTGGAGTAGGTACAAGTATGTTTAGTTTTGTAAGAAACCTCCAAAGTGGAGTACCAAAAGCAGCTGTACCATTTTGCATTCTTATCACCAATAAATAAGCATTCCTGTTGTTCCACATCCTCAGCAGCACTTGGTATTGCCAGTGTTTGGATTTTGGCTCTTCTCATAGGTGTGTCATGATGCTAAATTTGTATTATTTCATGGGGTTTCCCCAATATATTTTTCTTTATAAAACTGATCTTTAAGAATACAATGGAAAGAGTTAATAAATGTAACTCTTGTACAAGATAACCTAATTCTCCAATTTACCAATGTACTTTTCAGAGAGACCAGAGCCAGTCTTTGCCTGAGTAGACTTAACCTGAAGGAATAAATCATAATTGAGAAATGGAATGAGACTGAGTTCTGATCAACATCATTTGAGTCCTTGTGTCTAGTCAGACCTTGAAGCTAGACTTACTTCTGTAATTGTTCAATTATATGAGCCAATCTACTTCTTGGGAATTATCTGGTTTCTGTCATTTGTAACCAAAAAAAGAAAAAATCTCAATAAAAAGGCACTGAGCTCCACACTTTCATAACACCACCACCACCAACAATAAAACAACAAAATGTTCTTTTTAACATCTGCTAGCCTAATAAACTTTGTTTTCTCACCACCATGAACCTTCTCTGACAGCATCTTTTCCAGATTTTTTTTTGCCACACCAGTGCAGCATGTGGGATCTTAGTTAACTGTCCAAAGTTCAAACCTGTACCCCCTTGCATTGGAAGCTCAGAGTCTTAATCACTTAATCACTTAATCACCAGGGAAGTCCCTTCCAGATTCTGATTTCCACTTCTCTTATCTTGGTATACCTGGCTACTTTCTTTGCTCTTAAACTCTTCCTCATTGGCCCTAACCAGTCTTTCCCAGTAAAGAAAATGCCAAGTAAAGGATTAGGCATAATCCTTATAAAAGGGTGGTCTAAAAGCCCCAGAAAGGGACATCGACCTAAAGCTGCAGCCACAAGGTCCCTCATCGACTGATCTCTGCCTGCCTTTCCAGCCTCACCCCTTACTGCGCTGCCCCCTTAAACTAGCCCAGTTGAACCCAGCCAACCTACACAGATGACAAGAACAAATCATTGTTTAAAACAACAAAATTTTGGTATAGCTTATTATGTGGCTACAGTTAACTGTAATATTGCTCTGTGCTGTGCTGTGTCGCTCAGTCGTATCTGACTCTTTGCAATCCCATGGACTGTAGCCCACCAAGCTCCTCTGTCCATGGGGATTCTCCAGGCAAGAATACTGGAGTGAGTTGCCATGCCCTCCTCCAGGGGATCTTCCCATCCCAGGGATCGAACCCAGGTCTCCTGCATTGCAGGCAGATTCTTTACCACCTGAGTCAGCAAGGAAGCCCAGGAATACTGAGGTGGGCCATCTATCTTCTCCAGGGGGTCTTCCTGACCCAGGAATCAAACTGCAGTCTCCTGCATTGCACGCAGATACTCTACCAGCTGAGCCACCTGGGAAGCCCAATACTGCCCTAGGGGACACAATCTCCCAAGGGAAGACATTCTACCTACAGGCAAGCACAGTGTAACAAGATGCTTAGTTTAATGCTTTCTACAAACACTCAGTTGTTACTGCTTTCTGCAAACCCTCCCAAGCATCAAGAGTTCATCTCTGGTGTGAGCAACCACCATGGTGAAAAGGACAAAAACCAGACTCTGAGCCCAAAGATCAGAGATCTGCCACTAACATCAGAGAGACGTGACCCGCTGAACAACAATTTCCCACTGAGTAAACAGGGATGTTATAAACAATACATGGCACAAAACTGAAGCATGGTCTCTAATGCTAATATTATTAAAGAGCTTAACATCGATTCTGCCACCTTGCTTGGGGGTAAGACTATAGGCAAATTTTCTCTTCAGACATTAATCATTACAAAAGGAATAGAAAGAAGAATTTTAAAAATCATTAACATATATTAACTCTGCATTGATCACAGGCCCAATCTTTGAAAACTATCCTAGCTATTAAAAGGATTTATATACTCAAATTCAGACTTTCTAACAAATGACCAGCTATTTAATAAGTGATCTAGCTTGGAAGATTTGAAGCAGAAATTCTCTGAAATCTACTATTTAATTTATGGGGTTCCACTTTTATATATCACCTTTGAATCTGCTTTTAGAAAAACACTCATGAGAACACGGACATATAAAATACTGAAAGAAACTGCCCTAGAATACAGATTTCAGGATTTACTATAGTTTCTCTAGGCTTGTTTATATAAATCTTTTTAATAACAAGCAGTTATGAAGCAGCTGGGAACCACTGTACCATTTTATTATTTAGAATTTCTTAATTTCTTTAAAGTGTTTCTACATTCTTGTTTAATAATGTATATGAATGTTCCAAATGGGAGTCCTTAAAAAAATCCTCCAAAATACAATTTCAACAAGTTCATTTCCCAGAGAACATTAAAATTCATTTTCAGGCCTTTCCTAACTACCCTGCCTAATACAAAATCTGGTCACAAATAGTAATTTTTCCCCACAGTCTGTTTCCCTCACCCCATCTCCCTATCTGGCACACCATAAGGGCCATGACTATTAGGAGTTTGCACACATAGCCCCATTAAAGCCTGAAAACCATATTAAGAGAGCTGTTTTACATCCCATTTGTCAGAGTGGTAAACTGAGATTGAAGGTATGGGAATACATTTCCTAAAGTCACACAGCTAATAAAGGCAAAGACCACATTAACACCATGGAAACAGCTTAATAATGCATCTTGTAGCTTAGTAAAATCCTCTAGAAAAGATAAAGGGATCACAGTAAATGAAAAACTTCAACACACATAACATATGATTATATTCAATATGCTAATAAATTATTCACATTAATGGGATCAAGCACTTTACTCGTTAATGTCTTCTTATAAGCATTTTCAGCCACATGGTTTTAATTTAATAAAAATGCTGCTGCTGCTGCTGCTGCTAAGTCGCTTCAGTCGTGTCTGACTCTGTCTGACCCTATAGATGGCAGCCCACTAGGCTCCCCCGTCCCTGGGATTCTCCAGGCAAGAACACTGGAGTGGGTTGCCATTTCCTTCTCCAATGCATGAAAGTGAAAAGTGAAAGTGAAGTCGCTCAGTCTTGTCTGACTCTTCACGACCCCATGGACTGCAGCCCACCAGGCTCCTCTATCCATGGGGTTTTCCAGGCTACTTCTATCTAAAAAGAAATAAAGTAAACCCCCTGAATTTAGGAGCCTCGTGATAAAAGGGCAGGAACCTAGAGGCTGATATTGGTTTAACACTTGGTTCCAGTCCTGCTGGGCCCTGGTCACATGGCCACCTCTCTGCACTTCAGCTTTAACACCTACAGCATTATTACCTCAGGGCTCCCACAAAATAACCCATCTTCACTTTTACAAAATTACCCTAAAATGTTTTCTTAATATAGGCTCTATCTAGAAAAGTTTTGACTATTTATTACTATAAAATAGTCTAATTTGATTAGTCTAAACTTCCAAAGGTATGACTCAAATTATTTTCCCAACTCTGAAAGAGTCACTCCTAATTTATGTGGGCTATAAAAACTAATAAACACATACACATATATTTATATATATGTATGTATACAGACAAGTATAGACACACACACACACACACACACACACACACACACACAAAACACCTGTTCATGCATTCCACAAATATTTAGGGTGTATTTTAAAGGTTTCAAAGAGTCACAAGATCAAAAAAGATGTTTCCCCTGCTCTCTCCGTGTCTTCCCCCACACCTGCAACCTACTGCCACACAGGGGCATCCCTTATAAGCACACCAGGGACACTGCACCATCACTGTCTACGGTTGTAGCTTGCTGCGGCTGCAAAGAGCATAGTTCTCTCTCTTTGGAGAGGTTCTCTTGCGGGCAATTATTTGGAGCATCATTAGACAAAGCTATGTTTTCCAGCAGGAAATTTGAGCTGTGTGGGCAAACCCTAAGAAATCAAGAGAGACTGCTCAGCATGGGCTCTGGAGGAAGAATGGGTCTAAACAGGTCACAGCTAAACACGAACGAGCTGTATTTCAAAACCCAAATTATCTGACCAGTGATTTTACATTTCAATCTCAGTACCTCTTCATACTCGAAAGGCTGTAGTTATTGCTACTTATCTTAAAAGAAATTAAGACTAAGAACATTAATGTCTACTCATTATTTTGAAACAATAATAAAACTATACTGCATGACAACATAAATTTTTATGGGAAAAAAAAATCACTGTAGTTTTCAAACCAAAGTGGCATTGTTTTATATTTCTGCAAATCTCTTAAACAACTGGTATAACAGAAAACAGTCAGATTTTCATACCTGCTTCTTCACTTGATCTGTTACAAAATCATACATCATAAAGCCTGAAAAATTCTTAGTGTATACTCATGATAGGATGAGACTGAAAAAAGAAAATGTCTTCTATATTAAAAAAAATCGTGTTGATCTCCTAAACTACTCACAAGAGTCTTGTGGATTCTGCGGACAATGAACCACACTTTGATAGCTGCTCCTTCAAACTCTACTACTGTCTTTATTTCCCTTTCATCTTTACTCTTTCATTAAGTCTTTGGAACATTTCAGACTTGTATGTTTCGCTACAGAGAATGAAGAGCCCTCTACAGACACACTTGCTCTAGAACACTAATGAGACAGCAGCAACTTCCAAACATCAAATGGCAACATGGTGGTAGTCTCTGCTGCTGCTAAGTCACTTCAGTCGTGTCTGACTCTGTGCGACCCCACAGACGGCAGCCCACAAGGCTCCCCCACTGGAGTGGGTTGCTATTTCCTTCTTCAATGCGTGAAAGTGAAAAGTGAAAGTGAAGTCACTCAATTGTGTCCGACCCTTGGCATGGACTGCAGCCTCCCAGCTCCTCTGTCCATGGGACTTTCCAGGCAAGAGTACTGGAGTGGGGTGCCATTGCCTTGTCTGGGTGGTAGCCTCAGGACCCTAAAATAGTCTGTTCCATACCTCTCCAAGGATAAATTAAGTCTTAAATACAAAAAGACAGACTTTTCATGGAACCCCTTCTTACCACCAGAAATGACATCTATAAGAATGGGGAAAAGGAAACTTGATGAATACATGATTATATGCCACACGCAGAAAGTTAGAGACACTAACTAATGTGGTCAGATGAAAGATCACTTTTTCCCTCCATCATGGTTGAAAAATGATGGGGTACAAAAGAATAGAATATCAAGGCATAAAAAGGAAAAACAGAACAGAACCAATTTAGAAGTAGTTGCCATTAGAATCACAGTTCAGTTCAGTCGCTCAGTTTTGTCTGACTGTCTGCGACCCCATGAATCACAGTACGCCAGGCCTCCCTGTCCATCACCAACTCCCGAGTTTACCCCACAACCAGGACAGCAAATGGCAGGGATGCTATAAGCAGAGAATAAACACAAGAACCAACAGCTCCACTGGCTTGGTGGAGAACAAGGTAAAAGGGACACCTGATCAGAGCACAGTTTCTTTCTTACAGGCTTTAAGGAATCACACTAACCACTAACTCATCTCTACCACAGAATGATGATGGAAGCAGGAAGAAGGCATCAAAAAGTGTAGGAAAGTACTCCAGGCTCCCTAGAAATGCAGACTTAACACCCCAGAACCAAATAATACATAAAAGCTACCCTCCCCATTGGCTCTATCACCTATGGAAAAAGAACAGAGATAGCAAAAATGCACTAACCTAAAATCAAAAATAAATGAGCATTTTTGTATGACATGAAAAAAAGGAAAAACAGGATACAATGTGGCTATGTCTAGACAATATTTATTAATCTAGCCTCCTTGTGACCTCACGGACTGTAGCCTACGAAGCTTGTCTGTCCATGGGATTTTCCTGACAAGTATCCTGTAAGCGGGTTGGGTTGCCATTTCCTCCTCCAGGGGATCTTCCCAACCCATGAATCAAACCCGCATCCTACTGTGACTCCTGCACTGCAGGCAGGTTCTTTACCACTGAGCCCTCAGGGAAGCCCCTTGATATGAAAGTACACATTTATTTCATGGGGGAAATTTGGAGGCCATCTAAATCCATTCATTCAACATTTACCAAGCCAGGAGCCATGAAGCAGTGAACAAAACAAAATCCTTACTCTCAAGGAGCTTGTGTTCCAGTGGGAAAATGAAAACAAACTTGCAGAGATGGTAAACATGTAAAAACATATACCATATCAAATGCGAATATATGTAATAGACCTAAATGAATCGAGAAAGGAGGAAGAGGACTACATCTGATGTGGAAAGGGTGGCAATATAAACAGGACGGATGACATTGCAACAAAGGCCTTCAAAGGGCAAGGGAAGGAGGCCACAGGTCTATTCATAAGAGCTTTCCGGGCAGAGAGAACAGCAAACTCAAAAGCCCCAAGGCTGGAACAGGCAACAGGGCCAGTTTAGAGCTGCAGAAGAGTAAGGGAAAGGTCCTGCGAGATTGGGTGGGGATCATTCAGTCTTGAGGTCCCTGATAGGCCTCGGCCTTTTACTCAGAAAGTGGCAACTAAAGGGATGTTAGCTGAAGGATAACATGGCCTGACTCCTGTTTTAATAGGAGCACTCTGACTGGAAATTAATACACAGAAGTATCAGTGGAGACAGTAGAAACAGTCAGGTTGTGTATCCTACGGTTAAGAGTCAACAAGATTTATAGAGAGACTGGATACAGAGTGTGAGAGAACAGAGAGGAACCAAGTCTTACTCTGAGGTGTTTCTTCATTCGTTTGGTTTTTTTTTTTTTTTTTAATGGCCATTTTCATTTTATTTTTATTTTTTTAATTTTATTTTTACTTTATTCTACTTTACAATATTGTATTGGTTTTGCCATACATTGACATGAATCAGCCACAGGTGTACACGAGCTCCCCATCCTGAAACCCCCTCCCACCTCCCACCCCATATCATCTCTCTGGATCATCCCCGTGCACCAGCCCCAAGCATCCTGTATCCTGTATTGAACATAGACTGGCGCCTCGTTTCTTACATGATAGTATACATGTTTCAATGCCAATCTCCCAAATCATCCCACCCTCTCCCTCTCCCTCAGAGTCCAAAAGTCCATTCTATACCTCTGTGTCTCTTTTGTCTCACGTACAGGGTCATCATTACTATCTTCTAAATTCCATATATATGTGTCAGTATACTGTATTGGTGTTTTTCTTTCTGGCTTACTTCACTCTGTATAATTGGCTCCAGTTTCATCCATCTCATTAGAACTGATTCGAATTTATTCTTTTTAAGGGCTGAGTAGTACTCCATTGTGTATATGTACCACAGCTTTCTTATCCATTCATCTGCTGATGGACATCTAGGTTGCTTCCATGTCCTGGCTATTATAAACAATGCTGCAATGAACATTGGGGTACATGTGTCTCTTTCAATTCTGGTTTCCTCGGTGTGTATGCCCAGCAGTGGGATTGCTGGGTCATAAGGCAGTTCTATTTGCAATTTTTTAAGGAATCTCCACACTGTTTTCCATAGTGGCTGTACTAGTTTGCATTCCCACCAACGTTTTGTTTTGTTTTGTTTTTTAATTTTTTTTTCCTGGCAACTACAAAGTGGGTTGACTCTTGGTAGAGAGAGTGCTGGGAAAAGTCTGATTGAGGTCCAAGAGAGGGAGAGTGGAAGAAAAGGAATGGTGTCAGCTAGCAGACAACTACCTCAGGGAGTTTTGCTGTAACGTGGCAGAAGGAAATGAAGCACCAGTGGGAGGCAAGGCCAATCTGAGGAAAAATTTGATGACACAGAAGGGTTGGGAATAATTGCTGAAGAGGTGTCCCTGAATATTTGAGAAGGCACGGAGGTGGGTACACATGGGCCAGCAGAACCAGAGCCAGAAACAAGGGCAGTCTGCCCACAGTGAGAGGAGGAAAAATGAGTGTGGCGACAGATGCCTGCGCTGGTCCACGCGCTGCTGAGAGGATGGCTGTTCTTCCTGATTGCCTCTGCACTCTCACGGAAACGGAACGCAGCCCAGAGAGAAGCAAAGGGAGGAGGTGCTGAAGGAAGGTCTCCACAGGGGAGGGAAGCACAGAGGCATCAGAGGAACAGGTGAGGAAAGCACTAAGAAACGTGCTATCACTGCCAGCCAGCACCAAGGGCCAATGTGAGGCACAAATGATCAGGAATTTAAAGTGAGTCCAGTCAGCAAGGCAGGATGGTTTTGCTCCAGCCTGTGCTACCCTATGGGTGTGGACATGAGGTCGGCAGAGAGCTGAATTCAACAAGCATGGGGATTTGCTAAGTGAACGGGGCAAACTGAGAAGACCAGGGAATTGGGGGGTCTGCAAAGGAGGAACTGCAGCTAGACCTCATGTAATCTAACATGTGGAAGGAGACTTCCAGTCATTGAGGTTTCATTAAATAAGTGACATGCAGTGAATAAAAATCATAATGTTGATAAATATCTAGTGACATATACACAATATACGGAGAAAAACAGGTTATACAAATTATTATGTAGTGCATGATTGCATTTTGAGAGATATATACTATGTACCCTCATTAATGCAGATAAAAATGGTTACTTCTGAATGAAGGTTGAGTTTCATTTTCAGTGCCCTTTAAAGACATTCTACAAAGAACATATATTGCTTCAATAATTAGAAAATAGGCACGCTATTTTAAATAGCATAACTTAAAATTCTTTGTAAATTATGTCATTTAATCTGCACCCACTTAAATTACAGGTTTCAGTTTATATGAATAGGTCATTCTAAAATCATTAACAGGTGTTACCAAGATGCATTAAGATGACACAGCAAATGTATCTGATTGGACTGCGCATCTCCTTGGAAGGCTTTCCAAGCTAAAACATTTCTAAAAGATACCCATCACAAAGGCTCTTGTTCAGCTAGTATGCAGAAGATGGTATAATGGATGTCATATGTCTTGGCTAGTTAGGAATCCTTGATTTACTGGGGCCTATGTAATGTTATTAACATTTTGAAAATCATTTCTGCCTACCACTAAAAGAAAAATAGCAGATTAGAGAATACAGAGGAATAATTAGGTTTTATTTCTTCAGTCCTATAAAATACAGTACAGTCTGAAAGGCTATAATTGATGAGCACTAAAATTACTGAAAATGCTTGATAAAAATGAAGAATATAAAACAATGTTGAATAACGGGGTTACAGTTACATTATGGAGGTAAGATTATCAATGAATTTTAAAGTCAGAATTTATCAAATGATATATGTTTCTATTAAGAAAAGTTAGTATAACTTCTAGTACATGAAGAATTAAAACAATTATTAGTGAGGAAAACTGTCAGAGAGAAAGACTGATTCCATACAGGTCCTATCAAATATGTACAAAACAAAAATAAAACAAAACTGTGACTTTAAAACATCATACAACATTACTGATACAGTTAGGACAATGATTAATGATGAGACACATTTGAATAGCCTATAAATCGTCATATTTTACAAAGCCGATATAAACTTTCAATTCTAATAAATATTTTTTACTAGTAAAACCCTTTAAAAGTTGTTCTGTTATTATCCTATTGGAGAATCTTCACTGTGTTGTTAAAAATGTTAAGATTTAAAAGCTAGGTACTTTGTCTCACTTAAAATACTCTCATTTTTAGTTAGGGTACTATAGTTGGTTTCATTTAGGTAAGGTAGCCTAACTTGATATGACAGTGAATATTTACCAACAGTTACACTTGGTTAGTTACAGTTTGAAAACATGCTATCAGGTCTGGAGCCAGGCAGAGAATAGCAACAAGGTCTTGAAAAATCCATACACAATCCACTGGAGGGAAGAGACACACCAGTAACTAAATTCTAGACTGCAGAGTTACCAAAGTGCTTGTAACATTTTAAACCATTTGAGGTGTGTGTGTGTGGGATGTGGCACAAACTGGTTTTCAAAGCATGAATGGTTACAATAAAGGGAATTGGAAAGTCCAAAACCAAGCATGTGGAAAACTGATAAGCTTGCAAACTGATGAACTTCCAAATGAAGTCAGTTGATCAGAGGAAATATTTAGCGAAATTATTACAGTGCTAGAGTATGGTACCTACAGTGTTTAATGTCACCAACAGTACCTGAATTACAAAATATATTCATAAATTTGTGACATGCAAATGTTTGTTCCAGGCAGTTGCTGGACATTCTTAGAAAATGTTATAAGCCAAAGTTTTTAATGTCAATTCTCATTTTCTTTTGGAAACATTGATATAAACCATTTTCATGCTTTTCTGTTCCACATTCATTTTTATAGCTACTGCTTTGTCTAACCATGTTTGAATATAAATGACTTGTTCTGTCTGAAAAATGTGTACATAAACTGATTAAACAAGGAACATTAGCAAATGATAGATCATACTAGCAAATGGTTTGAAGGTTACACAGCCCATCTGTTTGTTTAGGGGATCTTCTGACTGCTTCCTTCACATGGAACTCTGGCGGGGGGGAAGCTATGCATTAACCCCCTGCTGCCTGCCCACCTCCCACCACCTGACCCTCTTCACTTCCACCCTGGCTACCTCACCTAGGCATCTTGCCTCTCACTTATGCCCTTGGATGCTAGGCATAAGCAGTCACTTGTGCTCAGCTATCACATTTTACGTGGACATTGATAAACATACCTCCCGTTTGAAGATACACTACAGAAAATTTCAGGACTTTCCTGGTGGGACAGTAGGTAAGAATTTGCTCACCATTGCAGGACATGGGTTCAATCCCTGGTCAGGGAAGGTCCCACATGTCACAGAGCAACTAAGCCCATGCGCCACAACTACTAAGCCCGCGCGTTGCAACTACTGAAGCTGGTGTGTCCCAGAGCACATGCTCTGCAACAAAAGAAGGCACTGCAACAAACAGCAGGCCCTGCTTGCCACGACTAGAGAAAGCCCGTGTGGAGTGGCGAAGACCCAGGGCAATCAGATATAAAACAAAACACACAACTAACCAATAAAAAGAAAAGAAAGACATTTTCGACGCCAGCAACCGGCAGTCTGTCTTCCCTGAAGAAGTAATCAGCATGGCACTTTTTCTTATGAACAACACAAATCAGGTAACTCACCTGTTACTATTTTATTTTTCCCATCAGGAAGCATAGAACCCCAGTGGCTCAGCTTCTGTTCTATGTACTGGGGCCCCACGTAAGATTTCATGAGGAGAAAAGGTCTTATGACTACAAGGTTTGTAAGTCCTTGTTTTAGCTCCTAATCTTGATTTTCACAGACTTGTATCTTCCATCTTGCTGTTTTTATTCTTGTAAGCCACCTTAAATCCTCTGTGGAACAATCCGGGATATAAAAGTTTTCAAGAAAAATGATCACATGGACTGTGACAGAATATCCATTTTTATACACAGTTCTTAATGTCTCCATAACATGTTTTACTTTAGTCCAACAATTCTAGAAAGCTTCTTTAGCACAATTTCCAAAACTTCTTTGAGACCATGTCTGGATTGAGTCACTTAATGATGGTTTTTGGAGAAGCTGTCCTGAGACCAGTCATTGGCTGTCTTTTTCTCATCAAAATCTCTCCACAACTAGAAACTGTGTCAGACCCTAATTTGCTAGCCATTCTGCTTACTGCACAAAAAGCCTCTTCAGCCTTCAGGGATTTCAATCAGTACCAAGGATTTAAGAGCACCCTGATTTTATGTTACATAAAACACATCTGGCCTTACAGCGAGTGACCATTTGTCAGATCAGTGGCTCTAAAACTTGAGGGCTGATCAATCACCCAAAGGGCTTGTGAGGCCACAGAGTAGACCGTGTTCCACCCCCAAAGTTTCTGAGTTAGCTGATCTATAGTGTGTCTAAATATTTACATTCCTTTTCAATATAAATTTCAGGTATACAGCAAATCACTGTAGATGGTAACTGCAGTTGTGAAATTAAAAGATGCTTCCTCCTTGGAAGAAAATCTATGGCCAACTTAGCATAATTAAAAACCAGAGACATTATTTCACTGACAAAAGTCTGTATAGTCAAAGCTATGTTTTTTCAGTAGTCACGTGTGGATGTGAGAGTTGGACCCTAAAGAAGGCTGAGTGCTGAAGAATCGGTATTTCTGAACTTTTTAGAGAAGACTCTTGAGATTCTCTTGGACAGTAAGGAGATCAAACCAATCAATCCTAAAGAAAATCAACCCTGAATATTCATTGGAAAGACTGATGCTGAAGTTGAAGCTCCAATACTTTGGCCACCTGATGAGAAAATCTGACTTATTAAAAAGACCCTGATGCTGGGAAGACTGAAGGCAGGAAAAGAGGACAACAGAGGATGAGATGGTTGGATGGCATCCCTGACTCAACGAATCTGAGTTTGAGCAAGCCCCCAGAGTTGGTGATGGACAACAAAGCCTGGCACGCTGCAGTCTATGGGACTGCAGAGAGTCCTGACTGAGTCTACATGACTGAGCAACTGAACTGAATACTGCATTACAATTCAACACCTGTATTCACAACAGTGTGATCGGCACTACAGATCTAGCTGTTACCCACCACTGTCTAGTTGACTCCCTTCACTCATCCTGCTCGCCCATCAGGATTTTTCTTCTCTGGTACCCACCCACCTGGTCTCCAAATCTATCAGACTTTTCTTTTTGTCTGCTCATCTGTTTTAGAGTTCACATATGAGTACAATCGTTTGGTATTTGCCTTTCTCTGATTTTTTCAATTAACACACTAAGTTTTTAAACAAGTTCTAGGTGATGCAGATGCTGCTGGCCTGGAAACCACACTTTGAAAACCAGTGCTTTGGGGTCAGTCTATTTCCCTGTATGACATCTTTAGGGACTCTGCCCTATGTACTCTATTAGTCACACAGATGTTTCAGCTTGGCCTTCAAATCCTCATTGACTGAGCCTGTCCTTGTCATTCACTCACTAAATTGTGTCCAATTCTTGTTGCAGCATTCTAAGCTTCCCTTGTCCTTCACTATCTCCCTGAGTTTGCTCAAACTCATGTCCATTGAATCAGTGATGCCATCGAACCATCTCATCCTCTGTCGTCCCCCTTCTCTTGCCCTCAGTCTTTCCCAGCAGCAGCCTGTCCTAGCCCCCACTAAAGTGCATAGCCTGTGCTCCAGCCCTCCTTATTCCCTCTCTGCCCAGAGTACACAAATCTTGTGCTCACGTTGTCTGACTCACATCCACTTCTTGTTGCTCTAATTATTACTTGCTCTAGAAATTAATCATTCTTCAGAAGACTCCTAGAATGCTACCTCTTCCCAGAACCCAACCGCCTTCATTAAAACTCTTTCATCTATGCTTTACAAGCCCGCCATGCATTATAATCAGTAGCCTTGGCAGAGTTATCTTCCACCAGATAATATAGGAGTGGTCAGGAAGATGCACTTAGAGTCAGGAAGGCCAGAATTCAAGTGTTGGCTCCACACTTGTCAGCTGCATGACACAGAACATATTTCTTAACCACGAGCCTTAACTGTGGTGTTGGAGAAGACTCTTGAGAGTCCCTCGGACTGCAAGGAGATCCAACCAGTCCATTCTGAAGGAGATCAACCCTGGGATTTCTTTGGAAGGAATGATGCTAAAGCTGAAACTCCAGGACTTTGGCCACCTCATGTGAAGAGTTGACTCACTGGAAAAGACTCTGATGCTGGGAAGGATTGGGGGCAGGAGGAGAAGGGGACGACAGAGGATGAGATGGCTGGATGGCATCACTGACTCAAAGGACGTGAATCTGAGTGAACTCTGGGAGTTGGTGATGGACAGGGAGGCCTGGCGTGCTGCGATTCATGGGGTCGCAGAGTCAGACACGACTGAGGGACTGAACTGAACTGAAAGTGAGGTAACAATATATCTCCTTCCAGCGACAATGTTGAGAATTAAATGAGATAATCTACATACAGCCCTAGGTTGCACTCCTGGCAGACAGGGCTCAGCAAAGATCACCTTTTTGGAGTTGGTCAAATATTATCCCCAAATTCTCTGCCACTCCAGCCAGGTGGTCAGGTCTACATCTCTTCCCCTTGAATCTGATTCCTGTGACTGTCTGACAGAATATAGTGGAAAGTGACTTTGTGACCGAGTTTAAGACATTAGATGATGCTACTTCCTGTCTGCTAGGATGTTTACTGATGGATCCCAGCTACCCTGTGACAAGGGAGCTGAAGCAACCCATGGAGAGGAACCCAAGCCCCGAGCTGAGAGATCCACTGCCCTCCCAGCAGGCAGCCAGCACACCAAGGCGCCATCCTGAAGCAGGTTCTCCAGCCCCGGCCTCGGTCCCTCCTCCCACTGCCACGTGAGGAGCAGATGGCAATGTTCCTACACAGCCCAGTGTCGACTGCAGACATGGGAGCAAAATAAAGGACTGTTTTTCTTTAAAACCATTAAGCCGCCGAGTGGTTTGTAACATAGCCACAGATGACAAAGCCAGGAACATAGTATTATCTTTGCATCCTTTCTCCTCTCCCGCTGACAGGATCATAGGTTAGGACCTTTGAGAGTGCTGATCACAAGATTCAGACATTTCTAGAGGGAAAATTCTCCCAGGGGATCTCTCTTTGTGAGTAAACACAGGACTCCCTGAGAAAGAATTCAAATTAACCAAAGAAAAACACAACCTTAGTCCTCATCTCCACTAACCCCCTCTAAAGTTGCAGCAGAACCCTAAGGAACTGAGGCTTCAATAATTATAAAGGGAACTTAAAAAATAATAACTCTATAAAGTCAGTGGTACAAATAGCTATACTGCTTTGTAATCTCAAGTAACCCAATGAGTGCTAAATGAGGGAGTCTAACATCCACTTTGAACAGCAGGAAATTCATGAGGCCATCTGCATGAGAGCAAAGAGCAGAAGGAGACAGCATAGCAGTTGATACACAAAGTGAAACAACTTTCGGAGGGAGTTGCACAAAATCTAGTGACACACAGTAAGTATGGACCAAACGAGAGAAACATGGTTATTTACCTTTTCATTAAATATATTATAAATGTTATTATTTTGCTGTTGTTAGTACTCTTATTTTGACCCTATTTTCATATAACTTTCTAAAACGGATCTTAAAACCTAACAGTTATGGTACCTAATCTTAATGGTCAGTATTTCTCCTTTGCTTCATTTACCACAAATGCGACTTGTTAATTATGGTTAACCTCCTCTCCTAGACAACAAACCCCTTAAGGAAGGGACTGGCTAGTTTCCACCCTTCCCAGGGTCCAGCACAAGGCGTGATGGAAAATACTCAGTAAGTGTTTGCTGGGTGAAGGCTGAATGACTAGCAGTAAAAAGCTGTTCGGAGAACTAGAGCCTACTTACCTAAGTATGAATTCACATGGGGCATAAACACACTATCCTTTCTACAAAAAGGCTTATACCCTGACACTGAAATTGCTTAGCAATAACTGGTTGCTGTCATAAGTCAGAAAATAACGCTTATTATGCTGGAAGAGTTATTTTTATTCACAATCGCTTCCTCCATCTATTCAAGTCTCCTTAATTCATGAGGCATTTCACCTACATTTAGAGCCATCACCTAGAAATCAGAGTTTTACAGAACCCACACTTTTAAAAATGTCAACTGTAATTGCTTCCTCAGATAACTTCTCTCCCTTTTTCTGTCAATCTACTTCCAAAAGTGGTTAAAAGTGTTTAATGTCCCTTAAACACTGTTTTTATCATATCCTTTCCTATTTCAAAGCCTACAGTTAATCTCAATAGGCAACTATCTGACATTTAAACTTATTAAGAAGTGAATGTATTAACAATTCCTATTAAGGGTTTCTGAAGTTCTTCCATTGATTGTCCAACTTACCATCCCTCCAAACCAAATTCATAATGTATTACCATTCCGCAAACAGGCACAAAATCTGTGGATCTAAACAAGCAGAGATGATGGAAGGTTTCTTCTGAATTTCACCAGTAAGGTCTCATTATTTTGTCAAGACACTATAGAATAAAGCTCAACACACTTTTCAGAGTGTCTATGAAAGGTTTATGCCCCAGTCACTCATGGAGAAAGACACAGCAATAGAAAATCATTGTCAATCTCTAATTTTTAGGGATTATTTAAAATAATCTAATCTAAAACTACTATTCTACTGATTTAGCCTTTGTGAAAGGAAATCTAAACTTTTAACAAGGCCAATGATATATCTGCATTTTAATATATTAGTTACTAAGAATATTACACTCCTCTCTGGGAGTAAATCTATCATTACCTGGCTATATATTTCATCTTTATGAATTCCTTGCAACTGCTATAAATTGGAAAAAAAATCAAAGGATTAAATAAGTTAAATAAATCAATATAACAGCCTTTCATGGAAACCAAACTAAATTCCTATCTAAAGGCTCAATTACCACCTGCCATTTTCTCAGATGCAGATGAAAAAAGAAAAACAAGTTGATCAAATACAAAAAAAAATATCAAAAAGTAAAATGTCACCACCAGAGACAGATTTAACAATGACTGAAATGTGGGAAGATGATCAGGACAGAAATAGCAGTTCCTTAGCTACTGCATCCTCATCTGTTTCAGAAATCTCCATCATTTTCTTAAATTTGGGTCATGTGGCATTCACACACGCTTCATAATGTTCTCAGGCAGAAGATGAGAATACCCTTACTACAGAATTTTTCTGTATTTGATGTGATGATTAGTGAGAAGAAAACATTTCAAAAAAAAATGATGCTCTTCTACTTATCATAAATGCCAGTCAATAAGATCTTAGAGGTCTTGCTGGATTTATTTCTAATTACCTGCAGTCAATTGGGAGGGAACTGCCCGTGATTTAAAAGGAGCCTTTCTAACAACAATTTCTGTGTAGTTTCAATTTCTGTGCAGCTTTTGATATTTACAATCAACTACAGGTGTGTGGGGACTATTCTGGGAATTCACAGCATTTAAAGTAAAATAAAGGTTCCATGAATGACAGCCTCCAGCTCTAGCAAAATGAATAATGCCATTAACGCTGTCTTTGAAGCAGAGGCATATGGTGAGAGCCAACGTTAGGAGTCAAACAGAAGATGGCTTATTTTCCTTGGAGGCTGTTTCACGATTCCTAAAGTGGTCAAGCAATTTCACAGAGATGACAGGAGATAATATATGTGAAATTCAGGCATGTAATAAAAATTGATAATGTTAAGCCCCATTCCATCTCCATATCCTGCTCCAAATTTGCCTACTGGAAACTGCAGCAAATCTCAGGATTCCTTGGAAGAATGAGTCAAATGGAATCAACCCTTTTCTTGATCTTGGTTTGCCTTCTGCCTAGACCACAATCATGGGGTGAAGGAAGGAGGTTGTAGAAAAGAAATTGTTTTAGTTTGAAAGGACTGAACCACCTCCCTCCTCTTCACTTTTAGATGGCTGGGAACAGAGGCGGTTGTAAACAATTATTCATGCCAAGTTTAAAACAACGTCACTGAAAATCAAAGATTTAACATAAAGAGTATGCTGCCTAAATATGGAGATGTGGAGAACAGACTGACAAGCTGCAGGGTAAGTATTTATAACAGTTCATAGATCTAACTGTTATCACACCATTCCTACACACTTAGAAAGTGACTTTTTAAAATAATTAACAACATGTATTATCCTATTCCCAAACAGTTCAGAACTTTTCAAAATTCCTAAGCCCTCTTTTGGAGGTGGTGGTGGCGAGGTGGTGGTAGGTAATTCCACTTTAGCAAACATTGTCTGGACAACACTTGACGAGTCATTCTTCTCCACTCAGGACCCATGTGGCCCCCACAGAGCCCCCAGAAACGATGCTGACTCCAGCTCCTTTCAGCCTGTGGTATGATCGTTCAAAATACCCACCTGATTTCCTACTACTGCTTATTTTTCTGCCTGCCTTAGGCTTGCTGTGAGGACAAATTAGTAGCCTAGATTAGCTTTAGTTTTCATCTGGCGAAGTCTGACTTCAGGAGTCAGAATTCTATCCTGAGAAATAAAAAGCAATGCCCACTTTATGAGACAGGAAGCAGGTGAAAAAGATCTGTCCTATAACTTTCAAAGTGTGAGGAGGAGGAGAAAGGGTAGGGGAAAACCTTTCTACCAACACAGATTGAGATTCCAAAGAAAATAATTTTTTCAAGCACCTACTCTGTGCCAGATCCTTTGCCAGCATATTATCTTGTTTAATCCTTATAATTCGAACAAACCTACAACTGTGTATTAAGGCCAAAGAGACGTGCTATGAAATCATCCATCCAACCCCATTTACCCGGGATTTAAAGTCTTTCATAAAAGCAGAAGAGCTGCAGTACCCGGACAGCAGTACACAGGTGGCCCTTTCCTTCTAACTCGGTGAGAAGCAACCTATGCTGTGTATATACACAGCCGCGTCCGATGGACTTTACTGGTAAGTTAAGACTTCCCAAGGGTTTGCTGCTGCTGCTGCTGCTGCTAAGTCGCTTCAGTCGTGTCCGACTCTGTGCAACCCCACAGATGGCAGCCCACCAGGCTCCGCTGTCCCTGGAATTCTCCCTATTTGCAATATTTCAGCCATTCAAGCCTAATGCCCATAGGAGATGCAACTCCACTTTACTACAGGGAAGGTGCCTAGTGCAGTGCCTACACTGAGCTAAGACTGTTATGGTCTGTTTTCCACGGAAGAATGTCACGAAAAGGGTTCTGGGCTGCTGGAGGGCTTTTCAGCTCTAGCATTTTATTTTTGTAAGGGATAGTTATGTGAGCATAAGCCCTGTTAATGGTCCACTTAAAACAGGCCAACACAGATGTCCTAGAGCAGAACAAAATTCTGACCACGTTGAAATGTATTTTACATTCTTGCCAGGTCACCTTTAGTACGTGTGAAGCAATCTTTGCTATTTCACCCAAGCCTACGTGAAAAAAGTTGAAAAGGAATTTGATTTTTATAACAGATAGGTCTTTACAAATTTATAGGACTCTTATGCTATGAATGAGGTCTTTTAGCAAAATTCATGAATGGAGGGGAACTAGATTGGAAAAAATGCAAGTGAAGATAGAATTTTGCCTTTCAAAAAATTTCAAGTGGGGAATTTACCTTATCAATCTTATTTTAGGTGCACAAGCCCTTAACTAAAAACCGTAATCGGCTCATCTCAACGGTTTGAAGAAAAACACTGTTCATTGCTAAGCGACAAAAGTTAATGAGGAAGCACATTTTCCATGCCCTCTTAAATGGCAATAATTGTCAGCATCTGAGGTGTTCACATTTCTTAGACAACCGCTCTGACAGTTTGCCTTTACTACGGCTCTCCTGTAGACTTTTGTCTGCCCAGCAGTTAAGGTGTTCTTTGTCATTTTTCCCTTGAAAATGGTGACAAGTTGAAAATAGTTACGTTAAATATTTACATTTAATAAATTAAAATTTATGCAGAAATAGAATGCACGATAATGTTGCATTTGCCAAAAAGATGCCTTTCATAGCACATCAATCCACCGGCATTCTCAAGCTTAAACAAACCAACAGCTGACTCCTTGACCCAGGATGAAATCCAGGCTTTCTACGACCCTCGCCCTGCAGCGGTGGTCTGGCCTCAGCCTCAACCTGCATCTGACCTGGTGCCATTTTCTCCTGCTCTCTGAGCTCCCGCAGCTCCCGTCACCTGTCAGTCTCCTTCCTCTCCAAAGGCCTTTACATGCGCTGCTCCCTTTGCCTGAACACTGCTCTTCCAACTGGACTCCCAACACCTCTCCAAGCCTCAGGGAGTGTCACTTCTTCAGAGAAGCCTGTTCTGACCCAATATAAGCAACCCTTCACCTCTCTTCTAACAGTCTTTCCTTTCTTTCATAATCACAATTTGTACTTAGATACTGTATTCATTGGTTTAATGTCAATCTCTCTCACTAGACCCTAAAATCCTTGAGGAAGAAACCAACTGTATTCCAATAAAAAATTAATAAAAAATATAAGACTCATGAAAAAGAAATCACATCCCCTTATCCACCACCCTGGAAGCCCAGGACATGCCTGAAGATAATAAATATCTGTTGAAGGAATGGATGCTGGATTTCATCTTCCCCCACCCTGTCCAACTACACTAGAAATATGGGATACAGCTTTTCCTTATTTGTTCAACAACAATTTATTTTTTGACTCAGAAAACTGAATGACAGAACCTGAAACCTCTTCATTTTTCTTCCCCAAATAACCAGAATCAAAGAGAAGGAGGGCAAAATTTTGAGTACTGTTTTAGACCCTTGTTTTTCCTTCTTACAATCAAGACAGAATTAGTCATGATGTGGCAAAGCAAATGCCTACAAGAATCCATGACTTGTAGTTTAGCCACTGAGGGTTAAGATGAGATGGCCGATAGGTTATCGGACTGCCTCAAGGGAAGACCCTTTATTTTCAGATTTCAAGGAGCTAGTTCTAAAAACGAACTGTTAACTCAACTGATAGTTCCACACATTATGATAATCTTTGAAGTGTACACAAACACACTCTTGGTTTCATACCATTTGTAACCTTGAGTCTATCCTGCACACAGTGTAGATCAGATGGTACATTATTGACCTAGAAAACTTCCTCTTTAGCTTGTTCTCACAATATCCTGCTAATTTATTAATAACCAGCAAGAAAATGTTACTCAAATGACTTCAGTTGCTTATTAAATGGTAGTGATAAAACACTTTGCTTTCATGGCATCTTTACCTTCTTTTTTTCACCATATGATTCCACTCATATAATTTTTTTTTGACATACAGTTGCTGTAAAATATTCTGTAAGTTGCAAGTATATAATATACCGATTCACAATTCTTAAGGTTATACTCCATTTATAGTCATTATAAAATAATGATATATTCCCTGTCATGTTGTACAATCTATCCTTATAGCTTATTTTATACCTAATAGTTTGTATCTCATCTCCTACCCCTAGTATAAAAAAGCAGTATTTTGCCTCACAGTCTTCTATTTTTTTTTCTTTCACTAATAGTAACTGTTCATCAGGGAAAATAAAGTCTCTCATCAGAATCAAAATTGGTATTTCTTGTTTGTCCTATTAAACCAAATACAATGCTACTTAAAAATCATCAGCTATTACATATTATGAAAATTCATTTGCTTGCAGAAAAAAGCACATCTGGTCAACTTGCTTCCGTTTTCTAAACATAGAAGAAAAGACGTTATCTCCACAGACGGGGAAGGAAACAATTCATGTCTCATGAATTCAGCTCTGCTCAGCAAATTCACTTGTTAATTAAAATAAACAGCACAAAAAAGGGTACGTTTTGGTCAATCAATTGCCTGCAATCACAGGAGAATTCTGAAATACAAAAGGCTGTATGTTTTACTTAGCTGAAACCAGAATGTTGTTCTTTTATCATTATTTCGCATACATGTCATTTGAGGACAATCCTCACAATACTCTGTAGTATATGCGTAGCTGCTTTCAAAAGGAGTGGCAACATTATTCCATTTAACGCTTTCATTTTATTTAAAAAGACTGACTTTGTTCTATGTAAAGATTCCAGCACTGAACCAGATGGCCATTAAGATTTTTTAATTTTAAAAATAAAACATTTAAGTTCTGCCTAAGAAACTATAATGCAATTTCAAGTATCTGGTGTGTTTTGAGAGTCATGAAATTTGTTAAAATGGACATTTTCAGATTAATATTTAGCTTTGAGAAAAAAATCTCTCCCAGGAAAATCCCTGTATCATAACAAAATATATTTGAATCATTAAAGTTCTTACATTTATTTTAGCAAATTTAGTTTTGAAAGTGGCATTTCCTTAACCAGTTTTAGTTTAGAGCCGTGTTTCCCAAGGAGGGGTGACTTGGAGGCCTTCTTGTTTGTCATAACTAGGGAGGTGTTGCTGGCATCTAGTGAGCAGACAGACAGAGGCCAGGGAGGTTACGAAACATCCTAGAGTGCAGAAGACAGCTTCCTCCCTGCAACCCCCATCCCTATCACCTGATCGCAAATGTCAATTATGCTGAGGTGGAAAAAATCTGCTTCAGAGCAAAACCATTACAACTGCTTTTTAATTGAGTTTTGAACTCAATGGAAAGACCAGGTTTTCAAAAAGGGATATATTCTAGACAAAATACATACTGAGTCACAATCCAAGAAAAGTATAACTCAGGCTGAAATGACACTACTCAGAACTATATAAACTCAAGATATAAGAATTCTCTAAATGAACACAATCTTGGTATTGTAATAAAGCTCCACTGATACTTGGTTCACACCTATACAAAGTAGGACTCAACAAATATCTACAGAGAGAAGTAGAAAGAGAAGGATCTTCTTGTACTGTACCCCAGGACACTGGATATGCAACATTAAATCAAGATAATGCTCTGTATTGGGTTGTTGTGCTGTACTCAGTGTGCCTGACTCCTTGCAACCCTACGGACTGTAGCCCACCAGGCTCCTCTGTCCTTGGGATTTTCCCGGCAAGAATACTGAAGTGGGTTGCCATGCCCTCTTCCAGGGCATCTTCCCGACCCAAGGATCCAACCCATGTCTACTGTATTGGCAGGTAGATTCTTTGCCACTGAACCACATGGGAAGCCTGTATTGGGTAGTTAGAGGACATCTAACCTTCTCCCCTCCTCCCTAGCACTGGCAAGCAGCCAGCCAGTGCCATTTTCCGGTGTCCTATGCAGCTACCTATGTCTACAAAAGTTCTCACTAATGCACGTGTGTGCACTGCCTAGAGGAAGCTGCTTGTTCATTTCCTCTCTTGACTCCACCCCTTGCCATAGGTTGGGATGTGGAGGTGGCATTGCCCAAGTTTCAACTATACAGAGGAAGCTAATTCCCTAAGGAGAGCAGTAAGCTAGAAATCACCTGGGTGGTTGAATGACTCTCTGGCATAAAGCTGTCTCTCCAGCAGAGCTCATTCATCTGCAGAATTGTAGGTGAGAAATGAACTACTTACTTAATCGATTATACTTTAGGTCCCTTTGTGGCAGCAGCCTGCACAAGTCAATTCTATAATCTAATATCCACTATGATCTAAGGGCTACAAATGCTTTCTATCCAAGGAAATGTTAAACTGGCTAATTTTTAAAGTTTTAGTGCAAGTAACACCTGAAAATCTGGGTGATGTGGTTACTCTATAGTGACTATTCTTATAGATGAACAGGAAGAACTGCTCTGTCTGTTAATAGTGTTAATTTTCGTTTATCCAAACTAAGTGGAAAAAGAAGGCAAATCTGGAGGTTCCTGCCCAAGCAATGATATGATATTTACATAAACATACTTCCCTGGTGGCTCAGATGGTAAAGATCTACCTGCAATGCAGGGGACCCAGGTTCGATCCCTGGGTTGGGAAGATCCCCTGGAGAAGGGAATGGCAACCCACTCCAGTATTCTTGCCTGGAGAATTCTATGGACAGAGGAGCGTGGCTAGATACAGTCCATGGGGTTGCAAAGAGCTGGACACAACTGAGCGACTAACACACACACGCTAATGATGGCAGGCTAACACACACACAAGACAATTTTCACTCTTCAAAATTTGGTAACTGCAGCATTTTCTTCTCCCTGCATTTGTCTCCCCTTTGACTAAGATGCTGGTAAAAATACCAGTAGTGACAGGGAAATTGAAGTGAGGGCTAGAGGATTTCAAAAACTAAACACTGAGCATTGAAACAATGATTTATGGACTAAGTTGTAGATTCAACTTTTGAATATTCTTAAATTTTATTCAAAAGGCTCTGTGTCTATCTTGGTTTTCAGAAAATACAAATGCTTCTCGCTGAGCACCCTTCTTTATTAAAATTCAAAGTATTTTCCTTTAGACTTGATCTGATATTGAATATATTTATTCAATGATGTATTTCTACTTTATGTGAATGAGAGGGAAATCATTGAGAAACAAAGTATTTCTTATGTGATAAAATTATAACATTTCAGTTAAGCAGCTTTATGCAATTCAGATTTTCCACTGATATTGCTTTTTAAAATATAATTCCCCCAAAATTAATGTGCTATATATTACATGTTATAAAGCCATAAGCTTATTGAAAAATATTTTTACCTTAAGCATACGAAAATACTAAAAGTATAAAAATATATACTGCAATTTCCTAACATCTTTTTCTCAAAATTATATTTATGATTGTCCTTACAAGTCTAAGGCAATTAATTCAATGATTTATGCAACTTTTATGGTAACTTGACCATATCTTGACCATATATAACTTGACCATAACTTATCCAGGGTCATCAGGATAATATGATTAAAAAAGTAAAATAAAACAGTTTGGTCTGAAATACCTTTTTAACATTTGTTAAATTCTAAAGAATTTTAATGCCTCACAACAGAATAATTTCTAAATCTTAAAGTTCAGACTACAAATTAGGCAACTTCTACCTTAAAAAAAAATCACAATTTATATATTAAATTCAAAAATCTTCACTATTCTCAGAGAAATTACTTTTGACTTTATCTTTAAACAAAATGTATTTCTCCCAACTAAATCCTTACTGAGTAGACTTTGACTTCTTATTTAGGAATAAATTTCTTATAAACAAAATGTATTTCTCCCAACTAAACCCTTACTGAGTAGACTTTGACTTCTTATTTAGGAATAAATTTCTTACAAAATGAAAGTTTCTCTCCCTTCCCAGTTTCTTTCTGGGGCATTAGCCAGTCACCAACTTATACTCCACTATTAAAAGAAAAGGTAACTAAAGGACACACCTGGACCCAAGTAAATATTTCACTAGTTTCACCAGCTCTAACAAATGCCCCCAAGGGAATAGCCAATCAGTAAATCACCAGAGTGAGTCTACAACAAGTATGGGAAAATAACATTATTACCTACTCCTAGAAATGCAATCATCTACACAAATCAATCACGGTTCCCAATTTTAAAAAGTGACAAAAAACCTTAAGAATTTCCAAACACACCAAGTTTAAGCATGCCACGTTTTCAACCCGAAGTAAGTCACAATTTCTCTGGACTTCCTTTCTGTCTCAGTCTATATATAAGAGAGACTGGTGGTGCTCTACAGGCTAGTACCCAAGGAGGCATTCTTGAAATAGGTGAAAACGGTGCCACAGTGAGTGGCACTTAGGAAGCAGGGCTGGGGCCTGCCACATAGCCAGCAGCGGTCCCAAGTCCCCCACAACTTTCCCTCTGTTCATCCCTTTCACTAGAACCTTCAGGATGACTGTCTGAGCCAACAGAGGATCTTGTTTCCACACATAAACAAGCTGTTTTAATTCAGCTTTAATGAACACTAAATTATTCATGGTCAACTCCCATGTAAATGTGTGCTTTCATTTGGAACGTTACCAAGAGTCATTCACTACTTCAAAGAAATCACTTTACCCATGGCAAATCTGTTCCCTGTATCCCAGTCAATGACATGGCAAGCCTGGATCAGGACTCTTTTGCAATGACTGCATTCATGGCAGCGTCATGAGAATAGGTGGGAACACCCATCTAATTTATCTTGTCTTCCAATATAGTCATGCAGCAGTTATATATGGAAATGAATATTTTATTATAAATTACTTTTCTGTCACTTTATATTACAATTAGGGCAATGTATTGCCAACAAAGGTCCGTCTAGTCAAGGCTATGGTTTTTCCAGTAGTCATGTATGGATGTGAGAGCTGGACTGTGAAGAAAGCTGAGCGCTGAAGAATTGATGCTTTTGAACTGTGGTGTTGGAGAAGACTCTTGAGAGTCCCTTGGACTGCAAGGAGATCCAACCAGCCCATTCTAAAGGAGCCCAATCCTGGGTGTTCTTTGGAAGGAATGATGCTAAAGCTGAAACTCCAGTACTTTGGCCACCTCACATGAAGAGTTGACTCACTGGAAAAGACTCTGATGCTGGGAGGGATTAGGGGCAGGAGGAGAAGGGGATGACACAGGATGAGATGGCTGGATGGCATCACCCACTCGATGGACCTGAGTTTGAATGAACTCCGGGAGTTGGTTATGGACAGGCAGGCCTGGCGTGCTGCAATTCATGGGGTCGCAAAGAGTCAGACACGACTGAGTGACTGAACTGAACTGAACTGAACTGACTGGCTATTTTTAACGTAGCCTACTTATATACACAATTTAGCATACATTTCATTGCAACATAGTAAGAGGGGAATACAAAGTATTTCATGAAAAATGAAAAACTGGGTCTGATAGATATTCAAACCCTGACCTAGAATACCATCTAAGGCTCCTTGCAGTTCCAGCACTCTTTGATTCTATGAAAAACTTAACAGTTCGGCAAACCCTGATCATTAACAAGCCTTTACCTCTGCATAAGTTTGAAAGTACTGCAATTAAGTTAAAAAGATAAATACATGTGTTTGCTAAGGTGGCACATAAAAACACAAACTCCACTAAACACTCCAACATGGGTGTAAGCAGAGGAAAATGCCTCGGTGCTGATGAGTTTTACAGGTAAACAGAGAGGGACAGGGGGCTTCCCTGCTGGCTCAGTAATAAAGAACCTGCCTGCAATGCAGGGGACACTCCTTCAAATCCCTGGGTCAAGATTATCCCATGGAAGAAGAAACAGCAACCCACTCCAGTATTCTTGCCTGGGAAATCCCAGGGACAGAAGAGCCTAGTGGGCTACCATCCGTGGGGTCAGAGAAGAGTCAGACATGATTGAAAGACTGAGCACAAGAGAGGGACAGAGAAGTATCTAAGGGAGAACTGAAGTCTTCACATCCATTTGGTCTCAAGAAGCCGCACAACTGGTCTTACAGGTGACTGCTACCTTATTCTCTCCTTGGGTGGAAAGTCACAGTCTTGAGTGATGAACTGCCTTAGCATTCCTCCCACAAAGTTTATTCAAGAAAATACACACTGGCAAACAATGGAAGACTCCTGAGAGTCCCTTGGACTGCAAGGAGATCAACTCAGTCAATCCTAAATGAAATCAACCCTGAATAGTCACTGGAAGGACTGATGCTGAAGTTCCAATCCTTTGGCCACCTGATGCGAAGAGCTGACTCACTGGAAAAGACCCTGATGCTGGAAAAGATTGAAGGCAGAAGGAGAAGGGGACGACAGAGGATGAGATGGTTGCACTGCATCACTGACTCAATCAACATGAGTTTGAGCAAACTCTGGGAAATGGTGAAGGACAGGGAAGCCTGACATGCTGCAGTCCACAGGGTTGCAAAGAGTTGGATGTGACTCAGTGAGTGAACAACAACAAAACAATGCAAATGTTCCAAACGTGGAATAGGATGGAAACCTCTCACTACCCAACTGTGCACAGGCTTACTTAGCAAATCCTATCATTCAAAAAGCAACACCCTCCACTCATCACTGGCATGAAGTTGCTATAACCACAACCCATTTTCTTCTGAGATCATCATTCTCTGTCATCAGATTGAAGAATCATTATTATCCCCAGAAAAGCAATTTCCACGTTGTGAAAATGATTTAAGTCATTACTTCAGGAACTATTATTGCCCCTTTCCCCACACAACTGGATTCTCAGCACATGCACCATCTCCATTACGTCTAACCATCCACCTCTCTCACCTCTTTCCCCACCATATTAGCACCCACATAGGGGAACACTGCTTATACATCCCACAAGTTTCACATGTTAAACTCCCTAAGACAAAGTTTAAAGAACTATCTCCTGGTGAAAAAACTACATCCATACTTCCTGTATAATAAATATATCCCTCTTGATTAAATGACCAAGAATCGGGAAACGCCTGCTTACATACCAAGTATTAGATATAAAACAGAAAAAAAAAACCCTCAAGTTTGGCTTACAAACCTAATCTTGGGAGTAACCAATTAGAAAATTCTACATCAAGAAAGTTTAAAAACATTTTTCTTAAGAAAACAAAACTTTGTTGAGGTATTCTAACATATTGGAAGATAATTCCTTGCAAATTATGAAAAGTTAAAAATTATTATAAGATCAGATGAAAAAAGTAATAAAACTATTTAAAGATACATAGTTTTTTTAATAAATTATGAAAAGTTAAAAATTACTGTAAGCTCAGATGAAAAAAGTAATAAAACTATTTAAAGATATAGTTTTTTTTTTTAATTTTACTTTACAATACTGTATTGGTTTTGCCATATATCAACATGAATCCACCACAATTTAGTTTTTAACTCAAGAGTTTCTGAAAATAAGAAATCATTTATAGTTTATATAGGAAGAAAAAAATCCCCTACTACCAGCAATTTCTTTTATAAATGATTCACTTAATTTTTCCTCACTGGCCTCACATACATGTAGGATACCAAGCTACCAATTTCCTGAGAACTTATGTCTTTAATCAAAGAAATATGGGAAATATAAAACGATTTCAAAAGCTACAGAGTTTTAATTCTCAAGTTCCTCAAATCAGACAGTTTGGAATCATTCTCTCTTTCAATGTCCATTTGACCTGAGGGTTCGTTAGGGCTTATCGAGGTTATGGGTTGGTATTTGGAAGGAGGGGCACATTCTAACCTGATGTAACATTTTAAAGCCACATGATTCAAAAATTAACAGCAGCAGCTTTGCTATTGGCCCTCTGAGAAAAGAAAGTGACACAGAAATGGGACTCAGCCCTAGAAGGTTCTTACCCGCAGGGCCTCGATGACGAGGTCTCTGGCCTCCAGCTCCCCTTCCATCACACTGAGGAGCATCCGAAGCTCTGATTTACTGAGGGTATCCACATCAAACTCTTTTTTCTGTAACACAAATTTTAAAAAGTGAAAAAGATTCATAAAGGTGTGCAATGGATCACATTTATCCCAATGGCTCAACAAACCCAGGGGACACTGGGGACCCATTCAGCAGCAGACAATGTAGCTTCTGACCTTCTACAAGAAGGGGTTTCCTGGCAGCTCGGACAGTAAAGAATTTGCCTGCAATGAAGGAAGAACTGGTTTAAGACCTGAGTCAGGAAGATGCCCTGGAAAAAGGAATGGCTACCCACGCCAATATTCTTGCCTGGAGAATTCCATGGACAGAGGAGCCTGGTGGGCTATGATTGAGTAACTAACACTTTCACTTTTTATGAGGAGAGGTAAAAACCACAAAGACAATATTCCACATCTCTCCACTAATGAGATCTATTTTCCCAGCCTGACTGCCCACCTGGCTTCAGGATCTCTTCAAACTATACCACACAAATTTAAAGTCCCTGGAGTCTATATCAAAACAGGCCCAGTCTGTGTTGGGGAGAAGTTACGAGGGTAGCAAAGAAAGCATGACTGTATTCCTAGAAGGGCCCCAACATAAAGGCTCCTGGGAGGTTATTATACATTCCAGGACATCCAATAATAACAGGTCATGTTTATAGAAGACTCTGCTGCAGAGGCCACCAGCTAGCCGCCTACAGCCAAATCTGGCCCACAGATGTGTGTTACTTGGGCCACAAAGCGTTCTGTTTTCTCCAGTCAGCACTAAGAAAATCTCAAGATGTCACCAAAAAATCCAGATCACTGGCTTCTCCAAACTCAGATGACCGGGTAACCCCAGATTCACATTCCCACAGGGGAATAAGTCACAGAGTCAAGGAGCAGCTGCCCCTTTAGAAGGAACATGCTCTTGGCTACCCCCACAACCACACATGTTCACACACACACACATACACTCATGCATGCAGGCAATATGATTCTAAGAGGCCAGGCCTGCCACCTCACGGAGTCATCTGGGCTGCTGGTTAGGTGTTTCTGAAGGCCCGGCTATATGGTTATCAAATGCTTTCCTCCACAATGCCTTTGACTTCCTGCCATTCCGTAAGGCCAGCTTTACAGGGAGCTGAGGCTGAAGTGAGCGCGTCTCCTTCCAGAGGCCAGTTATCCCAGGATGCGGCGGCACCATGGCCTGGGGGCACGATCCTCACCCACTGCCCACGCAGCCCCATGCCCTTCTCTACCAATCTCTTGATGACCGCACCCCACTGGCACACCACGTGTTCCCATTCTTTTGTTGCCAACTCTGCTCTCTTTCCTCACAACAGCTTTTACAAGCAGGTCTCACAGACGAAGCTGAGAGAGGACGGGTTAGCACGCTGACCGCTGGGCCTGGGTGAGTGCACAGCCCCAGCACCCTCCAAACATGCAGCCCACTGCTCCTGCCCATCATGGCTCATTTGACAAACCCAGTCGCCATCCAAAGAACTCGTGAAGAAACAGATCTAACCTGTTAGATCTCTATCATCCCCTCTATTTTCCAAATTAGAAAACCGCGACTCAGGAGTCAGATAATGTACCCAGATCACACAACCAGGAAAATGGCAAAACTGCAACCAAGTACTGTGTCTTGTCTGCACCCTTTGCCAGCATGGTGCCAACATTCTAGAGACGAAAACAGTGCTATTCTATCAATAAGCCGATGAGAACTAGTTTAGCAACTGTGTAGCTGACACCATACTATCACTGTGATGACAAGTAAACACGGCAAAGTCTATAAATGACTCCAGGGACTTCCAAACAGGTATGACCAGAATTGGTCACTTCTCAGTTGCAAAAGAACCTTCTGGAAGGAGATAATGGTGGTATAAAGGGGAACAGAGACCAGAGCTAACTGGTTCTCTGAATAAGAGTTTTAAAGGATCGTACCCTTAAAATTGTTTCTTTTTGCACGTACATTCAGCAAAGCAGTTATTTGGAAAGGTAGGGGCTAAGGTTGGGAAAAAGAGAAAAGAAAACCTATAGCAAGCCTAAAGGATGGGTAGTTTTGGGTGACCTCTGCTTGGAAGATTAACTTAGAGATGTTCACTGTGAAAAATAACATCCAATATATTAGAGCTCAAATTCTGCTCCCACTAATCAGTGGTGTCACTTAAGCTTTATAACCCAGTTATTCTCAAGATTCAAGCAAAACAATCACCTGGAGACTGTTAACACAGGCCACTGGGCTTCATCCTGGACATGTGATTCAGAAAGTCTGAGGTGGGGCTGTGAATTTGCCTTTTCTATGTGCTCCTGCTACTGCTGGTGGTTTTGGTCCATGGACTACATTTGGAGAAGCATTCTGTAACTTATCTGAGTCTGTTTTCTCGTGGGTGTAACAGAAATCCCAGCATCTATCCCACAAAGTCCTCGTGAGGATTAAACAGCAATGTATCGATGACATGCACCGGCCCCCAACATTCACAGCAGCACTATTATTCACAATAGCTAAGACACGGAAGCAACCTAAATGTCCATCGACAGATGAGCAGATAAAGATGACGTGGTGCATATGTATACAATGGAATACTCCTCAGCCATGGAACAGAAGGAAATAGTACCATCTGCAACAACATGGACGCAACCAGATTACTAAGTGAAGTCAGTCTTACTGAGAGAAAGACCATATGAGATCACCTATATGTGGAATGTGAAATATGACGCAAATGAACCTATTGCCAAACAGAAACAGACTCAGGGCTTACAAAACAGACTTTGAGGTTGCCAAGAGAGAATGGGTCGGGAAAGATGCTGTGGGAGTTTGGGATTAGCAGATGTAAACTATTACATATAGAATAGATAAACTACAAGGTCCTACTGTATGGCAGAGAGAACTATATTCAATATCCTATGAGAAGTACAATAGAAAAGAATATAAAAAGATTGTAAACATATGTATACAATATGCCTACATATTGTGCATATTTATATATATGGACACACACACATATAGGCTTCCCTGGTGACTCAGATGGTAAAGAATTTGCCTGCAATGCAGAAGACCTGGGTTCAATCCCTGGGTCAGGCAGGAAGGTCCCCTGAAGGAGGGAATAGCAACCTGGAGAATCCTGGAGAATCCCGATGGACAGAGGAGCCTGGCAAGCTACAGTCCATGGGGTTGCAAGGAATTGAACATGACTGAGTGGCTAACACACACACGTGTGTGTGTGTGTGTGTGTGTGTGTGTGTGTGTGTAACAGAATCACTTTGCTGTACAGTAGAAATTAAACTTCAATTTAAAAAAGAATGCATCAACGAAGTAAGTGCTAAATAAAGGCAGGTGATTGTTATTATTATTAAAGTTGAGAGCTCTCAGATGTTTTAAAAGGGAGGAGTGGGATATTGGCTATGAGCCTATTTCTTTGAAAATCTACCAGCCCAAGTCCAATAAACTCGGTTTATTGACTATATGAGAGACAGACTCGTTTATCTTGGTTTTTCCCACTGAGATGCGAAAGTAAGCTACAATTCTTATGTGCTTTAGAAGGTAATGTTTTATTAATGCTGCTGGTGGTTCTAAAGATTTTAATTAATTGTATATTTTATTGTCCTTGTTTCCCCGAAGCTTTATAAGCAAAGCACTCCACTTTAAAAACTAATGAATTATGAAAGACTCTGCCATGATTTGATTCACATTAGAGTCAGAAGAGCTTGCCCTGGTTCCATCATCATCAACACTGCAACATGTGACCTGTAACCAACACGTCTATTCTTTTTAATGTATTACCATCAATAAAAAGGAAAAGTCATTAAAAAACCAATGTTACAAGGATTCTTGCTAAACAATACATTGTTACAGAGGATGTTAAAAAAATCTCTTAATTTATTACATGATGCATTATTTTAAGCATAGTGCATCTGTCTGCCTGCTTCTCTGTCCTCTACCTCTCACCCTTGCTTCCAAACTGAAGGTACTTCTAATTTGTGGCCTTCAACAATAAAGGTATTATAAGCATATTTCCAAATGGTCATTCTCCAATACTTGATGTTTTCACCTTCTAAACTGGCAAAATAAGAGTAAAACAAAGTATATGAAATTATGGCATAGGTCTTAGACTGGGTATTTCACAAATAAATTCAAAGAATTTTGGTATTTTTAGAAAAATAAAGCCCAGACCAAAAAAATCTCATTAAAAACTCTATTACTGTCTCATACGAAGTATCATTTATCTGACACATTTATAGTACAAAAGTACTTAGATACAGAAAAAGCAATTATTAAAGTCTCTTGGTTTAAGAGTAAAATGATCATTTAAAATTGTACTTTAAACTACTTTGAGGTGTGACTGACATAAAAATGCTGTACATATTTAACATATACAATTTGATGAGTTTGAAGGTAAGTAAACACTCATGAAACCTTCACCAGAATCTATGCCATAAACAAATCTATCACCTACAGAACTTTCCTCTCATCCTCTTTACTATTTTTTTTGGTGATAAATCATGTAATATTTGAAAAGACTAACTTGAAAACCTAATTTTCAAAAGAAGATACAAGACAGGATAGATATAAATGCCATACTCACACAAAAAAATTAGGATCTACATAAAGGTCCCTAAGCAAATATGATACCCATACCCCTGCCACCCAAAAACCAGAGCAGACATGTTCAGAGACTAAACTTTATTACCACTGCAATAGCTTTTCCTAATTAACAGGGGAAAATTCAAATCTTATTTTCTTTTTAATGACAACAAAGCACTCAGACAAAAAAGGAAGAAAAAAATCTGGTAGATTTCAATTCCACAGGCCACTCTCCTGCCTACCATGTTTGATGTTTGCCAGAAAAAGGACTCTAGGAAAAGCACTTCTTAACACCTAGTTTAGAAAATCCAGCACAGGCAGCCTAAACTAATCCTGAGTCTGGTCATCAGATAGAAAGATTTCTTTGGGACATATATACATGGAAAAGGAGACACAACCTCAAACTCTTACTGTTCAATACAAAAGTCTGCAACACTTGAATTTATCTGGGGCAGGTGTAGGACAGCATTCTTCTGAATATTCTCCTACAAGCTTCCGAAAAAAAAGGAAAAAGGAGAAACATGACAAAATAGAAGCTGGCTGAGCTGTCATCTTAAGTTGCCAGAACTGAACACTGGCCAATACCAAGTTTCCCCCACTACCACTCTTCCCACACTCTTCCTGAAAGAAAAAATCTTAAATACTTTGTTTACACAGGAAATTCAAACTTGGTCATTCAGTCGTGTCCTACTCTTTACGACCCATTGGACTGTAACTTGCCAGACTACTCTGTCCATGGGGAGTCTCCAGGCAAAAATACTGGAGTGGGTTGCCATTCCCTTCTCCAGGGGATCTTCCCAACCCAGGGATGGGGATGGAATCTGCATCTCCTGTGTCTCTTGCATTGCAGGCAGATTCTCAACCCACTGAGCCACAAAAGGGCCAGAAGACCCTTTAGGAATTAATGGGGTCAGCACACTGATAGGCACCAAAAGAGCCTTTAGAAGTTACAATTATGAGCTGCAGTGGTAGAAGTGCCCCTCAGATCTTTGCCCATATGCATCAGCTTGAAGATCCCCTGCAGAAGGGAAAGGCTACCCACTCCAGTATGCTGGCCTGGAGAATTCCATGGACTGTACAGTCTTTAGGGTCACAAAAAATCAGACACAACTGAGGGATTTTCACTTCATGGTGATAATCTAGTGACCAGATACAAAGCAAAACATGCACTCTGGCTCTTCTCAGATACCAAGAGCATCTCCACTTCAAATCTAGCGGGTTGTGCCTACATTTGATCAATGAATTTACAAGGGAGGGAGGAGGGGTGTCAGAGAAAGCAGATGGATTGAAAGAACGTTACCTCATCTCTTTGGATCTCAGGTTTCTCAGCAGTAAAATGAGAAAGCTGTACTAAGTGATCTCTGAAATCTGTTCCAGCCCCCAAATGTCCTCATTTCACACACCATCAGAGTAACTGGATTATTGGGCTGAGGAAATTTAGGTCATTCCCTGAAGCCTTTGAGAAATATTTGTAGAAAAATTGATTTTTTTACCTCTTTGCTTGGAAGGTACAGAAATATGATTTCCTCCCAGTTTAACAGCGGGCTTCCCTTGTGGCTCTGCTGGTAAAGAATCTGCCTGCAATACGGGAGACCTGGGTTCAGTCCCTGAGTTGGGAAGATCCCCTGCAGAAGGGAAAGACTACCTACTCCAGTATTCTGGCCTGGAGAATTCCATGGACTGTATAGTCCATGGGCTTGCAAAGAGTCGGGCACGACTGACTGACCTTCACTTTCACTAATAATTAATAATGCATTTAGAACTTTTTGTGTAAGCAAGATTCATGCTTGGGGAATGAATGGAAAAGGTTGTAAAGAAGAGGAAAGCAGTGAAACTCATATTGAGACTTCAAGGAGAAAAAGCAAAATTTGAAAACTATCATTAACATGGAAAAATTGAATTCAGGTACAAAAATATTTACACTCTTTTTAAAATGTGCAACCAATTAGAAGGATTTTCTTGATGAAAAGTACATGTGTTCATGGTCTAAAATTGTACCTCTGCAGTTTATGTCTTGCTTTGAGATTACTCCTTCTGATTTCTTTGTAAGGGAGGTAAGAGTATTCCTGACCGGAGCTGCACACTTCTGATCTTGTTCTTCCTAGTTCTCCTTTCTCCTCTAATTGATTTGAATCCCATTTTCTTCAGGACATAGCTCAAAGCTCCCTTCCTTAGGTCTTTTCAGACTCAGAAGTCTCTCACTCTCAATACAGTCTTAAGAGTCTGTTCTGTCAGTTTACTGACAAGTAATCATGCCCTGCTTTCTGTGTGTCTTCACTGTTTTATACTTACTTATCCATATTAACTCTCCATTTTCTCACCTCTACTAGACGTGTCAGGACAGCAAGAGCAATTACATCTTTGAATGATTTTACCTAACATACACGCCTCCCACTTTGGGTATGAAAATGCCTCTTTTGCTCAGTATAAAAACACAAAGCATGTAAAATGACATGTTAACAGATACACCAATCTTGCTAAGACACAACGTGATGGCCCACTCTAGGGGCAACTAAGTAACAGATAGGTCATTTTCATTCATTTTTCAAAAATCATTTACAGTAACCTAAAGTAGGGCAACTTGGCATGCGCCTTTAAAGCCACACACTGAGAACTTGGCCTCAGCTCTCCATGGCCATGCACCTCACATCAACCATGCTGCCGGGGGTCTGCCATGCAAGACAAGCGACTCCATGTATTAGAAGGAAGTAAAACCAACAAGTAAACAGACTGTCAGGAAGGAAATCTGGTAATGGGTGCAATTAATTTTAAGTAGAAGAAAAGGTGAATGAAAAGCACAAATATGGCTCAGCCACGGGCAGCAGCGTTTCATAATTAAGGACAGTTACCTCCCTTCCCTTCTCCCCCTTTCACAATCCCTCTGACCTCCATTTTAACTCTGGAAAAGAAGGGCCACATCTCAGATAAAACAAACATCTATTTCCATCGTAACTCATTTCTTTTCAATATTAACAACACCTCACGTGGGACATGGATCATTTTCACATGTGAGCTGGCATGCAGATCCAGTAACTGTCCTTTAAGAAGCTTAGAATGCATGGAAGACTATCACTTCGATTATCTGTAGGTGGCAAATGTCAGCACACTGATTTTCAAGTGAAAAACTACGACATGGACAACTAAATGCACTGTCTTGCAGTTATAAAGCCCTTCTGTAGAAGAACTCAGGCCTTTGGCATCACCTTGTTGCCTTTTCAATGAAATATAGAAATGTCAGAATCAAATCACTTGCAAACAAGTATCCATTCCAGGTAGCAATGTTAACTTGGCTCCACTGCACTTACTATAAATAAAATAACATTTTAAATTCATGTTCAACATATTTGGTTATTCATTAATAATTTATTTCAAGAGAACAATTTTTTTTCCTCTTGCATTGGCAGGTGGGTTCTTTACCACTAGTGTCACCAAGGGAAGCCCCAATTTTTTTTTTTCTAAAATCGAGATTTATACATGGATGGGATCACACTGTGCACAGCATTAATAATATGATGCTGTTATTTTTGTGTAAGTTATTTTCACAAAGTAAAATTTTAAAAATCCTCTGCTATCAATGTCATCATGATCATCTCTCTGTAACTGTTCTCCATTTCTTTACCTAATCGTCAAAGACAAGTTTCCTTTTCCACATAATATAAGTCCTGCAAAGGAGCTCCAACAGAGAATACAACCAAGTGTATTCAAAGAAAAGCCACCTTCTAAAGCCATGCTCAGATGTGCTTACGTGGTAAAATATGCAGGGGAAGAAGGGAGAAAAACTGGCACCACCCTTCCTGGGCACATTCAAATCTGAATTCTAGTCCCACACTTGTGGATATCTGCAGACAATTCCAAATGTCCTTCTTGCCCAGTCTTTCCTTCTACTCCCTCTTCCTGTTTCCAAGCTTTCCAGCATCTCTCTTGAACCCTTCTCAACCATCCTCCCCCTCTACATACCCTAGTGGGTGATTTGGCCTTGACTCTATTATTAGAAGAATTCAGGATGGGAGGGGTGCAGTTTCCATCCCTTCACCACCACATCCCCAGGCTCAATCATTGTTCTGATGAGGGAAAATCTAAAGGGAAAACTAACCATGTTAGAAATTTAATTTAAAAAAATCTGTAAAGCAGCTGAAATATCATTGAGAAAAGCAGTTTAGAAGGGAACAATATAAAATGAAAACCAACAACCACAAGAATCAGAAGAAGAAGAAGGAAGAAGAGATCTATAACATCTATAATTACTACAAATCACAGGCCAACGGCTTCATTACAATCTAGTAACACATGAAGTAAAATTTCTAGTTAGCCCATCAACATTATGACCCAGGCTCTTGATGAATGTTCACTCTCTTTATTCAATAAATATTGGTGGAATATCTATCATGTACCACGTAGTCCTGTACGGATGTGAGAGCTGGACCATAAAGAATGCTGAGTGCTGAAGAACTGATGCTTTCAAACTGTAGTGCTGGAGAAGACTCTTGAGGATCCCTTGGGCAGCAGGGAGATCAAACCAGTCAATCCGAAAGTTAAATCCAGAAAACATGTTACCTAAATTACCTTGAGATTCTCAATCCTGAATATTCATTCATTGGAAGGACTGATGCTGAAGTTCTAATACTTTGGGCACCTGATGCTAAGAGCCAACTCATCGGAAAAGACACTGATGCTGGATGAGAAGGGGATGACAGGATGAGATGGTTGGATGGCATCACCGACTCAATGGACACGTGTATGAACAACGTCCGGGAGACAGTGAAGGACAGAGAAGCCTGGTGTGCTTCAGCCCGTAGGGTCGCAAAGAGACAAAACTGAGCGACTGAACAACAGCCACAATCTACCATGTGCCTGGAACTGTACTAAGAAACCTCTGCTTTCACAAACAAAATCCACACTGCTCTTGAGGAAAGAGGCTGCTCTCTCCCAGTGAGAGCCTTGCTGTCCATATGATCAACAGCAGGTATCTGTATACGGCTAAGTACTAAGCCTGTGAAACATTTCTCACTTCATAAAGTTATGTGAAGCACAGGAGGATAAGACCAAGTGGGAGTCTAGGCATGGATTCAATCATAGAAGAGGACAAATATTTTTCTCTTAACTAAGTTACTCCTGTGAGAAATATAACGATGATGACAATAAGGAAGTCCGAAACACAGATGCAAATAGAAACATGCAAACTTTTCAAGAAGAAACAAAGCAGCATCCTGATAAAATCACGTATATTCTTACTTGGGGAATATTTTCGTACATTTTTTCCAACTTCTAATCAGTTTTTCTAAAGCACGTAGTTGAGACTGCAACCACTATGCTCATCTTTGTCCCAGGCCTCCTGTCAAGGAATCCTGGAAACCAGTCATACTTGCACACTGCTACTTGCAGTCTTCCTGTCCAAGTCCTCCATCCTTCTGTGGAATGCTTCCAGATCTTTCCACCAGGAAGCCTTCCTGAGGCTCTTTCCCCAGGTTCTTGCTGCAGTTTTTTTGTGTGTGTGTGCCTCTCATGACCCCATGGTCTTTGATTCGATTCCCTGGTGCCTGTGAGTTTCTACCACTGCAATGCTTTACTTCAGAACAGCAAAGATGTTACAATATCTCCATCCCTATATGTGTTTGGTAATGTGTGTTAAGTCCAGAAAATCTGTTACCTAAATTACCTTGAGATTCTCCAAACTCTATAGCTGCCACATGACTACAATTTTTAAAGATAGCTTAGCAAAATTGGCTTTAAAAAGTTCTATTGGGTTTATATTCAATATTGTTACCTGGGAACACAACTTTCAAGGTGCAAGCTGTTAATTTGTTTAACATCACTATTGTGCATTCTTAACAAAATTATTGTCCAAGTCTTTTCTTGTCACTATCACCATGACAACAAAATTTTGTATATTAACTGCTCCAGAAAAGCCTAGAAGAAGAAGAATGTTGGTCCAGTTCCCAAACATAGCTTTAAAAAGATCTGTGTTTTCCTTTTAAATTCTTTGGTAACAATTAAAGACAGGAAGATTTCTGCCTTCCATGCTGCCTTATCCATTAGGAGTTAGTTTCAAAGTAGAAACAGCAATATAGTCGAAGAGACATCACATTTGGCTAAGACGCTGAAAATAATCCAGGTCTCCAGCATGGTTCACAGTAAACACTATTAATATGATCTACTGAAAAATGTAGTTGTTACCTTAGCCTTATACTTTGGATGCTTTCAGGATTTAAACAGCTAAGAACAAAGACCACAACTAAATTTAAAATACTCCACTGAAAATCATATTAAGCTGAAAACTATAAATTAAACTTGTCTCTAAGCAACAATCTAAATAGTCAAAACTTAATGAAAACATTCACTTTCAAAAATAGCCTACCACTTTGGGTCTCTGTTGGCTCATTACTGCCAAATATACATGTAAAATGCATAATATATAAACCAACTTGAAATAGATTTCAAAAATTCAAAAAGAATTATCCACTAAAATAATTAAGTCCTCAGTTGCCATAAACCTAAAATGCATAATCATGCCTTTAAATTTTCATCATTAGACTAGAGGCAATTATAATGACAAATATTCTTTAATCTAGCTTTTCTTTAATTAAAAAATCAGTCTACAGATCAAGAGGCAGCTATAAGCAGATTGTACATTACTTCAAAGATAAATGTCTAGTTTATCACATATGAAGCCATCATTAAAATTTCACTAAATAACAAACATTTTTAAAAATATTAGATTAAGAATTCTTACTGCATCTCCCCAGAACCCTATAGGAGTCTATGGAAATAACAAAGGAGTTTCACTTTCACAGGTTCTTCATGGCTATTCTAATCCACCAGGATGAAATGATCAAACCTCTACCTCTAAGCAGTTAAAATATCAGACTCCTGAAAATTTCAACAGTAGAGAGGGAACACTGACCTTCCCAACACAAAAATCTGCTTGTGTCTAAAGCTCTGTTTGTAATCTTACCAAATAAAATGATTTGGTAGCTACTATTTGGTAGTAGGAAGCTACTGACCATAACTCGGCTGTTTTTGTTTGGTTTAATTATTTGATGATTAAAATACTGAGTGTATAGAAAGAAACCCGTTTAAGTCAATTAAGCAAACAAATCCAACCTTTCTGGGAAACAAGAAACACATCTCTTTCTTTTCCCTCACTCCCCTCCCCATCCCTTGGGGATGAAGGTACCCAATCATTTCAACTTCTCAGAGAGGTTTGTCCTACTAGCTAGCTTCTTTATAGTACCTTACACAGGGGAACTGACTTCCTGCATCACAAGTAGGTAGGTTTCATATGAAATCTTAAGACATTTTCTACGTAAAGAATGAGCCATCAATTTCCTAAAAGTTTCAAATCAAAACTTGCCAGTTTCACAAGTGGAAAACATCAGCCCTCCGCCTCAGTGTTTCCTTCTCTGCCTGATTCTCTTTTCCTTCCTAGGCTCAGCTCTTCACATGGCCAAGCAGCTTTCCTCCACATCTCTCCTTCACCTCTCCAGAAAGCCGTATCTCCAAACAGAGGGGTAGGAAGTTAAAACAGCCCTGGATGTTCACACCTGGCCATGCCCTCCGCTACTCCTTCACTGACACTGGTCAGGTCACGGGTGGGAAAAACGCCAGGGCGTCCACGCTTGGCTCATGGGATCCCGCCAAGGTTGGAAGACGCTCCCAGAGCTGCGTTTCTTTGCAGATCCTTGCAGCTCCTGCCGAGCTGTTTCCCAAACCCCCAAAACATTTTCACGCAGGTATTGTGCGACTGGCCTTCCCCCAAGGTAGGGGCTGGAAACTAACCGTCGAGCCTCTGTGCACTGGGTATTCTGGGGGTGAAAGGAGGGACCAGCAATAGATGGAAGCTCATTTGGCTTCTAGATCCGAGCGAAGAACAATGTGTTGATACCAGGTGCTGCGCCTCAAACCCACCGGCGTCTTGGGAAGAACGAAGACATCTAGCCCGCCTCAACCCCAACCATTACCAAGTGATGGGGCAGCAGGCAGCTAGGACCCAAGCGGCCGCGCTCAGCGGCAGCAGCGCCCACAGCTGGGCATGGGGCCGCTCCCAAGGGGCCTCAGGCACGGAAATACACAACACACACACTCACAACACACATACACACACACAATAGGCATCCCGACGCCGGATCGGCGCCGACCCGCCTCCCCCACGCAGCTTTCCGGGTCCGCGGAGAGGTGCCAGGCACCCCCGAGACACGCGTCCAAAACCACGCGAGCAGCCAGAGGCGAACAATAGGGGGTCAAGTTCGCCAGGAAACACACCCCCTGCCCGCACCCCTGGCCAAATCCGACCAGGGCAGAGGGGGCGCGTGCAGGGCCCGCACAGGACGCACGCATGGAGCCCGGAGAACCAGGCGGACAGGGGTTGCTACCCGCGAGGCGCGCAGAGGACGAACGAGATCCCCAGACCAGGCGACCGCCTCGCCCCGGCCTCCGGGGATGAGGCGACTCCGCGGAGGGGGCACCGAGGAGAGGGCACCGGGAAGCGCCCGGGCGTGCGGAGCGCCGCGGGGGCGCCCAGCCCGGCATCGCATGCCCACCCTGGGACCTCGATTACCGCCGCCTCCGCCGGGGCCCCGGCCGCGTCCTCCGGGGCGCGGGAGAAGTCGGGCTCGCAGCTCGCGCCGTCCGTCGCCATCTTTCTGCTCTAGCGGATCCGAAGGCGAGCTCGGAGCGGCGGCTCCAGGTTCAGCCCTCCCGGCGCGGGCGGCGCTTAACCCGCGGCGGTCCGGGGACGCGGGCGCTCGCAGCCGGGCCGCAGCCGCCGCCGCCGCCGCGCTCCCTCCGCCCTCGCCGCCGCCCCCGCCGCCTTAACCCGCTGCGCGCCGGCGCGCCGCCCGGTCCCCGCCCCGCCGTGCGCCCGGCTCCGGGCTGGCAGCCATCCGTTCGCTCGTCGAGGTACGAGAACTGGGCACATGCCCAGGCCGGGTTAAGGCCGCGAGCGCAAATAGGAGAATTAAAGCCACAGGGCGAGGTGAAGGAAAAGAGCGAGCCCAGGAGCTGGTTTTCCTGACACAGCCCCACGAAGGTGGCGGTGCAAAGACACACGGATTAAATGTCCGGCCTCCCGAATCCGAATTCTCTATTAATAGAGCAAGGAAGGTCCTTCTCTTCAGTTCCCCCAAGCCCACGTCTAGAAATCACATAAGGCACCCTTTTCATTTTTTCTTAAAAAAATTTTTCCCCCAACACTGCCGCCAGGACGTTTTTACCCATTTGGTTTATATGCCTGCCTTTGTTCGATTCTCATTCTCCAAAACCATCAAAACCCGATCAGAATATCTGCTACTACCGTTTATTGCGTTGCCGGGCCCCTCAACTGTACCTAGCTATACAATCTCTTTCCAAAAAGGTGAAAGCAGGCTAACCAAGAAATGTTGCGTCATTGCTAATAATAGACAGCTCTCTACTCTTAAGAGAATTTAAAAGAATTACTCCCATGTAGTGGGGACACGTAGGGCTTCCCAAGTGGCTCAGTGGTAAAGAATCTGCCTGTCAATGGAGCCCCAGGAGAGGCGGGGTTTGATCCCTGCACTGGGAGGATCCCCTGGAGAAACGGCCACCTGCTCCAGTATCGTTGCCTGGAAAATCCGATGGACCCAGGAGCCTGGCAGGGTACAGCCTATGAGACCACAGACAGGACCTAGAGACTTACAGCAACAAAGTGAGGACGTACACACCAGACAGGAACAGACAAAGCAAAAGCTTGCCTAAAAGTGATTTTATGGGAATTATGAAGTCTCAGGAGGTACTTCATGAGTGAGTTAGGCCCAAACTCATTTTCCCTCCCCATATCGGTTTCGATTGCTACCCTTTTCTGCCAATTCGTTGGATGTGAAAATCTATCACCTTATCAAGACCATATGGTGTAGGCTTTCCCAAATCTCCAGATCCCAAAATGTGTTGAAAGCACTTTCAAGCTATGTTTCAAAGAAGTAAAAGCAAATCACAACTAAATCCTGGACTCAGAATTCTGGAAGATGAATATCTAGTTTGAAGGTTAGAGATCAGAGTTCTTTCTCTTTTTTTTTTTTTTTTTTTAATGGCGGCCTCCTAAATGAAAGCACTTTAATTGCTTCACTTTCCAAATTGGATCTAAATATAAGGCAAAACAGGGCAGAGGAAATCTTTTCTGCAAAGGTCCTTAAAGAGGATGATCGATAAACTGTAAAAAGTTCCCTTCCAGAAGAGTGCTACATCCAGAAAGAACTTTTACCTGGAATCCTGGATTAAGGGTCACAGGTTTAGAAATCACCTCCAGCATGTCCCATAAGCAGAAGTGTTCATTTACTTTCTTTTGATTTCTCTCTGGTAGTTCCTCTCTCTCTTATCTGCATGGTTTTCATCCTTGTTCATTATACCTCTTTCTTTTATCAAATATTTTCTTTGAAATTGCTCAGTATTAGAATAACTAGACTCCTTATTAGATAAAAGAAAAACACTTGATGGTAAAACTTAGACACTGAGCAGATAGTAAAAATTTTAAGCTAGAACCAAAAGCATTCCTTGTTCTTTTCAAAATGAATTTTCACACCATAAGGTAATATATTTTCTTGATATTGATACTTGATACTGAAAGTGAATTACTACCCAAGAAATTAACCAACTCACTTCTGAAAAAATAAGAGTAAACTTCACTTGGGAGTTAAGAACTAGAAATATGACATGACAATATTTCTGGGAAGCAAACCTCATTTATTTTATACATGAAGCTCAACTTAAAAAAATCATCATTGGGAATAAATAGCTTCTATTAGTCTAAATAAAATTAAAACTATCACATCAAAAAGAGATCAATCCCTGAGTGGTTTCTCTCCTCTCTGATTTTTTTAAAAATGAAAAATAAACAGTTAGGAAAGGAAGAAAGAAAGAAAAAAAGCCACAGGGCATTTTCTAACTGCCAAAATTCAAGACCTGGGAAGAAAAACAGCATTTTTGTCTCTACCTTAAACCTGCCACTGCCCACTGCTAAGGCCTGAAGGAATGTCCCAACCTACTGCACAGAAGTAGCACACCAGGAGTTCACTAGTCACCTGGCTGGGATTGCTTCTCCACCAGGAAGACACTTGATGGATTAAATTCTCTCCTGAATTAGCCTCTGTTGAGACTGCAAATTAACTCTTTCAGAAATACTTTCTTTGCACAAAGACAAGGTCAATTAGAGTCAAACCAAAACAGATCTGAAAGGGTACTGACTTGATGGCTTTAGAAATTAAATCTTTGAAGCTTCATTAAACAGCTAAAAATGTACTGCAGAAACCTACACAACATTGCAAAACAATTTTTCCCCCAACTAAAAAAAAAAAAAGAAAAAGAAAAAAGACATCCTAGGGTTTGAATGAACATTTCTGGAAAATGCGAAAAAGAAGGGGTGAAAGTATAAGCAGGAAGAAAAGCAATGAATATATGTAACAAAATGAATAATGATTTCTAATTAGTAAATTTCTTTCAGCATTAAAATGGAAGGAGAGATATTTTACAAACAGAGAAAAGTATCGGTTACATTGTCTTCTCCTTTGAGCAAAATTATTTTCTGAATCCTGGAATAAAGGTATTTGTGCTGAGCCATAGCACACTCTTCAAGATTCTCTTTTAAAACCAAGGAAAAGGGTTTCTGCAGCTAGAAATGCAGACTTTACTGGGGAACCAAGTGGTTTTCTGATTAAACCATGGCCTTGACCTCACTGGCCACATCCTCCAACCCACTAAACCAAACCCCCAGAGTCTTATACACAATGATGCAATATGCGCTTCCCTCCACGTGAAAAGATGAAAGAACTTACACATGTGTCAAAACTGGTTCCCGTTAGAATAAGAAAATTCTTAATTTAAGTCAATGGCAACATTTATGCTAACTCCAAAGAGCAAACCATATGTTACCATGCCTTATTGTTGCCAAATGACAGCATTACTGAGTAGCGTATCATTTCTGACTCTATCCACAGGGCTATAGTTAAAAAATGTACATATTCCAGACCATGCTTATCCCTGTCTACACTTCGGTGGCCAACCTGGGAAGCCCCAGATCTTGACACAAGAAATTCTAACAGAAGAGCACAGATGAGCTTCGACTGCCCTGTGTCTATCACATGTTTTGAAGCCAAGACCTTGCCAGAAATGAGCTTTCATATGACCTAACTACATTCCCTCTTAGTCAACTTGTCATTATCTGCATGTGCTCAGGCTCTTTGTGGATTTCTCAGTAAATTTAATCCTAATCTAGTTAGCCACTCTTGTCAACAACCTATGGTTTTGGAAGGCCGCCTCCACCAACTGCAGTTGGTGTGTTCCAAGGAAATGCAAGCTAATTTTACCTAAACTAAAAGCAAAATATAATTAGGAAATTAAGCATGCCAGGTAGACGCAAGCCAAAACTAAACATAAATATATTATTATAATCACCCCCAGGCCCTTTTAATATCACCTCTAGCTGGGAACTGCATTTGGTCATTCAATGCTAAAGCAATGTCCAAATACAAGATTTTTTTTGAAGAGTTAAGGTTTCAGTAAGAACATTGTTCCCCAGTTCGGTCACTAAGAACAGAAACTCAGGTTAATATAGAACAATACAGTAGTGTTGCTTCCCTTCTATTTGTGTGCTTAGTCGTTCAGTTGTGTCTGATTCTTTGTGACCCCACAGGCTGTGTAGCCTGTCAGGCTCATCCATCCGTGGGGATTCTCCAGGCAAGAATACTGGACTGGGTTCCCATTCCTTCCTCCAGGGGATCTTCCCAACCCAGGGATCAAACCAGGTCTCCTGCATTGTGGGTGGATTCTTTACTGTCTGAGCCACCAGGGAAGCACTTCCATTTAATGTTTTTAAAATCTTAAACTATTATTTGCTGGTTGGACTCTTATCTGCAGAAGTCATTTCCAAGAGTTAGTTTTAGTGCAAAAACTATTATGGAAAAACAATTTTAACAAAGAAATCTAGCCCATTGCTGTCCCTCATCCACCTGAATTGGAAATGAATCTGATTATTTCCATTTATTCAGCCTCTTTAGCAACCTCAGAAGCCTGCCTTATGTAGTTACTAGGCAACCATCAAAGCAGGGGTGTTTATACCATTAGGCGTTAATTATAGAGAGCTTTATTTTTCTTAGAAAGTTTAAAAACTATTTAAATAGATTATGAGATCAGACCCTTTTCTCCTCTGATGAGGAATGCAGAGATAGCTCTAAAATCAAAACTGAGATTTTCTTTTCACTATGGGGTATGTATTGTTCAATTCAAAGGTAAAGGTAGTACTTGAAGAACTGATAAGGAAACTAAAGATGATGGCCTTAAATTCTGATAAATATGTAGATGGAATATATGATTGACTTAGTGATGATTTACTTCTGACACAAAATGCAAAACAAGGGTCTTCTTCGGCGGTTCAGTGATTAAGATCTGTGCTTCTGCTGCAAGGAGCACAGACCACAGGTTCAATCCCTGGTCTCGGAAACAAGATCCCACATACTGTGCAGCATGTGTGTGCATGGGGGCCAGGGTGGATGGTGGGTGGGAAAGATGTGTAAAACAAACAAAAAGTGCAAGAGAAAAGCTCGCTAATGGCAAGTTGTGACACGATACACCAGTGTTTCAGACAATTGTCATCATTAGCCATATACCAAGTTTGAAATATTTCGGGAATTTTTGAGACATAAATTTCACCTTATACTGCCCCAAATCTCACTTTATGACAATAGTTTTTGGTCTACATTTTTTTAACTGATTCAAATCTGTTGGCTGTATTTAAAAGTGCCTGAAAATATGATGTCATTATTGAAAAGGTATACTGTAAACAGACATTATTCAGTTAACCAAACACAAAATAAAATTTAAGTCAAAACATGAATAAAGCAATGTCATAGCTAGACTTGAAGGCTTGGTCTTATTTATGATTCAAGAATTTAAAGGGAAAAACCATTGGCGTTGCTATTTTCATCCTAGGGAAAGTGAAGTAACCTATAGCATAATCAAGAAAAACACTTCTGAAAAATCAACATTAAGGTTTAAGTACTCTGGAATTTTACTATAACAATTAAACATTTAACCACTGCAGTCGTTTTGTTAGCAATAAGATTTTTTTTTTTAATGGAAAACAGAAATAGCCACCTACTGGCCATTACTATCGGAGAAGGCAATGGCACCCCACTCCAGTACTCTTGCCTGGAAAATCCCATGGACAGAGGAACCTGGTGGGCTGCAGTCCATGACGTTGCTAAGAGTCAGACACGACTGAGCGACTTCACTTTCACTTCTCACTTTCATGCATTAGAGAAGGAAATGGCAACCCACTCCAGTGTTCTTGCCAGGAGAATCCCAGGGATGGGGGAGCCTGGTGGGCTACCATCAATGGGGTCGCACAGAGTTGGACATGACTGAATCGACTTAGCAGCAGCAGCAGCCATTACTATCAGTCAAAATCCCTTTATTACATCATCACTTGATTTTCATGAATTACTTTGAGCATTAACATCTTCTTTGTTAATAAGCAATTCAGTTGAGATATATGTCTTCTCTTCAATAGTATTTGCTAAAGTGAAAGTGAAGTTACTCAGTTGTGTCCAACTCTTTGTGACCCCATGGACTGTAGCCTACCACACTCCTCCATCCATGGGATTTTCCAAGCAAGAGTACTGGAGTGGGTTGCCATTTCCATCTTTTCCAAACCCAGGGATCGAACCCAGGTCTCTCACTTTGTAAGCAGACGCTTTACCATCTGAGTCACCAGGGAAGTCCTACTATCTGCCAAGGACCTCAGTTTGTCAGCGTTCAGCCTCCAATTCCTGATCACAGACTATCCAAAAGGGATGATGCTCTTTGGGTCACAAGACACACGTTTGTTTGATGTTTTCTGCTTTGATCAGCTCCTCCACCCTCACCCCATGTGGCCACAGATACCCATGGGGATAGTGATGGGGAATTTAAATTTAGAATTTAAAATTTTAAATTTGAACAGAATCTTCTCAAAATCCCTGCGTGTGAGCAGTGGGTAAAGGCACTCCATTTACAAATCCCACATTGTACGGTTCTATTTCGTCTACAGAATCATTTTTAGAGCCATAGAACCAAACGTAATCATAGATTCAAATGGGAGAAGTAAAGCAATAAAGCTTCTGAAACTTGTAAATCAAAACATAAGTCCTTGCTTTTAATACAATCCATTTACAAATTTTTTGCCTCTATAATTAGTGTTTTGCGTCCTGTTTATTAAATCTTTGTTCAACTCCTGCCCCTTTCAGATGCTGTTTTCTGTTGCTTTTTTAAAGTCTCATCATGCACATGCCCAGCTTAGAAATCAGCCTAATGTTTAAGAAGAAACTGTATACAGAATATTTGGACTGTTTTTCTTAAGTTTCTTATTCTCTGGGGTTTCGTTCTTCATCTCTCAGACACTGTGGCAACCCCCAAACCTTAACCTCTGTCTCTTTAGGCGAGTAAAACTTATCTTTATTCCCCAACTGACCTCTACACCATCCTGAGCACTTCACTCAGGAATCATTGTTCTGGAAATCCTGCCTGTATTCACTACACGTTAATGCCTTCTAACAGTTGTTTCATATAGCAATATGTTGTTTCACTTGTTTAATTTTCAGTAAGAGGATTGGTCCAATATTAGGGACTCTGTCATGACTGGAACTGAAAAACATGTCCTTACTTTCAGAGAGTGTTTATAATTAAGGGAATTTCCTAGTGTTCCCTTTCCTAAGTGGATTGCTCCAGGACCATATTACTTGTTTTCTCAGTCTAGAGATTGGGGTGAAGCCAGTTTAGACTCTCCAGTTGCCACTGACAAACAGAATCCAGGCACTGATCTGCTACCTCATCTATAGTCAGACATGAAAAACTGTGTTGGCAATAAAGGATGACATTGCAGAAGTAGAAGTAATAGGACGTACAAATCCTAATCCTAGTCTTTAAAGGGTAGCAACGTTCCTCTTATTTTTAGGGAGTAGCATGCCTACATAGGTTTCAGAAAATAAGAAAAAAGTTAAAGATTAAAGGGAAGAGACAGAACAGAGTGAGGGGTGGCCTTGGGTTTCCCTCAGCTAAGAGACTGATAGAAATTGAATGTCTTTCAAAGAACAAAGGTATTTCAAATGTGAAGAATCCAATACCTTCTGGGAACCTTTAGCAGATTTTTCGCACTTCAGGGTCAAAAGAAGATTGGTGGGTTTGTAAGAACATTACTCCAAGCCTGCAATGCCTAACACAGGGAACAACACATGATGTGCAGTCAGTCATATTTAATCAAATGAATTCAACAGAACCAATGGATGGATAGATGGAAAGATAGATGAATAAGCAGATGAAATATGTTCTTTTCATGTGATTGGTCCCTTTAGCACTGCAGTACAACTTACTGATTTCTTCTCAGAAAAAAAGAAAATGTAATGCATAAAACAAAATGTAGGCCAAACAACAACGAGGAAAACTAGTTATATTAAATAATTCTGCATATACAAATTTGTAATGCAGAAACAGATGTGCTTCATTCTTTCACAGTAAATAGGAAGATACAGTGGTAGGCCCACGATTAACATAATTTTGAAGTTTCCATGAATATATATAAGACTTTGAAATTCTACAACAATTTTATGTATTAAGATTTTAAATAATCTATGATTTCTACTGTGACAAATCACAGGTACAACCAGGTGTACTGTGGTCTTTGGCTTAAATTCATAATTAAAGTAAATACTGTTGGTGATTACATTCTTTGCAGCCAAAGATGGACAAGCTCTATACAGTCAGTAAAAACAAGACTGGGAGCTGACTGTGGCTCAGATCATGAACTCCTTATTGCCAAATTCAGACTTAAATTGAAGAAAGTGCAGAAAACCACTAGACCATTCAGGTATGACCTAAATCAAATCCCTTATGAGTATACAGTGGAAGTGAGAAATAGATTTAAGGGACTAGATCTGATAGAGTGCCTGATGAACAATGGACAGAGGTTCGTGACATTGTACAGGAGACAGGGATCAAGACCATCTCCAAGAAAAAGAAATGCAAAAAGCAAAATGACTATCTGAGGAGGCCTTACAAATAGCTGTGAAAAGAAGAGAAGGGAAAAGCAAAGGAGAAAAGGAAAGATGTACCCATCTGAATGCAGAGTTCCAAAGAATAGAAAGGAGAGATAAGAAAGCCTTCCTCAGCAATCAACGCAAAGAAATAGAGGAAAACACTAGAATGGGAAAGATTAGAGATCTCTTCAAGAAAATTAGAGATACCAAGGGAACATTTCGTGCAAAGTTGGGCTCGATAAAGGACAGGAATGGTATGGAACTAACAGAAGCAGAAGATATTAAGAAGAGGTGGCAAGAATACATGGAAGAACTGTACAGAAAAGATGTTCACGACCCAGATAATCATGATGGTGTGATCACTCATCTAGAGCCAGACATCCTAGAATGTGAAGTCAAGTGGGCCTTAGGAAACATCACTACAAACAAAGCTAGTGGAGGTGATGGAATTCCAGTTGAGCTGTTTCAGATCCTGTAAGATGATGCTGTGGAAGTGCTGCACTCAATATGCCAGCAAATGTGGGAAACTCAGCAGTGGCCACAGGACTGGAAAAGGTCAGTTTTCATTCCAATCCCAAAGAAAGGCAATGCCAAAGAATGCTCAAACTACCACTCAATTGCACTCATCTCACACGCTAGTAAAGTAATGCTCAAAATTCTCCAAGCCAGGCTTTAGCAATACTTGAACCGTGAACTTCCAGATGTTCAAGCTGGTTTTAGAAAAGGCAGAGGAACCAGTGATCAAATTGCCAACATCCACTGGATCATGGAAAAACAAGAGAGTTCCAGAAAAACATCTATTTCTGCTTTATTGACTATGCCAAAGTCTTTGGCTGTGTGGATCACCATAAACTATAGAAAATTTTGAAAGAGATGGGAATACCAGACCCCCTGACCTGCCTCTTGAGAAATCTGTATGCAGGTCAGGAAGCAACAGTTAGAACTGGACATGGAACAACAGACTGGTTCCAAATAGGAAAAGGAGTATGACAAGGCTGTATACTGTCACCCTGCCTATTTAACTTATATGCAGAGTACATCATGAGAAACACTGGGCTGGAAGAAACACAAGCTGGAATCAAGATTGCTGGGAGAAATATCAATAACTTCAGATATGCGGATGACACCACCCTTATGGCAGAAAGTGAAGAACTAAAGAGCCTCTTGATGAAAGTGAAAGAGGAGAGTGAAAAAGTTGGCTTCAAGCTCAACATTCAGTTAACGAAGATCATGGCATCCAGTCCCATCACTTCATGGAAAATAGATGGGGAAACAGTGGAAACAGTGGCTGACTTTATTTTGGGGGCTCCAAAATCAGTGCAGATGGTGATTTCAGGCATTAAATTAAAAGACACTTACTCCTTGGAAGGAAAGTTATGACCAACCTAAACAGCGTATTGAAAAGCAAAGACATTATTTTGTCAACAAAGGTCCATTTAGTCAAGGCTATGGTTTTTCCAGTGGCCATATATGGATGTGAGAGGTGGACTATAAAGAAAGCTGAATGCAGAAGAATTGATGCTTTTGAACTGTGGTGTTGGAGAAGACTCTTGAGAGTCCCTTGGACTACAAGGAGATTCAACCAGTCCATCCTATAGGATGGTGTTCATTGGAAGGACTGATGCTGAAGCCGAAACTTCAATACTTTGGCCATCTGATGCGAAGAGCTCACTCATTTGAAAAGACCCTGATGCTGGGAAAGATTGAGGGCAGGAAGAGAAGGGGGACGACAGAGGATGAGATGGTTGGATAGCATCACTGACTCAATGGACATGGGATTGCATGGACTCTGGCAGTTGGTGATGGACAGGGAGGCCTGGCATGCTGTGGTTCATGGAGTCACAAAGAGCTGGACACAAGTGAGCCACTGAACTGAACTGACTGTGAGAGCCGGTGAACATGAGAATACAATATTTAAATTTTTATTTTTATAGACTTCCTATGAATTCTATCCACAAACGTAATAGTTTAAGAAGCTCACTCTCTAGCTATTAGGCAGAGTTCAGGTTTCTTAGAATGAGGTTTCTGCCCAATTTGAGACATTTAAGGAGATTTTTTAATGGAGAGAGGTGGCAAAGATTGAAATTTAAGTATGATAGACCAAATAGGAAATTCTGAGGAGGAGAGAAATTTGGAGCCCCAAATGGCCCCACTCCCTGAAAACAAAGCAATAACTCAGATCACATATCCTAGAATAGTGATTAAGTGCAAGTTTACATGATTAAGAGACTCTTCCTATGACCCTGAGCAAGTGCTTCCCTCAGTTATCCATCTGTTAAGTGGCAGGCATAATGGAGATCCCCCGCAGGGTTCCTGAAGAAGTTAAATCAATTCATTAATGTAAAGTTCTTTTAACAATGTCTGATCCCCCAGAAAACTCTTACCAAGTCATTACTATTTTCATGTTCTGCATACACCTATTACAAAATGAACAGTCACCCTAATGTATGTGAAATTTAGGAAAGAAAGAATTTATTGAATTAAATAAAATGATTCTGTAACTATACAATAGTCATAACAAGGCTATTAGTATATATTTTTTAGATTTTAAAATCAAATAGTCTAAGTTTTATATTAAATGGTAAAAACTCTCTGTAAGTGCTTGCAAAAGTCATAATACAGAAATGTGGCGTAGGTCCTATAAGTCAGTTCTGGCCACACAAATGATTGCTGTATTTAAAGCATGACTCTTTTCTCCAGTGAGGAAATGTTTTAACTAAATAATACTTGGTAATGATTCAGAAACATCCCTAGGGCTCATATACACCAGGGATTGAAAACTCTGATCTAGTACAGGTCATCAGATCCAGACCAACCTAACCCATTCCAGTGGGTTAGATCCAGTATGCAGATGTATTTTGTTTGACTCATACAGGATTTTGGTTTTTGAAAAAGGAATGAATGGCCAACATTTAAAATTTGAGCCATTTTATATCAATGTTCAGCCTTCCAACCTCTCTGATTCAGAGCATCTGAACTCACAGGATTCACAGCAAGTTACAGTGAGCCTGAGGAGTGTGCTCACCAGTCTGTCTCTAGAATCTCCACCTACACTGTTTTATTTTACTTTACTTCCTTTACGTGCTTGTCTTCCATGGAATTTTAACTTCATGATCCCTAAGGCAAAACATTTTAGTTTGTGTGGCTCCAACAAGACTTTATGCATTTTATTCATTTCAGTAAAAGGTGGAGGAAACTTGGACCTAAAAACATCTGAGAGTTGGACCATAAAGAAAGCTGAGCACCGAAAAGTTGATGCTTTTGAACTGTGGCCTTGCAGAAGACTCTTGAGAGTCTCTTGGACTGCAAGGAGATCTAACCAGTCCATCCTAAGGAGATCGGTCCTGAATATTCATTTGAAGGACTGATGCTGGAGCTGAAGTTCCAATACTTTGGTTACCTGATGCAAAGAGCTGACCCATTAGAAAAGACCCTGATGCTGGGAAAGATTGAAGGCAGGAGGAGAAGGGGACAACAGAGGATGAGATGGTTGGATGGCATCACCAACTTGGTGGACATGAGTTTGAGCAAGCTTCAGTAGATGGTGAAGGACAGGGAAGCCTGGCGTGCTGCCATCCATGGGGTCGCAAAGAGCTGGACATGACCAAACAACAACAACAAAGACCTGCTGACATAGCTTGCCATCCACCATCAAAATACATGCTGACAATTCACAGACTCTGAGAAGGGCCAATGTAAGCGTCTGTGACAGGCTGAACTATGTCTTCCTCAAATTCACTGTTCAAATCCTAACAACTGAAGCGACTTAGCGGCAGCTGCAGTACCTCAGGATGTGGCTGTATTCGGAAATAGTCTTTATAGAAGTAATCAAGGTAAAATGAAGTCAATCCGACACATCTTGCACCCTTTTAAGAAGAGATTAGGATACAGACACCAGAGAAGGCAATGGCACCCCCTCCAGCACTCTTGCCTGGAAAAGCCTATGGACGGAGGAACCTGGTAGGCTGCAGTCCATGGGGTGGCACAGAGTCGGATATGACTGAGTGACTTCACTTTCACTTTTCACTTTCATGCACTGGAGAAGGAAATGGCAACCCACTCCAGTGTTCTTGCCTGGAGAACCCCAGGGATGGGGGAGCCTGGTGGGCTGCCGTCTATGGGGTCGCACAGAGTCGGACACGACTGAAGTGACTTAGCAGCAACAGTAGCAAGATACAGACACACACAGAGGGAAGAGGGAAGAAGAGAAGAGGCCTCTGAAGAAAACAATCTACAAACCAAAGAAAGAGCCATCTACAAACTAAGGAGAAAGACTTCCAGAAGAAACCACCCTGCTCACACCTTGATCTTGGATTTCTAACCTCCAGTATTATAAGGAAATCAATTCCTGTTTAAACCACCCACTCTCTAATAGTTTGTTATGGCAGATTAAGCAAATTAATATAGCATCTGTTCTGAATGAACTCATTCTTCCTCTTCTTTCCCACAAGTTACTTTTATATCAACCAACTCACTCATCTCTAGGGTAAGCTGACATCTCTGGGATAAGGAGGAGATATGGATGCATTTGAGGAACTGTAGGGAGCCTCGGTGCTTCTTGCTGCAAGTCCTGAAGTGTCTCACAAGTAACTTGTCCCTAATAATAGGCACAGTACTGAAGTTTGCTTCCCCCCCTCTGTTTTTTCAGTACTGAAAATGAGATCAGATTCAAGGTCATTTCTATATCATTGCACTCACATGATTTTGAATAAGCTTAAATAAGTCTGTCTACCCACTAGGAATTCCGCAAAGCTTGTCTTATTTATGCTTGCAGGAAACCCAGATACAAACCTGTCCCACTGATGTGTGAGGACTCAGCACTGCCCGCTCTGCACAACTCCAGGGAACTCTATCTGGTGCTCCCAGTGGCTTGGCTGGGGAAAAAGCCAGTGCAGAAGACTCAGACAGGGTTTGATCCCTGGGCACGAAGATCCCCAGAAGGAAATGGCAACTGGCTCCAGCATTCTCGCCTAGGAAATTCTATGGACCGAGAAGCCTGGCAGGCGACAGTCTGTGTGATCGCAAAGATTCAGTGACTAAGCATGTGTACACGTGCATGCACATGCGCACGCGCGCGTGCGCGCGCACACACACACACACACACACACACACACACACACACGTAAATGGAAGCCCTATACTCTACAGAAGCTGTGAAGGCTGAATAAGATTTTAAAACACTGGTCATAATTTAAAATGCAGGAGAGTTGTTATTAGAAGATATGTTTGACCTGAAGCAAGTGATTAATCTTCAGTGAATCTCTTTGACACTATGAAGTGGGAATGAACATTTCAACACTTACTTCACAGAGTTGGTTATGAGGATTAAATGAGATTAACATGCACAAGTGCCTCAAATACTGAAAAGAGCCAGGCAATGAGTATTATGACCTTGAGTTAACTTCCAGTTCTCAGGTTCAAGTATTCCTTCAGCTGGGCATCTGCAGCCTCACCATTAAGAAATAACACCAGCCCCTGGTTGAGTCAGATCATGGTGGAACTTCTGTCCTATGTGTACACATATTTCTGAGCTCTTATAAAGGAAATACCCCCAAGGCTAAGGCATGGAGGAGTTTTTCTATCCCTCATTCCCACCTTTTTTTAATAAGTGAAAATCTCCCCTGTCAGAACACATCAAAATACCATGGTGACAATTGCCATAGGAATGCTAGATTTAGAAAGAAATAAGGTGATCTCAATTCTGTTGCCTGCGACCCAGGCTCAACATCCTAAGCCAAACCCATGCTGGCTAGATGCCTGAAAGTAACCACTTGCCCCAAATACCTTGACCATTCTCTGCTCTAGAACATACAATTCCCACTTCCCAAGGTCTTTCAAGGTTTGAGCACAGAATTAGGGCACAGCCTTATCTGGGACACAGATAAATTGGGATAACATTAACAGAGCTTAAAAAAAAAATTGAATTACACACTTAACTCTAGATCACAGGTCATTAAATCAAATGATTACAAGGGCTAAGGGCTATGTAAGGTATCTGAATAAGGATTTCCAGGTGTGCAACCCAATAGAGAAGGACAAGGATTTGAACTAGTCCAACTGTAACAGGGAAAAGATTCCTTGAATTGAGTCAAGAAACACAAACCTAGTGATATCAGAGCTTCTAATTTTTCAAGACAAGGAAGAAATTAAATGTTTATATGAAATTTCCCATTTTTAAAAATGTATCTGCAAGTCAGATCTAGCCATGGCTGTCCGTGTCCTGAATGATGAATGCCCTGAATCCAGGAATCATCTCCCTTTGACCTTAAAGTATGGAAAAATGGAAGCGTGCTAGCAATGTGTACATTATGCGGCCTCCCCAAGTATCCTCACAGAGTAAACTTCTTCTGGAGGCTAAACAGCTGCGTATTTTAATCAGCAGATCAGAGGTGCATGTGAAGATCACGCAGGGACCACCTTTGGGGGCACACTGGTGAAGACAGGAAGCTACTCACAAGCTAACATGCATCGTTGTGTCCCCTGGGCCCAGCACATTACCAAGGGTGGACTTTCAGGGCTGAATTTTTCCATGTCCAAGTGCTGATTCATAACACTCATAACAATAATTTTTACTAAAGGCTTTATTAACCAATATAATCTAATGCTTTTCAAGTAGCTATCAAGGCCCCTAACACACAAGATACTAAGCAAATGCAGAAAAATAAATTTGGATTAGGGAGGAAAGAAGAGCAAGGAAAATTCTGGAACACGGAACATTTTCTGAGTTGGGCAGTTCTGGCTGAGTAGAGTGGGCTTCAGTGTGGGTCCCCATAGCATCTAAAAGTCTCAGAAGCACTGAGAAATATATAAAGGCCCAAAATAAACTGGGAACCATGATAGCAAAACTTGACACAGTGGGAAATAACTAATCCAAAATCCACTGTAGTTACTGTTTAGCTTCAGGTATGTTCATTTGTCAGAAGTATACTGGTTAATAAAGTACATCTATGAATTAAGGACAGATAGCAATAAAAATATAATAAATATTGATATTTTATTTCAAAGTCCAGATTTTCCAATCTTAATATCCCTTGAAATTCATTTGTGTATTCCCCTAATTATCTTTAGAGTGAATCACAGATTTTCATTTATTAGAAGTATCCACACAGCAATATTTCCTGCTTCTCAGGAGAGGAGTGATGAATTTTTAATCAGTGTTGATTTTGGAACAACATTGTGAAGACTGTTTAAGAGGCTTAGATTTTTTGAAATGAATGATTTTGAGGGCCCAGCACAGTCAAAACTATAAGTATAAAAAAGAACAATACACAGTTACATTTAACATTTTTATACTACTTATAAGTGTCTCTGTTCATGACCTCCATTTTTTTCTCCAGAAACTAGAAACTCTTTACTCTCTCCTCTCTGATTACTTGGACTGAATGAATCTTCTGCAGGCTGGGCCTTATCACACCTCCAATAGCTCTGTCCTCTGTTACCACTTGGAATCTATCCTGTCTCACCATGTGACGCTATTTGATTATACTAATGTACCTATAGACATCACCAGTTGGTCAATACCAAAATTAGACTGATTATATTCTTTGCAGCCAAAGATGGAGAAGCTCTATATTGTCAGCAAAAACAAGACTGGGAGCTGACTGTGGCTCAGATCATGAACTCATTATTGCGAAATTCAGACCTAAATTGAAGAAAGTAGGAAAACCACTAGACCATTCAGGCATGATCTAAAACAAATTCCTTACGATTACACAATGGAAGTGACAAATAGATTCAAGGGATTAGATCTGAAAGACAAAGTCCCTGAAGAACTAAGGATGGAGGTTTGTGATATTGTATAGGAGGCAGTGATCAAGACTATACCCAAGAAAGAGAGTCCAAAAGGCAAAATGGCTGTCCGAGGAGGCCTTACAAATAGCTGAGAAAAGAAAGGTAAGTGAAAGGCAAAGGAGAAAAGGAAAGATATACCCATCTGAATGCAGAGTTTCAAAGAATAGCAAGGAAAGATAAGAAAGCCTTCCTCAGTGACCAATGTAAAGAAATAGAGGACAACAATAGAATGGGAAAGACTAGAGATATCTTCAAGAAAATTAGTGATACCAAGCAGAAATTTCAGTAGACGGGCACAATAAAGGACAGAAATGGTATGGACCTAACAGAATCAGAAGAGATTAACGAAAGGTGGCAAGAATACAGAGAAGAACTATACAAAAAGATCTTTATGACCCAGATAACCATGATGGTTTGATCACTCACCTAGAGCCAGACATCCTGGAATGCAAAGTCAAATGGGCCTTAGAAAGCGTCACTACAAAGCTAGTGGAGGTGATGGAATTCCAGTTGAACTATTTCAAATCCTGAAAGATGATGCTGTGAAAGTGCTGCACTCAATATGTCAGCAAATTTGGAAAACTGAACAGTGGCCACAAGACTGGAAAAGGTCAGTTTTCATTCCAGTCCCAAAGAAATGCTCAAACTACCGCACAACTGCACACATCTCACACGCTAGCAAAGTAATGCTCAAAATTCTACATGCCAGGCTTCAACAGTATGTGAACCACGAACTTCCAGATGTTTAAGCTGGATTTAGAAAAGGCAGAGGAACCAGAGATCAAATTGCCAATGTCTGTTGGATCATTGAAAAAGCAAGAGAGTTCCAGAAAAACATCTATTTCTGCTTTATTGACTATGCCAAATTCTTTGACTGTGTGGATCACAACAGACTGTGGAAATTTCTTAAAGAGATGTAAATACCAGACCACCTTACCTGACTCATGAAAAATATGTATGCAGGTCAAGGAGCAACAGTTAGAACTGGACATGGATAACAGACTGGTTCCAAATCAGGAAAGGAGTACATCAAGGCTGTATATTGTCACCCTGCTTATTTAACATATGCAGAGTACATCATGTGAAATGCAGGACTGAATGAAGCACATGCTGGAATCAAGATTGCTGGGAGAAATATCAATAACCTCAGATATGCAAATGATACCACCCTTATGGAAGAAAGCAAGGAAAAACTAAAGAGCCTTTTGATGAAAGTGAAAGAGGAGAGTGAAAAGTTGGCTTAAAACTCAGCATTCAAAAAATGAAGATCATGGTACCTGGTCCCATTACTTCATGGCAAATAGATGGGAAAACAAGGCAAACAGTGAGAGACTTTATTTTGGGGGCACCAAAATCACTGCAGATGGTGACTGCAGCCATGAAATAAAAAGACATTTGCTCCTTGGAAGAAAAGCTATGACCAACCTAGGCAGCATATTAAAAAGCAGGATATTTGCCGACAAAGGTCCATCAAAACCTTGGTTTTCCAGTAGTCATGTATGGATATGAGAGTTGGACTATAAAGAAAGCTGAGCACCACAGAATTGATGCTTTGGAACTTTGGAGTTGGAGAAGATTCTTGAGAGTCCCTTGGACTGCAAGGAGTTCAAACCAGTCAATCCTAAAGGAAATCAGTCCTGAATATTCATTGGAAGGACTGATGCTGACGCTGAAGCTCCAATACTTTGGGCACCTGATGCAAAGAACTGACCCTGAAAAGACCCTGATGCTGGGAAAGACTGATGGCAGGACAAAGGGACGACAGAGGATGGGACGGTTGGATGGCATCACTCACGTGATGGACATGTGTTTGAACAAGCTCTGGAATTGGTGATGGACAGGGAAGCCTGCCATCCTGCAGCCCATGGGGTCTCAAAGAGTCAGACAGGACTGAGTGACTGAACTGAATATATGTGTTGGCAAACTTTTTTCTGTAAAGTGCTAGATAGTAAGTATCTTAGGCTTGTGGACCATACATTGCAACAATAACTCAACTCTCTGTTATGCAATGTGAGAGCAGCTGTTGGGCCAGAGTTGTCCTGCAAATTGTATTTTGCTTACTCGATTCTAATAGAAAATAATGTACTATTTTGCATTATTTATATTTAAAACATTTTCTCAAACAGATAATAAGTTCCCTATAGACAGTACCACCTATATCCTATTTTGCAACATCTCTAGACTCTAGGCAACAATGTTTGGATCTTTATATGGGCTTGATGAATGTTTGTTCCTGACTGTTGGCTAACTGTTTGATTCTGTGTGTTTGGGGTGGGTGATATAGTCTCAGAAAATGAGAGAATCTTTTAATGGAAGAGACTTTGGCTGCCGTCTACCCTCTAACTTAATAGATGAACCAAGGCCCAGATGGACTTGTGATTTTAGCCATGCAGGGGGTTACAGGTTATGCCTCGAGCATAAATGCACTCTAGTGATCACAACTTTATCAGCCTTCTTTTAACATCCAAATGAAATAAAGTGAGCTCCCATCCCACGCAGCTCAGGCATTCTCTGTGCTTCCACGCCCTTTATTGCTAAGAATTTCCTAGCGGTAATGTCAGTCTCCTGCTATTCCCTTACCAACTGCTCTGAATTCTTACCTTTTGACCCTCTTGCCCTCAAATCTTCTAATCATGCCATGGTTTTCTTTTTTCCTGCACAGTGGAAAATCTATTTTCAGTTTTCCATCATGAAAGACTTCATGTTTCAAACCTAAGATACCTTTTAATAAATGTAAAAATCCAATTCCCTGCTGATTTGGATATATATCCTCTCAAAACATCTGGTTATTTCCAGCATCCAGGAAGGTGGTACAATTTTACTTTGGGGATTTCAAGTCATAAAAACAATTGCTTTTCAAAATATGAAATTGCATTGTTTTGCTAAATATGCCTTTTTTTTTTTTTTTTTACTACACACACTGCTCATAACTCAAGAGATTCTAATTCCCATCTCCAAATCCAGGAATCCATGCCTCCATGGTAGGAATCACTGTGCCTAAAGGAACTGAATATAGCCCCAGCTCTAGCAGAAAATCTAGGCTCCGATTTGAGATAACATTATGAGAAGGCTCTGATTTGAGATAACATTATGGTCACATTCTGCTACTTTTGGAGTCATACACAAAGCAGGCAGCCAATTTTACATAGTTCATTAGAGGGAAGTAAAGCATCCTTAGCACCCCTACTGACATAGATTTGATGCTCAAAGTGATCTCAGGGTGTGTGCATAATCAAAGCCTTCAGACTCCCAGCAAATAACAATAAGAACTCTCATCTAAAGAAATTACACCACAGTGCAGATCACTGGCAACAATAATGGATTAATGGAACTGAGGGTCAAAACAAAAAGATGGTCTAAAACAAAGGCTATTCTCTCAGCTATGCCTGGCTAAAGATGGTCATGAAATCCTCAGAAGGAATGAACTGAATACAGTAGCAATATCCTTCAGATAACATTTGTGGTTGTCAAGTGTCATGACATCTGAATAGAATTTCTTCTGCAGTACAGGTTCCCTAATTCTCAACTAATTCTTCTGATGATCCATCAAAATATTATAATGTAGCTATCTAAACTGGGGAATAAAACCTGGTAATAACCTTTGAATTTTTACCTTAGGCTTTACATTACATAAGATTTACACTGTGTCTCCAAGTGCTGTTATATGTTATATTGGATATTTAGCCTACACAAATTTCAAAAGACTGTAAATTGGTTCATATATGGCCTTTTATTGCTAGTGGTAAAGAACCTACTTACCAGTGCAGGAGATGTAAGTGATACATGTTCAATCCCAGGGTCAGAAAGATTCCTTGGAGGAGGGCATAGCAGCCCACTCCAGTATTCTTGCCTGGAGAATCCCGTGGACAGAGGAGTCTGGCAGGCTACTGTCCATAGGGTCCTAAAGAGTCAGGCATGATTGCAGTGACTTAGCATGCATGGACACGCGTATCACCTTTCATACAACAGAATGTGGTGGAGGAAATACTATGTGTTCTCTAAGCCCCATTCGATCCCATAGGAAGATGGCATTTCTTAACCTGACAGGTAGTTCCACTGGGGAGGAGTGACTGATTCTGGTAATTTAGCCATAAACAGAGTTGACACATACAACCTCCAAGCCAAAGTGCAGAGAACAGCTGTGATTTCTTTTCTCTTACTCAGAGGTCTAGAACTCAACAGTTCTACCTGGCATAGCTACAAGGTATGTTCTCAAGTCACCACCAGGATGAGAGTTGCTGGGAGTAAGAAAAATGTTCATTTTGTTACACCACTGAGGTATGGGCAGAAATTTACTACTGGAATGTCACATAGCCTATCGTGACAAGGAAATTGGGGGTGGGGGAGAAGATATTATGAATTTAGTATTTACATAATTGGGAAAAATAAAAGTAAAATACAATTAAAGGTCTGAATTAGAAAACATTTGAAACTAAATACAGTTTTGAGACATTCTGTGATATTTAGTACCTGGGGATAATAAACTATATTAATAAGGCAAATGACCCTCTTAGACTGCATGAAAGTTATACAATAAGTTTTGAGAAGGTGAGAATGAAATTAATGGTTCTTAAGATTTAAAGCCTTTTGATTTAAAAGGATAAAACTAATGTTAAGGCCTTTTGATTTAAAAAGATAGTTAATCTTATTCAGCATTAGACCCTAAAAATTACAGAAAATACATAAAACTATTTGTATTATAAACAGCTAATTTGATTTTCATTTACATTTATATTATATAAATTAGACTATATAGCCTCCACTCTTAATTTACTTCATGACCTTTCTCCACTTTAAAGAATATTAGTTTAGAAATATAAGGATAAACTCCAGAAGCAACAGAAACAAGATTTAGATAGACAATTGCTGCTGGAAAGAAGAATATAGAGATGGGAGAGGGGCTGCTGCTTTTCATTATAAGCTCGTGCCTTCAGAAATATGTATACACATCACTCTGAAAATCAGATTGTTTTCAAGAGTATTGAGGGAGAGAGATTGGATGAAGGCGGTCAAAAGGTACAAAGTTCCAATTATAAGATAAATAAGTACTAGTGATATAATATACATCAAGATTAATATAATTAATACTGCTGTATGTTATAGATGAAAGTTGTTGAGAGCGCAAATCCTAAGAGTTCTCATCCCAAGGAAAAATACCTTTTCCTATTTCATTAATTCTGTATCTATATGAAATGATGGAGGTCCATTAAACTTTTTATGATAAAAAAAAAAAGGAATACTGGTTTCCAATGCTCTAGGTCAGGGGTTGTCCAATTATGATTTGCAGCTTAAATCTAGCCTGCTGTCACTTTCTGTAAATAAACTTTTGATGGAACACAGTCATTAATTTAGGTACTGTCTATGGCTGCTTTTGCTCTTCAGTAGCTGAATTGAGTGGGTGCAATGGAGATTGTATGGTCTGCAAAACCTAAAATCTTTACTGGTTTTTCCAGTAGTCATGTATGGATGTATAAGTTGGACTATAAAGAAAGCTGAACGCTGAAGAATTGATGCTTTTGAACTGTGGTGTTGGAGAAGACTCTTGAGAGTCCCTTGGACGGCAAGGAGATCCAACCAGTCCATCCTAAAGGAAATCCGTCCTGAATATTCATTGCAAGGACTGACGCTGAAGCTGAAGCTCCAGTACTTTGGCCACCTGATGTGAAGAACTGACTCACTGGAAAAAGACCCTGACGCTGGGAAAAACTGAAGGCGGGAGGACAAGGGGATGAAGAGGATGAGATGGCTGGATGGCATCACCGACTTGACATGAATTTATGTAAGCTCTGGGAGTTGGTGATGGACTGGGAAGTCTGGCACGCTGCAGTCCATGGGGTTGCAAAGAGTCGGACACGACTGAGCGACTGAACTGACTGACTGCCAGCCCTCTAGAGAAAAAGTTTACAGAACATTACACTAGGGAAAGGAAAGTGACAGTAAAAATGTGAAAACAAACACAAATTTTGTCCTTTGAATCCTAGGGAATTTTCCACGGTATTTTTAACTATATGCAATTTTCATCACAGCCCTGGCTTGAGAACCTGTAGCTGCAGTGGACTGAATGTTTGTATTCCCTGTAAATTCATATACAGAACCCCTTGGCCCAATATGATGACATTTGGGGGTGGGGTCTTGGGGGAGGGGATTAGGTCATAAGGGTGGAACTCATGAAAGATATTAGTGCTCACAGCATCTTTTAAGAGGTTGGAGAGCTAGCGAACTCTCTGACCTGTGAGAACAGAGAGAGAAGAAAGCCATCCATAAGTGAGAAGCAGGGCACTCACCCAGAACCTGCCCATGCTCGCTCTCTGATCTTGGGCCTCCAGAACTATAAGAAATACATCCCCGTTCTTTCTAAGTCACTTAGTGTCTGGTTTTTTCTTATAGCAGCCTGAATGAAGACACATGCAGAGGATGGGGGATCACAACAGCTGGGCTGGTTATCTCCAGTTCTGAGTGAGATGAATAAAAAATAGTTTATATTTTACCATATACGAGGTTCATCTTCAACATATGGCTGTGTTGCTTTTAATGCTTCTGAGTTGTCTTGCATGTTATTGTTAGAATAACCTGTTTATTGGTAAGATTTCCAATAAGTAGCTCTTCTGTTTTCTCTTCCCTTTGAGAATATTCAACAGCTTTCTAATGCCCATGGTATCGGACACTTCTGCTCCCTGTAATCTAACTAGCCTTTTCAAGATATTCTTATTTTTCATCAGTCCATAAAGTTCTCTCTTTCTGTGTCACTTAGATGTTGATTTTCACTCCTTTTCTTATACAATTTATAATGGAGAATTGCATTTTCCCATAAGTGACAGATAACATGACTACAATGGCTTAAATAAGTGCTAATATTTTCCTCCTGTATAATAAATTGGGAAATAAACTACTGGTATTAAGAAATTGGGAAATAAACTACTGGTATTAACGAAGCTTCAACAATTAGGGTCTTATATTTCTTGAATTCTCTGGGCTTTTCCTCATGGTCACAAAATAGCTACTACAGCACCAGTCATCATAATCATATTCAACAGAAATAAAAGAGAAAGGGGAAAGTACAGCTGTCCCTTTTAGCAAGGAAGCAAAAATTAGCTAGAAACTCTCAAGGACAATTCTATTCATGTGACATATTATCCAGAACGAGAATTCAGTCTTGTGACCATTCCTGGCTGCTACAAAGAGCCTAGAAAAGCACGTTGGGGAGGACATCCAACAGGGTCTGCTATATATACATTAAGTCATTTCTGCTTCTGTGTTCTTGAGCATATTCTTCCCCTACATACAATGCTCCCTCTGTCTCTCCTTATTCCAAACTCTTTTTTTCCCCTCAGTGGCCAGCTTTACATTTTATCTTTTATTAGGCACACCCTAAAACTTCCAATCACTATTCTCTTCCTTTCACATACAGAAACATAAAACATTTTTGTTTTTAAAAACATAAGTATTCTCTACTTAAAGTCACATGTATTTGTTATTTTCCTGATGAAATACTTAGTTCTTGATAGCAAGACTGCATCTTCTATTAAGTATCTTCTACAAAAGTCAGTCTTTTTTTTTTTAGTTAAAAGTAGACAATCTATAAGAGATAAATTCTTTTTATTCAACTATGAGATGTTTCAAAAAACCTCATTTATCTTATTACTGATTTTTTTAATACGACATGAATTGTGATTTTACAGTAATGAGACTGAGCCTTTAAATCAACATAAGTGTAACTTTAAGGTTATACTGTATACATATTGATACATTTAAGATTGTTAATACAAGAAAGATACTAACTTTAAAATGGAGTGTATTTTTAGACCATTAAAATTATTTTTGGACTATTTGGATGCTGATTTCTCTGCTTACTGAACTGTAAGAATTCTAATTCATGTATATCACACGGGAGGTAAGCTTACTGATACTTCCTACAAATGTGGATTAGCCAGGTTTGGGTTCTTAAGTAACTCAAGAGTGCGTGTGTGCCTGTTCAGTCACATTAGTTGTGTCTGACTCTTTGCAATCCCATGGACTGTAACCCTGCCAGGCTCCTCTGCCCATGGAACTTTCCAGGCAAGAATACTGAAATGGGTTGCCATTCCCTCCTCTAGGGGTTCTTCCCAACACAGGTCTCCTGCATCACAGGCAGATTCTTTACTGCTCAGCCACCAGGAAGCCCAACTCAAGAGACTGGAATTGAAAAAAAAAAAAAAAAAAACTCTCTCTGGGCCTCCTAATTTTCAAAAGCTTTGTAGCACTTTATTCTTCAAAATGTAAATCTTGCTTCCCTCCCACCCCACTCTTTTAAAGGGCAATGTGTTTTCCTTTCTGAACTTATAAATGTTCTTATATTTTCTTTGTCATGTGAAATATATACCTTTCCCTCACGTCAGAATAATTCTTTCTCCAAACAACTGGAAACTGTTTTAATTTCCTGGGTGGAGATTTGAATTGCTGAATATAGTTTAGAACAATGCACGTAATTGCCAATGTTGGGAGACTTTTGAACAAAAGGTGAAATAGGAATTAATGGAGGGAATTCATAGCTGATTTAAATCTAAGTATTGGGTACCAATGTCATTTTAGAACAAAGGCCCCTTCAACACAAACACACTTTTAAGAGGATACTGAAAGTCTGAAGTAGGAGAAGCTATAGGGCCCTAGGGTACAGATATGTGATGTTAAAAGTAGCAGGTGGGCAACAGGGAGAGATTGGAGGATACGCCTGACTCTTGGCCTGCTTCTCAGGGAGCAGGAGGCTTTTGCATTGAGAAATAAACCATGTACCTTTTGAAGTTATGCCACATCAATCACAGGTCTTTATATACTGATTAACTGCCTCTCTCAGCAAGAAGGATGAGCCAACTAGATCTCTCAGTACAAAAGAAACCAGTTTGGCAGCTCATGAATTAACCCTTCTATTGCCAGGGAAACTATTTTTCAGGATAATGAAAACAAATGCTTCAGAAGATAGGCTGGCAAAAATATGTGGTGATTATCTTCTAGCTAAACTTTTATTAAGTTTATCACCTAATACGATCTAAGGTCATTATCTAATAAGCTAGAGTGGCTGCTAGAGGTGGTAAAGGATGGGAGAATTAACAAATTGAAACTTTCTTGTTCAGCAGTTGGCAGTAGTCCGAATCCATCTGAGACGTGGAACAGACATGGATTTACCCAAGACTGTTGCATGCTTGAGGTTTGGGAGAACTGAGTTGTCTAATATCTCCTGTATCATTTTCTAGAGTAATGGTTCTATAATATTAAAGTGCCTACAAATCACTTGAGTATCTTATTAAACCACCTACATTGATGCACTAACTCTGGTCAGGTCCTGGGTCACTCTGTTTCCAGCAATCACCCAGCTATGAGGCTGCTGCTGGTCTATGGACCACACCATGAAGTAACATGTTACCACAGGACTCTTAGCCTTAACTCATCTGTCTTAACCTATGCTCCAAAGCATGTAACCTTTGTTCTCTTCAGTCATATGGGGTTCCTGCATTTCTATAGCCTCGCCTACTCTTAGCCCCAGATGTGGCTGTACAATTTTAGTGGTGGCCTTCCCAGCTGTGCTCTGTCAGTAGATATAGGGAGGTCCCTGGGGGACTGCAGGTCCAACAAAAAACAGAGGGATTGATTTGTTAAAGCCTCATATAAATTCAAGAGCTGACTCATCAGAAAAGACCCTGATGCTGGGGAAGATGGAAGAAAGAAGGGGTCAGCAGAGGATGAAATGATTAGATAGCATCACCGACTCAATGGACATGAATTTGAGCAAACTCCAGCAGATAGTGGAGGATAGAGGAGCTGGTGTGCTACAGTCCATGGGACTGCAAACAACAAATAAATTCAAACATATCAAAGAGAACAAGTAGAGAGAGTGGGAGAAGACTATATAACATATAAAAACTCACCTAAGCATATGAATTTTCTAACTTCTTTGGTATATGCAGAACATATTTTAGGCGAAAAATACAAGAATGGATTTGCATAAAACAATATACCCATGGTGTTAAGTAACTCACCCAGTTCTGCCGCTTGGATTGACACCCAAACAGGGAGCAGTAATCATACCTTACTTTTGTATATTTAGTTACAGGGCACTGCTGCATGCATTATCTCTTTAATCCGTATAATAACCCTCTGATGTAGGTGTTATTCTTATTTTACAGTGAAGAAATAGAAACTGGGAGTTTCCGTGCCTAATTTCCCAGCCAATAGATGGCAAATTTTGGATTTAATGCAATGGCTCTCAGCCTTGAGTGCATATTAAAATCACTGGAAGAGCTCAGACAATGATACCTGAGTCCCACTCTCAGACATTCAGAGGTAACTGGTTTAGGGAGTGGCCCAGACATAAGGATTTTTAAAGCTTCCTGTTGAGTCTAATACAGGATTTCTCAGTCTCAACACTCTGGGCGTTTGAGGATAATTCTTTGGTGAGGAGGGCTGTTCTGTGCAGTGTAGGGTATTTAGCAGCGTCTAGATGTTAATAGCATCTCTCCAGTTGGAAGAACTCAGTGTCTCCAGACATGGCCATATGGTCATATATTCCCTGGGAGATAGGATCACCTAGCTGAGAAGTACAAAGCTATGAGTGGATTATTGACAGATAGCAGCAACAACTGCCAGTTTGTTAATTTCTTAATTTACTCATGTCCAGGTGAAACAATTCATCATATTAGGGCCAAGTTCAGTTGCATCTGACTCTTTTCGACCCCATGCACTGCAGCACGCCAGGCCTCCCTCTCCACCATCAACTCCTGGAGTTTACTGAAACTCATGTCCACTGAGTTGGTGATGCCATCCAACCATCTCATCCTCTGTCATCCCCTTTTCCTTCTGCCTTCAATCTTTGCCAGCATTATTTTCCAATGAGTCAGTTCTTCTCACTAGCTGGCAAAAGTATTAGAGTTTCAGCTTCAGCATCAGTCCTTCCTGGAGAAGGTAATGGCACCCCACTCCAGTACTCTTGCCTGGAAAATCCCATGGATGGAGGAGCCTGGTAGGCTGTAGTCAATGGGGTCGCTAGGAGTCGGACACGACTGGGCGACTTCACTTTCACTTTTCACTTTCATGCATTGGAGAAGGAAATGGCAACCCACTCCAGTGTTCTTGCCTGGAGAATCCCAGGGATGGGGAGCCTGGTGGGCTGCCATCTATGGGGTTGCACAGAGTCAGACACGACTGAAGCCACTTACCAGCAGCAGCAGCAGCAGCAGCAGCAGCAGCAGTCCTTCCAATTAATATTCAGGACTGATTTCCTTTAGGATGGACTGGTTGAGTCTCCTTGCAGTCTAAGGGACTCTCAAGAGTCTTCTCCAATACCACAGGAGAGTATTTTTTCAATACTATATTTATTTGATGATTATCTGATCTAAAAAGACAAAGAAAGTTCTATTCATGTGTAGTTTTTAGTTCACTCAATCACATGTTCTTAGTGTTACTACATGCTGGGCCAGTATTTCCCAATCTTGCTCCATGATAAGGATCTCCTGGAATGCTTGTTAAAACAAGATTCCTAGGCCTTAGTTCAGAACTACTCCATCAGAATTTCCAGGGAGAGGCCAGACAATCCAGGTAATTTAACAAGTGCCCCAAGGTAAGCCATATTATCTGGGAACGTTGGGGAAAACTGTGTAAGGCAAAGGGAATTCAGAGAGAAACAAACCCCTCCCCCATGGAGATATAAGCAAAGAGTTGTAAGTCATGACACTAAAAACAGAATTACAAGTGTGTACGAGCCCAGAGCACAGCGTCTGGGTGGCAATAACATCTTTTTTTCAGTTGGGGAAGCATTGCTCAGAGAAAGGCATATGTAGGAGATGTTATCTGTTTTAAATAACCAGGACTCTAAGCTTTAAATGTTCATTTCAGGTAGAGAAAGTCAACAAGAGAAAAACCCTTCTGGTTACAATTTCTAGTCACCAAGCTTGTAGCCATGCAAACAGAAGATCAATAAATATTTATTCTTTGATCAACTTTCAGTCTAAGGCTCATTCACCATAAAATTCTCTTGCCAATCATTCCATAAACTCAGTATTATCCTCAAATGAACATGAGAAGAAAATTTGCCTTGGCCAGAAGTTTGCAGACAGATTAACATTTTGCATCTAATTTAAGCACTCTGTCACTCAGATTTCTTCCCCCTATATATAAAAAGGTACGCAAAAGTTTTTATTAGAAGTTGAGTTAGAAGCTGCCCTGGTGGCTCAGTAGTGAAGAATTTGCCTGCCAATGCAGGACACATGGGTTCGATCCTGTGCTCCACAACAGGAGAAGCTACCACAATATGAAGCCCTCACACAGCAACTAGAGAGTAGATTCTACTAGTCACAACTAGAGAAAAGCCCACATAGCAATAAAGACCCCCAGCACAGCCAAAAATAAATTACGAAAATAAAATTGAGTTACTACATTATCACTATGTGCACATAAAAGGATGCAACAAGCTTCTACAGAGAGTTAATAGCAACATGAATAGCCTTCCCAAATTGTGCAGAGGACCTACCTCTAGCTGATGATGGCACTGGCACTGCAAAGCAAGTTTAAGATGTGGGGACATCTCTGGATGTTCCTCCTGCTCCTAAGGCCACTTCCCAGGAAGTCTGATAAGATGAGGCTGGTTCTAGAAGAACGAGGCCAACTCAGATATAATCTCAAGATGTCTTTATACAATTACCCACTCACCATTTCCTTCAACCTTATTTCTTATGCTTTTTCACAGGATTTATTATTCCTTGACTTTTATTATTTATCTATTTGTTATTTCTCTTTCCCCTACTAGATTGTAAATTCTACCAGGTCAGAGACTCTTCTGGTCCTACTCACTTTTGAAACTGCAACATCTAATAAATATCCTTCATGCACAGTAGCCACTCATCAAACACCTGCTGAAGAGTGAAATGGGTTATTTATTCATCTAGGGCTTCCTGGTGGCCCAGGTGGTAAAGAATCTGCCTGCAATGTGGGAGACCTGGGTTTAATCCCTGGGTTGGGAAGATCCCCTGGAGGAGAGCATGGCAACCCACTCCAGGATTCTTACCTGAAGAATACCCATGGACAGAAAAGCCTGGCAGGCTATAATCCATGGGGTCCCAAAGAGCCAGACACGACTGAGAGACTAATACTTTGACTATTTGTTCATCTAGAATCTTGGTTTTCTTCTTTGTAGACTCAACATGCTTGTCGTTAGTTGTCAACATCTAACTCTCTGTGGGCTGTAATGTTTATTACATCAAAGATACTGTCTATCTTGTTTTATATTTATCCCCTGGGACCAACATGTAGTAGATACTTAGTAATTATCTATTGATTTAATAGATCAATGAGTGAATACGTGAATCAATACAGGAGGCCAGCACTAAATGGCTTTAATCCCATGAATTCTGCTTCTCCAGCAGTATGCTATCAGCATTGACTTTTGGTTCAGCAAATTCCAGAACTGAGTAGCCCTGATTATTAGAGCAGTCAGCTTATCCTGTGACAGTGTAAGACTAGAAATGGTTAATGAACAAATAATCCTGTGATACTTGAAGTAAAAAAAAAAAGTCAAGGATGGAAAATCCTTGTATCAGTGACAGGGAACCTGTTTGAAATAGTTGGTCAGTATAAATGAAACAAGGGCTTCCCAGCTGGCTTAGTGGTAAAGAATTCACCTGCCAATGTAGGAGTCATAAGAGATGCATGTTCAATCCCTGGGTTGGGAAGATTCCCTGGAGGAGGAAATGGCACCCCATTCCAGTACTCTTGCCTGGAGAATCCCACTGACAGAGGAGACTGGTGGATTACAGTACATGCAGTCACAAAAGAGTTAGACATGACTGAGCATCTGAGCACACGGATGAAACAGACAGCCTTGGAAGTCAAGAAAAGTAACTTTCCAGTGAGGAGACAGCAGAGGTATGGGAGTCCAGCCTAATGATTTAGAGTGAACCCTGAAAACTCAATGGAAGTCACTGATGAGGTCCTCTCACTTGAGTTCATTTACTATTCAGTAGTAAGTCCGAGGCCAGGGGCGGCAGCTGGGAGGTGCCACCCACGCCCGAGACCAGGGCCTGCGGCTGGGATGAGCAACCTGAGGAGGGGTGACTGCACAGGTGCAGGAGGGGCCTAGAGGAGCTATCCCACATTGAAGGTCAGGAACGGAGACAGTAAGGAGATTCCCCTCATCCAAGGTAAGGAACAGTAGCTGTGCTTTGCTGGAGCAGCTGTGAAGAGATACCCCACGCCCAAGATAAGAGAAACCCAAGGAAGACGGTAGGTGTTGCAAGAGGGCATCAGAGGGCAGACACACTGAAACCATACTCACAGAAAACTAGTCAATCTAATCACACTAGGACCACAGCCTTGTCTAACTCAGTGAAACCAAGCCATGCCTATGGGACAACCCAAGACGGGCGGGTCATGGTGGAGAGGGCTGACAGAACGTGGTCCACTGGAGAAGGGAATGGCAAGCCACTTCAGTATTCTTGCCTTGAGAACCCCATGAACAGTATGAAAAGGCAAAATGATAGGATACCAAAAGAGAAACTTCCCAGGTCATTAGGTGCCCAATATGCTACTGGAGATCAGTGGAGAAATAACTCCAGAAAGAATGAAGGGATGGAGCCAAAGCAAAAACAATACCCAGTTGTGGATGTGACTGGTGATAGAAGCAAGGTCCAATGCTGTAAAGAGCAATATTGCATAGGAACCTAGAATGTCAGGTCCATGAATCAAGGCAAATTGGAAGTAGTCAAACAAGAGATGGCAAGGGTGAACGTCGACATTCTAGGAGTCAGCAAACTAAAATGGACTGGAATGGGTGAATTTAACTCAGATGACCACTATATCTACTACTGCAGGCAGGAATCCCTCAGAGGAAATGGAGTAGCCCTCATGGTCAACAAGAGAGTCCGAAATGCAGTACTGGATGCAGTTTCAAAAACGACAGAATGATCTCTGTTTGTCTCCAAGGCAAACCATTCAGTATCACATTTATCCAAGTCTATGCCCCAACCAGTAACGCTGAAGAAGCCGAAGTTGAATGGTTTTATGAAGACCTACAAGACCTTTTAGAACTAACACCCCAAAAGATGTCCTTTTCATTATAGGAGACTGGAATGCTAAAGTAGGAAGTCAAGAAACACATGGAGTAACAGACAAATTTGGCCTTGGAATGCGGAATGAGGCAGGGCAAAGACTAATAGAGTTTTGCCAAGAAAATGCACTGGTCATAGCAAACACCCTCTTCCAACAACACAAGAGAAGACTACACAGGGACATCACCAGATGGTCGACATCGAAATCAGATTGATTCTATTCTATGCAGCCAAAGATGGAGAAGCTCTATACTGTCAACAAAAACAAGACTAGGAGCTAACTGTGGCTCAGATCATGAACTCATTGCCAAATTCAGACTTAAACTGAAGAAAGTAGGAAAAACCTCTAGACCATTCAGGTATGACCTAAATCAAATCCCTTATGATTATACAGTGGAAGTGAGAAATAGATTTAAGGGCCTAGATATGATAGATAGAGTGCCTGATGAACTATGGAATGAGGTTCGTGACATTGTACAGGAGACAGGGATCAAGACCATCCCCATGGAAAAGAAATGCAAAAAAGCAAAATGGCTGTCTGGGGAGGCCTTACAAATAGCTGTGAAAAGGAGAGAGGCAAAAAGCAAAGGAGAAAAGGAAAGAGATAAGCATATGAATGCAGAGTTCCAAAGAATAGCAAGAAGAGATAAGAAAGCCTTCTTCAGTGATGAATGCAAAGAAATAGAGGAAAACAACAGAATGGGAAAGACTAGAGATCTCTTCAAGAAAATTAGAGATACCAAGGGAACATTTCGAGCAAAGATGGGCTCGATAAAGGACAGAAATGGTATGGAACTAACAGAAGCAGAAGATATTAAGAAGAGGTGGCCAGAATACATGGAAGAACTGTACAAAAAAGATCTTCATGACCCAGATAATCATGATGATGTGATCATTCATCTAGAGCCAGACATCCTGGAATGTGAAGTCAAGTGGCCTTTAGAAAGCATCACTATGAACAAAGCTAGTGGAGGTGATGGAATTCCAGTTGAGGTGTTTCAAATCCTGAAAGATGATGCTGGGAAAGTGCTGCACTCAATATGCCAGTAAATTTGGAAAACTCAGCAGTGGCCACAGGACTGAAAAAGGTCAGTTTTCATTCCAATTCCAAAGAAAGGCAATGACAAAGAATGCTCAAACTACCGCACTATTGCACTCATCTCACATGCTAGTAAAGTGATGCTCAAAATTCTCCAAGCCAGGCTTCAGCAATATGTGAACCATGAACTCCCTGATGTTCAAGCTGGTTTTGGAAAAGGCAGAGGAACCAGAGATCAATTTGCCAACATCCGCTGTATCATGGAAAAAGCAAGAGAGTTCCAGAAAAACATCTATTTCTGCTTTATTGAATATGCCAAAGCCTTTGACTGTGTGGATCACAATCAACTGTGGAAAATTCTGAAAGAGATGGGAATACCAGACCACCTGACCTGCCTCTTGAGAAATCTGTATGCAGGTCAGGAAGCAACAGTTAGAACTGGACATGGAACAACAGACTGGTTCCAAATAGGAAAAGGAGTACGTCAAGGCTGTATATTGTCTCCCTGCTTATTTAACTTATATGCAGAGTACATCATGAGAAACGCTGGACTGGAAGAAACACAAGCTGGAGTCAAGATTGCCAGGAGAAATATCAATAAGCTCAGATAAGCAGATGACACCACCCTTATGGAAGAAAGTGAAGAGGAGCTAAAAAGCCTCTTGATGAAAGTGAAAGAGGAGAGTGAAAAAGTTGGCTTAAAGCTCAACATTCAGAAAATGATGATCATGGCATCCGGTCCCATCACTTCATGGGAAATAGATGGGGAAACAGTGGAAACAGTGGCAGACTTTATTTTTGGAGCTCCAAAATCACTGCAGATGGTGACTGCAGCCATTAAATTAGAAGACACTTAATCCTTGGAAGAAAAGTTATGACCAACCTGGATAGTATATTCAAAAGCAGAGACATTACTTTACGGACTAAGGTCCATCTAGTCAAGGCTATGGTTTTTCCTGTGGTCATGTATGGATGTGAGGGTTGGACTGTGAAGAAGGCTGAGGGCCGAAGAATTGATGCTTTTGAACTGTGGTGTTGGAGAAGACTCTTGAGAGTCCCTTGGACTGCAGGGAGATCCAACCAGTCCATTCTGAAGGAGATCAACCCTGGGATTTCTTTGGAAGGAATGATGCTAAAGCTGAAACTCCAGTACTTTGGCCACCTCATGCTAAGAGTTGACTCACTGGAAAAGACTCTGATGCTGGGAGGGATTGGGGGCAGGAGAAGAAGAGGACGACTGAGGATGAGATGGCTAGATGGCATCACAGACTTGATGAACATGAGTTTGAGTGAACTCCGAGGGATGGTGATGGACAGGGAGGCCTGGCGTGCTGTGATTCACAGGGTCGCAAACAGTCGGACACGACTGAGTGACTGAACTGAGTAAACTTTCTACAGTAGGAAGTTACTTCCAACTTGAAAAGGGATTCCATAAGAAAAGAGTGTTTATCTGTTGACATCACTTTCACACTAAGACCTGCTTCACACTCAGGATGCAACTGTATTCTGGAATCCTGGCTCTCGAAAAAAATAGTCCTGATTTTTCCAGAGCAGTCATTGTTGATGACTTTAAATATGCCTTACAACATCCTTTTCCATTATTGCCACACATAGAATATGATATTATTTGAATGGCACAGTTGGATAAATAGACCGGGCCACTCCACCTGCTGACTCAAGGGCCCAGGAGAACAGGACATCAGGCACATGGAGAACTCTTTTTGCAAAAAGCAATTAGGCTACAGCTCACTGTTTAGAAGTTTTGTACTTGCAGATGCAATCCGTCATGGAGGGATTACTTCATGTCAGGTTTTTCACTTAGTCAAGAAATATTTACTGAGTACTTACTATGTTCCAGGTGCTTTTCAAATCCAGCAACAAAACAGAGACCTCTCTTATGAAGATTACATTCTAGTAAGGCGAGACAAAAAACAGACAAATAAACCTATGTTAGGTGTTGATCAAGTGCTAAAAAGTATATCCACCAGGTTAAGCAGAAGGAAAGCCGTGGTGTGGATGCAGAGACGGGGGGCAATTTTATGTAGACAGTGAGAGAGTGTCTGTTAGTTTCCTGTTGTTGCTGTAGCAAGTAGCCACAAGCTTAATGGTTGAAATCAATGCAAATTTATTACCTTACAGTTCTGGAGGTGAGAAGTCTGAAATGGATTGGTAGGGCTGCTTTCCTTCTAGATGTTCTGGTGGGTGAGGAGTGGAGTGAAGGGGAGGTGGGTGGTGGTTGATCCATTTCCTTGCCCTTTTCAGCTTCTAGAGGCTTCCTCCACTTTGAAAGCCAGCACCAGAACATCTTCAGCTCTCCTCCCCTTCCTCCACTCACTCCTTCTTATAAGGACCCCTGTTTCTGTTTGACCCACCCACACAGCCTTGGATAATTGCCTCAACAGCTGTAACTGAATCACAGGTGGAGTCTATCTGGCTATGTAAGGTAACATAGTCACAGGTTCCAAGAATTAGGAAGTCAACCTCTTTGCTGCAGCAGGAAGGGGGAGGGTGGAATTGGGATTATTTTACCTGTTGCAGTAGGATTCTTTGGTAAGATGGCACTTAAGCAACAGCCCTCCATAAAGGTGCAGGAGAGCCATATAGGTATCAGGAACTGCGGGTTCTTGGCCCTGGGAGCAGCAATGCAATGACCCTGTGGAGGGAGTGGACCCAGTGTGTTTCAGGATGGAGAAGGAGACCAGTGTGCCTGACTGAAGAGAGAAGGGGAATCATGGTAGAAAAAAGATCAGAGGGGTAGCTGCAGGTTGGGTAACATGAGGTTGGGGGAGTCCAGGTGGGTCATATCAGAACCACTTGGGTAACCTACTTCAATCCTCACAGCAACCAGGTAAAGAAGCTTCTGTTATTTGTCTCACTTTTATTAATAAGAGAAGAGGCTTAGGAGAGTGCAACCGGCTCGAGGTTGCACAGCTTCCAAGTGCTAAAGCCAAGCTTTTGTCTGCACCAGGGCTTTCCTGGTGGCTTAGATGGTAAAGAGTCTGCCTGCCATGCAGAAGACCCAGGTCCTGTCCCTGGGGCAGGAAGACCCTCTGGAGAAGGGAATGGCTACCCACTCCAGTATTCTTGCCTGGGAAATCCCATAAACAGAGGAGCCTGGTGGGCTATAATCCAGGGGGTCTCAGAGTGTTGGACACGACTGAGCAGCTAACACATGCACACGATTGATTTCAGAGTGTTCACACACAACCCCTCTGCCAGCTGCCTCTTTATGTTCTGAAGTTTGAAGAACCAGCATTGAAGGGGAGCTGACGATCCTGGAACAAGGATTTACAGGAACAAGAAGATCTACTAACGTGGAGAAATATCCGTGTCCTTCTGAGTCACTACTTCAGTTGTGACTCAGAAGCTGTATCAGTGGGACAGAAAGCACAGGACAAGGTCCAAATAGCTCCTACCAGTTCCCCATGGGACAACAAAATTAAGAGTTGTGGTTGCTAGGATGTCACTAAAATTAAGGCAGGTAAGCTTTTTGTTCTTTCAGGTTTACTATCTATAAAACGATAATACGGATTTGTAAACATAACTTGCTATTGAAAAATAAGAGAGCTTCAAACTCTCAAATTTTTAAAACAGAAAAATGGGGCATTGTGTCGTCAGAAGACACTGTATTAAAAGATTATCTGAAGCTTCTGTATAATAGTACATTGTCCTGGTGCACGGGTGTGCACGCATGCCTGCATGTACATACACATACAGGAGTGTACACATACATTTTCTGATATTTGATTGGTAACTTTGGTTGGAAAGGCAGAGGGCCTTTATTTTTGCATGGTATTTATTAGTTCTTTTCCTGTAGCTCAGTTTTTGCCACATTCCCTGGTAAAAGATGAGATGTCTTGGGGTGATTTTGAAGGCTGTGTCCCAGAGGGGCTCCTGGAAAGAATAAAAGGTTTCTAGAGATTTCTCAGGCACAGTGAAGTCTTTTTCCTGATTCCTGTGCCCAGTGAGTGCAATGCATTTAGGGGAGCAAGGCAGACCCAGTGTTGTTGGCATCGTTCCTAGAACAGTCCATCCATGTGAACTGTTAATAAAATTATATGTTTATAGAAAATTGGGCAATTTAAAGGCAGAGCTGCGTGTTCATTTCCAAACACCTTCTTGGTTGTTTAGAATAGAATTGTTAAGCATGTGAGCTGATTCTTTAGTTTCTACCATTCACAGCTCCCACTCATGTCTTTGAAAATTTCTTTACGGCATCTATTCATGGTAGTCAAATTGTGAAAGTTAAATGATATACATTAGGAAAAAACAGGCCCCTGTGGCTGCTGGTGCTTTTGTCATCCTAACGGGAGTCAGGCATCCTAGAGGGACCCGCATTGTTCCTGCAGCCGTGCAGCAACGATATACAGTACAGAGTGTCAGAACTCACGAAGTATCCCCCTTAATGTGATCATATCACGGCTCCCCGCTCCACCCCACAGTGCTTCCTCCTCACTCCTGCCATGCCCGCCACCCCTGCTTAACACGTGGCGCTCTGTGGAGAAGGAGGACCACGTCACCACACTGTGATACCTTGCCTCTCACGACTCTCTTACCCCTACCCCATCCTGCCTCCCGCGAGTGTTTTCTGAGCTGTGAAGCTGCCTGCGAGGAACAACAGATCTGAACAACCAGGACCAGTCCACAGGAGGTCTGAGAAGCGTCCCATAGGGAAAATTTCGTCTTGCAGCCTCCATGGTGAACTGGCTCAACGGAGCAGGAAAACACCACAGTGAGGGACTCAGAGGAAAATGGCCTTTCGTGAAAGTGGGAAGATACCTAGGTGGAGACTTTCCAATTTAAAGATATTCAATGATGCAGTTATTATAAGTTCAATATCTGAATTTTTAAGACACCGAGGATCCCCCAAGTAAACAGAACATGCTTTTGTGACTTAAAGCACTCATATGACCCATGTCCAGGCCTCATCTAGGTATTAGGCTTCGGCCATCAGTGGAGCCAGCTCTGCTGGAAGGGAGGAGTGACTGAGAATGGAACTGGGAAGCAAAAATGTGGGCTTAGGTTTTTCCACTTACTAATATCATGAACTTGGGAAGCTTGCTGCCCTTCTGAACCTCAAGGCCCACATAAGGAAAATGGGCATAATATTTCTCTTACTGAATTGCTGTAAGGCATAAGTGAGGTCATTCACAGGGAATTACTTTGTAAGTTGTTCTGTTCTGTTCAGCTGCTAAGTCATGTCCAACTCTTTGTGACCCCATGGGCTGCAGTATGCCAGGCGTCCCTGTCCTTCCCCATCTCCTGGAGTTGCTCAAATTCATATCCATTGTGTCAGTGGTATTACCTAACCATCTCATCCTATGTTGTCCCCTTCTCGTTTTGACTTCAATCTTTCCCAACATCAGGGTCTTTTCCAATGAGTCGGCTTTTGCATCAGGTGGCCAAAGTACTGGAGCTTTGAATGAATATGATATGATATGAATATGATACCTTCCAATGAATATTCAAGATTGATTTCCTTTAGGATTGGTTGGTTTGGTTTCCATGCACTCCAAGGGACTCTCAAGAATCTTCGCCACCACCACAATTTGAAAGCATCAGTTCTTCCACACACAGCCTTCTTTATGGTCCAACTCTCACATCCATGCAGGACTACTGGAAAAACCATAGCTTTGACTATACAGACTTTTGTTTGCAAAGTGATAGGTCTGTTTTTTAATATTCTGTCTAGGTTTGTCAATGCTACAAAAATGCAATCTGTCAGTGTCAATGATGGGAAAAAACAAAGTCAGTGCATTGGCCATGCACTCCTCCAATTTCTTTGTTCTCTTTAAATGTAACCTCTTTGCAAAAGTGCTTTAGATGTCTTGTCAATTACTGGCATCTTTAGAAACCAACTTATTATTATTATTTTTAACTGGTAATAATATGATGGTGCAGACTTGCATTATGTACAATAAACAAAAAGAACTTACAAGAACCAACATGAAATTCTTACAAGGTTTAAAAACTGTGGGACTATTTTGGACCACTGACCCAGGAGGAGGGTTGGTTGAAGTTGAACTGACATCTTCCTATCACAATCAGATTTAGGCATTCCTTTCTGTAAAAGGGCTATTTTCCTCATATGGAAGCTATCTTCTCTTAGACTAAGACAACCAAGTTATTCTTCATTAGTCACTATTTAAATAGCACAAAATATGGTGAATAACATGAGCAATGATTCATTGAAAGTGTTTTGCTTGCATAATGATACCTGCAGGTATGTGCTCATGTGTTCAGTCATCTCTTGACTCTTTGTAACCTTATGGACCGTAGCCTACCAGACTTCTCTGTCCATGGGATTTCCCAGGCAAGAATACTGGAGTGGGTTGCCACTTCCTTCTCCAGGGGATCTTCCAGGGATTGAACCCATGTCTCTCGAGTCTCCTGCATTGCAGGCAGATTCTTTACCACTGAGCCACAGGGAAAGCCCTACCTGCAGGCTGCAGGTACGCATCATATAAATTTACTTTCAATATTTTTAGGCACTGCTGTTCTGTGAGCATGACCTTCCTTTTGTCTTCATTTATTTGTTCATTTTTATCTCTTTTTTCTGCTTGCTATTCCCCCCGCCCCTTCCCTTTCTTTATTCAGCTCTTTGTCCTTCTAAGACAAGAGAAACTTACAGTTGGTCACATTCAATCAGATAGACTACTTTAATCAGTGTATCAGCTCAAATTAATATACTTTGGAGGAACCCTTTGTTTTTGATTCCTGTTCTTCAATAAGGGAGATGCTCTACTATTAGACTTTAAATACCCTGTTAGGCCAAATGCTGTAGAGGGAAAGATGCATACAGGTGTGTTTGGAAAAAGAGCAAACATCCGTGTTAAGAAAAAATGAAGCAAGTGCAGTTATCCATTCAACACACTCTGAGTTAAACAGGAAAGGACAGGACAGCTGTTGAACATACTAGAAATATGCCTAGGTAAGTAATCTAGCAAACAAGACATGCTGACATTATAAATTTTAAATCGGTTGAGTGAACTTTGATGAGAATTAAAATGCTGCACATAGCTCTAATTGAATATTTTTCATTTTGTCTTCTCAGTCTGATAAATCTGTGAGAAGACAGAAGCATATGTAACCTACATCTTTACCCTTAAAATGATTGTGACTTTCTGAGTTTTCTCATTAATTACAGTAATTTTTTCCCACATGCTCAGATTGCCAGGGTATGAATAAGAAAAAAAAATGATTTAATGATATGATTTATTGCAGAAGCACAGAACATTCAGAAGTAGATAGCAAAGACCTTTTACATTTTTTCCCCGTTTTTATGATCAAGCTTTCAGAAAAAATAGATGTGAACAATTCACATTCTAAGATTAGGAAACCTCAGCTGCCACTTTAGTGACTTCAGCATTTCTAGCCCTGAAGTGGTATATGCCATCTGCCCTTGTCATATTTTGAATTCAGTTTAAAAGAAATTAATTCAATCAAGCTTCAAAATAAACAGTAGAATTTTCACTTTGGTTGATATTTTACTTTTTTGCTATGGCAATTAAAAATATATATATTTTTACCTGTCATGACGTATAATATCAAATGAGTGGCAATTTTGGGAATACTTTTTAATCTTTTTGAATTTCCTATAGATATAAAGGAATTTTGTGTAGAAAATGTATTCACTCTGATTTAAAATAAAAGTAGATTTTATTCTTTATGGTAAATTGCCACTGAAATTACTAATAAAAGTCATCAGGTAATATAGACAAGGCTTCCCTGGTGGCTCAGTAGTAAAGAATATGCTTGCCAATTCAGGAGACACAGGTTTGATCCCTGGGTTGGGAAGATCCCCTGGAGGAGGAAATGGCAACCTGCTCTAGTATTCTTGCCTGGGAAATCACAGTGACAGAGGAGCCTGGCGAGCTACAGTCCACGGGGGGTCACAGACAGTCAGACAGGACTGAGTGACTAAGCATGCCCACACAGCACAATGTAGACAAACGTTGACAGAACTACTAGGCAAATGAAGACTATTTTAAAATACATATAGTCCTTTATTAGGAAATATCTGTTTTTATTGGGTTGGTCATAAAATTATATTTCATATATTGATAAATAAATGTACTGATACTTAAAATTTTAGATATATTTTTCTAGGGTAAATTGTTTGTATCTTCTAAGCTAGAAACTGTCTTAGGCATTATTTGGTCCAAGGCAAAATTCCTCACCCAGTAGGTTTCTGGTGACTGCTGAATGGTGAAATGGGCACTGTGTAATTTCTCATCTTCCCCTGTCTTTCAGCTACAGCCCCTGCCCTTTTCCACATCTCTAGGAATCCTAATGTTTTTTCTCTCTCTATTCTTTCTCTTGTCTTCTTCTAGTACCTATCACAACCCATTTAGGGCTGGCTCAGACTTGCCTCAAGGACTTGAAACTCCCCAGGGAAGGACCTGAGTGTGACTCTCTGTCTTGCCTCTGAGCCATTGGCACCTCTGCTCCAGGACTGAGGCCAGTGCTGAGCTGGCTGGAGCAGCAGTAGTGGGGGTTCAGAGAAATCTGGTTCCATGAGCATCTTTTCTCTTAGTGCTGAGGTGTGTAGAGCTGCTTATTAAAAACCTTGTCTCCAGTGTTGGCTGAGCATCCCCCAAACACGCTTAACAACATGCTTCATTAAAGAGCAACTCATTACTCAAAAGCAAGTTCTTCACGCATTGACAAGGTTATGATGGATCTTATGTTACATAAACAGTGTTTATGACTTTCAGAAAGAACACATCTGTTTCCATCCCAACTCAGAGAGACTCGACCATTCAGATGCTCCTTGTGTTTGGCAAACCAACACTCGTTCTCATCACACCAAAAGTAATTTTAAAAGCCTACTTAAATGAGGAAAAACTTCCAGTTAAAAGTAAGACTATACTCAAAATGATTATTTAACATCAAGTATAATCACCCATCATTTTTCCATGAAACTGTTCATTTTAAAATTGGACTCATCTTTAAAAAAAAAAGTTAAATAAAATGTATGCTTCTTTACTTAATAAACATCTATTTTTCTGAGCCTTTGACCTTGCCCTTTTAACTGGCCATTCCTCTCCCATCCCAAACAGCCCTCTGGCTCATTCATTGCCCCTTTAGATTATTTCTCTACAGTCAAGCTTCCTGCTCTCCCCGTAGTATTTTGCAAACACTTCCCACATTCTGCAACCAATCTCCCGCGTTCTGGCTTACCTCCCATTAAAATCATTATTTGTAAAGTCAACAATGGTCTCCAAGATGCTCTCCTTTGGGTCATTTTCAGTCTCCCTATTTTTTCCTGAAGCATTTGGGGTTCCATTATATTTCCTCTTCTATTCTGAGACTATATTTTCTTGTGTGTTTTCATCCATATCCATAATGTCTGTTTTAGTCAGGGTTTTTGGAGAAATAAACCAACAGAATATATACATATAGATAGCTTGAGGAGATTTATTATAGAAATTGGCTCATATGAGTATGGAGATCAAGAAAAGACCCACAGTATGCCATATGCAAGCTGGAGAACAAGAGAGATGTATGTGTGTAATTCAGTCTGAGTCTGAAGACCTGAGCTATTTAAAATATTAAATGATGTTGCTGTTAAAGTGCTGCACTCAAGTATGGAAAACTGCATGTTCATGTTAGCAAATCTGAATAACTCAGCAGGGGCCACAGGACTGGAAAAGGTCAATTTTCATTCCAATCCCCAAAAAGGGCAATACCAAAGAATGTTTAAACTACCATACAACAGTGCTCATTTCACATGCTAGCAAGATTATGCTCAAAATCCTTCAAGCTAAACTTCAACAGTACGTGAACTGAGAACTTTCAAATGTACAAGTTGGGTTTAGAAAGGCAGAGGAACCAGAGATCAAATTGCCAACATTTTTTGGCTCATAGAAAGCAAGAGAGTTCCAGAAAAACATCTACTTTTGCTTCCTTGACTATGCTAAAAGCTTTGACTATGTGGATCACAACAAACTGTGGAAAATTCTTAAAGAAATGGGAGTACTGGACCACCTTATCTGCCTCCTTCAAAACCTGTATGGAGATTAAGAAGCAACAGTTAGACATAGAGCAATGGACTGGCTCAAAATTAGGAGTGTGACAAGACTGTATGTTGTCATCCTGTTTATTTAACTTATACGGAGAGTACATCATGGGAAATGCCAGGCTGGATGAAGCACAAGCTGGAATCAAGAGTGCCAGGAGAAATATCAACAACTTTAGATATGCAGATGATACCATTGTAATGGAAGAAAGTGAAGAGGAACTAAAGAGCCTCTTGATGAAAGTGAAAAAGGAGAGTGGACAAGCTGGCTTAAAACTTAACATTCAGAAAACTAAGATCATGGCATCTCGTCCCATCACTGCAAGGCAGTGAGATTTTATTTTCTTGAGCTCCCAAATTACCATGGATGGTGACTGCAGCCATGAAATTAAAAGATGCTTGCTCCTTGGAAGAAAAGCTATGATAAACCTAGAAAGCATATTAAAAAAGCAGAGACAAAGGTCCATATAGTCAGACCTATGGTTTTTCCAGTCATGTACGGATGTGAAAGTTGGACCATAAAGAAGGTTGAGTGCCAAAATATTGATGCTTTTGAACCTGTGGTGTTGGAGAAGACTCTTGAGAGTCCCTTGAATAGCAAGGAGATCAAACCAGTAAATCCTAGAGGAAATCAACCCTGAATATTCATTGGAAGAAATGATGCTGAAGCTGAAACTCCAGTTCTTCTGCCACCTCATGTGAAGAGCCAATTCACTGGGAAAGACCCTGATGCTGGGAAAAATTGAGGGCAAGAGGAGAAGGAAGAGACAGAGGATGAGATGGTTGGATGGCATCACCAACTCAATGGGCATGAATTTGAACAAACTGGGAGTGAAGGACAGGGAAGCCAGGTATGCTGCAGTCCCTGGGGTCACAAAGAGTAGGACATAACTTAGAGGCTGAACACCAACAACAATTGAAAACCTGAGAATTGGGTTTGGGGGTGGGTTCTGGCAATGAAGTAAGTCTTGGTGTTAGCCCAAAACCCCAGAAGCAGGAGTGCCAGTGTTTAAGAGGAGGAGGAAATGGATGTCTCTGCTCAATCAGAGACAAGGAATTCACCCTTTTCCCCTCCCTCCTCAGGCTCTCATGATGGGATGAAGCTTATTTATTTTGGTGAGAGTAATCTTTCAGACCTACTGCACTCAGAGTACAGATTCAAATACCACTCTCTTCCAGAGACACCCTCACAGACACATCCAGAAATAATGTTTTATAGGCTAGCTGGGATCCCTTAACTCAATCCATGACTCCAATATTTGTAGTTTTGGTCCAAACTTTTTTTAATCCCCAAATTTCATTTCTATTTACCTATCAGGCATCTCTGCTTAGAAATGCTGCAGCGATGGTATCGTCTTCCACAGTGATCCTAAACCTTGTCGCCATGTTGCCTCTACTGAATTTATCTTATAAATAAAACTTTGTTAGCTGTGCAAGCCAGAGATTAGGGTATCATCTTAGTTGACTATTCCTCCTTTAAAACTCATATCTTATCAATCCTTATATTTTGGAGATGTGTGTGGGGTATGTGTGTGTGTGTGCGTGTGTGTGTGTGTGTACACGCTCCATCATGTCCAACTCTTTGTGACCTCGCAGGAGAAGGCAATGGCACCCTCCACTCCAGTACTCTTGCCTGGAAAATCCCATGGACGGAGGAGCCTAGTACGTTGCAGTCCATGGGGTTGCTAGGAGTCAAAAACGACTGAACGACTTCACTTTCACTTTTCACTTTCATGCTTTGGGGAAGGAAATGGCAACCCACTCCAGTGTTCTTGCCTGGAGAATCCCAGGGACGGGGGAGCCTGGTGGGCTGCCGTCTATGGGGTTGCACAGAGTCGGACGCTGAAGTGACTTAGCAGCAGCAGCAGACTGTAGCCCACCAGGCTCCTCTGTCCAATGGGTTGACATTTCCTTCTCCAAGGGATTTTCTGACCCAGGGATCGAACTCATATTTTCTGAGGCTCCTACACTGGCAGGTGGATTCTTTACCACTAGCACCACCTAGGAAGCCCGCCTTCTAAATATCCTGTCTGCTAAATAATTTTCATTTTAGATTCCATCTCTATTACCAAGGATATCTATGTAGTTCATGACCTTGGCATCACTTGCCCACTTGTCCTTTTAGGTCACTTTCTGATTGCCCCAGGGCTTCCCTAGTGGCTCAGTTGATAAAGAATCTACCTACAATGTAGGAGACCTGGGTTTGTTCCCTGGGTTGGGAAGATCCCCTGGAGAAGGAAATGGTAAACCATTCCAGTATTCTTGCCTGGATAATTCCACAGACAGAGGAGCCTGATGTGCTACAATCCATAGGGTCACAAAGAGTAGGACATGACTGAGAGATTAACATTTTCACTTTCCGATCACCCCTTTTATGGCCTTACTTCACTCTCACACAGCTGCTGAAGTGGCATTTCTGGTGTGAAAATCAGATCCCTGTCTGTATAGCTCAGAATTTCCCTGCGGCTTCTGGTTTCCTTCAGGAATGATCTGGAGTGTTTTGCTTGACGATGTCTTCCATGATTAGGACCTTGTCCAACCTCCACTCATACCTGTCTCACACCTTCAGCCCCTCTCCCCACTTAGCACGTTACCTTCTGAGAGTAATGAGCCACTTTAAGTTTCCACTAGCATTTGGGACGTGCTGTTTCTTGCCTGGCATGCCCTGCACATTTGTCTGCCCATTTTTCAAGGTTCAGTTAGACACTGCCTTTGTGCAAGGTATCTTTTCTCCCTTTGGATTCATATGTTTCCAGTGTACTTAGACCTAGAATTCTGTTTGCCTCTGTATCCCTATTAGATTGTAACCTCCCTGGAGGCGAGTTTGTGTGTTTCCATTTATGTATTTATACATACAAGTGTCTAACACATTGTTAACTTAATGAATAGATGAGTGAAATTACAAAAACAGCCAAGGACTTTGAAGCTATGTGATGCCAAACTTTTCTCACTTCAACTTTCTATCTTGACTATGCAGACACGTCATTAATTAAATTCTGGGTGCAGAGCAAGCCTTATAGAGCACAATTATATTACTATCTAAGATGAAGATAAAAAATATTTGCATGTAAATGAGACAACACCCAGCCTCAGTGAGGCACTATCTCTCAGTACTCCAAGAAAATTCCATTACCTGTTGGGAAATAAATGAAAATGAATCCACTGCAGTAACAGGTTTTTAGGCCAGTTTTCCAAGTAAGAGCTCATTTCCTGATGAAAGCAAATATGCTTCTCAAGCTTATAATATCGGCTATGGCTTATGTGTACACATGCACTGCGGAGGAATTCACATCTCATTCAAGATTTGTGTGGTTAGAAATGAGCCCCGAGAGTGATCACAACATCTGTAGGTTTCACAAATTCTGTTTGTTCAACTTAACAAGCAAACCCTTAAGTTTCTGGATAATTTGATTTATGAAAACATCTCACATTTGAAGCATTTGCTCTTGTCCCTAAAGAGAGAACTATTTCTTAACTCTAGAAATTGGAGTGTTAAGGCAAAAAATATAGAAAAACGCCCTCATTCTTTTGGTGGTTTAATTCTTTTTCTTCCTGACTTTGTCTTTTAAGTCCTTTCTTCAGTCACCAATGGCAGTATGTGTGTATTTACCATGCACCACCACTACATGAAGCACAGTCATTTCAATCCAGTTTAATCCCCTTAACAGCCCAATGAGATGGATACTACATGTAACAGAGGAGGAAACTGACATAGGCAGGGGGTGAGACATAGCTCATAACTGGTAAAGCCAGGGCTTGAACCCAGGTGTGATTCCAAAACCTTGCCTATAACTCACTGTGGCCCACCTCATCCAAAGCATGGTTGAAATTCATGAGATGGAAAATTAATCCAGCTCCCTTTGAACCACCTCACACTCTGCTTAACAAGAATTGCACATATCCTATTATTACTGCATGACCCTTTACATATACTTTTATAAAGTAGGCAGGTTTACAGCTAACAGTACTGATTCTGGTTTGTTGAGATGTAATAACTAGCTCAGAGTGGTTAAATGCGCCAAAGAAAATAAAGGGAATAATGAGGGAACTTTTACTTCCTGATCCTATTATTGAGAAAGAGCAAAATCAAACCAAATCCAAGAAAATGGAGATCTTTCAGGAAAAGCAGCACTGGGAAACCAGTTTTTTAAAAATAAAATGGTGAATATTTTGGATGTTGCCTCTGCAGTCTCTGTCTTAATTATATAGAATCCCCTATATACAGTTCGGTTCTGAGAGCATGTTCATAAGTCCAATTTGTTCATAAATCTAATAAAGTTTAATAAAGTCTAATAAAGTTAGCCAAGGTATCTGAGTAACACAATCTGCTATATACTACTGTACTGTAATGGGTTTATATAATACTTTCCACAGAAATAATACATAAAAAAGACAAAAAAATAAAGAAAATATTTTTTGTCTTATAGTACAGTACCTTGAAAAGTACAGTAGTACAGTACAACAGCTGGCATACATCAAGTGAACAGGCAAGAAGAGTTACTGACTAGAGGAAGGAGAGGAAGTGGGAGATGGCTGAATTGAAGGATTGTCAGCAATAGGAGACGAGGGGCAAGTTGCAATTTTATTCACTCCTTACAATGGCACAGATTCTGGTTCCTTGCTGGATTCAATTCTATCTACCCTCTAGAAAAAATGATCCAGTGATATCTGGATATCAGCTCTTTTGTTCTCATCATGGGTGACATGGTAGCACTGCATTGCATTCTGGCTGCTGCAGACTTCATGTACCATTCTACATTTGGGTCCTATTCCTCAAAAACAACAGAGCCTCCTCAGATAAAGAAAATCTCTTGCCATTTCCTGCATCGTGAATCTTTTTGATTCTTCAGTTATTTCTTTTTCCTCTTGTCTCTCTTCACCCTTTCTCTGAGCCCCCAATTCCATCTTTTTACCTCACTCCACTCTCTCAATTATTTTCACTTTTGTTTCCATTGTTATTGCTTGGGCTTCTTAGCAGTACACTGCATCACTGCTTAGCAGCTACATCACTGCTGCTTTTATGCTTGCTCCCAGAATCCTGCACTTGAAATAAAGACACTGTACACTGTATGCTACATAGTCTGCAAAATCTTGACCGCTTGTAGAGGCTGCTTACACGTGACACTGAGGCCAGACTCGTGAATCAGCTTCCGTGACTGGACGTGTGGATGCACATGCATCTTTGAAAGTTTGTAACTTGAAGGTTCATATGTAGGAGGCTTGTTATATTTAACTCTGCTGTTATAATGCGAAAGCAGCCGTGGACAAGATATAAATGAGTAGGTGTGACTGTGTTCTAACAAAATTATATTTACAAAAGTAGGCCAGAATTGGCCCGTGGGCCATAGTTTGTTGACCCCAGCTTTAAAGTGTCCAGATATATTACTTACCTTATGCTATCAACCCATATATTTGAAAACACCTAGATTATTAGCAGAATGTAGGATAGATGATGTAGGCTGATAGTATTTTAGTCCCATCAAGATATTTTTGTGCTATATAGCTAGCTATAGCCTTACTGAATGTGATAACAGTTCAAAAGGAGGTGATCTATTTAAACTCTAGAAGCAGGCTGTCTGGCAATTTGTGGCATCAAACTGTGAAGGCTCAGAAAAGCTTCTCACAACTATGGAACTGTGTTTGCACAATTTGGAATTGCAATCTTATCTGGGAGGATTGAGATCCAGACCCAAATATAGATAGTGCAAAAAAAAAAAAAAAGTGCTATAAACCTTTCCATTGAAATCAACAAGCAAAGTCATGCAGAATAGTTTTACTGTCCAAATTGATATATTGTGATTTTTCCCTCCAAACACATTAGAAATAAGAAAAATCAGAGCCCTACACACAAATTTCAATTTCTGGTCTCTTTTTAAAAGTTTTGCTTTATTTAAAAAATGGCCAGCTTGTTTTAAGAACGCTATGGTTACTATTTTCAGATGGATATAGAATGGTAGAGAAATCGAGGAACACAGAGTGTTTGAGTTGGTAACTGCACTCTGCAACTTCCTAGCTGTGTGCCCAGGTCTAAGCCTGCAAATAAAACACATACCTAGCACAGGCCTGGCACATGCTAACTCATCAAGAAATGTTTGCAGAAGCAATAACGTGTCCTTTTCCCCGATGTCTTCTGCCTAAAGGTGTGGATCTGTTTTACTGGAAACAAAAAGGAAAACTGAATCTAGCTGTTGAATTCTAACACTTGTAGAACACTAAGGTGAAAGGCTTGTAGCTATTCCAGATAATTGATCCCATAGTCTACAAATAGTTATATCATCTTTACAATCATTCATTACCAGTTAGAAAAGAAAAAAGAAAATGAAATTCTCTTATGAGTTTTTGGTATCATTAAAAATACTTTGTATGTAAACCTGTGGTATACATTTCATTTGTTAGTTGTTTCTCAGTCACTAAGTTGTACCTGACTTTTCAAGACGTCATGGACAGCAGCCTACTAGGATCCCCTGTCCTTCACTGTCTCCCAGAATTTGCTCAAATCCATATCCATTGAGTTGATGATGTCATCCAACCATCTCATCCTTGGTTACCCACTTCTGCCCTCAATCTTTCTCAGCATCAGGGTCTTTTCCAATGAGTTGGCTCTTCATATCAGGTGACCAAAGTATAGGAGCTTCAGCTTCAGCATCTGTCCTTCTAATGAGTATTCAGGGTTGATTGCCTTTAGGATTGACTGATTTGATCTCCATAGGACTCTCAAGAGTCTTCTTCAGCACAGTTTGAAAGCATCAGTTCTTTAGTGCTCAACCTTCTTTATGATCCAACTCTCACATCTGTATAAGACTACTGAAAAAATGATAGCCTTGACTATATGGACTTTTTCAGCAAAGTGATATCTTTCCTCTTTAATATGCTGTTTAGGTTTGTCATAGATTTTCTTCCAAGGAGCAAGCATCTTTTAATTTCATGACTATAGTTACCATCACTTTCTTTAAAGGACACATGTTGACCTCTGGTGTTTTTCTGACAGAAAGACAGACAAAGAGAGAGACAGAGAATGAGGAGAAGGAGAGGGCTAATGTGCATCCTCTGGGCTATATGCAATGCAGAAGCAGGGATGGGGAGAATCAAGCTAAAATTTCTTCCTGTTTTCTCCTTTACTGATATTTCTGGACAAGGAAAGACTGATATATAGCAGAAACCTGTGCACATCTTGTTCCCTTTATCTCTGTCTTAGAATAGGAGGCAGAAGTTTCCAACTTCTGCCCTTGCATCCCAACTCTAAATTCCATAGGATTGAAGGAGAAATGAATGATGCACAAAAGACAACCCCAACTTAAGCGGCAATTTATAGGTCATTAAGGAGCCAGGGTGATGTGATCAGGCGCATCCCTGTATTTTTCTGTTTGCCACCCTTATCCCACTCCAGTCTCTGCCTTCCTCTCACTCTCTGCTTTCAGATAGTGTTCAGCCAGTGGGCGGCACCAGCATAAGAGGGAATGGTGGGAGAAGAGAAGGAGGTATTTTATTCCTTAATCCTTTCTGCTTTGACCCTGAGACTGTGGCAGGAGCTCCTGTGAGTGCAGCTCCTGGCAGGCAGCCCCTCACCATGGCCCCAGGTGTCATGGGTCTCAGGCAACACTCTTTCCTCCCTATTTGCTGGGTGCATGGTGGGGGGGCGGTGCAGCTTTGATGCTTCACTAACCATACACAGTGAAAGTGTTAATTGCTCAGTCATGTCCGACTCTTGCAACACTGTGGATTGTAGCCTCCAGGATCCTCTGTCCATGAAAATTTCCAGGCAAGAATACTGGAGTGAGTTACCATTCCCTTCTCCAGGGGATCTTTCCAACCCAAGGACTGAATCCAGGTCTCCTGCGTTACAGGCAGATTCTTTACCAACTCAGCCACTATAAATACACAACCATATATATTTCCACTCAGTCATATTTGCCTGTCATCTTGCTCACACTTCTCTAAGGAGCACTTTCCTTAAAGTCTCTTCATTTGAACTATCTGGAAGTAAACTATGTTTTCTGCTATATCCTTGACTAAGGAAGAATGTGAAGAAGATCTGATGTGAGCAAAATATTTGGAATTTTACTCTATAGCCCCATTTTCTATTTTGCTGTATTCAGTTGTTTCAAACCGTTCTCCCCATCAGTTATACTAATGTCATTTTTATTTCAGAGACTAAATCATGTTCTCAAAGCTCAAGTCTACACAGATCTGCCCTTATCAGAGCACAGGAAGGTCTCACTTCTATGTCATCAGCCAATCTAAATAGTTTCTGTATAAAGAAATTTCTACATGAATGTTCTAAAAGTTAATTCTTCATACAATAATATCAGAGAGAGAAGCTGAAGTGAACAGAAACTGCATTTTTCACTTTTTTCCAATGCAATCATTCTCACTGAGGTGTGGGCCTCAAAATCAATAACTGTAAGACTTTCAATTTATGAGTTTAAATTTCTATATGATTATATTACAGGGCTGGGGAGGAGATGAGGGAGAGACAGAGACAGTGGCCTCTTTCCTCACTTTATAATTTGCAGCAGTTTTTTGTTCTCCTTCTATGGCCAAAAAGATGAGCTGCTCCCTGAAATTTTTGCTGATTGTGCCAATTTTGTAGTTTTCCAATTCAATCCACCCTTGGATCAAAGACAAAAGCTAAAGGAGGGAGGGAAAAAACCCAGAAAATGTACGTGTGTGTAAAAAAAAACCTCAGAAACTCACTACTGTTACACTTGCCATTTTTCTTCAAGTTTTGACTTTTCTCAATATTCTAACTGCTATTTAATATTCTAAGTCCTAAGTAGTTTCTTTTTGCATATTTTTCAGTTTTTACTTGTAATCAGTAGGAAAGATAAGCTGCAGTGCACTTCCTCCATATTGACTAGAACAGAAAGATTTTTGAATGTTAAACTAACTTCATATTTATAGAATAAATAGCAATTAACCATCATATATTATCTGCGATATACATCTCTCTCAGTCACTCAGTCATGTCTGACTCTTTGCCACCCTGTGGACTATAGCCTGCCTGACCCCTCTATCCATAGGACTTTCAGGCAAGAACTCTTGGACTGGGTTGCAATTTCCTCCTCCAGGGAACATACAGATATCAAAATATAAAATATATACATATGTCATATCTATCGACCTATCTATCTATACATATTGCTGGATTTGATAGGATAATCTTTTAAGAATTTTTGCATTTATGTTCCTGCTTCCCTCTATCATTACTACTTTCAATTTATTTCTGTCTTCAGCGTTTTTGTTTCTGTGTCAGTTCAGAGATGCACTTAAAGGATGTTTCTTATTTATAGTTTATGAAGAATTTTAGTTATTTGAGTTGGGATCTAATCTGTTAAGCTGCCAGAAACAGGGCTCATGTTTTTTATTTCATGTGATACTGCTTCTTATTTTTATGTGCCTTGTGGTTATTATGTCAAGTAGTTAAATATCTCTAAAAGTTTCTTTATATAATAAATATATTCATATTTGTAAAATAAACTATAGTTTATAAGTAAATTTCATGTTAACCCCAATAACTCTATGAGGAATTCAGGGCAAAAATTATTATCTCTATATTAGAAAGGGATAAATGGGTTCAGAAAGGTTTACTTAAGCTGCCCAAAGTAGGTATGGGGTAGAATCAGAATGATTAATCAGTTTCCCTTCTTCTCTACCATATCGCATCCAGGAAGACCAAACAGAAATTACATTCTGTAAGAGAATCTGGGTCAGTCAAGTTCGGGGGAGGTGGTGGGGACTGGACAATGGGGAAACAATTGGAGTGTCTGACATCGATTTTACAGCTCCTCATTTGCTTCTTTGTTGTACCGCCAACTTCACCTTCATTCAGTGGAGAGTCTTGGCGATGGCTGACCACAAAAGTATATCCTTTTAATTTAGTCTGCTACTCTCAAAAAGAGGATTTTCTTGGTTTAGTAGTCTCAATAATTGCATTCAAGATCTTAAGAGCTTGAGAAAAGTAGAATTAGATTTTCAGAGACTGCCTTTGATCCTGAAATACCAATCAGGGGTAGGTGCTGGCTTTATTTCAAGAGTAGGAAAGACTCATTTTTGTTGAAACTTACGTTCAAAATATAATTTGTAAGTCTTTGGTCTAATAATTTTTCAACAGGTGAATGTTTTCTTTTACTCTCTGTGATAATTCTGCTAAAACAATGTTTAAAATGAAAACAACATGCATTTTTCTTTTTAAAAAATTCAACATAATACCCAAGCAAAAGACAGTGTTATTATACAAGTAGAGGTCGATGCCTCTAATGATCCCTCAATAACTTAATGAAAATGTAATTTTCCTCATTCTTATTCACCAAATATATTGATACCTTGAAGATGCTGATTTGAGAGGAGCACTATAGCTTCTTTTGTTTCACTTGGTACTAACTCATCAAGTGCTGCAACATTTTGTAAAACAGCCAGATGAATGACATTATTACGTTAAACTCAAGTCTTTAAAAAGGATGTTTGATTAAAATATTTATTTATCTTCAATTCTGATTACTCCTTTCATTGTTTTTGAGTCTAGCTTCTTGATGATGCCCAGAAATTTTTATGTAGGTCTTGACCCAAATGCTTCTACTGAGCTTGAACTCTTGTAGCACAGTGTCTAATATACAAACACTCTCCTCTACAGTTATAAACAATTCTTGAAGTTCTCTCTTGTAACTTATTGTAATGATTATACCTTAATTCCGCATATATTCCAGTAGAACACAGCTTCTACTCCTTCTCAGTTATTGCAGCCATCTCTGGGTCCATGATGTCTGTTTAACGTCCATTTTTCTCAAACAAGTCTTCATATGACTCCTTGTAATCCCTGCTACCATGTTCCAAATGAGACATTTAACAACCCCTAACACATACAACACATACAAGAGACAAACAGAAGACATATTGATTAACAAAATCTTTATTCAGAAAAGACCACTGTATAGGAGCAGAGGGCAGGGAAGTAGCACACAACAGCTGCCCTGTTATATAAGGAAGCAGGTTACTTCTGTTGGGAGAGTTCATGGCAATGGATTATCTACTGAGAATCTGGCTTGGCTGGTCTGTCTGCTATGTACTAGAGAGATTCGATTTGCTTAGTGTTCTATGTGGCTTTGATCATCATGGACATTTGGGAGGCTCTTTCTACTGGGAGATGTATTTGGTTAGGCTATGATAACAAATAGAACCAAACATGTAGATAGAAGTTTATACCTTGCTTACATAATAGTCCAAGAGAGCTGCAGTTTTGCCTTCTTCAACACATGGTTCCCAAAGTTTTCCTAATATTTTTCTGCACCTCTGTCAGCCAGAAGTGGGAAAGAGCATGGAGATGTACATATTGTTGCTGTTGTTCTGTCACTAAGTTGTGTCCAATTCTTTGCAACCCCATGGATGGCAGTATGTCAGGCCTGTCCTTCACTGGAGTTTGCTCAAGTTCATGTCCAGTGATCAGTGATGCTATCTAACCATCTCATCCTCTGTATCCCCCTTCTCCTTTTGCCTTCAATCTTTCCCAGCATTAGGGTCTTTTCAAATGAGTTGGCTTGTTGCATCAGGTGGCCAAAGTATTGGAGCTACAGCATCAGTCCTTCCAATGAATAGTCAGGGTTGATTTCCTTTAGGATGGACTGGTTTGTTCTCCTTGCAGTCCAAGGGGCTCTCAAGAGTCTTCTCCAGCACCACAATTTGAAAGCATCAATTCTTCAGTGCTCAGCCTTCTTTATGGTCCAACTTTCACATCCATGCATGACTACCAGGAAAACTATAGCTTTGACTATATGGACCTTTGTAGGCAAAGTGATGTCTTTGCTTTTAATACTAGAAGGCTTTTTATGAGCAGGAGGACAGAATGAAGGAGGTATCATTTCCTCTCATTCGCCATTACAGATAATTAGACAAAGGACCACAAAGCTCCTGTAAGGGAATTAAGATGGGTACCTGAAGGAGGGAAAAAATATCTTGGTGGACAGCTCAGTATCCAAACACTTCCTCAGCTGTGCATTTCCTGTTGGTGAGATGGAGCATGCTAAAAGACTGGCCCAGGCAGTGTTCAGTCCTAGATCCCTAATTTGTATGCCTTCTTTCTTATTTGGGAATGGCGGTGGTGACAAAAGACCCTCCTTAAAGCCCTAGGACTGCCTAGTAGGAACTCGGTCTGATAGGAACTGAAGCCAGTAACCTTACCAGTCAAGGTGCTTGAATCTGGATCCTCTCCTCCACAGCTTCCATACCCTGGTGACTCTTCAGTAGGCACTGCCCATCCTCCTGGACCTCCTTTTAGTGCATCCAACTTTGGTCTCTGACTCAGTGTGGCAGGCTGCAGGGATGGGACAAGGCCCTCTGCCACAGGTGCTCACAATCTCCTTTGTAACCCGGGGAAACATTTATGGGAACTGACTTCATGCTGGTTACACCATGGCTGGATTTCAGTGCAGTGGGTACTTTTTGAAATCCAGAGCATGCTCAGCAGCAGAATGGCCTCTTTACACAGCCGTGCCAGGCTGCTATTCCTGCTCCACTTCAGAAACCTATGCACTGACCACATATTCCCCCTCTTGTAGCACCTTATTGAAGCTTGCAAGTAGCCAATACCCCCAAAATCTCCATTTTTTTTCTGTGACATTTGAGCTTAGTGAGGATAGTCCTATTATGATTAACTAACAGCTTTGCTACTGAGTTTCCTGCCTCATGACGCAGGAAACCTCCAAGCCCACTCTGCACCTGAATGTAGCCAGTTCCACATTTTAGATCTCTCTCTCTCACTGCCTGTGTTTCAGTTACTGATTTCAGCATCAGTTAGGGCTCCACAGTGCCAATGGTACACACCTCGCCCCAAGCAGCTAAACAAATCAAAAACACAGATTACACTAGACAGCAGTGCTGTTTCAACAGAAACATAATTTGAGACTCACATGTAATATGACATTTTCTAGAAGCCACATTAAAAAATAAGGAATACATGAAATTAATTTAAAATCTAATTTCAATATACATTCAATATAATTCACATGTTCATTATAAAAATCATTAATGAAATATTTTATATGCATTTTTTCTCACACCAAGTCTTCAATATACACTGTTATTTGAGACACATAGAACAACTCAATTTGGACTAACCCTGTTTCCAGTGATCAAGAGCCACATGTGGCCAGTGGCCACCAGCATTCGGTAGCAGAGGACTGAAGCATGTTAGGATGGCTCTTAGAGTCAAAGGAGTTGCTTAAAACGACCTGTGCTCCTGAATGGCAGCTTCATTGCTGTTTGCTTCTGGTCAAGCTCTCTCAGTGTGCCTGAATACATGGCTATCAGCCTCTCTGGCTGCATGCACTAATAGCTTCATCATCAGAGAGGACAGAACTTCTTTTCACCTCCCTATTACTATTCTCCTAACTACCCCAGCTCTAGTTCAAAAATCTTTGGGAAGAACTCTGACTCGCCCATTTCCAGGACAATCAGGTGGCCCTCCATGAGAGTGGAGTTCGGTGATTGACAGCTTCCAGTCAAACCTCATGCTAGCGCAGGGAAGGAAGAGCTGTTCTAAAGAGAGCTTGCTATATCCAGAAGAAGAGGAAAAGGAATACTGGGAAGTCAAAAACAATAAATACATACTACCAGTACCTAAGAAAGAATAAAAATGGCTGTTTATGCAAATACCGTTGAGTCTTTATTCTTGGATGAACCAAACACAAGTACAGATAGTATGTGTGCTTGCTATGTAAAAATTCCATGAACACTTTTGTGATGTCAGGAAAATGTAATTAATAGCTTCATTTAGCAACTAACTCCTCAATCAGCCTATTACACACTCTCCCTTTTGTTCCTTTAATTTTTAAAAAATCAGGAACTGAAATACATGGATTTGGTAGTTTAATACTAAATTATAAAATGTTGTATCCCTAACTAGGAGTGAATGTGTGGAATTTCTAAATCATAAAACGAGCTTGGGATCAACAACTTTTTTTTAGAATACAGTCCTGGATTGTTTTACAAAAAAGAAAAAGAAAACACCACCAGTAGAGTTCTGGTAAGCAAAATATCCTAGTGATTCTAGAACCTTGCCAATTACTGCCATTTTGCAAAATCCTTCCTGGAAAGATTGATTGATAAGTATTGAAACCTTGGATCTCTTCAAATCAAGACACTACCTGCTGCTGTGGCAGGTGATTTTAAGGTTAAGGATGATGACTGTTTATCTTCATCCACTGGGACCCATCAGTAGCTTCCAACACTATGACTGTGTGATGCTAATGCTCCTCTTAAGTGTTCTGGCTAATGTAAAGGAGCCAGTTTTCCCCAGGATACATGCTTCCTATCACACTGCAGCGGAAGATGTTCCTATGCTTAGTTTAAATTGGCGCTGACTGCAGAGGGTGTCTTAAGAATTGGTGGAGTCGAAAAAAATCCTTTATATTTCCCCCTTGAATTATTTCTGTCTCTTTCATGCTTTATTGGTAAGTCAAAAGCAAATGTCCACCACAATACAGATGGCTCTCTAGCTCTCTGCATCCAAGGATATGGATATGGAGGGATATGGAGGGCCAGCTGTATTGTGTCATTTTACATAAGGGACTTGAGCATCTGTGTATTTTGGTATCTTCAGGGGACCCCAAGCCAAGCCCCTAGCACCACTGATACTGAGAAATGACTGTACCCTCTTCATTACTTGTGAGCGGATCTCTAGTGAAGTGGGCACCAGCATCAGCTTGCTGCTGCTGCTGCTGCTGCTAAGATGCTTCAGTCGTGTCTGCATCAGCTTGGTGCTAGTTTAAAACAGTGGGAGAGGGATACATTTGGAGACTGGGATTGTCACATACATGCTACCATATATAAAACAGATAACTAATAAGGACTTACTGTATCACACAGGGAACTCTACTCAGTACTCTGTAATGACCCATATGGGAAAAGAATCTAAAAAAAAAAGTGGATAATATATATGTATAACTGATTCACTTTGCTGTACACCAGAAATTAACACAATATTGTAAATCAACTACACTCCAATTTAAAAGGCATCTCACCTGGTCTTACCATTAGAGACTCTGAGTATATCTGGGTAGGATTCAGGAATATGGATGTTTGATAAGCCCTGTAGGTGATTCTAACATAGGCCACACTTTAAGAAAACCAACTTTTAGTTCATAAATTGTATCAGTGTAATTCTCCATTCTAATCATATATGGAGGAATTAACTAAAATGACATGAAATGATAATTCCCTTGAGTAAGGCTCTTTCTCAAAACTTCTTTAATGCAGGATTCCCAGGGAAGGAAGGCCCTGGAGGAGCTCTAGGTGTCTGTGAAACTTCTGAAACGGTATATAGCATACACTTTGAACACCTGTGTACTTTTCTGGAGCAATGCATCTGTAATTTTCACAAGATTCTCAAAATTCTCAAGCACTGCATTAATAACTCCCCACTGACCCCTGAATTAAGTACAAATCTCCCAATTTGGATTTAAGACATACAGAAAACTATCCTAAATTCCCTTTCTAGTTTTTCTCCCACTCCTCTGCATGTATTCTACTAGTCGAAGAGGCTACTGACTGTTTCCTGAGTTTGTTCCTATTTCTGTACTGTCTTACTCAGTTTAGGCTGCTACAGAAAATTATCAGACTGGTGGCTTATAAAACAAACATTTATTTCTCATAGTTTTGAAGGCTGGGAAGTCTAAGTCCAAGGGACAGGTAGACCCAGGTGTCTGGTAAGACAACTTCCTGGTTGGAAGGTAGTGGTCCTCCCATTGAAGTCTCATATAGTGGGGAGCAGAGAAGGAAATATCTTGTCTCCTTCTCTTATAAGGGCAATAATTCCATTCATGAGGGTTCTACCCTCATGACCTAACTATTTTCCAAGTGCTCCTTCTTCAAATCTCATCACGCTGAGGAGTTGGACTCAACATACGAATTAGAGTCAGGGGTAGCGACTCATGTAATCCATAGCATGCCCATTGCCCATACAGTTTCTTCTGCCTGGGACTCCTCTTTTTGTTGAAATCTACAATCATCCATTTTCTAGTTTCAATTCCATCTCATCTACTTAAAAGAGATCCTCCCATTTGTTTTTTTTTCTTTTTTAATTTAAAATTTATTTATTATTTTTTTAATTACAATACTGTATTTGCTTTGCCATACACTGACACGAATCAGCCATAGGTGAACACAATCTCCCAATGCCGAAGCCCCCTCCCACCTCCCACCCCACATCCTCTACTTGAATCATCCTGTGCATCAGCCCCATGCATCCTGCATCCTACATTGAACATAGATTTGGATATAACTTCTTCCTTTTCTAAGACCCCAAAGCTTTTGGTTTGAATCTGTTTTGTATTAAATCTATTTGCTTCCTATTTTATACTTCTAACTATAGATGATTTGTTTCTTAATTATCCTTGTAACCACCCTTAGTTCCAGCCCTGCACTTAGCATATGGCTTCCATATTAGATACTAAATATTCATTAAATTAAAACTAAACAAAGTAGCACTTTTAGATACTATATACTTACTTCAGTAAGCAAAATACTTTTTCAACTATTTAGGAACTAAGGCAGAACATTGTAGTGATTTGTTTTGAATGTCTTCAAAGGTGGAAAAATAACTGTTCTTTGAGAATGAATGGATATCAGAATACAGATAAAACTTCAAGGAAAACCAAGTGAGTTGCAGCTGTGCATACATATCAATGTGAGACTGGTATTCACATCATTTCAAAATACTTGCTCCAAACATATTAAAGCAGAGCTATATAAACCTGCAGCATCAGAAGTCAAGGTCATTATATACAGTAAAATATATGCTGTTAAGGTATATAGTGTAAGTGTTGAGAAACTTATACAGTTGTGTAACTACCAAAGTAATCAAGATATTGATTACATCCATCATCCTGAATACCTCCCCATACCCCAGTGGAGAATCCTCTAAGTCCCTGACAACCACTGATCAATCTTCTGGCATTACAGTTTTGTCAGATTTCTGTAGGGTAAATTATAATGGGATATGAATGGAATTACAAACTATGTCATGAGTGAGCCTGGATTCTGTTACTTAACATAATGTTTCTGAGATCCAAGGTGACTTTTAAAAGAGGACATCACTCTTTTGTGCATACTCTGGCACATTATTGAAAAACTGCATCAGGGAAACCCATGTACATTTTGTACCACTTAGGGACAATTTGGACTAGAGATCAAATTCCCAATATCCATTGAATCATTGATAAAGCAAGAGAGTTCCAGAAAAACATCTTCTTCTGCTTTATTGGCTATGCCAAAGCCTTTGACTGTGTGGACCACAACACACTGTGGAAATTCTGAAAGAGATGGGAATACTAGACCCCCTGTCCTGCCTCCTGAGAAATCTGTATGCAGGTCAAGAAGCAACAGTTAGAACTGGACATAAAACAACAGACTTGTTCCAAAATAGGAAAAGCAGTAAGTCAAGGCTGTATATTGTCACCCTGTTTATTTAACTTACATGCAGAGTACATCATGAGAAGTGTTGGACTGTAAGAAGCACAAGCTGGACTCAAGATTGCCAGGAGAAATATCAATAACCTCAGATATGCAGATGACACCACCCCTATGGCAGAAAGCGAAGAACTAAAGAGCCTCTTGGTGAAAGTAAAGAGGAGAGTAAAAAGTTGGCTTAAAGCTCAGCATTCAGAAAACTAAGGTCATGGCATCTGGTCCCATCACTTCATGGCAAATAGATGGGGAAACAATGGAAACAGTGACACACTTTATTTTGGGGGCTCCAAAATCACTGCAGATGGTGACTTCAGCCATGAAAATAAAAGACACTTGCTCCTTGGAAGAAAAGTTATGACCGATCTAGAAAGCATATTAAAAAGCAGAGATATTACTTTGCCAACCAAAGTCTGCCTAGTCAACGCTTTGGTTTTTCCAGTAGTCATGTATGTATGTGAGAGCTGGACTATAAAGAAAGCTGAGTGCCAAATAATTGATGGTTTTGAACTGCAGTGTTGAAAAAGACTCTTGAGAGTCCCTTGGACTGCAAGGGATCAAACCAGTCCATCCTAAAGGAATTCAGTCCTGAATATTCATTGGAAGGACTGATGCTGAAGTCGAAACTCCAATACTTTGGCCACCTGATACAAAGAACTGACTCATTTGAAAAGACCCTGATGCTGGGAATGATTGAAAGTGGGAGCAAAAGGGGACAACAGAGGATGAGATGGTTGGATGGTATCACCAACTCAATGGAGATGAATTTGAGTAAGCTCCGGGAGTTGGTGATGGACAGGGAAGCCTGGTGTGCTGAGGTCCATGGGGTCGCAAAGAGTCAACTAGCACTGAGCACCTGATTTGAACTGAACTGGTAACTGTATTCATTTCCTAAGAATGCTGTAGCAAATTAACACAGACTTGGAGGCTTAAACAACAAAAAAATGTATTCTTTCACAGTTGCAGAATTCTAAAATCAAAGCATCAGCAGGGCTCTCATCCCTCCAGAGGCTCTATGGAAAATTCCATTTCTTGGCTTTCCATGATTCCAGTGGTAGTAAGCATTACTGGCCTTGTGATTATACCACTCTGTCTCCTTTACATGTCTTTCTCCTCTTTTCTGTGTGTCTCTCCTATGTGTGTGTTTTATAAGGATATTTTCACTGAACTGAGGATAATCCAGGGTGATTTAATCTCAAAATCCTTCAGTTCAGTTCAGTTCAGTCACTTAATCATGTCTGATGCTGCGACCCCGTGAATCGCAGCATGCCAGGCCTCCCTGTCCATCACCAACTCCCGGAGTTCACTCAGACTCATGTCCATCAAGTCAGTGATGCCATCCAGCCATCTCATCCTCTGTTATCCCGTTCTCCTCCTGCCCCCAATCCCTCCCAGCATCAGAGTCCTTTCCAATGAGTCAACTTTTCACATGAGGTGGCCAAAGTACTGGAGTTTCAGCTTTAGTATTATTCATTCCAAAGAACACCCAGGACTGATCTCCTTTAGAATGGACTGGTTGGATCTCCTTGTAGTCCAAGAGACTCTCAAGAGTCTTCTCCAGCACCACAGTTCAAAAGCATCAATTCTTCGGCACTCAGCTTTCTTCACAGTCCAACTCTCACATCCATACATGACTACTGGAAAAACCATAGCCTTGACTAGACAGACCTTTATTGGCAAAGTAATGTCTCTGCTTTTTAATATGCTATCTAGGTTGGTCATAACAAAATCCTTAATTATATCTAAAAAGACACATTTTCCAAAGAAAGTAACACTCACAGGTTCCAGGTATTAGGATGTGAGTATATCTCTGCCCCGCCCCCAAATTCACTCCATGTGTATGAAATACCTTCACTTCATCCCAGTACCCCCAAATGTCTCAACCAGTTACAGCATTAAGTCTAAGTTTAAAATTTCATACAATTATTATCAGTTTATCAAGTTCTAAATCTTATGATCTAAATCAACCCAGTCAGGTACAGGTGAGACTCTGGTATTACTGATATGAGACAAAACTCTTCTCCATCTGTAGATCTAAGTGACTAGGACACAAGTTTTCGGTTTCTAAAAAGCAGTAGTGGGACACACAGAATAGATAGTCACTTTCCAAAAAGGAGAAAAGGGAAGGAACAAAAGAAAAACCACCCGAAACAAGCTTGAAATCCAGCAGAGCAAATTCCATTCAGTTTCTGCAGCTCAGCGCGGCTCTGGGCCCACTGCAGCTCCAGACACCTCTGCCCGCAGCTCTTGCCTCTGCCTCTGAGGCCCTGGCCTCTGCAATCTTGCCTCTATCCTTGGAGTCACTGCTTTTTCTTCAAGGGTAGCACATGCTTGCAACTAAGGAGCTCTATCAGCTCACTTTCTAAGTATAGAATTTTGGGAATCCACCAGCCCACTTTTACCCCCACCTACCTCCATCTCCTTTGGTCTAAGCTGGCCATGCTTCTGTTTATACAATGGTTTCAAAACCCTTGTGGGTTTTTGTAGATGTGATTAACATGTACAATCAGTTGACATTAAATAAAGGAGGTTATCTGATCCAACCAGTCGCCTTAAGAGCAGAATTGAAGCTTCCCTGAAGAAGAAGATATTCTGTCTGTGGAAGCAGTATCAGTCCCTCCTTAAGAGTTTTCATTCTACCCTTCTTAACAGCCTGCCTTATGGAATTTGGTTTATGTTCCCCGCTCACATCATAGCCACCACCTTTGGTGGAGCAATGGTAAAGAATCTGCCTCCCAGTGCAGGAGAAGCAGGAGACATGGTTTCAATCCCTGCATCTGGAAGATCTCCTGGAGGAGGCCATGGCAGCCCACTCCAGTACTCTTGCCTGGAGAAGCCCAGGGACAGAGGAGTCTGGTGAGCTTCAGTCCATGGGGTCGCAAAGAGTCAGCCCTGGCTGAGCACACACACATGCACTGTCATAGTGGCTGCCTTCTCCTGCTTCCTCTTTAAGGTTCTTCTATAACCCACCACTTTTCTTTATGCTTCCCACCTAGATTTAAGGGTTTTAATACAACTCATAATAAACACACAACCCAATTAAAAAGTGAGCAGAAGACCTAAACAGACATTTCTCCAAAGAAGACATACAGATGGCTAACATACACATGAAAAGATGCTCAGCATCACTCATTATTAGAGACATGCAAATCAAAACCATGATGAGGTATCATCCCACACCAGTCAGAATGGCCATCATTAAAAAGTCTACAAACAATAAATGCTGGAGAGGGTGTGGAGGAAAGGGCAATCTTTTACACTGTTGCTAGGAATGCAAACTGATACAACCACTATGGAAAACAGTATGGAGATTCCTTAAAAAACTAGGAAGAAAACTACCATACAACTCAGCAATCCCACTACAGGGCATATACCCTAAGGAAACCAGAAATGAAAAAGACGCCCATACCCCAGTGTTCATTACAGCACTATTTACAATAGCTAGGACATGGAGGAGAAGGCAATGGCACCCCACTCCAATACTCTTGCCTAGAAAATCCCATGGATGGGGGAGCCTGGAGGGCTGCAGTCCATGGGGTCACTGAGGGTTGGACACGACTGAGAGACTTCACTTTCATTTTTCACTTTCATGCATTGGAGAAGGAAATGGCAACCCACTCCAGTGTTCTTCTTGCTTGGAGAATCCCAGGGACGGGGGAGCCTGGTGGGCTGCCGTCTATGGGGTCACACAGTCGGACACAACTGAAGTGACTTAGCAGCAGCAGCAACAGCAGGACATGGAAGCAACCTATGTGTCCATCCGTAGATAAATGCATAAGGAAGCTGTGGTACATATACACAATGGAGTATTACTAACTCATAAAAAGGAATGTACTTGAGTCAGTTCTGAAATGGCAACCCACTCCAGTGTTCTTGCCTGAAGAATCCCGGGAATGGTGGAGCCAGGTGGGCTGCCATCTGTGGGGTTGCACAGAGTCAAACACGACTGAAGCAACTTAGCAGTAGCAGACGAACCCAGAGTCTATTATACAGAGTGAGGTAAGTCAGAAAGAGACAAATACCATATATTAGCAAATATCTATGGAATCTAGAAAAATAGTACCAATGATCCTATGTATGGGTTAGCAAAGGAGACACAGATGTAAAGAACAGACTTTTGCACTCAGTGGGAGAAGGAGAGGGTGGGATGATTTGAGAGAATAACATTGAAACACATATATTACCATATGTAAAACAGATAACCAGTGAGAGTTCGATGTATGAAGCAGGGCACCCAGAGCCAGTGATCTGTGACAACCTGGAGGGCCAGGGTGGAGAGGGAGGCAGGAGGGGAGTTCGACGGAGGGGACACATGTAGATCTACAGCTGAATCTTGTCAAGGTATGGCAAAAGCCATCACAATATGGCAATTATCCTCCAATTAAAATATATTTCAAAAAGAGGGTAACAAATATAATCAACATAGAAATTTTACAAACACTTCAGAAGGCTGCACAGCTCTAACAGTCATGGTCCTTGACTTACAGTTCTTAGCTCTTTCTGAAACAAGAAATCAGATTCTTCAGGGTTTTAATTTACTCAAGGAAGGGGCTTGCTACATTCCTCTTCTATTAATCTTTTCTTCTCTAAAGGCTTTCTTACTAATTTTAAGGTTGACTACAGGTAGTGAGTTCCTGGCCAGCCCCCTTCTATGCAGAGAAATGGCTGAGTAACCTATCTCTATGTGTTTAGGTGACAGGCAAAATTATATGGACTTTAAATTATAACCACCTTAATATCGCTATAAGTAACATTTTCCTAGTCTGATAATATGGATGTGTTTCAAAATATCAAGATTCAAAGTGTGACTGTTTATAATACCCAAGCTCATCATCGTTGATTGGATTTCTAATGGCTCATTTATTCAGAATGACTGAAAGGAACTTTTCAAAATGAACGTTATTTGCATCATGAAGGCTAAGGCAGTAGGCTGATGAAAATGATCTTAGATGGAATGGTCAAAATCTGCTTTATTTCCTATTTCTATATCAAGAGAGATAATTTTATTGAAAGAAATGAATACCAGGAAGGCTGTGTTAAATGGAAATGCAGTAGTGTTTTACCTTTTGGTGATACCTTTACTGTAAGAAATTCAAAGATTTTACAGGTAAATTTAGTACCATAGTTCTACAGACAATAGGAATTAACATGTTCAGATTTTTATCATTCCTTGTTCAAGCTTAATAAGTAAAAGAATACATAAGAATCTGGTGACTCCTGAGATTTTGCAATGCACACAAATTGGTTAAGTCATCCAAAGGTGAATTCTTTTGGTCCAACTTTTCTGTCTTAACTATGAAAATGAGCTACTGTGTCCATAATGATTCTCCAAGAGCTGATTAGGCTTGGATGGAGAGTCAATTTTTAAGCTGAGCTTTGAATGATGGGAGGGAAATTACAAATCGGGCTGGAAACTGGAGGAAGTTTTTGTAAGTAAAAGAAAAACATCTGAGAGATATGAATGAAAATGGCTCAAATATAGAGCAGCTGGTAGTTCAGAAAGGATGCAACATAGAGAACATTTGAGGGGTGGCTGGGAAATAAGGTATTTTATTGATTGATTGCCTATTTCTCCCACTAGACCTTAAATTTCATTAGGATAAGGGCTTGTTTTATTTTCTTCTGTATCTCCAACAACTACCAAAGTACTAAATGTAGGATACATCTATATTGGTTGAACAAATAAATTATCTCTTAATTATTTGAGTTAATAATTTGTAATTTCCCTTCCATCCTTCAAGGCTCAGCTTAAAAATTGACTCTTCACCCAAGCCTTACTTACTAATCCAGGAAATGGTAGCATTGTCCTCTCTGGGTCACCATTCCACTCTATATGTGTGTGTGCTAAGTTACTTGCCTCTAACATTCTTTTTTATCCATTTCCTATGTGCCTCTATGCCACTTTGTTAGTAACTTAGAAACTATAGGGCTTCCCTGGTAGCTCAGCTGGTAAAGAACCCGCCTGCAATGCAGGAGACCCTGGTATGATTCCTGGGTCAGGAAGATCCACTGGAGAAGGGATAGGCTACCCACTCTGGTATTCTTGGGCTTCCCCGGTGTCTCAGTTGGTAAAGAATCCACCAGCAATGCAGGAGACCTGGGTTCAATCCCCAGTTTGGGAAGATCCCCTGGAGAAGGGAAGGCCTAACCACTTCAGTATTCTGGCCTGGAGAATTCCATAGACTGTATAGTCCATGGGGTCACAGAGTCGGACATGACTGAGCGACTTTGACTTTAGAAAACTATGCCTTTCTGTGTAGGTATCGTATCTCTCTTATAGATTAGAAGCTCTTTATGAAAATCTTTATGAAACACAATCAGTGTTATGACTGCTGGCACAGAGTAGATATGCATGAAGGTTTGGTGAATTTAAATACTAAAGTGTGCAATACTCCTATTCATTTCTCCTTCACTATAGGGCATGGATATGGTAGATGCTGAAACAGGAAGGAGAAAAAGATGCAGAAGGTCAGCTCTTCCTTCCTCACTCTGAGCATCTGGAGGCTGTTTGCTCTCACCTACTTTCAGAGAAATAAAAACTACACTGCACAAGCAGGTGTTTATACCACGTGTGGCACAGCACAGCTCAGTTCAGTGTCTAAGACACAGGTATCTTTAGGTAGTAGTTGCCAGGTACTGGGTTTTGCCTACACAGGATGAGTATCTCAAATATTTTGTTCACACAATTTTGATAGACCCAAACACATTTTACAGGTACAATCTCCCCAACATTTTTTGAGGGTAAATTGTTTTATATAAAGAAAACATGATTCTGGTGGGAACTGGTGGAGTGATTCAGGGAGGTCAAAGCTAACAGTGCGGCAGATGGCTATCAACTCCCTTTACAGAGTTATGTCTGGAATTTTTCACACATTGTCCTCCCTACTCCTCCCTTGAAATGTGACATGGTGGTTATAAAAATGTGTGATCTTTGCCCTCTAGGATTTATAGCCAGCTACAGAAGAGACTTTTCAAAAGAAAATTATAGCATAAGACAGAATGTAATGGGGGAAACAGTTCCAGTCATAAGCAACCATGAGCCTAAACCTTAGCTGCTAAAATGCTCAAGTGTTCTCATTCTCTTAATGGTTAGGTTAGCTCCAGGAGGACCCTGGATAGGACCCTGTCAACCCTATGCACTGTTGTAGCCCAGCCTAGTTCAGTGCCTAGGACACAGTAGGTATTGATCCTTCCCTACCTAGTGAAAGAGTTTTGTTGTCTTTCTAACCCATCATGATGCTTCTGCAGCTCCTTATGAATGTATTTTTTTGTACAAGGTCTAGTGCAGTCAGTATTCATCATATCTTATAGTGTGTGTGTGCACGTGTGTGTGTGTGTGTGTGTGTGTGTGTGTGTGTCCCCTCTAGAGGAGATGCATGACATGGGGAGGGGTGTGGTAGAAAGAGTGCTAGACTGGTCATCCATTTGAGTCCCTTCTCTAGCAGTCCTAGGTGTGTCCCCTGGGTACCTCCCTTAACTCTGAGACCCACCTACCAGGTAGGAACAGTTCTTCTCCTGCTGTCCTCCTGAAAAAGTTGGAGATGAAATTGTTTATAAATTATCATATAGTGTAACAAAGGTAAATAACAATTATTCCAAATCTGGAGTCAGGATGGATGAAGCGGCTGTGTTCTTGAGCTCTTTGGTGAGCCATTTGACCACGGAGTGTTCCACTGACCTAGCTGGTGGAAGCTATCAGGATGCTTATGGAGGAGGAGGAGGATGCCTCTATTCTTACAGGAGGCAGATAACATCACCACGATGAGCATCCTGGCTTTTATAAGAATGACACGTCATATATGCATTATAACGAATTCTCAGACTCACTTCTGTATTTTTATTTTTTTAAATCTCTGATATTTCTTGCATAGTAACAAGAAGGCCTCAGAGACTGACTTTCAGCCCTTCTCTGCTGAGAAATACTTGTAAATGTACACCCAGCTCTGAGATAAAAACAGGCAATGCCAATCTATGCTACTGCCTTATATGCTGGCTGTGACTGGTGTTGATAGCTCCACAAGGGATATAAATGTACATGTGACATGAAAGCTAGAGGCAGACTCTCATATCAATCCATCCTTAGGCTTAAAGTTGAAAGGCAAACCCTTGTCAAAGAGTTAGTAGTTAAGCATTATCAATCACATATGTATGCACACACACATCTGCTCTTCTCCTAGTAGGATGAATGTAGTAAAGGACATAAGATGCACGAATGCTATAAAGGTGAATAGAACAAGGGGGCCCTGGAAGGAAAAGGGACACTGAAATACTATCCTGGAGGCATTAGGAGATAAAGTCTTTTAAAAGATCAAATCACGTGTTTTGATGTTTTGATCAAAACAAGCTTATTTACAAAACATAAACAGACTCAGGTTTTGAAAATAAACTCATGGTTATCAAAGGGAAAATGAAGGGGGGGATAAATTAGGAGCTTGGGATTAATAAAACCATACTACTATATATTAATTTAAAATAGATAACCAACAAGGACCTACTGTATAGCACAGGGAACACTACTCAATCTTCTGCAATAATCTATATGGGAAAAGACTCTGAAAAAGAATGAATATATGTATATGTATAATTGAATCACTTTGCTGTACACCTGAAACATTATGTTGTAAATCAACAATACTCCAATAACACTTTCTATAAAGATGAAATTATGTAAATTCCAATTATACTGACTACATATATTAATTTATGATCAATTACAAACTGAGTTTAAACATTTTAGGGAAAACTTGCATTTCAAGACCGCTTATTCTATTTCTTAAATCAGAGGAGAAATTTAAGTGGTATCACACACTTAAATAGCTAATTTCCTTCAACATAGTTTCTCGGTTAGTCAAAATTCCTTTCTGTTCACACGGCAAAGACTCTGAGTTGATTTCTTTATAAATTATTCTCCTGTTTTTGTGAAGTGTACATTGTTGAAATAAGAGTGGTTGCCTGGATGACCAAAACTTCAATGTTCTTCCAGGTACCTTTGGCAGTCTTCATGTTGAACCACGTGGGTTTTGACCAGGCATCCCGAGTGTATAAAAGGATTATGTAATTCCTCCCAAATGTTCTCTTCCCAATAAGGAAAGAAAATAGAACTATCTGACTCTTACAAATATACCTTTATTCAACATTCCTCTGGTGCTACTCAAAAGATGTTCAATTTTTGCCAAATTGAGGTCTTGTGGGATTTACAAGGCTCTTTGAAGTTGTGTCGGAAACACTATGAAAAACATTTTATCCAACAACTGACTGCATGAAAACAGAAAGTCAGAATTCTGAAAATTTAGCACTTTGGGGAATGACAGAGTGTTAATATGTTTTGGGGAGGTACATTTAGAATTATGACAATGAAAATCATGTTAACAATAGGAAATGTACCAGCTAGCATTCTTGAGTGAAAAGAGTAGAACCCTATCGTACTGGTTTACACAGTAAAAGAATGTATTAAAGGATATCAGGCAGCTCGCAAATTCTCTAGGTGTTCAAAGAATGGGCCTTAGAAGCTATGGAACCAAGAACAATGCCCAAACCATACATTGAGGTTAATCCAGCTGAGTCCTTGCTCCTATTGTTACTCAGCACAGATATACAATTTACCATGCTGCTTGGCACTCAGTTCTAGAACTTACATCACTGCTCCTCTGCAAACAAGTTGTCTCTATGATTATCCTTTCCAGACAATGGTTTCCCAAAAGTTTCCCTTCTTCATCATGTCGATGTCTTTCCAAATAAAAATCTCATGTAATATATCTATTTTTACACTAGGTTCAAGAAAGGTTAGGAAAGAGTTTCTGACTTCTACCCTAGGGAGGTGGGACACAATAAGGAAAATACTCAAATGCTAGAGAGAGAATTAAATGCTGGTCGCATCCATGACCAAAGTTCATAACAAATTAATGTTTTTACTTGTTCTTTCCCCTCAGCTAATGCAGGATTTCAGCCCCCACCAAAGACACCTTTAATATTTTGTGGGACTTCCAGATGAAGTCATAAAATAATCTCAATCATTACCAAATGGGGGAATAGTTGGACAAAGTATCTCTCAACATTTCTGATACTGTATTTTGTTTAAAAGTACCATCACAATCGTATTGAAATTGTTTAGTCATGAAGTTGTGTCCAGCTGTTTTGCAACACCATAGACTATACTCTGCCAGGCTCCTCTGTCTATGAGATATCCCAGGCAAGAGTACTGGAGTGGGTTGCCATTTTCTCCTCCAGGTGATCTTCCTGACCCAGGGACTGAACCCACATCTCCTGTGTCTCCTGCATTGCAGGTGGATTCTTTACCACTGAGCCACCTGGGAAGCCCAACATAGTCTTGATTACTCCCCAAAGTCTCACATCAGCTTTTAGGAAAGCATGTCTTTTCATTTTTAATTGCAGCCAGGTCTGTGTCTTTATCACTGGCCTCAGATATGTACCCCATGGGCACTGGGCCACGTGTAAAATCTAAGTTCTTTCTAATCACTCCACTTATAATGATACTGTTCCTGCACCCGTTGTCACGGAATTTTACAGCTGGGTCAGTATCTGCACTATCATGGTTTTTCAGCTTTAAATATCAAAAGTCTTTATCTCACTTCATTTTCTGAAAGAAATTTTCTAGATGTAGAACTCTAGAGGGATAGTTTTTTTTTCAGTGATTCAAAGATGTTACCCCGTTGGCTTCTGACTTGCAACGTTTGACTGTCTAAACCAAAATAAAAACAATGTCTAGTGTTAGCCTTAGCTATGGGTCAACATATATGACCCTCATGTGGTGGTTTAGTTGCTAAATTATGTCTGACTCTTGTGCTCCAACCTGGCTGTAACCTGCCAGGCTTCTCTGGTGGGAGAGAATCTTCCAAATCCAGGAATTAAACCCAGGTCTCCTGCACTACCCAAAGTCTCCTATCAGCTTTGAGACTATAAGGGCTTCCCTGGTGGCTCAGAGGTTAAAGCGTTGCCTGCAATGTGGGAGACCTGGGTTCGATCCCTGGGTCAGGAAGATCCCCTGGAGAAGGAAATGGCAACCCACTCCAGTACTCTAGCCTGGAGAATCCCATGGACGGAGGAGCCTGGTGGGCTACAGTCCACGGGTCGCAAAGAGCTGGACACGACTGAGCGACTTCCCTTTCACTGTCACTCCTGCACTACAGGCAGATTCTTTACCGACTGAGCTACCAGGGAACCCCGTAAGCCCTAGAGTAACCACTAAAAAGCAATGGCAACAATGTCAACAGAGACAGCTAATAAAAATAATAATGTAGAAAAACAGAATTACACATCAGTTACTCCACTAATCTCCTTGTTCCCTCAAAAAGACAGAAAGAGGGGGAAAAAGAAACAAACTAGGTAGCGCAAAATAGGTGGCACAACAATATTGATTATTGATAAAATGTAAATAGTCTAAACACTTCAACTATAAGGTAGAGGATGCATTTAAAAGAAGACCCAACTATATGCTGTTTTTAAGAAACCCACTTGTGTATATGGAACGCTTATTTTAGGTAAAAAGACATACTAGTGCAAAATCCACTGAAGAAAGCCACTGATGATTTGTGTGTATAAAATTTTGAGGGACTACCCTGGTGGTCCAGTGATTAAGAACCCACCTTCCAATGCAGAGGACTCGGATTGTATCCCTGTCAGGGAACTAAGATCCCACATGCCACGGGGGCAGTTATGCCTGCACACCACAACTAAGATCCAACGCAGTCAAATAAATAATAAATGTTTTTAAAAACCTTAACATTTGAAGAAACTTCGTAATGTTTTCAAATTAACAATCAATTCACATCACCTGTAAGGAGTTCAGCTAGGCACTGAAATGAAGGGATACAAAGGATTAGAGAATGTCATCTCTAAATTTCATGAGATTTGATCATATTCTAAGAAGAATGAAATAAATTTTAGTGTTTGAATTTGGAACCAGAACATCTCAGTAGTCCAAGTTCTCTGTTTCATTACTTTGTGTTTTTTGTTAAAGCACACCTCTCTGGGACTTTTTTTTTTTTTTTGTAAAGCAGTGGGTCTCTAGGGAGATAGGGAGTCATTTATCAGAATTCTAAAATATTTTGAGACCACCTCACTATCCTCTTAGACTCATGTACACTCAGGCTGAGTTGGAACGTTCCACACAATCTGAGTGTACACTTTGAAAATTTCCCGGTGATTCCAATCAACCTCCCCATCTGCAACTCCACAGCCTACCCAGCAGTTAAAGATCAATGAACTAGATAATTTCTGTGGCCCTTCCATCCATGACATGTTATGATTCTTTATTTTATGCAGAATTAACATTTGGGTGTTCTTCAAATTACCTCAAATCTGTGACCACCTATTGGACCAGCATTGATAATCCCTAGACTTGGTTCCTTGCAATTTACAATTTCCTTTCAATTGATGGATTAGAAATGGTACTCTGTTGATTAACCTACAGATATTTTATTTCATACTGAATGCGCAGATCTGATAAAGAATATACTGTAGATGCATGTAGTTGTCTATGCACTTCAGTTCATCACAGGATAGTAGCTTAGGGACTGTTCAGTGTTGCCTTGGTCTAGGGTGGTCTTGGCCTTGATCTGTTGAAAAAAAAATCAATTAAGTCTGTGCTTTTAAAAGGGAGCATTGCATTAGTTTTACTGGTTCACAAAACTAGAAAGTAGGTCATTGCCCAACATTGCAGTAATTGCTGCTGGCTCTGTGGCAGTCTCAGTGGCAGATACCAGGGGCAGGACAGTCACCCAGAGCCTGAGGTCAGAGGGAATCAGACCATGTGATGCCTAGAAGAGCTAGCCAAAGCATAGTCTTCTAAAGGGAAAGGACGATCACCCTACTCAGCCCTCATCTAGGGCTACAGGAAATAATTTAGTGCCACAGCATATGGTTTGTTTTAGTTTTAACATGTCAGAGATGTTTCCTTTAATTATTTTCCCATTACTTTTTGCCTTTTAAAATAGACTTTTACTCATCCCTCCCCTGAGAGTGCTTGAGGATTCTGTGTTATTTCATTTCTAACATGTTGCATTTCAAAAGACTTGGAGAATTAAATCTTGGCAGAAAAAATGGGGGCTAATTAAGTAAGAGTGGGTCATGTTCTAATTTTCCATTCTTAGTCAGAATGAAGGTCTTTTTAATTGTAGGACTTAAGTTAAGGGAATAAGACTTTTATTCAAATAACTATGAACATCACTTTCTCATACATAGGTCAAAAGAGAAACTTATATAAATCCCACTGAGGGAAGCCGCCTCTGTTTCAGAAGGAAGAAGATGGAAGGAAAGCAGATTAGCAATAGGTCACAGGCAGGAGTGATACTGCTCTGATGTTAGCTATTCTATGGTGTGCAGTGTGTTGCTCTTATATTTCTTGGGGAGACCTAAACAATATGATTAACCAAGGCTAAACCTATTGGAAATAGGAAGTAGGAGAAATCCTTTTCCTTTGACCTTTTATCTCAGTTCTCCCTTTCATTGCCCTGACTCCCAATGTCTTCCTTTCTATGCTTGTCTTCTTACTACAGAGAAGGTGCCTTTCTTGCTCTCAGGTACCTATCAATAAGGCTAGGATACAGCATCACCCCAGGAGGCCCCATTTAGAGTCCAATTAACAGTGGTACCTGGGGTTGGGCAATGCTATGGCCCTGTTGCTTTTATTGCAAGATCTAAAAACTTTACAGCAGCAGAACCTCACTTTCCAGTGGTGAAGAATCAGGAAACCTGGGGAGGAGGGTACAAGAGAGACATTTGAACTTTTAACTTCCTAGTGTTCTAGTATCACTGCATTTGTAAGGGTACCATACGGACCTGGCAATGAACTTCAAAGGATGGCATCACTGCTGCATTGCTTTGTACATTCTCTAAAGAATATGATGGCGAAGAACAAGAATTTGCTACCAGGGATCTTGTGATTAAGTAGAAAGTGCTTGACATGCACCACAGGCATACTTTGCTTTATTGTGCTTTGTTTTCTTGTTCTTAGCAGATACTACATTCCTTACAAATTAAAGGTTTGTGGCAACCCTACATCAAGCAAGTCTATCGGTGCAGTTTTTCCATCAGCATTTTCTCACTTCATGTCTTTATATTGCATTTTGGTAATTCTTGCAATATTTTAACTTTTAAAAATCTTCATTATATTTGTTTTGGTGATCAGTGATCTTCATCATTACTATTGGAATAAGATGACTCACTGAAGGCTCAGATGATGGTTAGCATTTTTAACAATAAACTATTTTAAGCTAACATATATACATTGTTCTTTTAGATATAATGATATTGAACACACAATAGACTACAGCATACTGTAAATATATGAACTGCACATGCATGCTCAGTCATGTCTGACTCTGTGATCCCTACCAAGAGTGCAGTCTACCAGGCTCATCCATCCATGGAATTTTCCAGGCAAGAATATTGGAGTAGGTTGCCATTCCCTTCTCCAGGGGATCTTCCTGACCCAGGGATTGAACCTGGGTCTCCTGCATTGCAGGCAGATTATTTACCAGCTGAGATACCAGAGAAGCCCTTATAAGAACTGCAAAACTAAAAATTTTTGTGGCTTGCTTTATTTTGGTGGTCTAGACCCAAACTTGCAATATCTTCCAGGATGGCCTGTATATTCTTTCAACCTCTTGACATCATTGTGGGGCTGGAAAAATCAGATATTACTGTGTCAACTATATCAGACTGAAAACTAAATCTGAGAGACCAAGCTACATTCTTATTACTCAACTGTCTACTCACTTCAGTATTTGCCTCTCATAAGGTCACACTGTTTTCCCAGGACAGCCCACATCCAGTGATTACTTGATATAGGAGTAAAAGTGCCCAGTTCCCTTGGGTCTATTTGGGATAATTCTGGAGGGCCATCAAAGCTTCAGAGCCATCTTTAGGTGTGGCTGACATCTTTCTTGAGTCTATACCACAACTCAACTTCTTCCTCTGCTCAAACTGCTTCTTTCTTCCCTTCTATAGGCACTTGACTGAAGTCAGCTCAGTTCAGTTTCTTGGTCATGCCCAGTTCTTTGCGACTTCATGGACTGCAGCACACCAGGCTTCCCTGTCCATCACCAACCTCCAGAGCTTGTTCAAACTCACGTCCATCAAGTTGGTGATGCCATCCAATCATCTCATCATCTGTCATCCCTTTCTCCTGCCTTCAGTCTTTCCCAGCATCATGGTCTTTTCCAGTGATCAAAGAGTAGTCCCAAATACAGCTCACCAGACTTTGTCCTAGAATCTGTTTCTCAGAGAACTCAATCAGTGACAGAGAGCAAATACAAAGAGTGTATTACCAAGGTGAATACATCGGTTACCAAATGTGTCTGGTTGCTCAAATTTCATGTCATCTCCAGAGCTTGATAAAGGGACTATATTCCAGAAGCAGGGATAAGGCAAGAAAGATAAGAATACTTTGTGCCCTGGCTTCATCTTCTTTCCCACTGGCAAAAGTCTGCCCCATAGGCTGATAACCTCTCCATGATTCTTAGCTGAGTCATTCAGCCACTTCAGGTGAGCGCCGGGGATGCCAGATTCTTCTCTTGTTCAGTCTAGCCCACGCCTAGGTACTGAGTTCTTCCCATCAGTCAGGAGTTCACAGGAAGTTCCCACATCTGTACTGGCGGTAGTAACAGCACCCAGAATTTCTGACCACATGCCTGGCATGAGCCTTCAATGGTACAGCTCCAGTCAGAAGGGACTGAGTCACATAGGGCTGAATGGAGGTGCAATGGAACGTAAACTATGATCTGGAACATACACCATGATCACTATATATATATATATATATATATATATATATATATATATAGAGAGAGAGAGAGAGAGAGAGAGAGAGAGGATGGAACTCATTATGTATTTATCTTATTAATGAACTGTTTACTTCTCTTATCAGATTGTGAGAGAGGAAGGAAGCAGAACAGAGACAGTGGCAAAAACAATAATATTATATAAGTAATAAATTGTGGGATTGTATAGAGCTCACCAGAGGCTTCTCTGGTGGCTCAGATGGTGAAGAATCTGCCTGCTTTGCAGGAAACCTGGGTTCGATCCCTGGGTCAGGAAGATCCTCTGGAGAAGAAAATAGCAACCTATTCCAGTATTCCTTCCTGGAGATTTCCATGGACAGAGGAGCCTGGCAGGCTACAGTCCACGGGGTCACAAAGAGTCAGACACAATTGAACAGCTACTACTATTACCACAGTGCTCTACAGTTAGCAAAAATGGAAAAACATGCTTTTATAGAGGAGAAATTGTGTGACATTTTTATTTCTAGTCACACACAGCATTTAACTCACTCTCTTTCAGCAAAGAGGAGAATTTGATGGCTGGGATAAACTAGATTTTGCTAGGCTAAAGAAAAGCTAGAAAGAAGATTCTGGAAGGATATTGGAGGTGAAATACAATCCAATCACCTCACTTTATAAATTAGCAAGCAGATGGAGAGAAGAAAAATGAGCTCTGTGTCAGGAGGAAATGATTAACAAAGAAGTGATTATATTCATGTTAAAATTAAGTGGTGTCCTCGTTAAAACTTTGTCTCTTAGGAAAGGACAGACTTGGGTGGAGATGTACCTTTCTTGAATTTCTATCGTGTTTTACAGATTTAACACTTATTATTTCTTCTAATTAACTGATTAATCTCAAAATCCTAGGAGGTAGATATCATTACACCTATTAATTAAGAAGTTTAGTAGCCTGGACAAGGCCAGATTAATAATTAATAACTTCTGGAATCACACCCTGGTTTCTGACCCTAAATATCATGTTCCTACAACAGTATCACACTGACTCCAGAAATGAAACAGTTCACGATTACCCAAGCCAAGAAAAAAATGATATAATATTTTCATGTTAATACGCTGTCTCCGCTTCCTTTTCATCTTAAGTGACTTAACAGCATCAAATATTAGAACAATGGCTTGCCCCAAGTTCATAAAAGCTTAACTTTCTGTTTGATTCAATAAAACATTGACATAAAAAGGAGCAGAAACATTCAGGAAAGACACATTTCTGAGTTTCCTTACTGCTGGGGTCAGGGACACAAAGCCTTCTCACCCCAGGATCTCCTAGTGTCAAATGAGAGGCATTTGGCTCCTGGGGCTTCAAGGTTTCTTCCAGCTCTAAAACAAGACAAAAACAAACACACCAAGCACTGTGGGCCTGCACAGTTCTTTTCTTTTTAATGCCAAGCTATACAATTCCCAAAATAGCAACATCGCTGGGGAAGAGAGAGACTCACTGAAATCCTGACCCCCTGCAAACACAAGCAGGGCAGATGCTTCAGGAGATGGAAGCAGGTCTCAGTGAGCAGCCTGAGCTTTTTGCCTGCGGTGGTGGAGATTAATTGGCTTCTGCTGGCTGGCTGCACCATCTATGGGAAGCCTGGATGCTGTCATCGTAACAGTCATAACGCAGGTATTACTTGGAAAAAGAAGTGATGCCTTAGGCCCAAGTATCTGATCACTCGAAGGGAGTGTTTAATTTTTCTCCCAAGTCAATGGTTTTTCTTCCTCCCTTTTCTCCTTCTTCCCTCTCTCATGCTTGCTATTATACCAGGTGTAGTGCTAAGAACTTTAGATGTCTTAACTAATGTAATCCTCAGAACAACCCTACAAAAGGTGTATTTGCTATCCTCATTTTATAGATGAACAGACTGATGTGCAGAAAAATTAAATCAATATCTTGGGTCACACAGCAAGTACTGGGGGCCAGGGCTTGAACTTGAGCATCCTGGCTCAGGAGTCCATGCCCACAGCCTTGGCGCTATTCAGTTAGAGTCATACACTGCACACGTTCCCTACTTCCCAGTCTTGGTTAATCTTGTACTTACTTGTTTACAAAGATCACTAAAAATGCTTGGCTTAACCCAAAGCACCTTAATCAGGTTTTGCTTTTTTTTTTCTCATTTGATTCCTAATAGCACTCCTTTACTTTGGACTGCTGGGAGTGACTCTATATGCCTATTTTATTGACTCATTTATTCTTCATCTGCAGCTTCAAGTTCATCTGCAACCTTCCAACACTCCTGTTTTAGCCACACCTGATGTTCTGCAGCACTTTACTCTGCTTTGCCCATGTTCTTCCTACTTCTCTTCCTGGCCTTCTATATCTGGGGACTATGTTTCCTCCTTCTAACCCTTAAGTAGGAACATTCTGCTGCTGCTGCTGCTGCTAAGTCGCTTCAGTCGAGTCTGACTCTTCCCGACCCCATGGACTGCAGCCTACTAGGCTCTTCTGTCCATGGGATTTTCCAGGCAAGAGTACTGGAGTAGGGTGCCATCACCTCTCCGAGGAACATTCTAATAACTTACTAATGTGTCCTTTGCCCTTTCTAGATCAAACTGTCCCTGAGAGACATAACAATGTTTTATTCTTCTCTGTGTCATTTCCCGTAAGACTTAACACAATAAAGACCTCAATTATCCTATAAATATTTTACCAAGAAAAACTGAAACATGAGGAAAATCCTTTTAAGTATATCTGGTATTTAAAATATTCATAATTCTTTGTAGGGGGAGTTGTCCTGACCTAACAACTCTTAATCCTCTTACTCTTACTCTAAGTCTGTCAACCAGCAAAGGCAAGAAATATATACAAAAGTAATATGATAAAAAAAAGTTCATGATAAAAATAAATTTATGTTATTGTGCATACCTCATGGTGACTCCCCTCTGTTAGTACATTTCCTAGCTGGAAGAGATGTACATTTCCTGCTACAAGCTGTGGAATTTAAGGGTGCTCAGTAAACTTAAGTTTCCTTAAGTTTTACTTAAGGAAGCTTAAGTATAAGGTGGCTCAGATTTATCTAGGATCTAACGAGGGCCACAGAGGTGACTCAAAATTTATCCTGTGGAAAGGACCCACCTGAACTTTTGCTTGAGAGCAAAGCTTGGCTGATGGAAGCTCCCTCTACGGCAGGCAGGACTGGATGCAGGCAGGACTGGATAGAGGCAGGTGTGGTGGGTACTCACCCTGCCTTATAAACCATGAGTGGAGACTTGAGCATAGTATGCTATAGTTGTTCTGTCTGACACTTTGCTGTGCCCAGAGAAGAACGTGATGAGGAGGCAGTGGAGTCTGGCTGGGATGGGACGTGCTCCTTGGTGTTCTTTCCCTCATCTAAGAGAGGAAAACCAGCATGGGAAACAGGCCAGAAGAAAACACGCACATAATGTGAACAACTGAAAAACAGCAGCAACAGTCTGCAGCCAGGTGAAAAAGGCAGATTGGCACTAACATTTCATTCAGTTCTGTTTTATTTTATTTATTAGACGCCAATAAGAATAGAACTAATATGTGCTTCATGGCTTACCAACAATAATAATAAAGTAGATAAAAACTTACATTATTAACCTATTGGTTAACTTCTGGACTTCCACTAAAACCCACTCAGAATACACTGAGGGCTTATTTTAGGATAAGAAGTGACTATTCTATGATAAGAGTTTCAATGACCAATTTTTCTCAACTGAAGAAAGTGTGAACTTTATTCACCACCCTGCTCTCCTGAAGGTAATACAGGATCACAATACTTTATAATTTTGAAAACCAAAAGTTTTTCATATTGGTGGCAATATCTGATATGAACTCTTGCCACAGAATCCATGTAAATGGATAGAGAATTGTTTATAGTCTTAACTTATTCCACTCACTGTGAATCATCTATACATTTCTTAGCAGAAATATGAATGCATTTAATTTGGGCATACTACCCTAGATTGGGAAGAAGGTGTTGAATCTGAGTCTACTGAAAACTGATTTCCTCCGCTGAGTTTATGGTTAACCTCTCTATCCAAAACTTCATTCCTTTTCTTGTTCTGTTCTTGTTCCCCACAAAATTGAGGCTCATCAGAGGAAAGGGATCAATGAAACCAAGCCATGCTGTGTGGGGCCACCCAAGATGGATGGGTCATAGTGAAGAGGTCTGACAGAATGTGGTTCACTGAAGAAGGGAATGGCAAACCACTTCAGTATTCTTGCCTTGAGAACCCCATGAACAGCATGAAAAGACAAAAAGATAGGACACTGAAAGAGGAACTCCCCAGTTGAGTAGGTGCTGAATAGGCTCCTGGAAATCAGTGAAGAAATAACTCCAGAAAAAATGAAGGGATGAAGCCAAAGCAAAAACAACACCCAGTTGTGGATGAGACTGGTGATAGAAGCAAGGTTCGATGCTGTAAAGAGCAAGATTGCATAGGAGCCTGGAATGTTAGGTCCATGAATCAAGGCAAATTAGAAGTGCTCAAACAGGAGATGGCAAGAGTGAATGTTGACATTCTAGGAATCTGCTAACTAAGATAGACTGGAATGGATGAATTTAACTCAAATGACCATTATATCTACTACTGTGGGCAGGAATTCCTTAGAAGAAATGGAGTAGCCATCCTAGTCAACAAAAAGAGTCTGAAATGCAGTACTTGGATGCAATCTCAAAAACGACAGAATGATCTCTGTTTGTTTCCAAGGCAAACCATTCAATATCACAGTAATCCAAGTCTATGCCCCAACCAGTAATGCTGAAGAAGCTGAAGTTAAACAGTTCTATGAAGACCTACAAGACCTTCTAGAACTAACATCCCAAAAAAGATGCCCTTTTCATTACAGGGGACTGGAATACAAAATTAGAAAGTCAAGAAACACCTGGAGTAACAGGCAAATTTAGCCTTGGAGTACAGAATGAAGCAGGGCAAAGGCTAGTAGAGTTCTGCCAAGAGAATGCACTGGTCATAGCAAACACCCTCTTCCAACAACACAAGAAAAGATTGTACACATGGACATCACCAGATGGTCAACACCAAAATCTGACTGATTATATTCTTTGCAGCCAAAGATGAAGCTCTATACAGTCAGCAAAAACAAGACTGGGAGTGGCTCACAAGACAGTCCTGTGGCTCAGATCATGAGCTCTTTATAGCCAAATTCAGACTGAAATTGAAGAAAGTGGAGAAAACCACTACACCATTCAGGTATGACCTAAATCAAATCCCTTACGACTAAACAGTGGAAGTGAGAAATAGATTTAAGGGACTAGATCTGATAGACAGAGTGTCTGATGAACTATGGACGGAGGTTTGTGACATTGTACGGGAGACAGGGATTAAGACCTTCCCAAAGAAAAAGAAATGCAAAAAAGCAAAATGGTAGTCTGAGGAGGCCTTACAAATAGCTGTGAAAAGAAGAGAAGTGAAAAGCAAAGGAGAAAAGGAAAGATATATCCATTTGAATGCAGGGTTCTAAAAAATAACAAGGAGAGAGAAGAAAGCCTTCCTCAGTGATCAATGCAAAGAAATAGAGGAAAACAACAGAATGGGAAAGACTAGAGATCTCTTCAAGAAAATTAGAGATACCAAGGGAACATTTCATGCAAAGATGAGCTCAATAAAGGACAGAAATGGTATGGAACTAACAGAAGCAGAAGATATTAAGAAGAGGTGGCAAGAATACACAGAAGAACTGTATAGAAAAGATCTTCAAGACCCAGATAATCAAGGTGGTGTGATCACTCATCTAGAGCCAGACATCCTGGAGTGTGAAGTCAAGTAGGTGTTAGGAAGCATCACTATGAACAAAGCTAGCGGAGGTGATGGAATTCCAGTTGAGCTATTTTAAATCATGGAAGATGATGCTGTAAAAGTGCTGCACTCAGTATGTCAGCAAATTTGGAAAACTCAGCAGCGGCCACAGGATTGGAAAAAGTCAATTTTCATTCCAGTCCCAAAGAAAGGCAATGCCAAAGAATGCTCAAACTACTGCACAATTGCACTCATCTCACATGCTAGTAAAGTAATGCTCAAAATTCTCCAATCGAACTTCAACAATATATGAACCATGAACTTCCAGATGTTCAAGCTGGTTTTAGAAAAGGTAGAGGAACCAGAGATCAAATTGCCAACATCTGCTGGATCATCAAAAAAGCAAGAAAGTTCCAGAAAAACATCTATTTCTGCTTTCTTGACTATGCCAAAGCCTTTGACTGTGTGGATCACCATAAACTGTGGAAAACTCTGAAAGATATGGGAATACCAGACCACCTGACATGCTTCTTGAGAAATCTGTATGCAGGTCAGGAAGCAACAGTTAGAACTGGACTTGGAACAACAGACTGGTTCCAAATAGGAAAAGGAGTGCATCAAGGCTATATATTGTCACCCTGCTTATTTAACTTCTATGCAGAGTACATCATGAGAAACGCTGGGCTGGAGGAAGCACAAGCTGGAATCAAGATTGCTGGGAGAAATATCAGTAACCTCAGATATGCAGATGACACAACCCTTATGGCAGAAGGTGAAGAAGAACTAGAGAGTCCCTTGATGAAAGTGAAAGAGGAGAGTGGAAAAATTGGCTTCAAGCTCAACATTCAGAAAATGAAGACCATGGCATCCGCTCCCATCACTTCATGGCAAATTGATGGGGAAACAGTGGAAACAGTGGCTAACTTTATTTTTCTGGGCTCCAAAATCAGTGCAGATGGTGATTTCAGCCATGAAATTAAAAGATGCTTATTCCTTGAAAGGAAAGTTATGACCAACCTAGCCAGCATATTAAAAAGCAGAGACATTACTTTGCCAAAAAAGTCAGTCTAGTCAAGGCTATGGTTTTTCCAGTACTCATGTATGGATGTGAGAGTTGGACTATAAAGAAAGCTGAGCACCAAAGAATTGATACCTTTGAATTGTGGTGTTGGAGAAGACTCTTGAGAGTCCCTTGGACTGCAAGGAGATCCAACCAGTCCATCCTAAAGGAGATCCGTCCTAGGTGTTCATTCGAAGGACTGATGTTGAAGCTGAAGTTCCAATACTTCTGCCATCTGATGTGAAGAGCTGACTCATTGGAAAGACCCTGATGCTGGGAAAGATTGAGGGCAGGAAGAGAAGGGGACAACAGAGGATGAGATTGCTGGATGGCATCACTGAATCAATGGACATGGGTTTGGGTGGACTCTGGGAGATAGTAGAGGACAGAGGGGCTTGGTGGGCTGCAATTCATGGGGTCGCAATGAGTTGGACACAACTTGATGACTGAACAGCTACAACTGGATGCCAGTCTTGTCATCCCACAGATACCAAAGTTCATTTTGAGTGGTATCTAACCATCAGCTTAATGATTTATCTCCTAGTATCTGAACATGAAGAAAAGTGTTACATTTCTTATTGGATTCAAAAATAGACTAGGGATTTTATTATTGTTCTATTTTATTCACATAAAGATTTGATTTTTCATTTTTTAATTACTAAGATTATCCTGTTTTTTGCTTTTATTTTAAAATTATCCTCTTTTAAACCTGGGATGTTGCCCATTCTGTCCAAAGAAGATTAAGGGAGAATCATGTTTATGATTCATTTTCATGAAAAATTGTTTTCACTGCAACCAATGAAATCTAGGCACAATGTATATGGTATAAAAGGTACAAAGTTCTCAGATATACGATTCTAAACTCTGGTCAGGCAATCTCTGATAGATAATCAATACAAAACAATGGCAGATAGCTTTGTTTTCTTGTTTTTCTTTTCTAGAAATTATACTAGGGATTGCAGTTGTGATTTTATTTTTCTTTTTTTTCCCTAGTTGGGCTTCCCTGGTGGCTCAGAGGTTAAAGTGTCTGCCTGCAATCTGGGAGACCAGGGTTCAATTCCTGGGTTGGGAAGAACCCCCGGAGAAGGAAATGGCAACCCATTCCAGTACTCTTGGCTCTTGCCTGGAGAATTCCATGGACAGAAGAGACTGGGTGGTGGACTAGGTTACAGTCCACAGGATCGCAAAGAGTCGGGACATGACTGAGCGACTTCACTTTCACTTTTCTTCCCCTAGTTAGTTAATTAATCCAATGCTCTGTATATAACAGGCAAACTGTGAGATGTCAGTTATAAATTACAAGTTGTTTAAGTTGCTTTAGGTAGGGGTGAGGGAAGGAGAGCAGGAAGCCATTTGGAACAAAGTGAAGTGAAAAGTAAAAGATTAGTACTATTTCCCCAACATGCAAGTTCTAGGAATAGATTCTCTTCAATTAAGAGTAAAATGATGGAAGACAATTGTTTCCTCTCCTCAGTAATGCCCTGGGAGTTTCCACTTAAACCTACTGTGATATGCTTTTCCTCTCTGCCAAAACAGCTTCCCTTTCCCCAGGCCTGGCTTCAGCTTTCTTGTATGGTTTAACATCAGATTCAAATGTTCTCAGATCCAGGAATATCCCCAATTCTGTCCTCCAGGGCTATGCTGACATAGCATTCTTTACATACCTAGCAAGTCTGACTTTAGGTCATGCTGATACTTTACAATGCAGAACTTTGTTCCATGCAGAATTATTTACTGCTTCCGAAGATCCCCTGGAGAAGGAAATGGTAACCCACTCCAGTATTCTTGCCTGGAGAATCCCATGGACAGAGGAGCCTGGCAGGTTACAGTCCACGGGGTCTCAAAGAGTCGGACACAACTGAGCGATTTCTTCACTTCACTCACTTATGTAAATATGCCATTATAACTAATTTTTTAAATTTGGAAATTATTTTTAGTATCAGTTTTGTGATTAATCCATATGTATTCTGATTAAGTAATTCTTATTTAATGTTAGGAGACAGTTCATTTAATAAATATTGAAACTCATACCATCCTGTGCTCTTGGAAAATCCAGAGGATAATTAAAATGACATGTTCTCAATAAATATCTCATTTTCCATAGATCTGAAGAATCTAAGCTACTCCATTTTGTTAACAGAAAAACTCCATTTTGTAAGATTCCGGGAAAAGAGCCTTTGGAAATCCCCTGACCTCACCCCACCACCCATGAGCCAATCGGACCCCAGACCAAAATCTCCTGACTTAACGCTCAGGAACTCGTGGTCTACCTAGACAATAGGGACCAATCAAGAACCAACACACAACCCTTCGAAAGAAAGTGACCAATCAGACATCCCCCTACCTAGAAATCCTTTTTTTTCCATGTATACTCCCTATATAAGCAATGTAATCCAAAACCCGGGGCTCCTCCCTATAGCCGCTGTGTTGGTATCAGTGGGAGCCCCAGCTCGAGCTTGGTAATAAAAACTCTCTTGCTTTTGCATCGGATATCAGCTCCCTGTGGTCATTGGAAGGTTTCTCGACTAGTGCATAACAGATCAACTGTTTCTTTCACTTGGAAAGAGATTACTAATTTCTAAAGGAAAAAATTAAGGCATTTTTAGAAATGAATGTACAAGAATTCTTCTTCACAAATTACCTGAGTGTAATGTGAGCTACTTCCTTGTTTTATTAAAACAAGATAATAGTTAAAGTTTAATAGCTATTTCTATCCTTCTCCAAAACAATAAAACTGCCTCCTTACAACTGGCATGAATTGTAGTTAAGGCCCATTTTCATCCTCCATAAATTATTGTCAGGATATTTTTTCCTCGTCAAACTTATGAATTTACATCTTGTTGTCCACTGTTGCCCCTATATTTTCTTTCTGAATTTGTTTTGCTGTTGTTGGCAGTTTTGCTACTAAATCTTGTAGTGAGAAGTCTTAGTCTTTATGTGCCTGAAAATGTATTTGTTTTGCACTCTGTCTTGAATAAGAATTAGTCTCCCTTAGCACTTTGAATATATTATTTCATTATCTTTGGACATTTATTTATTTCTGCTAAGAGGAAGCCCATGTTCAATCTAGTGTCATTGCATTATCAGTTCAGTTCAGTTCAGTTGCTCAGTTGTGTCCAACTCTTTGCAATCCCATGAATCGCAGCATGCTAGGCCTCCCTGTCCATTACTAACTCCCGGAGTTCACTCAAACTCACGTCCATTGAGTCAGTGATGCTATCCAGCCATCTCATCCTCTGTCGTCCCCTTCTCCTCCTGCCCCCAATCCCTCCCAGCATCAGAGTCTTTTCCAGTGAATCAAGCCAAGCGTCAGCATCATTATAGGTAATCTATAATTTCTCTCTAGTAGCTTTTCATATTTCCATTTTATACTTGATAGTTTGAAATTTCACTATTATATGTCTAGTAGTATATGTCTTTTTTATTTATTTACTTTGTTCAGTTGGCAAGATTTTTCTGAATCTGAGGATTCATGTCTTTCCTCAATTCTTGAAAAAATTTCAGATACAATTTTTGCAAATATTTTCTCATTCCATTATCTCTACTCTTGAATTCTTACTTATATTTTGGAACTTCTCCATCTATCCTCTGTTTTCTTTCATGGCTCTTTCATATTCTCCAGTTCCTTCTCCTCCTAAATTGTATTTTGAATGAGTTGTTCTAGGGACTAGTTTTATTTTCCTATATCTAGCTTACTCTTTATTTTATCTAAGATCCTATTTTACTTTTAAGAACCATTTTTTTCACTTCTATTATTTACCCTTGGTCACTTTTCATATACTTGTGCTCTGATTTGTTAATTTTATAGTCTTATTTCTAGAAGAATGCTATCTTAAATTTTAGCATTTGTGAATCTTTCCAAGGTATAAATCTTTTGACATGGCAAGGATTTTTTTGGTGTGATTTATCATTTTCAGTTGTGAGTTTATCTTCCGAAGGACCTTAACTTTCTCAATGCCTCTTCCTCTCCAGTAGCTTCACAGCTGCCTCATCCAGCTCCCTCTGTTGTTTGGGTCAATGAGACTATCTGTTAGGGTGAGTTCTTAAACTTTTGGTTGTTGGTTGCTGTTTTTGTTTAAATGGCCTCACTGAAAACAATGATATCCTTGTTTCCTTTCCCCTGAAAATGCATATATAGGCATGCACATACAATTTTATTTCTAACTTAAATAATTTTATAGGCCTCTGAATGTCCAGTCATTCAGCCTCTAAAGGTACTTAGATTTCTAGTTAAAAACTCTCAGTGAGAGGTTTGCAGACTTTATTTAATATAGGTAGAAAAATTCCAGATGTTTCTCCTTCTCCAGTTATAATTATCCTGATAATTTTTGCTTTGACCATAGATGAGATATAGCCATTCTTACAGTGTATAGTAGCAGCTCTTTTGGTTTTATTTACATCTCCTAATGACTCAGGAAGAATTCCCTGGTGGCTCAGTGATAAAGAATCTGCCTGCTAATGCAGGAGACACAGGAGACTTGGTTAGATCCCTGGGCTGGGAAAACCCCTTGGAGGAGGAAGTAGCAAAGAACTCCAACATTCTTGCCTGGAAAATCCCATGGACAGAGGAGCCTGGCAGGTTAGTCTGTGGGGTCGCAAAGTCCATGGGGTTGCAGAGTTAGATTCGACTAAGATGACAATGACTCAGGAGGCTGAACATCTTTTCATATGCTTATTTGCATTCCATAGGCTTGTGTGTGTGTGTGTGAAGTATCTGCTCACATATTCTGGCCATTATTTAAAATTTGGGTCTTTATTTTCTTATTGTCGGGATTTTAGATTCTTTATACATTCCAGATGCTACAGTCAACTACATGATTTGCAAATATTTTCTCCTAACCTATAACTTATCTTTTCATTGTCTTAATGTCATTCAAAGAGAGGAGTTTAAAAATTTTTGACAAATTCCAATTTTTAATATATTCATTTATGGATTGTGTTTGGTGTTGTATCTCTAAAATTTTTTGACTCACTTATGTTCACAAAGATTTTCTCTCTTTTTTTTTTTAAAGTTTTGTGATTTTAAGCCTATGATTTAAGTTAGTTTTTAGATATGGTATAAGGTTATTATGAATTTGTAACTGTATTTTAAAACCTATTTCTTCTTTTTCTTTGGAGCAGAGAAGCCTGGTTATGAGCTTGTTTACTTCAGCAGATTGACCCTTAATTGATACTACATTAGATGGTGTTTTTATTCAATAGCTCATCTACTTGATGTGCAAACTAATTATATGTAGGCTAATTGGCTAGTTTTCAATTAAGAGAGAGAAATGACCATCCATGCATGAAGCACTGGTTAGTGCAGAACAGTATATAAATCACTCTTTCTGACTCTAAACAGAGTGCTTGACTCTCATAAACAATGCTCTTTGGGAAAGTTATTTGCATAACGAGATGAAACCCATACATTATTCTATTCATATTTGTAATTAGCACATATCAATGGAGTCTAAATAAATCAATACAAAGGTGATCAATGAATTGAAAATACATCACCAGCTCATGTAAGCATCCCTTCAAAATATGATATTTATGAAAAATATTAAATGAGTACATGTTATGGTGGGAACTGATGGTTTATGGGTTTTCTAATATTGCTTTCACTGTAATATATTTTCCCACAAAACTTCTACAATTGAAAGATTCAGAAATTAATTTACTCTTTTCTTAAGATGAAATTAAAAATAGTTTCTCTGTGACCCTCAGAAAAGTAGCTTCTTTCATAACAAATATTTTTAGAGGAGAAAGAAAAAAAGAATACAAAGAACTTCAGAATAAGGCAGTAATAATAAATAAGATGAAAACCTTCAGAATGGGAGAAAATATTTGCAAATGAAACAACTGACAAGGGATTAATCTCCAAAATATACAAACAGCTCATGTAGCTCACTATCAAAAAAACAAACCAATCAAAAAATGGGAAGAAAATCTATTAATAAATAGACATTTCTGCAAAGAAGACATAGAGATGACCAACAAACACATGAAAAGATGCTCAACATCGCTAATTAGAGAAATGCAAATCAAAACCACAATGAAGTGTTACCTCACACCAGTTAGAATGGCCATCATCAAAATATCTATAAAGAATAAACACTGGAGAGGGTGTGGAGAAAAGGGAACCCTCTTAAACTGTTGGTGGGAATTTAAAGTGATACAGACACTGTGGAGAACAGTATGGGGCTCCTTAAAAACTAAAAATAGAGTTATCATATGGCCCAGAGTCCCACTCCTGGGAATATACCCAGAGAAAACTATAATTCAAAAAGATAAATGCACCCCAATATTCATTTGCAGCACTATTTGCAATAGTCAAGACATGGACGCAGTCTAAATATACATCAACAGAGGAATGGACAAAGAACATATGGTGTGTGTATGAGTGAAGTTGTTCAGTCGTGTCTGACTCTTTGTGATCCCATGGACTATAGCTTAACTAGGTTCCTCCGTCCATGGGATTTTTCAGGCAAGAATACTGGAGTGGGTTGCCATTTCCTTCTCCAGGAGATCTTCCTGACCCAGGGACTGAACCCAGGTCTCCTGCATTGTAGGCAGACGCTTTACCGTCTGGAGCCACCAGGGAAGATGGTGTGTATACATATATATGGAATATTGCTCAGACATAAAGAAGAATGAAATTATGCCATTTGTAAAGACATGGATGGACCTTGAGACTGTCATACAGACTGAAGTAAGTAAGTCAGAAACAAATACTGTATATTAACATATATATATATGGAATCTAGAAAAATGGTATAGATGAGCTTCTTTGAAAAGCAGAAATAGAGACACAGATGTAGAGAACAAATGTATGGATACCAAGTGAGGAAGAGAAGGGTGAGATGGATTGGGAGATTGGCATTGTCATAAATACATCACCATGTATGAAATAGACAGCTAATGAGAACCTACTGTATAGTACATGGAATTCTACTGAATGCTCTGCAGTGACCTAAATGGGAAGGAAATCCAAGGAAGAGGAGATATATGTATGCTGCTGCTGCTGCTAAGTTGCTTCAGTCGTGTCCGACTCTGTGCGACCCCATAGACAGCAGCCCACCAGGCTCCCCCGTCCCTGGGATTCTCCAGGCAAGAATACTGGAGTGGGTTGCCATTTCCTTCTCCGATGCATGAAAGTGAAAAATGAAAGTGAAGTCGCTCAGTCGTGTCCAACTCTTAGCAACCCCATGGACTGCAGCCCACCAGGCTCCTCCATCCGTGGGATTTTCCAGGCAAGAGTACTGGAGTGGGGTGTCATTGCCTTTGGTTAATTCACTTCGCTGTACAGCAGAAACTAACACAACATTGTAAAGCAATTATAATTCAACAAATATACACTGCAGTAACATCTGAAACACATATTCAAGCCCAGTTTGAAAAAGGCAAGTCTTTTGATGATAATTTTGTATAAACATTCCAAAAAACACAAAATGTAAGTTATAAGGAAAATGTCTGCATTTCCACCTTTCTGGGAAAACTGCTAACTATTCAAGCTGTTGTTATAAAAATGCTTTTAACAAACATTTCTCTTAGGATGGAAACAATATTTGATGGGGAAAGTGCTTTGGGTAGAATATTGATACTGATGAACATTTTTATTGTTAAATAAGAGCAAATATGCCCTTGTTACTTTGGAGAAAGAAGGGAGATGGGAGAAATAGAGAACAAAGATCAGCTATATTGCAGAGAACTGTTTACTCCCCTTCAAGAACTTCTCCCTCCAGCCCTAGTCTCCTCAAATCTTTAGTAAAATACACACACAAATCACAAAATGTATATTATCAGACATCTTGTGAAACTGATGACGCAGTCAGACCTTTGTTCTGAAGTAAGACACCACAAAAACATACCCAAATGAAGATCCTAAAGATATGCACAGGACCTAGAAGAAACCATGAAATTTCTCTCACAGGATGGTGAAACTGGGGTTTGGACCAAATTTTACCGGATCTCTAGGAGTTAGGGATTTCACAATGGGCATATCACCTGGGTTATATATGGATTTTACTGGTTTAAAAAGAACAGGGCAGACATTTACTGCTACAAAAGCAGATTTTCAAAATATTCAGTTCAGTTCAGTCACTCAGTCATGTCCGACTCTTTGTGATCCCATGGACTGCAGCATGCCAGGCTTCCCTGTCCATCACCAATTCCCAGAGCTTACTCAAATTCATGTGCATTGAGTCAGTGATGGCATCCAACCGTCTTATCATCTGTCTTCCCCTTCTCCTCTTGCCTTCAATCTTTCCCAGCATCAAAGTCTTCCAATGTGTTAGTTCTTCGCATCAGGTAGCCAAAGTGTTGGAGTTTCAGCTTCAGCATCCTTCCAATGAATATTCAGGATGGATTTCCTTAAGGATGGACTGGTTGGATCTCCTTGCAGTCCAAGGGACTCTCGAGAGTCTTCTCAAAATATTACTAAATAGAAAAATCCAGTTGTATATTAATCAGTATTCCATTTTCCCAAGTAGTCTATCTAAAGCTGAATCCCAGAGGGAGAATTTATTATGCAAACCTGATCTACATTAAGGATGTGTTTGGATGAAAGAAGCAGGTCCTGGCAGTAGGGCCTGCTTCAAAGAGAGCAGGAGAGGGTGAGGAAAGTCAGAGTTGTGTACAGGCTAGGCAGAAGAGACCCTGCAAAGAGAAGAGCAGGGACAGCTACCTAATTTTTATGGCCCAGTGAAAAGTAGAAATCTGGGATCCCCTGTTGAAAATTTATTGAGAATTCCAAGATGGCACCGCACAGCATGAGAACCCTTTAAATGTGGTTCTGAGTGGCTGTATAGATCTCATGTCCAAGAAACTGGCCCTAAGAGGACACAGTCTACAATTCCTGTGCTTCATTGTATGTTTTTCTCTTTTTCCATTAATGGCCAACTTTTGGGGGCCAGGGAATATTTTTCTTCTTCCAGAGAAAACACATAGTGAGAGAGTAAAGGTCTACTTGCCCCAGATTTCCTTTTTAGCATCTATTCTTGCCTAACTTCAGTCTGGCAGCATGGAAGGCAACTCCTGGGAATTCTCTTCCTAGGAATTATCATTAGCAAGTCTCTCACATTAACCAAGATCTGACATCTCTCATACATGTGTATGTGTTCAGTCATTTCTGAATGTGTATAAGCCTATGGGCTGTAGCCTGCCAAGCTCTGCTGTCCAATATTTCTAGGCAAGAATATTGGAGTGGGTTGCCATGCCCTTCTCCAGGGGATCCTCCTGACCCAGGGACTGAACCTACATCTCCTGTGTCTCCTGCATTGGCAGATGAATTCTTTACCACTGAGTCATGGAGGAAGCCTCAAAATCTTGTACCATTCACTTATTATTTCACATTTCTAATAAAACTGCAATCATACCAATTGTCCTAGGAGCAGTGTGGTTAAAAAAAAAAAAGACAGAAAATTCCTGACACACAGGAGGTTCTCATTACCTCTTCATGAATCAATAATTAATAAAAATTTCATCCTAGCCCCACTCTGAATGTTCTCAGGGAGATTATTTACCACTGGGAGAACTCAACTTCTCTTCTGAAAAATAATAGGTTGAGACAGTTATTAAGTTTAAAAATGTCTGTGTGGTTCAATGTATAGGAAGATATATTTAAAAAGAGAAAGCACTAAAATGATAGTGTGTGTGCTCTGCTTTGGGAAAGCAACATACAAGCTGTTAGAATAAAAAAGTCCCATAAACACAATTTCTTGATTGCCAACACATAGTCAATTAATGTACTTATAACTTTCACCTTAATACATTCACAACTGCATTATTTATTTAGTCTACATTTCAAATCTGCTGCTATGCTACTTCCTAGGGGAAAATAATAGCTAAGGAGGTTAGGGTGTGATTCTACCTAGTCTGTAAATCCAGACTATTAATTGGTGGGAATTGCGGTCAAGGTTTATAACTCTGTGTCTCGATCTTGGGGCAGACCAAAATTGGTTTTCTCATAAGCCATCTCTTTAAGTACAATGTGTATCTCCAAAGCATACAAACTGCTATCATTTCTAAGAGAAAGAACAATGGAAGTAAACAAATGACCAAGAAAGCAAAAGGCATTGCATGGGGTTAAACACAAAGTTTCTCTTGAAATGAGTCTTGATATATCGATAGATAAGAATCAAGATGTTATTCACATTAGCTGACCCACATTTGCTTAGAAATTTTAAAACTAGTTTTGGGCCAGACTTGAGGAAATAGTGACCTTTTTAATCTGCAGTTAAATATCTACTTCACCTACTCTTGTTTCAGAAGTGGAACTATAAGTGATCAACAAGTTTCCCCAATAAATTCTCACACATTTAAAGTAGTCTAATAGGAAATTTAGAATGTGAGTCCATGGGTGAGTCAAATTCATTCTAATTAATAGATTTTTCATATCAAATATAATAGCACTTTTCTCATTCTAAATTATCAGTGAAATGGATGATCTATAGAAGAAAATTTTTAGAGAAAATAAACTGTAGTGAAAAAAAAAAACCTGAAAAACTCAGTGAAGTTGAAAAATAAGTTTATATACTTCAAACAGAAAGTGAAATAAATACAGAGCCAATTATGAGGTAGTAGAAAGACCATAGCCCCTGAAGTTTTAAAGATCTGAATTGTAGCTTTGCAGCTTACTAGCTTTGAGGCTTTAGAAAAGTTTTAACATTACTCCAAGCCATATTTTCCCTTTATATAGGTATGTAGATTTAGTAATCTGTAGCTCACCTATGGGCTACAGATGTGAAAACCATACAGTGGAGTGGCATCATTTTACATTTTTGCTTACAAATAACATGTGTTCTCCTACAAATTAAAATATGTAACTATGTGCCTGTTTTATACAATTTAGAAATGAATTGTGTATACTAGTTTTAACTGCAAAATTTGTACTACAGATATTACCTTCATACATATGTATTATATATTTTAAATGTATAAAATCATGCATGCCATTCTTTATGGGTTAATATTTTCATGGGTAATTTTATCCATATGTAATTTTTACTTTATGAAATGACTTTAGGACATAATTCCTACATAAGATGTAGCTCTGCTACACATGGAAGTGTTTTGCAAACCATAAAGACTATACATTCCAATCCCAAAGAAAGACAATGCCAAATAATGCTCAAACTGCCACACAATTGCACTCATCTCACACGCTAATAAAGTAATGCTCAAAAGTCTCCAATCGAGCTTCAATAATACATGAACCGTGAACTTCCAGATGTTCAAGCTGACTTTAGAAAAGACAGAGGAACCAGAGATCAAATTGCCAATATCTGCTGGATCATCGAAAAACAAGAGAGGTCCAGAAAAACATCTATTTCTGCTTTATTGACTATGCAAAGCCTTTGACTGTGTGGATCACTATAAACTGTGGAAAATTCTGAAAGAGATGGGAATACCAGACCACCTGACATGCCTCTTGAGAAATCTGTATGCAGGTCAGGAAGCAGCAGTTAGAACTGGACATGAAACAACAGACTGGTTTCAAATAGGAAAAGGAGTGCATCAGGGCTATATATTGTCACCCTGCTTATTTAACTTCTATGCAGAGTACATCATGAGAAACGCTGGGTTGGAGGAAGCACATGCTGGAATCAAGATTGCTGGGAGAAATATCAGTCACCTCAGATATGCAGATGACACCACCCTTTTGGCAGAAAGTGAAGAACTAAAAGCCTCTTGATGAAAGTGAAAGAGGAGAGTGGAAAAATTGGCTTCAAGCTCAACATTCAGAATACTAAGATCATGGCATCTGGTCCCATCACTTCATGGGAAATAGATGGGGAAACAGTGGAAACAGTGGCAGACTTTAGTTTTCTGGGCTCCAGAATCAGTGCAGATGGTGATTGCAGCCATGAAATTAAAAGACGCTTACTCCTTGGTAGGAAAGTTATGACCAACCTAGACAGCATATTAAGAAGCAGAGATATTACTTTGTCAATAAAAGTCCATCTAGTCAAGGCTATGGTTTTTCCAGTGGTCATGTATGGATGTGAGAGTTGGACTATAAAGAAAGCTGAGCACCAAAGAATTGATGCTTTTGAACTGTGGTGTTAGAGAAGACTCTTGAGAGTCCCTTGGACTGCAAGGAGATCCAACCAGTCCATTCTAAAGGAGATCAGTCCTGGGTGTTCATTCGAAGGACTGATGTTGAAGCTGAAAGTCCAGTACTTTGGCCACCTAATGTGAAGAGCTACTCATTGGAAAAGACCCTGATGCTGGGAGGGATTGGGGGCAGGAGGAGGGCACGACAGAGGATGAGATTGTTGGATAGCGTCACTGACTCAATGGACATGGGTTTAGGTGGGCTCCAGGAGTTGGTAATGGACAGGGAGGCCTGGCGTGCTTCAGTTCATGGTTGCAATTCATGCTGCAGTTCATGGGGCTGCAAAGAGTCGGACACGACTGAGCAACTGAACTGAACTGAACTGAAAGACTATATAAGTAGGATATTCTGAATATAGTTTTCACTGAGGACAAGCAAAATATTTTTTAAAAAGGGAACAAAAAGAAAAAAAAACCTTACATGAAGATCATAAAGAGTTTCTTACCTTATCTTAATTGCTTAGTTTTATATTTAGACTACATAATATTACAGTTTAGAGTGTGCTATCTTTAATCCTCAAAAAATAGATTTGTGTTCAACTAAATCTCTATGGACTTAAACAGGGGCTTATTTTTAACCTGATATTACATATTTAATGGTTATGCAAGTTAATTTTAAAATAATAAACTGAATTTACAAACATTGAATAATCTATTTTTTCACAATAGATGAATAACCAACTTGAAAATCTTTACACTTGTTCCAAGGTTGCTGGAATTTCACTGAAAATTTTAAAAATAACTGTTTAGCCAACCAAAATTAATCCATAAAAATCTGTTCTATAAAAATAAAATGAGACTGTTAAGTTTTAGTTTATGAAATTTTAGGGCTGCAGGAACTCAGAAGATGATTTCCATCCTGTTTCTTTTGAGGCAGAAATCGTAAAAGGTTAAGTGATTTGTGTAAAGTCAAGTATAATGTCATGGAGAGAATGGAACTCCAGGCTGGAGAGTCAAAAGCCAGTGAGAGCAGGTCAGCAGAACAACAATAGCCAAAATACAGACAGCTCATGAACTTGAGCCTTGCCAAACTCCTCAGAAACATCACAAACACCAGAGTCCTTTCAGTGACTGTTCCTGGAAGCACTCCAGAACAAATATACAAGGCCACAAAAGAGTATAGGAGGACATGAACTCCACAATTCAACATTTTCAATAGAGTTTAGAAAATTGATGCATGATGTATTAATTAGAATCAAATTTTAATTGTATGCTAGCAAGCCATCCTCTTCATTTTATGTCCACTTTTGGAGGACTGTATGATTTTCCTCGATTTTTAAATTTGCCTTCCACTGTGACCACAGCTAACTCCAAGGATTAAGGTAAAACCATTATCCTGAAGGCTTTATGACTTGTGGCTTTATGACCTACAGGAACGTGTACAAATTTCAAGTGAGACAGTCTTGAGTATGAATTACGTCTCCAGCACTTACTAATCCAACACCCTGAATCAAGATATTCTCGGAACCTCTATTTTCTCTCCAGTGAAATGAGGGTAATATTGAACAGTAGATGTAAGGATTAAATAAAGCATATAAATGCTTACTGTAAAGTAGGCACTCAACAAATAGTAACACTTTAGCTTCAACACACAAAAATTTCTTATTTTCTTCAAAGAGAAGAAGTATCAACTTCACAAAGGAGAATGACTCTTTCACGGAAGAAAACCCTGCCCAAAGGGAATAATTTGCCTTATTTCATGATTTTCTCTGCCTTTCTGGCTTTTTTTTTTTATAGCACCTTTCACATGACATTGTATGTTTTTCTTCTGATTTTCAGCTTTATTGAAGTATAATTGGCAAATAAAAATTATATATAGTTAGGTTGTATAATATGCTTTAAGATGTAAAACTTGATGATTATTAACTATAGTCACCATGCTGTACATTAGATCTTTAGAACATATTCATCTTATAACTGAAAGTTTATTCCCTTTGATCAATATCTCTCTATTTTTCCCACCACCAGCCTCGGTTACCACCCTCTCATTCTATAAGCTCATCTTCTTAGATTCCACGTATCAGTAAAATAATACAGTATTTGCTCTTTTGTGTCTGGTTTGTTACACCTATCATAATACCCTCCAAGTTAATCCATGTTGTTACAAATGGCAAGATTTTCCTCTTTGTTATGGCTCAATATTATTCCATTGTATACATGTACCACATTTTCTTTATCCATTCATCTGCTGATGGACATTTAGGTTGTGACCGTGTCTTGGCTATTGTGAATAATGCTGCATTGAACGTAGGAGTGCAGAGAGCCCTTTGAGACAGTGATTTTATTTTTTTAAACACACACCCAGAAGTGAAATTGCTGGATCATGTGATAGTACAATTTTTAATTTTTGAGGCATCTTCAGACTATTTTTCATAATGACTGTACCAATTTATATTCTCAGCAACAGCATACAAGTTTCTCCTTTCTGCCTCATTATCACCAACATTTGTCTTATGATAACAGCTATCTTAACAGGTATAGGAAAATTTATTACTGTGGTTAGGTTTGCATTTCCCTGATGATTAGCAATGTTGAGCACCTTTTCATATATCTGTTGAAATATAGATATCTTGTATATCTTCCATTTGTTTATCTTCTTTGGAAAAATGTCTCTTTAGGTCCTCTTCTCACTTTAAAATCAGTTTTGTAAATAAATAAATAAATAAATAAAAATAAAATCAGTTTTGTTTTGTGTGTGTGTGTGTGTGTGTGTGTGTGTTTTTGCTATTGAGCTGTATAAGTTTATTATATGTTTAGATATTACCCCCTTATCTGATAGAGTATTCAGACACTCTCTCCTATTTCCTAGGTCATCTTTTCATTTTGCTGATTGTTTACTTTGCTGTAAAGATGCTTTTTAGTTTGATGTGGTCCCACTTGCTTATTTTGCTTTTGTTTTCTTCACTTTTGCATATCCCTCCAAAAAGAAAATCATAGCCAAGACGATCATTATCAAGCAGATTTTCCCTTATGTTTTCTTCTAGAAGTCTTATGTTTTTCTTCAGGTCTTATGGTTTACTCCATTTCTGAGCTGGTTTTTGTGTATAATGTAAGGGTTCAATTTCATTCTCTTGCATGTGGATATTCAGTTTTTCTAACTGAAAAAGAAACTATCTTTATTGAAGAAATTATCTTTTCTTTGTGCATTCTTAGTGCTCCTGACAAAGATTAGTTGATTATATATGCATGGGTTTATTTCTGGGCACACTGTATATTTTTTCTGTGAGAAGACTTTGTCTCTCAGTTTATTGACCTGAGTGTTCAGTGAGGTTATGAACAAAGTCCAAAGAAAGCATGTTATTGTTATTCTGGAAAAACAACTGTGCTGATTTATTTCTCTTCCCATTTCTTCCTGTCAAAAGGAGTAAGAAAGACTTTTATGAAAGGGAAAAAGAATTGTAATCCCTAAATATTTGATATGGAGTCTATGTCCTCATCCTTTTGGGAGGAGGTATCTTCGTTTTATCAAGTCCTGCTCTCACGCAGAGGCTTACTGACTAAATAATTTCCTTTGTTCCTCATACCACCATGGGCATAATCTGACTTGGTCATTTAGGCTTCCAACACAACTTTGAGAAATGATAAATGCAGATGGCAAGTAACATTAATCTTTAATGTTATTTCCCAAACAAGATCCAGTATGGAGCAAGAAGTCATTGAAGGATCCAGGTTTATAAGGATAGCAACCCAAGCCAGTGTGCAAGAAGGGACACTTGTTTCCTAGGTCATGTCTAGGGGGCTGAAGAGTGACTTCTCAAAAGAGAGACCATCCAAGAGCACAGAATGTTTTTTCTGCTTGGAAGAAATGGAGATAATCTGAAACTTAGTGCTGTCATACCAATTTATCTTAATTTCAACATTACGCAATTTATCTGGATAAGAATTAATGAGTTTTTCAGGAGTGATGGGAAATAAACATGAGTCAGATGGAAACAACTTTTTCAAAGACTTCCTTTGAAGTCTGGCTGGAAAGGAAATAAACTTCTTTCCTTTCCTGTCTCTCTTGTATTAGTTTTTCTCATCCTTCCTTAAGTAGGAGTGGTTTGTGTTCATGTCTTGTTCTTCTTACTGAGACATTGTATCCTTTGAGAACAGGTGACTATGTCATGTGTATTTTCTATCATTTACACACCTACCATAGTTTTTATATACAGTAGATAATAAAAATATATGAAAGAAGTACATAAATGAAGAAATGAAAGATATGGCTTGGGCCTGTTCAAAAGAGTGAACACGGGAGAGAGAAACAGAAAACAAGCCCAGAATTGATTAACTTGGCTCCCAATCATGGAGTCCTTATAGGACTGCAAACCATTATTACTTGTTCAATCTCAGTTCCCTATATTTCCTGTCAAATATTTTATTTCTTTAATTTTTCTTTTGTATACATTTTTTTACTTCTTTATCATCTTGACTTCTTGTTTTTGACTTCTTTATAAGTGAGCTCTTTAAAGTTTAACATTTCAGGGAAATTGAACAATTGCTACTTCCTTTAAACTAGATTGTAAGTTTATTAGAGTGACTTTTCCCCTGAATTCTGTATAGACATCTGGCTCCCGTCAACTCTCAGTCATCATTAACACTGATGATGCTAATTGCATTTCCTTATGGAGTCCTGGTTGACAATACATGATACAATTAATCAAAAGCAAAATGAAACCAAATTGTGGACAGGCTAATTCTTTTCCATAATGAGTAATACACATTGATAGATGATTTTTGTTAGTGAGGAGCTCAATTACTTTATACATTTGATCTCCCCTTCCCCAAAAGCAGCTGGTAAGGATTAGTCTCCCTATCTTTGGAGAATTCAAGGCTCAAGATCATGCAGGGATAGAGCAGGACAGGGCCAAGATTGCACACTCCTAAATTAATGTAATCCATCTCCTAAGTCACTTGTCATCCTGTAGAAACCTATTAAGGGCCTCTGGGATAAAGACAGATACTCATCAAGACCATGAAAATGTAAAAACAAGCTTGCAGCATACTTATAGGAAACACAGGGGCTAAATGAACCCATAGCTCGGCTCTCCGGGTGTAAGGTCCACTCATCCTTTAGAAAGACCCGGAGGTTTCCTCTCAGTTTCCTCTTCCTCTTACATTTCACCAGGATGGTACAGCTTACAAAGACAACTGCTATCAAAGGGGTTTATACTGGCTTCAAGTGCCACTTAAGATTTACATTCAGTGGGTGCTACAAAGACCATGAACTCCTTTTTAAGAATTTCCTGCCCAAAATACAGAATACAGAGAATGATGTGTATTGCTAAGGGCCTAACAGGGAATTAGGAAGACAGTGTCATTTAAAAAGTGGTGTTACATCTCTTTTGTTCTGGGGACGGTGATTTGAGCAATGCTATGAGGGAGTTAAAAACAAGATGAAAAATAGCCCAACGATGGATTTTCACAAGAGAACGTTGTTTCCCCTTAAAAGTCCAGAAGTATCTGAAGCAGAATTATCTAAGAGGAGAAGAGCCTTCACAGTTTTCATTTGGTTGCTGGGTTTTAATTTTTTGTTTTAAAAATCAAGACCCTCTGCAATAGCAATTGCAAACCACCCTGTTTCTAGCTGAAGAAGAATGTCCAGTGATTTACTTGTTTTGTATCTGTATTTATAAAAATGACTGATTCTGCAAAGGTGATCTAATAACTCTTGCTTTGCTGGGAAACCATTGAATCTTAAACCATGTTTATCTGGCCTCCCTCTGGACAGACATGCCTCATTACTCTTCTCAGTCTTTGTGGACCCTATGAAGGTCCTGCAGAACAATTTATAGTGCCCTAAAGCCACAGCTACCAGATTAAAGAACAGGTTTTTTTTTTTTTTTAACTTTATTTTTATTTTTTGAAAGTTGACTACAGTGTTATCTCTATTGATTTCTGAAGTAATATTACATTGGGCTATTCGTCCTTAAGTCAATAAATGAAAAGTGAAGTAACCCTCTGCCGATTTTGTATTCCTGTAATAACAAAATGTCTCTGTCTTCTTCTGGCATTGTAAAGGCAGTTTGCTAAGATGACTTGTTTCTCAACTTCTGCTGTCAGAAAACGGGGTTATACAAGCATAGAAACAAAGCTGTTCTGCCAGCCAAACTACCAGTTAAACTGTGTTTGCTATGGCATAAATAAATGTTCCCTTCAGATCCAGTCAATGTGAGAAAAACAAGGAAATTACAAAGGGTGGTTTTAATGTTAAGAAGACAGGAGGTTAGGAGGCATGATGAAAGTTTTAATTGTTTTACAAACATTTCCAGTAAACCGCTCTCCACAGCTGGGTCTACATAATCACCAACAGGACGTTTCAGAGGGGAGAATCTCAGATGTGGAATAAGAGAAGCAGGCTGCATGGTCCTCCAAAAACATTTACAGAAACTGCCAGAAGAATGCAGGCCCTAGTGAAACACACAGCTTTCCTCCTCTTTCTCAGTAGACACATCTGTGCAAACAAGACACTCTTCTGGAAATAAGCCATTTCTTTTTTAAATTTATTTATTTTAATTGGAGTATAATTACTATGCAATATTTTGGCTGAATACAGAGCCATAAGTAAGTCTTCAAAGCAAAGAGTGACATAGCTCTTCTATGAATCTAGAAACAATACCTATGGAAGCAGAAAACTCATAAATCCTCTAAAATGCTTAATCTTTCTCTTTGTATTAATATACCACTGAATTAAGGGAGATGCTTCATTTCTGTCTCTTTGAATGATATCAATGTTTTATATATTCACCTCTATGGATTGTCTTTTCCAGTGGAGGGTTTTGATACTGGCATGAAGGCCTCCAGTTTGGCCATATTTTGAGGGCATATAAGCACAGTTATGGCAGAAAGTGAAGAAAAATTAAGAGCCTCTTGATGAAAGTGAAAGAGGAGAGTGAAAAAAGTTGGCTTAAAGCTCAACATTCAGAAAATGAAGATCATGGCATCTGGTCCCATCACTTCATGGCAAATAGATGGGGAAACAGTGGCTGACTTTATTTGGGGGGCTACAAAATGACTGCAGATGGTGACTGCAGCCATGAAATTAAAAGACTTTTACTCCTTGGAAGGAAAGTTATGACCAACCTAGACAGCATATTAAAAAGCAAAGACATTACTTTTCCAACAGAAGTCTATCTAGTCAAAGCTATGGTTTTTCTAGTGGTCATGTATGGATGTGAGAGTTGGACTACAAAGAAAGCTGAGCGCCAAAGAATTGATGCTTTTGAACTGTGGTATTGGCAAGACTCTTGAGAGTCCCTTGGACTGCAAGGAAATCCAACCAGTCTATCCTAAAGGAAATCATCCGGGGTGTTCATTGGAAGGACTGATATTGAAGCTGAAACTCCAATACTTTTGCCACCTCATGCAAAGAGCTGACTCTTTTGAAAACACCCTGATGCTGGGAAAGATTGTGGGCAGGAGGAGAAGGGGACGACAGAGGATGAGATGGTTGGATGGTATCACCAACTCAATGGACATGAATTTGGGTAAACTCCAGGAGTTGGTGATGGATAGGGAGGCCTGGAGTGCTGCTGTTCATGGGGTTTTAAAGAGTTGGACATGACTGAGCGACTGAACTGAACTGAACTGAAGCTGAAGATAATTTAATAGACCTACCAAATGGATGGGTGGTGAGTGTGTGTGAGTGTGTGTGTGTGCGCGTGTGTGTGTGTGTAAAATCCATATATTTAAAGCTGACAAAATTAAAGGCAAAAATTTAAAAATCTGCCCTTTTTCTGAAATATTTGAATACAGCTATCTCAATAAGTGATAAATCAGATTGATATAGATCAGTACAAATAAGGAAAATCTGAATGGAACAACAAAATTGATTGGCTCACTGCAGGATTTCCCAAACTTCTCTGATCAGGCTTATTGAGTGAGAATTTCCAGAAGAGAGACTCAGAAGCTGTATTTTAAAAAGAGCCTCACATAACTCTTATCATATAGAAAATTTGGTAAATACTGACTTTATGAATTAATAAAGACCCTGGACCCAGTTCTTTTCAAGTTACACGGAACATTTACCAAAATACAACAATGCTTTGACCATATAGGAAGTTAGAGTAATTTCCAAAGAATTGATTTCACATGGAATTCCATCTCTGACCATAATTAAATTAATATTAAAAAATAAAAATAAATTTCACACTTATGTATATACATATAGAACAAAACAAAGATAATTTTGGAAATTAAAAACATTTTAATAGCTCATGAGTTAAAGAAAAACTAAAAATTACTTAGAATTATAGAATAAATAAAACATTATAACTTAAAACTTTGGAAATGTTGGTGAATGTTATGTAGTGGGAAATTTTAGAGTGAAACACTTTATGAGAAAGATTAATGAGCTAGGCATTTATCTTAAAATGCTGGTAAAGAACGAACAAATAAACTCAAAGAAAGTAGAAGAAAGTGATAATAAATGCAGAAGATAATGAGCAAGAAAAGGACATCAAAGTTAAAAACTAGTTTTCCAAGATATTAAAAAAATTGACAATTCTGGACAGTCTGATCACTAAAACAAAAGATAAAGTTCAAAGAAACATTTTAAAGGATGAAAATTGCAGCTACAGCAGAGACTTTTTAGAATGTTCTGATGCCCCAGTTTTTTAAAACTCTGAAGAAATGGTATTTTTCATAAATTAATAGATGAAATTGACTCAAGACAAAATAGAAATTGTGAGTAGATCTGTATGTATTAAAACCAGTAAACAGTTAAAAAAAAAATCTTCATAGAAGGAAGATGCTATGCACAGAGGGTTTTAGAGATAAATTCCGGCAAATATTTGAGGGAGATGATTGTAATCCTGGCATAGAAAAATAGAGAACAGTCCACAACTTACCTGATGAGGCTAAATAGCATTGAGAACCAAAACAGATAATAACCTGTGAAACGGCATTAAGGAAAAGCCTTGCATATGGATACTAACCTGTTGATTTTTTCAGCTGATAAGTTATTTTTAAAAATTTAATAGTGGTATAATTATTTTGCTAGCATAAGATAATTTAAGTTGTGTTATTATTAGTGTGTAAAAGCTTAGAATTGTTATATCCTTCTGTTGAACTGAAAGTTTGTTTGATTATTATTCAGTGAACTTCTCCATCCTTGTGTGTGTGTTCAGTTGTGTTTGATTCTTTGCAGCCCCAGGGACTGTAGCCCACCAGGCTCATTTGCCCATGGAATTTGCCAGTCAAGAATACTGGAGTAGGTTGCCATTTCCTACTCCAGGGGATCTCCTCCACCCAGGGACAGAACCTGTGTCTCTTGTCTCCTGCATTAGCAGGTGAATTCTCTACCACCAGTGCCACCTGGGAAGGCCCTACTCTATTTCTAGTAATGCTTTTTGCCTTAACTTACATTTGTGCAGTATAAATTAACTTCACCAGCTTTCATTTAATTAACACTTTTCAGGCATATCATTTTTTCATCCTTTCCCACTTGTCTGTGTCTTTATGTTTCAAATATGGCTTTTATACACAGCTAGAGCTGGACTATTTTCTTAAATCCAGTCTGACATCTATGTATTTTAACAGGAGAAGAATCAGTTCACTTGCATATATTTTGGTTAATCTCTACCAGCAATTTGAGCTTTTTCTCTATCCCGCTTTTCCTCTTGTATTCTTTAAGCTGGTAGACTTACTATCATTCAGTTCTTTTCATTTATTTTCAGCTGTTTTGTATCTTCATTGCTGCATGGACTTTTCTCTAGTTGTGGGGAATGGGGGCTACTCTTTAGCTGTGGTGCATGGGGTTCTCATTGTGCTGGCTTCTCTTGTTACGGAGCCCTGGCTCTAGGTGGGTGGGCTTCAGTAGTTGCCAATCCTGGGCTCTAGAGCACAGGCTCAATAGTTATGGCACATGGGCTTAGTGGCTCCATGGCATGTGAGATCTTCCTGCATCAGGAATAGAACCCATGTCTCCTGCATTGGCAGGAAGATTCTTTACTACTGAGCCACCAGGGAAACCCTGTAGGTTGTCTTTACATTTAGTTTACTGTTTCTTTTGCTGTGCAAAAGCTTTTGAGTTTAAGTAATTCCCATTTGCATTTTTTTTTAATTTCCATAATTCTGGGAGATGAATCAGAAAAAGACACCACTACGATTTGTATCACAGTGCTCTGCTGTGTTTTCCTCTAGGATTTCATAGCGTGCGTTACCACACTACCTTTTAGGTTTCACGCTCTTTTATTCATTAGCTTATAGTTCTTTGCAACTTTCAATTATTTTTAGTCTCCATATTGAGCATAAATATTTTTATTTGTTCAATATTTGTTTAGATTTATTCTCTTTTAAAATATTTTAGTTATTTTTCCTTGAATCTGAGACCTTCTTTATGGTAAAATATTTTTATCTTTAAAAGATCTATCCTTTATATTTTTGCTGAACACAGAATCTGTTGGTAGTAAATGGTCAGTTTTTGTTTTTCTAAAGATGTGCTTCTTTAACTCTCCTTTTTGAGTGTTTGAGTATACAATTCTAAATTGAGAGTTATTTGTCTCTCAGAAGATTGAGGCTACTAATTCTCTTGTCTTCTGCCTTCCATTTTGCCATTGAGAAGGCAGGCCATTAGATTAATTATTACTTCCTTTTAGCTAGCATGTCTTTTCTCTCTGCTCATGTTTCATTTTCTCTTTTGATTTCCCTGTGATATGTTTTGAAATGGAATTTCTTTTTATTTGCCAGGGGTTGAACTCATTAGGTTTACACAATTTAAAGGTGGTAAGTTTTCAATTGTGCAAAGTGCTCTATCATTACCTTTTAAATATTTGTCTTGCATGTAAGTTCATTTTTATCATTTTTAAATATTCTACATATAAATGATATCATATGATATTTGTCTTTCCCTATCTGGCTTATTTCACTCAGTATGATAATCTCTAGGTCCATTGACACTGCTGCAAATGTCATTGTTTCATTTTTCCCCCTATGGCTGAGTAGTATTCAATTGTGTATATATACCACATCTTCTTTATCCAATCATCTGTCAGGCATTTAAGTTGCTTCCATATTTTGGCTGTTGTAAATAGTGCTGCTATGAACACTAGCATGCATGTATCTTTTAGAATTGGAGTTTTCTTCAGATATAGGCCCAGGAGTGGGATTGCTTGATCATGTGGCTACTCTAGATTTAAAAGGAATCTCCATACCATTTTCCATAGTGGCTGAAAAAAACGTATACTCTCACCAACAGTGTAGGTGGGTTCCCATTTCTCCACATCCTCTCCAGCATTTGTAATTTGTAGACTTATTAATGAGGGGCATTCTGACTGGTGTGTGGTGGTACCTCCTTGTAGTTTTGATTTGCATTTCTCTAATAATTAGTGCTGCGATTCATGGGGTCGCAAAGAGTCAGACACGATTGAGTGACTGAACTGAACTGAAATGAATAATTAGTGATGTGGAACATCTTTTCATACACCTATTGGTCATCTGTATTATGTCTTCTTTGGAGAAAAGTCTATTTAGGTCTTCTGCCCACTTTTCTATTGGGTTGTTCAGCTTTTTGTTGTTAAGTTGCACGAGCTATTTATATATTTTGGAAATTAATCCCTTGTTAGTCACATCATTTGTAAATATTTTCTCCCGTTCTGTAGGCTGTCTTTCATTGTTTATGGTTTCTTTTGACGTGCAAATGCTTATTAGTTTGATTAAGTTCATTTGTTTACTTTTGTCTTTATTTCTATTGCTTTGGGAAACTACCAGATACATTTTTCTTTTTTTTTTTTTCTTTTGACTGGTTAGGTAATAAACTAATACTTTATTATGAGTATATTATTACATTCTTTTTAGTGTCTTAGGGAGATTTTTTTCTTGGATATAAATGTCAGTGTTTTTCCTTAACTGCTGGTTTCTTTTAAACAATGTGAAATTGTTACTAACTGAGTTTCCATGCTCACAGTAGCTGTTAGACAGCTTGGACCCTATTTGTGACTAATCAGCTAATGTACAGGATATGTGCTTTTGACTTCGTGTGTGTGTCCTATTCTGTTGTTATCTACTTTATAAAAAAGACTATAATTATAAAATTGTTCATGTTTATTTTAGACTAACTGGAAAACATAGAAAGGCAAAAACAAGCCCAGAATATTTTATAGTCTTTTTCTATGCACAGGTACGTATTTCTGTTTCAATAAATTGGCATATTAGTATGTAACTGTGTTATAAGCCACCTTTTTTTCTGTAAACAGCATGTCTCTCATCACTTACTCTTTTTTTATATACTTTATTCTACGTTACAATACTGTATTTGTTTTGCCATACATTGACATGAATCAGCCACAGGTGTACACGATCTCCCAATGTCAAAGCCCCCTCCCACCTCCCACCCCATATCATCTCCCTGGATCATCCCGTGCACCAGCCCCAAGGATCCTGTATCCTGTATTGAACAAAGACTGGCACTTAATTTCTTATATGATAGTATACCTATTTCAATGCCATTCTCCCAAATCATCCCACCCTCTCCCTCTCCCTCAGAGTCCAAGAGTCTATTCTATACCTCTGTGTCTCTTTTGTTGTCTCATATACAGGGTCATCGTTACTATCTTTCTAAATTCCATATGTATGTGTCAGTATACTGTATTGGTGTTTTTCTTTCTGGCTTACTTCACTCTGTATAATTGGCTCCAGTTTCATCCATCTCATTAGAACTGAGTCAAATTTATTCTTTTAAGGGCTGAGTAATACTCTATTGTGTATATGTACCACAGCTTTCTTATTCATTCATCTACTGATGGGCATCTAGGTTGTTTCCATGTCCTGGCAATTATAAACAATGCTGCAATGAACATTGGGCTACATGTGTCTCTTTCAATTCTGGTTTCCTCGGTGTGTATGCCCAGCAGTGGGATTGCTGGGTCATAAGGCAGTTCTATTTGCAATCTTTTAAGGAATCTCCACACTGTTTTCCATAGTGGCTGTACTAGTTTGCATTCCCACCAACAGTGTGAGAGGGTTCCCTTTTCTATGAGGCCACCATCACCCTAATACCAAAACCTGACAAAGACGCCACAAAAAAAAGAAGACTACAGGCCAATATCACTGATGAACATAGATGCAAAAATCCTTAACAAAATTCTAGCAATCAGAATCCAGCAACACATTAAAAAGGTCATACACCATGACCAAGTGGGCTTTAACCCAGGGATGCAAGGATTCTTCAATATCTGCAAATCAATCAATGTAATTCACCACATTGACAAATTGAAAAATAAAAATCATATGATTATCTCAATAGATGCAGAGAAGGCCTTTGACAAAATTCAACATCCATTTATGATAAAAACTCTCCAGAAAGCAGGAATAGAAGGAACGTACCTCAACATAATAAAAGCTATATATGACAAACCCACAGCAAACATTATCCTCAATGGTGAAAAACTGAAAGCATTTCCCCTAAAGTCAGGAATAAGACAAGGGTGCCCACTTTCACCACTACTATTCAATATAGTTCTGGAAGTTTTGGCCACAGCAATCAGAGCAGAAAAAGAAATAAAAGGAATCCAAATTGGAAAATAAGTAAAACTCTCACTGTTTGCAGATGACATGATTAAAGACTCGACCAGAAAACTACTAGAGTTAATCAATGAATATAGTAAAGTTGCAGGATATAAAATCAACACTCAGAAATCCCTTGCATTCCTATACACTAATAATGAGAAAGCAGAAAAAGAAGTTAAGGAAACAATTTCATTCACCATTGCAACGAAAAGGATAAAATACTTAGGAATATACCTACCTAAAGAAACTAAAGACCTATATGTTGAAAACTATAAAACACTGATGAAAGAAATCAAAGAGGACACTAATAGATGGAGAAATATACCATGTTCATGGATCGGAAGAGTCAATATAGTGAAAATGAATATACTACCCAAAGCAATCTACAGATTCAATGCAATCCCTATCAAGCTACCAACAGTATTTTTCACAGAACTAGAACAAATGATCTCAAGATTTGTATGGAAATACAAAAAACCTCGAACAGCAAAAGCAATCTTGAGAAAGAAGAATGGAACTGGAGGAATCAGCTTGCCTGACTTCAGGCTCTACTACAAAGCCACAGTCATTAAGACAGTATGGTACTGGCACAAAGACAGAAATATAGATCAATGGAACAAAATAGAAAGCCCTGAGATAAATCCACACACCTATGGACACCTTATCTTTGACAAAGGAGGCAAGAACATACAATGGAGTAAAGACAATCTCTTTAACAAGTGGTGCTGGGAAAACTGGTCAACCACTTGTAGAAGAATGAAACTAGATCTCTTTCTAACACCACACACAAAAATAAACTCAAAATGGATTCAAGATCTAAACGTAAGACCAGAAACAATAAAACTCCTAGAGGAGAACATAGGCAAAACACTCTCCGACATAAATCACAGCAGGATCCTCTATGATCCACCTCCCAGTATAATGGAAATAAAAGCAAATATAAACAAATGGGATCTAATTAAAATTAAAAGCTTCTGCACAACAAAGGAAACTATAAGCAAGGTGAAAAGACAGCCTTCTGAATGGGAGAAAACAATAGCAAATGAAACAAGTGACAAACAACTAATCTCAAAGATATACAAGCAACTTATGCAGCTCAACTCCAGAAAAATAAACGATCCAATCAAAAGATGGGCCAAAGAACTAAATAGGTTATTTCTCCAAAGAAGACATACGGATGGCTAACAAACACATGAAAAGATGCTCAACATCACTCATTATCAGAGAAATGCAAATCAAGACCACAATGAGGTACCATTTCACACCAGTCAGAATGGCTGCAATCCAGATACATTTTCTTAATGGCATCTATTTGAGGGGGGATGGGTCTTTCAACTCCAGATTTGATAAATATAAGAAAATTGGTTAAGATGTATAAAAATTTTCTAAATGTCTACCTTAAATATAAACATATGTACAAAATCCATAAAAATATGCAAATGAAGCGAGAATATAATCCCATAGAGCTATGGTATCGCTGAATTTTTACTAGGAGCAGCTGGCAGAGTCTTTAGTTGTAATGATGATTCTGTGGTATCCACTGATCTTTCCTTTTTAATTGTGCTGATCCACATTAGTGGATATTTTAGTTTCTGAGGATTTGTAGAGTAGAGGGCAGTTACTAATATCTCCCATAAGAATGAAGAGGCTGGGCCAAAGTGGGAACAATGCTCAGCTCTGGATATGTCTGATGGTGAAAGTAAAGTCTGATGCTCTTAAGGAACAAAATTGAATAGGAACCTGGAATGTTAGGTCCATGAATCAAGGTATATCAGACATGATCAGGAGATGGCAAGACTGGACACTTACATCTTAGAAGTCAGTGAATGAAAATGGATGGGAATGGGCGAATTTAACTCAGATGACCATTATATCTACTACAAGTGGGCAAGAATCCCTTAGAAGAAATGGAGTAGCCCTCATAGTCAACAAAAGTCCAAAATGCAGTACTTGGGTGCCATCTCAAAAACAACAGAATGATCTTGTTTCATTTCCAAGGCAAATTATTCAACATCACAGTAATCCATCTATATCCCAACCACTGATGTCAAAGAAACTGAAGTTGACTTGTTCTATGAAGACCTATAACATCTTTTAGTGAAAGTGAAAGTCATTCAGTCATATCTGATTCTTTGTGACCCCCATGGACTGTAGCCTGCCAGGCTCCTCTGCCCATAGAACTCTCTAGGCAAGAATACTGGAGTGGGTTGCCATTCCCTTCTCCAGAAGATCTTCCTGACCCAGGGTTCAAAACTGGATCTTCTGCACTGCAGACAGATTCTGTACTGTCTGAGCCACCAGGGAAGACCAACACCTTCTAGAACTAACAGCGAGAAAAAGTTTTCCTTTTCATCATAGGGTATTGGAATGCAAAAGTGGGCAGTCAAGAATACCTGAAATAATCAGCAAATTTGACCTTGGAGTACAAAATGAGGAAGCAGGGCAAAGACTAATAGTTTTGTTAAGAGAACATGTTGGGCATAGCAAATACCCCTTACCAACAACCCAAGAAACGACTCTACACATGGACATCACCAGATAGTCAAACTGAAATCAGATTGATTATGTTCTTTGCAGCTGAAGATGGAGAGGCTCTATTCAGTCAGCAAAAATAAGACCTGGAGCTGACTGTGACCCAGATTGTGAGCTCCTTATTGCAAGATTCAGGCTTAAATGAGCAAAGTAGGGAAAACCACTAGGCCATTCAGGTATGACCTAAATCAAATTCCTTATGATTATACACTGGGGATGACAAATAGATTCAGGGATTGGATCTGGTAGACAAAATGCCTGAAGAACTATGGACGGAGGTTTGTAACACTGTACAGGAGGCAATGACCAAAACCATCCTCAAGAAAAGGAAATGAAAGAAGGCAAAATGGTTGTCTGTACAAATACCTAAGAAGCAAATAGAAGTGCAAGGCAAGGGAGAAAGGAAATGATATTACCCAATTGAATGCAGAGTTCCAGCAAATAGCAAGGAGAGATAAGTCCTTAAATGAACAATGCAAAGAAATAGAGGGAAAAAATAGAATTGGAAAGACTAGAGATCCCTTCAAGAAACTTGGAGATATCAAGGGAACGTTTCATGCAAGGATTCAATTCAATTCAATTCAATTCAGTCGCTCAGTCATGTCTGACTGCGATCACATGAACTGCAGCACGCCAGGCCTCCCTGTCCATCACCGACTCCAAGAGGCCACCTAAACCCATGTCCACTGAGTCAGTGATGCCATCCAACAATCTCATCCTCTGTCGTCCCCTTCTCCTCCTGCCCTCAATCTTTCCCAGCATCAGAGTCTTTTCCAGTGAGTCAGCTCTTCGCATCAGGTGGCCAAAGTATTGGAGTTTTGGCTTCAGCATCAGTCTTTCCAATGAACACCTAGGACTGATCTCCTTTAGGATGGCTGGGTTGGATCTCCTTGCAGTCCAAGGGACTCTCAAGAGTCTTCTCCAACACCACACTTCAAAAGCATCAATTCTTTGGCACTCAGTTTTCTTTATAGTCCAACTTTCACATCCATACATGACCACTGGAAAAACCATAGCCTTGACTAGATGGACCTTTGTTAACAAAGTAATGCAAGGATAGGCATGCTAAAGAACAAAAAGAGTAAGGACCTAACAGAAGCAGAAGAGATTAAGAAAACATGGCAAGAATATACAGCAAAACTATATAAGAAACATTGCAATGACGTGGATAACCACAATGGTGTGGTCACTCACCTAGAACATCCTGGAATGTGAAGACAAGTGGGCCTTAGGAAGCATTACTAGGAACAAAGCAATGGAAGTGATAGGATTCCAGCTGAGCTATTTAAATTGTAAAAATGATACTATTAAAGTGCTACATTCAATATGCCAGCAAGTTTGGAAAACTCAGCCGTGGCCTGGAAAGGTCAGTTTTCATTCTAATGTGAAGGAATGTTCAAACTACCATACAGTTGGGCTCATTTCACATGCTAGCATGGTTATGGTCAAAATTCTTCAAGCCAGGCTTCAATAGTACATGAACTGAGAACTTCTAGATGTACAAGCTGGATTTAGAAAAGGCAGAGGAACCAGAGATCAAATTGCCAACATTTGTTGGATCACAGAAAAAGCAAAGGAATTCTAGGAAAACATCTACTTCTCCTTCATTGACTACACTAAAGCCTTTGACTGTGTGGATCACAACAAACTGTGGGAAATTCTTTAAGAGATGGGAGTACCAGACCACCTTACCTGTCTCCTGAAAAACCTGTATGCTGGTCAAGAAGCATCAGTTAGAACCGGACATGGAAGAATGAACTGATTCAAAATTGTGAGAGGAGTACATCAATACTGTATATTGTCTCCCTGTTTATTTAACTTATATGCAGAGTACAACGTGTGAAATGCTGGACTGGATGAATCACAAGCTGAAATCAAGATGCTGAGAGAAGTATCAACAATTCAGATACTCAGATGATACCACTTTAATGGCAGGAAGTGGAGAAGGAAATGGCAAACCCACTCTGGTACTCTTGCCTGGAGAATCCCATGCAGGGAGGAGCCTGGTGGGCTACATGGGGTTGCAAAGAGTCGGACACGACTGAGCGACAAACAACAACAACAACAATGGCAGAAAGAGGAGAGGAACTAAAGAGCCTCTTGATGCAGGTGAAAGAGAAGAGTGAACATACTGGCTTGAAAGTCAGCTTTAAAGAAACTAAGCATGGCACTGGTCCCCTCACTTTATGGGAAATGAAAGGGGAGAGATCGTGGAGAAGGAAATGTCTACCTATTCCAGTATTTACGCCAGGAGAACCCCATGTACAGAGAGAGGTACCAAGTGGGCTATAGTCCATGGGACTGCAAAGAGTCAGACATGACTTAGCAACTAAACAACAACAGCTGTATAGCACAGGGAACTATATTCAATATTCTGTGACAAAACATAGTGGAAAAGAATATTAAAAGAATAATATATTGATATGTAAGTATCTGAATCACTTTGCTGTACAGCATAAATTAATATATTATAAATCAACTATATTTCAATAAAATTTAAAAAATGAATAAAAAGGGGGCGTAAGTGGAAGCAGTGACAGATTTCATTTTCTTGGGCTCCAAAATCACTGTAGGTGGTGACTGCAGCCATGAAATTAAACAATGCTTGCTCCTTTGAAGGAAAACTCTGAATGACAAACCTAGACAGTGTATTGAAAAGCAGAGCCATCACTTTGCTGACAAAAGTCCATATAGTCAAAGCCGTGGTTTTTTCAGTAGTCATGTACAGATGTTAGAATCAGTCCATAAAGAAGACCGAGTACTGAAGAATTGATGTTTTCAAATTTTGGTGCTGGAGAACACTCTTGATAGAGTTCCATGGACTGCAAGGAGATCAGACCAGTCAGTCCTAAAAGAAATCAACCCTGAATACTCGTTGGAAGGACTGATGCTGAAGCTGATACTTTGGCTGACTTGTTGGAAAAGACCCTGATGCTGGGAAAGATTGAAGGCAAGAGGAGAAGAGGGTGGCAGAGGATGAGACGGTTAGGTAGCATCACTGAATCAACCATGAAGTTGAGCAAACACTGAGAGACTGTGGAGGAGAGTACCTTGGCTTGGTACAGTCCACAGCATTGCAAAGAGTCAGACACAACTCAGTGACTGATCAGCAACAACTCAAAGCCAGAGTTCTTGGTGTTCTGTTGCTTTTGTTACTGCAAATATTGTGTATGAGCTCACGAGGAATTAACTTGCAACTGCTTACACTCATGAATCACTTTATTTTGAAATACTGTCCATGTATTTTTATAACAAGAAGTCTAATGGCTTTTGAGTTTTGATAGAAAAGAAACAAGTGCAGGATGTGATCCTGGGTTAATGTAGCAAAGAGCCTTTGGGTAAGTTCGGGGTTAAAGACTTAGGGTTTGTTTTTTTTTTTCCCCTCCAGGTACACTTCCTCCTCTGTCTTGAAAATGTTAAGATACAGGTTTAGTCGCTATATTGGAAGACTGGTGGTGCCAGCTAGACCTCAAGGTTCTATTCCTAATGGAGAAGGGGAGAATGGATATTGGAAACAACCACTGTCTGTGGAAGGGAGTGGTATGAATCTGTGCTAAACTGGTAGGTAGTAGACACAGCACAAAAGAATCTGAAATTAAATATTTTTAGCATTTGTCTGATTGGTAAGAGGAAACCATGGAGGTATTTAAGTACTGAAACACAATGTTCATATCACATGAAAAAGAGATGCCAGAGATAGGAGAAATACCAAAACCAACTTAAAACTGTCAGACTTATATTCAAGTTAATGTTTCCTACTCACATATTCAGTCTTTCTGTGATGTATACAATAAATTATTTCTGCATCAAAATAGACCTATTAATCACTAAAACTTGCAACCTGGAAAATACATATTTTTAGAGCATTTAAAGAGAGGGACAAAATGGCCTTTGGTGACATACTGGCTTCTATTATCTGTCTGTTGATATCTCTTAAAGGGACTTGTGACATCTACCACAGAATGAGAGCCTAAATTCAATTTAATACTGATCTTTATTCTTAATATTCCCTTGAGTTTTTTCTCAAACAATAAATTTAATTAATTGGGTTGATAGGAGAAATTAGAAGTAATTTCATGTGCTCATTCCTCTTTGTGAAATAGGCAAATTGTTATTCATTAGCTTTTCAATTCCCGTAAAAGAAAATTTTGACCTAAGTACAAAGTGTTATTATTGAAACCCCTAATGAGAGTCAAAATTGTGGGTTTCCCCTAACAACAATTTTTGGTATTTTTATATAAGCTTTTATAAAAGACTTTAAAGGACTTCACTGATGTTTTGACAAAGTGTCAATTTGCTTATTTAATGACAAGGAAATTAAGATGTAAGATGGATGTATATAACATTCAACATGACTGACTTAGCTATTTTCCTGTCTGCTTCAGTTTTGTTTTTAATAAATATTACCCAATTAGTGACATAGCAGTCAGCAGTTTTTGTCATCAATTAACTAAAATAATAAGATCAAATTACATTGCTTGATTTCTATGAGGACCAAACTGGCTGAGCACAATTCCATCATCTGCCGGAAAGAAAACGATCATAAGACCATGTCCTATTGCAATAACTGGAACAACTTTGAGAGGAATTCATACCCAACCAATTTTATTTCTTGCTACAACTGAGTGATGAGCCATTGAGCCTGCAAATATTTTAATTCCATTCCTGTGACATTCAAATCAATCAGTTAGAAGACACTCTCCAGTTAACTATCTCAAACTGTGAGGCTGTGAGGACTCAGCATTCTTTTATTTAACATTTGATTTCTTTCTCACTAATTTGTTTCCGCTCAGTTTCGATGTCAGCACGTTGCTCTTTATGCTTTGTTTTTAGGCATCGTGCTCTTGCCCTTTCCCAAATGAAATTTAGTTTTTGAAAGAAAAAAGAAAGCCTATTGTAGGTTGAAAAACTGAATACTGGGAAATAAGGATACATTTCACTTGTATACAAAATGAAAATCTCAGCGGTTCAGTTTCTATTGTTCAGTAATGCATTGTTCTAAGAATATTAGAAGAATCATTCAAGGACTGAAATATTTCTTAATATTGAATCAAAGTAGATACAAAGCTAACTAAAAGGTTTAAAGTGAAGCTGATAAATTTCTTAAAAATATTATGAGAGGAAGCTTTATGAGAATGAAATGTTTGTATTCTTACATGAAAGGAGGGTGAATTTGGCCCACTATGAATTCATGCGTCTATGTCAACTGGGCTGTCTCTGCTATTTGACAATCCTTTCAGGCCTTTCTTGAAGACTGTGCTCTCTGGCCAAAAGAATGATTTTCTCTGGTCTCAAATCTGAATCTCTACTTCTCCAGGACTTGACAACTAGCACTTACTCTTGGCTTTTCTGACCAGAGGAAACCCTTCAATGCTTGCTTCTTCTGACCCTCCTTCCCCCAGTATGTTCATGAAGAGTCACATGATCCCAGCTCACTATGTGCGACTTCAGAATAGACCTTGCTTCAAGTTAGAGCAGCAGCTCAAGCAACAGTGTACCAAGATAAGCGAGCGTGCTGTTTGCTGATTCCACTCTGACTCTATGGCTAATGTTGCTAATGGAGCTTTGCCTTTCTCTTGTTCATGGTGGACACCCTCTTACTCAGAAATCACTTCTCCCTACTAGTCTTGATTATTAAAGTTCTGTCTAAACCACAATCCTATTGCTAAAACCTTGACTAGAAGCCCCAGTGCTGCAAGTACCTGCCCCCAGACTCTCTTTTAGTGTTCTCTCCGTATGTGAATTCCACTCCTCTCTCCCTTGCTACAGCCCTTATAGTAGCCATGTAGAAGTAGCTAGACCATCAGCTTCTTGTCAACACCAGTTGGGGTACCATGGTCTACCACCCTGTGTAGATTTCATCTCTCTATCTGTATCTGGTTCTGACCCACAGTCCTGCCACCCTCTGATCATTATGTCTAATCTCCAATCTCTTGATGAGGACAAGTCTCACCACAGTGATGAGCTCTGTTCTGAAACAGTATCTGCTATAAGCTCATTTCTTTTTCCTTTTCATCACTATCAAAAAAAAAAAAAGTGCTTTCACATCTTTCCAAGCCTAGCTCTAAGAATCCTTGAAATCTATGTCTTTAATCCTCTATGATCTCCCCTCTTTTAGCTTAGCCAAGGTTTTGATTTCTCAGTTATTCACTCTCTCATCCTCCCTTTTCCTATAGGATCTTTCAGCTCTGCCTTCAAATATGCATTGGTTTCCCAGGCTAAAAGGAAAATAAAAACATCTCCTGATCCTGCTGCTAGCATTTAACTATTGTTCTGTTTTCTCCTTCCTTACCTACACAAATGGCCTTTTAGAACAAATGGCCTCCAGTAGCTGTCTATCATCTTACCATCTGTTCCCTGCTTGAAATCTTAGATTGCAGCCTGTTCCTCCTCCCTACCCACATTGGTGAAATGTTTGGTGTGCTCATCAATACATTTGGTGCTATACTATCCGTTCTTATTATTCCTGATCTCCCTCTGCAATATTAACCAGCACCCATTTGTTGAGTAGCTACTGTGCATTTAAAAGTGCTTTAGTTCTTGCAGGACATTTTTCACCAGTAGTGTCCACTTTCACATCTTAGGAATAAGTGAATATTTTATTTTATTTTTATTATTTTTAAAAATATAAATATTTATTTTAATTGGAGGTTAATTACTTTACAATATTGTATTGGTTTTGCCATACATCAACATGAATCTGCCATGGGTACACACGTGTTCCACATCCTGAACCCTCCTCCACCTCTCTCCCCTGTACCATCCCTCTGGGTCATCCTAGTGCATCAGCCCCAAGCATCCTGTATCATGCATTGAACCTGGACTGGTGATTCGTTTAATATATGATATTATACATGTTTCAATGCCATTCTCCCAAATCATCCCACCCTCTCCCTCTCCCACAGAGTCCAAAAGACTGTTCTATACATCTGTGTCTCTTTTGCTATCTTGCATACAGGGTTATCATTACCGTCTTTCAAAATTCCATATATATGCATTAATATACTGTATTGGTGTTGTTCTTTCTGGCTTACTTCACTCTGTATATTTTAAATGTGGAATTTATCTCAAACATAGGTCCAACAAGTGATTAAAATTTGGCTTTAGCTCCTGCCCTGTTCTCTTGCCTCCGCACTGTATGCTAGTCTTGGACACTGGGAATCAACTCCCGTGGTACGTAGAGAGGCTTTCCTGCTCAACACCACATCCACATTTGGAAAAATGACTTTTTCTAATAATCTGTGCAGAACAGTTGAAGGTACCATTATAAACCACAATGTGAACAGATCTTTGTATGCCCTATGACAGAAGCCCCTCTCTTATGTGAAGTCTCAAGTCTCACACCCGATAGGCTTGTTATTCTCTGGTGGAAAGTGGAAATGTACCTAACTATTTTCTCTGGGGGACTTCACATTTTACTGGTTAATGAAAACAGCATAAAAAAAATCTTATCATCAACAAAGGCACACATATCAGATTGCTCATCTCGCCCTAGAAGTTCATTTTTCCATTGTTCTTGAAAGCCAGATGCATTGCCACCCCTCAATGCCCCTCTCCTGACATGCGTGCAATCACACAAACTCAGAGAAATGAAACATTCTAAACATTCTATATAGAAACATCTGGAGGATAAAATATCTACGGGTATATCTTCAAATGGAAGTGAGTACCTATACTCAAGCTAACCACATGCTGAAGCTTCCTTTATGCAGAGAAAGCATTGCTTTCAAGGTCATTGTGCTTTGCTTATAAATGACTGCATTTCTGTTTCTTTATTCCCTTTTATGATTTTAAGACATGTCTCTGTGATGCCACATGGAAACAGGGGAAAAGTAATAGTTGATGATTCTGTCTCTAATCCCCTGAGAAATGAGAAATCAAGTAAATAAATAAACAAGTAGTCATGAATCAAGAGAGACTATCTACACAAGAAACCTGTAGTCAGTTCAAGACCTGCTTGTTCTCGGATCAGTTTCCCAGCATTTCATGCTCAGCACTGTGTCCCAGGTATGTACACAGCAGCTAGGCTCCTGTGTCCTCTGATTTACAGTTGGGTGAGGGCAATAGGAGAATCTGAAAGGAGGTTGGAGGGCAAGAGGAAGGAAGAGGCCAGAGCACTTTCCTACCCATCCCACTCTGTTTGGAGTACAGGCTGGACCGAGGCCATCTGGGTTTCATGGCTCCCACTGGACAGGTGTCCCCCTCCCCCGCCTCATGGTCCCAGTGTCCTCTGGATGGTGCCAGCCCCTGAGCTCTGCTAACACCTTGATTTCCCTTTGTCCCTTCAGCCTAAGGGTGAGAGTCCTTTCCTGATGTCATTAACCTCTGGGTTGCCTCACTGGTCCCTTTCAGTCTTATCCTCTGTGTAACTGATTCCCTGTATTTAATTTCATCTATTCTAAATATTCTGGTGAATCTCCATGGACAGAAGAGACTGGCAGGCTAGAATCCATGGGGTCGCAGGGTCAGACACAACTGAGTGACTAAGCACACATTCTAAATATTCAAAGTAGTTTCTGTCTTCCTGACTGGATCACAGCAGACATTCTGGATATTCAGAAAAACTCAAACAATGTAGTGAGTTTTTTTTTTTTTTCTCCTTTCATCCAGCTATATTATTCAGGGCCAGAGGAAAAAATCTAAGTGAATCACTTTAAAAGTATAATAATATCATTTGTTTGTTTAATTCCTTGAATTTGAAATTAAAATTACACCTGGTGGCTGAGAGGAGGAGCATTTGGTCTGCATGAGACAAAGATATAGCAAGACACAAATAATAACTGCTAAAGAAAACACAGCCACCTAGAGGGAGTCACAGTTAAATGCTGTGTAAGGGGCTTCGCAACCTGAGATGAGCATGTGAACAGATCAGTATCATAACCAGGTGCGAAAGGTGAAAACACACTTCCTGTGAAACTGAGTTTTAAGCAGGACAAAGAGACTAAGCAGCTTTAGTGGAGAGGCAGGAGTAAAATGGAATTTCAGTAGGGAAAAAGCATACACAGAGTCTTAAGTTATAAGAAGTAAAGTTATAAGAAGTAAAGAGAAAAGGGACTATATAGGCAGGAGCAAGGAGGAGGGAATAAGTTAACGAAGCAGAGTGGGAGATGAGGAGACATAGACACTGCATGCAGAGTCAGAACAAAAGGAAAGAAGAGAGAAGAGATCTGATTTGAGAGACAAAGAGGATTCTGAGGGTGAAGATAAATAAGGTTTTTCTAGTTTTATCGCATTTGTGCACCTAGGCTACAAAAATTTAATGTGTTAGGGGCTTTCGGGAAATGTTCCTAATAACTGAGAACACAACAGACTTGTAGATAGAAGCTTTTATGTATTGAGGCTTCTCACATGTTTGGAGGTTAACTAGTTTGCACAAGTTCAAGTGGCCTCCATAAAGACTGAGAACTAGGTCTCAGGATTTGAAACTGATGCATTTCTTACCATGTCATTCTACTTTAAAAACCATTGCTGGTGCTACTGGCAGACAGAATGCTGGACTGAATAGATGACTGGTCTGATCCAAAATGGCATATGTTTTGGTTTATGTCTTTGTAACAGAGTCCTTCACGATTTCTCCCCAGCTCCAAGATCCTCTCCATTAACATATGTCCGCCTTCCACCTTGGTAACAGAAAGTTCTGATATAACACAGATTTCATCATGACATCCCCATGTTTAAGATCCACTATTTAACTTCTGTGCAGAGTACATTATGAGAAACGCTGAGCTGGAAGACACACAAGCTGGAATCAAGATTGCCAGGAGAAATATCAATCACCTCAGATATGCAGATGACATAAAGTAGAAGAAAGTAGAAGAGTAACTACAAAGCCTCTTGATGAAAGTGAAAGAGGAGAGTGAAAAAGTTGGCTTAAAGCTCAACATTCAGAAAAGTAAGATCAAGGCATCTGGCCCCATCACTTCATGGCAAATAGATGGGGAAACAGTGGAAATAGTGTCAGACTTTATTTGGGGGGCTCCAAAATCACTGCAGATGGTGATTGCAGCCATGAAATTAAAAGACGCTTACTCCTTGGAAGGAAAGTTATGACCAAACCTAGAGAGCATATTCAAAAGCAGAGACATTACTTTGCCAACAAAGGTCCGTCTAGTCAAGGCTATGGTTTTTCCAGTAATCTTGTATAGGTGTGAGAGTTGGACTGTGAAGAAAGCTGAGCACCGAAGAATTAATGCTTTTGAACTGTGGTGTTGGAGAAGACTCTTGAGAGTCCCTTGGACTGCAAGGAGATCCAACCAGTCCATTCTGAAGGAGATCAGTCCTGGGTGTTCTTTGGGAGGAATGATACTAAAGCTGAAACTCTAGTACTTTGGCCACCTCATGCGAAGAGTTGACTCATTAGAAAAGACTCTGATGCTGGGAGGGATTGGGGGCAGGAGGAGAAGGGGACGACAGAGGATGAGATGGCTGGATGGCATCACCAACTCAATGGACATGAGTTTGAGTGAACTCTGGGAGTTGGTGATGGACAGGGAGGCCTGGCATGCTGCAATTCATGGGGTTGCAGAGTCGGACATGACTGAGCGAATGAACTGAAATGAACTGAATGCTTCACTAACAGGTGAAGGTTAAGTCCATTCTCTTAGTATGGAATATAGATAGGGTTACCAGATTTCACAAATAAAATTATGTATGGGACCCCAATTAAATTTGTATTTTAAGCAATGGACTTTGAAGGGATATAAGTATATTCTGCCCAACATATGGGGCATATGTATACTTAAAAGTTATTGTTTCTCTAAAATTCAAATATAACTGGATGTCTTGTATTTTATCCATCAACACCACAAAGCGGGGCCTAACCACTATCTTTGAATCTAGGATCTCCTCACAGCATGGCCCTGATGCCTGACTTCCTAGTCATCTCCAGGACCCCCAGGTCATACCTACTACCAGGGGTTTATTCACATTTTGCTCTCTGTCTGAACTAGAGTTTTTGCAGTAAAACTCAGAGCTTGAGGACTGTGGAACTCCAGGTGAGGGAACTCCAGCAAACTGTAACCTACCATTTCTCCTGAAAGCCCTCACCCTCACCAGGTTTCACCTTCCCGTATGGATGCTACAGCTATTCCCCTGGACCAGCAACAGATGTCTCAAGCCTAGTCTTTTCAGTCTGAAGAGGCTCTGCCTGTTTCCAGATAACGAAGTCTTGCTTGCTCCTAAAATAATCTCCTTCACAGTTTGATGAGTCCCACCTTTACTCGGGGCTCCCCTGCAAAGCCTCATTCTTCCTGAGGCTGCTCATCCTCCTTTCCAGACTGGCTCTCCCTACTATGATCATTGGCTGATCCATGGATCATCCATGGAAACTTACAGCCACATGTTTACAGGTATCCAGCTCTGGCCCACACCCAGCAGAGCTCTCCAGCAAAGCTGCTTTCATGAACTATGCCTCAAATGATGTTCATGCTTTTACTAAACTGGTTTCTTCCACATCTTAATACCTGTCCCTTGGGTAAATAACTTTTGAACTGAAAATTGAGCTATGACATTGAAATTCTTTGAACTTAGGCAATGTAAACTGTAAGCAAAGAATTAAGTGTATTTTCTGTCATGCCATGGGGAATAAGAATAATGAGTTTAGTTGAGTTATCCTGACCCTGAGTCTACAATAATCCCCTCATCTGGGGAAGGGCTCCTTCTTGACATCAAAGGGAACATTGCTGTCCGTTTTGAGGTGACTTACAGATGATGAGACTGTGAGCTTCTAGCAGGATGTCTCTGGATAAATAAGCAAAAGCTACAAAATTTTTACCAGTGTACCATTCAGTTCAGTTCAGTCGCTCAGTCGTGTTCGACTCTTTGTGACCCCATGGACTGCAGCACGCCAGGCCTCCCTGTTCATCACCAACTCCTGGAGTTTGTTCATACTTACGTTAACTGAGTCAGTGATGCCATCCAACCATCTCATCCTCTGTTGTCCCCTTTTCCTCCTGCCTTCAGTCTTTCCCAGCATCAGGGTCTTTTCCAATGAGTCAGCTCTTCGCATTAGGTAACCAAAATATTGGAGTTTCAGCTTCAGCATCAGTCCTTACAATGAATAATCAGGACTGATCTCCTGTAGGATGGACTGGTTGGATCTCTTTGCAGTTCAAGGGACTCTCAAGAGTCTTCTCCAACACCACAGTTCAAAAGCATCAGTTCTTTGGTGCTCAGTTTTCTTTATAGTCCAACTCTCACATCCATATGTGACTACTGAAAAAACCATAGCTTTGACTAGATGGACCTTTGTTGGCAAAGCAATGTCTTTGCTTTTAATATGTTGTCTAGGTTGGTCATAACTTTCCTTCCAAGGAGTAAGCGTCTTTTAATTTTATGGCTGCAGTCACCATCTGCAGTGATTTTGGAGCCTAAGAAAATAAAGTCTGTCACTGTTTCCATTGTTTTCCCATCTATTTACCATGAAGTGATGGATGGGACAGGATGCCATGATCTTAGTCTTCTGCCATAAAGGTGGTGTCATATGTATATCTGAGGTTATTTGTATTTCTCCTGGCAATCTTGATTCCAGTTTGTGCTTCTTCCAGCCCAGCGTTTCTTATGATGTACTCTGCATGTAAGTTAAATAAGCAGGGTGACAATATACAGCCTTGATGTACTCCTTTTCCTATTTGGAACCAGTCTGTTGTTTCATGGCCAATTCTAACAGTCTAAGTGTACCTTTAGACCTGTCAAAAACTGCAACAACAACAAAACTATACCTGTGTTTAGGCCCTTTCTTTCTCAGGCAAAGAACCACACAGATAGTCCATATATATATATATATATATATATATATATATATATATATATATTATTTATTTATTTATATATAAAGGTGCATATATATATATATATTTGCACCTTGCACTAAAATGTCTACATGAAAATAACCCACTTCAAAACCCTTCCTTTTTGACTTTACAAAGCATTTCAATGTCACAATAATTCTCAAGAGGCTGAGGAAGTGGTGTCATAGGCCGGGCCCATCTGCCCTCCCTAAAGCAGAGATACGGAGCAAAGAGCAGAGCAAGCAAGGCAGGCTTGGTGGGGGTGGGCATCAGAGGAGGAGGGGACTCAGCTCAGTAATCTTTGTGTGCATGCTACGTCGCTTCAGCTGTGTCCAACTCTTGGTGACCCCATAGACTGTATCCTGCCAGGCTCCTTTGTCCATGGAATTCTCCAGGCAAGAATCCTGGAGTGGGTTGCCTTGTGCTTCTCCAGGAGATCTTCCTGACCCATGGATAGAAGCCATGTCTCTTAGGTCTCCTGTATTGGCAGACAGGTTCTTTATCACTAGTGCCAACTAGGCCTCAGTATTGTGTATCTTCATAAAGGATTACAAACTGAGAGAGTAGCACTAACATATATACACACTCATGTGTAAAATAGACAGCTAGTGGGAAGTTGCTGTATAACACAGGGCACTCATCCTGTCAAGAGAAAGAGGACATATGTCTGATTCATGTTGTAGAGCAGAAACCAATAAAACACTTTAAAGCCATTATCCTCTAATTGAAAATAAATAAAAATAAGTTTTAAAAAGAATTACTAGTATTCTTTAGAAGTCCTTCAGAGATTCTGGGACAAAATGTAACTGCTTATTCTTGCTCATCCTTGAAAACTTTTTTTGATTTATGAGTTAAATAATAATAATACAGAACAAATACATATAAGGACAGCCACATCAGACTAATTGGCACTGGGGTTATGTAAAACTCCTTGGAGAAATCTAGATTTGGCATTAAAAGGAAAAAAAGGAAGCCTCGTTTTTTAGAAAGGAGGACAACTAATTCTTGAAGATGCTCCTCATCCCCTTTTAGCACTTCAGGCCTCATTCTGTGTATGAAATAGCTGAGTAGACTTCCTGTAGTCTATCAGAGTGCTTTCCACAACGTGCAAGAAAAATTAAAGGACATTATTGGATTAAAAACAAGCAAACACTGTGCTCATTCTGTCAAACAGCTATAATGTGCCATGCTCAGAAAATAGGCTGTGCTCATTTTCATTGATTTATTTCAAAACTTCTCTCAGTCAAAGGGTCCTTGGAGGTTTAATAAATTTATACTATAGACTGTAGCAGATAGATTAGGTGGGATTGGTGAAATGCACCCGTTAACATATAAATCCAATGCCTTATCAAGAGTACATTTCAAAGTTGGTGACAGGACCTAAAAACCATCATTTAATAGCATTACTTTCAGCAGCTTTTTCATTTGACACGGATGCATTGGTGATTTAGTGCCATGACTGCAAAATGTCAAGAGGATTTATTGACATGAAGCAGATCAATTCATATTAGGAAATAGGAACAAGACTTAAACATCCCTTTTCTGATCTAAGACATTCTTTTGTTCTAAGCAGCAGAGATTGAAGTAATATCTAATTAGAGCCTCATTATTAACATTACAATTATTTTTTCTTAAATTATACTCTAAAGTAAATAGCAGTTGTGTCTAGGAGTCATGGCAGAAAATAAAAGCTATTGTATTCACTGGCAGTAATAGTTTCTAGTTTCATCAACCTCGAGTAATAATTCTATCAATTATCATGTAAGGAGTCAATTGCTAAGTAAATCCTGAATCTTTTTAGAGAAAGAAATGGGAGATAAATACCAGTTTGTTGAACTGTATCAAATACAGTCATAATGAATCCCTCCTGCCATGTTGATGGTTATTTCCATGGAAACAAGGCTTACAAAAATAGCTTATATTCTGTTTTGCTTAAGAAATCAAGTTTACATGTTTCCTTCAGCACAATTACTAAAATTGGCTCTGAGAGTTATCATTAGGTTTAATATTGCTCCTAAGAAAGTATGCTAAGGCAGCGGTCCCCAACCTTTTTGGCACAACGAACAAGTTTCATGGAAGACGATTTTTCCATGGACCAGGGTAGAGGGGATGGCTTTGGGATGATTCAAGTGCATAACATTTATCGTGCACTTTATTTCTAATCTAATGCCACCTCGAGGTATTGGTCCACAGCCCAGAATTTGGGGGCCCCTGTGATAAGGGTTATGGTAGAGGTATGAGCATAGCTCACAAACAGCACAGAGAGGGGTCACAAAGTTTAGGCTTCCAAGGAAGGTTTCTGGGGAGGGTTGATGCCTGCACTGATTCGAAGAATAAACAGGCGTTAGTTGAATGAAGGAAGAGTTGTCCAGGCAGAAAAAATGAAAGAGTAACAAGAAAAATAGTAGGGAAACAGGTTCAGTTCAGTCGCTCAGTTGTTTCCGACTTTTTGCAACCCTACAGACTGCAGCACACCAGGCCACCCTGTCCATCACCAACTCCTGGAGTTTACTCAAACTCATGTCCATAGAGTTGGTGCCATTCAACCATCTCATCCTCTGTCATCCCTTCTCCTCCCACTTTCAATCTTTCCCAGCATCAGGGTCTTTTCCAAGGAGTCAGTTCTTCACATCAGGTAGCCAAAGTATTGGACTTTCAGCTTCAGCATCAGTCCTTCCAATGAATAATCAGGACTGATTTCCTTTAGGATGGACTGGTTGGATCTCCTTGCAGTCCAAGGGACTCTCAAGAGTCTTCTCCAACACCACAGATTAAAAGCATCAATTCTTCAGCGCTCAGCTTTCTTCACAGTCCAACTCTCAGACCTATACACGACTACTGGCAAAACCATAGCTTTGACTAGATGGACCTTTGTTGGCAAAGTAATGTCTCTGCTTTTGAATATGCTGTTTAGGTTGGTCATAACTTTCCTTCCAAGGAGGAAGCATCATTTAATTGCATGGCTGCAATCACCATCTGCACTGATTTTGGAGCCCCCCAAAATAAAGTCTATCACTGTTTCCATTGTTTCCCCATCTATTTATCATGAAGTGATGGGACCACATGCCATGATCTTAGTTTTCTGAATATTGAGCTATAAGTCAACTTTTTCACTCTCATCTTTCACTTTCATCAAGAGGCTCTTTAAATCTTCACTTTCTGTCATTAGGGTGGTGTCATCTTCATATCTGAGGTTATTTGCTTTTCTCCCCACAATCTTGATTCCAGCTTGTGCTTCATCCAACCCAGCATTTCTCATGATGTAGTCTGCATATAAGTTAAAAAGCAGGCTGACAATATACAGCCTTGACATACTCCTTTCCCTATTTGGAACCAGTCTGTTTTTCAATGTCCAGTCCAGGAGCTGACTGTGGCTCAGATCATGAACTCCTTAATGCCAAGTTCAGACTTAAATTGAAGAAAGCAGGGAAAACCACTAGGCCACTTAATCAAATCCCTTACGATTATACAGTGGAAGTGACAAATAGATTCAAGGGATCAGATCTAATAGACAGAGTGCCTGAAGAACTATGGATGGAGGTTCATAACATTGTACAGGAGACAGGGATCAAGACCATTCCCAAGAAAAAGAAATGCAAAAAAAAGCAAAATGGCTATCTGAGGAGGCCTTACAAATAGCTGTGAATAGAGGAGAAGTGAAAAGCAAAGGAAAAAAGGAAAGATATACCCCTTTGAGTGTGGAGTTCCAGAAAATAGCAAGGCAAGATAAGAAAGCCTTCCTCAGTGATCAGTGCAAAGAAATAGAGGAAAACAATAGAATGGGAAAGACTAGAGATCTCTTCAAGAAAATTAGAGATACCAAGGGAACATTTCATACAAAGATGGTCACGATAAAGGACCAAAATGGTATGGACCTAACAGAAGCAGAAGATATTGAGATGAGATGGGCAAGAATACACAGAAGAACTATACAAAAAGATCTTCGCCCAGATAATCACGAAGGTATGATCACTCACTTAGAGCCAGACATCCTGGAATGCAAAGGCAAGTGGGCCTTAGGAAATATCACTATAAACAAAGCTAGTGGAGGTGATGGAATTCCCGTTGAACTATTTCAGATACTAAAAGATGATGCTGTGGAAGTGCTGCACTCAATATGCCAGCAAATTTGGAAAACTCAGCAGTGGCCACAGGACTGGAAAAGGTCAGTTTTCATTCCAACCCCAAAGAAAGGCAATGCCAACAAATGCTCAAACTACTGCACAATTGCACTCATCTCACAAGCCAGCAAAGTAACGCTCAAAATTCTCCAAGCCATGCTTCAACAGTACAGGAACTATGAACTTCCAGATATTCAAGCTGGATTTAGAAAAGAAAGAGGAAGCAGAGATCAAACTGCTAAGATCTGTTGGATCATCAAAAAAGCAAGAGACTTCAGAAAATGTCTATTTCCTCTTTATTGACTATGCCAAAGCCTTTGACTCTGTGGATCACGACAGACTGTGGAAAATTCTGAAAGAGATGGGAATACCAGACCACTTGACCTGCCTCTTGAGAGAAAGACGTAAGAAACAGATTTTAAGTGTCATTGACTGTCTCACTGAGATCTTTACCTGGAAGACAAGAAAGGTCTGCTGAAGATATTTGTTACCTGTACATGCTAGGCATCTGTTTTCCATAAAACTATATCCTTTCTTTTCTTGGAGAAGTTACTTATAGTATCTGAGCACTTAATTCTAGGCTAAGAACATACTGAAAAGTTTTCTTTCAATGATAAATCTATTATAAAATTTTATGTAGCTTGGTCTAATAACATCCACATTAATTTTCATTATTGACTTTAATTCATGGTTCTTATTTTAATATTTGCATATAGATTATTTACCAGGAAGTACATATGTAAAAGCATGGGCAAACCATAGTACATCCTTTCACAGAGTACACAGTCTAATATGGGAAGTAATAGCGTAAGAGTGGAAGAAATGCTGTTATAGACATTCTAAGATATTAAAGAAGTACAAAGGAGAATCTGTACTTGAAAGGCATGTAAGAGGACAAGGGAAGGCTACCAAGAGAATCTGTCTCGAGGACAAATAAGAGTGATCTTAGGAGGTGGCAGGGAGCAGGATGGGGAGGTGAAGAAGAATCCCTTTCATGTCCACCTCCGTTTATGTTTAGAAAACAGCAAGTGTTTCACTATAGCAGGGATATGGGATTTGTGTGAGGATGTGATAAAGCTTTGTGAGTAATGGTGCCGTGTATGGAGTTTTATTCCTTAAAGGTCAAGCAATTGAATACAACTGGGATCAAAGTTAGGTCTTGACTGCAAATCTGAAAGGAGCATTTATCATGCCAGTAGAGTGTAGTAGTACAAAGCACAGATGGGAAAAATAAATGGGAGAGTTCATAGAGGTAGAAAGTTCTCAGTTCAGTCACTCAGTTGTGTCTGACTCTTTGCAATCCCATGGACTACAGCATGCCAGGCTTACCTGTCCATCACCAACTCCTGGAGCTTGCTCAAACCCATGTCTGTCGAGTCAGTGATGACATCCAACCACCTCATCCTCTGTTGTCTCTTTCTCCTCCAACCTTCAATCTTTCCCAGCATCAGGGTCTTTTCCAAAGAGTCAGTACTTCACATCAGGTGGCCAAAGTATTGGAGTTTCAGCTTCAGCATCAGTCCTTCCAATGAATAATCAGGACTGATTTCCTTTAGGATGGACTGGTTGGATCTCCTTGCAGTCCAAGGGACTCTCAAGAGTCTTCTCCAACACCACAGTTCAAAAGCATCAATTTTTCAGTGCTCAGCTTTCTTTATAGTCCAACTCTCCCATCCATACATGACTACTGGAAAAACCATAGCTTTGACTAGATGGAACTTTGTTGACAAAGTAATGTCTCTGCTTTTAATACGCTGTCTAGGTTGGTCATAACTTTTCTTCCAAGGAGTAAGTCTTAATTTCATGGCTGCAGTAACCATCTGCCCTACCTTGGGAACCCAAGAAAATAAAGTCTGTCACTGTTTCCATTGTTTTCCCAACTATTTACCATGAAGTGATGGGACTAGATGCCATGATCTTCGTTTTCTGAATGTTGAGCTTTAAGCCAACTTTTTCACTCTCCTCTTTCACTTTCATCAAGAGGCTCTTTAGTTCTTCTTCACTTTCTGCCATAAGGGTGCTGTCATCTGCATATGTGGCGTTATTGATATTTTTCCCCACAATCTTGATTCCAGCTTGTGCTTCTTCCAGCCCAGAATTCCTTATGATGTACTCTGCATATAAGTTAAATAAGCAGGGTGACAATATACAGCCTTGATGTACTCCTTTTCCTATTTTGAAAGTTCTATGTCCAGTTCTAACTGTTGCTTCCTGACCTTCATATAGGTTTCTCAAGAGGCAGGTCAGGTGGTCTGGTATTCCCATCTCTTGAAGAATTTTCCACAGTTTATTGCAATCCACACAGTCAAAGGCTTTGCCATAGTCAATAAAGCAGAAATATATGTTTTTCTGGAACTCTCTTGCTTTTTTGATGATCCAGTGGATGTTGGCAATTTGATCTCTGTTTTCTCTGGTTTTTCTAAAACCAGCTTGAACATCTGGAAGTTCACAGTTCATGCATTGCTGAAGCCTGGCTTGGAGAATTTTGAGCATTACTTTACTAGCGTGTGAGATGAGTGCAATTGTGTGGTAGTTTGAGCATTCTTTGGCATTGCCTTTCTTTGGGATTGGAATGAAAACTGACCTTTCCCAGTCCTGTGGCCACTGCTGAGTTTTCCCAATTTGCTGGCATATTGAGTGCAGCACTTCCACAGCATCATCTTTCAGGATTTGAAACAGCTCAACTGGAATTCCATCACTGCCACTAGCTTTGTTTGTAGTGATGCTTTCTAAGGCCCACTTGACTTCACATTTCAGGATGTCTGGCCCTAGGTGAGTGACTACACGTGAAGATCTTTTTGTATAGTTCCTTTGTGTATTCTTGCTACCTCTTAATATCTTCTGCTTCTGTTATGTCCATACCACTTCTGTCCTTTATCGAGCCCATCTTTGCATGAAATGTTCCCTTGGTATCTCTAATTTTCTTGAAGAGATCTCTAGTTTTTTTCCCTCTATTTCTTTGCACTGATCACTGAGGAAGGCTTTCTTATCTCTTCTTGCTGTTTTCTGGAACTGTGCATTCAGATGCTTATATCTTTTCTTTTCTCCTTTGCTTTTTGCCTCTCTTCTTTTCACAGCTATTTGTAAGGCCTCCCCAGACAGCCATTTTGCTTTTTTGCCTTTCTTTTCCATGGAGATGGCCTTGATCCTTGTCTCCTGTACAATGTCACGAACTTCCATCCATAGTTCATCAGGCACTCTATCTATCAGATCTAGTCCCTTAAATCTATTTCTCACTTCCACTGTATAGTCATAAGGGATTTGATTTAGGTCATACCTGAATGGTCTAGTGGTTTTCCCTGCTTTTTTCAATTTCAATCTGAATTTGGCAATAAGTAGTTCATGATCTGAGCCACAGTCAGCTCCTGGCCTTGTTTTTATTGACTGTATAGAGCTTCTCCATCTTTGGTTGCAAAGAATATAATCAATCTGATTTTGGTGTTGACCATCTGGTGATGTCCATGTGTAGAGTTTTCTCTTGTGTTGTTGGAAGAGGGTGTTTGCTATGACCAGTGCATTCTCTTGGCAAAACTCTATTAGTCTTTGCTCTGCTTCATTCCACATTCCAAGGCCAAATTTGCCTGTTACTCCAAGTGTTTCTTGACTTTCTGTTTTTGCATTCCAGTCCCCTGCAATGAAAAGGACATCTTTTGGGCTGTTAGTTCTAAAAGCTCTTGTAGGTCTTCATAGAGCCATTCAACTTCAGCTTCTTCAATGTTACTGGTTGGGGCATAGACTTGTATTACCATAATATTGAATGGTTTTGCCTTGGAAATGACCAGAGATCATTCTGTCATTTTTTGAGATTGCATCCAAGTACTGCATTTCAGACTCTTTTGTTGACCATGAGGGCTACTCCATTTCTTCTAATGGACTGCTGCCCGCAGTAGTAGATATAATGGTCATCTGAGTTAAATTCACCCATTCCAGTACATTTTAGTTCCTTGATTCCTAGAATGTCAACGTTCACTGTTGCCATCTCCTGTGTGACCACTTCCAATTTGCCTTGATTCATGGACCTGACATTCCAGGTTCCTATGCAATATTGCTCTTTACAGCATCGGATCTTGCTTCTATCACCAGTCACATCCACAACTGGGTATTGTTTTTGCTTTGGCTCTATCCCTTCATTCTTTCTGGAGTTATTTCTCCACTGATCTCCAGTAGCATATTGGGCACCTACTGACCTGGGGAGTTCCTCTTTCAATATCCTATCATTTTGCCTTTTCATATGGTTCATGGGGTTCTCAAGGCAAGAATACTGAAATGGATTGCCATTCCCTTCTCCAATGGACCACATTCTGTCAGACCTCTCCACCGTGAGCCATCTGTCTTGGGTGGCCCCACGGGCATAGCTTAGTTTCACTGAGTTAGACAAGGCTGTGGTCCTAGTGTGATTATATTGACTAGTTTTCCGTGAGTATGGTTTCAGTGTGTCTGCCCTCTGACTTCCTCTTGCAACACCTACCGTCTTACTTGGGTTTCTCTTACCTTGGATGTGGGGTATCTCTTCACGGCTGCTCCAGCAAAGCGCAGCCACTGCTCAGTACCTTGGATGAGGGTATCTCCTCACCGCTGCCTCTCCTGACCTTGAACATGGAATAGCTCCTCTAGGCCCTCCTGCGCCCACACAGCCACTGCTCCTTGGATGTGGGGTAGCTCCTCCAGGCCACCCCTGGCCTTGGACTGGGGTAGCTCCTCTCGGCCTTTCATGCAGCCTGGCACTCTCGGCTGCTGCCATTGACCTCAGACGTGGGGTAGCTCCTCTCGGCCACCGCCCCTGACCTCGGACGTGGGGTAACTCCTCTGGCCACCAACCCTTGGGCATGGGGTCCTCCTGGCTTCTACCCCTGACCTTGGACGTGGGGTTGTTCCTCCCGGCCGCGCTATGTGCGCTGTTGCAGCCGCCCGTGCTTTCTTATTTCACATTGCTATTTTTTGGAACTCCACATTCAGATGGGTATATCTTTTCTCGTCTCCTTTGCCTTTAGCTTCTCTTCTTTTTTCAGCTATTTGTAAGGCCTCCTCAGGCAAGCATTTTGCTGACAATATAGAGCTTCTCCATCTTTGGCTGAAAAGAACATAATCAGTCTGATTTTGGTATTGACCAACTGGTAATTTCCACATGTAGAGGCTTCAATTTTGTTGTTGGAAGAGGGTGTTTGCTATGGCCAGTGCATTCTCTTGGCCAAACTCTGTTGGCCTTTGCCCTGCTTCATTTTGTACTCCAAAGCCAAATTTGCCTGTTCACTCTTACCATCTCCTGTTTGACCACTTCCAATTTACGTTGATTCATGGACCTAACATTCCAGGTTCCTATGCATTATTGTTCTTTACAGCATTGGAGTTCACTTCCATCACCATTCACACTCACAACTGGACGTTGTTTTTGCTTTATCTCCATCTCTTCATTCTTCTGGAATGATTTCTCCACTCTTCTCCAGTATCATATTGGGCACCAACAGACCTGGGGAATTCATCTTTCAGTGTCATATTTTTTTGCCCTTTCATACTGTTCAAGGGGTTATCAAAGCAAGAGTATTAAAGTGGTTTGCCATTCCCTTCTCGAGTGGCCCATGTTTTGTCAGAACTCTTTACCATGACCCAACTGTCTTGGGTGGCCGTCCACACATGGCTCATAGTTTCATTGAGTTAGACAAGGTTGTGGTCCATGTGATCAGTTTGATTAATTTTCTATGATTGTAGTTTTCATTATGTCTGCCCTCTGCTGCTAAGTCACTTCAGTCGTGTCTGACTCTGTGTGACCCCATAGATGGAAGCCCACCAGGCTCCTCCATCCCTGGGATTCTCCAGGCAAGAACACTGGAGTGGGTTTCCATTCTGGAGAAGGGTTGCCCTTCTCCAACGCAGGAAAGTGAAAATGAAGTCGCTCAGTCGTGCCCAACTCATAGTGACCCCATGGACCACAGCCCACCAGGCTCCTCTGTCCATGGGATTTTTCAAGCAAGAGTACTGGAGTGGAGGACTAAGAATAAGAGGCTTGTGGAAGCTTCTGATGGGAGAGACTGACAAGGGGGGAAACTGGGTCTTGTTCTGATGGGTAAGGCCATGCTCAGTAAACCTTTAATCCAACTGTCTGTTGATGGGCGGGGCTGTGTTCCCTCCCTGTTGTTTGACCTGAGACCAAACTATGGTGGAGGTAATGAAGATAATGGAGACCTCCTTCAAAGGTCCCATGCATGCATTGCTGCACTCAGTGCCCCCAACCCTGCAGCAGGCCACCACCGACCCACGCCTCCACCGGGAGACTCCTGGACACTCACAGGCAAGTCTGGGTCAGTCTCTTGTGGTGTTACTGCTCCTTTCTCCTGGGTCCTAGTGTGCACAGGTTTTGTTTGTACCCTCCAAGAGTCTGTTTTCCCAGCCCTGTGTGAATTTGGTGGCTCTGTGGTTGGGGTTAATAACGGCAATCTCCTCCAAGAGGGCTTATACCACACCCAAGCATAAATCCTAGTAAATTAATCATTTGTAAAATATACAAACAATTTTTTTAGGAAGTTATAGTCACATAAACACTTTTTCACAACCAGAATATTCTGAGTACTCTAGGTAACTATTGTGTACATAAATATTCTAGGTAGAGATATTCTAGATATTCTAGGTACATAACTAGAAAATTCTAGGTATTTATTGCTCACAAAGGACAAGTAATTATTCAGAGTTCTTCTTTTTCCTTTCCTAATCTCTGTATCAAAAAAATGATCTAATGTCTTGAAAACACTGAACAAGCAAGTACTCAGATATTGAATAAATCATTTGACTCATTCATTTTGGTTTTGCTTGGATATTAAGAAGGAATGTGGATGAGACCCATTGATCTGGGTGTGACTTTTGGTAATTGACAGTTTGAGTTCCTTTGTTTTTCTTCTTGTAATCTTCTCATCCTAGTAACTATCATTTCTATTCTCTTAGCCTTCTCCAAGAAACCTAATATGAGAGGTTCAGGAGCCCACAAAACAAAATGAACTTTTTAAGTAATAATGCTTCCCTCAGATCTTGGCAAAAATCTTAATGATATTTAAGGTGAAGGTAGAAAAAGTACTCCATGGCAGATTTCAGAGCTAGGAGTAGGAGACAAGATTGAAAGTACTCTTAAGATTAGGCATGAAAGATGTACTTTACACTCCTTCTGAGGTATGGCTTTCACTCATCTTTCCTTTCTGCATCTTTGATTTGAAATGTAAATATCATCAGGGTATCAAGATAGAGATCTAGGAAAGATTGTTTTAAACTCCTTCTATTCCTAGACATGTCCACATTCTCCCTGCACTTTATGTTCATTCTTGAGGACTCATAGTTTTAACGATTTGGCTGGTTCAGGTTCAAATGACTCCAGAAGGAACCCACATGCATGTGAGCTCAATACTGTCTTCTAGTGTAGGGGGTTATGAGGCTTCCTTGCTGGCTCAGTGGTAAAGAATCCAACTGCCAATGCAGGAAACACAGGTTTAATCCCTGGGTCATTCAGAAGCTCCCCTAGAGAAGGAAAATGGCAACCCCCTCCAGTATTCTTGCTTGGGAAATCCCATAGACAGAGGAGCCTGGAAGGCTATAGTCAATGGGAGCAGCACAGAGTCAGACATGCTTTAGTGACTTAGAGTGAGCAGGAATTACAGGAACATTTCACACAGCACAAATAGCCTTCAGTCCTCAGCTTGGCTGAATTCTCTCTTTTCATTTCTCCCTTCTCTCCCTTCCTTCTCCAGAGCCACATAAAATTCTTCTTCTGTCTAATGCATAGCACTTCAGCACTCAGGTTTTGAAAAGCCCACACTGTTCCCCAAGCATTTTCTACCAAATACAGTGTTCTAAGAGGAATTTAGTGATAATGTTTTTCTTCTTACAGTAGGAATTTTATTCACCCTCAAGGTAAGTTCTTTCCCATTCTTGGAGGTTATGATTTTATATCTTTAATACCTCACTTTTTTTAGACGTCCATTAAGAAAAACAGAAGCCATCACAATAAAGCTCCCTTATCTTCCCATGATCAGCTTAATAAACTTATCTGGGTTTGCAATGACCTTTGCCTCCCTTCTCCATGTTATGATGAAAAAGTGTCTCTGCTCAATAAAGCTAAAAGTTCATTGTGTTCTCTGGGTCCTTTCTCCTTGGCTTTCTTAAGCTTTTTACTCTGCTATTCCTCTCTCCAGCATCACTAATTTCTCCTGGTCAGTGGGATCTTTTCCATCAGTATATAAAATTTCATCCATCTCCCATCTTGAACAAAATTGTAAACTAACTTATGTTTCTCTCTAGCTTCCAGACCAGGTCTTTATTCCCCTTTACAGAATGTTTAAAAGGCCTATAAATGCTGTTTTGATTTCTCCACCTTCAAGTAACTCTTCAACACATTATAATCTACCTTTTCCCTTCATCCTACTGCTGGAAAAAGTTATCAAAAGCACCAGTGTTGTAAAACACAACATGTCATAAAACACAATGGACACTTTTCTCTCTTCTTTCTTGACTTCTCACAAGCGTCTGAAAAGCTGATCATTTCCTTCTTTCTGGGCACATGGCTTATCTTTGTTTCTAACTCCATGTTTGCCTGGTTTACCTCTTAGCTCTCATGCTTTTCTTTTTCAGTCTCTTTGATTGGCTCCTTTCCCTCTGTTTATCCGCTAATAAAACTGATCCCATAGGGTTTAGCCTCACTACTCTTTTTATCTTCCATGTAATATCACCCAATCCCATGGCTTTAAAAATGGAAGACTCCTAAATTCTTTCTTTCATTTTCAATTTCCCTCTCTGGTCCAGATTCAAATTGAAGAAACGCTTGCTTAATACTTCCAGCTTGTTATCCCTCAGTTCAGTTCAGTTCAGACACTCAGTCGTGTCCGATTCTTTGCAATTCCATGAACCACAGCATGCCAGGCCTCCCTGTCCATCACCAACTCCTGGAGTTTACCCAAACTCATGTCCATTGAATCGGTAATGCCATCCAACCATCTCATCCTCTGTCATCCCCTTCTCCTCCTGCCCTTAATCTTTTCCAACATCAGGGTCTTTTCAAATGAGACAGCTCTTCACATCAGGTGGCCAAAATATTGGAGTTTCAGCTTCAACATCAGTCCTTCCAATGAACAGCCAGGACTGATTTCCTTTAGGATGGACTGGTTGGATCTCCTTGCAGTCCAAGGGACTCTCCAACACTACAGTTCAAAAGCATCAGTTCCTCTGCACTCAGCTTTCTTTGTAGTCCAACTCTCATATCTATACACGACTACTGGAAAAACCATAGCCTTGACTAGACGGACCTTTGTTGACAAAGTAATGTCTCTGCTTTTTAATATGCTGTCTATGTTGGTCATAACCAGATGCCATGATCTTAGTTTTCTGAATGTGGAGCTTAAGCCAACATTTTTCACTCTCCTCTTTCACAAGAGGCTCTTTAGTTCTTTACTTTCTGCCATAAGGGTGGTGTCATCTGCATATCTGAGGTTATTGATATTTCTCCCAGCAATCTTGATTCCATCTTGTGCTTCATCCAGCCCAGCGTTTCTCATGATATACTCTGCATATAAGTTAAATAAGCAGGGTGACAATATACAGCCTTGACGTACTCCTTTTCCTATTTGGCACCAGTCTGTTGTTTCATGTCTAGTTCTAACTGCTGCTTCCTGACCTGTATATAGGTTTCTCAAGAGGCAGGTCAGGTGGTCTGGTATTCCCATCTCTTGAAGAATTTTCCACAGTTCATTGTGATCCACACAGTCAAAGGCTTTGGCATAGTCAAGAAAGCAGAAATAGATGTTTTTCTGGAACTGTCTTGCTTTTTCCATGATCCAGCGGATGTTGGCAATTTGATCTCTGGTTCCTCTGCCTTTTCTAAAACCAGCTTGAACATCTGGAAGTTCATGGTTCATGTATTGCTGAAGCCTGGCTTAGAGAATTTTGAGTATTACTTTACTAGCGTGTGAGATGAGTGCAATTGTGTGGTAGTTTGAGCATTCTTTGGCATTGCCTTTCTTTGGGATTGGAATGAAAACTGATCTTTTCCTTATCACTCAGGAAACATATTTAATATGTTAAAGAGAAATTCTGATTTTCCCCCTAAAATCTCTCCCATCCCCATTTAATAAATGGTATCACCATTTTATCACCTGCCAAAGCAAGGAACCTGTGAATCATTCTGCTATTTTGTCTCTCACACTCCACCTTCTGTTTGTTAGCAAGTTCTATTGATTCTGTCTGTAACAAAAATTAAACTCTACCAGTTCTCCATCTCTATTGCCACCCCATCCAGGCCAGCATCACCTTGTGCCTGATGAACTCTCCTTAAGTCCTAATCAGTCTCCCTATTCCCTCTCATGCCCTTTCAATCTATTTTCAGTAGCTAGCATGATCTTTCAAGTGCAAATCGGAATAGACAATGGCTTCTTAGTCTCCCTAAAACTTGGTTTTGACTTGCAAGTCTCTATATTACTGTTTACTTTTGCAACTACAACTTGACAGTTCTACCATTCACTTACTATGATCCAGACCCCTGCTAGCTCTTTCCTAATCCCTTAAATGATCAAATTTTCTCCAGTCTTAAGACCTTCATACATGCTGGTTAGTCTACCTGAAATATTCATTCCATGGTTAATTCCATTTTTGAGTCATCTGAGTCACTCACACTCTCTACTACTGCCTCCTCTCTGATTTCTCTAACTTATGGTTGGTTTTCTGGCTTGTCTTTCCTACATGACTATTGGTCTATAGACCCTCCATTATATGGCTTACTGGTAAAGAATTCGCCTGCTGATGCAGAAGACCTGAGTTTGATCCCTGTGTTGGGAAGATTCCCTGGAAGAGGAAATGGCAACCCACTCCAGTTTTCTTGCCAGAAAAATCCTATGGACAGAAGAGCCTGGCAGGTTACAGTCCATGGGGTCACAGAGTTGGACGTGACTGAGCACGCATACACTGATTGGTCTCTAGCGTCTTTAAATTTGGATGCCTGGGTTCCACTCAAGGTATTTTGGTTTGTGTAGTCTCAGGTAAAGACTAAATCTCAAGATAATCTCTCCCTGAGTAATTTAAATGGGCAGCTCAGCACTCTGGACCACTGCTTCTCAAGTGTGGTCCCCAATCAACAGTATCAGCATCACTGGCCAACTTGATAGACAAGTAAATTCTCAGCCCCATCACAGGCCTACTGAGTTAGACTCTCTCCAAGTGACTCTGATGCATGTCAAAATCTAAGAACTGCTACCCAGAAGAAAGCCCATGAAGGTTAATCCTATATCCAGATATTGCACAGTGTCTTGTATGCGTCACAGATACTTGAATCAACAAATGAGCAATTGATAATAATCATAATCGATACATGAGTAAATTAAATAATACATTATACAAAGTATGAATGTTTTTCTCTTATAGAATTGAATGCAGGTGATCTGATGTCAAATACTTTCCTCTACCAAAACCTAAGGGCTTCCCTGGTGACTCAGTGATAAAGAACCTGCTGCAGTGCAGGAGATGCAGCCTTGACCCCTGGGTCAGGAAGATCCCCTGGAGAAGGGAATGGCAACCCACTCCAGTATTCTTGCCTGGGAAATCCCACAAACAGAGGAGTCTGGGGGCCACAGTCTATGGGGTCACAAATGGCAGGGCACTGCTTAGCAACTAAACAACAACTAAGACCTGAGGATAAATTTATTCTACCAGCTCTTGCTAAGAAAGTAAGAGACAGAAGAGCAGCAAATAATGTGACTTTCTGAAGTGCTGCCCTAGCAATTTCCTTTTTCAACCTCATTTATACTGCTGCAAACACTAAAGCACTGGGTGTTTTGACAAGTGCGCTATTTTCACTTCTATGCCTTCCACCTCTGATTCAAAGGTGGTAAAGTGGAGAGGCTATTTATTAAATTTTGTTGGTAATAGATTAGCACACACATTTATTTTCCTTTAATTTCCCAGTGCGTAGGTCACTAATGGTCTGCTCAATCCAATTAGGGGGTGCCTGCCTTTCTGTGGATGATGGTCGATGCACTGCATGAGAAGACTCTCCTGTTAGAAGTCAGGGTTGCTATTATCTGCACCTCCTACCAAGCACCATCTGGAAACCTCACCATTTTCAGAATGCAAGGTGCATCCTCTATTCTTAGGCATTTTATCTTGCTGAGAATACCCAGGCACTGGCAGGACTATTGTAATTGGCTTGCTAGAGAAAGAAGAAAAGATTATCTCCTCTAATTCTAGTGTGAAGTTGATATATAAGCTTGAGAGAAACAATGATATTAGTTCAAGCTGCTCAGAAGTGAATTATGCCTCCCCTTGGATAGTGTCTCTAACAAATAAGCCAAAAGCTGCTACTGGAGGTGGATGCTAATTCCATATCTGGGGCTTGTTTCTGGCAACATTCTCTATAATGCATCACTCTCCCAGACCCTAGGGGGATATACTACTACTGCTCTGTACTGGCCTGAAAGGCTGTGCGTACAATATCCTCTCCTGCCAAGGGGTCCCTGGGAGAGTTTCCTCCCCAGACCCCAGGGGGCTAATCAGTGCACATGTCAATGGCTTTCCCTTAGGGGCAGCAGCAGTAGCTTTGAAACACAGTGTAAGGACTTGCACATCAAAGATACTCTCTGGTCTCCCTCTAGGCCCTTCGTGGCTGAAACTCTCAGCCACTATCACTCCTTTAAAAGGCAGGAATGCAGTACTGTTGGGGTTGATTTCTTCCTGACCATCTCCCTCTCACCTACTTAGTCTTCATCTTTCCAAGACTACCGATGATTAGCATAGCTAGATAAACCATTGTAAAATTCTTGAAGACAACGAAAACAAAACAAAACAAAAACCCAGACAGAGAATGAGACTGCAAATGAAACCATGGGCTCTGCTCACCCGGCTCCAGAAACCAGGGGAAACAGATGCCTTTATGCTTCATGATAAATGGAGTTTGTATATGCTCCGACATGGACCGTGTGCTTTGGATGTGATGAAGAGAGTAGGCAGCCAGCTGCTACAATGAGAATCCACTAAGGAGACTGATCCTGCCACTAGAACCTTTTCAAAATGATAAAGAAACATATTCCAGGACAATAGTGTGCCAATTAAATGACTTCTTTGATTATTTTGATAGAATATATGGTGTGATGAACATCTTGACCACCTACATTCAAAATATCTTTCCACCTGGGCTGACCTGAAGGACTGAATCTTCCCTTTCTTCACTCCTTTGTACTTAGGAGGCTCCTATTATATCGGGGCCACAGGAAAGAGGGAGAGGACAGTGGTAATACCTTTGTCTACTCTCTGCCATTGGAGCCTTAGCTTAAAGCTGTTTATTAATTTAGGTCCCTCCTCTTGAACAGGCTCTGATGTAGAAGAATCAGGATAGGCATGGAAGTGTAAGCCCAGAAGAAGCACGAAGATAATGCTGCCTGCTTCTGGGTGTGGTAGACTGTGGCAATGGAAAGGTGATGTCCAGAAAGGGATGTAAGTCACCATTTTCTTTGTAGTGATTGCTCTGCAGTCAGAGTAAACTTATAAAATTCAATGCGAATCATGCCACTCTTCCGATTACTTCAGTGGCTTCTCACATGAGGATGAAGATATGAAAGGTGACTCCTGCCCAGCTCTCAGGTCTTATTTCACAGCCCTGTTACGTGCACTTTTACACCCTATACGTCATAGAGCCCATTACAATTTTATTTTGATAAGTGATTATGTAATTAGTGTTTAACATCTATTTCCATTAGACTGGTAGTTCCATGATGAGAGAAAGAGATTTGAGCCATCTTACATCAATGCTTTATTTTTAGGATGTTCTACAAATCTTGTTCAGAGTCAGTACTCAAAACTCACTTGTTGAATAAAGGGTGGAAGGATTAATTTGTGTTGGAAAACACAGGGTGTCTATAGATAAAATGTATAGAAGAATAGAAATAAGTAGATGAATATTCCAAGCTAAACACACTGCATTTCTCTCTTTGAGAGTCAAACAACCTAGGTTCTATCTGGTTAAAAAGTCTGGTTGGGATAAAGCTTTCCATGGCAGCTAAACTAAAATCTGATAACTTCTTTGGTAACATAGTGGATAGGTATTTATTATTTGGGATAAGTGAAATGTCAGCCAACTTTCATGCATCTATACATATTATTCTTGACAAATTTCTATCTTGGGCCAACTTTTTTTCATACTTAATAAAATGCAAGATGATGTAGACACATAGATGTGATTAAAGAACACAAATACAATGAGAAAATTCCATAGTCAAATCTAGAGTTATTTTGTGGCTGCTTTGGACTACCTATGCTACTCCTTGGTATATACAAGCATATTAGTCCAGTTGATCAGAGCCAGCTGTATGACAGCATTATTAGCAACACTCTTTTTATTAAAACCACATTAGACCACATTCCATTCCCAGGGTATATATCCAAAAGAAATGGATACACATTTCTACAAAAAGACCTGTATGAGAATGTTCATGGATGCCTTCTTAACAAGTCCAGACTGGAAAGAACTCAAATGCTCATCAACAGGAGAATAGACGGAGAGTATATATCCATGTAATAGAATATGACTTGCCCTTAAAAAGGAATTACTGATACAAGCAATAATATGGTTGAATCTCACAGACATTATGTTGAACAAAAGAATTCATATTCTGTGGTTTCATTTAAGTGAAATTCAAGAATAGGTAAAACTAACTTTCGATGCTTAACTAAAAATCTGAAGCATGATTGTCTGGACAAGGGTATGGATGGAGGAGTGATTGGAAAAGACCACGGGGAACTGTTTTGGGGTGCAGGAAGTGCCCCATATCTTAATTTGGTTGACTTAAGTTCAGGTACATATATTTGTCAAAATATATTGAACGAACATTTGAGATCTATGTCTTTTACTATAGATAAATTATACCTCAGTAAAGACAAAGGTCAAAAAAGCAAACCAAGAATCTGCATTCTCAAAAACTATTTTAAAAGCAAGGAAGTAAAATGTAGTTTGGTTATTCTAATGTATCTGACATTAAAATTGGAAAATTAAAGTAATTATTTATGTAATCAGTTATATATGAATTAAACTGTGCCCCTTAATTATAACACCTCTAAGTAAGGAAGTGTTAGTTGCTCAGTCGTGCCTGACTCTTTGTGACCCCATGGACTGCAGCCCACCAGGCTCCTCTGTCCATGATATTTTCCAGGCAAGGATACTGGAGTGGGTTGCCATTTCCTTCTCCAGGGGATCTTCCCAATCCAGGGATTGAACCTGGGGGTCTCCTGCACTGCAGGCAGATTCTTTACCGACTGAGCTACAAGGGAAGCTAACAACTCTGGTATATGGTTAATCAACATGTCTACCTGTGAGTCCAATGGTGAAATCCAAAGCTCTGTAGAAGCAGGGATTTTATTGTGTTTACATTTATGTCCTTTTTGTTTGTTTGTTTGTTTGTTTTTAATTTATTTATTTTTTAAATTACAATACTGTATTTGTTTTGCCATACATTGACATGAATCAGCCATCTAGCTCAGGACTTGAACTGCCTCTTACCTTGAAGTATTTCAGTAACTTTGAAGAAGACATAACTTCTTCATGTCTCAGCTTCTTCCTCAATATAATGGAACTAATATCTGACTTTCCTAAGTGTGTTCTATAAACAACATAATTGACCGAAAACACCTTTGAAGTAGTTGAAATTCTAACTCAGTTCAAATGAAAAGTCATTTTAATATTTTCAGTAGATGGTTTTATGTTTCAGTTTTCTTTTACCCCACAAACTGACCTAGATAAGATAACAATTTGAGAACTCAGGCCCACAGAGACTTATATAATCAAGCTTTCAGGACTTAGCTCAAGGAATAAATCACCTATAGATACTTTCTATCCTTCCTTGCTCCCACCACATCTTTTTGGTGCCATAAGGGCAGGAATTTGTTTAATTAATCTTTGTATCTCCATTACTCTAGAACAGTAATCCTTCAGGGTAGATGTTTAATATTCTTAAAATAAATCTAGGTGTGCATGCTAAGTTGCTTCAGTCATATTCAACTCCTTTGACACTATGGACCATATTCCACTAGGCTCCTCTGTCCATGGAATTCTCCAGGCAAGAATGCTGGAGTGGCTTTCCATGTCCTATTCCAGGGGTTCTTCCCAACCCAGGGACTGTGGAACTCAATTTATTCAAATAGTCCAATAACAGAGTGATTTGATTGTCCAGGCAACATAGAATATGTGCTACGTATCTATATGAGCAAATTTTATTTATATCCTACATGGAGAAGAATATTCAGCCTCACAGAGATTAAGTAGTTACTTACTCAAGGTGGCTCAGCTAAAAGGAAGCTGATGTGGAAGTCATTCCCACATTTGTCTCTTCCCAATAGTAATAACCATCATGTCATACTTCCATATTACTGAAACTGCATTTCTAACATGCACTACCTTACAGATCTAACCTCAGTAAAGCCCAATTGATGCAAAATAATCTTCCTAAAGATGGAAGAATTCTCCCTTTGATGACTAAGCTTTCATTGCTGGCTAGAATACCAGGATATGAATGAAAAGATTTAGATTACAGGATCAGGCAAATCTCTTTGGAACTTGTGAACTTTGTGGGACAAATCACTGGAACTCTCTGTGCCTTCATTTTCCTATCTTTAATTAAAGAAGATATTATCTACCCTTATCTCACAGGGTAGAGAGAATCATAAAACAAAATGTGAAAGTGTTCCATGAAATGTAGAGTGCCATAAAATGTTCAAAAAAGAGACATATCAGGAATTACTGCACTGTGGGAAATTGGGTTGAAGTCAGACAGTATTTGAATCATTAAAATTTTTTTAAAATCTATATATACGTTTTATACATATATTTAGAGGTATGCTTTTTTATTATAAATCTTTATAAAATAAAGATAACTCTTGTGTAATGTATGGAGTCTTTCAAGTTGAGGATTTTCCTCATGCCAACCAAGGAAACCCAGTGGATCAGTTTATCAGCATGAAATGAGAGGCCTTGGGACCACGTGGTCTACTCATGTAAGCAGATGGAATAACACGTTCAGTGCTAATTAAAATCTTCAAAGGGTCTTCAAAGGATAGCAGTAAATACTACGTATTTCCCTTATTTAAAACACTAGCAGATGAAGATGAAGGGTTCTTTTTTCCTCCTTAATGAATATAGGAATCCCATCTGTTATCTTTTAAAAAATGTACCATGTAATGCTGAAGAGAAAATAGGATTGAAAAGAGTGTGTCATTCTCTTTCTTTCACAGGCAGCCATTCTTTTCTGGAACCAGACGATTTTTTTCCCTTTTTTCAGTCAAATCTCCCTTTAAAGTCATGGGCAACAATTGGCTTTCAGTATGGGTTCATCTGTGACTAGCTGATTCCTGGCCTGCTCTGTTTCAAAAACAGTGATATTAATAAATACCAGACACTGGCTCACTCAGCATCCATCCAACCCCTTACTTGCTTGTCTTCCTGGACCAGAGAGGCTGGAAAGTTTGGGCCTGTGTTTCCCAGATGCTCAGCAGTGAGGATGCAGCCACTAGATCGCCCTGAAGCCCCGGGTGGGAAAGGCCTGGATAAGGAAGTAACACGAGGAGAGAGCACTCTCTAAGCAGGCAGCAACAAGGGGGACCTGGTTCTTCCGTGACAGTCATGGTAGAGTTTCTGGTCGTAGCATGTTAGGCCAGTAGAAGACAATGGATCCAGCACTGTCCTTTCAGCAAAGAAAAAAAAAAAAAAAAAAAGAAGGAAAGAAATTCTATGAGGCCACTGGGCATTTTTCATACTTGTGTCTGTGGCTGATTATGTTCAAGCTGGTTTTTCTGGCTTTCCCAGACAAGCTACCTATATCCTTTAATAAACCCTTCTCTGCTCAGACTAGCCAGAGCCGAATTTTACTGGCTGTGAGAGTCCTGATATTTGTAATGAACACTGCGAGGGGTTTTACGCATGTCCAGGAAGGACACAGTGTATCTAGCGACACACTTTGGCAAATACTGCTAGTTGCCTACCCAATGGCCCCTTTTCCTCCTTTCCATTAAAAAAAAAAAAAAAAAAGCTATTTGTTTTTAAAGGCTAGCCACAGCCTCAGCTAAAAAGTGATATTTCCTAGGTTCTGCAGTTCAGCATGTCTGTGGACGTAATTCTAGCCAAAAGGATGTTGGCCAAGGATATCTGAGGAAACTCTGCTCCCTGTGTAAGCAGCACTCGCCCTTTCTTTATTTCCTGCTTGAAAAATAGAAAAAGCACTTGGAGCTTCAGCATCCATCTCAAGACCATCATGGGAAGACCAGGAGATAGCAGAAACCTTGTCCTGACATCTATGAGTACCGATGTCAGCATCACCTCTGGACTTCCGTTGCCTGAGAGAAATCCGTCTCCAATATAGATTTCCAAATACCATCACATTGAGGATTCAAGTGTCAACATAAGAATTTTAGGGAGATACAAACATTCATTGCAGCAGCAATTTTAACAGCATGTACCTACAGTAACCGGCAGCCTGCCCCTGTCCTATATTAGGAAGCTGAGCTGGATACCAAGAGCCCCTCGGTTCCTTTCCTCACAAGCTGGCCCTTCTTTGTTTTTCCTATATTTTTCTCAAAGAAGCTTCCAACTTTTAAACATAGTAGGGAAAGAAATCCTGTCCCCTCTTTAGGATTCCACAGTTATTCCATAAAGACCAAAAAATAGAAGCCATAAGGAGACAAGTTTCGGTTCTGCAAAAGGCTAGTCTGCCAAAGCTCTGAAATATCACATAAATGTGTTAAAGGTAAGGAATTACCAATCACATAAGGTGTTTAAGCACAGGTTAAATGGCCTTTAGGAGGATATACTCAAAACAACAAGTCACCTATTTGACTATGACTTTTTTCTAAGTCTTGTAGTTTTATAGTCCTTGGATTCTGTCATCTCTCTCACAATGCTTTATACTCCAATACTGAGAACTTGTTTATTCTGCTCACCCCCTGCCACTACTACGATGACCCACCCCACCCCTCCAATGCCATGTGTCATGGGGGAACTCTTGTTTACTTTGTACAAAGAAACGTTTTGGGAGTGAAATGAAACCATGAGGCCAAAAGTGATATAGATCAGAAAAAAAAAAAAAGTGAAAGATGAAAGGAGACTAATGAGTGCGGAAGGAAGGGTATTGAGTTGATTAAAGCAGGAGTTGGAAGTGAAGAGATTACAAAGCTGAATTAAGTTCATTTCCTAGAGAGGAAACCGTATCTACAGACTCAAGGGCATGAGCACCAGGTGCGCATCCAACGTACGGTGCTGGACAAGGATGGGGAAGACGGTTCCTGCCTGCCACCTGGGAGAAGGTGCCAGCACAGTCAGCTTTCCTCACACCCTGACGCTCAGAGTGACTGCTCCAGGGCAGAAAAGCATGATGGGTCAAAACAACCACCTTTGAGCCTAACAGTGCCAATCTGAACCTATAACAGGCTGACCTGTTTGCAGTTGGATGCTTAGAGATCCCTCATGTGGACAAAAGTAGCTCCTTGCACTCTAAATAGTGCGGCTGAGTGTGGTGTTGCTGATAAGTCATTATAAAGGCAGGCTTGTGATGGGCTTTAGGGGGCAGTTCTGTGAGCCCAGAAAGCTGCAGAAGAGGCAGTGGGAAGAGCAGTGAAGAACACGGGCAGCCTCCTGGGTTTGCAGGATCCTGACTATTTATCACCTGCTCTTCTTCACCCCATCAATTCTGCCGTCTCTGGCCACAGTCCCTTTAAGCCAGAGATCACCACGTTTTTGCATGCTCATTATGGCATTATGTAAGGTCAAAGGTATCTGATCTCACCTCCTATTCCTAAGCTCTTTGTGTCTGGCCGACTAATGTTTCAGGTGATTGCAAAGAGGTACCGTTCCTCAGCTGTGCTAAAGATATTGTCCTATTCACTAAATCCCAAATGTGCAGAACCGGGTCCCCAGCTCAGCTGGCCTTCAGCAAAGCAAGTGATTAGCAGGAAACTGAAATAAAGATCACACGCTGCTTTAAGTTTCTTCCCTGTGGCTGGCTTTGAGGCTTTCCTGTGCCCACACAGTTCCCTATCACGCTGAAGCTGCTGAGCAAGGGAGTGGCAGAGGCACCATCCAGGGCGTCCCTTTCTTGGTGGCTTCTTTCTTCACGGAGGCACCCTTCATTCCGCGGAGGATGCTGCAGGGAAATGGGCTCCTCGAGTTTTGCATAAGGCCTTCTCCAAAATGAAACGCCTCTCCACCTCCTCTGTCCTGTGTGCTCCTGCCTCCCGGTCTACCAGCATCAAACATCAAGCAGCCCCCAACCCCACAAAAAAACTGTGTGGCCACGTATCAAACCAGCCTGTTCAAAAGGTCGAATTCCACTTTCCCAGACCTGAAGAAATAGTTGATTATTTTCTACAGATGACTGAACCCTTGTGAAAATTACTTTGGTCCTTGCCCTCCAAATAACATATAGATTTTTCCTCCAGATAAAATTGGTAATTACAGTGAGAATAAAAAAGACAAAGGGCTTTTTTAAATTTTTATTGATGGCCCAGTTTTCTTTAAGTTGAAAATGGACTAAACATCACAAAACTGAGGACTTGCTAGTATGATCCTTCTCTAGGCACCTCCAGGCTCCTCAGAACACACTGCCCCTCCTCCTCTCTGCTGGCTACCCGCCACTGTAACTCCTCTGACACTGTCTTTCATCCTGTTTGCCAAGGACTATACCTTCATTCAGGTATGGTGTCCCATTTCATCTTAGAATTCCTCACAGACTATTAAAAAAAAAAAAAGGCAGGGGAGCGATATTACTAAATGGTTAAATGAGACAAATTCAATGCATCTCTGTGACTCAGGGTTGTGGAAACACTCACTCCATATTACATTCATAATGTAAACATTGGTATCATTCATGTCATGCTAGAAGTAGTCAGCGTTTCTTTATACTAGGTTTCTAGACAGCAGAGATAGATAGGGAAGGATAATAAGATTTAATTGAATTAAATAAGTATTTGTCCAGGGCTATATGCACAGAACCATTTCTGCATAGAATCATGCAAGAAAAATAGCTAATAAGTGCTCTTTGATAAGAATCACGTTTTATACTATGCTGAGAGACTTTTAACTTTTGTCATGGGGGTTTCTAAAAGGAGAGGAAAAAGGAATCACCGTTCTCTCATTACAGATCAGGATTTTATTGAAACTTCAAATGACTATGTTTCAAACAACTTCTAGACACTCATCAAAGTTCTGTTTTAATATTGAAAAACAATATAGGGGAAGAAAGCATTACTTGTGGAATGATGTATTTCATGCTAATATTCCTTTTTAAGTTTTAAGAAATTAAAGAGAATGACCAAGTAAAATCCATGCAAATGCTTATTACAAGTCCTGTCCATGCTGTAAACAATCAGTTCTAAAGAGAGAAACCTGGGATGACTAGAAACATGCTGTTTGTTCTTAATCTGTCAATCTCAGTCACGAATGTGATGAGTACATCACAGTCTGGGATGTTATTTTATAATAAAATGACATCCAACATTCTGCTTGGAATTCTGCATCTTAAAGATCCAAAATTTATCTCCTTAAGAAAGGGGAAGTTGTGGTGATGAAGACTTTGGTACTTCTTGTACTTTTTCAAGGGGTTTCCCTGGGGACTCAGTGGTAAAGAACATGCCAGCCAGTGCAGGAGATGTGGGTTTGATCCCTAGGTCAGGAAGACCCCATGGAAAAGGGCAACCCATTCCAGTATGTTTTACCTGCAAAATCCCATGGACAAAGGAGCCTGGTAGGCTATAGTCCATGAGGTCTCAAAGAGTCAGACACGACTTAGTGACAAGCACGCACACACATGGTTTTTCAAAACATAACTTGAGACAGACTTCAAAAGTAGCATGAAGTCATTGCTTACAACCTTAACATAAAATGTCACAATTCACTGCCCTTAGAGTGAGTCTTGAGGAGTCAGTGCTAAGGACAGGAGTCAAGGTAAGAGTATAACCCCATGCCTGTCCTCGTATAGCTCAGAGACAGGGCAGATGGTGGCCTCCCATGCATTACAAGCCATGCTGAGCAAAATCACTTCTACAGAACAATTCTCCCCAGTATCAGAGTACCTGCTGTGGGATGGACTTTAGAGTTTGGTTCTGCTTCTAAGTAGCTACAGGACTTTGGTAACAACACCAACATGACAATAATAACAGCATCTACCACTGAATCTTACTATGTATCAGGCACTTTAGTTATAATCACATTTATTCACCTGTCCAGTCCTCCCAACAAGTCTGAGAGATACACAGTTGTACTGTTCCCATTTTACAGCTGAGGATATGAGGGACAGGGAAGCCAGGAAATCTGTCTGACAATATAAAGGGAAGTAAACTGCGGTCTCTGAGTTTCAGTTTTTTTTTTCATAAAATGGGGACCATTTTATGTATATTGCAGGGTTATTGTGAGGGCTAAAGAAATAATAAAGGTAAAGAATCTGGTACATAATGCTTATTAAGTACAGACATTAATAATTCCTTTATATTAAAATCCTTGGACTTCCTGAGTAGTCCAGTGGTTGAGAATCTGCCTTCCAATGCAGGGGACACGGGTTTGATCCCTGATCCGGGAAGATGCCACATGCCTCATGGAAACTAAGCTTGTGAGCCATAACTACTGAGCCCATGCTCTGCAACAAGAGAAGCCACCACAATGAGAAGACTGAACATTGCAACTAGAGAGTAGCCACTGCTTGCAACTAGAGAAAGCCTGCACATGGCAATGAAGACCTAGAGCAGCCAAAAATAAACAGATAAGTAAATGGCAGAAAATGTAATTTCTTAAAAAAAAAAAAAAAAAAAACAACACCTTCTCCTCCTGATACAAATTCATAATGACTTCTCTTTTAGAGGTTGCTTATATACCAAACCCCTAAGCCTACTAGAACCAGGAAACAAGTACAAAGCAATCAAAATGTTCTAATCAAAATAAGCAATCAAACAACCCTCTTGCCCATTATCTTAACAGAGCCCCTGGGAGCCTTGCTAAGAGTCTCTTTACTCTAAGGGAGTTCTGGTTCTAAGGCTTCCTGACTCACAGATGATTAGAAATGTAAATTAAGAGGGGATGCATCTGCTAGGAGCAAGACATGGAAGCTGACAACCTGGCTGTAGAGAACTGGAGAATAAGAACTCCTCTTGACAGACAGGAAAATTCAAAATGCAGACCAGTGTGGACTCTCTGAGCAGGGAAGTGTCCTTAATAACAGATTACCAGCCCTCTTGGAACCTTATCCTGGAGCCTCATCATCCATTTTGGCAGAGCTGCAGCTACTTCTCTGTGTCCCATCAATGGCCCATCCATGCCCTGTTCACATTCCTCATGCATTCTCCTTTGCTCTGGACTGTAGCAATTCATCTTCAGTATCTTCATCCTAATCTGACCTTAAACTCTTTAAATGGTAAAGAGCACTGGTGCATTTGTATCTCTGAACCTCTCACATAATGATGGATGCTCTACATAAGTTTTTGAAAGATTATTTATTTGAGATATTATAAGAGAAAGAGATAAGAATTTGAATTCATGCTTTCAAAGACAAGAAACAATGTAATGCAGGTTGAGAAACTTTCTGTTCAAAGGCATTATAGCTTTTGAAAGTTATCACCTAAGGTAAGCTTCAATAGCCTGGAAAATTAATGTTTATGTGAAGCACATCATTACCTGAGGACTTTGGGAAAGATTGAGGGCAGGAGGAGAAGTGGGCAGCAGAGGATGAGACAGTTGGATGGCATCATCGGCTCAATAGACATGAGTCTGAGCAAACTCTGGGAAATAGTGAAGGACAGGGAAGCCTGGCAGGCTGCAGTCCACGGGATCGCAAAAAATCAGACACGACTTAGTGACCGAGCAACTGCATCAGTTCACTTCAGTCGCTCAGTCATGTCTGACTCTTTGCAACCCCATGAATCACAGCACGCCAGGCCTCCCTGTCCATCACCATCTCCCGGAGTTCACTCAGACTCTCTTTCATCAAGTCCGTGATGCCATCCAGCCATCTCATCCTCAGTCGTTCCCTTCTCCTGCCCCCAATCCTTCCCAGCATCAGAGTCTTTTCCAGTGAGTCAACTCGTCACATGAGGTGGCTGAAGTACTGGAGTTTCAGCTTTAGCATCAGTCCTTCCAAAGAAATCCCAGGGCTGATCTCCTTCAGAATGGACTGGTTGGATCTCCTTGCAGCCCAAGGGACTCTCAAGAGTCTTCCCCAACACCACAGTTCAAAAGCATCAATTCTTCGGTGCTCAGCCTTCTTCACAGTCCAACTCTCACATCCATACATGACCACTGGAAAAACCATAGCCTTGACTAGACAGACCTTAGTCGATAAAGAAATGTCTCTGCTTTTGAATATACTATCTAGGTTGGTCATAACTTTTCTTCCAAGGAGTAAGCATCTTTTAATTTCATGGCTGCAGTCACCACCCGCAGCTATTTTGGAGCCCCCAAAATAAAGTCTGACGCTGTTTTCACTGTTTCCCCATCTATTTCCCATGAAGTGATGGGACCGGATGCCATGATCTTTGTTTTCTGAATGTTGAGTTTTTAAGTCAACTTTTTCGCTTTCCTCTTTCACTTTCATCAAGAAGCTTTTTAGTTCCTCTTCACTATCTGCCATAAGGGTGGTGTCATCTGCATATCTGAGGTTATTGATATTTCTCCTGGCAATCTTGATTCCATCTTGCATAAAGGATTCCAACTGCATAAAGGAGGCATTTCCATGTCAACTGCCCTTTTGGTGAGAAGAGGCAAGGGTCCACAAGAGGAGAGGGAGGGAAATTTAGTGGAGAGGAAGAGAGTCCAGGATACAGATGATAAATACCAAAGCTGAAGACAATTGTCACAATTTTGCTGAGGCCCAGCTCCTTTGTTCTGTTCTTTTTTCCAGAAAATGGAGTGACATTTAAGGAGAGGACCTAGAAAGTTGATTGGAGTTACTACAGTAGGTGGCATTCAGCCTTATCCATTTGGAAGAATGACCATAAGACAGGATAACGAAGCAAGACAATAATTTATCAGCTCAATTATCAGCTGTCTGCTGCAGGGAAGGGTGTTCTTATGAAAGACAGAAGAAAAGCCTTTGACTGACAAAGGGGACCTGACCCTGAAAAGATTCAGGAAATAGACAACCCATGGCTATCAAGACTGGTTGTTTTGCAGGGCTGCAAGGAAGGAGGGTAGTCAGAGAGGAAGTAGGTAGTGTCTAAATACCCTGGGAGCTGGAGTTAAGAATTAGGAGTGCGAAGACAGACTATAAATCCAGACATGGGGCAGAGGGATGAGCTATATTAGGTTGGTTTTGGAGAATCTGAATTCACAGGGGATCAATGCCCGTCTTTTAACACAGAATCAGAGAAGTAACAAGACCTCTGAGTACAAATACCCTGATGACATGCTTTGACACACAGGCCTACACAGCCCCAGGGAGCAATTCCTGTGTGCCTGGCACAGCAAGGGGCAATGAAGGGCTATAAAGCACCACCAAGCTTCACATGCCCCACACTTATGGGCACAGCAGCATGACCCATGCCCCTGAGAGTGTCATGATGGTGAAACTAGGGAAACCCAGTCCCTAGGCAGTCTCAGAATGGGTTTCTGAGTGGACTCTACTGAAAATCAGATGGGAAAGATAAGCCTAAAGACTACTAAAATTCTTAACAAGATGGGAATACCAGACTACCTTCCCTGATTACTGAAAAACCTGTGTGCAAGTCAAGAAGCAACAGTTAGAACCAGACATGGAATAACGAAATGGTTCAAAATTGGGAATGGAGTGTGTCAAGACTGCATATTGTCACCCTGCTTATTAACTTACATGCAGAGTTCAGTTCAGTTCAGTCACTCAGTTGTGTCTGATTCTTTGTGACCCCATGGACTGCACCATGCCAGGCTTCCTTGTCCATCACCAACTTCTGGAGCTTGCTTAAACTCATGTCATTTGAGTCAATGATGGACATATGCAGAGAACATTATGCAAACTATTGGACTGGAGGAAGCTCAAGCTGGAATCAAGATTGTTGGGAGAAATACCAATAACCTCAGATATGCAGATGACACCATCCCTATGACAGAGAGTGAAGAGGAACTAAAGAGTCTCTCAATGAAAGTGAAAGATGAGAGTGAAGAAGTTGGCTTAAAACTCGACATTCAAAAACTAAGATCATTTTATCCAGCCCTATCACTTCATGGCAAATAGATGAGGAAACAATGGAAACAGTGACAGACTTCATTTTCCTGGGCTCCAAAATCACTGCCAATGGTGACTGCAGCCTTGAAATTAAAAGATGCGTGTTCCTTGAAAGAAAAGCTATGACAAGCTTAGGTAGTTTATTAAAAAGCAGAGACATCACTTTGCTGGTAAAGGTCCATATAGTCAAAAGCTATGGTTTTCCAGTAGTCATGCATGGATGTGAGAGCTGGACCATAAAGAAAGCAGAGTGCCAAGATGCTTTTGAACTGTGGTGCTGGAGAAGACTTATGAGAGTCCCTTGGACAGCAAGGAGATTAAACCAGTCAGTCCTAAAGGATATCAACCTTGGGTACTCATTGGAAAAACTGATGTGGAAGCTGAAACTCCAATATTTTGGCCACTTGATGCAGAGTTGACTTTTGGGAAAAGACCCTGATGCTAGGAAAGATTGAGGATAGGAAGGGAAGGGGGAAACAGAGGATAAGATGGTTGGGAGACATCACTGACTCAATGGACATGTTTGAGCAAACACAGGATGATAATGAGGATAGGAAAGCCTGGTGTGCTTCAGTCCATGGAGTCACAAACAGATGGACATGACCGAGCAAATGAACAACAACAACAACAAACACTAATAAAGCTAGAGGACCACCTGTATCATATATAAGGCTCTCAGACTATGCTTTACCACCAAATAAGGCCCCAGAAGTAGATACCATCTCTGTAAAAGATTATTTTAACCTCGTGTTACAATGGGAGTTTTGTTGATGGACTAAATTTCATACCTGGAAAAACACCTGCCTTTTGTCACATCCTAATTGACTTTCACCTAAAACCTCCATCAGGAATACCTCCCTCGGCTGGGACACAGAGCCCCATCACTTTGCTTTGCTCTGCTTTTCAAGGATGGAAGTAGCATGCCATCGACCTGTTGTAGATTTCAGAAACAATCTGAATCCAAACATGAGAAGTCACCCTGTGTCAATCAAGTTGTGTGTAATGAAGTGAATTGAAATGCGTTAAAGGTGAGGGTGAGCACAGCCAGCCTCCGGGCTGTTTATCTCCTGACAGAGGCCTGCCCTCCTCCTCCACAAAGGTTCCTGTGGTTTCCCCTCAGAAATCACTCCTCTGATGGTGCTGTGACAGTCCACAGTTGAAGGAAAGGTCAATTAGACCTGTGACAAGTCTTCACTGAAAGTACTCAGAAGAGCATGCCCTGCACTCACATCCTCCCCATTTCCATAATCATGAATTTCATTCTGTTGTCCAGGCAGATTTCTGGGAATGTCATACAGAGAATTTAAATAAGCTGAAGGCTTCTGATTCAGCCCATTTCCTCTTCTTTTACAAATTTGGTTTCTGCTGCTATTCATTCACATTTCATACTCTTGTCGGACTATATTTAGTCTCCATATTTTATAGTTTTTGGAGGCATGAATTAAGTTTCCCATGTAAAATAAAACCCATGAAATTTATCTTCTTCCTGGGTGAAAGAACTTGCCTGGCACCTGGAGTAATTTTGAAAATGTTTCCAGAAACCAGAATCAGGTTTCACCAGTGAGTACAGGTTTATGCAGCCTAGAAATTGTACTTCAAGTAACATTCTAGAGGTCAATTGAAATGTAGCTTCTTGCCTTCATAAGACAGTCTGGAATAAACTCAAACCAGACAAAATTCTCATACCCTCATCTATGCTCTCAAATGCCTTGTTACTAGACAAAAGAATGTGCATTAAAAAATGAAAATGAGAGAAAATGGAACAGTTTACTTGAAAATAATTTCACATAACACTGTATTAGCCAGTTTAGGCTACCGTGATGAAATATCATGACTTGGGTGGCTTAAGCAATGGACATTTATTTCTCAGAGCGCCAGCAAAGTGAGGTTCTGGTGAAGGCTCTCTTCTTGGTTTGCAGATGGCTGCCTTTGTGCTTTGTCCTTATATGATAAGGAGAGAGGGAGAGAACCAGAGAGTGAGAGGCAGAGACAGGGAGGGAGAAAGAGAGGAAGGGAGGGAGCGATGAAGAGGAGGAAAAATGAGGAGAGAGAGAGGGAGGAGGAGAGAGAGAAAGAAGAGAGAGAGGAAAGAAGAGGAGAGAGGGAAAAGAAGAGAGGGAGGGGAGAGAGAGAGGAAGAGAGATTTTCTTATAAAACCACCAATCCTACGAGATTAGAGCCCCAGGCTTATGATCTCAGTTATGTCTAATCACCTTGTAAATTCTCTGTTCACTGGGGTTCAACTTATGAATTGAGTGTGTGTGTGTTAGTTGCTTCCAGTTCAGTTCAGTCGCTCAGTCGTGTCCAACTCTTTGCCACCCCATGAGCCGCAGCATGCAGGCCTCCCTGTCCATCACCAACTGCCGGAGTCTAACCAAACCCATGTGCATTGAATCAGGGATGCCATCCAACCACCTCAGAATCTGTCATCCCCTTCTCCTCAAACTTTCAATCTTTCTCAGCATCAGGGTCTTTTCCAATGAGTCAGCTTTTCACATCAGGTGGCCAAAATATTGGAGTTTCAGCTTCAGTATCAGTCCTTCCAGGGAAGTAATGTCTCTGCTTTTTAATAAGCTGTCTAGGTTGGTCATAACTTTTCTTCCAAGGAGTAAGCGTCTTTTAATTTTACGGCTGCAATTAGCATCTGCACTGATTTTGGAACCCAGAAAAATAAAGTCAGCCACTGTTTCCCCATCTATTTGCCATGAAGTGATGGGACCAGATGCCATGATCTTAGTTTTCTTTTCTTTTTTTTTTTTTAATTTATTTATTTTTTAAATTACAATACTGTATTTGTTTTGCCATACATTGACACGAATCAGCCATAGGTGAACACAATCTCCCAATGCCGAATCCCCCTCCCACCTCTCACCCCCATCCTCTACTTGAATCATCCTGTGCATCAGCCCCATGCCTCCTGCATCCTACATTGAACATAGATTAGCGTTTCGTTTCTTACAGGAAAATATACATGTTTCATTGCCATTCTCCCATACCATCCCACCCTTTCCCTCTCCCTCAGAGTCCAAAAGCCCACCCTATACCTCTGTGTCTCTTGTTGTCTCACATATAGGGTCATCATTACTGTCTTCTAAATTCCATATATATGTGTCAGTATACTGTATTGGTGTTTTTCTTTCTGGCTTACTTCACTCTGTATAATCGGTTCCAGTTCCATCCATCTCATTAGAACTGAGTCAAATTTATTCTTTTTAAGGGCTGAGTAGTATTCCATAGTGTATATGAACCACAGCTTTCTTATCCATTCATCTGCTGATGGACATCTAGGTTGCTTCCATGTCCTGGCTATTATAAGAATGTTGAGCTTTAAGCCAACTTTTCCACTCTCCTCTTTCACTTTCATCAAGAGGCCCTTTAGTTCTTTTTCACTTTCTGCCATAGGGTGGTGTCATCTGCATATCTGAGGTCATTAATATTTCTCCCAGCAATCTTGATTCCAGCTTGTGCTTCTTCCAGCCCAACATTCCTCATGATGTACTCTGCATATAAGTTAAATAAGCAGGGTGACAGTATACAGCCTTGACATACTCCTTTTCCTATTTGGAACCAGTCTGTTGTTCCATGTCCAGTTCTAGCTGCTGATTCCTGACCTGCATACAGGTTTCTCAAGAGGCAGGTTAGGTGGTCTGGTATTCCCATCTCTTGAAGAATTTTCCACAGTTGATTGTGATCCACATAGTCAAAGGCTTTGGCATAGTCAAGAAAGCAGAAATAGATGTTTTTCTGGAACTCTTTTGCTTTTTTGATGATCCAGCGGATGTTGGCAATTTGATATCTGGTTCTTCTGCCTTTTCTAAAACCAGCTTGAACATCTGGAAGTTCACGGTTTATGTATTGCTGAAGGCTGGCTTGGAGGATTTTGAGCATTACTTTACTAGTGTGTGAGATAAGTGCAATTGTGTGGTAGTTTGAGCATTCTTTGGCATTGCATTTCTTTGGAATTGGAATAAAAACTGACCTTTTCTAGTCATGTGGCCACTGTTCAGTTTTCCAAATTTGCTGGCATATTGAGTGCAGCACTTTCACAGCATCATCTTTTAGGATTTGAAATAGCTCAACTGGAATTCCATCACCTCCACTAGCTTTGCTCATAGTGATGTTTCCTAAGGCCCACTTGACTTCACATTCCAGGATGTCTGGCTCTAGGTGAGTGATCACACCATCGTGATTATCTGGGTTATGAAGATTTTTTTTGGTACAATTCTTCTGTGTATTCTTGCCACCTTTTCTTAATATCTTCTGCTTCTGTTAAGTCCATACCGTTTCTGTCCTTTATTGTCCCCATCTTTGCATGAATTGTTCCCTTGGTAGCTCTAAGTTTCTTGAAGAGATCTCTAGTCTTTCCTATTCTATTGTTTTCCTCTATTTCTTTGCTTTGGTCACTGAGGAAGGCTTTCTCATCTCTCCTTGCTATTCTCTGGAACTTCACACTCAAATGGGTATATCTTTCCTTTTCTCCTTTGCTTTTGGCTTCTCTTCTTTTCACAGCTATTTGTAAGGCCTCCCCAGACCATTTTGCTTTCTTGCATTTTTTTTTCTTGGGGATGGTCTTGATCCCTGACTCCTCTACAATGTCACGAACCTCCATCCATAGTTCATCAGACACTCTGTCAGATCTAGTCCCTTAAATCTATTTGTCATTTCCACTGTATAATCATAAGGGATTTGATTTAGGTGATACCTGAATGGTCCATTGGTTTCCCCCACTTGCTTCTATTTAAATATGAATTTGGCAATAAGGAGTTCATGATCTGAGCCACAGTCAGCTCCTGGTCTTGTTTTTCACTGACTGTATAGAGCTTCTCCATCTTTGGCTGCATATAATATAATCAATCTGATTTCGGTCTTGACCATCTGGTGATGTCCATGTGTAGAGTCTTCTCTTGCGTTGTTGGAAGAGGGTGTTTGCTATGACCAGTGCATTCTCTTGGCAAAACTCTATTAGTCTTTACCCTGCTTCATTCCGCATTCCAAGGCCAAATTTGCCTGTTACTTCAAATGTTTCTTGCCTTCCTACCTTTGCATTCCAGTCCTCTATAATGAAAAGGACATCTTTTTAGGGTGTTAGTTCTAAAAGGTCTTAGTTGTGTCCAACTCTTCGCCACCTCATGGACTGTAGCTTGCCAGGTTCCTCTGTCCATGGAATTCTCCAAGCAATTTATTGGAGTGGGTTGCAATTTCCTTTTCAGGGATCGTCCCAACCCAGGGGTTGAACCTGTGAGTCCTGCATTCAGGCATATGCTTTACCATCTGAGCCGCTAGGAAGCCTGTAAATACTGTATGCCCAGGTATGGCCACACTGGGGGGCTCAACTAATGAACTGAGGGAAGGCATAATTCAGTCCACAAGTCACATCTTATAAGCTACCCTCTACAGTTACACAGGAGATATATCCTTTTATTTTAAGAATTCTGCATCATGAATACATTGTATACTATTATTCTTACTGGTTTCAAAACTGGCAACATATGCTAGACAGGTGGGAAATCAATACAGTGAAGGGCCACTAGGATCTGCAGTCTGGGAGCAAATATTCTCTCATTTTGTCTATAGCAAGGGCATCTCAAGGCTGGTGAGTCCAATAAACACTAAACCTTTCTTGTCACAACAGGAATATCCCCTCTGACACAGGGTTTCCCCTAAAATGAGCTGCTTATAAATCAGCTAGAGCCATTGCCTAATTGTACCACAGGGGAGAAAACCTAAATTTTTATACTCCTTATTAAGGTATCTTTCAATAAATCGAATCCTTTGCCCAATATTGTTTCATCCTGCATTCTTTCTCTCACATGAATTCTGAACACTATTTAAAAAATTCATAGGTTAAGGATTAAGATCTGTACTTAGGTAATACTTCATCTTTCATCCTCTACATACTTGCCTCCAAGACCATGACTGAAGGTCTCTTATACCACAATAATTAGATTCCAAGGTCTTGTCTTTTCCATAAGCTCTACTTCACTCATCATCTTAACACAACATGATCTTCCTCTCTCAGTTTCTGTAGAACTTGTATTTTCTCTTTGCAAAATTCCTCTCAGCAATTAACTGTTTACTGTAGTCTTACTCAACCTCAAATCTATATTCAAGTAGTTTTAGTTCTCTATGAGAACTTATTTGTGACTACATATGTATGTGTGTGTTTCATGTCAATGATTATCTGAAACATACAGGCACACTTTACATCATCTGATGAATCCCCAGTTGGGTATATGACTCCAAGAGATACTATTTTAATCATAAGAAGCTAATAAGACAAGTGCATAGGCAGATAGTATGCAAACGATAGTTTTGCATTAAGTGAAACTAAATGAAAGCAAAGTGTTCTACATGCAGAAATAATTACCATTAACTCAAAAAGAAAAAGTGATTGGAGAATTATGTCTTCATTCAGCACATAGTCTTAGAAGCATATAAAACTCGAAAGAATATGTGCCAGTTTGGTTTCAGTAAAACAATATTACCACATTAGCCTGATGATTATTAATTGGAATATATGACTGGTTATTTTTTTCATATTTATAAATCCGTTTTGATTTTATAGCTCTGTAAGAGCTAAAAACATACAGAGCATACCTGGCTTAGGTTTGTACATATTTATGCTATATTACAATATAAATAATTTAAGTCAACACTAAAATTCCATAGGCTGTTTTAAAGTTTGACTATAAAATATGAATTTTAATTATTTATTTTAATATAATACTGTATTGTGACATTTCTTTTGTCATAGCCTTAAACAGTTGTATCAGTCTTTTGCTATTGAATTATTTCCGTCTGTTATTATCTTGATGTCCTAAACAGGATAGAAATAGCTTTGGGGCCATTTCTATCTTCCTTAGCTTCTAGCACAGTTGTGAGGATGTGATGAATAATGTTTAATAATCCCAATCATGTTCATGGATTTTAGCTCTTTGATCAACCACTCTGGTCTTAACTTCCCATTCCCAAATATTGTCTATTTGTCTGTTTTTATAAATCCACTTCCAAGAATGGTATTTTTAAAAAATATATTTAGTCTTATGTTTGTTGTATCTACTATGATTATAGGAAACAACAACTCACCTTCAGTGAAGATACCCTGGATGGCAAGTACTCCTCTGAACATTGCATACAGATCATCTCATTTCAACATATTATTTGCAGGCAAGTAGGTAGGATAATAAGCAGACTACTTCTGTTCACTGATGAGGAAACTAAGTCACAGCGCTTAATTACATTGTCCATGGGTCACACAAGTGGTCAGTGTGAGAAGTAGAGTTTTCATGAGGACATACTAAACCTATAATCTATCTTCACATTGCCTGCAACTTAAGTTTGAAATAGGAACATGAAAGTTACTGTTCTATTACTGCACCAATGCCTCAGATCTCTCATCAGACAAGTACAGAAGAGAGAAAATGTTCACCTTCACTCTTCACGGTGGTATAGGCTAGCTAAAGGGCCAAATGACAAAGTATAAAGCTGATCAAACTTCAAATTTCTTAAGCAGACAAGTTATTGGAAAGCAAACTTTTAAAAATATTTACTTGGTATATTATTCATATTTCATTCTTCCCTTTATTTTACTTGGAATAGTGCTTGGCACATAATGTGGAATTCTAGTGTTTTTTAAATCTTAGAACAGTCACTTGCCCCGTAGTTTAGGTTGATCTTCCATGTGCAAAACTCACCTTATTTGCACTGTCAATTAATTCTTCATCAGTTAAAAAGGATACTAATTCTCAGACCATATCTGGATGCTGGATAAAATGCACTGTGGTAAAGATGACCTAATATTCTCATGATCTGAGTGATGCAATCTGTTTGGTCATAACAAGTTACTGGCATAATGACACATGCTTCAGCTGCAAGAAAATTCAGTTGTGGTAAGCAGACAGAACATTTGAAACACATTATTTTCAATGTATTGTTTTTTGGCCCATTTTCGGAGCTGCCAGAGCAGGTATAATCACGGACAGGGTCTCTCCCAGTGAGCTTTCAGTCCATACACTTCTTTAATGTAACAAATCTAGCTCCTTCAGTTCCTGAAGATTTGAGATTTGATTTCCCAGGAGACTCTCCTTGTCTCTGCCCCATCACAATACTTGTTCTTCTGTAAATCCGCAGCCCGGTGTATCACCTAGTGATAATGATCAGTTTCACCCCAGACTAAATGTGAGGGTAACCCCAGGGTCACTCTCAGTACTATGAGCATATGAATTATGGTCTGTCCTGGAGATCCCTAAGACTCATTCAAGCATTCATTCCTTCAGCACACATATATTAAATACCCTGTGACGGGAGCTAGAAACTGGGGATATAGAAATAATTATGGGGGAGAAAGAGCCTGCTCTCAGGGCACTCACATTTTGGAAAAACATGAAATAATTATTATGTGGTAAGATAAACACTATCATTTTATAGGTCTCAGATTCTGTGATGAGGGCGTGGTAGGGGTGAGGTGGCAAACACAGTAAAAATACTACTTTGGGCTGTTTGACATCTTTATTTCTAGATTTAATAAGACAAAATTGATACATAAAACTGTGAAATAGATTGGGAAGTTGGGAAATAGATGGGGAAACAGTGGAAACAGTGTCAGACTTTGTTTTTTTGGGCTCCAAAATCACTGCAGATGGTGAATGCAGCCATGAAATTAAGACACTTACTCCTTGGAAGAAAAGTTAAGACCAACCTAGATAGCATATTCAAAAGCAGAGACATTACTTTGCCAACAAAGGTCCATCTGGTCAAGGCTATGGTTTTTCCAGTGGTCATGTATGGATGTGAGAGTTGGACTGTGAAGAAAGCTGACCTCCGAAGAATTGATGCTTTTGAACTGTGGTGTTGGAGAAGACTCTTGAGAGTCCCTTGGACTGCAAGGAGGTCCAACCAGTCCATTCTGAAGGAGACCAGCCCTGGGTGTTCATTGGAAGGACTGATGCTAAAGCTGAAACTCCAGTACTTTGGCCACCTCATGCGAAGAGTTGACTCATTGGAAAAGACTGATGCTGGGAGGGATTGGGGGCAGGAGGAGAAGGGGATGATAGAGGATGAGATGGCTGGATGGCATCACTGACTCGATGGATGTGAATCTGAGTGAACTCCGGGAGTTGGTGATGCTGGCCTGATGTGCTGTGATTCATGGGGTCGCAAAGAGTCAGACACGACTGAGCGACTGAGCTGAACTGAAGGTGTATAATGGCTTCCCAGTGGCGCTAGTGGTAAATAACTCGCCTGCCGATGCAGGAGACATGAGATGTGGGTTCCATTCCTGGGTGAGGAAGATCCCCTGGGGGAAGGCATGGCAACCCAGTCCAGTATTCTTGCCTGGAGAATCCCACTGACAGAGGAGATTGGCAGGCTATTGTCCCTAGTGTTGCAAGGAGTCAGACGTGACTGAACCAACTTACTTAGCACAGCGCACAACATACAAGGCGTATAATGTTATACTGCACAATGATTACAAGTTTAGATAATATCCATACCTCACATAGTCACAGATTTGTTTTCCTTATGAGAACTTTTAAGATTCACTGTTAGCAGCTTCCAAAAAATAATGCAGTATTTTAATCATAGTCACCATGCTTCACATTACATCCCAGAACTTCTTTATCTTATAATTGGGAGTTTGTACCTTTTGGCCACCTTCACCCATTCCTTCCCAATCCCCTGAATACCACCTATAACAACCACTGATTTGATCTCTGTTTCTGTGATTTCTTTTTTTAGATGCCACATATACGTGAGATCATTTATTGATAATATTTATCTTTCTCTGACTTAATTCACTCAGCATAATGCCATCAAGGTCCATGTGTGTGCTGTGTGCTAAGTCACTTCAGTCGTGTCTGACTCTTTGCAACCCCATGGACTATAGCCCACCAGGCTTCTTTGTCCGTGGGATTCTCCAGGCAAGAGTACTGGAGCGGGTTGCCATGCCCTTCTCCATGGGATCGTCCCAACCCAGGGGCTGAATCTGTGACTCTTATGTCTCCTGCATTGGCGGGTAGGTTCTTTACCACTGTGCCACATGGGAAGCCCTAAATGTATGTTGTTGCAAATGGCAGGATTTTCTTCAGTTTTTAAGGCTGAAGAATATTCTATTGTATGCATGTATGTGTTTGTGTGTGTGTGTGTGTGTGTGTATGCTATATTTCTTTATCCATACATCTGTCAATGGACACTGAGGTTGCTTCCATATTTTGGCTATTGTAAATATTGCTGCAGTGAACTTAGGGTAAAATATCTCTTCAGGACAATAATTTCATTTCCTTCAGATATATACCTAGATGTGGAATTGTTGGATTATATATAGTTCTTTTTTTCTTTTTAAAGATCTTCCATACTGTCTCCCATAGTGAAGATGGGACCTACCATCCTCATTCCTACCAACAATGCACAAGGGTTCTCTTCTCCACCAATGCTTGTTATCTCTTGTCTTTTTGATGATAGCTTTTCTAACAGGTGTGAGGTGATATCTCACTGTGGCTTTGTGGTTAGTCGTTCAGTTGTGTCTGACTCTTTGCCAGCCCATGGACTGTAGCCTGCCAGGCTCCTCTGTTCATGGTGATTCTCCAGGCAAGAATACTGGAGTGGGTTGCCATGTGCTCCTCTAGGGGATATTCCCAACCCAGGTATCGAACCCAGGTCTTCCACATTGCGGGCAGATTCTTTACTGTCTGAGCCACCGGGGAGACCCAAAATTGTGGTTTTAATTTGCATTTTATTGATGATTATTGATATGAGTACCTCTTCATGTACCTGTTGAATTCTTGAATATCTTCTTTGGAAATTGTCTGTTCAAGTCTTTTGCCCATTTGTCAATTGGATTATTTGTGGGTTTTAGTATTGAGTTGTAAGAGTATCACATAGTTTGCATATCAACATCTTATGAGATGTGTGGTTGGTAAATATTTTCTCCCATGTCATACGATGTCATTTTATTTTTGACTGTTTTTTTCTGCTGTGCAGGAGCTTTTTAGCTTGATTTAGTCCCATTTGTTTATTTTTTTCTCTGTTGCTTGTGCTTTAGGTATTATATCCAAAAATTCACTGCTGAGATCCATGTCAATAAACTTTTTCTCTGTTTTATTCTAGGAATTTTATAGTTTCAGGTCTTACATTTAGGTTTTTCATCCATTTTGAGTTAGTTTTTATGAGTGGTGTAAGATAGGGATCTAGTTTCCCTCTTTTGCATGTGAATATCCAATTTTCCCAGCACCATTTATTTAAGAGACTGTCTTTTCTTCCTTAAGTTTTCTTGGCTCTCTTGTCAAATATTAGCTGACTGTATGTGCATGGGTTTATTTCTGGGCTCTCGATTCTGTTATGACATCTTCTTGAAGCTGGTTTAAAACAGCACCCAGAGTGATGGGTATAAATGCCCCTTCTAAGACTAGCTTTAGGAAGCATGATACTTCATCCATAGATGGAGTAAGAAGCTGAAAATGCTGGCAGCCAACTCAATAGCTATTTGAAGTTTTATGTGCTGTTCTTTTTTAATATGTAAAAATTCTCATGACTTTTTTTATTCTACCATAATACAGCATATTTATTTTAATACAAAAATGTGTTAAATTAATTAGCCTCCCCCAGTTTGCAAATGACAAGTTCCTCAAGTAAATTGTACACTCTAGGAAAAAAATGCCAAATTCTTCCTGAGACTTTTCCTATTCTTTGGCACAAGAACTGACTCCTATTTTAAGCAAAGAAAAAGAAACAGACCAAAAAAATTAAAAACCACTGCAAGAAGAGAGAAACAAAATAACAGAATATTTCATTCAGTATGGGGAGAGTGTGATAGACCCCAAGTATCTTTAGTTGATGATCAAAACAGTATCAAATCCAGTTCAAATCCGTAGGTCATAATTATTTTGGCAAAAAAAAAAAAAAAGAGAAAGCTGTTGATGCACTTAATTTTGATAATGAAAAGCCCTGGTTTAACAATTAACCTTTCTTTGCATGGATAAGACAGAAGATTCAAGAATATTTACCAGTTATCATAAAATATATCTTAAAGCTATACCCAGTCTATAACTTATTATAAAATTAGGTTTTGATCTATTTTCTTCCTTTTTATACTGAACATTTTGTGTAGGTGGTTCTAAGTTCTGTTGATTTATAATCTTGAGACTATGAATATTTATTACAGGAAATTATATGGAAAATATTTGTTACAGGAAAAAGCTTACTTAAATGTTTAAACCATTTGCCCTAGGAGGCTGATCTTACTCAGCAACCTGAAGATTCTTAGGCCATGGGCTCAGACCTCCCTGATCTGCTTCTAATTAGAAAAACTGGTATAAAATATTTTAACAAATTCTCTTAGCACTAGGAACACAGCTAAGACATTCCTGCTCATAAAAGTTACTTTTACAAGTAAAATAAAATGATTTTCACTGATCAGCTTTAAAACACAATGCAGAAATTTGATTTGCCTAATTTCCCCACCTGGGAAGTTACTACCTGCCCCCTATTCCTACCTCCCTGCACTGTACAGGCCAGCTGTTGCTCTGCAAGCTGCTGCTGCTCCTCCTTCCTTCTGTAATGTGTTACTGCATCAGTACTCAGAAGGTTACCCAAACCAAAGTCTTTCTTGTGTTTGCTCTCCTCTCTCTACCCACCCGTCTTCCACCACCCTTAATGGCAGGTGGCATCCAGTCAGCATCCATGCGGCTGCGTGCTGCTCAGCACAGGGAATTCTATCAGGCCCCCTCTTGTTTCTACCTTCTTATGTCTCCACTCCATGCTCTGAAACTCAGCAATCTAGATTCAGATGCCAATTTGGTGACTAGCTTAGAAATCCGATAGGATGTTACTCTTCAGAATTTGTTCCCTCTTGCCCCCACCACTCCAGCCCATCACCAAGCTGCAGGGTGGTGAACTCCAGTCGCTACCCACATCTGTTTCACTCAGGAAAGCAGACTGGGGACACATCTCCCAGCTGCCAGTCACTCCCACACAGTACATAGCCTGAGTGCCAAATAAGGCACCATGTCCATCCACTGCTCAGTCACTGCCTCTTTGCTGCCCAGCACATGATGACATCAGTAACCTCATCGGTAACCTCAATAGCACCATGAAGACCCACTGCACCCTGGCTCAGACTACCCTGTCCCCTATTTAATGTCATATTAGACTATTTCAAACATTCATTATTTTATTTAATATTCTATGAATGGCTGCCAAATGTCAGGCACTGGGCTAGGAATCCTAAAATGAGGAATTTTAACACTCAGAAAAGTAATACCTGCAGAGGATATTTGAATCCAACATTCCAAAAACTAAGATAATGGCATCTGGTCCCATCACTTCATGACAAATAGAAGGGGCAAAAGTGGAAACAGTGATAGATTTTATTTTCTTGGGCTCCAAAATCACTGCAGATGGTGACTGCATCCATGAAATAAAACATGCTTGATCACTGGAAGAAAAGCTATGACAAACCTAGACAGTATATTGAAAAGCAGAGACATCACTTTGCTGACAAAAGTCCGTATAGTCAAAGCTACAGTTTTTCAAGTAGTCGTGTATGGATGGGAGAGCTGGACCATAAAAGAAAGCTATATGCCGAAGAATTAGTGCTTTAAAACTGTGATACTGGAGAAGACTCTTGAGAATCCCTTGGACAGCATGGAGTTCAAATCAGTCAATCCTAAAGGAAATAAACCCTGAATATTCACTGGAAGGACTGATGCTGAAGCTGAAGCTCCAATATTTTGGCCACCTGATGCAAAGAGCTGATTCTTTGGGAAAAAAACCTAATGCTAGGAAAGATTGAGGGCAGGAGGAGAAAGGGGTGTCAGAGGATGAGATGATTGGATGGTATCACCAACTCAAGGGACATAAGTTTGAGCAAACTCCAGGGAGATAGTGAAGGACAGGGAAACTGGAATGCTACAGTCCATGAGGTCTCAGAGAGTCAGAATGACTTAGCAACTGAACAGCAAGAGGGAACCTAGAAGAATAATACAGTCTGGAAGACTCAGGTAGGGACGGATTTTCAGCACACAACCGGGAAAGACACAGTCTGAAGAATGAACATATGCTATGCAAAGAATTTACCAACTAGTTTCTCTGTTTTGGAAGAATTTTTCTCTTTCCCAAGAGAATTCTTACTGAAACTTAAAGGTCATTCCCTGAGGCTTTCCCTCACATTCTCAGGCAGAGTTAAAGGTTCTTTCACCTATGGGCCCACAGCACATCTTTCATACCTGTATTCCTGCTCCTACCCTATTATAACACTGTGATTGATGAAGGTCCCTCTCACTCAGGAGCTCCATCAAGGCAGAGAAGGGATCTCTATCAATCTTTGTGTCCAAACACATCTAACACATTGTATGTGTTTGAGAGAATTTGATGAACAGTTGTATTTAACAAAGAATAAATATGTAAACTTTGACATTTGAAAGTCCATTTTAAAATAAGCAAGACATCTGTAGGGACATAACACATTCTGGAGTGTTCTTCATTATATAGAAATCTCCTTACATTTTAGAAAGTAATACATGAGGAAATGAATTATTAGAATTACTAATTCTAATAATTCATTAGAAAAGAATTCATTCAGAAAAGAATTATTCCCTATGGAAATGAATGAGGGAACAAATGCTTTCATATATTTGGGTACATTTTCTAGCACCTGGCTGATTCAAGCAATGTTTATGATAGTTGCTAAATTGTGAGTTATTACACACTTTGCATTTCATAGGCTACAACTGTGAGTGGGGTCAATATTGACAGTTCACAGGAAGCACCCTGAAGTCTTCGCAGTTGCAGCCAAGGGCAAATTTGCCCACAGCCTTCTGAGCCACTGAAACTGCACTGATCTCCTGGGGCCATGGGGGCCACAGAGTATGACCTTGACACATGGCTAGAAAGACAGTAGGATTTGACAAGCGTGCATACAAGTGCTTGACTGCAGTGACTCAGCACACACATATATACATACATACTCTTTTTCAAGACAATTAAAATAACATTTACCCTAAAAGCTTAGTGTCTATTTTGTTATCTATAAAGGCCACTCCCAATTAAATAGCTGGTGGACTTCTCTACAATTTCTAATTTCACATTTCCTAGTGGTATAATTCCGGAGAAGGCAATGGCACCCCACTCCAGTACTCTTGCCTGGGAAGCCCCATGGATGGAGGAGCCTGGTGGGCTGCAGTCCAGGGGGTCGCTAAGAGTCGGGCACGACTGAGCGACTTCGCTTTCACTTTTCACTTTCATGCATTGGAGAAGGAAATGGTAACCCACTCCAGTGTTCTTGCCTGGAGAATCCCAGGGACAAGGGAGCCTGGTGGGCTGCCGTCTATGGGGTCGCACAGAGTCGGACATGACTGAAGAGACTTAGCAGCAGCAGTGGTATAATTCATGGTCTATTTTGGTCACTACCAAGCTTAGGATAGCAGAAAATATGTTATCCATATACCTCAGCACCACATGTTATTTTAAATTTTCTTCTAAAATATTTATAAGATATTTCCCATGGAGCCTGGCAGGCTATTGTTTGTTTTGCTTTTCCATCTGGTATTCGATTAAGATTCTAGTAACCACTCTAATTTCTTTTGCTATTAATCTTATTTTTGCCTTGTGCCATGTTTATTTTCACCTGGGGACTGAAAAGTACTGTAGATTGGAAGCAGTATTTCAACTATAGCTCCTACATGGAAGGCACCCCAAGTGCATTCAACATTTTTTAATGGGGGTGTAGTTTAGTCTAATTCAGATTTCTCCATGTGCCTACAATTCTCTTGGATGTTCATGTTCATTAACTTTATGGAATTAATTTTATGTTTATAAGCATTATACTATATTGCAAAGCACAGATGGAATATTCAAAGTCAAAGAGAGATGGAGTATAAAACACTCGCAGATTGGTGTGTGGTGCTTGTGGTGATGTTTTCTCCCATTCCCACTTTTCACCTTTCCTATTAGTTTAGTTGCTCCCTATGGAAGTCACTGAGCTTTACTTTGAAGTCTCAGGGGGCATTGTGCAGCTCTGAAGCTGGGAAGTTAAGGACAACTGAGTGAGAGGATAAGAATGTTCAGAGAAAAGTCATTTCAACTGCAAGTGAGTGGGACAGAAATATCCTTATTGCACTTGACAATAAGCCTGCAGGTGGGGGAGAAAGTACGGTTCCCAGATAGAGAAGATAATAAAAGCAAAATACTGCACATTGCTGAAGGTGACGGCCATAAGTTATACTTCTTTTCTGTATCCCTTAGGGTCATGCACAGTGTTGGGCAATTGGTACGTGCTCAGTTAGCCTTTCTGGGTTGATGGGAAAAAGTTAGCTTGAGGCAGAGTTCAGTTCAGTTCAGTCCAGTCCCTCAGTCGTGTCCGATTCTTTGCAACCCCATGAATCGCAACACGCCAGGCCTCCTTGTCCATCACCAACTCCCGGAGTTCACTCAGACTCATGTCCATCGAGTCAGTGATGCCATCCAGCCATCTCATCCTCTGTTGTCCCCCTTCTCCTCCTGCCCCCAATCCCTTCCAACATCAGAGTCTTTTCCAATGAGTCAACTCTTTGCATGAGGTGGCCAAAGTACTGGAGTTTCAGCTTTAGCATCATTCCTTCCAGAGAAATCCCAGGGTTGGATCTCCTTGCAGTCCAAGGGACTCTCAAGAGTCTTCTCCAACACCACAGTTCAAAAGCATCAGTTCTTCAGTGCTCAGCCTTCTTCACAGTCCAACTCTCACATCCATACATGACCACAGGAAAACCATAGCCTTGACTAGACAGAGTTCAGGGGATGCCAATTTTGTGAGTCCATTCCTGTTTTGAGCCAGTCTGCCACACATATCCCAAACTTCTCACATGGCCAGTCCACCCAGGATCTGAGCCAGTGTTACAGTAAACTTCGATGTTCATCACCATTGCTCAGTGTGCCATCAGAAGACTCTGCTGATGGTAAGTCAGAGACATTCCTCATTTGTTCCTGTTTCCTTTGTCACCCCATCAAATCTCTAAGTAACTACTAGTGCTTTCTCTTTCTGTCTGAATAGAAAAACACCTTTAAATCAAGTCTTTATGTTTTCCTCTCCATATCTAAATGCTGGAGATGAAACACTGAAAAAGACCTGCACTACACCTTCCAGGACTTTACACACTGCTGTAGGAGATTAGGGATCTGGCCAAAATAAAGATGAATGTCTGCAGGATTTAATATACCAAAGGAGCCATCTACTTCCTTTCTCCTGAATATTATGATTATTTCTTTTTAAAAGATGCTTGGACTTGAATAGTGTGTTTGAATCATTCCTCAAAATGCCTGTGTTGAGTCTATTAAACTTAAATTTTTTTTCTATATTTTTTTAAAGTAAGGAAATGGTTACCATTAAGAGCAAGTTTGCTTTTCAAACACAGTCAAAAGTCATTTAAATACAAGTCTTATAACTAAAGTGGCTGATAAGTCTGGGGAGTATCACTGTAAGATTTAAAAAAAAAATGGCTATGAAGTAGTGAGTTCACCTTCTTGCTCATAAACTGATCTGGAATGATGCAATAAGAGAACTAATATTTTAATCAGTACCATGTGCTTTATATACATTATTTCACTTAATCCTCATAACTATCAAATAATTTATGAATTCTTTTGTTTCCATTTAAAAAACATGATTAAAGAAATGAGGAAACTTGCCCCAAATGACATAAGAGTTGGGATTCAAAATCAGGGGTAGCTGGGACCAGACCTGTGTGTTAAAACACCAAGTTAACTTCCACAGAATGAGGTCTAGAGATGTTTTGAGTAAGTACTCAGTATTATAAAGGCATTTCAAGAATGACTCAGACTCTAAATCTGGATACACTGGTGATAGCCCTGTGCATAAAAATTAGTCCAAAATATGTAATGACAAGTACTGATTTCTCTTTACATGGCTGCATGTGGTCAAAGTGACATCTAAGTACGGGTTGTGAATGTGTACTTCCAAATAAGCATGGAAGCTTTTACTGCATTACCTTAGAGACACAGAGAAAAGCAGTTTATTTTTACCTCTCATTTTATCAAAGAAATCTACACTAGGAATGCAGGAAAGGGTAGGGAGGAGAAAAGAACTTGATTCTCAGTATCAATATTAGCAAATATACCTGTCACATGTTTTACAAAGTAAAGCAAGAATGCAGATATTAGTGTCCAGAAATTTTGAGTTTTACTTTTGTTTTTGTTTGCTCTATGGTTACTCTAAGGATCACTGTATGCTGTTTAGTTGTTCAGTTGTGTCCGACTCTTTGTGACCCCATGGACTGTAGTCTGCCAGGCCATGTGGATTCTCCAGGCAAGAATACTGGAGTGGGTTGCCGTGCCCTCCTCCAGGGGATCTTCCCAACCCACGTCTCCCGCACTGTAGGCATATTCACAAATTTATGTACCATCAGTGGTTGATTGTAACCCACTTGTACCTTCAGTTCAATTCAGTTCAGTCGCTCATCTTTAATTGAGTCAAATTTGAAGAACAATGTAAGGTCAGTTAAAACCCTCAAAACAAAATTTAAAAAAACAACAAATCTCAGGAGATTTTGGAGTATAGATGGGCTCTACAAATGTTAAGTTGCCTCTTACTTTCACTAAATGAATCAAAACACATCTAGCTCTTTGAAGGGTACTTGTGAATGTAAGCTTGGAAAATATTCCAGGGATGACTTTGAAATGCACTCTAGTCTGTGTGTGTTTGTGTGTGTTTATGTGTGTGAGAGAGAGAATAACAATGTTAATGGGACCTGCATTACTACTTCCTATTGACAACCACAAACTGGCCCTTGCTGTGGGTGCTTGTCATCTACCTCTGCAAGGATTAAATCATGTGCTGCTCCTGCTTCTGACCTCCAATCCCCCGAAGGAGTTCAGGGTGGAGAGCAGAAATGGGGTACTCTGATCCTGGAAAACTGGCAGTCCATGCCTTCAGATAGATATTCCCAGAAGCTGATTTTATGAGCCCAATTCTTGTATCTCTTTACATCTAGAGAAATGCTAAAATTCTTCATGGTGAACTGTTTCTTGTGACTAGTAGAATCTTCATGAGACCAGCGAAACTTTCTCAGAAATACATGCTTGGTTCCATGTACTCACCCTTTACCAAAATCACAGATATACTGTCCTCCCCGTAGCTCTTGGAGCAGTTGCTCAGAGCTATCTGAAGTGCTGTCTCCTGGGCTGCAGTCCTCATACTGCTCCAAATAAAACTACTCACAACTCTCATGTTGTGTGCTTTTGAAGCCAACACTGTCTTATCAGTCACAGGAACCCCTCTCTGAATACAAATTTATCATGTGCAGTTGTACAATTAAAGATCACTAAATTCACAGTGGACTTGGGTCTTTCAAAAATGTTTTTAAATGAACAACTCTTTACTGGCAAACAGAAAAATTAATACTGGGATACTCATACTGCTGCATATTTGAAAATGAAAAACTTAGAAGGGAAAGACAGGGCACTTAGTTGTAAAATGTGTAACTCCACTCAACATCAAACAAAAAATTTCAGCAAATCAAAATACTTCTGGGTTTTGTTTTTGTTCCTTCCTGGCTTAGAAACTTTCAATAGCCTCAGAACGTTATTCTGCATGTTTTTGCAATTCATTAAAGAAGATAAGAATCTTCCCTTCTGAACTGAATCCTTTAAAATCAGAACTCCTAGTCTTTACTGTGGAGGAGGCAATGGCAACCCACTCCAGTACTCTTGCCTGGAAAATCCCATGGATGGAGGAGCCTGGTGGGCTGCAGTCCAGGGGGTCGCTAAGAGTCGGGCACGACTGAGTGACTTCACTTTCACTTTTCACTTTCATGCATTGGAGAAAGAAATGGCAACCCACTCCAGTGTTCTTGCCTGGAAAATCCCAGGGACAAGGGAGCCTGGTGGGCTGCCGTCTGTGGGGTCGCACAGAGTCGGACACGACTGAAGCGACTTAGCAGCAGCAGCAGAAGCAGAAGCCTTTACTGGAAAGTATTAAAAAAGATCCAAAATAGCTGAGTGCTTATTAAAACACTACAGTACTTTAAATTCTAAGCCCTGCCTCCGATCACATATCACCAGCATGCCAAATGGTTATCGAATTTAATTTTGTGTTAGTAGACAGTGAGCAAATCAACCTGTTGTTTGGCCTACATAACTCCAAATAGACCATTCTGATTCTTCCCTCCTGAATCGACTGCTTTTAACAGAATTATACAATTGTGTCACTGCACAGCTTTAGGCTTGAATTAGCCTGTCAAATTAGAAAATGCTCTTGATAAAATTTTAGAAGAAAAACAGCAAGTTGTAAAATCTACTTATAAAAATTTAAGCATCTGTTATATGCTCATAAGACTATATTTTAAGTTATATGTGTATGTTTATAGAAAAAAAGATATGTTAAACTGCATGTTAACTAAAGTTATTTTTAGTAGGAGGGGTTGTAGGAAGTGTTTATTTTCTTCTCTGCGGTTTTAAAGTTATTTTCTAAGTTTCCTCAAGAACAAGTGCTGCTTTTGCAAGCAAAGAGAAAAACAAAACAAATGTGAGCATTAAATACTATTTCAAAAATATGGCATCAAATATAAAAGTTCAAATTACATCTGTCGAAATGTCTGATGAAGTCTCCTGTTTGGACTCTTCCTTCTATCACAGACCTTAAGAGTCACATAAAAAATTTATACACTTAGGAGAAAGACATGATCTTCAGAACAAGGAATCTGGTTTTGTATTTTTTTATTTGGTTATTAATAGGAGGATGACAATGAACTTCCTAGGTGGCACAGTGGTAAAGAATCTGCCTGCAATGCAGGAGACACAAGTTTATCCCAGGTCGGGAAGATCCCCTGGAGAAGGAAATGGCAACCCACTCCAGTATTCTTGCCTGAGAAATCCCAGGGATAGAGGAACCTGGCAGGCTATAGTCTAAAGGGTCACAAAGAGTCAGACACGACTGAGTGACTAAGCACTATGGATGCTTAATTATTTCTTCAATGTCTGTTTTCATTATTTTGTTATTATAGGAGGATGACAAGGCTTTTACAGATGGAGTTCACCACTCAGACTTTAAGCATGTGAGCACCAAGTCAGCACAGCCATCGTATGAAGAGGCGCTGAAAGAGAAAGGTGATAACAACGTGGACCGAGTACATTCTATTTACCACCATCAATGGCCAGGTGCCACCAGGCCTTCCCTGAAGCTGAACTATGTCTCTCTACCAAGTGACTCCTCAACTCTCCTTTGATGGGCTGGCTTCAAAAAAGTGAAGAATCAAACAGATTTTTTTTTTTTTTTTTTGCATAGTCCCAGGGGGAGCACTACCAGGATGAATGGGGGCAGATCTAAGCTTAGCTGAAGGAAGAATGCCCTGTGGGTCACAGTCAAAATCTCTTTCCTGTTGGAGAGGAAGTAAGGTGATAGTAAGGGCCTGGTCCAGCTGGAGCAGACTTAGGGAATCTCACCATTAAAACCAAAATCTCTCCACCAGGCAACCGTGAAACCTGGAGATCATGGAGTACAGAGTCAAGCAGGCACCAAATCTGGTAAAAAGAGAGGAGAGTTGGCCCAGTGAAATCATGAGGAGCAGGTACCGAGGGGGAGAACTAGCTCAGAAATGAACAGTGATGGTGATAACTTATATCAACATTGGCTACACAATATGTGAAGCCCAGAGCAAAATGAAAATGCAACTCTTGTTGAAAAATTATTTTAAAAATTCAAGATGGCAGCTGCAGAGTATTAAGTCACGCTTGGGACCCTGTTAACATAAGACTCTGTAAAGCTGACCCTGCACAAGACTGCTTCATCACCAGGAAGGGGAGGAGAATTCCTGGGTTTATCATCTTTGGGTGGCTTTCACTTGCTGGCTCACCCAGAAGCAGTGTAGACACATGGGATACACTATAATGACAATAACAAGGAAAACAGCTGTTCAAAAAGGATTTACAAATGATGGTCCAGGGAATGCTTCAATAGAGGCTTCATGTTTCAGAGACAATTATTAGACATAAGGCCTTTAAAACCCCTTTCAACCTGGAGTCTACAGTTCTATACTAGGTTCAGTTCAGTTCAGTCGCTCAGTCATGTCTGACTCTCTGTGACCCCATGAATCACAGCATGCCAGGCCTCCCTGTCCATCACAAACTCCTGGAGTTCACTCAGACTCACGTCCATCAAGTCAGTGATGCCATCCAACCATCTCATCCTCTGTTGTCCCCTTCTCCTCCTGCCCCCAATCCCTCCCAGCATCAGAGTCTTTTCCAATGAGTCAACTCTTTGCCTGAGGTGGCCAAAGTATTGGAGTTTCAACATCAGCATCATTCCCTCCAAAGAAATCCCAGGGTTGATCTCCTTCAGAATGGACTGGTTGGATCTCCTTGCAGTCTAAGGGACTCTCAAGAGTCTTCTCCAACACCACAGTTCAAAAGTTTCAGTTCTTCGGCCATCAGCTTTCTTCACAGTCCAACTCTAACATCCATACATGACCACTGGAAAAACCATAGCCTTGACTAGACGGACCTTTGTTGGCAAAGTAATGTCTCTGCTTTTCAACATGCTGTCTAGGTTGGTCATAACATTTCTTCCAAGGAGTAAGTGTCTTTTAATTACATGGCTGCAGTCACCATCTACAGTGATTTTGGAGCCCCTCAAAATAAAGTCTTACACTGTTTCCTCTGTTTCCCCATCTATTTCCCATGAAGTGATGGGACTGGATGCCATGATCTTCATTTTCTGAATGCTGGGCTTTAAGCTAACTTTTTCACTCTCCTCTTTTACTTTCATCAAGAGGCTTTTTAGTTCCTTTTCACTTTCTGCCATAAGGGTGGTGTCATCTGCATATCTGAGGTTATTGATTATTAGGTTAGTGAGGTCTAAAATCATCTAAGAGTATTTTTCAGACTACCAGTTCTATAAATCCCAAGTTTTCATGTATTCCCAGTCCAACTGTTCTCATTTTCACAAATATCATACCCTGACTTGTCAGCCAGTTCTTTCTCAGAAGCATAGAGGGCTGTAACAGCATTCTTTGCTGATCTTCTTAGCCTTACATCACTGTTCATCAGGTCCATTTGTAGCCAAAATCCCTGAGACCTTTTGGACCTTCTCTCTCATTTCTATACAAAAGAATCAGGAATAGAATATTAGATTATTTTTTCTCTGATCAACTGAGGTAAAGTCTTCCTTCTTCTTTGTATGAACATTCATTCACATGATCAATGCAGAAAACTCACTTTCTTAACCATTTGACTCCTCATGTATTCACCTTGTCACTATCCATTGCTCCCTGTATCCCTCTTTGCCCTGTGATATTGTAGTCCTTCCCACTGAAAGCTGAGTATATTTCTTCCATCTCACTCCTGGTGAGATGTACCCTGTGGCTTATTTTGTCCATGGAACATGAGTAGAAATAGAGTGCCAGCTCCAGGTCTAGACCTTAAGAGGCATCGTGTGTTTTCACTCACCCCTGCTGCACTTTTGTTGTGGAGCAGACCTGGGCCCAAGCTGTAGGTTAAGACTAAGCCCAGCCCAGTTAAACTTCGCTCAGATAATCTTAAAGCAACTAATATGTATATGACAAGAATAACCAAGTAGTATTATTTTAAGCTACTTGTTTGTTATACAGAATTATTATAACAAAAGTTGACTGATATATTCTGTAACTCCCTAGCTCTTCCATACTCTAAATCAGTTAAGTGATGATGGTAATTAAATCCATCCATCATCTGTGAAGAGTGGGACGATTTAGGAGTTTAGATCTTAGAGTCAGTGGACCTGAACTGGAATCCTAGCACTGATACACTGGGACTGAATGAGATAATGTACTTAAAGATCTCAGCCCAGGGTCTGTTATACAATAAGGCTGACCTTGAGTAAACATAGAATGGCCAAGTAAATATATCTGGAGGGTGTGGATATTTGAAATAGGAACCATTTCCTAGGGTTCAAACAATACTTGATATCACATCAACACAACCAAAATGAATCAGCAATTAGGAAAAGATAGCATCGTCTAAGGACTAAGGGAAAGAGTACCCCAGTATTTTCTGAAACTAGTTCTCTGATATAGCTGCTACATCAACAGCTAGATTTTATAAATCCACAGGATTCACTTGAAATGAGAGAAAAGGCAAACTTGTTCGAGGATCCATTATTATTTACTCATTGCGATAGCACAATGAGTAAAAGGAACAGATGGCTAATTATTTCTGAAACTGCACTAAATGAAGTGTTTTTATTGGGGGAAGGTAAGTTTAGATCAGCTGTCCAGCTTATAACACTGATGGGAAAGTCAGATAAAAATTTGATGTGATAGAGGTTAGCAACCACCAACATCCACAATCTGTTCCTAGTCCACATAAACACTGCGATTTTTCTTTTGCAATAATTTCTGGTACTGATTTATCAAGGGGGCATCTGTGCTTTAAACAAAGGTTCAGTTCTTTCCTGTCAATCATTTTATCCTAATTAATGTTTTGACAGTTTAACAAGATAATGAACTTGAAAAAAGCTTTGCAAAGTGTAAAGGGCCTTACTTACTGGCTAATTTCATTTAACTTGACTTGTGCAAGGAATGAAACAAGTTTATCTGTTCTATTATGGCAAATTGTGAACTGTCAAACTTGAGAGTAGAATTTGGTGACAAAATCAAGGAAAATGAGCAGCTGGCTGGGGGTTGGGAGTGGGGGAGGAGCCTCTCTTTCCAGAACTGCTCACTCAGGGGAAACACTGGGAACAAAGAGAGCAGATAGAGGGAAACTGAACATTCCAAGTGTTTTTCTCTCCCAAGTATGTTGAAGTTTAAAAGAGTGACCAACTGCCACTTTAATTAAATGAAAAGAAAATACAGCTGCTACTTGGACACCATCAGTTCCTCTTGTTTCTGCTGTTTCTTTGCAGAGCTCGATGTCTTAAAAAAAAAAAAAGCTCAATCAAAAAATGGGTGGAAGACCTAATTAGATATTTCTTCAAAGAAGAAATTCATACGGCCAAGAGGTTTATGAAAAGATGCTTAACATCACTAATTTTTAGAGAAACACAAATCAAAACTACAATGAAGTAACACCTCACACCAGTCAGAATGGCCATCATCAAAAATCTACAAACAAGGCTTCTCTGGTGGCACAGTGGTTAAGAGTCCACCTGCTAATGCAGGGGTTATGGGTTCGAGTCCCTGCTCCAGGAAGATCCCCCCATGCTGTGTGGCAGCTAAACCTGTGCACCATAACTGCTGAAGCCCAAATGCCTAGAGCCTGCGATCCACAATCGAAGCCACCACAAGGAGAAGCCTGAGCATGGCAACAAGTGGCCTCCGCTCGCCACAACTAGAAAAAGCCTGAGAGCAGCAATGAAGACTCAACACGACTTAAAGAAATTAAATAAGTCTTTTTAAAAAATCAGCAAATAACAAATGAGAGACAGGGTGCGGAGAAAAGGGAACCCTCCTACACTGCTGTTGGAAATGTAACTTGATACAGCCACTATGGAGAACAGTGTGGAGGTTCCTTAGAAAACTAAAAATAGAACTTCCCAGTGATCCAGCAATCCCACTCCTGGTCACATACCCAGAGAAAGCCACAGTTCCAAAAACACATGCACCCCAATGATCATACATGAAAGTGACTTAAATGTACATGAAAGACATTTTTTCCCCCTCTGTACCTGGCTTTATTATTTACATAATACAAGACAGCATCAATGCTGAATAGCATGATGATGTGCAATACATAAATCTGAACTGTCTGTACACATCTTCAGATCTAACTCAGAACTAAACATAAAACTGAAAATAAAACTGAATGCTTTAAGAATAAAAGTGAAAACTAAGTAGTGCCTTGTGTACATACTTAGCTATCTACAGAGGAAAACAGGCATTACCACAGCATTAATCTGATTATACTCATTTATATATTAAAAAACACAAGTTTCACATATCACAGTGGAAGGAATATAGTAGTTATTGTACATATATACAATGGAATATTAGCCATAAAAAGAAATTGTGCCATTTGCTGAGACGTGGATTGACCTAGAGACTGCCATAGAGAGTGAAGTCAGGAAGAGAAAAACAAATATCATATATTAGTGTATATAATGTGGAATCTAGAAAAATGGTACAAATGAACCTATTGGCAGAGCAGAAATAGAGACAGACACACAGAGAACAAATGTATGGACATTAAGAGGGAAAAAAACAGGGTGGGATGAATTGGAAGACTGGAACTCACACACACACACACGCACACACACACACACACACACACACACACACTACTGTGTATAAAATAGATAACTAATGAGAACAGACTGTGTAGCATAGGGAAATCTACTCAGAGCTCTGTGGTGACCTAAATGGGAAGGAGATCCGAAAAAGGGGATATGTGAATACATATAGATGATTCAGTTTGCTATACGGCAGAACTATATGCCAATAAATTAAAAATAAAAACTGTCATAAGGATTTAATCACTGTCAAATGACTTGCTCAGGACATAACCTTTCTCCATTTTCTCTGACTCTTCACTGGCACTTTGCACAACCTCATAGATGGTGTGGAGTCCCCAGAGAAGTGACATGAGAGCAAAAATCACCATGGAAAATTTTTCCCCTCTCGTGGGGCCCCAGAGAGATGGAGAAGAGTCAAAAGTGGATCTATCAGCTCCACTTCTTATTAGCTCTGTCATGAAGGACAATTGAAGGCTCTCGATCCACTGAAATGGGATAACAATGGTACCTACTTCACGAGGATGCTATGAGAATTAAATAAGATAATTCATGAAAAGAATTTAGCCCAATGCTTGACTGATTGTATTCACTTAACATTAGCCATTTATACAGTGCTAGGTGGTAAGGAAGAGAGCAGATTGAGATAAATGGAAGAGAGGAGAGAGAGGACAGAAATAATTATGAACTAATACAAAGAAAATAACAAAAATTATTAATCTACTTCAAAATTTTTGAGAATTAAACATCAATTAGGTGTAAGTTATTTTGTACCATACAGGAAGCAGATGATAAACAAAGGTCCATCTAGTCAAGGCTGTGGCTTTTCCAGTAGTCATGTATGGATGTAAGAAAGCTGAGTGCCAAAGAATTTATGCTTTTGAACTATGGTATTGAGAAGACTTTTGAGAGTCTCTTGGACTGCAAGGAGATCAACCAGTCCATCCTAAAGGAAATCAGTCCTGATTATTCATTGGAAGGACTGATGCTGAAGCTGAAACTCCAATACTTTGGCCACCTGATGTAAAGAACTGACTCATTTGAAAACACCTTGATGATGAAAAGATTGAAGGTGGGAGAAGGGGATGACAGGATGAGATGGTTGGATGGCATCACTGATTCAGTGGATATGAGTTTGAGTAAACTCCAGGAGTTGGTGATGGACAGGGAGGCCTGGCGTGCTGCAATCAAAGGGGTCACAAAGAGTTGGACATGACTGAGCAACTGAACTGAACTGAAGATGCTAAATAGATTAATAGCATGGAGGAGATTATAAGGAGAGTGATCAAACCAGTGGCGAGAGGGGGAAACTTTCTAAGGACATAAGAGGAATTTATTATCATCACAAAACTAGCATATTCATTATACACTAGGTTTATTTATTTGATAATGTAACCTAAGCTCTCTATTTAGCAAAGTAGCCAGATTCACTTTACTGCACAAATTTAGGAAACAAAATCTCCCTTTTAAATAGCTCAGGGAAACTTTTTACCAATTCAGATTTTAAGTGATGTCTTCCTGTAAATGTGCCATCCTGTACAACTGAGCTATGAAAAATAGCATTTCTCAACCTTTTGATACAAAATATTTGGCACAGATCCAGCTGAAAAATTCTCCAGTAATACTTGCAGTGACTGCACTGCATGAACCCTTATGAAGTAATTTGAAGAAACTGTGTCCTAGTATATTCTTCCCCAACCCTTTACAAGAAAATGAGTGCTCATCTTTGGTGTCAGATTACTTATGTATCCTGCCAGAGAAAACACCATCAGATCTGGCTTGGCCTTCTGGTTCTCATCCTCTGCCCAAGTAGGCAAAGCCTTTAGGAGTCATGGAGAGGAGTCATGCTGAAATGTGTTCACCAGCTTGCCTGCCCTGGACCAGTTCTTGATGCTGCTGCATACATTCCCAGACAACAGTAACACACAGTGAAACCAGCCCTAGACCAAGAACTCCTATTGTCCAGGCAAGGGATAAAGATTATCTAGGCCTTGGTCACAACCCTAATCACACTCTGGTTCCTCACTGAGTCACAGGCCAAAGGCCAGAAATGTCATCATTTCTTAGCTAGGGCTCCATCATCTTCGGGACTTAATTGTCAGAGTACTCTATTTGGGAAATCTCTTTCCTCTCACTGTGAAAATATGCCCCCTCTTTTCCACCAGAAACATTTGTTTAGGGCTTTCCAAAGTAGAGCCTAGGATTACAAAGGTTCTTTCACTGGGGACTTTTATCCCTTAGACAGTTCCTTTGAACTAGAGGATTCAGTTCAGTTCAGTTCATTCGCTTAGTCGTGTCCAATTCTTTGTGACCCCATGGACTGTAGCACCTCAGGCTTCCCTGTCCATCACCAACTCCCTGAGGTTATTTAAACTCATGTCTATTGAGTTGGTGATCTCATCCTCTGTCGTCTTCTTCTCCTCCCACCTCCAATCTTTCCCAGAAACAGGGTCTTTTCCAAGGAGTCAGATGGCCAAAGTATTGGAGTTTCAGCTTCAGCATCAGTCCTTCCAATGAATAATCAGGACTGATTTCCTTTAGGATGGACTGGTTGGAACTCCTTGCAGTCCAAGGACTCCCAACAGTCTCCAACACGAGAGTTCACAGGCATCAATTCTTCGGCACTCAGCTTTCTTTATAGTCCAATTCTTACATCCATACATGACTACTGGAAAAACCATAGCTTTGACTAAATGTACCTTTGTTGGCAAAGTAGTCTCTGTTTTTGAATATGCTGTCTAGATTGGTCATAGCTTTTCTTCCAAGGAGCAAGTGTCTTTTAACTTCATTGCTGCAGTCACCATATTCAGTAATTTGGGAGCCCCCAAAATAAAGTCTCTTGCTGTTTCCATTGTTTCCCCATCTAATGGCCATGAAGTGAAGGGACCGGATGCCATGATCTTTATTTTCTGAATGCTGAGTTTTAAGCCAGCTTTTTCAGTCTCTTCTTTCACTTTTATCAAGAGGCTCTTCAGTTCTTCTTCGCTTTCTGCTCATGTACATGTTATTAATATTTCTCCCGGCAATCTTGATTCCAGCTTGTGCTTCATCTAGCCCAGCACTTCGCATGAACTAGAGGATAAATTTGAGTAAAGAAGGAGGCAGATAAAATATAAACAGGAACGATAACAGGCATGAGGCAGCCAAATAACCAGTGCTCAAATATAATTTTAAATGCCCTGATCTTAGATATTAGATGCAAAAGTGTATGATCAGGCTTTTTTCTTCTTTAAAATGTAGCCCTTCCTTGCAGGGTATAATTTTAATCTGGATTATTTCTTTAACAACAACAAAAAAAGTCTCCCAAAGTCAGTTTATAAGTAGAATGTGTGGATATGTGGGGAGAAGACCAAAATAATCTTTAAAGTCTTCAGCTCACTTCACATATGAAAATGCAGTTTCTTGGGGAATTTCTAAGTAATCTTTAATAACAGTAAGCACTTAGATATGACATACCTAGACTATTTACAGAATTAAATACACCAAAAGCAAGACAACTAGCTTTAGCTCAATCATAGCAAAAGACTGAAGGAAAGTTATTTCTAGAATAATCACATTTGTCTTGGCAAGTCTGATGTGTAAAGCTCCCACTATGTTGTCAAAATAATTGGTAATCAAGGCAGGAATCACTTCCCTGGTTAGACTCATGAATACTTTGTTAATGGCTCATTTTAAAACTTAGAAATTACAGTGAATGTATTTACTTTGTGTTGTCAAGTTTATTTTTGTCATTTTTGATGACACTTAGAGACAGGATTCAACCTACAAATGTGTTTTGTTCAGCCCATACACTGTTAAATACTTTTTGAAAAGCATTTAAAAATGTGGAGATTTCACACAAAAATCCATATTTCTGGATTTTCCTGAAAACCTAGGTGATCTATCAATTTTGGGGGCTACAGTTCCACATGGAAAAATCGGCACTAAACTTAAGAATATGCTCTTGGTATGCCATGCTCCCACCATTTCCTATTCTATTACTTCTATTACATCTAGTCCAAAGCACACATTGCTGTTATTTACAGGCCCACAGCAGCATTTGAATTTACAGCTATTTAATGCAGATGCTTCATAAATAAACTAAAAATTAACTTCTCAGTAAAGGTATTAAGATAGTGTAAATTACTTTCCACATTTCTTTTCTTGGTTTAACAGCCACATGAAGTATGAGTGCACTTGTATACATACATACACACAAACACCCCATAGTTAAAAGTGCATTGAAATGAGAATTAAAAGGTATATTTTTCTTCTAGTCATGGCTCTGCCAATTAATCAATTACATGATTTGGGTATTTTTTTCTGTATTCTTTCTAGGGCCAAGACACTTATCAGTAAAATGAGCCCAGACAGTTTCCTAGCTTGTCTCTGAATCTAGTATTTTTTTTTTATTAAAAGGAAATTATATTCAGGGACTTCAATGATCCAGTTTGATTTCCCTTCACTATTAAAATTCACGGGATCATAGAACTACACTAAAATCAAAATTAGGGTCCAGCAGTTTCATTTAGTAGATAAGAAAAACTAATGCTTGAAAGATCATAGAAATAAAAAACCAAAAAAGATGGTAAGCACAAACAGGTGTTCAAAATACTATTTCAACACAAAGAAGGAAGCAGCCTTTATGTATTTTGTTAAAGCATCTCATTTTTGTCTGCTTGCTATTTTACCCCAGGAGGATATTCTAAGAGCATTATGACTGGAATGAGATTTAAAAGTGACCCCACCCAGACCATTGATCCCATGGTCCTATTTGGAATCTTAAGAGTGGCTAGATTTAAAATTGCTACATTTCCAACTTTCAATGTACTAACGCTTGTATTATTTGGTTCTATGTTATTCTTCCAAACTAGGCAGTAGGAAATCTTTAAGGATAGGTACCATCTTTTCATTTCCCATCTTTATTCCACATTCTGAGCATGGTGCTTGGCACAAAATATTCAGTAAACCTCCACTAAATCCAAAGAGGAATTTCCAAATCTATAAAACATAGAGTTTTTTATTGACCAAAATAATAGTATGATATCATAAACTGACCAAAGACATAAACTGAGAACCAAGAACAGTAGGCCAGCTATGTCTTGAGTAATACATCTTATTCTAATACATAGCAATTGAGCTCATTAAATTTTTACTATGTATCTACTATGTGCAAAATATACCCTAAATCTATAAGGCAAAATATCCTAAATCTGGATGATTGGTAAATACTTGAAGAGGTTTGAAAATTATATATCCTGAAGATATATATATATCCAGAGATTCTAATATAAGGAGTCTCTGCATATGTTTTTAGTACTCCAAAATATTCTGATCTTCACTCAGGTTTTGGAAATATTACTTAAATAATAAATAGATGAAAAAATACAGCTGCAACTGACACATCTCATTTTGAGTTATACAATCTAAATTTCAGGACCTTAGTTTCTTTCAGAAGGGAGTAAGCAGAAGCTGCTAATGTTCTAAAACCAATGAGAAATGTATCAGTATCTTTGAAGTTTAGAATGAGAGAGTAAAAACATATAAGAATATTAAATTAAGTGATAAACTACCTTTTTATAATCAAAATAATTCAGGAATATTAGTAACAGCAATAGAGGACCGCTTTCTTATCTCTTGACAAATATACACTATTGCCATGGTAACCACTGAGGTGGGACAAAATGTCTCCTTAGAGGCAGAGAATAGAAGCAAGCACCGGGTCAGGGAGAACAGTCCTAACCACCCACAAGTGACACTTTTTGCTATATTTGTATAAACTCAGGTCAGTTAAGTAATTTCAAATATTTGGCATAGTAGCTGCTCATATGTGGGTTTTGTGTATTCATGTGAACTGACTTGAATATTTTTATTAAATCACCAAATCAAGAAAATCAAACCAATTTTGCTATGTAAAACAAACAAAAAATAGGCATGAAATCTGATAAAACGCTCTTTCTTTATAATAATAATAATGATGATACCTTCCATTTAATGGTAACTTACTACATCAAATAATTTACATACATATAAATAATTCAGAGAAGGCAATGGCACCCCACTCCACTACTCTTGCCTGGAAAATCCCATGGACGGAGGGGCCTGGTGGGCTGCAGTCGGACACGACTGAGTGACTTCACTTTCACTTTTCACTTTCATGCATTGGAGAAGGAAATGGCAACCCACTCCAGTGTTCTTGCCTGGAGAATCCCAGGGATGGGGGAGCCTGGTGGGCTGCCACCTATGGAATCGCACAGAGTTGGACATGACTGAAGCGACTTAGCAGCAGCAGCAGCATATAAATAATTTATATATCATGTCACATTATTCATTCCTTATATCAGCACCACAATAGGTATTATTGTCCCATCTTATAGAAGAGGAAGTTTTGCTTTAGAGAGGTTAAATCTTTCATCTACTATCATATAACTAGCAAATAGTGGAGTTAAGATGAAATTATTCTGGTTCAAGAGTCTTGTCCTCCAAAAGAAACCCACAATTTGTACCACAATAAATGTGAACTATGGTCTTTTTCACCCCATATGTCTGTGAACAGACACCAGAATCTCTCTGTGGAAAAAGATGGTTATGTTCTACACAGTATGGCATTGCTTTCAAAAGTTAGCAATGTCAGTCCTTGTCAGTCCTTGAACTTATTCTCTAATTTCTCCCCTGCTTCTGTTTTATTGAGATATAATTGACATACAGCCTAGGATTTGACTTACATTATGAATGACTATCATAGTAAGTTTAGGGAACATTCATCAGCTCAAATTGAAGAAATAGAAAAATATTTTTCCTTGTGATGAGAACTCAGGATTTACTCCAAAATTTTTCATATATGACATACAGCAATGCTAATTACATTTATCATGTGGACATCCCGGCCCTAGTACTTATGTGTCTTATAACTGGAAGTCTGTAATTTCTGATTATCTTCACCTAGTTCCTAGCCCTATCTTCCCTCTCCACCTCCAGTAAACCTAAATCTGATCTTTTTCTGAGTTTATCAGTTGGTTTATTTTGAAGTATCATTGATCTACAACACTGTCAGTTCCTGTTACACAATGAAATGATTAGATATTTCTATACATTACAAAATTATCGCCACAATAAGTAATGAACTGTCACCATACAAAGATACTACGTAATTATTTACTACATTCCCCGACTGTGCATTTCATACATGTGACTCATTCACTTTGCAACTGAAACTTTGTACATCTCAATTTCCCTCACCTAATTTTCTCCTGCCCCCTCCTCCCTACCTCTGACTGTCACTTGTTTGTTCTCTGTATCTATGAATTTGTTTCTGTTTTCTGATGTTTGTTCATTTGCTTTGTTTCAGGTTTTAGATTCCATATATAAGTGAAATCTCACAGTCTGTCTTTCTCTGTCTGACTTACTTCACTTAGTATAATACCCACTAGGTCCATCCATGTTATTGCATATGATAAGATCTTATTCTTTTATACTCGAATAATATTCCATTGTATATATGTACCACATCTTTATCCAATCATGTATTTACGGGCACTTTGGTTACTTCCATATCTTGGCAATTGTAAATAATGCTGCAATGAACACAGGGGTACATGTATCTTTTCTAATTAGTGTTTTCATTTTCTTCAGATAACTATTCGGGAGTGGACTTGCTGGATTTGTGGTAGGCTTATTTTCAATTTTTAAAGGAATATCCTTACTGTTTTCAACAGGAGCTGCACCACTTTACATTCACACCATCAAGGCATGGAGGTTCCTTTTATCTCCACATCCTCACCAACACTTGTTATTTATTGTCTTTTGGATGACAGTCATTCTCACAGCTTTCTGTGGGTTTGATTTGCATTTCTGTGATGGTTAGTGATATTAAACATCTTTTAATATGCCTCTTGGCCAACTGTATGTGTTTTCTGAGAAAAATCTATTCAGATTCTCTGCCTATTAAAATTTTTTTTATGTTGAATTGCATGACTTATTTGTATACTTGGGATATTAACCCTTTATCAGATAAATCATTTGCAAATATCTTCTCCCATTCAATATGTGGTCTTTTCATTTTGTTGATATTAATAGTTTCCTTCACTCTGCAAAAGTTTTGTTTGATGTGCATCTGTGCTAAGTCATTTCAGTCTTGTCCAGCTCTTCAACCCTATGGAGTATAACCTGCCAGCTTCCTCTGTCCATGGGATTCTCCTGTCAAGAATACCGGAGTGGGCTGCCATGCCCTCCTTCAGGGATCTTCCTGATCCAGGGATCAAACATGCACCTCTTAAGTCTCCTGAATTGGCGGGTGAGTTCTGTATCACCAGCACCTCCTGGGAAGCCGTTTGATGGAGTGTGTTCCTTCACATTTTCTCCTAGAAGTTTTATGGTTTTGGGTCTTACACATAAGTCTTGATCCATTTTGAATTTATTTTTTGTATATACTATGAGAAAGTAATGCAGTATGATTATTTTGACGTAGCTGTCCAGTTTTCCAACAATGCATTGATGAGGTTATCTTTAACCTGTATATTCTTGACTCCTTTATCAGAGATTAGTTGCCCATATAAGTGTGAGTTCATTTCTGGGACCTCTGTTCTGTTCCAGAGATCTACGTCTCTCCTTGTGTAGCTTTGTGGTATACTCTGAAATCAGGGAATGTGATAACTCCAGCTTTGTTCTTCTTCCTCAAAATTGTCTTGGCTACTTGGGGGTCTTTGATCTATTGCTATTTTTCAGTTATGCAGTCATGTAGCAAACATTATGATGTACCAAGCACTATACTTGTTACTGGAGATATGAATGCATAAGGCAGCCTCTGTGCTAAGGAAGCTCATAATCTAGTGATAGAGAAGTCAATAGTATCAATATAATCAATAGGAGCTACACAAAAGAAAATGGTGTTTGCAAAAGTGGAGATGGTCCAGGAAGCCTTCGTAAAAGCAATGCTTTGAAATGGGAGTTCAAGTAGTGAGTAGGACTGGCTAGGGAGATGGGAGAATGGCGTGTTAAGCTGACGGAACTATGCTTGCACAGGAATGCAGCCGTGAAATGGTCTAATGTGGAAACTCTACAGTAAGTCTGTTGAGTAGGAGTTTAGAGGGCAATTGAAGGAGAGGGAAAAATGAGACTGGAGACCTAGGCAGCAGCCAGGGGTAGGGCATGGGGAAGACTTACACACTATTCATACAATAACTATTTTTTATCTAATCAACACTTTGTGCCTGGCACTGTTCTAAGTATTTTATATACATTATTCCATAAGAAAGTTTATGGCTAAAGAAATTAAGCTCAAATAGATGAACTGATTTATCTAGATCATGCAGCTTAGGTAGAGGTGAAATCTGAGCTCCAGATTTGATTTGTCTCCAAGCATGCATTTCTTTTCCTACATGCTACACATAGTTGTCTGGAGATTATTTGCCTATAGGCAATGAGAAGCTGCTTGAGGATTTCAAGCTACCATGTAATGCAACCAGATTAGCGTTTTGGAAGGATCTCTCTGGCAGCAATGTAAACAACGGACTTAGAGTGATGCCATACTAAAAAACCAATTAGGAAGTTGCTACCAGAATCCAAATAAAAAGAGAAAACGCAATCGAGAGCCATAGCTAGTGGGTCTCATAGTTCACTGCTCACTGGAATCACATGGAAAGCTTTAAAAAAATATAATTCTCAGAAACTCTGTTTTTATTGGTTTGGGATGTGGCATGAGCACAAACATTTTTAAGACTAGCCAAGATATTTTTCTCAGGTGGCGCTAGTGGTAAAGAACTTGCCTGACAACCCAGGAGATGTAAGAGATACAGGTTCAATCCTTGGGTCGGGAAAATCCCCTGGAGGAGGAAATAGCAATCCACTCTAGTAGTCTTGCCTGGAAAATCCCATGGACAGAGGAGCCTAGCGGGCTACAGTCCAGAGGGTCACAAAGAGTATGACCGGACTGAAGGGACTGAGCACACACAACACGTGATTCTATTTGCAGTCAGAGTTGAAAACCACTGGCCTTGGCCCAATTAATGGCAGTAGGGACAGAAATAAAGAGATAAACCTGAGTTTTATTTAAGAACAAATAAATAAAGACTATAAATAAATAAGTCAACAGGATTTGGTGATTGACTGGATGGATATGTACGTGGTGGTGATGAGGTGAGTGTAAGAATGAAGTAGGACTCCAGGATAACTCTGAGATGTCTGATCGAGGGCATTGGGAGACAGTGGCTCCACTAACCAAGATAAGAAACACAGTGGCCAGAGAAGGTTTATAATCTCTTGAAGTAACAGAATACAGACTAGAATAGTTATATAGAATAATGAATTTTTAAAATGTGAAACATTCTAGCAGAAAATAAACCTAAGTAACCACTTTTGGTCAAAGTGAGAAAATAACTTTTAAGACTTTTGAAATACAATCCTACTCTGCTACCTCTTACACCTGGCGTTGACAACCCCACTCTAGCTTCTCTCCATGCAGTTTCACCATTCCTGGAAGTTTACAAAGGTGGAGATGGCCAAGGAATTCTTCAGAAAAGCAATGCTTTGAACTAGACGTTCAAGGGGGAGGGAACGATGATGGCAGCGGGCCATCACAAGCGCTAAGCCCCAACAACTTTAATACTACTCACAAGCACTGTCAAGGGACGGGCTCCACTGGTTTCCTAAGCTCAGAACAAGTCCTAGGAGTAGCACCAACAGGCAGATGAGAATCAGCAGCAATTAGCAGAATCCATGAATGAGTCACTCATTTATATTCACCAGCAATTGGGTCAGAGGGAGAAACAACAGGTGGTTCTTATCCTGGCTGTATGTTGGACTCATCTAGAAAGATTTATACAGTACTAATGTCTGGGTTCTCCTCCCAGAGACCCATTTTCATTGGTTTGAGATACAACCTGCACATCAGGATTTGCTTAATTCTCTTGAGTTACACCAACAGAAGCCTAGATCAAGAACCATTGCTTTAGTACATTTATGTACCTCTTATCAAATAGATTGCACTCAAGTTAGCAAGTAAGTTTCTCTGGGTTATTTAGAATGACCAGAGAATATCTTCTTCTCATCAGAGGCTAAGCAAAAACCACTGCACGTGTTCGTAATTTTGGAAGCAATGTTCTTTCCATGGTAAAAGTTCACATATAAACTCCTAGATATCAGTGCCAGATGCTATAGGTTTTACTTCTCAGACAAGTGAACTGGCTACGTTTAGGTTTGTGGTACAGCCAGAGTCTACTCAGGGAAACAGAGTATGCCTGGTAACACAACAGAAGGAATTTAGTGTGGACACTAGTTTAGAAGAGCTACAAGGGAGAATAGGCTGGGCAGGCAACCCAAAGGTGGGACAAAAAGAAGCTATATATCACTTACAGAGCTGCAGTGTTGAGCCTTGGGAGCAGCTGCATTCTAGTAGCTGGAACTACAGAGGTGTAGCACCAGCTGAAGATGCTTCCTAAAGCTGAGAGGGAGGGGAAGACACCTTAGCTTCTCCTTTTCACTCATTCTCAGTCTCCCACCTGGGCCTCCCATTAGCCAAGCTGATAGGGATCTAGTTGGCAAGAGATCCTTGGATGCATACTCTGGAGGACTTCGTACCCTGCAATATCTTGAGGAACTGGAGGTTATGGATGGATCTACAAGCAAACAGGCAAACGACTAAAGCTAAAATTCGTCCTAGATTCTGACTGTAGATACATTTAATACCCACTCTTGAGTATGTATGTGACAGAATATAAAACAACTGGAAATTTCCTCCTTCGATTTCATGTACCTAAGAATGATTATTTTAGAGACAGTTAGTGTTCTGACATTATCAGCTCCTCAGCTGAAAGGTTCACACTTGTGGAATACATTCCAAAATAAACATATAGAAAATCTCTTTGACATGCATAAGCCAAGGAAGAGACACAGATTACACAAAGGAGACTTTGGACACAGGTTTTCTGCTGCTGCTGCTAAGTCGCTTCAGTCATGTCCAACTCTGTGCGACCCCAGAGACGGCAGCCCACCAGGCTCCCCCGTCCCTGGGATTTTCCAGGCAAGAACACTGGAGTGGGTTGCCATTTCCTTCTCCAGTGCATGAAAGTGAAAAGTGAAAGTCAAATCGCTCAGTCGTGTCCGACTCTTAGCGACCCCATGGACTGCAGCCTACCAGGCTCCTCCGCCCATGGGATTTTCCAGGCAAGAGTGCTGGAGTGCGGTGCCACTGCCTTCTCCGAGGTTTTCTGAACGTGCAGAATTTTACTGATACCAAACCACGAGTGCTAGTGGTGTAACAGCTGCAGTGAAGGGGGCTGTTTTCAGGTAGGTGGTAACTCTCCTTTCTACAAGCCAATCTGCAAGAGCAAAATTTAGAATTAATTTTTCTCACTCAGAAACTACCTTGGCTACATATACTGAAAAACAAGAGTGGATTTGTTTTTAATGCAAACCTCCCACTGAGGGGCCCACATGGGCTTCAACTCCAGGACTTTTTCCCTGTTGGTGATGATACTGCATTGTTGAAAAGGGTCTTGCTCATTCCTTGGTTGAGACCAATGAGTTCAGTCCCAGGTGACCCATCTGGGTGGAACACTGATGAGAGGCACTCCTCAATGAATTTGGACTAAGCCACTAAATTATTTACCTAAGGAAGCATTCATCTGAGTCAGACAGAAAGCCAGATTATTTTTCTATCCCCTCTTGAAATGTAAGAAGATTAGGAACAGCAAGACAACTCTGGAAGGACTGCAACTTTGTCTTGGTTGTTTCTTCATGGGTCTATTCTGATTGAGATGATTTTCACACGGGATTAAAGCCAATTATTTCACAGTGGTTTCTTTCTCAAAATGAGGTTTCCCCAGAACTCAGTGGTTTGACTTCCTGATGACCCATCTTGTAAGGTTTGTGGAGCTCATTTAAGTGGAAAGCAGAAGGGGGCTTTTTACATCTGCAGTGTGAGCAGGATAACGCATTAGACAGTGATATGTTCTGAAAATACAAAGCACAGAGCAACACTTGCTTTGGAAAAATTCATTATGGGCCAAATAGTGACCATAATTGTGACCACGTTCATTAGTCAGGATTGTTTGCAGTTGAAACAATATTCCTTGATAAACAGTTATCGTGGAGGACTTGGCATTAGAGAACATACTGACAACACAGGATGGGACAGATTAAGTATCATCAGGCAATAAACTGTAACATCAAGATGAACATGGCCTTCTCCCAGTCCATTCCACATACAGCAGTTATTTGGCCTGCACCTCTGCAGAGTGCTGCGAGAATGCATTTTCCACTGATCATTTGTTTCAGACAAAGCCAGAGCTTTAAATGATTAGGTAAGTCTGAAAATATCAGTCCTTTATCACCATCTCAGGGGCACACAGTTATCTCCTTCAAATCCTGGCTTCTGAGAAGAGATGGGGGTCTTTATCTTGACAAGTTGGTTTTCTTTGCCAAGGCTCACCCAGTAACAATAATGGGTAGAGTCACTAAGCGCACTGTGTTTCCCTGGCAGGGTTATCATGTTCACTGAAGATCTGTAGGGCTGCACCCTAGCACAAGCACTTTCTTGCATAGGGTTGTGTGTGTGTTTAGGGTGTGGGAACACCAACACTATATGTTGTGGGAATTGCCAGGAATATCTCATATAGTCCAACCTAGCAAATATCCAATAGATTTTTTTTTTTCCCATTGGTTCTCCTGTTTGTTGTGACACTCATTCTCATGAAGTCTAAAGTCAGGTTTATATTTTAAGTTGTTAAAAATTTTTGTCAATTGATTTGTGTTAACTCCCTTTTATCTCTCACCTGTCCCTGTACTTAGGGAGTAACAAGGACAGTGCCAGACTTATTGCTGTGTGTTAAAGAATTTACTGATTTGTTTTACTACGAGATCTATGATATGCATCCTACTGTCATAAACAATAGAAACTGGCAAGCTCCACTGAGGGATGAAAGTATTCAGAAGTTTCTCTGTAAAGAAATACAATCAGCTTTCCAACAAGGATAGTTTCCTTTTCATCTAGAAATTTACATATTTATACAAACCTGCAGACATTTTTGTCTTTGCTCTCTCTTTTGACTCCATCCAGGTTTCCAGTGAGATAGTCCCTAATGAAGTAGGGAAATTAGGCTTTTATATGCACTTCTTGCTATAAATGTGAAAATATATTAAAAGGAGTGGTTTGTTGTCCTCAGCAATCTCATCTGGCTTCAGCATAATTCTTTGAGATAATACCCTTGCTAGCTGATTCTATTCCAAGTGTGTATAGACCATATTCAGTTCAGTTGCTCAGTTGTCTCTGACTCTTTGTGACCCCATGAATCGCAGCACACCAGGCCTCCCTGTCCATCACCATCTCCCAGAGTTCACTCAGACTCATGTCCATCAAGTCCGTGATGCCATCCAGCCATCTCATCCTCTGTCGTCCCCTTCTCCTCCTGCCCCCAATCCCTCCCAGCATCAGAGTCTTTTCCAATGAGTCAACTCTTCGCATGAGGTGGCCAAAGTACTAGAGTTTCAGCTTTAGCATCAGTCCTTCCAAAGAAATCCCAGGGTTGATCTCCTTCAGAATGGACTGGTTGGATCTCCTTGCAGTCCAAGGGACTCTCAAGAGTCTTCTCCAACACCACAGTTCAAAAGCATCAATTCTTCGGTGCTCAGCCTTCTTCACAGTCCAACTCTCACATCCATACATGACTACTGGAAAAACCATAGCCTTGACTAGACAGACCTTAGTCGGCAAAGTAATGTCTCTGCTTTTGAATATACTATCTATATTGATCATAACTTTTCTTCCAAGGAGTAAGCATCTTTTAATTTCATGGCTGCAGTCACCATCTGCAGTGATTTCCCTAATCTAAATTATACAAAGAATCAGACCCTTACTTTCCACCATATTGTATAGACACTTATTTTTACTAAACTGACATCTACATTTCATCATCTTTGAAGTTGTGATTCTGTTTTCAGCTTAAAATTTTCCCTCAGGTCTTAAAGTCTACTTCTTCCTAAAACATTATTTGAACTAGATCATATTTACACATTATATGGCTAATTCTGGAGAAGGAAATGGCAACCCACTCCAGTATTCTTGCCTGGAAAATCCCATGGGTGGAGGAGCCCAGTAGGCTACAGTCTATACGGTCGCAAAGAGTCAGACACGACTGAATGACTTTCTTTCTTACTTTCATGGCTAATTTTGCTGCACATTATTTTATTCTTCATTCTCCAACATTCTCTCATCATTGTTATACTTTATTTGTTAACTTGATTCTCACAGTAGTTCAGGGGTTCAGACATGGAGTAACATATTAAGGACAGGGAAGTTTGAAAATCACTGTATCTGCAGAGGAAACCAGAAACAAAAGGAAAAGACAGCCCACAGAAATGGGGGAAATAGTTGCAAATGAAGTGACCAACAAGGGATTGCAGCTCTATGTCAAAAAGTAGACAACCCAAATCAGAAACGGCAGAAGATCTAAACAGACATTTCTCCAGAGAAGATATAAAAATGGCCAAAAAGCGCATGAAAAGATGCTCAACATCACTGCTTATCAGAGAAATGCAAACCAAAACTACAGTGAGGTATCATCTCATTCCAGTGAGAAAGGTCATCATCAAAAAGTTCACAAACAATAAATTCTGGAGAGGGTGTGGAGAAAATGGGATCCTCCTACACTGTTGATAGGAATGTAAATTGATACAACCACTATGGAGAACAGTATGGGAGTTCCTTAAAAACTAAAAATAGAACTACCATGTGACCCAGTAATCCTACTCCTGGGCATATATCCACAGAAAACCATAACTAGAAAGAAACACACATCCCAGTGTTCACTGCAGCATTATTTACAATAGTCAAGACATGGAAGCCACCTAAAAGTGCCCACCGAGAGAAGAATGGATAGAGAAGATGTGCTACATATATACAATGGAATACAAGTCAGGTATAGAAAGAACAAAGCAATACTGTTGGTAGCAACATGATCAGACCTAAAGATGATCATACTAAGTGAATTAAGTCAGACAGGAAAGGACAAATCCCTCATATGTGAAATCTAATTTTAAAATGATACAAATGAACTTATTTACAAAACAGAAAGAGACTCACAAATTTCAAAAACAAACTTATGGTTGCCAAAGGGGAAATGTGAGGGGAGGGATAAATTAGCAGTTTGGGATTAACATATATGCACTATGATACATAAAATAGATAATCAGCAAGTAGCGTAGTGAACTCTACTTGATATTCTGTAATAACCTATATCAGAAAATAATCTGAAAAAGGAAGAATACATGTGTATATGGGCTTCCCAGGTGGCGCTAGTGGTAAAGAACCCACCTGACAATGCAGGAGACTTAAAAGACTCAGGATCAATTCCTGGGTTGGGGAGATCCCCTGGAGGAGGATACCTCCACTTCAGTATTCTTGCCTGGAGAATCCCATGGACAGAGAGGCCTATAGGCAGGCTACAGTCAGATATGACTGAAGTGACTTAATACACACACACACACACACACACGTATATGTGTAACTGAATCACTTTGCTGTACACCTGAAACTAACACAAAATTTTAAATCAACTATACAACAACAAAATTTAAAAAATTAAAATAATTGTAACTTTTCTAACAAGTTTAATGACCAAGAAACTATTCAGCCCAATCTACATTTTAGTCATTCACAGTACAGTCATAAACCAAAGAGCTGTGGGCCATCACTGATTCAGGTTACACAAAAGTGGATACTGGGAATCCAGTAGACATTCATAGAAATTTTAAAATAAATGAATTACTTCCATGTCAACACCCTTTCAGAACTAAGGACAGTTACATTGACCCTCTTGACTCAATCTCAAAAGTTGGGAGTATAAAATGAAAACCTAAAGGCTCTTTATTATGTAGTCTTGCTTAATGCTTTAAGGTTTTGAGCACCTTAGTTTTCCTTTTAGGAGAATTATTCAGGACGTTGGGGTTTGTGCTAATCCTTTAGAAAGCTTGCCTAGGAACACAGTCCACTACTCTCCTAAAGCACTTATGACTGATGAGACTTGCTTGGGATCCTTATATTTGTGTCTGTCTCAAAGAGCTTTATGTCCTGGGAAAATTTAATGGCCCTTGGCTTGCATCTCATGACAATAAATTTTGAGGCTTACTGATTTAGTTTAACATAATGTTTTAATCCTATGCAATTAAATGTGAGTACACTAGAAAAGCTAAAGAGTGGAGAAGGTAGGAGATAAGTGTTTTCTAGTTCAAAAAAAAATGTGCAAATAGTCTTGAAGAGATAGAGATTCGTGGTCAATTTGATTTGGAATATCATAGGAGCCAGTTAAAGCAATGAAAAAAATGTAGGCACAGAATGTCTCTGTCACTAGACATTATGAATATTTCACTGATTTAGGTAGAAATCATCCTTTGTTAGATCCTTCCATGATGTTTTATAATTTTCTATGAGCTTTTATCATTCCTTGAGGACAAGGGACCTGAATTAGGTTCTTGGAATATTCCAGTTTTAATTATGGATTTGTATTATCCACCCTCATTCTCCTAAATAATTACTTCTCCCCCCCCTTTCCAAACTCCCCATTGTCATTGTAGTCCTGTGGGTTTTGTAACTGGGAGTGTTCCTTTTGTGTGAAAATATAGTTGGTGTCTCTTTGCAAAAGAGATAAGACTAATTGGCTACTTGGCAATCATTTAGTCGTGAGTCTAGCAGGAAGGCCTGATTTTTGGCAGGAAAGAGAATTACATGCTCAAATTTCCAAGCTGTTAGCTAGCAGATGTATGTTCAAATAGAAGAACAAAGAACCTTCTGGAACAAAGTTGAGAGCTCCTGGTATGTTGTCAATTGGAAGGGGAATCTGACTGCTTTGGCTCAAAGGCAAATGCTCAACTCCATGTGTTCTGACTTTTGTACCAGTTCCCTCACCTCTCCAATGCCATCCTTCCATCCTGCTGAGAAAATATCACTCTAAAGGGGACACATATGGCTACAAATTCAAATTTTCATCCCACCACATGCTTGTGCATCTTTATCGTTGAGCTAATTACATTAGGCGGCATCAGGTGCTTTGCACCTGGCCTTTCTTTGTGGCTCTGTTACAATCCTATTTCCCTATTTCCAACAACCAGGCTCAGGCAGATTACTGACTGTCTTCTAGCCCCAGTCAATGGCAAGAGGTTGGCATTCCCTACACAAGGAGCTAACAACCTATTTCTTGATGTTTACTTCTACTGGAACACCCCCTGCCCTTTTCAGTATCTTTATATCAGGGAGTCTTTAAGAGGCTAATATGGCTTGAAAGATCTTTAGATATTGTTGACGCCACCTCATTTTCAGAAAATCTGCAAAGTATTTGTGAACTTTTTGCATGTAGTGAAATCTACTAGAGCTTCATGTCTTCACACTCGAGTCAGTCCTCATCTCCATCACTTGTCACTTGTCTAATCTAAATCACCACCAAATCACATTGGTATCAGTGTCTTTGCTTCCTCTCTAGCCTTTGGAATGGAGGAGGCAATGGCACCCCACTCCAGTACTCTTGCCTGAAAAATCCCATGGACGGAGAAGCCTGGAAGGCTGCAGTCCATGGGGTCGCTAAGAGTCAGACACGACTGAGCGACTTCACTTTCACTTTTCACTTTCATGCATTGGAGAAGGAAATGGCAACCCACTCCAGTGTTCTTGCCTGGAGAATCCCAGGGACGGGGGAGCCTGGTGGGCTGCCGTCTCTGGGGTCGCACAGAGTCGGACACGACTGAAGCGACTTAGCAGCAGCAGCAGCAGCCTTCAGAATCAAATTTTGCTCTATTTCAGTCTGATCTCAATCCAGCATCCAGGGTGTTCCTACCAAATCATGTCACATTTCTGATAAAAGCCCATCAACTTTAGCTTCCCAACACACTTGGAATAAAAACTGAAGTTCTTATGGTCATTCATGATGCTCTTAATGACTTGATTCACCACCTCAATCTCTGGCTTCACCTCCTATTGATTGATTTGTTGATTGATTGATTGACTTGGGCATTCAACTCCAGCCCTGTTCTCCTCTTTGGGGACTACTGGGCAGGCTCCCATTGCAGGGTCTTTGAAAGGCTGTTTCTTCAGCTTGCCCTGCTCCCCTTTGAGAGTCATAGAGCTCATTTCTTCCCTTCCCATCCTGCAAATTTTTCTTCCATGCTTTTTTTTCTCCTTAGCAATCATCATTATGTATTTTACTTGTTCATATTTTTATTGTCTTTCCTGATGTGATGTCTTTCCTGCTTCATTTCTCACTCATTTCCTTATGTTTGCCCTGTGAATTTTCCTCTTATTAGCATTTGGCATTCTTTGAGGGTTTTGACTTGATATCTTTGCCTCAAAGCTATAATTTTTGGTTTCCCAGTTATATTGAGATATAATTGACATGTAACTCTGTATAATTTGAGCTTCCCTGGTAGCTCAGTGGTAAAGAATCTGCCTGCAATGTAGGAGATCCAGGTTCGATCCTTGGTCAGGTAGATCCTGTGGAGAAGCAAATGGCTACAGTTCATGAACTGCAGGTCGCAAAGAGCTGGACATGACTTAGTGCCTAAACAACAAATTTTGTGTAAGTTTAAGGTATACAATATGTTGATTCGGTACACTTACATATTGTGATTTGATTATCCCCATAGAATTAACTAAAAACCCTATCATGTCACAAATTACAATTATGTTTTTGTGGTGAGAACATTTAAGATCTATTCTCTTAGCAACATTCAGTTGTATAATATAGTATTTTTAGCTATAGTCACCATTCTGTACATGAGATCTCCAGAAATTATTCATCTTATAACCAAAAGTTTGTAGTCTTTGACCAGCATCTCCCCATTTAAGGGCTTCCCTGATGGCTTAGAGGGTAAAACGTCTGCCTGCAATGTAGGAGAACCCGGTTCAATCCCTGAGTTCAGAAGATCCCCTGTAGAGGGAAATGGCACCCCACTCTAGTACTCTTGCCTGGAAAATCCCATGGATGGAAGAGCCTGGTAGGTTACAGTCCATGGGGTCGCAAAGAGTTGGATATGACTAAGTAACTTCACTTTCCATTCACTTTCCCCGTTTAAAGCTATCACTTTGGATTTCCTCTCCCCTGGGTCCAACTTCAACAGACCAAACAAACATCAAAGCCGCAACAGTCCTTTATAATATTGAGGGGTGTGCAACATTCTAAGATAAAGAGAAAATAGATTTTTGCCAGGCAGGTCTGTTTAACAGGTAAAGAAATGAAGGATAACAGAAAGTAGAAATACTTAGTGTAGAAAGAGCATGGGGAAGACATTCAAACCAGAACAAAGTAACTCCAGTCCCCTGTTGTGAAACTGAGGACACCAAGCAGCTCCTCTCAGCTAAGAACCAATCCTCAGTAGTGGCATAACTGTTGGAAAATCTCAGACTTCTTGGTCTTGGATACTTCCTCTTTGACCAGATCCACTTTTCTGTGGACTCCTACATTCTTAACTACCCAGACACATGTCTGTAAGAGCATCAAAGTCAACATGTGAAGGATGGCTTCTAGTCCTGTCTCCAGACCCTCAGAGATTAAATGAACTCCGACTGGACGAAGTTATATAACTAACCATCTTTTCCCCTATGCCTTTGGGAGTCATAGTCTCTTCTGAGGCTTTTTCTGTGGGAATGGGTGAAGATTAGACTTTGTCATTATTTTTCCTTTTTGATTTTTTAAAATTTGGAGAGTAACCTTTTGGCCAATAATACACAGGCGTATGCCATTTCAACTCTTACTTACAAATTAGATTAACTTGTCAAATACTTCTATTTTAGTTAAGAGATCAAACTAGCTGGAATAGAGAAGTTTGCCCCAAACACTACTACCAATGGTCTTTATTTTTGCTCATGTACCCTTTCCAATAATTTTGAAAAATCACTGCCTCAAAGATTTTTGTTTTTAGGAAAAGAAATCATCATAATGTTAAATAGTTATAAAGTATTTAATTTCTGGTTCATTGCAAGGATTGACATCTTAAAATGAAGTTATTATAACATTCTTCTGAATGACTCCTGAGAAATCAAATGCTATATTTTCATAACTATCATAACCCATTTAAAATATATTAATATACTCTCCCTTAACATTTAGAAGTTTTCCATTGCTCTTTTTCCTTGTTAACTCATATTTCTATTCTACTACATTCCCAAAGATATTTACCCTTGAATAATACATTTTTTCACTTGAAAAATATTTTATTGATCATATCATGCTTATCTGTAACAAAATATGTATGTAGATTTAAATTTTAATCATTAATGTTCTCTAACCATGAGACTTTAAATGTTAAGAATTTTTTTCTGGATTTAGTTATTAAAATTTTTAGTAACATGCTCTTGATCAAAACTACACAATTATATTAAAAATGTTAGTGAATTAAACATAAAAATTAAAGTTTTAATTGAAAATAATGAATTTATCACACTTGAAATGAATCAAACTTTTCTTAGGCTTTTAGTGAAAGGGAACTGTATTTACTATTAAAAAACCAATTATACATTATTATATGAAACATTTTATTGAAATTTTGAGAATTGACTATAATTGGAATACACTATACAGTATTATATATACAAATGCCCAAGTCCTACCTTCAAAAGATCCTAATTCAATAGTTTACCCCCTTACCCTTTGAGAAGCATTGATTTTATAAATCCTACTAAAGATTTGGGTCCTAATTCTAAGTACGAATGATAGTCCTTGAAAGAGTCTAAGTTAAGGGCTGACATGATCAGAACTGAAGCAAGAGCTTATAGAGAGTAGATTACTGAGGACCCAAAGGCTACAGAGATTCCAGATGTAAATTATTTCAATAGTTCAGGCAGGAGACGATGGAAACTTAGGACAGGGTGGAAATAATCATGATGGAAATAAATAGGTATGTGCAAAAGACATTCTGGAGATAAAAGTGAACACAGTGTGGTGATTAATTGAATACGGAAGATGAGGAGGAAACAAGTGAGAGCTGGGGGACCCTCAGGTTTCTGGCTTAACAAACTGAATAATAATATTACTTACCGAAATCTGAAATACCAAACATGGAACAGTTTGGGAGGTGGAGGAAGATCATGGTTTCCATCTTGTACATATCTGTTAGACATCTACGAAATTGTAGTTGGTCAGCAACACCAGCACGGAGCTCACAAAAATAGGACAAACTAAAGCAGTAGTTCTCAAACTTTAGTGAGCATCAGAGACGCCTATGGAGCTGGTTAAGCCATAGGTTGTCACTGTTGGGGTTTCTAATTTCACAAGTTTTGGGAGAGAAGGGGTGGGAATTTGAATTTCTAACGAGTATGTGGTTGATGCCTGGATGCTTGTTAATACTGGTTCAGGGATCCCATTTTGAGAACCACTGAGGTAGAGCTCAGATGGTACTTCCCTGGTGGCTCAGAGAGTAAAGCGTCTGCCTACAGTGTGGAAGACCCGGGTTCAATCCTGGGTTGGGAAGGTCTCCTGGAGAAGGAAACGGCAACCTTAAGGATGGTCACCGGACTCTTGAGCCATGCACTTGCCTCAGTCTCCAGTGACATGTGTTTCATGGTTCAAGTCCCTGGCAAGAACTGCAGGTTATTTCTGCTTTCATCAGCTCCCAGAGATAAAGCAAAGATGTGTTAGTGATCCTTTCCTTCAGATTCACAAGGCAGGGCTAGGGGTAACTTTAGCATCTCTCATCATAGGTAGAAGTCACTTGAACGCCTGACTTTTTCTGGCTCTTTGTAACCTTGTGGGCCAGGACCACCCACATGTAGCAGGTGATTTGCCCAAATAGAGAGAGAAAACAAATAGCCTCTGCTTAACAGTGAAGTCCTCCAGCCATATTTTCTGATGCTTCTCTTCCCAATCTGTCTTGTTACTATCTGGACCCTGCCTAGAAATCCTCCCTGTACAAAGAAGGAGCAGCCTGCCAGCTTGCCCACCCACGTCTCTTCTCTTGGGCCCACCCACCTGCCTGCCTGCCCACCTGCTTGCCTGAGCTATGGATCTAGCTTTATTTGCTCTGATTCAGACATGTTGATTTTTTTTTTTTTTTGCTGTTGTTGCCGTTTTTGTTTTGGTATAGAATAAACTCTGCAGGGCATTTTTTTGGTTATGTTTTATTTGCAATTTGAGCATAGCAAATTTGACCTGTAACCTTCCCCCCACCTTTTTTTTTCTAGTTTTAGTTATAAGTAGCAAGTATGAAATAAATGTTCTCCTACAACTCATTATACAATAAATATAAAAACTATTTTTGGTAAACTGGGCAATTTTAAAATGCAGCTGTAGTTGAATATTTAAAGGATTTTGAGGCAAACATTTACATATTATGAAGGATTCATTATGCCATGAATTCTTTCCCCCAAAGTACATTTTTCAAACATTTAGATGAGATCTTAAAGTGTAGCATTCCAGCAACATGAGAATAACTTCTGTCCTTTATACTCCTTCTTATCTATGGAAGGAGAATAACTCCAGCCCACCTGGACATTACTATGGCACTTGCCACTATAAAACCTAGAGGTAGTGGGAAAAGCCCTCTCCACAGCCTCCTAGCTGTGCCAGCATATACTGGGCTTTAACACTGAACTGGTGTCTTCTGCATGATACAAATGTCAAGAGTAATAAACTTCTGTGGTGATGATGTTTTCTGCCTGAAGGCCCAAAGTAGCTAGAGTAACACCAGGACTTTAAAAATCAAACAACCAGAATGTGGCACAATGAAACCAATCATCTCTGTCAAGTTAATGAGTATGCCAGCTGATAAAGGCAAAATCCATCTGCAGCAGTTGGTACTGCCTGCAATGAGTACATCAGCTGTGTCCCAGTTTAGTACAGGGGCTGAATATAGAAATGGCCTATATACTACTCATATTTTCTTCCACACAAAAAAGATTATGATTGCGTTTACAGGAGAGCAAGAGGAGAATATTCTTTCCTTCTTGGAGTCATCAAAGTGCCCAAGGCGTCCCACATTTCCCAGACAACCTACAAGAACAAGTTCTTTGAATCCACTATTTTTTAGATATGCTATTAAAGTAAAACCAGCCAATTTTCTCCCATGTGACTAGGTTTCTGGGAGGCAAAATTGTTGAGACTCTTGAGTTTACCAATGACGTGATAGGGTCAGGACAAATATGGGTTTAGCCCACCCAAATAGTTGCATGTGACCAGAACTAATAGATGAACAAATATCAATTTTTAACAATTACTAAATACTTAAGTTTTAGTACATCTACATTTTAAACTTACTTTTATTTATTTTTTTTTAAACTTACTTTTAAAAGCTACTGAATCATAATCATTCTGGGGTCAGAGAGTACAACAAATGTTTCTTTGTAAATCCCAAAACACCTCCTATGGAGAACGGCACATAACAGGTATAAAATTAATCCTTAAGAGAATCATAGAGTATCAGAGCAGAACCCCAGGAAATCCTTAAAAGGTCCTGGTCCAACACTTCAAAGGCTAGGTAAGTCAATGCTTTCTGGGCAAGCTTACTCAAATGTTGGGATGTTTTAGTGCACTGAACAAAAGAAGGAATACAAAATACTGGAAAAAATTTAAAAGCCACAAAGTATAGCGTTTTGAGAGGGACAGTATGCTAGTGATCAAAGTCAACATCTTAAACTCCATGATCAATTATTATAATCACTCCTTTGCATGTGTCTACATAGCTCTCTTTACATGCTAAGTCTCTTCAGTTTGTGTCCAACTCTTTGCAACCCACTGGGGTGCAGCTAGCCAGACTCCTCTGTCCATGAGATTCTCCAGGCAAGAATACTGGAGCGGGTTGCCATGCCATCCAGGTGATCTTCTCGATCCAGGGATCAAACCCTCATCTCGTATGTCTCCTGCATTGGCAAGTGGGTTCTTTCCCACTAGTACCACCTGGGAACCCGGGGATCTCTCTCTAGTGTCGTGTTATTCCCTTGGCTAATCTACAATCACACTTAAATCCATCTCTCCCACTAGCCCATGACTAGTCTATGTTCTGATGAATATGCATGTGTAAAATATAGATCTGTGTTGACTGGTCACCCTGTAAGGTCAAAAACCTCAGAGGCTCCCTAAGATTGTACAGCAATCATTCTACTCCTAATCAGTTTCTTCTCCCAGTCTCTGGATGCCTTTCATGCCTCTCCTGGTTCCTCAAAATGTCAAGTATTCTCTCATCCCTATTCACAGTGATCACCTTGCTTCCTATTTCACTGAGAAATGAAGCATAATTAGAAGAGAAATTCCCTAGTTCTCCAGTGATATCTACTCAACCACCTGCATCTGTACACATAAGCTGTCCTTACACCTAAAGCCAAATCCTCCTCTTATACATTAGTGCAAACCTCTTTTGCTTGCTGAAGCAAAATATTCAACAATATTTCTTTTTTTCTTTTTATCATCAATTCCCCTCCCCCAGCTGGACCATCACCATGACCATATACATGACACTATTTCTCACAGGTTAAAATAACCCTTTCTTGATCCTTCATCCTGTTTCTGCAACTGTCTCATTCTTCTCATTTCATTTAGAAAGAACTCTTTAAAAGATATGAACATACTACCTAGTGCTGGCTCAGACAGTAAAGTGTTGGCCTGCAATGCGGGAGTCCCCGGTTCGATTCCTGGGTCAGGAAGACCCCTGGAGAAGGAAATGGCAATCCACTCCAGCACTCTTGCCTAGAAAATCCCAGGGACAGAGGAGCCTGATAGGCTACAGTCTATGGGGTCGCAAAGAGTTGGACACGACTGAGCGAGCTTAATTAATTAATTAATTACCTAGTGCCAATATTTCTCCTTCTATACTCTTCAAACCTCTTCAGTCATTTTTGCCTATACCATTACAGGGAATATTTTCTTAAGGTTGCATTGCTAAATACATCTCATCCTCACTTTTAATGACTGCTTACTGGTATTTGCCATAGTTGATTATCCTTTCCTCTATTCAAATATTTTCAGCTGGTGTGATAGCTTATCTTCAAAAATAACTGAGAGCAAGTCTTCTTTTTCCTGTATATGCATGCCACTCCCCACTGAGAAATGATATCTATTCGTCCAGCCCCTTGAATCTAGGCTAGCTTGTCAGTGCTCTGACTAATAGAATCTATTTTGACTAATGGAAATAACATTTTAAGCTCTAGATAGAGCCTTTAAAACAAGCGGCATTTTCTTTCTCCTGCCTCTTGGGAACAGTGACGTGCCATGTAGAAACCCCAGGGAACCACAAGGGAAAAGTACTGAGGTACCAAATATATACACTACCATACGTAAAACAGATAGCCAATGGAAATTTGCTGTATGACTCAGGGAACTCAAACTGGGGCTCTGTGACAACCTAGAGGGATGAGATGGGGCGGGAGGCAGGAGGGAGATTCGAGAGGGAGAGGACATATGTATACCTATGGCTGATTCATGTTGATGTATGGCAGATACCAACACAATATTGGCCAGCAATGATCTTTCAATTAAAAATAAATAATTTTTTAAACACACAATTTTCTTAAAAAAAAAAAAGAACCTATTTTGGCCTTTCAACTCAACCAAGTTTTCAATGACTGCAGAACTAGCCAAGATCTGATTGCAGCTGGATGAGTGGTATCAAGCAACAACCACCTAGCTGAGCTGTCAATTCACACAGCCTCGAGGTACAATAATAAATGGTTGGCTTAAGACACAAAGTTTCAGGTTTGTTTATCACAGAAGTAATTGTGTCACCATCTTTGGCAGGTGTGTAAACATTAACTCCAACTAGAGGAAGCTTCGGAGAAGGCAGTGGCACCGCACTCCAGTACTCTTGCCTGGCAAATCCCATGGACGGAGGAGCCTGGTGGGCTGCAGTCCATGGGGTCGCTAGGAGTCAGACATGACTGAGGGACTTCACTTTCACTTTTCACTTTCATGCACTGGAGAAGGAAATGGCAATCCACTCCACTGTTCTTGTCTGGAGAATCCCAGAGACAGGGGAGCCTGGTGGGTCGCACAGAGTTGGACATGACTGAAGTGACTTAGCAGCAGCAGCAGAGGGAGCTTAATACCACGGACCCCCAACTACTGCCCATAAAATCCCTTGTCATAATTGTACAGAGTATGAGGCCAAGCCCCCAAGTGGCTGCTTATGGTGGGGGAAATCAAGACAGAACCATTCCTAGGAAACCAGCACCACTCGGACAAGTGACTTTGGCTTGAGAACTTCCCAGTGGACTTGCTGAGCCCACTTTAACCCACAGCTGTTCAACTCCACGCCCCCACAACGACTTTGCTTGCGGTCAGACTGTCGTGGCAGCCTGTCCGCTCTACCACTGTATGTAGCTCCCTCCTCCACATTCTCTTGTAGTCATTTCCCCTAATAAAATACCTGCATGTTTAATTCTATCTTGGCCTCTGCACAGAGAACCCTAGTTAACCCACCACACTTGCCTGTCTCTCCTCCTCCATCTTCAGTCACTACTTTTGAGTCTCTTTCTTCGGTGTCTCTTCATCCCCTTAAAGTCAAAGTGGAGAAGTGCCTTAGGACCCAGTCCTTAGTCTTCTCTTTTCCAGCCATACTCATTCCTGTGGAGATTTCATCCCACACTATGCCTTTTGGAGATAATGTATTTATCTCTGAGGCAAAACTTTTCCCCGAACATCAAACTTGATATCTCATGCAACTGTCTTACAGGAACCTCTCATCAACTTTGTTCAAAACATGTCCAAAACTGAGCTACTGACATCTCTTCCTAAACTTGTCCCTTTCACATTCCCATCTATCTCCGTAAATGCAACCTCATCCTTCTAGGTGCTGTGGTCATTATGGATTCTCCTTCTCATACATCATTCTGGGCACCAATAGATACTGTCATCTATAGCATCAAAATATCTCCAAAATTTGTCCACATCCCACCTCCCTTGATACCACCCTGGTCCAAGGCATCATCATCTCTCACTGGGATCACCGCAACAATCTCTAACCTGGGTCTCTGCTTTTCTTTTGCCTCTCTTTCACCTTACTCTCAGAACAGCTGCCAGAGCATCTTGTTACTTGTCAGATCAAGTCGTTCCTCTGTCTTAAATCTTCCTTTACTCAAAAATCTCACCTTATTCTGAATAAAAGACAAAGTCCTCATAATGATGTGTAAACCCCTCCATGATCAGGCCCTGTCTCTTCTTACTCTGCTCCAGACTTTGGTCTCCTTGATGTGTCTCAAGTCTGCCTACTTGCCCCCACCTCAGAGGGCCTATGCACTGGCCCTCTGCCTGGAACATACTTCCCCCTTTATCAGATTCACTTCTTTTCTGTTTTTAAGTAAATGTGAATTCCTCAACCAAAGCTTCTCTGGCCACCCTCTCTAAAATTGTCATTTCCCAGGATGCTTCATATTCCCCCTCCCCTATTTTAATTTTCTTCTTAGCACTTGTCACTATTTCATGTAACATATATTTTGCTGATTTATCTGTTTGTCTCCCCAACTATAACACACACTCTATAAAGAAAGAGATTTTGCCTTTCTTTCCCTCCTGCTTCTGAGCACTTGCAATATTATCTGTTACATAGAATGCTCAGTAAATATTCAGTGAATAAATTAATTTTCTAAAATAAAATAAAAAGAATACAGGAGCCAAATTTCACTGTCTGGCACATATAAAATGTTTCATAAATACTCATAGAATTAATGAATTCTTTTCCTAAGATAATTTTTTTCTAAAAGAAGACACATGAGCCAAATTTCATTGCAGTGAACCAGAGATGCAAAATGCTATTTGTTTCACTACATTTCTATAGAATATATCAGTCTGTAAGTGAATAATGACTGAGGTTTGGGAATCTTTGCATTATGGAGATATTTTCAAAATAATGGTCTATTTCTTGATATCCAAGGTGTAATTTCTGTTTCTTGTCACACCGATCTATTGGATTTCTTATCCCTGATTGTTCATCATGGTGGAATTTAAAACAAAACCAAAAGGAAAATTCTCTACTTAATTTCTCAGAAGAAGATTACAACTCCAGTGAATTTGTTTTGCAGTGAAATTCATCTGTTTTGGTAGAAAATGCAGACTTAATAAAAGAGAGAAAGAAAAAGAAGAAAAAATGAGCCCAGAAATTTTAAACTCATTTTTCCTCCCATCCCTGTAGATAAGGAAGGTACATCTTTAGTCACTTAAGCCCTGTACTTTTTGGTGACAAAAATTTCACTCTTCCTTCCTCCCACACTTCTTGACATATATTTAAACCAGCCAAACGCAAGAGGAACTCACCATATCTTCACAAGGGGAGGAAGCTGTGCATTCCCTTTACTGTATCCTGGGATATTTTTAGCAGATTTACAGAACAGTTTTTGACAATAGCAAAATAGAACTCTTTGAGAACTAGTTATTTAAACCCCTGCTGAATGTATCCTGACAAAAATTAGAGCATTTCATTAATTAGATAGCCCGAGGAGAGAATTAAATCTTGCGTCACCACCCTGAGTGCCAAAATAAGGCGAACTCTTCAGACTTAGCCTTGTAATTAGAGGGTCCCAGTGAGAAATCGGAATCATCATTATGCATGTTGAAGAACCTGGCTGGCAGCATGTGTTAGTGAGAGAAAGCAGCAGCAGAGAAGGACAAAGGAAAGAGGGTGTCATTGAAAATATGTGTGCTTGATTTCAATCTCCAAAAACCAGGACAGTGAATTGGAATTTACTGCTGTGACACTGGCTTCGAAATTTTCACTGAGGCATTTGTGCCATTTTGGCACAAAGGGTGAGAAAATAAAAGTTTAGGCTCTGTGATGGCCTAGAGGGATGGCATGGGGAGGGGAGGGAGGCTCAACACAGAGGGAATATATATAATTAGGACTGATTTGTGTTGTTGTACAGCAGAAACCAACACAACATTGTAAAACAATTTTCCTACAATTAAAACAAAAGGAACATTTTAGTTGCCCCATCACTTTCTAGGGACAAAAAGCAGGGGTGAGAAATCAATGGAATTCTTTCCCAAGCTCCAGTAGCCAATGGTTTCATCTGGTGGATTTCATGCAGCTTTAGATTTAGATACTGTCTAGAATTGAGTACCATGTTGTAGCTCCCATAAATGAGAGTGCTTACTTTTCAAAAACATGGCATTTTTCAAATCATTTGCATTTTAAAGGTCTAAGGAATTTTAATCACTGATCAGTTTTAACCCACGTTTCCTGCATGCATGCATAAGCATACACCCTCAACTTTGCCATCCTCATAAAAATTCTTCCTTAAGCTCTTACTTTCATGTGTTTTTAAAATGGCTCAGCTCCCCGCAGCTCTCATCAGCCAGCCTTCCCAAGTGGTTCCCCTGCCTAGGAAGATGAAAGGCCCTCTTCACTTCAGCCAGGCTCCTGCTTCTGCTTTCAGTCTAATGGAAAATAACTTAAAGATGGGAAAGGAACTCAAGGCTGACCTTGAGCTGGCAGAATGCACTTCCTCACAAGGGCTATTCTAGCTCTCATGCGGCATTCATTCTCATTTGGAAAAGCCACCAAATACTCAAATGTCTTTAATTAAAATACATTTTACTTGTTCCTATCTAGCCAGTCATTATAGAATATAGAGAACCAGCTTATTTCATGGCATATTAGCTTTATACTCAGGAGTCAGGTGTCTCTTCACTTGAACTTAGGCAAAGTTCAAATCCTAGCTCTCTCCCTTGTTAGCTGTGCAATCTTGAGCAACATGAGTTATTCTTCTTCTGTATTTTCTTTTTAATCACATAGAAACAGATATACAGTTAGGGCTCTTGATAATATGTAATACCTCCAGGATTAAAAACCACATACAAGTTCTGTGATATCTACTAGCCTGTCAGTATTGGCCATTGCTATGGCATGAATATTTGTGTTTCTCCCAAGTTCGTGTGTTGAAATCCTAACCCCCAAAGTTGATAGCATTAGGAGGTGGGGGCCTTTGAGAGTGATCAGGTTACAAGGGCAGAGCGTTAATAGAATTAGTGTCTTATAATAGATCCCTAGCCCCTTGTGCCATGGGACAACACAGTTATAGGGCAGCAGTCTTTAGCCTGGAAGACAGCTCTCACCAGACCTTGTTGGCATGCCAGTCGTGGATTGCTAGCCTCCAGAAATGTGAGAAATAAATTTCTGTTGTTTATAAGCTACACAGTCTCTGGCATTTTGTTTTAACTGACTGGAAGGATTAAGACAATCATTTTGACAGTTACTAAACACTTTCATGTCCACAGCAAACGTTCAATTGACTCAGCTTCTGCTTATCCATTAGTTGGTGTTTGGGGCCACAAGGCTAGTTTCATTATGAATGAAGATATGATGTTCTTGCCAACGGAGAGGCAGACAATATATCTTGTAAATAATATGCTGTCAAGAATATTTAAGTGATTTTCATGGAATTATTTGCTATTACCACAAATAAGCTTTTGTTGAGTGATGTTTTGTGCTGGGCACTGAGCCAGATTTTGAGAACTTAAAATCTAGTTGGAAAGACAGGATACATTCATCTAGCAATAAAAAAAATAAATGACAACAAAACAATTGGAGCAGAAAACTGTGTTCTTGAAGTTCAAAGGAACAAAAGGCTATTCTGGGTTTAGGATGCTAGAAAATACTCTTTTCCAAAATATGATAGCTGGACCATAAAGAAGGCTGAGGGCTAAAGAACTGATGCTTTCAAATTGTGGTGCTGGAGAAGACTCTTGAGAGTCCCTTGGACAGCAAGGAGATCAAACCAGTCAATCCTAAAGATCAGTCCTGGATGTTCACTGGAAGAAGTGATGCTGAAGCTCCAATATTTTGGCCACCTGATGCAAAGAGCTGACTCACTGGAAAAGACTCTGATGCTGGGAAAGATTGAAGGCAGGAGGAGAAGGGGACAACAGAGGATGAGATGCCTGCATGGTGTCATCGACTCAATGGACATGAGTTTGAGCAAACTCAGGAAGATGGTGAAGGACAGGGAAGCCTGGCGTGCTCCAGTCCATGGGGCTGTGAAGAGTTGGACACAACTTAGTGACTGAATAACAACAACAAAACAGCTAGAACTCAAGAGAGGTCTTGAAGATTAGTCAGAACATTAAACTAGTGGAAAAAGGAGAAGAGAAAGCATTTAGTGGTCAAAGAGGTAGGAATGTTTATAGCACAGCTGGGGAATGAGCTGGCTAGTTAAGCTGGATCAAGGTGCCAGGCCTGCATCAAGGATGATTCCCCAAATTCATGCAATGTGTATATTTAAATTTAACTGGAATTAACATTTGTTGACTATGACAAAGGCTTTGACTGTGTGGATCACAATAAACTGTGGAAAATTCTGAAAGAGATGGGAATACCAGACCACCTGACCTGCCTCTTGAGAAATCTGTATGCAGGTCAGGAAGCAACAGTTAGAACTGGACATGGAACAACAGACTGGTTCCAAGTAGGAAAAGGAGTATGTCAAGGCTGTATATTGTCACCCTGCTTATTTAACTTATATGCAGAGTATATCATGAGAAACGCCAGGCTGGAAGAAACACAAGCTGGAATCAAGATTGCTGGGAGAAAGATCAATAACCTCAGATATGCGATGACATCACCCTTATGGCAGAAAGTGAAGAGGAACTCAAAAGCCTCTTGATGAAAGGAAAGTGGAGAGTGAAAAAGCTGGCTTAAAGCTCACGATTCAGAAAACGAAGATCATGGCATCTGGTCCCATCACTTCATGGGAAATAGATGGGAAAACAGTGGAAACAGTGTCAGACTTTATTTTTGGGGGCTCCAAAATCACTGCAGGTGGTGACTGCAGCCATGAAATTAAAAAGGATTACTCCTGGGAAGGAAATTTATGACCAAGCCAGACAGCACATTCAAAAGCAGAGACATTACTTGCTAACATAGGTCTAGTCAAGGCTATGGTTTTTCCAGTGGTCATGTATGGATGTTAGAGTTGGACTGTGAAGAAGGCTGAGCACCAAAGAATTGATGCTTTTGAACTGTGGTGTTGGAGAAGACTCTTGAGAGTCCCTTGGACTGCAAGGAGATCCAACCAGTCCATTCTGAAGGAGATCAGTCCTGGGTGTTCACTGGAAGGACTGATGCTGAAGCTAAAACTCCAGTACTCTGGCCACCTCATGAGAAGAGGTGACTCATTGGAAAAGACTCTGATGCTGGGAGGGATTGGGGGTAGGAGGAGAAGGGGACGACCGAGGATGAGATGGCTGGATGGCATCACAGACTCAATGGACATAGTTTGAGTGAACTTCGGGAGTTGGTGATGGATAGGGAGGCCTGGCGTGCTGCGGTTCATGGGGTCGCAAAGAGTCGGACACGACTGAGTGACTGAACTGAACTGATACCAGATTGATCGGGAGAACCTTATGGATGAAGATTGACCATGAAAACTAAGAATTCAATAGGCAGGGCAAGTGTGGGATGGGCTAAATGACTGGGTGGGTTGCTGTGATGAAAGAGAAGCTCTGAGAGGACAGGAGCCTGGAAGAGTTGGCACCAGTAAAAGAACCTCAGTATCAGAATCTTAGAGAAGTGGCAGTCTGTGAATCTGATGTGACTTAGGGAGCTGTGATTAGAGTGTGAGGCACAATAGCACCTCCTCTGAATTCCAATTCAACTTGTGAAATTACTCTGATTACCAGAAATGAATCTCAAGAAATATTTTCTTGAATATCAAAGACTCTACTAAACTTTTTTATGCTTTAAGGTTCCCATGTTTCTTGTCAAAATTCTGATTCTAAATTGTCATCAGGAGCTCTGACCTGTAGGATGTAGGAAAGTTCCACTATGCCAAAATGCAATGGTAGATCTTATATAGCTATGACAGATACTAGATACTCATTTATATTTATCTTAATAATTAGTGAATAAATACTTATTGTAATGGTTATTTTTAGTCAGTCAGTGACTTTTGCAACCTCAAATCTACTCTCTAGTTTAACTATAACTTAAAACATTTTTTCCCTGAATGTCTGTCACTCTGAATCATATTTTATCCTGCACAGAAATCTCAGTACCCACTCAGCAAAACTGATACATGAAGAATACTGGTGCTAAGATCTGTCTTACTGAATATTTTGCAAATGGTTATGATTTGGAAATGAGAATACAGTGCCATTTTGTAGACAACTGAATTCTATGCAGATGGATATAAATCCCAAGGAAGACATAACAAGGCTATGTCAGCAGATACAATAACAAATTGTCTTAATATGGGAAAATAAACGAATATTCATTAAAGAACAAATAAAAATTAAACTTGTGAGATTTATAAAGTAAGATTTACAATAGGTTTGACCTTTTTATTTCTTATAAGAAATTATCTAAAGTACACTGGAGTTTATTTATTGAAGCTATATAATGTGACAACCGACAAGGCCAAGAAATGGGTACAGTCAGGATGAATACTGGACATAAAACGTTATCTATACCTCATACATAGGACACTGTAGCCTTTCCTGGACTTCATCAGGCACTTGTCATTGACCTCTATAAACTGAGGGTCAATTTGGAAAAAAAACCAAAAACTTTCAATAATATTGATCATTGTACTCCCAAAGTTCTTGACACATAACAGGTTCTGAAAACATGTTTTGTAAAATAAACCATTAGGAGATCCAATGTGATAAATCAGAATAATGGAATGGCATAAGCAAAGGTATAGTTGTAGATTCAACAGATCAGTCTGAAAGCTAGAGGCTGAAAAGAGATAGGAATCAAACTTGCAAAATGAATAGACTCCCAGAAAATTTAGTATATAATAAATACAAGGCACCCTCTGAGATTTAAAAAATAAATACAAGTCAAGGATTTGTCAAACATAGCAAATTAATCTATCTTATTAGTCACAAGGCACATATGTTGAAAACATATATAAAATTTTAAAGGGTTTAATATAATCTAAAAACATATGAAAAGAAACAGTAATGTTTAAGTGTCCTAAATTTCTGAGACTGACGTAACAGAAGGAAATTATGTGCCAACTCCTTAAAACGTAAAATATGTATAGTATGAGGAACACAAAGGGAAGCAGAATAACTGCTGTACTCCAATTTCATTCTGCCATCTACTAGCTCTATGACCTTGCACAAGTCACTTCAAAATCCCTCTAAATCTCATTCTTCTCATCTGTGAAATGGGGATAAGACCTCCCTTGTGGAGCTGTTGAATAGTAAATATGATAATGTAGTTGAAAGTATATAAAGCACATATATAAGGTACAAAATAAGTCCTTCATACTACTGGCATAGAATACTATTGGAATAACCCAATGTGACACTGATGGGTCTAGAATTCAATATGAAAAGTTCTCATTATCAAATTTCCAACTGATAATCTATGAGGAATTATACACATTTTATGACAGTAGGTATCTCTGCCATGGATACTTCAGTACAAACAACACATTTCTTAGAATGTAGGGCTAGATGGGAAGGTAGGCAAGGGAAAAGTGGGGATTCCTACTGACTTTTAAAAAATACTGAGGAGATTATACATTATAAAACCCGGCAGTTCTTGTCATATCTCTGTCATAAGCAGACACAAAGCATGGGAAAAAGATCACCCAATAAAAACTAGATTTCAGAGCTACACAGAGCTGGTTTCTGGAAAGAGGCAACACAGCATCTTTTTTTTTTTTTCTTAACAATCATATTAAAGCCATAACTTCAAATGGTAAAAAGGAGAAGTCCACGTTTCATTGAATTCAGGAGTGACACCCATGGCACCCTGTTCAAACAGTCCTATAGGTCTTCAGGAATGCAGCTTTATAAAACATAAACGAACAGAAACAGATCCGCTGCAAACTACTTACTGGTTTCCCAGAGACACACAGAGAGCACAAACTAGTCCCCGGCAATATCACTACCTTCCTCAAAGCCCTTTAGTGCACTAGTGCAGTAGCTCTCAGGCTTGGCTGATCTTAGGATCACACGGGGAAGCTTTCAGAAGTCCTGATGCTTTGGCTACAATCCAGAACAACTAAATTAGAGTTAACGGGGATGGGGCTCAGGTACTGGTGTTTTAAAGACTTCCCAGATGATTCTAATGGTAGCCAAGAGTTGAAAATCGCAACTCTCATAGCTTTCCATTCCCAACTAAATCAAACCATGCTCCTTAGCTTGGCTTTTAAGTTCTGCCACACCTTGATCAATATTTATGTTTTCAGCCTTATATCCTACACTCCCAATGCCCCAGCTTAACCAGTCTGTTCTGTTCATATACTGTTTACCTGAGGATGACAAACAGATCTGTGTTCACTCCCATTTATCTTATCTTTGCTTATTCAAATCAGATTCTTCTTTCAATATCCAGCTCAAATGCTATTGCTGCTGCTGCTGCTGCTAAGTCGCTTCAGTCGTGTCCAACTCTGTGCAATGCCATGGACTGCAGCCTACCAGGCTCCTCCGTCCATGGGATTTTCCAGGCAAGAGTACTGGAGTGCTATTACTTCCATGCAATTTTTTGAGAGGGGAAGGATTTGGACTCTCTCTGTGTCTGTTTCTCTCTCCTATAACCTTCTTTCCCTCTCCCCCTCTGATCTGCTAGACTCATGCTAAATCGAACTAAGACAAAGCATTGTCTCAGGCTCTGATATGTTGCCATGAAGAGAAACCTTGAGGTAGGATGTAATCTAAAAGTGCTAGCTACAGAGTCTTTTAACTCTATGATATTTCCTATGTTATAATTCTAAGCATTCCCCTGGCTATAGTTTTCAAAGCAGAGATTAGCCATGTAACAATTTTATTACTTCTGTGAATAATTACAAATCAATTTTGTAAAGTACAGGCCCAAGAGATCGATACCAGATCTTTTAAACCTTTTCTTCACTTAGAGACACATCTGCCCAGCTCTCCTCCCCCTCTCATTCATTAATTCAAAATGTCTAGAGGACTGTTTCAGTGAAGTACTTCTCAAATATTCCCTTTTTTCTTAGCCCTGCTACCACAAACATAATAAAGTCTACACTGGTGCAACTGAAACTTTAATACAAACTCAAATCACTTGCTAAACTAATCAAAATGCAAAATCTAACTCAGAAACTTTGCTGTGACCTGCTTCTGCATTTCCAATGAGCTTCTGGCTGATACAGATGATGCTGTTTGTCCAGGATCACATTTTGGGTTACTAAGATCTAGATTACAGCCAGAACCTCATTGGCCTTCATTCGCACTCATATCCTTATTCATGGTAACATCAAAACAAGAATTTTAAAATAAAAGCCTGATCACACCTCTTTCCTATTCCAGTTCCCCTTAGCCTACCGTTCTTTCCAATAGACTCCCCAAATTGTCAAGATGAAGTCCAAACTCTTTAGCACAACTTAAAAGGTTTCTTAAGATTTTGTTCCTCCTTGTCTTGCCAGCTTTATTTCTCTCTGTTCCTTCATTCAACACAGATTTGATAAGTGCTGCTGCAATACTCAATCCTACTACTTTAAGGGCCAGCCACAGCCAAGGGTGGACAATGCCCCCAGCAGAGATGTCTTGCTTCCGAAACTTTTCTGTTGCTACTCTCTCTGCTTCTCTAAAGTTTATTTTATTTAAGCGTAATTGATTTTCAACACTGTGTTAATTTCTGCTGTACAGCAAATGATTCGGTCATATATATAACACATTCTTGTTCCTATTCTTTTCCATTATGGTTTATCACAGGATGTTGAACATAATTCCCTGTACAGTACAGTAGAACCCTATTGCTTACCATTCCATATAAAGTAGTTGGCATCTGCTAATCCCACACTCCCAGTCCAGCCCCCACCTTGTGTTTCCCCTTGGCAACCACAAGTCTGTGCTGCTCTTCTGCTGTGAACATGTTCCTCCCTGTTCCTCTGTCCCTGATTCTCTTTGGTTAGAGCCTCCTCGTCACTCAGGACCTAACTTAGGATCACTTTCTCTGGAAGATCTCCCCTTCCCACATTTAGATGCCCCTTTTATATAGCAATCTATTCATAACTTCTACCTTGCACAGTACTGGGACAGAGTAAGAGCTCAAAAACCACTTGAATTAATCAGCAGCATTCATGGCACTGTATTGAATTGACTGACAGTTTCTTCCATGGTAATTTTCTTTAGGGCAGGAACAACTGCTTATTCGCCTTTATCTCTAGTGGTGGTAAGGCAACTCAGTAAATATTTGTTGAGCACATGAGTAATGAATGCATAAATGAATTAAAAGGTGATTCAAAATTCCCGAATCATAGATACAGGCAAAGTGATGAATGGATGAAAATGCTATAGCAGGGGAAACTAATAAGCTCCAGGACTCAGACATGGGCTCGAGACAAGCAGAAAAGACCAACATTTAAGTTTCTAGGTTTCTGTGGGGAGTAAGAGTGCTATGGGTAAAATTCCATGATATTCAGGTTTGGTAGAAACTGGAGACAAGTGTGACTATATGGGAACACTTTTGAGTAAAGCAGAGAGAATGTATAGTTAGAAATTCATTCAAAATCACAATTTTCACAGCTTCCAGATGTTCCGCTCTTAAAAAATTCTCCAGTTTTTAAGTATTAACTATCTAGCAGAATGGTTCAGCAAATGTGTGATCAATTAGGGAGTGTTTCAAAGGGAGAATCAAAGGAGATCATTTGCGTACATCCTTTAATGAGCCACATTTATGCCCACATGTTCTTAAGAGTAGAGTTGCTCTCATATTTTTGTATGACAAATGCTCTCAGTTTTGTACTTTCCTTACATTCTTGATGTATAATACTGTGTACTAAGAATTTTCATGTGCAGGATTCTGTTTTATAGAAAAGATTATTTTCTGACAAATGCATGTCATTAAAAACAAATAAACAAAAGCAAAAACAGACCAGTCCTTGCCCTTCTGGTGACAACTGACATGATAAGACAAACAAAGTTTCAAGTGCTGTGACAGAAGTAAGGGCAAGCAGAGTGGAACATAAATGACTCTCATTAAATGAGTGTCAGGGAACACGTCTTAAAGTCCCACAGAATGAAAAAACTCTTAAATTCTTTAAATGAAATAAAACCAATAAACACACAAAAATCCAAAGAAACCAACGAAATAAGAAGCTCGTGTTAAAAAAAATCCTCAAAGTTATCAAATAAGACACAGGCTTATTTGAAAAAGCATGAGAAATATTTAGCAGTTTCTTGTTCCTAGTTCCTTCCCTTTTGTCCTCTCTCCTCCTCCTTCCCCCTTCTCCCATCCTTTTCCCTCCTGTGCCTTCATCTCGGCTTCCCTTCTCACTTCCTCTCCCTGCTCCCCACCCCCACCGCGCCCTCTCTAGTTCTCTAAGCTCTATAATATCCTGTGCTGTGCTCAGTCGTGTCTGACTCTTTGCGACCCCAGGGACTGTAGCCCACCAGGCTTCTCTGTCCATGGAATTTTCCAGGCAAGAATACCGGAGTGGGTTGCCATTTCCTACTTCAAGGGATCTTTCCAGCCCAGGGATTGAATCCGAGTCTCTTGCGTCTTCTGCATTGGCAGGTAGATTCTTTACCGCTGCACCACCTGGAAAGCTTCGCGTAATATCGACAGAGATCATATAGGACATCACAGGCAGGCAGACCTAGGAGGATCACCCTAAAATCACCGAGACCTAAGCTTTGAACTACCATCTCAGCCACCAGTGTGGGCACACAGGAAAAGTCTAGACCTTATCCTAGTTTATCCACTAAGCTTGCTTTTATACACGTAGGTTTTTACTTTTTGGAAAAGTTTTATACATTTTAATATTTGAGGTGTGTTTAAATTTAGTTTCAGTGATAATAATATAAATTCTGACTTTAAAGGACAATAAAATATTTTCGCCTAAATAAAGACCAAAATAGCATTGCCATGTGGTTCTGCTATAGTATACCTCTGAAAGGAACTTTGTAAATTGGACGTTGGCAGGTCATCTATCATGACGAAGAGAGTTTATAGGTTCTTCATTCTCTCCGTACTCATTTATAGCAGAATTAAACAAGGGGTAAGTAAAATGTTTCTGGATAAATATAGATACAAATAAAACCTGTGGGCTTTCCATACTGTAGAAAGCCATAAACAGTATATTTCTAGTTATAAATGGGTATTGTTAATATAAAAAGTTCTTTAGAAAGCTGTTTTCTTTCATATATAATTATTATAGTATATGAATACTACAATATTTCAATATTATATTTCAATATAATATTTCAATCCATGAAATAAGGTTGAACTCCTAAGACAGGTTTGTTTGTTTGTTTTTACTTTTAATTGGAGGATAACTTCTTTACAATATCGTGTTGGTTTCTTCCATACATAGACATGAATCACTCATAGGTGTGGGTGCGTGTATATGTGTATCCCCTCCATCTCTGAGAGTGAAAAAGTTGCCTTAAAACTCCACATTCAAAAAACTAAGATCATAGTATCCAGTCCTATTAGTTCATGGCAAATTGATGTGGAAATGTGGAAAGAGTGTTAGATTTCATTGCTTTGGCTCCAAAATCAATGCAAATAGTGACTGTAGCCATGAAATTAAAAGTTGCTTGCTCCTTGGAAGAAAAGCTATGACAAACATCAACAGTGTCTTAAAATGCAGAGATATCACTTTGCTGACAAAGGTCCTTATAGTCAAAGCTATGGTTTTTCCAATAGTCATATATGAAAGTGAGAGTTAGACCATATAGAAGGCTGGGCGCCAAGGAATTTATGCTTTTGAACTATGGCACTGGAGAAGACTCTTGAGAGCCCCTTGGCCTGTGAAAAGATCAAAATAGTCAATCCTAAAGGAAATTAACCCTGAATATTCATTGGAAGGACTGATGCTGAAACTCCAATACTTTGGTCACATGATGGTAAGAGCTGACTCACTGGAAAAGCCCCTGGTGCTGGGGAAAATTGAGAGGAAGAGAAGCAGGCAAAGAGGATGAGATAGGTGGATGGCATCACTGACTCAAGGGACATGAGTTTGAGCAAACTCAGGGAGAGAGAGATGGACAGAGAAGCCTGACATGCTGAGTTCATAGGGTCATAAAGAGTTGGATATGACTAAGTGACTGAACAATAACAACAACCTCCTCCTTCTTTAATCTCCCCTCCCCATCCCACCCCTCTAGGTTGTCACAGAGTACCAACTTTGGGTTCCCTGTGTCAAACAGAAAATTCCCATTGGCTATCTATTTTACACACAGTAATGTATATGTTTCAATGTTACTCTCTCAAATCATCATACCGTCTCCTTCCCCTACTGTGTTCAAAAGTCAAGATAGAGTATTTAGTGCAAGAAGAGTTGCCAAAGATAGAACCATGGGGAATACACCGAGGTGGGTTCTGATGAGGAACAAGTGAACATAACTAGCACTCAGGGAAAGACGAAAGAACCAGAATTCAATTGTGCTGTATAAATCAGAGAGTAGAGGGTTTAAAGACAAGTAAACATAATAAGTAGCCTCAAATTCTCCATTTTCAAAATATCAACCCTTGAAATTACCTTTTAAAATCCACGGCTTGAAATTCAAAAGTTGCTGACACAAGGATGACTCTCCAAGATTTAGAAATCTTTGAAGCTTAATATTTTATTTGTGGAGTTGGCACAGTTAATTAGAAGGAAAGGAAATAGGGCAAACAACCTAACTAATGCAAGTCTGTCTCTTGTTACTGTAACTCCTACAGCATTTAAGCCAGTCCTTCCCCTTGTTAAGGTTTTATGTTATATCACCAGACATCCTTTTCTCAAAGTTTTTCTGAATCTCCGGGGAGCTCTTCAGGGCCTTCTGAGCACTGGGATCTTCCCACCCCAGGGACTGAACCCAGGTCTCCCACGTTGCAGGCTGAGTCTTTGCCGTGTGAGTCGCCAGGGAAGCTCAGGTAAACTGGAGTAGTTATCCATTCCCTTCTCCAGGTGATCTTCCTGACCCGGGGCTTGAACCAGGGTCTACTGCATTGCAGGCTAATTCTTTACTAGCTGAGCTACCAGGGAAGCCCTGTTTAGGAAGCAGACTTCAGGATCTGCACAGGCAGAGAGGAATGCAGCAGTAGCCAAGAACAACTGGTGGACCCCCCCCTTTGCTGCTCTTCCTTTTTCTTCATCCATAGTAACTCTCCTTGGAGACGTCAAAGTTCTCTGATGGTGTTTACCATACCACCTTATGTTAAAAAGATTTTTTTAAGCTTCACTTTTGGTCAGTTTTATTTTTAAATCTCTCAGGCTGTTTCTTTGTGAGCAACTAATTCAATCATTCTGCTATTTCCTGACTCAATCCATCCTGAGAAAAGTCCACTTAAGCTGGGGGATCAGATATAAGAACTAAAAGAATAGAGAAAAGGATACGTGCAATTTTTTTTTTACCAAATTGTCATCTTTCTGTTGATAATACAAGCAAAACAGACATCCTGGTTATAAAAAATATATTAAAAAATAATCCATGAATTATGCTTAAAAAAAAAGATACATGCACTCCAATGTTCACTGCAGCACTATTTACAATAGCCAAGACATGAAAGCAATCCAAAATGTCTATCAGCAGATGAACTGATAAAGAAGATGTGGTGTGTGTGTATGTGCATGCATATATATATATATATATATGATGGAATATTATTCAGCCATAAAAAATGAAACAATGCCATTTGCAACAACATGGATGGACCTAGAGATTATAAGTCAGAGAACCACAAATCATATGATACTACTTAAGTGTGGAATTTAATATAATACAAATGAACTTATATACAAAACAGAAACAGACCCACAGATGTAGAGAACAAACTAATGGTTACTAAAGGGGATAGGTGACGATAAATTAGGAGTTAGGGACCAAAATGTACACACTAGTATATAGTGTACACATGTACACTATATGTGTACACACTAGTATATAGTATAGTGTTGGTAAAATAGACTATCAACAAGGGCCTACTGCATAGCACAGAGAACTATACTAAATATACTGATAACCTATAAGGGAAAGCAATCTGAAAGGAGAGAGAGAGAGCGTGTGTGTGTGTGTGTGTGTGTGTGTGTGCGTGTGCGTGTGCGTGTGTACATGAATTATTTTGCCACACACCTGAAACTAACAAACACTGTAAATCAACAATAGTTCAATAAAAAATAATAATAATCTGTGAGCTCAGGGTGGCTTTGCCCCTCCACCCCATCCCTACCTCTCAACTATATTCAACAAGTGGAATTTGTTTGAATCTTGATCCCAGGGCTCTTGATAGTGATCATCAGTCCCTTGCTGGTAAGGAAGACATTGCTTTATTTTTTTCCCCAATAAAGTTCAAATAATAGATTAGTTCAAAGTAAGTTTATCCTAATGGCTTATTATCTCTGCAGGCACATGCTTCTTGACAAATTGCTTAACCTGAACGCAATTCTGCTAGCTACATAATATTGCTCAATCACTGAGTCAACTCATCTACATATATTGATGCAAATAAATCTCTGTACACTGAGTTTCCATCATTACCACTAAGGGAATTAATTACAGCTTTTATCACAGCTTGTGCTGACCAGTGTTAAAGTTACTCAGGGTACTGGATTACATTTTTAAAATCCTAGACATGTAAACCAAGCACTCTAACTTTTCATTTCAGATTCATTCACAAATCATTATTCAAAATGAACAAAGTCTATTATTTTGCCTCATGGGAGCTTTGAACTTGGTGCTATATTGAATGTTATAGCTCCTACAACTATTAAAGGCAGATGCTATCCAGAATCCTCATGTCTATATGAATAGCTAAATTTTCCAGTTATATGAAGCTTTATTAATTTAAGCAAATAACTATTTCAATCACATTGATTGGAAATTCTGGAAAATAAGGTTCTTATGCTCCATCTCCCTAAATAAAAGGTGATACGGTAATCATCTAGGGACATTATAAATGCAGTAAAATTCTGCTTATTGTCATACCTGAAATTATTTGTGGCTATGTTAACAGGGCTTAGACTGGTGTATGTTCATATTAATAGATGTGATTGTCATTGCTTTTCTGTGTTTTACTGCTGTGTGCTCACCTGCATTCGCCCTTTTCTCCCCTTTCTATTTTGCCACCTCAAATCGATCATGTGTTTAGAAAATAGATTAAATGTAAATAGAAGCTGTGTAAGAAAATGATTTTTAAAAACCTGCAAGCTTTGCTGCAATGAGTGTAGTGTTGAGGTTCATTTCTTAGATGCCCTTTTGTTTCCTCCTGTGCTCTCCAGTTTGTTGCCTTGGTGGGTTTGGAAGGCAGTGACTTTGAGGGTAAGTACCCTGTGAATAAATGAGTTATCACTCAAGGCAGACTCTAGGAATCTGGTATCCAACATCCCTTGAAACGTTTCAGAGTCCCACATACCACTTAAGATGCACTGATACAGAATACGGTGGTCTCTGTACAAAAAATAAATAAATAAAATAGCTTCCTTGGTGGCTCAGATGGTAAAGAATCTGCTTGCAATGCAGGAGACCTGGGTTTGATTCCTGGGTCAGGAGGACTCCCTGAAGAAGGAAATGGCAGCCCACCCCGATAACTTTGCCTGGGAAATCCCATGGACAGAGGAGCCTGGTGGGCTACAGTCCATGGGATTTCACTGCATGGGGTTTTTCACTGCAAAGAGCCAGACACAACTGAGCATGCATGCCTGGCATGCATGGGACAAAAATGGGGCAGAATTAGTAAGATGCTGTTAGCCTCTAGCACTAGCTAAAGAAAAGTCTCTGCAATTTGTGTGAATTTAATTAGTAGCATGTGAAAGTGGTTCAGTTCCTGTTACACATGTGATATTCTGTGATATTCAGATGCTCTCCCTAGAAACTGTCTGTCTGAGGAAGAGGGAGACAGAGAGAATCATACTGTCAGAGAATAGTATAAACATACATTCTCAACAGAGGTAAAAATTGGCTCTCAGAGCAGAGAAAATTTCATTTTCATACATAAAGCATAGATCAAAATGGACAGTAGATAAACCAGAAAAGCCATATCTCTGATATTAAAATTTCATAGGCAGCAGTATTAGGAAAATATATTTATATAGACTCCTTGGGTGGGGGACAATAAAAAAAAGCTTGAGAAACACTGTTGTGAGACATGAAATATGAGACTAGCACCTCACAATGAAGGATGGGGTGCTGGTAGATATGAACACGAGAAGCAGAAGCCTGAAGGTCCCCAGTTTGTGTGTTCCCCAGATGACCCCCCTGTCTCCCTCCCTGTCCTCCTTTCTCTCATTCACCCACACAGCAGGACCACCTGCATTTCTCTGAGGTGGCATTCTGCTTCTTGATGAGAGAGCATATATGTGTCCTTAGGTCTGGGATTATCTTCTCCCCAATTTTTTACCTGCTAATTCATCCCTCAACACTCAACTCAAGCATCATCTCAGGGGAGCTGTCTAGATATATGCAAACAACAATAAACACACAAATCAAAAGAAAGCAAGATACTGATAAGAAAACAAGAAAAAGATACCAATCAAAAAAGAAAATTAGAGGCCAATATCATTAATGAATATAGATGTAAAAGTCCTCAACAAAATTCTAGCAAACAGAATCCAACAATACATTGAAAAGATCATATACCATGATCAAGTGGGGTTTATCCCAGGGATGCAAGGATTATTCAATATCTACAAATCAATCAGTGTGATACACCACATCAATAAACTGAAGAATAAAAACCATATGGTCATCTCAATAGATGCAGAAAAAATTTTGGACAAAATTCAACATCCATTTATGACAAAAACTCTCCAGAAAGTAGGCATAAAGGGAACCTACTTCAACATAATAAAGGCTATATATGACAAATCAACAGCAAACAATCTAAATGGTGAAAAACAAAAGCATTTCTTTTAAGACCAGGAACAAGACAAGACTGTCCATTATTGCTATTATTATCCAACAGAGTTTTGGAAGTCCTAGCCATGGAAATAAGAGAAGAAAAAGAAATAAAAGGAAGTGGAAAAGAATTAAACTCTCACTGTTTGCAGATGACATGATACTGTACGTAGAAAACCCTAAAGATGCCACGAGAAAATTACTAGAGCTAATCAATGAATACAGTAATGTTGCAAGATAAAAAATTAATACACAGAAATCTCTTGCATACCTATACAGTAACACTGAAAACTCAGAGAAATTAAAGAAACAATTCCATTTCCCATTGCAACAAAAGAATAAGATACCTAGGAATAAACTTATCTAAAGAGACAAAGACCTGTATGCAGACAACTATAAGACACTAATGAAAGGCATCAAAGATGGCATAAACAGTTGGAGAGATGCACCATGTTCTTGGGTTAGAAGAATCAATATTATGAAAAATACTATAGAACCAAAAGCCATCTACAGATTCAGTTCAATCTCTATCACACCAACAGTGATATTTTTCAGAGAACTAGAACACAAATTTTTGTTATTTGTATGGAAATACAGAGAAAAACGGAGCTGAATCAACTATCCTGATTTCAGATTATACTGCAAAGCTACAGACATCAAGACAGTATGGTACTGGCACAAAAACAGAAATAGAAACCAATGGAACAAGATAGAAAGCCCAGAGATAAGCCCACACACCTATGGGCACCTTACTTTTGACAAAGGAGGCAAGAACATACAATGGTGAATATATGGCCTCTTCAATAAGTGGTGCTAGGAAAACTGAACATCTACATGTAACAGAAAGAAACTGGAACACTGCCTAAAATCATACACAAAAATAAACTCAAAGTGAATTAAAGACTTAAGTGTAATGCCAGAAAGTATAAAGCTCTTAGGGGAAAACATAGGAAGTACACTGTGACCTAAATCACAGTAAGATCCTCTTTGATCCACTTCCTAGAGTAATGCAAGTAAAAACAAAAATAAGCAACTAGGACCTAATTAAACTTAAAAGCTTTTGCATAGCAAATGAAGCAATAAACAAGAATAAAAGACAACCCTCAGGATGGGAGAAAATAATCACAAACAATGCAACTGACAAAGGATTAATCTCCAAAATATATAAGCAGCTCATACAGGTCAGTATCAGAAACACAAATAGCTCAATAAAAAAGTGGGCAGAAAACTTAAACAGACATTTCTCCAAAGAAGACATACAGATGGCCAATAAACACATGGAAAGATGCTCAACATCACTAATTATTAGAGAAATGAAAATCAAAGCTACAATGAGTTATCACCTCACTCCCATCAGAATGGCCATAAAAATTAAAAAAAAAAAGCTATGAACAATAAATGCTGGAAAGGCTATAGAGAAAAGAGAACCCTCCTACACTGTTGGTGGGAATGTAAACTGATACAGCCATTACAGAGAACAATATGGAGATTTCTTAAAAACAAAACAAAACAAAAAACTAGGAATAAATCTATCATATGTCCCAGCAATCCCACTACCAAGCATATACCCTAAGGAAACCACAACTCTAAAAGATGCATGTACCCCAATACCCACTGCAGCCCTATTTACAATAGCATGGACATGGAAGCCACCTAGATGTCCATCAACAGATAAATGGATAAAGATGATGTGGTACATACATACAATGGAATATAACTGAACCCTAAAAAGAATGAATCTGAGTCAGTTCAAGTGAGGGAGATGAACCTAGAGCCCATTATACAGAGTGAAGTAAGTCAGAGAAAAATAAATATCATATATTAGTACATATATATGGAATCTAGAAAATGGTATTAATGAACCTATTTGCAGGGAAGGAATGGAAACTCAAATGTAGAGAACAAACTTGTAGATGCAGTAAGCAAGAGGAGTGAGATGAATGGAGAAAGTAGCATCAACCTATATACACTATCATGTGTAAAATGGATGGCTGGTGAAAAGTTGCGATATAGCAAAGGGAGCACAGCCTGGCACTCTGATGACCTATAGGAGGAGAGAGACTCAAGAGGAAGGGGATATCTGTAGAATTATGGCTGATTCACTTTATTGTATGGCAGAAACCAACACAACATTGTAAAGCAAAATTCTCCAATTAAAAAAATAAATTAAAAAAGTTAAATTCATTATAATGGCCATCTTCTGTAAAATAGATTTGTATCTTTATAGTTGGGTATCTCTCTTGGCATTTAAATTTCTTACAACTCAATTGAAATAAGTTGCAGTGAGGTGATATGTATGAATTTACCTCATTATGCATTTTAAGAGGAGAAAGTGAAAATAATTGTACAAAGACTATGCTGTTCACAGGTTTCATAGGATCTTTAATCCTTTTCAGAATGCTTACCTATCTCATATTTCCATGTGAGTTTTGTATGCTGTGGGAGTAAGGAGAAGATTGCATTTAGAATTCTGTAAATTTCAGACAATAAAAAAAAAGCTGCAGTATTTGTAAAAGAAAGTGGGGCAGGATAAACTGATAACAGGGATGTTGAGCCATTTAAGGATGCTAACTTCAAGCAGAGACCTAAATGAAGTGAGAGAAAGTCATAAGAATATTCATAGGAAAATTATTCCAGATAGAAACAAATACTCTGAGATCAAAGCAGGTTTGTTGGATTCATGAAAGAGTTGCAGTATCTGGCAACAGAGAAGGAAAGTTCCAGGAAATTGGGCTAGAAAAGTTATGAGAAGGCACAGAATATGGATCATATGGGGCACTGCAGTGTTAGAACCTCGAATTTTCTACTAAGTATGATTGAAAATTATTGGAGCATTGACCGCAGTGTCCAATGAGCTCATTTGTGGACTTAAAGCTCCCCGTTGGCTTCTGTATGAAGAATTCATCAGAGAAGGACACCAATCAAAGCAAGAGGAAAGTTAGAAGGCTAAGGGGATGGCTCGTGTAGTGAAAATGATAGCTGTTTGGACTAGTATGTTAGCACCGAAGTAGGTGAAAAATGGCCTAAAATTCCATGCCCCCTTCACATATACCTGGATACATGGAAAACTACTTTCCAAAATTCAAGACTCAATTCAAGTATCCAAACTGCTAAAAACTTTGTCCAACTACCCCTGATTGACTAGCATCTTCCTCCTCAAATGTCATAACTCTTTTCATATTATTCCATGACTGCACTTTCCTCATTCAGTTGTAATTACTTACTTATTCATGTGTCTATCTCCCATGTCACACTAAAAGCTCTGTAAATGTTAATTTTGTGCATCAACTTGACCAGGCCATAGAGTGCCCAGATATTCAGTTAAACATTATTTCTGGGTGTGTTGGAAACTGGTAGATGGAATAAAGTAGATTGTCTTCCCCAGTGTATGTGGGCCTCACCCAACTTGTTGAAGGCCTGAGTAGAATGAAAGGCTGAGTAAGAAAGAATCCTTTCTCTTTGGCTGTCTTTGAGCTGTGACATATATCATTGGATCTCCTGAGTCTTCAGCTTACCAACTGCAGATCTCTGATTTCTCTGCCTCCATAATCACAGAAGTCAATTCCTTATACTTTCTTCCCCTCTCTCTCCTCACATATACAGACATAGAGATTTCTGTATATACTTATGTAACATATAGGCATATAGATCAATAGATGGATATATCCATGTCCTATTGGTTATGTTTTTCCTGAGAATCCAGACTAATACAAGCTCCTTGAGGGTAGACTGTATTTTTAATCATTTTGTGCCATAGACTGAATGCTTGTGTTCCCCCACATTTATATGATGAAATTATATCCCTAATGTGAAGGTATTTGGAGGAGGGGCCTTTGGGAAGTGATTAGATCATAAAGGTGGAGCCTTCCTGCATGAGATTAGTGCCCTTATAAAAGACATCCCAGAGAGCTTCCTCACCCTTTCTGCCTGACTCTTATAGCAGCTCAGAGACGCAGACACCTTGGTATCTGTAAAGCCTAAAATAGTACCCCACACACAGTAATAATAGCCAATATCAACAAGTTTCATTCACAATGTGCTAAGCGTTCGTAAGTATTATTTCAAACAGTGATAAGACAGGTATTATTGCTACTTCACTTTCAAACAAGCAGACAGGCACTGAGAGTTTTAGTGACTTATCCACGTCCATTGAACTAGCTACAAAACTAACTAGAAAGCAGCTGCAGCAGTCCTCAACTGCTTTCTGAAGTGACTCTTTCTGAAGCCCTCTCTCTGAAGATAGAGACTTCAAGTTTAACCATTTTTTCAACTCTGCCATAAATTTGGAGAGTCCAGATTAGTTCAAGATTAAAATTAAACAGAACTGTCAGCAATTATATAAACATCTTGTTCAGTATCTAGTGACATATCCCACTGTCTCTATGCTGTAGTTTTACTGGTTCAGGGAGGCAATGGTTTGGACTAAAATTCTCTGAAGTTGAGGATCACAGGAAAATATTTCTGGGGTGATGCCAAGAGCAGGGTGGTTGTGTCCATTAGCCTCAGTGGGCCTTCATGACCATTTGGAGCATAGCACACCGCTCATTATTTTCAATTGTCTGCATGTGTGCCAAGTCACTTTGGTTGTGTCTGACTCTTTGTGACCCTTTGGACCATAGCCCACCAGGCTCCTCTGTCCACAGGATTCTCCAGGCAAGAATACTGGAGTGGGTTGCCATGCCCTCCTCTAGGGGATCTTCCTGACTCAGGGACTGAACCCATGTCTCTACATCTCCTGAACTGGCAGGCAGGTTCCTTACCACTAGTGACACCCGGGAAGCCCCCAGAATTGTCTATCCTTCATCTATGGCTGAAGCCGCTACAGACCTACCATTAGTTTAATATTTTCAGATAGCATTCTGGCTTATATTCCTAGTTATAATGATAAAATCTGTACTCCACTATTCATCATCCAAGTGTCCTTTGAAATGATCACTTGTACTTCTAATAATTGACTAGAGAGGATCAAGACACAAAGTACAGTGAGCGACTGGGTGCTGCCCCCTCAAAGCATTTTTAGAATAGAGCCAAGTATAAATGAATACCTACACAGACAAGTAACCAGCTAGACCCATGACTTCAGCTTAATTATCACAATGTGCTGACCCAGCTTAGCAGCCACCAATATGAAAACACTTTCCCAAAGGAGACACATGGGAAAAACCCCACTGCCAAGTGTGTTGGATGAAGAAAGCCTGATAATTTTCTAAACAGCTAGCTTTTCTTTCATAAGGCTAACAGAATACATCTAAAATTGTTTAGCATAATATTTACCTTCTTTGTTTTCTACTGTGAAAGACACAAGTGTTTCTTGTTTTCATTCCTTTGTTCTTTTCCTTTGTTGACATTGAATGTTGGGCTTATGCTAAAAACTGGCAGAAGAGGTGCATTGGATTTCTCATTTGGCTCATACTCTGTTACACAGTCAGTCTTGTTCTAGTCGCCTCCTTTTAACCACCCACTCCTCACTTGGGATTTCAGAAAGCCTGCTGTCTTTATGTAAATCTAATCAAGGCTTATTGAATGATTCCCAAATACTGTGGTAAATATTAAAAATACAAAATGTTAGCAGGGAAGCTATGACTTTTAGGTCTTCAGAAGACTTTTGGGTCTATTTTCCTCCTCTTTGTCACCCTTTGATGTGCACTAAAGAGGTCTCTGGCTTTAAAGAGATGCTCTGTTTGCAAATCAGAGGTAGAAGTTCACTGAGTTATTCTGAAGACGAAGAAATGCCCAAGTGCTACAGCTTCTGATAGTGTTATTGTTTAACAAATGGCATCTTGGGGGATCTGATACATACAACTTGTAACTTTTTTCTAATGGTCAGGGTACTTTTTTGACCAGAAGTGTTAGTCAGTCAACCATGCCTGACTCATTGTGACCCATGGCCTGTAACCCACCAGAAGGCTGTTCTCTTCTCCAGGGTATCTTCCTGACCCAGGGATTGAACCTGGGTCTCCTGCATTGCAGGTAGATTCTTTACCATCTGAGCCACCAGAGAATCCCAGGGAGATCCCCTCAAAATGTGGCAGGAAGTAATAAAAGAAAAACACAACCTGAGCTGGAAGGTACTTACAGAGGGGCTCGGGCTTCCCAGGTGGTGCTATTGGTAAAGAACCCACCTGCCAATGCAGGAGTCATAACAGATACGAGTTTGAGCTCTGGGTTGGGAAGATCCCTGGAGGAGGGCACGGCAACCCACTCTAGTATTCTTGCTGGGAGATTTCCTTGAACAGGAGCCTGGTGGGCTATGGTCCATAGGGTCACAAAGAGTTGGACAGGACTGAAGTGACTTAGCATATACACATGCATGCACAGAGGCCTGGTCCTAGGTGATCTGGGGAAGCTGATGACAGGAGCCCTTAGCTCTACCAGCCTCACCTTTAGAAGGCCCTCCTGAAGCCTCCACACCCAGAGGCGTCACTTTCACACTCCCAAGTGTTTGTCCAGTTTCCCTACTGCAGCCTCTTTACAAAGCCAACAGAAAGTGTGACAATGTGGAATATTAGAAACACCATCCCAGGTACAATCAGCTGAGTACTGGTTCCAAGTTTACCATTTACCAGCGTTTTTAGGGCAAAGAGTTCAACTCTGAACTCCTGTTTCTAACCTATGAGACTCTCTCCTAGTTTACTTCATAAACTTCTTTTTAGGATCGAATAAGAAAATTCACAGGTATGTCCTATAAAATGAAGCATTGTGCAAATATAAGACATGATCAATTTCCGTTTGATTGTCTTGCACATGGTGCTCAATGGGTATTCTGAATGACTGCTAATTGACTGCACTGTCTCATTTGACAATTGTTATCATTCTCAGGGATATTTGTAATTCCACATGGGTGAATCTGACATAATTGGAAAGAGAACTTAACTCCTAAAGTCATTCTTTTTTTCAATCAGTTAAATAATAAAATTGCATCGTTAAAACCAATTAATAGTTACCATGGTGCTGGAACTATGCCAATAACCTCAAACAGTAGACCAATATGGCCACGTTTACGGGGACGATGCTGCATTATGGTTCCATTTCCAAACAGTTCCAACCCCATATGTGTTCCGTTACACACCAGCGAGGTTGGGAAATATAACAAAAGAACAAATTACCTTTCTAGCATTCCTGGAAATTCTGAATCAGTTCAGTCACTCAGTCATGTCCAACTCTTTGCAACCCCATGGACTGAGGCACACCAGGCTTCCCTGTCCCTCACCAACTCCCGGAGCTTGCTCATACTCATATCCATTAAGTCAGTGATGCCATCCAACCATCTCATTCTCTGTCGTCCCCTTCTTCTCCTGCCTTCAGTCTTTCCCAGCATCAGGGTGTTTTCCAATGAGTCAGTTCTTCATATAAGGTGGTCAAAGTATTGGAGTTTCAGCTTCAGCATCAGTTCTTCCAATGAATATTCAGGTCTGATTTCCTTTAGGATGGACTGATTGGATCTCCTTGCAGTCCAAGAGACTCTCAAGAGTCTTTTCCAACACCACAGCTTAAAAGCATCAGTTCTTTGGTATTCAGCTTTCTTTATAGTCCAACTCTCACATCCATTCATGACTACTGGAAAGAAACATAGCTTTGATTAGACAGACCTTTGTTGGCAAAGTAATGTCACTTGTTTCAGCTAAAACCAAAGTGAGGTTTGGCTACAGATTTGAGTGCACAGGTAATGAACACATATCTTGCAGCAAACACCGTGGCAAAGACATCTGGGTTTTCAAGATCAACTGTAGCAGAGTTCTAGTACCCAATACTTGATTTGTTTCAGCCTAAACATTGTAATGACTAAGAAGTCATTGCATTTGACAGAGTCTACCTAAGGAATGACTTGATGTGTCTTCCTCCATTAGAGATAAGGGAAGTAAGATTCAGATACTATGGTAAGGAAAGTGAAGCTATATTTTCATACAACAAAGCTTGTGACTATGAAAAATCTTACTTGCTACCTCATTTGTCTTGAAGATGGCTCCACATCAATAAATATAGATTGACCACATTCCTTCACTTGCTGCCAAGATATACTGTGGCTTTTTTCTAAGTCATCTCCACATATCATTGAAATCTTGGAAAGAATCACTTTTAGTAGCTGCACAAAATCTCACTGCATGTTTACAACATGATTTATGGAGCCATAGCTTCCTTTTTGCACATTTCTGTAACACGTTTTTGCTATACTAACAACTCTGGGATAAAAATTCTTTTGACATTTTGAATTATTTCCTACAAAATATCCATAATCAAACTTTATGTTAATACTTTTGGTCATTTCCATATTCTGTAAGACTTTAATTTAGAAAAAGACTAGCTTTCCAAATAATATTCCTTATACTAACAATCCTCAGTTGCAAGAGAAACTGGCAATGAAATAGCCACCTTTGTAGCATTTTACAAAACAGAAATTTACAGTAGTTTTGATTTATATTTGTCCAGAAAGTACTTTGTTTTATTTACTCTTTGTTTGACTCTAATGTAAATGAGTTCAGAGAGAACAGAGAACCTATAAACACTTTCTGTGCTGGATGCCAGGACTGGGTTGGGAGTCTAATCCCCACAGGTCTCCTGGGCATTTGATCTGAGCTTTTGTTCTTGCTTGGAGAGGCTGGCTCTCATTCAACCCCCTTCACCCTCACCCTCCCATTACTTGGGAGACTGATCCGTCAGGCACATACCATGCCTGAAGACCAATGTCATAGACCAGGTGGCAAGTCACAGAATGAATTTCTAGAGAACTATACTGATTAAACCATTGAAATGGACCATTTGATCATTAAGCTGGTCGTCAAGGCCCTTCTGGATGATTCAGACAGGTGGCAGAAACATTGAACTTACTCTCATGAGGGGAGATCAATCTCTTAAGATTTTTAAATCCTGAAGAAACTGAGAAATATGTTGCTGAAATTGAAAAACAAAAAGAAGAAACAAAAGAAAGCATCATGACAAATAAAACTGTTTAAATTCAAATCATGGATGATTCTCAAAATGGCCTGCAGGCCTTTCCATTCCATTTCTCTAGACTTCCCAATGCCTATAATAAATTTCCCTTTCTTAACACTGAAAAAATTTGATATAGAAACTGAAGGGTAGAAGTCTGCAGGGAAGAGGGGTAGGGAGGTAGAAGAGGAATGAGGATGGAAGAGGGGAAATGAGGGAACAGGGGAGAAAATAATAAAGGTCAAGAGGGAGGAGAGAGGAGAAAGGGGAGAAGTTAGCGAAATAAGCTGCATCGAAATGCCTTGCTCAGACTTCTTTAAATCACTGCATCTCTTGTTTAATAATTTTGAAGTTTTTTTAAAAAAAACAACAACAACTTTTGGGTTTTTTGTTTGGTTGGTTTCATTTTTGCTTGTTGGATTTGGGTTTTAACTGTAAAAGTTGTTTAATTTCCTTTTGTCGTAGCACTGAAAGCTTTCCATTGTAGCAAACTGTAGATCTTTCAGATAAAGTGTTTCTGCTTCTCTTCTCCTTTTTTTGTTGCCCTGCAGCAGGTGGAGTGGTCATGCAGAGCTGGCAGTGTCAAAGTCAAGGCTGTCGTGTTTGCAGTCCACTCATTTGATGAGCGACTCACTAGACAGAAATGACCCTGCTCCACCATAAATCACAGGCTAACCAGCTCATAGGGAAGAGGAGGCCAAGATCTGCAGACTGGCCTTGCTTTCCTCTTTGTGCAGACAAGCAAGAATCAAGTCAATGTTCTTTGCACTAAAGTTCTAACTGCTTCAGAATTTGGGTTGTTTAAATAATGAAATATTTTTTATCACTTTGAAAACAAGAATACTTATGTTTAAAATAGCATGAAATGACAAATACATGTGTATATGTATATACATATATATTTGGCTTCCCAGGTGACACTAGTGGTAAGAACACCTAGTTGCCGATGCAGGAGACACAAGAAATGTGGGTTGGATCCCTGGGTTGGGAAGATCCCTTGAAGAAGAACATGGCAACCCACTTCAGTATTCTTGCCTGGAGAATCCCATGGAGCAGAGGAGCCTGGCGGTCTCAAAGAGTCAGACGCGACTGAAGTGACTTAGCATAGGAAGGGGGGGTGGGGGGAGGGAGAGAGAGAGAGAGAGAGAGAGAGAGAGAGAGAGAGAGAGAGAGAGAGAGAGAGAGAGGAGAAGAAGAAGAAGAAGAAGAAGGAGAAGAAAGAAGGAAAGAGAGAAGGAAGAAACTCTAGTTTTAAAGTACCAAAAGTGACAGAAATATTCACTGACTCAGCTCATGAAGATAGGTTTCAGCCTCAAGTTATAACATTGGTGAAATAAGGATTTCTATTGGTGTGACTTGTAAATGGAGATTTTGCTATTCTGACATAAAACATCTAATTGCGTAGTCACCCGTTGAATGTGCTGTTTATAACATTGACTTAACCACTTAGAACTCTGGCAACTCTCTTGGAAACATTACTCTTCCTAAGGATCAAGGATGGCCAAAAGCTTACACGACTCGCTCCCAATGTGCAGTTCTTCACAAACGGAAAAAGCTTCATTTTTTTTACTCAAGTAAAATTCTTTTCCATAACAGTTCTCTAAAATTTTTGCACTGTTTGAGATTATTAATAACCTCCTTAAAAATATTTCAGCTTTTGAATTTTTCACAGTGCCCTATTAGTCTAAAACTTCTCCTACTATTTCACATATCTTAAAAAGCAGCTCTAAGGAAGTGGGCAGGTTATCAAAAGATCTGGAGTGAAATCTCAGTTTTCTTAGCTACAAGCTGTATGATCTTAGGCAGGTCAGTTAAGGTCTGGTCTGTCCTTCCTCTGCTCATGCATAAATGGAGATGATTACAACTGCTCAGCAAAGCTGTAAAAGAGGAGTATAAGTCAGAGCAGTTTGTAAACCACAAAGTGATGTCAAATCTAAGGTTTATCTGAGGGCTCTTCTGTGTCCTGTTAGCAAACTGGAGCCTTCCCTTTGACTCCATCTCTTCTCAAGGTTTCTATATTGAAAAGAAGTAAGTCCACAGCTCCCATCCTGACCTCTGTCCCTAGCTTCAGTCACTCTCCCTGGCCTTCCAGAACTTATGTAACCTCCAGGTCATGGGACTCTTTTCTGTATCTTTGCATGTGTGAGGCCAAGCAGCACAAAACTAGACCAGTCATATTTGCTCACTCATGATTTAAACATAAACTCAAATTTAGCATATCCATTTTAACCATTTTCCCCAAAACCTGATTTCTTTCCAAGTTTTCCAATTTTTCATAAACGTCATCAACACCCTGGAGCCATCTGTGAATCCAAGTCATCACTGTTCCTTTCTCACTTTTGATATCCAGACTGGAAGCAATGGTTTTCAAGTCATTCTTTTCTGCCTGTTTTGCGTGTATAGCCTCCTTTTCAGCTTCCTACCACCATTCTGGTTTAGACTCATCACTTCCTGTCAGGACTATTACAATCGTCCTTTAGTTTACTGCTTCAACCACACAGTCTTTAATTCGCCTCATATATTGCTGCCAGATTTTATTTCCGAAGTAATTACAAAGCAAATCTGAGAATAAGAGCCTATACAAATTCAGATATTTCTGAGTTTGCCTGGTACTTATATAAGAAACTCAAGATACAATCGCCTCAAGAAACAAAAGGATACAATCACCTGAAAAGACGATAAATTCTCAAAAGCTGTGGAAGGCAGCCTCTGAAATGGCCCCAGTGATCTTTCCTTCCTGGCATTCATGTCCTTGGTAATTCCCTCCCCTTGAATGTGGCCTGGACCAACTGATTTCCTTCTAACAAATAAAATATAGCAAAAGTGATGACACTTCAGAGATTAGTTTACAAAAGAAAGAGAATTATGTCTTGCTAGCTCTCAGTTGCTTTCTCCCTCATGTGCCCTGGAGAAAAGCCAGCCGCCGTGTTCTGAGCTGCCCTAAGACAGGCCAGTCTGACGAGGAACTGGTCAGCAGGAGATCTGAGCCTTTCTTCAGGTGAGCCTTGACGTGAAACCCCTGCTGATGCCTGACTGCCTGATGAGGAACACTGGGCCAGAGGACCCAGCTAAGCCATGCCTCAAGTCCTAACTGGCTTGATATACATGATATAGTACTTTTCTTTAAGTGGTTAAGTTTTGGGATAATGTGTTATGCAGTAACTAACTAATACAACAGTTTCATGTGTGTAAATCAAAACTCTTTTCTGGCTTTCTCCCTTACCCTCCACAATTTGTGGTCAGAGCCCGTGGGGAAATAGGCTGTGATAATTTTAGGCAACTTTATTTTCTTGAGCTCTAAATTCACTGCAGATAGTGACTTTAGCCATGAAATTAAAATGCGCTTGATCCTTGGAAGAAAAGCTATGACCATCCTAGACAGCATATTAAAAAGCAGAGACATTGCCAACAAAGGTCTGTATAGTCAAAGCTGTGATTTTTCCAATAGTCATGTATGGATGTGAGAGTTGGACTATAAAGAAGGCTGGGAGTCATGAACTGATGCTTTTGAACTGTGGTGCTGGAGAAGACTCTTGAGAGTCCCTTGGACAGCAGGGGAGATCAAACCAGTCAAGTCCAGAATATTCTTTGGAAGGACTGATGCTGAAACTGAAGCTCCAATACTTTGGCCACCTGATGCAAAGAATTGACTCACTGGAAAACACCTTGATGCTGGGAACGTTTGAAGGCAGGAGAAGAAGGGGATGACAGAAGGTGAGATGGTTGGATGGCATCACTGACTCAATGGACATGAGTTTGAGCAGGCTCTGGGAGATAGTGATGGATAGGGAAGTCTGGTGTGCTGCAGTCCATGGGGTTGCAAAGAGTTGGGCACAACTGAGCAACTGAACAACAATTTTAGGCAAGGCCTTGAGAAGAGAGAGCTTGCTGCTTCATTAACCAACTAACAGAGTGTAACTTAAGTGGGCATAGTCCCACTTTAGCCACAGGACCATGAAGAGTTGAATGTTATAGACATTAGAAGCACAACAAAAGCAGGAGATAGGACCATGACCTGGGTGCCAAGCCACAATATCTACATTGGAGATGAGAAATGATGGCATGGCAACAACAGAGGACACATGCAGCCATTGTTCAGGTTCATCATGGGGAGTAAGATAGAAAACAAGATTGGCAGGATAAAACAGAGTCACTCATGATACACTCTAGAGTCTTCTTTAATAAGGAGAGCTGGTACCAAAGTCAAAGAGCATCCAATTTGTTTCCTTGGTGCTACTGAGTTTAAGAAAGTATAGACATCACCTGCTTCCATAATGTCACCTCACTACTTTTGTTGCTTGCTTTTGAGTATTCCAGCATTTGGCTTTCACTTCTATTTTCAGTCTCTAATACAGTCAAACGGATGTTCTCACCCTCTCATAATCATTGTATTCACTGTCACTAGCCTTTCTACTAAATATAACCTTTTCTTTTTATCTAATGCCCATCCATTTGCAAAGTTCAAAGGAAATTCTAAATTCTATATACCATGCAAAATTATTAAAACTTTTTCTGTGAGTTTGTACCATGAAATTATAAATTAATCTACTGAGTATAATATACTAACTTATCTAGAACATAGCTAATATTGCTTAGACATTTTCAGAGATACATGACATATCTGTGGCATAGCCACTCCTCTTAAAGTCTCAGTCTAATTATTAAGACAAAAACTTCTCCTGTGATGCAATCAGAAAACCGACACTCTTGAGTACATATTCTTGATCCTTTCAGAACAACTCAAGTTGCTGCTTAGAAGTACTTGCCTTCTAAATTGAAAGGAGAGACTAAAATGCTTTTGGATATTTCAAAGCAAATTTATGTTTTCACTGTTATCTTGACATTGATCATAAATGCAGGAGAAGTGGGTTCAATCCCCAAGTCAGAAGATGCCCTGGAGGAGGGCACAGCAACCCACTTCAGTATTCTTGCCTGGAGAATCCCATGGATAGAGGAGCCTGGTGGACTACAGTCCACAGGGTCACAAAGAGTTGGACAAGACTCAAGTGAGTTAGCATGCATGCACACAGTGGTGGCAAAGATGGTTGCCAGGAAGTTAGTCCTTACTTGAATCTGATTTATCAGAGTTAATCCTAATGAGTAACTCATTCCTGCTGTTCTCAGCTGTCTGTCACCAAATCTAGATGTTAGTGTACCGCAGAGAGGTTTTGAGAGAGTAGGAGTAATATCAGTCATATAATATCACCAACATACAAATTTAACCTCATAACTTATTATGTGATACTACCAACACATCAACTCAGTCTTCTTCTTGGGCCCTCTGTTCATATGATTTAAATAGTAGAAGAATCTATATTCCTTAAACTTGTTTCATAGGATAATTTTACTCTATCATGGAATACTCTTTCATTTCTTATAACTTGCCTATAATGCTGGTCCTGGAAAAGAATATACTTATGCTTGGAAATAACTAAAAGTTGTTAATAACTGTAAAATAGGGTAATAGTTGAAATACCATCTGATATAATTTTCACTTGGGGGTAATTCCTGTTATCCAAATCTTCATCAAGGATGAAGTCATCATTATTTCAGAGCATAAGCAGAACCAGCCAAGAACAAAGAAGAAAGTCTTCATTTTCAGGTTTCAAAATAAACTTTTAAAAGTTGGGTACAGTTGGTCATGAAAGCATAGGCTTAATGCAAAGCTTTGCACCTGAGAAAGAAAAGGGTTTCCTAAATTCCTAAAGCCTTCCTTTAAAGAACAAGAATCATAAAGCACAGAGATTTGCTACAAGCCATGGGGAAGAAAGGACGTAGCCTGTAATCTTCCTAGAGGCCTTTCTTGTCACACAGGAGGTGACAGCCTGGACAGGGTGAGAGGAGAGAAAGGTGAGGTGAGTGTGGAGCCTCTGTTAATGTTTTGGCCCTGCCCTCTCCCACCATAAAAACCTTGGCTGAGAGTAGGGAGGGGTTGGAAGGAAAGAGAGTTGGTGAGATCTGAGGGCAAACAGTAATTACACTTCTCTTAGAACTGAATCGATACTGGGTATCGATACTGGGTAACTGTTGTTGGGAACATACAGCAATTAGCTGTGTTCAGATAAAAAGAAAGGTCTCAAATGAGAATTTGCTTTGGATTATTCAGGATTTATGCAACTCAAGGAAAGATCCAGACGTTCCACCCAGGGAGAACTAGTAAAGAAAAATGTTGAAAAGTTGCATGGAGTCATAGCTTCGTAAGGCAAGTAGCCAGAAGCCATCACAAGGATCACAGACATCGGAAGCAACAGCTGCTGACTTGCCCTAAATACAAACAGAACCCACTGCTTTGTTGCTGTTGTTCAATTGCTGAGTCATGTTCCGCTCTTTGTGACTCCATGGACAGCAGCACACCAGGACTCCCTGTCCTCCGCTATCTCCCGGAGTTTGCTCAAGTTCATGTATATGAACCTGGTGATGCAATCTAACCATCTCATCCTCTGCCTCCCACTTTTCCTTTTGCCGTCAATCTTTCCCAGCATCAGGGTCTTTTCCAGTGAGTTGGCTCTTCACATCAGGTGGCCAAAGTGGCCATCTTCAGCTTCAGCATCAGTCCTTCCAATGAATATTCAGGGTTGGTTTCCTTTAGGATTGACTTGTTTACTTAGATATCATAAATCCCGCAGAGAGTGAAACACACTCAGAGATGTTAGAGAACTCTCCAGGTCAGCACATAGACCAGACAACTCTCCCTCTGACACCATGAGGTTTCAAAGGTTTCCGGGTACCCATATGCCCTCTGGCAAGAAGAGAAGGAAGAAGGGGGGAGAAAATTCGAGAAACTGAGCATTTATTCTACCCTTCTTCCCATCAAAAAGTTAGTATAGAAGAGACAAATTTTCAAAAATACAAACACCTTTAACTTGAAAAATCAAAGTTCTCATACTTACTATCAGTATCTCCAGTCCTCTTCACCCCCTGCCCCCACATACAGAGGTAAGGTCTTCAAAGAGAGCTGAGCTCAGTCTCAGTCCTGTCATTACCATTCTTCCATTTGAGTCATAGTATCTGTAAATCTGATAGATTTCCCTTTAATACTTCTTCCTTTCCACATATATTCAGAGAAAATGAGGAATATGTAGGGTCCTAAGCTTTGGTTTTTAGTTCTGAAACACAGTTTAACTACAGAGTAAAAGTCCATCATACACTGTTAAGAAGGGTCCAAAACCTTCAGCTGTATATATAGGGCAACAATTTGCTAAGTTAATGAAATAAGAAGACTGGTGACAGCCAATCACTGATCATATTATGTTCAAATTTACATTGTATACAAATTCGTAATGTTTCAAGGTACTTCATCTGGAGGTACTTAGAGCACTTGAAAAATATATTGGGATTAGTCTTTATTTTAAAACAGACAAGATGAAAACTACACCCTTTCGACAAAACCATTTTGTTTCTTTTTTCCTTTAATCAGAGTGCTGAGCAGACCACCAACAGACAGTGGAAGGATTTTTAAAAATGATCTGCTTTTTTAAGTGTTTATAATAGTACTCATTATTTCTTTTTAAAAAATATATAAATTTATATATTTTAATTGGAGGCTAATTACGTTACAATATTGTATTGGTTTTGCCACACATTGATACATTGACATGAATCCACCACGGGTATACATGTATTCTCCATCCTGGACCCCCTTCCCACCTCCCTCCTCATCCCATCCCTCTGGGTCATCCCAGTGCACCAGCCCCGAGCATCCTGTGTCACGCATCGAACCCGGGTACTCATTGTTTCTCATCTGAATAGACTGAAATCCTGTAATACTTCATATTCCAAACACAAGAAACGCCTGAGAATTATGCATAAAGCTGACCCATTCTTTCCATCTGTGCAAGTGAGGCCACACTTTCTGGTGATGAAAGTGATGGCACAGGAGAGGAGTCAAAATGTGCTCCAATATCTGAAGGTTTAGCCCTATGTCCTCAGACCACCCAAATAATACCTTTTCTTGAAATTAGTTTATTTTTAAAAATACTGATCAAGATACAATCTATACCATATTACAAACTCTGGAGATGGAAAATGGAGTATTCTATTTTCTGAGCATCTGAACCCACCCTGGCTGCAATAGTCTTAATCTCTTGCTCTTTGAAAAGCAGCAAGTCTGCTTGGCCTTCAGCTGAATAAAAATTTCAACAAAGTCACTTTCATATGTCTTGTCACAACCGTACCTGCTTCTCTCAAGACAATGAGTCCAGTTAATGCTGCTGACAGCCCTTACCATTCTATAGTATCATACCGATATGGGGAGAATGAACATACAGACTGATGGAGACTGTCTGCTTCCCTCGCCAGTTTCCATTCCAAATCTCCTACATCAGCATTATAAGCCATGTCTGAATATACAGTCCCTATGAAGACAGAGGAGCCCTCCAAGATATCTCCCATGGCACTCTCCAAAGTGCCATAGTCTCCACTAACTTATATCACTGCTGGTCTTAGACAATTCTCCCTGATTACAGATGAAGGAAAACTATGGTACTCTCCAACAGAAACTCTCAGCAAGTAGAAATTGTGACAATCCCCCCTTCACTCCCACCACAGCCAGACAGCAGAAACACAGAGAACTCTAAGTGTGACCATGCTGTTGCTAGAAAGAAAACTCACGTATGCCTGGAAGGCATGCTTTTCTTCATCATAAATGTCAATTGACACTTGCTCCACAGGTTACAACAAAGCTAGACAGTGTGTTGAGAAGCAAAGACACCACCTTGCTGACAAAGGTCCGTGTAGTCAAGGCTTTCCAATAGCCACATACGGTTGTGAGAGCTGGACTGTAAAGAAGGCTAAGCCCCAGAGAATTGATGCCTTTGAACTATGGTGCTGGAGAATACTCTTGAGAGTCCCTTGGACAGCAAGGAGATCAAAAAGTCAAACCTTAAAGGAAATCAACCCTGAATATTCATTGGAAGGAATGATGCTGAAGCTGAAGCTCTAATATTTTGGTCACCTGATACAAATAGTCAACTCATTGGAAAAGACTCTGATGCTGGGAAAGATTGAGGGCAGAAGGAGAAGAGGGCATCAGAGGATGAGATGGCTGAATGGCATCACCACTGCAATGGATATGAACTTAGGCAAATGCCAGGAGATGGTGAGGGACAGAGAGGTCTGGCATGCTGCAGTCCATAGCGATGCAAAGAGTCAGACATGACTGGGTGACCAAACAACAACCACCACACGTTATGGAGTTTTCAATTTGGCTAGTTATATTTACTTGATCTAAATCAAGGTTCTTAGTGCTGTTGGGAAGTAAAGTATTATCCTTATGCTTCCTATGTGATAGTCATCACTGTTTTATAGATCACTGTAAAGAGGATGTTTGCATACTCAAATAAAGGGGATTGAGAAAACTGAGCCACAGAAATAGCATGTCTTCTCATAAATGAATACTGAAAAAAAAAAAGAAGAATTAAAATCCTAGTAGCAAATTGTTCCTGTCACCTTCTGAATATAACGTCAGAGCTGAAGGGAAGGTAGTTGAGTGACAAGCAAGGAAGTTCCCCCATGTGGATATTGGCAAGGTCCCATCGTAGGAATGTGGATGACTTCTGAGGCAGCTCTTTCACTTGGTTGATGGTCATTATGTTCCAGTATGAGTTAGGACACATTTAAGACTTTCCCATTATTTTGTACATAGTACACATATTGCAAACCACTGATCAAGCTTACTAATACTTTCCTTTTGGCTGGAGATAATATTTAGGAACAATCTTCCTACTAGAACATCATGCTAAGAAGCCTGGGCCCATGTGAAAGGCAGAATCAAGGCCCACGTTTCTGTGCACAGGTGGTGCTTAGAGACTTCTGTTCTCCACACTTTTGTCAGTGTTTTAATGATTGTATTTTAAGCAAAACGAGTGAACGTGTTTCAAACTAATTTACACTTAAATGTTAATATTTTGCAAGAGTTAGTTGATATCAAAAGTAGTTTTTGTCCTAATGTCTTAGAAAGAGGGCCTGGAATCTGGCCTGTTTTGAGTTATTCTTAGCACTCTTGCCCTTTCTTCTCTGTGCAGCGCAAAGGGTTTCAGTCACTTTAAACACAATCAAAACATTTTCATGACCCTAATTTTACTCTTTAATATACTTATCTTGGATGAAAGCTTTTACAAGCTAGATGACAATAATGTAATCTCTTCAGCCCTTCTTTCCTATTTCTGTACCCTATCAAAATATACTTAATTTAGACTAAGATTTTAGAAACAAAATAGCAACCACAATATGGAAAAACCAACATTTAATAAAAAGGAACATGTTTCCTGATTTCGAATTTTGAGTTGACATCTAAACTATACGTTAGTGAAGTAGCCAATCCATGGTGGCAATTACTATGCAATATGGTGGTTTAAAATAAAGGTTAACTATTTTAATTTACCATTGTGTCAGTGAAAGCTATCTTTATTTCTTGAAAATATTAGACATGTGGACACCTAAGGAAGAACTAGATGACTCAATTATTCATAAGTTGAAGACCATTTATTTACTTTAAACTGTACTCAGAGTCTTAGCTACTAGAAGTCCTATCTGTTTTATTCTTCATAAAACTCACAGAAAATTGCATTAGTAGTTTTCATATCACCACTCACAAAAATGTAGCTGCTAAGGACAAATCTTTATTTTTGTATCGATAACTTCAGCATCATCAGATATACCTATGTTTTCCTAGGAGTCCTATGTGGGAATTCAAATCACTAAATGTTGTTTAAATTATTAAATCCCCCATGTTGCTATTCTCTGAAGAAAATATATGCCAAACATAGTAATTCTATATAAAAATGATTATACGAGTTATAACTTGCTCAGCAGCCTCATGAAATCTGGGGGAAAAAAGTATACAAAAGTCCAATTAAACAAAAACTATTCAGACATTAAACAGAAATAAAAAAAGATTGTTCCCCCAATACCAACTAACACTTCATATTAAAATGCCTAATTTCCAAAAATAAATAGGGATAATTAAATCTGAACCTCTGGGGGATAGGTCCCAGGCATCTGCATTTTTCAAACCATCTCAGATGATTCTTATATGAAGGCAGATTTGAAAAATCACTGACTTACAGGAATATAAACTAGAAACTAAACATAGGCTAGAGTAACATTGTAGAAAATACATGCTGTAACAGGGTTCAGTGCAAGGCTCTGACCTTAGTCTTGGGAACTCAGGTAAAATCATGTCAAAATTAGTTTTGAAATCTGTAGTACTAAATGCTGAGTCTTTCCTTTGAAGCAGATAATTTGAATAATAGTTTCCTCATTCCTTTACAGGCCTGGTTATATCTTAGGCTTAACAAAACCACTGTTTATTTCATAAATATTTACTGAGTTCCAGGTAGTATGCTACTCACAGAATGACCAAGAGCAGAGAAAGCCTAGCCAGAGGCCCAGAAACTGTTTGTACCAACCATTGCATTTTCCAGAACACACTGACAATACCCATCACATCAAATCTGCTGTTTTGTTTTGTTTTTTTCCTGGGCAGTTAATCTTTATGGTAGTAACATTGCTACCATTCATTATTCTTACACTGCCAATTTTTATGATTTATATACATAAAAATTAAAAAAAAAAACAGCCAGCAGTCGACTCTCAGAAGGAAAAGCCTGTTTGAGAGCTATAAATGGAATAAAGAATCATAGGAAACTTCACATAGCCAGTCAGACAGGTAAATATCTTAGACCAGTCAGAGATGAAGCTAACCACTGCAGGACAAAGCAAAGAGAGTAAAGTAAACGAATCATTTATCCTCCTTAGGGTGGCATACTGAGTTCTGGCTCCTGAACTGTTAGTTTGGTTCAGGAATGGTTTCCTACCAGAAAGTATTGTACGGTAGTTATAATTATTATAGGGTTTTGGTGTTTTTTTTTCCCAGAGATCATAGGAAAAACAAAATCCCACTGTTCATGGTGAGGAATGAGGTTGGGGAAGTCTTGTCAGAGGAGGGACCACTTGAGCTGAGTTCTAACAGACAAGTTGCTGCTAGCTAAATAAAAAGAATGTATGAGTGGAGAGGGAGAAGTGTACTTAAGACTAAGGGGATGCGTATATGTGAAGGCCCAGTTGCAGGAGCCAACAGGATTGTTTGGAAATTTTCAAGTATTTCAATGTGACTGGTGCAAAAGATGGCAAGAGAGGGATGGCTGAGAGGTAAAGCCAGAACATAGGCTCTGATACACTGAAAAGACACTGGTGATTTAGCCCATAAACTGTGCAATTTTTAAATTACTTTAGTAACACAGAAGCACTGAAAGATTAATATTTTATGTTTAAGATTTGTTTGGAGGAGATTTCAGGATGAAAGACTGTGAGGGTGTGGAGACGGCTGGGGGCTCTGGAAAGCGAGAGCTTGGACTCAGGATGGCAGTGGGGATGGAGCAGAGGGACTCCTGCGAACCTACTTTAGTCTACAACTTTGCCATTGTCTTTCTTTTCTGCAATTCACACACACACACACAAGAATTATTTTCTATATAAAATGCTACAAGATAATATCTCCATCATATTACCTGGATAAGAAAGAGGAAGGCAACTCCTAGGTTTCTGGGTTTAAAACTGCTAAAGAATGACACCTCTTGTGGAAATAGGATGCAGAGGAGACCCAGGGCTGGCTAAGGGGAAATGAGTTCAGAGTAAGATGCAGTTTTAAGTTAATCTGAGAAACAGAAAATACACAGTCTCTAAAATCTTAAAAAATTCTTTTGAAAACCCAAATTTAAGAACATTCTACAAAAATAAAAAATGTCAAGTTCATGACATGAAAGAAAGACTAAAAATGCTTCTAGACTTAAGACAGCTAAGGAGACTTGACAGCCAAGATGGGTCCAGGATTTCCTTCCCCCAAAAGGGTATTATTGAGAAAACTGGCATAGCTACTAGTATCAATACAGTCCAAACACTGTATTAATTTCTGGTAAATGTACTGTAAGAATGGCCTTGATTTTTAGGAAATGTACACTGAAGAACTGAGGGGTAAAAGTGTATCAGACATGCAACTTACTACAAATGACTCAGAAAAAAAAAAAAAAAAACCATGTATATGTAGAAAGACTGAATTGTAAAGGTAGTATGGTAAAGTATTAAATTTTGAGAATTTGATCAAAGGGTATATAGGAATTCTATGTTCTAGTCTTGTTATTTTTAAGTAAATATTAAATTATGTCAAAATAAAAGTATTACAGTAAAAGTTCTTTTGTGAAATATTTAAAAATGTTGAGAAAGCATAGAAAATAACATTAACAGACACTAGTATTTCCTTCAACCAGAACAACTGATAGATAATATTATTTCATTTACTTTCAGTCATTTTTTAAGAAACAATTATAACATTTTATATAGAAAATAATTTTTCAATGTGTATGCAGAAGAAGAAAATGGAAAAGGCCATAGATTAAAGAAGGCTGAATCATCCCTTAATTTAAGAAATGATGAAGCCCATAATCTCCAAAATATACAAACAGCTCAAACAACTCAACAACAAAAATTAAACAATCCAATAAAAAATAGGCAGGAGACTTTAATAGATATTTCTCCAAAGAAGACAGAAAGATGGCAAGTAGGCACATGGAAAGATGCTCAACATCGCTAATTATTAGAGAAATGCAAATCAAAACTATAGTGAGGTATACCTCACATGGGCCAGGATACTACTACTACTACTAAGCCGCTTCAGTCGTGTCCGACTCTGTGCGACCCCATAGACGGCAGCCCACCAGGCTCCTCTGTCCCTGGGCTTCTCCAGGCAAGAACACTGGAGTGGGGTTGCCATCCCCTTCTCCATTGGGCCAGAATGGCCATCATTAAAGTCTACAAATAACAAATGCTAGAGAGTGTGGAGAAAAGAGGACCCTCCTACACTATTAGAGGTAATGTTAAGTTGGTGCAGCCACTAGGGAAAATAGTAGAGAGGCTCCGAAGAAAACTAAAAATAGAATTCCATACATCCAGCAATCCCACTCTTGAGCACATTCCTGGACAAAGTGTTAGTCACTCAATTGTGTCCAACTTTTGGTGACTCGTGGACTATAGTCCATGGCTCCTCTGTCCATGGAATTCTCCACATAAGAATGCTGGAGTGGGTTGCCGTTTCCTTTTCCAGGGAATCGTCCCAACCCAGTTTTGAATCTGAGTCTCCCATGCTGCAGGCAGATTCTTTACCATCTGAGCCATGAGGGAAGCCTACCTAGACAAAACTCTAATTCGAAAAGCTACATGCACCCCTATGTCCATAGGAGAACTATCTGGAATAGTCAGATCATAGAAACAACCTAACTATCCATTGACAGATGAATAAAGATGTGGTACATATATACAATGGAAAATTACTCAGCCATTAAAAAGAACCAAATAATGGCATCTGTAGCAATACGGATGTAATTAGAGATTATCATAGTAAGTGAAATAAGCCACAGAGAGATAGACAAATATCATGTAATATCACTTATGTGTGGGATCTAAAATATGAAATAAATGAACCTACCTACAAAGCAGAAGGGGCTTCCCAGGTGGCACTAGTGGAAGAGAACTTGCCTGCCAATGCAGGAGACATAAGAGACATGGATTTGATCCCTGGGTCGGGAAGATCCCCTTGAGGAAGGCACAGCAACCTACTCCAGTACTCTTGCCTGGAGAATCCCCTTGGACAGAGGAGCCTGGCAGGCTACAGTCCATGGGGTCACAAAGAGTTGGACACAACTGAAGTGACTTAGTACACATGCACACACAAAGCAGAAACAGACTCACAGATATAGAGATCAGACTTATGGTTGCCAAGAGGGTAGGGGGAAGGGAAATGAATGGGCTAGGAGTTCAGGGTTGGGTAGAGGCAAACTTGTAGAATGAATAAACAACAAGGTCCTACTCTATAGCAATGCTGCTGCTAAGTCGCTTCAGTCGTGTCCAACTCTGTGCGACCCCCATAGACGGCAGCCCACCAGACTCCACCGTCCCTGGGATTCTCCAGGCAAGAACACTGGAGTGGGTTGCCATTTCCTTCTCCAATTCTATAGCACAGGGAACTATATTCAATGTCCTGGGACAAACTGTAATGGAAATGAATATTAAAAAAGAATATATGTATGTAAATAAATGTGTCATTTTGCTGTATAGCAGATATTGACACAACATTGTAAATCAACTATACTTCTATACAAAATAAAAACTAAAGAAACAAAATTTTTAATATGGGTTAAAAAAATACAAAGGACTTCCCTGGTGACCCAATGGGTAAGATTCTGCATTCTTGATGCAGAGGGGCCAGGTTCAATCCCTGGTCAGGGAACTAGATCTCACATGCCACAAAAAAAGAGTAAAGATCTCGCGTGCTGCAACTAAGACCTGGTGCAGACAAATAAATAAAATTTCTTAAAAAGGAAAAGAAATGAATAAACCTAGAGTATTCTCAGGGATTATTAATCCTGCAGTAAAGCTAATCTTAGAGAATAATTTAGCTATTCTGCAAAAGGGATGATCCAGAGAGATAATATGGGGTGGGAGGTGGGAGGGGCTTCGGCATTGGGAGATCGTGTACACCTGTGGCTGATTCATGTCAATGTATGGCAAAACCAATACAGTATTGTAATATAGAATAAAGTAAAAATAAAATTTAAAAAGTTAAATTTTAATTTTAATAAAGCAGTTTCTTCCTCATATACCAGCAAATGAAAAGAAAGTGTTTTTGTTGTTGTTTTCTTGATTTGATGGGAATGCACATAGAAAAGCTATTATACTTCAAAGGTGCCATTGAATTGAAAGTATATTACAAAAAAAAAAAAAAAGACTAGCTATTAGCAAAATGGGCTTCCCTTGCAGTTAGGCTGGTAAAGAATCTGCCTGCAATACAGGAGACCCTGCTTCAAATCCTGGGTTGAGAAAATCCCCTGGAGAAGGGATAGGCTACCCATTCCAGTATTCTTGGGCTTGCCTGATGGCTCAGCTGGTAAAGAATCTGCCTGCGATTCTGTGGGAGACCTGGGTTCAATCCCTGAGTTGGGAAGATCCCGTGGAGAAGGGAAAGAGTTGGACATGACTGAGCGGCTTCACTTCACTTCATTTCATCTATGTTGCAATGTAAGCTAAAGTACAAAGAACATTTAGAAGCCATGGTTTCCAATTCCTGAAAATTAAATTCTGAAATTTAAAATAAATTTTTGAAAATCAGGTTTTATGACATCATTTAAAAAATATAGATTTAATGAAATTTTGATAAGCATATATGTGCATATGTGCATTTACAGAGGTGTCTGAGGAGATGGTTGCCTAAATATGAACAAGACTGATCTCTAGGTGGTAGCATTTTATATAATTTTAAATGTTTTATGTATTTTAATGTTTTAATTATAGTATGCATTATTTTATAATCAATAAAATTTTATTTTATTTTCAAATTGCAAAGCAGTTCATGAACTGTGAAACACCAATTATTTTTCAGAGTTAAAATCATCTTAGAAGTACATTTTTTTTAATATAAATACATTTTTAAAGGTGTGTGTATGCTTAGTTGTGCTTGACTATTTTCAACCCACCAGGCTCCTCTGTCCTTGGGATATTTTTCAGGCAAGAATACTGGAGTGGGTTGCTACTTCCTCCTTCAGATTTTTAAATGAAGCAGCGTTAAAACTGTTTACTACTAATGTTTAGATTCTTAAAATATTGAGTGTTTGTGACAGTCCTGATGTTAAATACAGGTTCCTGTGTACAAAAGGAGAGGTTATGGTGTCATCACTTTACTTGCATCTGACACTTCTATGTTGTAGGTTTATAATTTCATAATATCTCATTCCAACTTAATTTTTTTTTTAAGTGCTTTTGATTATCAGCTAAGGGGCTCAAATGACTCTTGCATCACTTTGCAGAGAGACCACCAATCATAAGCAGTGAAAATAAGTCCTCAATACATTTGCAAGCGGAATCCAGGCCCATCTCAGCCCCCATCCCCTCCCACCTACTATCTGGACCTCCCTGCGGTGACGGAGCAGCAGGAGGAAGCAGAAAGGTGCTCCCCTCCTCCATTAACCACTGCAGCCGCTAGAAGCAGGATCCAGACAAACAGGCCCCAAGCCATGACTTTCCTCCTTTCTCAGCACCTTACTGACCTGACAAAAACTTTACAAGATTCTTCAAATCCCTTTCAAATCTATAATCTATGAATTTACAAATAATATCAAACAATAGGCTTTCAAATCGAGTGAAATTGAGTATTTTACCCTCCCTTACTAATTAGATCAACTTTTGATGGCAGATGTATGAATAAATTTCCAATTCAAACCCTATCCTTCCTCCATTTTAAGAATTTTTTAAACTCTGAAGTTCTTCTCATAAAAGCATCTTTATCAATTTAGTGACATCTCTTTGCTTGGGGACTTTTCTGGGATTTGATCCATCAAGTACTCTCTCTCTGTCTCTCTCACTTCTGAAGTTCTCTATTGACTTGAAATTTATAAACAAGTTTATCTGCTCCCATGCTTAAAAGGACATTCCAGGTGGCACCATGGTAAAGAATCCAAAGCAGGAGACAAGAGTTCAATCCTGGGTCAGGAAGATCCCCTGGAGGAGGTCATGGCAATCCACTCCAGTATTCTTGCCTGGAAAATTCCATAGACAGAGGAGCCTGGTGGGCTACTGTCCAGGGGGCTGCAAAATCAGGCATGACTGAGTGACTGAGCATGCATGCTTAAAGCAAGGCCTAACACTACCTTCTACTTTAGCTACAATCCCACCTTTTTCTTCCCTCCACCCCCATCTTCACCTTTTATTTCTCCTCTCTTCACCCATGATTGACTGTCTGCTGTCAGAGGGACAGCAGAACCAATGGTCATCAGTAGGCACCTTGATGAATCATTTTGTTTTGTTCATTTTTCTTTCTTTCTTAAAATGTACTTCCATCAGGATCATGGACACTAAATTCTCCTAGTTTTCCCCATTCCACTAGACTCTTTGCTGGTTTCTTGTCTTTTGCTTACTTTTTTAATATTTTATTCTACATTACAGTACTGTAATTGTTTTTCCATACATTGACATGAATCAACCACAGGTGTACACAATCTCCCAATGCCAAAGCCCCTCCCACCTCCCACCCCATATCATCTCCCTGAATTATCCTGTGCACCAGCGCCAAGCATCCTGTATCCTGTATTGAACATAGACTCGCGCTTCATTTCTTACATGATAGTATACATGTTTCAATGCCATTCTCCCAAACCATCCCACCCTCTCCCTCTCCCTCAGAGTCCAAAAGTCCGTTCTATACCTCTGTGTCTCTTTTGTTGTCTCACATAGAGGGTCATCATTACTATCTTTCTAAATTCCATATATATGTGTCAGTATACTGTATTGGTGTTTTTCTTTCTGGCTTACTTCACTCTGTATAATCGGCTCCAGTTTCATCCATCTCATTAGAACTGAGTCAAATTTATTCTTTTAAGGGCTGAGTAGTACTCCATTGTGTATATGTACCACAGCTTTCTTATCCAATCATCTGCTGGTGGACATCTAGGTTGCTTCCATGTCCTGGCTATTATAAACAGCGCTGCAATGAACATTGGGGTACATGTGTCTCTTTCAATTCTGGTTTCCTCGGTGTGTATGCCCAGCAGGGGATTGCTGGGTCATAAGGCAGTTCTATTTGCAATTTTTAAGGAATCTCCACACTGTTTTCCATAATGGCTGTACTAGTTTGCATTCCCACCAGCAGTGTAAGAGGGTTCCCTTTTCTCCACATCCTCTCCAGCATTTATTGCTTGTAGACTTTTGGATGGCAGCCATTCTGACTGGTGTGAAATGGTACCTCATTGTGGTCTTGATTTGCATTTCTCTGATAATGAGTGATGTTGAACATCTTTTCATGTGTTTGTTAGCCATCCGTATGTCTTCTTTGGAGACATGCCTATTTAGTTCTTTGGCCCATTTTTTTATTGGATCATTTATTTTTCTGGAGTTGAGCTGCATAAGTTGCTTATATATCTTTGAGATTAGTTGTTTGTCAGTTATTTCATTTGCTATTGTTTTCTCCCATTCAGAAGGCTGTCTTTTCACCTTGCTTATAGTTTCCTTTGTTGTGAAGAAGCTTTTAATTTTAATTAGATCCCATTTGTTTATCTTTGCTTTTATTTCCAGTATACTGGGAGGTGGATCATAGAGGATCCTGCTGGGATTTATGTCGGAGAGTGTTTTGCCTATGTTCTCCTCTAGGAGTTTTATAGTTTCTGGTCTTACATTTAGATCTTTAATCCATTTTGAGTTTATTTTTGTGTATGGTGTTAGAAAGAGGTCTAGTTTCATTCTTTTACAAGTGGTTGACCAGTTTTCCCAGCACCACCTGTTAAAGAGACTGTGTTTACTCCATTGTATATTCTCGCCTCCTTTGTCGAAGATAAGGTGTCCATAGGTGTGTGGGTTTATCTCAGGGCTTTCTATTTTGTTCCATTGATCTATATTTCTGTCTTTGTGCCAGTACCATACTGTCTTAATGACTGTGGCTTTGTAGTAGAGCCTGAAGTCAGGCAAGTTGATTCCTCCAGTTCCATTCTTCTTTCTCAAGATTGCTTTGGCTATTCGAGGTTTTTGTATTTCCATACAAATCTTGAGATTACTTGATCTAGTTCTGTGAAAAATACTGCTGGTAGCTTGATGGGAATTGCATTGAATCTGTAGATTGCTTTAGGTAGTATACTCATTTTCACTATATTGACTCTTCCAACCCATGAGCATGGTATATTTCTCCATCTATTAGTGTCCTCTTTGATTTCTTTCATCAGTGTTTTATAGTTTTCGATATATAGGTCTTTAGTTTCTTTAGGTAGGTATATTCCTAAGCATTTTATTCTTTTTGTCGCAGTGGTGAATGGAATTGTTTCCTTAACTTCTTTTTATACTTTCTCATTATTAGTGTATAGGAATGCAAGGGATTTCTGAGTGTTGATTTTATATCCTGCAACTTTACTATATTCATTGATTAGCTCTAGTAGTTTTCTGGTCGAGTCTTTAGGATTTTCTATGTAGAGGATCATGTCATCTGCAAACAGTGAGAGTTTTACTTCTTCTTTTCCAATTTGGATTCCTTTTATTTCTTTTTCTGCTCTGATTGCTGTGGCCAAACCAAACAAAAGAGGACGAGATAGGGAATCTGCCTGAGAAAGAATTCCGAATACTGATAGTTAAAATTATCCAAAATCTTGAAATCAAAATGGAAGCACAGATAAATAGCCTGGGGTCAAGGATTGAGAAGATGCAAGGAAGGTTTAACAAGGACCTAGAAGAAATAAAAAAGAGTCAACATATAATGAATAATGCAATAAATGAGATCAGAAACACTCTGGAGGCAACAAATAGTAGAATAACGGAGGCAGAAGATAGGATTAGTGAAATAGAAGATAGAATGGTAGAAATAAATGAATCAGTGAGGGAAAAAGAAAGACGAATTAAAAGAAATGAGGACAACCTCAGAGACCTCCAAGACAATATGAAACGCTCCAACACTCAAATTATAGGAGTCCCAGAAGAAGAAAACAAAAAGACAGACCGTGAGAAAATACTTGAGGAGATAATAGTTGAAAAATTCCTAAAATGGGGAAGGAAATAATCACCCAAGTCCAAGAAACCCAGAGAGTGCCAAACAGGATAAACCCAAGGCGAAACACCTCAAGACATATATTAATCAAGTTAACAAAGACCAAACACAAAGAACAAATATTAAAAGCAGGAAGGAAAAACAACAAATAACACACAAGGGAATCCCCATAAGAATAACTGCAGATCTCTCAATAGAAACTCTTCAGGCCAGGAGGGAATGGCAAGACATACTTAAAGTGATGAAAGATAACAACCTTCAGCCAAGACTACTGTACCCAGCAAGGATCTCATTCAAATATGAAGGAGAAATCAAAAGCTTTACAGACAAGCAAAAGCTGAGAGAATTCAGCACCACCAAACCAGCTCTCCAACAAATACTAAAGGATAGACTTTAGACAGGAAACACAAAAAGGACGTATAAACCCGAACCCAAAACAATAAAGTAAATGGCAACAGGAGCATACTTATCAATAATTACCTTAAATGTAAATGGGTTGAATGCCCCAACCAAAAGGCAAAGACTGGCTGAATGGATACAAAAACAAGATCCCTATGTATGCTGCTTACAAGAGACCCACCTCAAAACAACGGACACATACAGACTGAAAGTGAAGGGCTGGGAAAAAGATATTCCAGGCAAATAGAGACCAAAAGAAAGCAGGAGTAGCACTCATATCCGATAAAATAGACTTTAAAACAAAGGCTGTGAAAAGGGACAAAGAAGGCCACTACATAATGATTAAAGAGTCAATCCAAGAAGAAGATTTAACAATTATAAATATATATGCACCCAACATAGGAGCACTGCAATATGTAAGACAAATGCTAACAAGCATGAAAGGGGAAATTAATAACAACACAGTAATAGTGAGAGACTTTAATACCCCACTCACACCTATGGACAGATCAGCTAAACAGAAAATTAACAAAGAAACACAAACTTTAAATGATACAATAGGCCAGTTAGACCTAATTGATATCTATAGGACATTTCACCCCAAAACAATGAATTTCACCTTTTTCTCAAGTGCACACGGAACCTTTTCCAGGATAGATCACATTCTGGGTCATAAATCTAACCTTGATAAATTCAAAAAAATTGAAATTATTCCAAGCATCTTCTCTGACCATAATGCACTAAGGTTAGATCTCAATTACAGGAGAAAAACTATTAAAAATTCCAACATTTGGAGGCTGAACAACACCCTTCTGAATAATCAACAAATCACAGAAGAAATCAAAAAGAAATTAAATTATGCATCGAAATGAATGAAAATGAAAACACAACTACACAGAACCTGTGGGACACTATAAAAGCAGTGCTAAGAGGAAAGTTCATAGCAATACAGGCATACCTCAAGAAACAAGAAATGCTTACTTCTAAATATTGGTGTTTTCTAGAGCCCATCCTATTTTCTCCATTTTCCTAGGCATCTCACCCAACTGATATTGTTGGCCACCCCTATATACCTCCATTTTTTTTCTGAGTCCCACATCAATATTTTTAGTTTCTCAATGGATAGTTATTTTTTCCTCAAACACTCAGGAGTCTATCAGTGCACCAGTTAAAAAACAAAAATATTTAATCTGATTATTGGTCTCTTTTTATTCATTTTTATCTCTTTTCAACCTATGTTTCATTCCAAGATACAAATCTGAGCAGGTTAATCCTCAACATTAAAAAATTCTGGGTCTTCCTAAGGGTCTAAGTGAAAAATCCAAAATGTCAAACCCTGGCTTGCAGAGTCCTTCCTCTCCAGCCTGCCTGTAGATCTTCATTTTCTTTCTTTCTCTTTCTTTATATCCTCAGGCCTGCTAAGCAACCACACATATGGGGGTACTCTCAAGCACAGCATCTTCATACATATCACTGGGTTTCATCAGATGGCTTTCTCAGTCTGAAATGCTCTCCCCTTTCTTCACAGCTCAACTGCTTCCTGCTAAATTAAACTTTCCCAGTTTCATCTTCTTTTTCCCCACTCATGTGTTGATCTTTAATACAATATGTTTGCTGCTGCTGCTGCTGCTGCTGCTGCTACTAAGTCACTTCAGTCGTGTCTGACCCTGTGCAATCCCATAGACAGCAGTCCACCAGGCTCCTCTGTCCCTGGGATTCTCCAGGCAAGAACACTGGAGTGGGTTGCCATTTCCTTCTCCAATGCGTGAAAGTGAAAAGTGAAAGTGAAGTTGCTCAGTCATGTCCGACTCTTAGCAACCTCATGGACTGCAGCCTACCAGGCTCCTCCGTCCATGGGATTTTCCAGGCAAGAGTACTGTACTGCAAATCTCAGGTGAACTAGTACCCCATTTTTTGTGCCTAGAATAATTCCTGATAAACAGGAAGGCTCTTCAAATTTATGAATGAATTAACAAATGAAACTACAGATTCACACAATGAGTGAAATTTGGATAGCCAGAAAAATGAAAAAGTATGGAGTTTAAGTGAATAAATAGGGCTTTCATTTATATCTCAGGGCAGTTCAGTCACTCAGTCATGTCTGACTCTTTGCGACAACATGGACTGCAGCAAACCAGGCCCCAGAGCTGATGGAGTCGGTGATGCCATCCAACCATCTCATCCTCTGTCATCCCCTTCTCCTCCTGCCTTCAATCTTTCCCAACATCAGGGTCTTTTCCAAAGAATCAGTTCTTTGCACCAGCTGGCCAAAGTATTACAGCTTCAGGATCAGTCCTTCCAATGAATATTCAGGACTGACTGTTTTGACCTTCTTGCAGTCCAAGGGTCTCTCAAGAGTTCTCCAACACCACCGCTCAAAAGCATCAATTCTTTGGCGCTCAGCGTTCTTTATAGTCCAACTCTCATATCCATATATGACTACTGACAAAATGACAGCTTTGATTATACAGACCTTTGTTGGCAAAGTAATGTCTCTGCTTTTTAATATGCTGTCTAGGTTGGTCATAGCTTTCCTTCCAAGAAGCAAGTGTCTTTTAATTTCATGGCTTCAGTCACCATCTACTGTGATTCTGGAGCCCAAGAAAATAAAGTCTGTCACTGCTTCCATTTGTTTACCCACCTATTTGCCATGAAGTGATGGGACCAGATTCCATGATCTTTGTTTTTGAATATGAGTTTTAAGCCAACTTTTCACTCTCTTCTTTCAGTTTCATGAAGAGGCTCTTTAGTTCCTCTTTGCTTTCTGCCATAAGGGTAGTGTCATCTGCACATCTGAGGTTACTGATATTTCTCCTGGCAATCTTGATTCCAGCTTGTGCTTCATCCAGCCCAGCATTTTGCATGATGTACTCTGCATATAAGTTGAAAAAGCAAGGTGACAATATACAGCCTTGACATACTCTTTTCCCAGTTTGGAACCAGTCTGTTGGTCCATGTCCAGTTCTAACTGTTGCTTCTTGACCTGCATACAGATTTCTTAGGAGGCAGATAGTCTGGTATTCCCATCTCTTGAAGAATTTTCCAGTTTGTTGTGATCCACACAGCCAAAGGCTTTAGCATAGTCAGTTAAGCAGAAGTAGATGTTTTTCTGGACCTCTCTCGCTTTTCCTGTGATCCAAATCATGTTGGCAATTCAATCTCTGGTTCCACTGCCTTTTCTAAATCCAACTTGAAAATCTGGAAGTTCTCGGTTCATTTCATTCATATTTGTATGAATTACTTGTAACAACTATTATTAATATGTGCTATTATATGACTCCCTACTCTCTCCCCAGTCCAAGCATTTTCATCAGGAGAAGCAGACTTTTGTCATCCTCACCAACATTCCCTAGCTTGGCCTCAATGTCTCTCCCTGAGTGCCCTTCTCTTCCTGACATTCTTCTCAGCACTAAATACTTACCCTGTGCTGCCATCTTGAACTTAACAGAGCTAATTCAGATTATTAATTCAAAACAGATTTAGTTCACACTTGTTGCAGTCTAATGGTGGTAAACTGGATAAGTACTTGTGACCAGTACTATTTACTCATCCATTTACCTCTTTGCAGTTGTAAAATAATGCATGCAAAATGTACTGGAATAAAACAGATAGCAGAAGCTATTTATGATAAAGCTTAGTACATCTCTATATTGATGCATCCTTAGCAAAAAGGTTAGGAATTGGTTTTCAGATTTTTTTCCCCCTCAGGAGCAATCCTGAGATTCTATGTCCAGGAGTAGAGGAGGACTTGTGTTTGACACCCACTTTTCTAAGGTTATCATACCCAGCCACTGAAATTTAGAGAAAAACTAGAACCTATAAGCTGATAAAAGTCAGAAGTTCTTAATTTTTGGAGTGAGTGCCACTCCAGTAGTGAGATAGCAACCTGTTTACTACCTTTCATTTAGGTATCAAAGTCTTACCATTTCACTGGAATGTAGCTATCATTCAAAGTCAACTATTCATCATCATATTGGGGAGTCTCAATTGATCAAACAATCACAAACTAAGTAATTGCTAAATGTCAATATATGTGCTTTAGAAAAATAATTATAAACTGAGTGTCACCTGAAGGAGAAGAAATATAGCTCAAATCTCCTTAATAAATGTCTATGTCCTATTTTGCATGAAGCAAGTATTTTGCATCTCAGAGCAGATTTTTTTAAAATTACAAAATATGAATCAATTCTAATAATTTATCCATGTTTTCAGTATATGGGTACAGCAAAGATAAAGGTTTTGATTTTGCTCAATTCAACTACATTCTTAAGGATAGATATACATGAAATGTTACTGAACAGTGATGCTATGTCTCCATCATTTTTACTTTTTCTGTACAAAAGAGAATATCCAAGACTGAAGTTATTGAATCAACCAGAAAGGTTGATCGATAACATGTTGTTATTGGTAGCAGTGAATCATTGACAGAGCTGTGGGAAAACCCTAGCAACCTGGGGAAACATGGCCTCATAATTCTGGGAAAACTAAGCAAGATACCCTCCATGCTACTGTGTATTTTGTGCTAGACTTTGAGAGGCAGGAGAGAGTAAACAGAAAGACAAACATTTTAAGTCTGTGCCTAAGGGATGCCAATACAGGAAATACTGAACGCTCAATACCACCAATTCAGCTTTGCCTGTGGAGGAAGCAGATTTAAAGGAAGGTAAGGCAGGCTTGAAGAGAATAAAAGACATGCCCAGAGACCATCCTCAGGGACCTGTGGAAGGACAATAAGCAAAATCATCCCTCAGTGATGGGAGGTGGATGTCACAAATTGCTTAGGTGCATATGAAACTTGAGTATTTGTGACCCCAGCTGATGGAATCACCTCTCTCCTATTACTCACTGAATCACTACCCACTTATTAGCAGAAAGAATAGAGAAAGGGACCTTGTTTCATGGACAATGAGAGCTATCTCTCTGCTCAGATATCTAAAGAGTTTGCTGGTAGGATGGTGCTTAGATAACGTTCATTAGCTGTGTATCTCTGTTGAGAAAACATGCCTACTTAACCTGTACGTGACATAAAAAGGTCACCTTTCATTTCTTTCTGTGCACAATTTTTCCCATGCCATGAAAATGAGGTAAAAGGTAAGAATAACACACAAATGTGCTGGTTCAGAGTATTTATTTTTTCTAAATGCCTCATGATTTTCTTTTTAAATGGCAGCTGCTGAAACTATGGAATAGCTACTGTGTACTTGGTTTTATTATCCTTACTGAAAACTCTCTAGAAATAAATAATTCACATAGTTGGATTTATAAGGGCAACTTGGTTACTGTTGCTTTGGAAACTAGTTTTTCTGTGTAGGTCCACAGATTCAGTTGATATTAACCATTATTTTTTAAATATCACAAATAATTCTGAATTTGCCAGGGATTGTTTTTCTTCTCCCTTTATTGGTTGGATAAAGGCTATTCAAATTACATAGAAAAGGGTCTGATCACGAGTGACATCTAACCTGAACTTTCTGCTCTAGGAACTGCAAAAGTATAACAGAACTAGGGCTTTGCGTTCAGTCAGGGAAGCTAGGGGTTAAATCTAGGGTGCCTCTCTGGCATTATAAATTTGAAATTTTCTCAGTGTAATAAGGGTTGCTTTGTGATTCACTGAAGATTTCATTTAGGAAAATTTAATTAAATATTTACATGTGTAGATGCTATTAACAGATGGAAAATCCCATGGACGGAGGAGCCTGGTGGGTTGCAGTCCATGGGGTCGCTAAGAGTCGGATACGACTGAGCGACTTCACTTTCACTTTTCACTTTCTCCATTGGAGAAGGAAATGGCAACCCACTCCAGTGTTCTTGCCCGGAGAATCCCAGGGACGGGGGAGCCTGCTGGGTGCCATCTATGGGGTCACACAGAGTCGGACAGGATTGACACAACTTAGCGGCAGCAGCAGCAGCAGCAGCAGTGTTCTTTTAAAAATAGTTAACAAGTTAAGGCTGTAGCTACCACTCCTCTGTTCCACCAAAATTGTATAATTTAAAACTATTATTATTTAAGGAAAAAAAATCACAAATAAATTATCAAAGCTATCCATTCAGGACATTTCCCTCTAGCTCTTAATTGTATAAAACAAAAATTGTAGAATCTTGGTTTTGAAACAAACTTTGGAAGTCCTCTAAGAATAGAGTGATAAGGTTTTGTCTTTATGAGGATAAAAATGAATGATGGTGATTTGGGGCTGGGTCTATGGACTGTCCAATCAGATAGGGGTGAAAGGCAAATCACAAAACTGCCCAGGGACAAAAGATACTCATAACGGAAGCTCCAAACTGCCCAGATTTCCTGTAAAGATACAGTCTGCTAAAAACCAGTTTATCTCATAAAATTTGCCTTGTTTTTCAGACAATATCATTTTTCAGATTTTAGAGAAAACTATAAAGGCAATTGTTAGTCTATACTTGGCTACTAAGACTGCAAAGGATTGATGAACAAAAACTGACAGGTGCTTTGGGACCATGCTGCTTCAAAATGTGTAACAGCCAAGGAAGTCTGTATTAGGTACAATCAATAGGGTCAGCAGTCTTTGAAAAGGTAAGTAGTCCCACTACCCACCTATTAGAATGGCCAAAATCTAGGAACACTGGTAATACCAAAAGCTGGTGAGCTTGGAAGCAAAAGAAATTCTCATTCATTGCTGGTGGGTGTGCAAAACAGTACAGCCACTTTGAAAAACAGTTTGGTGCTTTCTCATAAAATTAAGGCCACTTTCACCATAAAAATCCAGCAACTGTACTCCTTGATATTAACCCAATTGAACTGAAAACTTAGGTACACATAAAAACTTTCCCAAAATATTTACAGCAGCTTCATTTATACTCAGCAAAAGTTGGAAGCAACAAAGATATCCTTCAGTAGAGGAATGGATAAATAAACTGTGGTACTCCACAAAGGATGATTGTTTAAAAAGATAAAATGGAAGACAGACCTAAAGATTATGTTTTGGATAATACTGTGGAAAGCAGCAGATGCTACGCTAAAATGATTGTATTTGTTCCATAGGAAATGAGGAACATATTAAGAGTTTACATGGAGAAGTGACATTATCATAGCTGTACTCCAGGGCCCTGAATATTCATTGGAAGGACTAATCCTAAGGCTGAAGCTCCAATACTTTGGCCACTTGATGCAAAGAGCTGACTCACTGGAAAAGATCCTGATGCTGGGAAAGACTGAGGGCAGGAGGAGAAGCAGAAGACAGAATAAGATGGTTGGATGGCCATCACCAACTCAATGGACATGAATTTGAGCAAACTCCAGGAGATAGTGAAGGACAGGGAAGCTTGGCATGCTACAGTCCATGGGGTCATAAACACCTGACACAACTGAGTGACTGAACAACAACTCCTCTAGGGAAATTATTTAGTCCTCTCTACCTTTGCTAATGAAGTTGTTTTTGCTTAGATCAACCACCTCCCCACCTCTCCCCTTACATGCTCTCCCCCTCAACTTCTTCTTTTTTGTCTACATATTTTATTATTCTTCAAGGACCTATGAAATGCTACCTTCTTCATGCAGTGTGGCCAAACACCAATATTTTTTATAAACTTATTTCTCTAGGTCATGTCTTAAGTAGTTTGTATATCCATTATTCTCTTACCACATCATACATTTATTAAATAAATAAATTTTATTTAATTTTAATTCACCCACAGTACTTTGTATTTTAAGTAGATATGATTATTTGTTGACTAAAAATATTTTATAAACAAATCAATAACATTTTCAAAAACAATCTGAGGAAAATAGATCTCTGACATAATGTAAAATGCAAAGGCCCTGCTAGCTGTCACTTCAACATCATTCCTTCCATTCTTCTTGGTAACAGAGCCCACAAATGTGCTAAGGTATGTGGTCACCCAGATTAAAGGGTGCTAGCTGGGCTCATGTCACTAAATTATGGCCTATGTGATTTAGCAAAAATGTACTGTATGACTTCTAGAAAACATCCTTACACGGAGATGTTTTGTCCCTACTCCCTCCTTACCACTTGTAGCGCAGACCCTGGGGTCAGAAGGTAAGCAGCCACCTAGAAAAGATGAAGACGCCAGGTATTCAGGATGGCAAAGCAATGATGCAGAAGGAATCTGGTGCTCTGATGACCATAGAGTCACCACATGTTGCTAGAATGTGGGAGGTAGATAAAAATCTTGCTTATGCTTATGGTTTTGATTTCCCCATCACTTGCAACCAAATCTAATCTTTAGAATTACTATCGTTCTAGATCTTAAAATTTGTCATCAGAAGAAAAAAGTTGTAAGTATGTATGAGGATGGGTGTTAATAATACTTATTGCAGATATTATTTTGTAATATATGCAAATTATGAGTTATTATGCTGTATACCTGAAAGTATTATAATGTTATATGTAAAATTCTCAGGATTTGGCAGGTGTTGAAAGCTCTATTCTCTTCGGGAATGATTTTCAAGTTTCTTTGGAGGGAAGCCCATTACTGGGAAGACTTATCCAAGTTTCCTGTGGTGCAGGGCAATGCACCACCTATGATTGACTGCCCATGATGCCTACTTGGGCCCCTAGACTTTCAGGGTGCCCCTCCAGCGTCTCTCTTCTGAGAGAGAGAATCTCTCCAAGTAAAGCCTCCTCACCTACTCTCCTTTACTTCTTTCCTTCGTCTGGTCTGTAAGAAACTCATGCATTCTTTGTCCCCAACAAATTCTGGAAAAACAGACTGCCTCCGTGGATCAACGTCTCATTCTACCATCAGAGCAGCCAACCAGCCAACCACAGTCAGCCTCTTAACCTTTCATTTGTCTGACCTGAGACTGGGTCCAATAGGTCTCAAGAAGCAAGAACTTGGAAGAACCATGCCAAGCTCGCTGGTTCTTTTGATGCCTGTTTTTCAAGGCAGAATAAAAAAGCAGAGGGTAGTAGACTTGTTCTCTGATAGCTTTCCCCTAATTCCTCTTCTAATCTCCATTTCTGCCCTTTTGGATCATCAACATGGGTGGAGACCTACTCAGAACTAGTATCTGATCATCTCCTTTGCAAGTTCCATAGGCTAATCTCACACCTCATTTGATATATGGGGAGACATTTGCACATGCTTACAAGGCCTCAGCCAAAGCTAAGACTTAGATACTTTAGTATTAGTATTCAGTTATAATCATGAATATCTACTTTTTAAAATTTAGTTTTCATGTTTAGATACACTTTGTTGGATTTTTGTTATTATTGTTTCGAAAACAATCATTTGCTTGTATGGACAAGATTCATTATTAAAAGGATGCCACCCACTGATCACAAAAGGCAACATGTTGCCCAGTCTTCCAAATTTCCACTGGCTAACTTTCAAGGAATTCACTTAAACCACCTGAGGCATGTTTGCTACTACCCCACCTTATTTTGTAACAGTTAGCCATTGTTTTCTCCCTGTTTTAGTTGGTACATCTGCAAAGGTTGTTACATGGCCTTCCAAGCTAACAATATGGCACTAAAGATATTCGGCATAGTTGGAGACAACAGAAGGGATATCATAAGTAGTTAACACTTACTTGATCTTTTTTTCTATTTTGGTTTAATGAAAATAAAGCAATGGTTTTTGTTGTATTGTAGGACCAACCTTAAGAAAACTGTAGAATGAAATTATTGAAAGTTTCCAAATAATTTATCCTTTTGTATTCAGGATTTTAAAACTTAAGAATTTTAAAAGTTGATATTTTATTAGTTGGTCCCCAATTCAGAGCTTGGCTACTGCCCACTTTTGATTTGGGGCATCACCTCATTACAAACATGTAAAAAAATAGCCACCTCGATGCTTTGGTAGAGAGGATAAGAAGAGGTCTGTAGCATGCTACCAAAGACAGACGTTTTTGTTGATACTAACAATCAATCATCTTATTCACCAAAAATATAATTAATAAAGTGTCTACTCAGTTAATAAGATAAAATTCTGATGTTTTGTATGGGTTGGGATGTATTATATGTTTGGTGGGAGGAGAGAGGAAAAAGGGGGGGGGTGGTAAAATCAAAGAAATTACACATGTGAAAGCAGCATTTTAAAAATGTGAAACAGAATAAAGTGTATTTAATAACTGCCACATATAAACTGAAGTATGTTCACAGAAAAATTATCCAAAAGTGATAAAGTCGAACCATATTATGTGAAGAGGACCAAAGAATTGATGCTTTTGAACCGTAGTATTGGAGAAGACTCTTAAGAGTCCCTTGGACAGCAAGGAGACCCAACCAGTCCATCCTAAAAGAAATCAGTCCTGAGTGTTCTTTGGAAGGACTGATGCTGAAAGGTGAAATTCCAATATTTTGGCCACCTGATGTGAAGAACTGACTCACTGGAAAAGACCCTGATGCTGGGAAAGATTGAAGGTGGGAGGAGAAGGGGACAACAGAGGATTAAATGGTTGGATGTCATCACCGACTCAATGGACATGAGTTTGAGTAAACTCCAGGAGCTGGTGATGGACAGGGAGGCCTAGTGTGCTACAGTCCACGGGGTTTCAAAAAGACAGACATGACTGAGCAACTGAGCTGAACTGACTGATTTGTGTGCAGAAGACAATCTCAAGGGAAATATGTGAGCTATTTCATGTGCTGGAAGGTTTCTCATTTATAGACAGAATAGATTGTCATGGTTCCTAGTTTCTTAAAGAACAAAGCCCATACATCTCAGTTTGGCATACAAAAATCTTATACAATCTGATTCCAAATTGGTTTTCCAACTGTAGGCTTTCTAATTGCAAACACAGCAACTCCAAACAATCTCTCTCTTACTTCTACTTTTTCCTTGTATCATTTTCCTACCAAGAATGCCTTATTCCTCTTTTCTGTCTAAAGGACACTTACTCATCTAAAGATCAGTATGGATTTTTTCTTTAAAAATTAATTTTTAATTGAATGATAAATGCTTCACAGAATTTTGTTGTCTATCAAATTTCAACATGAATCAACCATAGGTATACATATAATCCCTCCCTTTTGAACTTCCCTCCCATCTCCCTCCCCACCCCACCCCCTCTAAGTTGATACAGAGTCCCTGCTTGAGTTTCCTGATCCATATAGCAAATTCCTGTTGGCTATCTATTTTACATATGGTAATGTAAGTTTCCATGTTACTCTTTCCATACATTTCACCCTCTCTTCCCCTCTCCCCATGTTCATAAATCTATCCTCTATGTCTGTTTCTCCATTGCTGCCCTGTAAATAAATTCTTCTGTATCATTTTTTTAGATTCTGTTTAAATGCATTAGAATATGGTATTTATCTTTCTCTGACTTACTTCACTCTGTATAATAGGCTCTAGGTTCATCCACCTCATTAGAACTGACTCAAATGCATTCCATTTTATGACTGTGCAATATCCCATTGTTTATATGTACCACAACTTCTTTATCCATTCATCTGTAGATGGACACCTAGGTCACTTCCATGTTCTAGCTACTATAAATAGTGCTGCAATGAACAACGGGATACATGTGTCTTTTTCAATTTTGGTTTCCTTAGTGTATACGCCTAGGAATGGGATTGGTGGGTCATGGGAATAAAAAATTATTTCTAATTTTTTAGGGAATCTCCATAATATCATCCATAGTGACTGTATCAGTTTACATTCCCACCAACAGTACAAGAGCATTCCCTTTTCTCCACAACCTCTCCAGCATTTATTATTTGTAGACTTTTTGATGATGGTGTGAGGTGATATCTCATTGTAGTTTTGATTTGCATTTCTCTATGCAAATGAGAATGAGTGATGTTGAGCATCTTTTCATGTGTTTGTTGGCCATCTGTATGTCTTCTTTGGAGAAATGTCTGTTTAGGTCTTTTCCCCACTTTTTGACTGGGTTGTTTGCTTTTCTGGCATTGAGTTGTATGAGCTGCTTGTATATTTTGGAAATTAATCCTCTGTCAGTTGTTTCATTTGCTGTCGCTTTCTCCCATTCTGAGGGTTATCTTTTCACCTTATCATTTCCTTTGCTATGCAAAAGCTTTTAAGTTTAATCAGGTCCCACTTGTTTACTTTTGTTATTTCCACTACTCTAGGATGTGGGTCATAGAGGATCTTGCCTTGATTTATGTCATCAAGTGTTCTGCCTATGTTTCCCTCTAAGAGTTCTATAGTTTCTGATCTTCCATTTAGATCTTTAATCCATTTTGAGTTTATCTTTGTGTATGGTGTTAGGAGGTGTTCTAATTTCTTTCTTTCACGTGTAGCTGTCCAGTTTTCCTTACACCATTTATTGAAGAGGCTGTCTTTGCCCCAGTGTATATTCTTGCCTCCTTTGTCAAAAATAAAGTACCCATAGGTGCATGTGTTTATTTCTGGTCTTTCTATCTTGGTTCATTGGTCTATATTTTACTGCCTTGATGACTGTAGCTTTGTAATATAATCTGAAGTCAGGAAGGTTGATTCCTCCAGCTCCATTCTTCTTTCTTAAGACTGCTTTGGCTATTTGGGGCCTTTTGTGTTTCCATAAGAATTGTGAAATTTATTGCCTTAGTTCTGTGAAAAATGCCACTGGTAATTTGATAGGGATTGCACTGAATCTGTAGATTGTATTTGGTAATATATTGATTATTGTATCACAATATTGATTCTTCCTATCCAGAAACATGGAATATCTTTCCATCTGTTTATGTCAACTTTGATTTCTTTCATCAGTGTCTTATAATTTTCTGTGTACAGTTCTTTTGTCTCCTTGGATAAGTTTATTCCTAGATATTTCATTCTTTTTGTTGCAATGGTGAATGGGATTGATTCATTAATTTCTCTTTCTGATTTTTAATTGTTAGTATATATAAATGCAATTGATTTCTGTGTATTAATTTTGTATCCTGCAACTTTGCTAAATTCACTGATTAGCTCTAGTAATTTTCTGATACTATCTTAAGGGTTTTCTATATATAGTATCATGTCATCTGCAAACAATGGGAGCTTTACTTTTTCTTATCCAATCTGGATTCCTTTTATTTCTTTTTCTTCTCTGATTGATGTAGCTATATGCAGAGTACATCAAGAGAAACGCTGGGCTGGAAGAAGCACAAGCTGGAATCAAGATTGCTGGGAGAAATATCAATAACCTCAGATATGCAGATATACCACCCTTATGGCAGAAAGTGAAGAGGAACTAAAAAGCCTCTTGATGAAAGTGAAAGAGGAAAGTGAAAAAGTTGGCTTAATGCTCAACATTCAGAAAACGAAGATCATGGCATCTGGTCCCATCACTTCAGGGGAAATAGATGGGGAAACAGTGGAAACAGTGTCAGACTTTATTTTGGAGGTCTCCAAAATCACTGCAGATGGTGATTGCAGCCATGAAATTAAAAGATGCTTACTCCTTGGAAGGAAAGTTATGACCAACCTAGACAGCATATTGAAAAGCAGAGACATTACTTTGTCAACAAAGGTCCGTCTAGTCAAGGCTATGGTTTTACCAGTAGTCATGTATGGATGTGAGAATTGGACTGTGAAGAAAGCCGAGTGCCAAAGAACTGATGCTTCTGAACTGTGGTGTTGGAGAAGACTCTTGAGAGTCCCCTGGACTGCTAGGAGATTCAACCGGTCCATCCTAAAGGAGATCAGTCCTGTGTGTTCATTGGAAGGAACGATGCTAAAGCTGAAACTCCAATACTTTGGCCACCTCATGCAAAGAATTGGCTCACTGGAAAAGACCTTGATGCTGGGAGGGTTTGGGGGCAGGAAGAGAAGGGGACAACAAAGGATGAGATGGCTGTATGGCATTACCAACTTGATGCACATGAGTTTGGGTGAACTCCAGGAGTTGGTGATGGACATGGAGGCCTGGCGTGCTGCAATTCATGGGGTTGCAAAGAGTCGGACACGACTGAGCAACTGAACTGAACTGAATTGAGGACTTCCTAAATCAAAAAAGCAAAAGCCCAGGACTAGATGGCTTCACAAGAGAATTCTGTCAAACATTTAGAGAAGAGCTAATGCCTATCCTTCTAAAACGCTTTCAAAAAATTACAGAGAAAGGAACACTTCCAAACTCATCCTATGAGGCCACCATCACCCTGATACCAAAACCAGACAAAGACAACACAGAAAAAGAAAACTACAGGCCAATATCACTGATGAACATGGATGCAAAAATCCTCAAGAAAATTTTAGCAAACAGAATTCAGCACCACATCAAAAAGCTCATACACCATGATCAAATTGGGTTTATTTCAGGGACATGAGGATTCTTCAATATGTGCAAATCAATCAACGTGATATACTATATCAACAGATTAAAAGATAAAAACCATATGATAATCTCAATAGATGCAGAAAAAGCCTTTGATAAAATTCAGCACCCATTTATGATTAAAACTCTTCAAAAAATGGGCATAGAAGAAACCTACATCAATACAGTAAAGGCCATATATGATAAGCCTACAGCAAATATTATTCTCAGTGGTGAAAGACTTAAATCATTCCCCCTAAGATAAGGAACAAGAGCAGGGTATCCACTTTCACCACTATTATTCAACATAGTTTTGGAAGTCCTAGCTACAGCGATCAGAGAAGATAAAAATCAGAATGAATTTCTAAGTAAACATTTGACTTCCTAGTCTTCCTACATGATGATTCCTAGATCTAAGATTATTATTGTTGCTGTAGTTTCCCATGATCATTTTTACATAATAAAGTTTAAATTTCCACAATGTAGATTAAGAATTTGAAAACAAAAATTGAGCTTGACCATAATGTCCCCACAATTACTGATGAATAGCTATGTAAGGTTGAGATGAAGAAAGTCTTTGTCAGCAAACACTAAAGACATAATACATTAGGAAAATATTACCTGATTTGTCACAAAAAATAGAAATAAAAGGTAAAAAATGAAATTAAGGGGTAAACAACAATGTTCCCATTATAAATTGGGAAATTAAATATATTCAAAACACACAGAGCACTCACTATTCAGTGCTCCACCTGCCTAATCAGAATGGATCACTTGTTCCCCTCTAGTCTCATAGCATTTTTGTTTTCAATCACTTTCAACATGTTCTAATTCTATATGGATCTTTTTTGACTAGTCTTAGATTCTCTAAAGTGGAGCTATTTCACCTTTATCTTCTCCTTTTTGCTCTTCAATTAGTAATTCAAACAGTGGAACTGTAATAAGCTGAATTATGGGCTGAATTATGCCCCCTAAATAATATGTGTATTTTCTAACCCATGGTACTTGTGAACATGATAATACTTGGAAATAGGGTATTTGCAGATATAGTCAAGCTAGAACGACATCATTAGGGTAAGCCCTAATCTGTGTTTTATAAGTGAAAATGCAAACACAGATACACAGGGAAATACCATATTATGATGGAGGCAGAGATGGGAGTGTGCTCAGTCACTCAGTCATGTCCAACTCTGCAACCCTGTGGACTGCAGCTTGCCAGGCTCCTGTGTCCATGGGATTCTCAAGGCAGGAACACTAGAGTGGGTTGCCATTGCCTACTCAGGGGATCTTCCTGACCCAGGGATCAAAAGCCTCAGAAATGGGAGAAACGCATCTAAAGCTAAAAAACAAAAAAAACAAAACAAACAAACAAAAAAAAAACCAAGAGCTGCTGGCAACACCAGAAGCTGCAAAAGAGCATGGAACAGATTCTTCCCCAGAAATTTCAGTGAGAGAATGGCCCTGCCAATTCCTTGATTTTGGACTTCTAGCCTCCAGAGATAGCATAAATTTCTATTGTTGTAAGCCATCCAGTTTTTGGTACTTTGTTACATCAGCTTCTGCATGACCTCAAGGGATAAATTCAGAACCAAAAGTTGGATTTTAGAGGGAGAAAATTCTTACTCTATATTAGGAGAAAGCTTTTTAGTGTGAAAGTAGTTCACAGGCGAAATTACTTCAGGAGGTACAGAGTTCTGCTTTGTGGCAAGGAATATAAATTTATGCTGAATAAATATATGATGTAGTTGTATAAAGAAATGCAAGCCACAGATAGGTATTTAGACACTGTTCTAAAATCTAAGATTCTGAAATATGCTATTTCAAATTAACAAAATAGTTAATAACTGTTTGGCAGTCTAGTTTTTATAATCCAAGATGCATTGAAATGAGTAAGCTTAGTCAAGTTGTCCTGGGCTGAACGAGGTCAAGTAATATTAGCTCCATCTACTGGTATATGAACAATGACTCTGGGATAATATTTATGCAAGTTACCTTGAACAGCACATAACAGATATTCAGTAAAAAATGATTTTCTTTCCTTTTCTTTTTCCAGAAGGTAGAAAAACAAAAATAAGCCCTATGGATGTCTTGAAGTTTTTAGATTTATCTAAAATCCCTATATCTGAAAAAGATAACTCATGTAATATGCAAAGTTCATTTTAGACACTGATTTAGGTTAAGGAGGTCTTATTAAAGTAGAATTAAAATTTGAGTACAACTGGTCCAAGCCAAAATACAAGATTATAATTCAATTAAACCAACACATAAAGCCCTTTGTAAGAGTAAAAAATAATGCAAGATGAGAATACAGATGTAAATACAGCTATTTTTGACAACACATTTCAATTACTGGAATAAATAGAATCTTTCTTTATTGTGCTTGTATAGAAGAAAACATTCAATTAAGATACATTGAACTGTAAATGTCTAATGACTATTGGGGTTAAAACACTCTTCAAATAACTATGATGATTATAGCTCACCTTCTGTACTTTTTGTGGACTATTATTTTATGAAAACAAGCCAAATAAAATCTCAACAATTTTGTATGTACATGAAAAGAAATGGATATCATGTATAAGTGTATATATAAATATCTATATATTTATAGTCTCTGAATTGCTACAGTTTAGAGTATAAACACATACCATATGTATATTTTTCACCAGTTATGTGACAAATCTGTGTTAGAATTGACTTTTCATAAATGTGCCTTCTCAACTTTATTGTTGTAGTCTCCCTCTATTGCTCCCTGTAGGAAAACATTTAGAAGCAAACATATTCCCACACCAGATCAGATCGACTATATTCTTTGTAGCCAAAGATGGAGAAGTTCTATACCATCAGCAAAAACAAGACTGGGAGCTGACTGTGGCTCAGCTCATGAACACCTTATTACAAAATTCAGACTGAAATTGAAGAAAGTAGGGGAAAACAATAGGCCATTCAGGTATGACCTCAATCATATCCCTTAAGATTATATGGTGGAAGTGACAAATAGATTCAAGGGATCAGATATGATAGACAAAGTGCCTGAAGAACTATGGACAGAGGTTCATAACATTGTAGAGGAGGTGGTAATCAAAAAGAAGTGCAGAAAGGCTAAGTAGTTGTCTGAGGAGGCCTTACAAATAGCTGAGAAAAGAAGAGAAAGTCAAGGAAGGAAAGGAAAGATATACCCATCTGAATGCAGAGTTTCACAGAATAGCAAGAGAGGTAACAAACATTTTTAACTGAACAGTGCAAAGAAATAGGGGGAAATAGTACAATGGGAAAGACTAGAGATCTCTTCAAGAATATTAGCGATACCAAGGGAGAATTTTATGCAGAGATGAGCACAATAAAGGACAGAAATGGTATGGACCTAACAGAAGCAGAAGATATTAAGAAGAGATGGCAAGAATACACAGAAGAACTATACAAAAAGATCTTCATGATCCAGATAACCACGATGGTATGATCACTCACCTAGAGCCAGACATCCTGGAGTGCGAAGTCAAGTGGGCCTTAGGCAGCATCACTATGAACAAAGCTAATAGAGGTGATGGAACTCCAGTTAAGCTATTTCAAATCTTAAAAGATGATGCTGTGAAAGTGCTGCACTCAATATGCCAGCAAATTTGGAAAACTCAGCAGTGGCCACAGGAATGGCGAAGTTCAAATTTTCATTCCAATCCCAAAGAAGGGTAATGCCAAAGAATGTTCAAACTACTGCAAAATTGCATTCATTTCACGTTCTAGCAAGGTAATGTTCAAAATCCTTCAAACTAGGCTTGTGAACTAAGTGAACTAAGTTCTTATGAACAGTATGTGAACTAAGAACTTCCAGACGTACAAATTGGATTTAGAAAAGGCAGAGGAGCCAGAGATCAAATTGCCAACATCGACTGGATCATAGAAAAAGCAAGAGAATTCCAGAAAAACATCTTCTTCATTGACTATACTAAAGCTTTGACTACGTGGATCACAACAAACTGGAAAATTCTTCAAGAGATGGTAATACCAGACCACCTGAGCTGCCTCTTGAGAAACCTGTATGCAGGTCAAGAAGCAACAGTTAAAACCAGACATGGAACAATGGACTGGTTCCAATTTGGGAAAGGAGTACATCAAGACTGTATATTGTCACCCTGCATATTTAACTTATATGCAGAGTACATCATGTGAAATGCTGGACTGGATGAGCTCAAGTTGGAATCAAGATTGCTGGGAGAAATATTAATAACCTCAGATATGTAGATGATACCATCCCAATGGCAGAAATCAAAGAGGAATTAAAGAGCCTCTTGATGAAGGTGAAAGAGAAGAGCTGGCTTAAAATTCAACATTCAAAAATGAAGATCATGGCATCTGGTCCCATCACTTCATGCAAAGGAAACAGTGATAGACTTTATTTTCTTGGGCTCCAAAATCACTGTGGACAGTGGGCACAGCCATGAAAATAAAAGACTTGCTTCATGGAAGGAAAAACTATGACAAACCTAGATAGCATATTCAAAAGCAGAGACATCACTTTGCCAAAAATGGTCCATATAATCAAAGCTATGGTTTTTCCAGTAGACATGTATAGATGTAAGATCTGAACAATAAAAAGGCTGAGCATCGGTTTTGATGCCTTGAAACTGTGGTGCTGGAGAAAACTCTTGAGAGTCCCTTGGACAGCAAGGATATCAAGCCAGTCAATTCTAAAAGAAATCAACCCTGTATATTCATTGGAAGGAATGCTTCTGAAGCTCCAATGCTTTGGCCACCTGATGTGAAAAGCTAACCCATTGGAAAAGACCCTGATGCTGGGAAAGATTGAAGACAGGAGGAGAAGGGGGCGACAGAAGATGAGATGGTTGGATGGCATCACCAACTCAATGCATATGAGTTCGAGCAGACTCTGGGATATAGTGAAGGACAGGGAAGCCTGGTGTGCTACAGTCTATAGCGTCGCAGAGTAGGACACCACTGCATAACCAAACAACAACCCTCTACTGCCCCCTAAGGAAAACATTTAGCAGCAAACATATTCCCATACCAAAATCCTGAGCCAGTCGAACCTGACTCTGAGCGACCCCAAGAAACACAGCCCGCCAAGCTCCTCTGTTCAAGGGATTCTCTAGGCAAGAATGATGGAGTAGATTGCCATGCCCTCCTCCACGGGATCTTCCTGACCCAGGGGTCAAACCAGTGTCTATGTCTCTTGCATTGGTAGGCAGGTTCTTTACCACTATGGGCCACCAGGAAGCCCAAATGTCTTATTACATACTATCATTTTTTAGCCTGTGTCTTATGAGGCAATAGATAATGAAATTATAGTATATCTACTCCCAGTCAAAATTACTCCTTGGAAGGACCATTTATGTGCCCTGTGTAAAAGTCAGTCCATTGTTTCAATATTTTAAGAAACTATAGTCACAGAAAGAGTATAGCCTGGTAAATGTTTATTTAAAATATGCCCCAAAACTGGGCTGGAACTCTGAAATGTTAGATTTTCTTCAGAAGTGTTTACCCAGATTCACAAATCTTTCAGACTGTGTCTGTACACAGTTGCTGACTCAAGTCATTTCTTCAGACAGACTTCTCTAGTACCTTTTTATTTTGTTCCAACAAAAATATTTTCAAGAGCAAGAAAAGTTTTTTTCTTGAGAGGCCATTTCTACACACTGAAAAGTTTATTTCAATAATTCTGCCTTTTTGGAACTAAATAAACTTTGAAACTGAAGAATAAAAAGAGTAACTTAAACACTTGTGTAGCTTTAGCTACGTATCAGCAATTTCCTTTCTAAACAGTTACCTTTGTGGGGTCTCCCACATTATCAACTCTCACCATTGTAAAAGTCTGATTACAGCACAGTAATTAAAATACAGCTGTGAAAAGAAGATTTTTAAACTAATTTGCGTCTCTGTTGGAGTTGTGTGATTTTCAGTGTGCACTTACCGCTTTGAGATGTTGGGACGAATACAGCACAGGTTTTCAAATTAAACAGGCCGATTCAAACCCTAGCTCTGACAGTCATTAGCCATGTGCCCTTGGGATGTTCGTTCCCAGTAGTCTTGAGCAAATTGGAGAAGGGAATGGCAACCCGCTTCCAGTATTCTTGCCTGGAGAATCCCATGGACAGAGGAGCCTGGTACAGTCCATGGAGTCACAAGGAGTTGGACATGACTGAACAACTAACAGTGTGCAAATAAGGGTAAGGAACACCTACACATTAGCTAGTATTGTTGTGAAAGTTAAATTAGATCTTTAAAATATCTAGTATCCTTTATACTAAAGCTTTTGTCACATGGGGACACTTAATACTGACATTTCCTCTTTCCTTTTGTGATGAATAAGTGGGGTTGGGGGGTAACGGGGGAGGTTGATGAAAGGAATCAAAATAACTTTCAAAATATTCATCACATGATTTTGGATTCACATTCTTTTTGGAAAACAATGTTGGGTAGTTCATACGGATGGTTCCAGAAAGGCAGGGTATCACCCATGTCTTTATTTTGGTAGAAATCATATGACTAAGAAATAAATAGCACTTTCAGAGAGAGAGATTTGAAATTAAATGAAGGATGGGTGAATGTCATTGCATTGCAGTATTTCAGTTTTTAAAAATTTCAAGAGCATGTTCGCACACAGTGCCAGTCACATCGTTGTGTGCCTGCAGTAACGTGGATATTTAAGGTGGAGCCAGATGCACTGCAGGGTGCGGCATACAGATATCAGCACATGGCAAAGGTGGCTTGAATAATATTAGCCTCCAGGTTTCTCAGTCATCTGATGAGCTTTCTGATAGAATACTGTGGCTGGAGGGTGTTAACACCAAAAGCTAAGAAAAATAAAGATAAACCTAGGGGTAGTGCCATGGTTGGTTTCTTACCACTGCATGGTGGCCTCCACAAGTTTGAGATTCATTCAACAAATACTGGTTAAGTACTAATTTCATGCCAGTCTCTGTATGGTTACTAACTAGAATACAGCAGTCAGCAAAACTGATACTGTTCTTGACCTCATGGAGTATGCAGTCTTGTGTCAGAAAGATGTATCTGTAAGTACTTTTGAAGATGATTAGAACATTAATAAAGGGCAACTAGACAACCCCATGAAGACAACTGGAAGGTTTAGTAGCCATCAAGGGAATGTACCTAAAATCTCTGTGAGCAATGATACTTCTTCAATAAGCTGATACATAAATATGTAGTGACAATATTACTTAGAGAAAATAGGCAAAATAAACCAAAAGAGTTAGAACTCTTGAAATATTTTCTGAATATGAAATATTTTACATAGTAAGTCTCTTATTTGGGTAATTCTTAAAGGCTGATGGCCACCATTTGCTTAGAATTCACCTGTTATGGGGGCTAATTTCAACAATCTCTTTGGGAAGATTCTGAGCATGAGTATCTTTTTAAGTTGGCCTTTGAAGGATAAAATAGCTAGATAATTTAACAAGGTATGACATATCTGTTGTGTCTGTTTTCTGGTTTTAGCCATTGAATTTTCATGCCTAATAATTGTCTTCAATAGACATGGACTCAGACTCAAAATGATGGAATGCCACTTATAAAATTGAGAAAGATGATATAAGGAGTATCTGGGTATATTAACAACTAAGTATGGTACCTTTCTGGGAAGAATAAGATCAATACATATTGATGGAGTCTCTGGCTGTAATCTATAGGCTCTGCCGGCTGCTTTCTGCTAATCATTGAAAGGGCCTTAGTTGGCTTTCGAGCACTTCCAATCATGCCTTAAATGTTTTAAAGCACTTCTTTTTCTTTCCATATTGCCTAAGAAGAAGGAAAAATTATATTTGCATAGATGCATTCCTGTGATGTCAGCATGAAGTCTTTACAGATGTCTTTTTCAATCAGAAATAAGAAAATTTCTATATTATTTTCAAAAATCAAGAACACTGCTTTTACTAAAAATAACCTCAATTACCATATAGCCATTGCTCAGATTTAAATGTGAAAATCTATTTTTGTTTAAGGTTATCCTTGTGTGAGTGCTCAGTCATGTCCACCTCTCTGCGACCCTATGGACAGTAGCCTGCCAGGCTCCTCTATCCATGGAATTTTCCAGGTAAGAATACTGGAGTGGATTGCCATGTCCTACTCTATGGGATTTTCCAGGCCCAGGAATTGAACATGTGTCTCTTGCATTAGCGGGTGTATTCTTTACCACTGTGTCACCTGAGAAGCCCACGGTTATCCTCAGTTCAGTTCACTCACTCAGTCAACCCCATGGACTGCAGCACACCGGGCCTCCCTGTCCATCACCAACTCCCGGAGTTTACGGTTAGCCTAGAAATATGCAAATTTTATAAGCTGACTTCTTATACAGTAAGAAGTAGTTTCTTGAAGTATTAATTTCTACCTATGAATACAACTATGAATAATAATACCAGCTGTAAACATCTTACAAATAGGTAGGTATAATTATTGATATTTTCCCGTTACAGAAAGTTAGGTTCCAAGCAGGCAATTGATTTCCTCAATGTTATAGCAGAAGAGTTAGGGTCTGAATCGAAGTCTTTTTACTTCAAAATTCTTGTACTTGACCACAAAGGCCTTATTTTGAACATAAATTTAAAAGAATATTTACATGTGATTTGCAATAGTTTCATTTTATGGCTCATAAAGTTTAAGTGATGGTTGGATAAGGATTCCAAAAGACCCCATAGGGAGATTTTTTTTCCTGGAAAAATCATTTAGTTCACTTTATTTTGGCATCAAAGAGTAAATATCAAGTTCTTGTCAATGAAGAGCAGGGTAGACCTTGCCTCTGGAAGTTGGGGCCGGATGAAAACAGCTAATACTTGCTGCTTTAGTCTTCCTTAAAGTGAAAATCTTGGAAACTGCATTTCTTCTCTGTGTGTGAGTGTATGTATGTGTATCTACTCAAGCATTCTTAAATTTATTCTTAAGAATTTATGTATTTTGAAGAGGATGCCACTATTGAATATTTTTTCCTTAAAAGTTTCTATTTGTGAGTATGAAATATTTCCTGGTCTTCTTCCAAAAGTTTATTCAATATTCAATCAAATTGTACTTACTAGCAAAAATTTTGGAAAGGTGGTCTTTCTCTGATAAATAATATTAGATTGTAAATTGGTGTTCTTTCATTTCACAATATAGAAAACAATTCTAGTTAATTTAGGCAAAAGGGAAGCTTATAGGATATGAAGTGAGGGCTCCCAAATGTGAATGAGAAGTTGAGGGACTGATCTAAGAGCAAGACTAGGGCAGTTCAAGGAGATGCGGAACAATGTCTTCAAGGAGCAACCTCCCCAGTGAATCAGCATCAATTGCATAGTGTCCTCTGTTTGGTCACTGAGCTCAAGATTCCTGTTCCAGGAGACAGGACTTGGACAGCTTCTGCTGGGGCACAGGTCCACTAGCTGCCAGAAAAGGACAAGGCCCTTCCCCTCTTACCAGACTGTACACAGTGAGGATTAAGTACCTTCCTCAGGACAAAATAGAGGTGCCTTACCCAAAGAAGGAGGAATGAATATTAAGAGGCAAAACAAATAAAGTTATCCTAGTACAGCGTATTATTCTCTTCATATTTTTTTAATAAAGGGAGTCAACATTCACTATTCTTAGTATTAAATTTTAATTTTGACTGCCATTTTTTTTTACCAACAATAAAAAGCATGACCTTTTAGATGTACTTAACATTTTTGATGCTATCAAAATAATGTCACAATTAATTTTAGAATTAATTCACATTTTCAGCATCTACAGGAAGAGATGTCTTCACTTTTGAAATGCAAGATTTTTATTTCCAGGTTTGGGGCGGGGGTGAGTTGCTGGGAGGAGGACTCAAGTAGTCATCTAGGAACTTCATTTCATCTCTTTTTTCTCCTTGCTGTTCTATCCCAAGTCCCTCACACCCACTTTAGCTCATGGATTTTTTTCATATGTAACTTCTGAGAAAAACTAAAACTACTGTTTCTGTATTCCAAATCCAATTTTTAGTTTCAGCATCTAAATCTTATTTTTATGCTCACCTTTACCAAGCTTTCTAGATAATAAAAATTTACTTTGAAAGTACAGATCATTAGACATTAGTACATTCAATTTCACTTTTTATGTAAGTTTCTTTTTTTGTCAACTCAGGGTTCTTTTAAATTTTTTTAGCAACTCCTATGAACTTTCTAATTTTGAACCCTATGTAGAAAATATGTCTATTTTTACTATCTGTCTGTCTCACATTGTATTATTAAGAAAGAACTTTTCAGTATGAATTTCATGAGATCAAGCAGATGACTAATTCCTGTCACACGGTTGCAGTGAGTTTCTTAAGTTTCCCTCTCCTGATTTCTAAAGATATCACCTCCTCAGTGGCCCATCACTCTACATCCACATCATTTGCTGTGCACAAAATGTTTAGCATAAATGCAGAGTTAAATTGAGAAATAATTACTTTAGGAAGGGGAAATGCATGATAATGAATTCAGGTAATGTTTTGTTTCTGAATCTGGGTGCTGGTTCAGTTCAGTTCAGTTCAGTCACTCAGTCATGTCCAACTCTTTATGACCCTATGAATTGCAGCACGCCAGGCCTCCCTGTCCATCACCAACTCCCAGAGTTCACTCAGACTCACGTCCATGAGTCAGTGATGCCATCCAGCCATCTCATCCTCTGTCGTCCCTTCTCCTCCTGCCCCCAATCCCTCCCAGCATCAGAGTCTTTTCCAATGAGTCAACTCTTTGCATGAGGTGGCCAAAGTACTGGAGCTTCAGCTTTAGCATCATTCCTTCCAAAAAAATCCCAGGGTTGATCTCCTTCAGAATAGAATGGTTGGATCTCCTTGCAGTCCAAGGACTCTCAAGAGTCTTCCCCAACACCACAGTTCAAAAGCATCAATTCTTCAGTGCTCAGCTTTCTTTACAGTCCAACTCTCATACCCATACATGACCACTGGAAAAACCATAGCCTTGACTAGATGGACCTTTGTTGGCAAAGTAACATCTCTGCTTTTGAATATGCTGTCTAGGTTGGTCATAACTTTTCTTCCAAGGAGTAAGCATCTTTTAATTTCATGGCTGCAGTCACCATCTGCAGTGATTTTGGAGCCCCCAAAAATAAAGTCTGACACTGTTTCCACTGTTTCTCCATCTATTTCCCATGAAGTGATGGGACCAGATGCCATGATCTTCATTTTCTGAATGTTGAGCTTTAAGCCAACTTTTTCACTCTCCATTTTCACTTTCATCAAGAGGCTTTTTAAAAGGGTGTGTTTTGTACACTTTGTGAATATTCATCCAGCTGTATGCTTACAGTTTGTGCACTTTTCTTGGATAAAGATTTACTTAAAAATACTTTAAGGAAAATCACTTTCTATGTTCAATTACATCATGATCCATTTTTCCACCAAGGTGTTCATCATTTTCTAATTGATCTATAAGGGCTCTTCAGTAACTCAGGATAAAATCCTCAGTCAATCTCAACTCCTCTTTGTGTCACAACTATGTCCAGTGTTAAGAAAATACCACCAATTACCCCTTCAAATAGATCCACAGTCCTATCACTTCTCCCCCACTCCACTGCTACTGCCCTACCCAAGCCAACATCATCTTTTGTGCAGATTATTACAATGTTAGTTGCTCAGTTGTGTATGATTCTTTGAGATCCCATGGACTGTAGTCCAGCAGACTCTGTCCACGGGATTCTCCAGGCAAGAGTACTGGAGTGGGTTGCCATTCCCTTCTCCAGGGGATCTTCCCAACCCAGGAGTAGAATCTGGATCTCCTGCATTGCAGGCAGATTCTTTACCATCTGAGCCACCAGGACGCCCAGTTACAAAGGCCATAGTAATTACTATGTCATGTCATAATAAATGTAATGGTCATAGTAAATGGTCTCACCACTCCCACACTGTCCCCACCCCATTTCATCTAAATATCACATAGCACCCTGTGCAAATGAAAGATAGCTTTTATGATACCTCTGCTCCCAATCTGCTAGTAGCTTCACATTTCACTTCAAGTAAAAGCACAATCATTCCTGTGGCTCAAAGGATCTCGTACAATTGTCCTGTGGTGACTGCTCTCATGTCACCTCCTACTACTCACTTCCTGCTGCTTCTCCAAAACACTAGACAAGCTCCAACATCAGTTTCTTTGCAGTCACTGTTCCCTCTGCCTGGAAAACTCTTCCTCAAGATACCCATCCACATGTCTTGCTCTCCTCACCTTCAGATCTTAACACAAATGTCACCTCATTGAGACCTTCTCTGATTATCCTGTTTAAAGTTTCAACTGCCCTCTTCCCCTGCTTAACTTTCAGGTTTATCATCATTTAATACCCTACATATAGGTACACAGATAACAAATAAATGCAGATACAGAAATGTATAAACATGGTTGGCAGAAGATTGCTTTCAGTAACTTCAATAATCCCTTGCCAACTGTGAGAATCACATTTTTGCTGCTGCTGCTGCTAAGTCACTTCAGTCGTGTCCAACTCTGTGCGACTCCATAGATGGCAGCCCATTGGGCTCCGCCATCCCTGGGATTCTCCAGGCAAGAACACTGGAGTGGGTTGCCATTTCCTTCTCCAATGCATGAAAATGAAAAGTGAAAGTGAAGTCGCTCAGTCATGTCTGACTCAGCGACCCCATGGACTGCAACCTACCAGGCTCCTCCGTCCATGGGAATTTCCAGGCAAGAGTACTGGAGTGGGGTGCCATTGCCTTCTCCGCACATTCTTAAGGAAAGTATTATTATTAAAAGCACTATTAGTAATTCTGTTTCAGAAAATTAATGATACATGCTAAAACAGTTTAAAAATCATTATATATTTCTGTAATGGATTTTGTAATGGATTTCATAGATTTGAAACAGGGTTTGGTTCAGTTCAGTTGCTCAATCGTGTTTGACTCTTTATGACCCCATGAATCGCAGCACGCCAGGCCTCCCTGTCCATCACCAGCTCCCAGAGTTCACTCAGATTCACGTCCATCAAGTCAGTGATGCCATCCAGCCATCTCATCCTCTGTCGTCCCCTTCTCCTCCTGCCCCCAATCCCTCCCACCACCAGAGTCTTTTTCAGTGAGTCAGCTCTTCAAGTGAGGTGGCCAAAGTACTGGAGTTTCAGCTTTAGCATCATTTTTTCCAAAGAAATCCCAGGGCTGATCTCCTTCAGAATGGACTGGTTGGATCTCCTTGCAGTCCAAGGGACTCGCAAGAGTCTTCTCCAACACCACAGTTCAAGAGCATCAATTCTTCGGTGCTCAGCCTTCTTCACAGTCCAACTCTCACATCCATACATGACCACAGGAAAAACCATAGCCTTGACTAAACGGACCTTAATTGGCAAAGTAATGTCTCTGCTTTTGAGTATGCTGTCTAGGTTGGTCATAACTTTTCTTCCAAGGAGTACGTGTCTTTTACTGCAGTCACCACCTGCATGATTTTGGAGCCCAAAAAAATAAAGTCTGACACTGTTTCTGAAGAATCTAAGCTACTCCATTTTTATTAACAGAAAAACTCCATTTTGTAAGGTTCCGGAAAAAGAGCCTTTGGAAATCCCTGACCTCACCCACAAGCCAATCGGACCCCAGACCAGAATCTCCTGACTTAATGTTCAGGAACTTGTGGTCTACCTAGGTAATAGGAGACTCCCTAGTGGCTCAGAGGGTAAAGCGTCTGCCTTTAATGCAGGTCGACCTGGGTTCAATCCCTGGGTCAGGAAGATCCTCTGGAGAAGGAAATTGCAACCCACTCCAGTACCTTTGCCCAGAAAATCCCCATGGCCGGAGGGAGCCCAGTAGGCTACAGTCCATGGGGTCGCAAAAAGTCGGACATGACTGAGCGATTTCACTTCATTTCAGTAATAGGGATCAATCAAAAACCAACACACAACTCTTTGAAAGAAAGTGACCAATCAGACATCCCCCTACCTAGAAATTCTTTTTTTCATGAACACTCCCTATATAAGCAATGTAACCCAAAACCCAGGGCTCCTCCCTATAGCCGCTGTGTCGGTAATGATGGGAGCCCCAGCTGGAGCTTGGTAATAAAGACTCTCTTGCTTTTGCATCAGCTCCCTGGTGGTCATTGGGAGATTTCACGACTTGGGCATAACATTTGGGGGCTCATCCAGGATCTCCCACTGGCTCTATGGGAAGACCATTCCAGAGAGTCATCTACAGCTGATAAGTTTTTTTCTTTCTTTTCATTTCTGACAGGGCCTATTTTCTGAGACCAGTATATGACTCAGGTGGACTAGCCAACAGGTCACCGGTGTGGGTCGTTGGGAGACATCCCCAACCCCCTCAGAGGGGATGGAGTGCCCCTGTTCTCTGTAGACAATAGCAGGTCACTCCGCTGAACGGCCAGAGGCTGTCGTATTACTTTCAGTTTTGCTTCCGAACTCCCAGAGGTCTATTTCTCCTGTCTCTCTGTTTGTCTTTGTGGCTGTTCGTATTGTCTGTGTTAATTTACCAACATCTGACTGATCCAAGAACAATGGGGCAACGTCAGTCTAGCCCTACTTCTCTGTCTCTGATCACTGACCATTTTAAGGAGGTCAAGATGCGCGCTCATGACCTCAGTGTAGAAATTAAAAGGAATAAATTAATCACTTTTTCCAGCACAGAATGGCTGACCTTCCACGTAGGCTGGCCCTTAGAAGGCACCTTTGACTTGGGAACTGTACACCGAGTACAAGATATCATCTTCCGACCGTAGATTGGACACCCTGACCAAGTACCCTATATCATAGTATGGGAAAATATCATATTGTGCCCCCCTCCTTGGGTAAAACTTTTTGCCTTAACAGGGATTTTCTACTGCTCAGGTGCTGGTGACACGTGTAGGAAAGAACCTGAAGAATCTCAAGGAGCCTGAACCAATAGCGCCACTATACCTCATCTTGCAGGGGGAACAGAAGAAGAACTACTCTTCCCCCTTCCCAACCCCCGAACCATCGCGGGCCCCCACCATCCCTTCATCCAGGGCCGAAACACAGGAAGGGGGGCCTGCACAAAATACTCGCCATAGGCAAGCCATGTCCCCGGAGGGGCCGGCAGACTCAACCATTGCCCTCCCTTTACGAGTGGCCACCCCCTGATGAGGAAGGAAACCAACCTCATCAATATTGGCCCTTCTCTACTAGTGACCTATATAACTGGAGATCTCAGAATGCTAAATTCTCAGACAACCCTAGAGATCTAACTAACCTTCTAGAGACTGTGCTTTTTACTTATCAGCCCACCTGGGACGACTGCCAACAGCTGCTCCAGATTCTCTTCACCACAGAAGAAAGAGAGAGAGAATACAGAATGAAGCCCGTAAAAGGGTCAAAGGGGCAAATGGAGAACCTACCACCTAATATAGATGAAATTAACACCTCTTTTCCTTTATCGTGAACTGACTGAGATTACAATAGGCACTAGGTAAGGAGAGGCTCCGGGTCTACCGTCAGACTCTCTTGGGGGGCTTAAGACAGCTGCACGGAAACCCACTAACCTAGCTAGAGTGGGAGATGTTCAGCAGGGCCCCACCAAGAGCCCAGCTGCCTTCCTGGAAAGGCTGATGGAGGCCTTTAGACAATACACCTCCATGGATCCAGAAGCAGAAGGCACTCAGGCTGCTTTGATAATGCATTTTGTCAACCAGGCAGCCTCCAACATTAGGAAGAAGTTTACAAACACTAGAACACCTGGGTGAAAAGTGTATCCAGGATTTAATAACAGTAGCAGAAAGAGTCTACAACACCCGAGAAACACCCGAGGAAAAGCAAGTCAAAGCGGCAGATCGCCAAACCTGTAACATGGAACGCATCCTGCTGGCTGCAACAGTTCCTGATTCGGGAGAGAGGGAGCACCAGTTGCGCCGCCTGGCTGCTGAGGGTAAGAGCCATCCCCGTATGCGACCAGCATTAGGAGAGCACCAATGTGCATACTGTAAAAGGAAGGACATTGGGCCAAGGAATGCCCTAAGAAAAGAAGGGACCACGAAAAACCCCCATCCTGGCCTTCGAAGAACTGAGCGATTAGGAAGGATGGGGTTCAGCACCCTCCCCCGAACCCAGGGTAACCCTAAGAGTGGAGGGGACCCCAATTGACTTCCTTGTCGATATGGGGGCTCAATATTCGGTTTTGCTAGAGCCCCAGGGAAAACTGGCCAGAAAGACCTCTTGAGTGCAGGGGGCTACTGGAATGAAACAATACCAATGGACTACCCGAAGATCAGTGGACTTGGGTGCGGGCCGGTATCCCACCCTTTCATGGTCATTCCGGAATGCCCCTTCCTGCTGTTGGGAAGAGACCTGTTGACCAAAATGGGGGCCCAGATTCACTTCCTCCTGGGGGAAACTAAAATACTTGACCAGTTGGGCAGACTGATTCAAGTACTGACAATTCAATTAGAAGATGAATATTGGTTGCACCAAAAACCGATGCTCCTCCAAGTGGACATTCAAAAATGGCTAGACGAATTCTCTGATGCGTGGGCCAAGACAGGGGGAACCAGTTTGGCTGGACACTATCCTCCTATATATATATATAGATAGATAGATAGATAGATCTCAAGCCAGGGGCCAGACCCTGTCCAGGTCTGACAATATCCCATGACCCTGGAGGCCCGACAGGGGATCACCCCTCATATCCACAGGCTCCTAGCCCAGAAAATCTTGAGACCCTGCCAGTTGGCCTGGAACACCCCCCTGCTCCCTGTCAAAAAACCAAATTCTCATGACTATCAGCCAGCAGAGGATTTACGAGAAGTCAACCGCTGAGTTTTAGATATTCATCCTACTGTGCTGCACCCATACAACCTCCTGAGCTCACTCCCACCAGACCATCACTGAGTACGGTCCTAGATTTAAAAGACACTTTCTTTAGTCTTCCCCTGGCACCCAGAAGCCAGGAGCTTTTTGCCTTTGAATGGTCCGACCCGGAAGAAGGAATCAATAGCCAGCTGACCTGGACCCAGCTGCCACAGGGATTTAAGAATTCTCCCACCATCTTCGATGAGGCCTTCCATGAGGACCTGGATGAGTTCAGACAACACCACCCCCAACTAACCTTGTTACAATATGTAGATGACCCCTTAATTGCAGCAAAGTGAAAGGTTGTTGTTGAATTACGATGCTGGGATTCTTGGCCCCCGGAGGAGAAGAATTCAATCCGGGGCCAGAGACAAGGCTGGATCGCTCAGAGCTTTTGTGTAACAAAGTTTTATTAAAGTATAAAGGAGATAGAGAAAGCTTCTGACATAGGCATCAGAAGGGGGCAGAAAGAGTACCCGCTTGTTAATTTTAGCAATGAGTTTATATATTCTCCAACTAATCCAATGAAGGTCTGGAGGCTGTAAAGACCTCACCAGACCTACTCCCATAATTTACATTTTAAGATAACAGAATTAGCCAGAAGGTTTAATCCAGAGACTGTCCTCAGGCAGAATACATAATACATTGCTGTTATATAATCCGTGTAAAGAGAAGGTTTAATCCAGAGACTGCCCTCAGGCAGAATACATTGTTGTTATATAATCCTAAGGAATGTAGAGAAATAAGTTTGTTCTTTCTTCTTCCTTGAGGATTCCAGACCCTTCTCTCCTTGGGGACCCCTAGACTTCTTATCAACCTGCCTCGGAAATGACTCTCTCAAAAGGACCAACAGACTTGCCTTATGAGCACCCGAGAACTATTGTGGACCCTTGGAAAATTAGGGTACCGAGCCTCAGCCAAAAAGGCTCAGATATGCCAACAGAGGTCACCTACTTAGGGTATGTATTAAAGGAAGGACAGAGATGGCTGTCAGAGGCACGAAAGGAGATGGTACTCAAAATCCCTACCCCAGATTCACCTCAAAGGGTGAAAGAATTTTGGGGATCCGCTGGTTTCTGCTGTCTTTGGATCCCAGATTATGCGGAACTGGCTAAACCCTTATACAAAGCTGCAAAAGTACCACCCCTTTCAGTTGGATGGAGGGATGGAGACCGCTTTCAAGACTATTAAAACGGCCCTGCTGTCAGCCCCTGCCCTAGGGTTGCCTGACGTTACAAAACCCTTTCTCCTGTATGTAGATGAAAAACAAGGAGTGGCAAAAGGAGTACTGATGCAGCATCTGGACCTTGGAAGCTGCCGGTGGCTTACTTGTCTAAATGCCTAGACCCCGTGGCGTCAGGCTGGCCCCCACGCCTGCGCATGATTGTAGCAGTGGCCCTAATGGTCAAGGATGCAGGTAAACTGACACTGGGGCAAGAGTTGCATATCACCGCCCCGCATGCCACTGAGGGCATACTAAAACAACCCCCAGATAGGTGGATCAGCAACGCTCGGCTGACCCACTACCAGGGATTACTGCTCTACCCCTCCAGAATCATCTTTCTGCAGCCTACTGCTCTCAATCCGGCTACACTGCTTCCTAACCCGGATTCAGAAGCCCCAATCCATGACTGCAGTGACATACTAGCCACGTACATGAACATGAGAGGACTTGCAAGATCGCCCTCTAGTGGATGCTGAAGTTACCTGATATATGGATGGAAGCAGTTTCATCCGAGATGGGCTCAGGTATGCAGGGGCAGCCGTAACCACGGAAACCCAAATCGTGTGGGCAGAAACACTACCTCCAGGCACTTCAGCTCAAAGGGCTGAACTAATCGCCCTAAAAAAGCCCTCCAGTTGGGGAAGGACAAAAAAATTTAACATCATTACCAGATAGCCGATACACCTTTGCTACTGCCCATATACACGGGGCCATCTACACACAGAGAGGACTCCTCATGGCTGAAGGTAAAATGATCAAAACTAAAGAAGAAATAAAAGCCCTCCTCTCGGCATTATGGCTTCCCAGAAAACTAGCCATAATACACAGCCCGGGACGCCAAAAGTCAAACACCCTGACGTCAAAGGGAAACAATTTGGCAGACAGAGCAGCCCGAGATGCAGCCCAGGGCACCGTGATAGAAGCCACCCTTCAATTGCCTGACCCCTGGAGCCCTGTTCTGCCAGCTTTACCCAACTACTCACCAAGAGACTTAGACTGGATAAAAAGTTTGCCTATGACCCAACAACTGGCCGGGTGGTGGAAGGCAGTGGACAGCTCCCTGATCCTCCCGGAGGAACTAGGAAAGCAGGTATTACTGGGGATGCATCACGCCACTCACCTGAGAACCCGCAAGATGCAGCATCTGATTAGACATGCCAAGATCACCATGAGAGACGTCAGATCAACGATAGAAAATATCATATCAACCTTCAAGTCCTGCCAGCTCACCAGTGCTGCCCGTCATCCAGCCAACCATGGGTCTTGAGAAGGTGGGAGTTGGCCAGGAGCATATTGGGAGGTGGACTTCACTGAGATAAAACCGGGTAAATATGGATACAAATATCTACTGGTATTCATAGATACCTTCTCAGGGTGGGTAGAAGCCTTCCCCACCAAGAGAGAAACAGCACAGGTGGTGGCCAAAAATCTGATTGAAAACATCTTGCAGTTGTTCGGGTTTCCTGCACAGGTGGGGTCGGACAATGGGCCAGCCTTCGTATCTCAGGTAAGCCAGGGGGTAGCCCGGGCTTTGGGGGCTAGGTGGAAGTTCCATTGCGCTCATAGGCCCCAGAGCTCAGGACAAGTAGAAAGGATGAACAGGACACTCAAAGAAACATTAACAAAACTAGTTGCTGAGACTGGCGGTAACTGGGTGGCTCTCCTCCCCTTTGCCCTATACCGGGTGCAAAACTCCGCCTACCAACTGGGACTTACCCCCTTCGAAATTATGTATGGGATACCTCCCCCAATAATTCCTAACCTAAAAACAGAGGTGCTAAAAGAAATAGATGATCGAAGATTACTCTTTTGTCTCCGGTCCTTACAATACTCCCACAGGGACACGTGGAAGAGGCTCAAGGCATTACATGAATCAGGCCCATCACCTGAACCCCACCGCTACCGACCAGGAGACTGGGTGTACATGCACTGCCATCGTCAAGAGACCCTAGAGCCCAGGTGGAAAGGGCCCTTCCTAGTTGTCTTGACGACATCCACTGATCTCAAAGTTGACATCATATCCACTTGGGTTCACTACACCCATGTATGGCCTGCAGACCTGTTCGCCCTAAGGGAAGAATTCCTTCCCCAATGGAAGACCAAGCTGGACAAAACAAATCCACTCAAACTCAAGTTACAAAGGCGATAAAAGTACTGTGTATGCTGTTGTCCCTACAGCTTAGTGCTGCCACTAACCCCCATCAACTGATGAACCTGAGTTGGATGATTCTAAGGGCAACTACAGGAGAAGTAATTAACTCCACCTCGGCCATTCATCCCCAAAACACCTGGTGGCCGGACTTGGAATTCGACCTCTGTTTTCTGGCTGCCAGATCTTGGGACATTAGCGAATGGGAGGTAAAGATGCCCAGCAAGCCCGAATGTGGAGCTGGCACTAATAGGTGCAATACTCGGCCCCCCACTAACTTAGGACCTGGATGCAGCCACTACATTCAATGGGCAAGCTTACAGGAAACACCCTTCTATGTGTGCCCCGAAGGGAGACAGAACCGGGCAACCATCAATAACTGTGTGTGTGTGTGGGTGGGGGCGCTGACAAGTTTTACTGCGCCTCTTAGGGATGCGAGTCAACGGGGACGGTCTATTGGGAGCCCCCTATTTGTGGTGACTTGATTACCTTGGGTCGTCTTCTGGGGCCCACTGGGTCAACTGGGGGATATGGAAGGGAGTCTCTCATAACTGGACCTTGTATGAACTTTCTTTGCAGTCCGGTGAGGCTTAAATTCTCAACTGAAGGAAAAAAGCTCCCCGGTTGGGAAGCCGGACAATCCTGGGGCCTCTGGCTGTATCAGTCAGGATTTGATAATGGGTTGCTGTTTTCCGCCAGGTTGAAAGTAGGACCCATACAGATCGGCCCAAATCAGGACATAGGGCCCAATTCAGTCTTAGTGCCATGAGAGCCTACCCACGCCCCCATTCGGCCTGCCCACACCCCGTTCAAAAGCCTACCCGAACGCCTCCCGGGCCCTACATTACTAGCACAAACAGCTCCCCTCAGGTTAGCCTTAAGAGAGCTAATATTAAAGATGATCAGGACCCATTATTTGATATGATAATCAACACCCATCGGGTCCTAAATTCCACTCGCCCGGACCTGACTAGCAGTTGCTGGTTATGTTATGACATCAAACCCCCTATTATGAAGGCATAGCTGTCTTGTGAAATTACATTCAAACAAGAGACCACAGAGCCTGCTGATGGCAGCAAAAAGGAGATGCCAGATTAACTCTTCAGTGAGTAACTGGACAGGACCTTAGCATAGGAAATGTTCCCCCAAACCTATCAGCACCTCTGCAATTCCACGGACTCTATAAAACCAACTGAGTACCTGGTGCCTCCACAGGAAAATTGGTGGGCATGCTCCACGGGCTTAGCACCTTGTATTCACAGGCAGGTACTAAATGACTCCAAAGATTTCTGTGTATTGGTGCTATTGGTCCCCCAACTGTTCTATCACTCCAATGATGAACTCCTCCTAAAACTAGAAAAAGCCTCGCCCCAGTCCAAGAGAGAGCCAGCTCTGCCTTAACCCTTACAGTTTTGTTAGGGTTGGGGGCAGCCGGGGCAGGAACTGGGATATCCTCTTTAATAGTGCAGAATCAACACTATTCTAGCCTAAGAGCACCCATTGATCTTGATATTGAAAGACTAGAAAGCTCAATCAGCCACCTCCAAGAGTCACTGAGTTCTCTGGCAGAAGTGGTACTACAGAATAAAAGGGGATTGGATTTGGTTTTTCTCCAACAGGGGGACTTATATGCTGTGTTAGAGGAAGAATGTTGTTTTTATGTGAATCACTCGGAGGTAGTCAGGGAGTCCCTGGCCAAGATAAGAGAAAGAGAAATGTCTCAAAATTGGTTTGAATCCTGGTTCAACTTACCCCCTGGTTTGCAACTCTCATATCTTCCTTGGTGGGGCCCCTGATTATCTTGTTACTGCTACTCACCTTCGGGCCATGCTTACTAAACAAATTGGTGGCCTTCATTAAAAGCCGCATCAACACAGTGCAGCTCATGGTACTCAGATCCCAATATACGGCCCTGCCAACAGTCCCCTTAGCGGGATACAATAGAGAGCTGACCCCAGACCCATGATTGGGTCTGTCCTGGATCCTAGAGAAGGGAGGAATGAAGAATATAAGCTACTCCATTTTTGTTAACAGAAAAACTCCATTTTGTAAGGTTCCGGGAAAAGAGCCTTTAGAAATCCCCTGACCTCACCCCACCACCCATAAGCCAATTGGACCCCAGACCAGAATCTCCTGACTTAACGTTCAGGAACTTGTGGTCTACCTAGGTAATAGGACCAATCAAAACCAACACACAACCCTTCGAAAGAAAGTGACCAATCAGACGTCCCCCTACCTAGAAATTCTTTTCTTCATGAACACTTCCTATATAAGCAATGTAACCCAAAACCTGGGGCTCCTCCCTATAGCCGCTGCATCAGTAATGGTGGGAGCCCCAGCTCGAGCTTGGTAATAAAGACTCTCTTGCTTTTGCATCAGCTCCCTGGTGGTCATTGGGAGATTTCACGATGTGGGCATAACATTCCACTGTTTCCCCATCTATTTCCCATGAAGTGATGGGACCAGATGCCATGATCTTTGTTTTCTGAATGTTGAGCTTTAAGCCAACTTTTTCACTCTCCTCTTTCACTTTCAAGAGGCTTTTGAGTTCCTCTTCAGTTTCTGCCCTAAGGATGGTGTCATCTGCATATCTGAGGTGACTGATATTTCTCCCGGCAATCTTGATTCCAGCTTGTGTTTCTTCGAGTCCAGCATTTCTCATGATGTACTCTGCATAGAAGTTAAATAAGCAGGGTGACAATATACAGCCTTGACGTACTCCTTTTCCTATTTGGAACCAGTCTGTTGTTCCATGTCCAGTTCTAACTGTTGCTTCCTGACCTGCATACAGATTTCTCAAGAGGCAGGTCAGGGGGTCTGGTATTCCCATCTCTTTCAGAATTTTCCACAGTTTCTTGTGGTCCACACAGGGTAAGTAGAAGTTATAGAAGGCATCTGCTTCTGAAACAACCTAGATTAATCAGCAGTAAAACCCTACCCTCAGGGACTCCTGAGTTTCATGTAATTGTTTACAAAATATTGCTGAGCCTTTCCGTGTCACCAGGCATGCCCTCCCACAAATTTTCATTTCTGTAGATGATTGAACCTGTTTACATTTCTTAAATTAATATTTATTAAACTAAAGATATTAAATGTTTATGGATAAATTCTTTGTTTCCCAACAGTAGGTGGGGAATCTATTGCTGATTCAGGAAATCAACTTAGTGAGTTTAGTGGGTCATTTTTTGGATGAAATAGAATAAAAAGTAAAAATATCATTGTGAATCCTGAATCTCAAAAGTAAATAATACTTTATGAAACTTCTGTTTTAGGTGTGTGTGTATGTCTGTCTGTCTTTATGGATCGGGTCACAACGTACAGTGAGTTACGTTGTGAGGTTTGCAGTAAAAACTCTAGTCCATAATACACTATTCTAGACACATTTACTGCTGTAAGTCACCCAGAAACTTGTATCACTTGTATCCAATAAAACTTGTATCACTTGCTTTAACCAATAAAATATTCTTGTGTGTGTTTATTTGGAGATAGGAGGTGAGGCGAATCGGACATTTCTAGGAATCAAAAGGCTGTCAGCCAAAAAGTGCATTATTCCCAGAAAGGAAGGTTTCAGCGACATAATTAAAATGAGTGTGGCCAACGCTACTGAAGAGCTCATTGGCCAGAACTGTTGTTGCTGATCGGAGAAAGCAATGGCACCCCGGGACTCCAGTGCTCTTGCCTGGAAAGTCCCATGGACGGAGGAGCCTGGCAGGCTGCAGTCCACGGGGTCGCTAACAGTCGGCATGACTGAGTGACTTCACTTTCGCTTTTCACTTTCATGCATTGGAGAAGGCAATGGCACCCCACTCCAGTATTCTTCCTGGAGAACCCCAGAGACAGAGGAGCCTAATAGGCTGCCGTCTATGGGGTTGCACAGATCGGACACGACTGAAGCAACTTAGCAGTAGCAGCAGCAATTGTTGCTGATTCAGTTACTACTTCTTTTCCTTGAACTGCTTTTCCCATCATTAATGGGGCTAAGTAATATCTTTAAAAATTCCAAGTACAAAATGAAACATTGTGCATCTTCTTGCTTCCATTCTCAAAGAGGATTGCAAAACTCTACAGTGCCCTGTATTTCTTTTAGAGCTCTAATGCAGATTCATATTCTGTTCCCTACAGGCCACCTTAACAGGACTGGTTCAGAAATGAAGTCTGTCTGGTTACAGCTTACTAATCCACCCACAAGTGATTCCTATGTCTCTAACATACCATGGTAAACCCCTCACCATATCCACCCCCTTTTTGGAAATCTAGAAACACTATGAGGTTGTTTCATTTAAGGGATCATCCACCTGTTGATTTCTTTTTTTGCCTTATTTTACCCCTATCAACCAGTCCATTCTGAAGGAGATCAGCCCTGGGATTTCTTTGGAAGGACTGATGCTAAACCTGAAACTCCAGTACTTTGGCCACTGGAAAAGAGTTGACTCTTCCAGAGTTGACTCACTGGAAAAGACTCTGATGCTGGGAAGGACTGGGGGCAAGAGGAGAAGGGGACAACAGAGGATGAGATGGCTGGATGGCATTACGGACTCGATGGACGTGAATCTGAGTGAACTCTGAGAGTTGGTGATGGACAGGGAGGCCTGGCGTGCTGTGATTCATGGGGTCGCAAAGAGTCGGACACGACTGAGTGACTGAATTGAACTGAACTCCTGTCAAAGTACATATAATACAAAAATAAATGGTGACCTGGTTTTATTTAGGATAAGCCACATTAGATGGCCATTATTTGATCATTCTACAAAACAACAGATACAACCAAACAACGTGAGTATACTCAGCTATGGTATAAGTCTATTAAGAAATTGTGTCTGGGGATTTGGAAGCTTGAGTGGGGAAGTTCAAATGATCTAGTAAGAAGATAACTCCATGGAGATGTTTATGAGTTCTATTAAAACTAGCACTTAATAAATTTTATTATGTATCTCTTCAATACTGAGAGCACCTATTGAAAACCCACTGTGTGCTCATCTTAGGTGTTCAGGTGAGAAAATTGAGTAAGAAATAACTCCTGACCCAAAGGCACCCACATTCTACTAGCCTGTATTCTGCTTGAATTTGAATGGAAGCACTAGCTTTAAAGTCTGTGTTGCCAAAATATTTTATCTTAAACATCAATTTTCCCCTATTTTTACAATTAAATATAATTTTTTATTTAAAAAGAAAGTAATACCTGCTCATTATTAGTGAAATGTTACATAAATGTGCTAGTTATAGAACCTCTTGTGCTGGTGTTTTCTATATGGAATTTTAAGATATTTCAGTGTGACCATAATCTAGACAGTGCTAAGGAATCATTAAAGTGGCTATTTTGTAAAAAAATCTTTGGAATGCCTTCTCCTGAGAAAATTTAAGGAAGAAAAGATACAAAGACAACCTTAAAGACCTGTGCTGTCAAAACACAAACATAATGAAGGGTCATTATCAAATCCAGGTCTCCTGTGTTGCAGGCAGATGCTTTACTGTCTGAACCATTAGGGAAGCCCGTATATATATATATATCACATTCCAAGGATTCCTGTTGGAAAATTTTGAATGAAAGGAAGATTTATTGAATAAACATTAAGAGCAACAAAGAATTCCCAAAGGAGAAAAAATGTTCAGGGAATTTCTAATTAAATAGAAGTGAAGAATTAAATAATGGCACAGATCATAGACCGCCAAGGTTCAGAACTGTTTCCATCCTGACATTTAAAAAGAATGAAAAGCCACTCTGCAGACTTTAGCCAGCAGCCTTGCGTGGAAAGTCTCAGCGCTCCAAGGGCCCTCTGGGCCAGAAGCCACCTTGTTTTCCAGCCTCCTCTGGGGCCAGGAGGGTGATGGAGACCAGCAGTGGTGAGGCATCAAGAGAATATTTAAAAGAGATTGTGTCAGAGCACATACTGCATAAATCCCTTGGCATTCCTTGGCAGCAATAAATAACTTAGCTTTAGAATTAAGGTGAATGGAAAAAATCAAGAGGGCTATAATTTATAATGGTGAGAAATGAAACTATTTATAACAGTAGTTTTCAAACTTTTAGTCCTGGCAGATTATACTCTTAAAAAAATTATTGAGGCCCCTAGAGTTTGTTTAAAGGGTTATAACTAGCTTATCAGTTATAAATTAAAACTAATAAAAAGTTTAAATATTACTTTATTTACTTAACGAGAGCAATAATACAGCCACTATTCTTGTTTATTTAGTTGCTAAGTCGTGTCTGACTTTGCAACCCCATGGACTCCTCCGTCCATGGGATTTTCCAGGCAAGAATACTGGAGTGCATTGCCGTTTCCTTCTCGAATAGTCAATATATGTTGACATAGATGTTTTTATGAAAATAACTTTTGAGTGACGTGCATCCCTCAGTGTCTTGGGCTCCCAGACATCTTGCTGTGGATGCCAAGAATGCAAGGCTCTGACAGCTCTGTACCCAGATTTTCCCATGGTTGAGTAGACAGCGAGCAGCCTTGAGGGATAAAGTAACAAGTCCCTGCAGTACAAAGGGTAGGTTTGCTCATTGCTTGCGATAAATGACAGGCTCCTCAAAGTCAGTCCTTCTCTTTATCATGCAGCTCACTGCATGTACAGGCATCCATCTAGACCCATCCATGTCACCCCTGGGGACCTGCTGCTCACTGGGGAAATTGACGGAATATACTGACCTTCTGGCTACTGGTCCTGCTGTGAGCGATAAAGTCTTTTGACTCTGACACAGAAGTCTCATGCCTTCTGTCAACCTCCATTAAACTGGATAAGCTAACTTGTTAATCTGCCAAACCTCAGAGCCTTTATAGTTCTTGACAATAACAACCAAACACTGTAATAAGAAGAGCATTAACATTTTTGCAAATCTCTAATGTCTGGCTTAATAGAAGAGAAGCTGTCATCTGATTCAATCCTTTGTAATATGTTGTTTCAGTTGAAACAGATGAAGAAAATCTGGCCTCACACAAACATGTAACTGGAAAGTTGACAGCTTTGTCAATCCCCTAAAAAGATCTCAGCATCCCTGTAGCTCTTGGATTACACTTAAAGAACCACTGATTGACTGCCATGTAGCTTATTTCCTACATTAAGATGATTTTAATACTGGACTTTCTGCAATTACAGGACTTACATATTCCATAAAATTCTTACTTTGGAAGATGAAATTGCAAAAGCTTAAAATTATGTGTTTTGTTACTGTTATTGTTGTGTTTGCTCTTTGTTACAGAAATGTTCTGAAAATCCACTTATCCAAATAATCAACCACTAAACTTTCCCTCAGAGTAATAGATCACTTATAGGACTTATCAAAGACTATTTATTCTTCAAGGCTAACTTCAAATCCCTTGCCTTGCTGGGCCCAGCAACTGTAAACAACTATTTCATAAATTTTGCCAAATCTCTTTCATCCCTTCTACCACATTGAAAGACCCACAATAGACTCCCCAGTCCTTGCAAATACCTTGCCTTGACCACCACTTCTTGAGACACTACTTAAACTACTGTCAGTATAATGACTTCTCTTAGTGGAATAAGCAATAAACTTGTTGTTGTTGTTGTTTTTTAATAAACAGGTTTGGTAGTTTTTACAAGATGTTGGTAATTGACAATTTACTTCTTATTTAGATCGCTGTCTCTCCAGTAAATGGGTCTCTGCTTTGAGAAACTAAGCATCAGATATGTTTAGTTCTTGGATCTTCCTGGTGGCTCAGATGGTAAAGACTCTGCCTCCAGTGCAGGAAACCCAAGTTCGATTCCTGGGTCAGGAAGATTCCTTGGAGAAGGGAACAGCTACCCACTCCAGTATTCCTGCCTAAAGAATTCCATGGACAGAGAAGCCTGCAGCTACAGTCCATTGAGTCACAAAGAGCCAAACACGACTGAGCTACTAACACTTTCACACGGTCACTTGGTAGTTTTTATAAGATATTGTCAATTGACCATCGATTTCCTATTTAGATCACTGTCTCTTCAGTAAATGGGTCTCTGCTTTGAGAAAATAATTATCAGATATGTTCAGTTCAATCTTTCCTGCATAGGTTAGAAAGAGAAACTTATGGAGTCTTTCATTACATGGAAAAGTCTTGATATTCAATCTATTATCAAATCTATAAAATTAGGGTTGCTGGATTTAACAAATAAAAATACAGAAGACCCAGTTAAACTTCAGTTTCAAAAAATAGTGAATAATATTTTAGTATAAATATGTCCCAAATATTGTATTCAGTGTTTTGTGTTTTATCTATTAGTGTGTTAATGTTAGTTGCTCAGTCATGTCGAACTGTTTGCGACCCTGTGGACTGTAGACCACCAGGCTCCTATCTCCATGCGATTCTCCAGGCAAGAATACTGGAGTGGGTTGCTATTCTCTTCTCCAGGGAACCTTCCTGACCCAGGGATCAAATCCAGATTCCTTGCACTTCAGGCAGATTTTACTATCTAAGTCAGCAGGGAAGTCTGTGTTTTATCTGTTAATCCTACATAAAATCTGTGCTGCCAGTTTTACAACAAACATTATGCATTTGCATATTATTTTTGATCATGAAAGTTCCTAATCACTCTATATAATTGATTACAGTTATTACCTTGCTGTGGGTTCCTTACTTTAGGTAAGTAAGCCAATTTCAGAGGAAGCAAGAAAAGAGCAAAATCCAAAGGAGACAAAAGAAAACTCCTGAAATTTCCTTTTGTTTAAATTTTTGTGCCCCAAATTTTAAGGTGTCGCTATAATGGTAGGCTGTCATGGATTCCAACTATGTAGAGAGAAAGTCATGGAATAGTGTAGTGTTGTGCCATGGAACTGCCGACATCACACTTGGTATGGAAGAGACTGTTCAGATATTGGGATCAGAGGTAATGCTGAAGATGATATGATAACACAATAGCAAGTGTCAAAGTTTTTCATAGTTTATAGGGGCTCATATACTGAAACGGTAAGATTTTTTGTCTGGCTTTCAGGGTAATAATGTGTTAAACCTAATGTTCAACCACATGCTGATATCCAACACTTGTTGAGATCATCCAGTGTTTAAGGTGAATGAAGAATAAGAACAATCTTCAAACTTGTATATTAATAATACTATGACTTTGCAAAACTAAACCTCTTTGAGAACTAATCTTTTATGTATTAATAGCACCATGACGCAGAGTGAATTATACCAAACTGAGAGGTAGAAGCCTTGGATTTTAGCCCCAGTTCTATAGCTAGTTAGCTCTTTAAACTTGGGCAGTTTGTTTCCTGTGTTAGTTTTCTGCGGCTGCCATAGCAAAGTATCACAGGGTAGGTGGCTTAAACAACAGAAATTTATTTTCTCACAGTTCTGGAGGCAAAAGTCCAAGAACAGAGTGCCATCAGAGTTGGTCTCTTTGTGGCCACTCTCTTTCATTGGCAGGTGGCCATTTTCTCCCTGCATGTTCACATCACCTTCCCTCTGTACACACCTGCAAAAGCCTGAATGTATTTCCTCAAAATTTACACGATAAAATCCTAATCCTCGATGTGAAGATAGTTTTAGAAAGTGAGAGCTTTTGGAGGTGAATACATCTTGAGGGTGGAGTCCTCATGAATGGCACTCGTGTCCTTATAAGAGACCCCAGAGAGACCCTCTGCCCCTTCCAGTGCTGAAGACGGCCAAAAGATAGTCATCTGCGAACCAGGCCCTCAACATACACCAACCCTGCCTGCACCTTGATCTCAGACCCCCCATCTCAAGAACTGTGAGAAATAAATTTCCGTTGTTAATAAGACACCCAAGCTCTAATATTTTGTTACAGCAAGTCAAAGAGAAGAAAAACTGCTATGTCCGTCCAAATTTCCTCTGATAAGAACACAAATTAAATAGGATTACCTTAATGACTTCATTTTAATTTAATTACCTCTTTAAAGGTCCTGTCTCCAAACACAGTCACCTTCTGAGACACTGGGAATTACAACTTCAACATGTGGATTTTGAGGGGACACAATGCAGCCCATATCAGTTCCCCTTTTCAGAGTCTTGGTTTCCTGTCTCATAAACGAAGGATATTAACATTGATGATCTCTAATGTCTCCTCTCTATGATTTATTTATAATAAATCAGATTACCTGTTACAGTTTATGGACTACAATATTAAAACTAGCTGGTAAAAGTCTCAAGAAAACTATTATTCATCAACAGAAGTGTCTGAAATCATGATGCCATTACAATGTTAATGAAGACCGCAGATGGCAAATATTCATCTGAATTTCAAACAGTTGTAGCTTTTGAAGTGTAGTGAAATGATTCAGCAAAATTTGTATGGTATGAAAATGTACATAATTGTCTTTCTCTTATTCGAGTAGGATCCAGCAGGACACTGCAAATATCTGCTGAAATGTCCATTGATTGATGCTAAAAACAAATTATTTTTATTGAGGCTACATCAATCAGGGCAATAACACCATCATCTATGGTCTGAGGATATAGGAAGAGATTTGTATTTGCACTTCTTATTTTGTTTCTTTCCTTCTGTAATGATTTTATAACTAAGGTCAAAGCATAGTATGTGTTTTCTCAGAGTTTTAGATTTTCTGATTAATGACCTAGTAGAGAAGACACATTTATCTCCATACTTGCTTGGAGAAACTCAAAGGAAAAGCTACATAAAACATCTCTCTGGTGGATACAGAGGCCTCAATAAGTTTTTCTCATGCATCTTGGTCATAACCACATAACCATGAATGTGTTCAATAAAAATAATCTAGGCCAATGGGTAAGAAACTTTGGCCACCTAGAATTATCTGAGAAGCACCTTCAAAATAAGATTATTCTGGCCTCACTTCAGCATATTTTGATTTTAGAGAGAAGCTAAGAGTCAAAATGTTGACAAGGACATTAAAAGGACATTCCTACCCCACCTAGGAAGATAAACACAGGCTGGTCCGCCTGTGTTTGGAAATTGCTGATAGAACCCTGGATCCTATAAGCCTTGGGCCCTTATGTGTTATGCAATGTTATAACCTTGGACTCTACTTAACAAGATTAGCACCCCCATAGCATTGGGATGGTTTAGTTTTACTCTCCATTGCCAGAGATATTCTCTGTTCCACAAGGTCAAGAACCATGTGTAAGGGAACAGTAATGTATTATCAAAGTATGGAGATACATTTAAGAAACTAACATATTTAAGAAGCTCTATTTCCTCATCATCAAGAAACTTGAGTCTCCTATTAAGCATCCCAACTGCTTACATGAATTTGAAAAGAAAAGAGCTATGACTGTTCTCTAGTTGGCCTTGCCCTGGGGTGCACTGTGGGACTCTAAATGGGAAACCTCAGAGGAAAAAAAGGTGGGGCTAGCTTGACAGTTGGAAGTGGTTGGAAACTAAGATGGTGCCTGGCAGAAGTGATAGGGGCGGGGTCTATGTTTGTCAAAGTTTTTGATTGGCTCTCGTGATTTCCATGCAAGTGAGGATTTGACCTTTAACATGATTGGTGCGACTGAAGGCACATAATGATTTGACCTTTAACATGATTGGTGCAGCTATGGAAAGTCCCTCCTAAACCACCCCCTGCTTGCCTATATAAGCTGGGAGTTTGCAGCAATAAAGTGGAACTGCTTTGACGGAACCCTTGTCGCGTCTGATTGTCTCGCTCGCCGAGGGGCTGGGTTGGCGGACAGCAGGCTCACCTCTCCTCAGGGACCCCTCAGCTTTGCTGAGGGAAGTTCCACTGCCTCCACTCTTTCTGCGGAGCGCCCCCAGCAGTGCATTTTCTCCCAGTCTGTACAATTCATTTGTAAGAAAAAACATTTTACAAGATTTTGAAATTTAACGAGCACACTATCTAGTTCCCCAAAAGGTTATCTGAGTCTTTGCCTTTGACTATATTACTTTACAGCACCTAGAGGGGGAAGCTAATTGTAGAAAACTGTAGTACGCAGAATACTTTTTGTCCACAGAAATGCAAATTGTATCCCATGTGTTTAGTGTGGTCATTGATTATTTCCCTGTGAATATTGACCAGTTTTGCCAGTTTGAACTCATTTATTAAAATCATGTCAATATTACTTATCTGATAATAAATATTTGGTTCTTTAGGTTTTTATTTAAATGGTTTTTAATCTTACTTTGTACTCTGATTAATTGGTGTGTTAAATAAAAGATTTAGCAGGTGTTCACTTAGATGAGAGTCATGATCATATCCATTTTTGAAATTTATTATTCACTCTGTTCATTTATTAAACATTTACTGACTATGTACTGGGTACTGCATTTGTTACAATAGTAAGCAAAACAGATACAGTCCTTGTTTTTACAGAGTGTACAGTCAAAAGGGAGAAACAAAGTCAACAGGTTCTAAGTAAGCAGGCAATTACAGTATGTTGTCTCTGTGGTAGGAGTCCTTAAAATGGCCTAAGAGCCCCAATACACCAGTATTCATGCTTTACATCACCCCCTCCCCTTTCATATGGGTTGGATATATTGGCTTGTCAGAAAGCAGAGAACGGGAGAGGAGAAGAGAAGAAAGGAAAGGAGAGGAAGAATGTTACTTCTAAGATTCTGTTATAGAAAATTATAAATCCAGTATTGGGCACCCTTCGTTGTTTCTTGCTTGCTGGCACTGTGCTGAAAGCCAGCTACCATGCTGTGATCTGCCCCGAGGAGAGCTTCCTATGGAGAGGAACTGCTGTGTCCTGCCAACAGCCACACAAATGAATTTAGAATTGCATCCTCGCTAGGTCCATCCCTGAGATGACTACAGAGCTAATCAAGCCCGTAATTGCACACTTGTGAGAGACTGAACTGGAGAGGCAAGGGTAATTATTACCCATAGTAACTATGGATGGGCTTCCCAGGTGGTGCAGTGTTTCAAAAAAATCCACCTGCCAATGCAGGAGACACAAGAGACAGGTTTGATCCCTGGGTTAGGAAAATTCCCTGGAGTCAGAAATGACAACCCTCTCCAGTATTCTTGCCTGAAAAATTCTATGGACAGAGGAGCCTAGTGGTCCATAGTCCATGCGGTCGCAAAGAGTCGGACACAACTGAGCATGCACACACACACACGTAAAATAGTGTATGTTGTTGTTTTGAGCCATTAAGTTTTAGAATAATGAGTTATGCAACAATAGATAACTATTATATTCTTTTTCTTGGAAAACCATTAAAATATTCTATCACAGCTACCCCACCAGTAATCACAAAGCTTAGGTCAATCGTCCAGGAATCAGAGTATCCAGGTCCAAGTGAACCAAACTGGAAACTGCAGACACCACAGTGCAAACACTCAGAAAGGCAAGCCTTTCTTCTCCCAGAGGGGATCTAATGTGACAAGAGAATTCTTACCACTTCTACAGATGTTACAGTAGCAAAAGGGAAGTATCAGTTTGTGATGCTAATATTAATCATGGAATAGCTGGCAGCAGCAGCTCTTTTTAACAAGATTTTTAAAAAATAACCCAGCCTCCGCTTGAGCCCCCATGGTTTCTTCTCATATTGTTTCCAACACTATTCCTGTTTTGTTTTCTTTTTGTGATTTCAGCAGTTAATATGTCATCCTTTTGTAAGAGGTAACCTGGGCCAGCTTGAAAAACAATAGGCAAAAGAGAAAACCCACAGATTTTGAAACAAGAAATGCCTGGGTTTGAATTCTGGCTGTCACCAACTGTAGAGCCTTGGGTAGATCTCTGAACCTTTAAACAAGCATGCTAGCACCTTTATGAGTTGCTATATTTAAACCTCAAATTTTGAAGTAATGCATTGAAGGACTCAGCACACGGTAAGTCTACATAAATACAGATCTTTCTCCACTTTGACATGTACATCCCAATAAACCTATTGTAAACTGAAAATATCTTAAGCCTAAACAGCATTTAAAACACTTCATCTGGGACTTGCCTGGTGGTCCAGTGATTAAGACTCCAAGCTCCCAATGCAGGGGCTCCAGGTTCTGAACTAGATCCCGCATGCTGCAGCTAAGATCCAGTGCAGCCAAATAAATTACACACACACACACACACACACACAAGTGCTTCATCTACTGAACACCATAGCTCAGCCGAGCCTAGCTTAAACATGCTCAGAATACTTAAATTAGAATATAGTTAGGCAAAATCACTTAACACAAAGTCTATTTTATAATAAAGTATTGAATATCTCATGTAAATCACTGAATACTGTGCTGAAAGGGAAAAACAAAATGGTTTTAAGAGTGTGGGTTGTTTCTCCTTGCAACTGTGTGGCTGACCAGGGGCTGTGGCTCTCTGACTCTGCTGGCATCACAGGAGGGTATCTATTGCTGTGTCACTAGCAGGGCAGGAAAATATTAAAACTCAGTCTGAAGTATGGTTTCAACTGAATGTGTCTCAGTTTCATACCACATGCTAAGTGTGTGTGAATCTTTGCAACCGTATGGCCTGTAGCCTGCCAGGCTCCTCTGTCCATGGGATTCTCCAGGCAAAAATGCTGGAGTGGGTTGCCATGCTCTCCTCCAGGGAATCTTCCCGACCCACGGATAGAATCTGTCTGCCTTAAGTTTCCTGCATTGACAGGCAGATTCTTTACCACTAGCACCTCATGCGAAGAGTTGACTCATTGGAAAATACTTTGATGCTGGGAGGGATTGGGGGCAGGAGGAGAAGGGGACGACAGAGGATGAGATGGCTGGATGGCATCACTGACTCGATGAACATGAATCTGAGTGAACTCCGGGAGTTGGTGATGGACAGGGAGGCCTGGCGTACTGCAATTCATGGGGTCGTAAAGAGTCGGACACGACTGAGCAACTGAACTGAGCACCACCTGGGAAGCCCACTGTAAAGTTAAAACATCAAGTTGAACCATCATCAGCTGGGAACCATCTATAATCATTGTCATTATCATTCCTTCTCATGTTTTTTCTTAAGGCCAATCTTACAGCATCTCCAACATATTTTACTAAAATTCCCTTTGTCAAGCTGTTTTTAATAGCAAAAGACATTCTAGGTTCTACCCACATGCTGATCCCAGAATCTAGAAAATCCTATTACAGAGTACAGGTATATTTACAACATGGAACTATTGGCTCAGGGATTATGGAAAGGTTGTTTACAGACATTTGCCAAGAAAAAGTACAGCAAGCTGACCACAGGCAACTCATAGTCTGCCCTCTCCCCTAAAATAAAATAAAATGAAATATAGAATAATTCACCAACAACTTAAAACATTTAAAAATCTTTGAACTAAATTTAACAATATATATTGGTTGCCTCCTGAGTGAGAAAATCTTGAGATTCAGGGTACAGGAACAGAAGGGAGAATTCATCTTAATGGCATTTTTGCTGCTAGTCTAAAATTTTGTACTATATGCAGATATTACCAAAGCAAAATGTGACTAATGAAAACATACCCACTCTAAACCCTATTTAATACTGTACAATTTCCCCTTCAGTTTTATTACTCCCAACATTTATGTTTTCTTTTAGTAGAAGAGAACATGAATTCTAAAAGTTTTTTTTTTTTTCCCCAGAAGTAATACACATCAGTTTTTTAATCCCATAGAGCAGAGGTCCCCAACATTCTTGGTACCAGGGACTGGTTTCATGGAACACAATTTTCCCACAAAAGGGGAAGGATAGAGGGTGAGGTGGGTAGTGGGGCATGGTTTCGGGAGGATTCAAGCATATTACATTTATTGTGCATATTATTTCTATTATTATGTCAGCTCCACCTCAGATTATTAGGCATTAGATCCCAGATGCTGGGAGCCCCTGCCATAGTTACCCCCAATTGCAATCTTACCTCCAGTTTGATCTAGCACTTCACCCTGCTCATCTGTAGTCTGGAAGGTGGTCACCTCTCTTCTGGCCTCTTCTGGAAGAAGGAAAAAACTCCCCATCAACTTTCAGGTCATCACTGCTCATTAGCCACAGCTGTAGGCAGTTCCCCTCAGTTGCATGGGGACTCGTGGACTCTGTCGGATGGCTCAAACTAAAGCCCTTGTTCTCCCCTCAGCCTCCAAGATCCAGGCAATGATGTGGGCTGCTTGGGTATTGTCTGTGCTCTTGGGTATTTATAATAGTGCCTCCTCATTTAAGAGAAAGAGTAAGACAAGGAGGGGGAAAAACACTTAACAAAACTTAGAAGAGCCGTTTTAACTGTCATTAAACCCAACTGATAGAAACAGCTATTTCAATGGGCTTAGGGTTCTTATCTCTGCTGGATGGTTAGTGGGAAATGTATGTCTTTGAAATCATTAGAGCCAAGATTCCAAGGAAACAAAACAAAAGCAAAGAACTTGAACCGATTCAAAGCAAATTAACTCCTAATTAACCAGCACAGACCAAATGTTTTGTACCTTTGGTAAAATAAATAAATAAAAGGACCAAATGAGGCACTGTCACTATAACAGACATGATATTTATGTTACAGGGATTTTTATGGGTCTAAGATCTGCTTTGGCTTCTATGGAGATTTGAAAGGTCTTGAGAGGGGCTGAGTAGAAGAGAAGGTGATGAGGGTGTGCCCACCTCTCCCTGATCACTTCTTCACCAGGAACAGTAGGTCACTTTGGCCCCAGACCCTGGGAAGGCACACTTCTTTTTGTTTGTTCTGTTTTCCCCTTCTCACTAATATGAAGGAGGCCAGATGTTATTATTTTTATAAAAATTTCACTGATACTCCTCTGATTCTAACTTTTAGCTTATTTTATTGGATTTTAATTTTAGCATTATATTAGTTCTGCTGTGTTTTCTTTTTGGTTGAACTGGATAGGGTGATGGGAATGGGCCCTTCCTGACTTTAAGATAAAATTGCTGTATGAAATTATGTGAGTTTTCAGGAATACAACATTTTGATTCGACATCTGTATCCTCTACAAAGCAATCATAGTCATGATAACTTTTAATCATCATGGGCAAAGGTGTGAGTCTGGATAAGTGGTTACCACCCTTCAGTGTCCCTCCGGATCACCTAAAGGGCTTGTTAAAACAACGATAGACCACACCACTCCCAGAGTTTCTGATTCAGAGGGTCTAGGTTGCGCTCAGTATGTGTATTGGAGTGTCAGTTGGTGACCACATTTTGGGAAACAGTAGTCTGGAGCAGTATATAAAGGAGAGAGAGTCCCTATTATAAACCTGGGAAAACCCTTTCCATGCAGCCTAACTCATTTCTTTCCAGGTACCCACAGGTTTATTAGATTCTCCCCAACACATTCCACTCCCTGATTAGTCTGAGCTTCTCCTGGAGCAGTTAACTTCATGTGTATATGGGTCGTTGATTGGCTGAAAAGTTACGTGCTAAAATCTCATGCTATTCTGCCCATGAGGAAATATGTAACTTTGAATCCACGGATCCAGAATACATAATAATTGGGTTTTAGGAAGTTTGGCAGTTGCCTGCTAGGCGGGAAGACCATAGTGAATCTCATACCGAAGAAAACAGTTCTGGCCTGAACCTTGTGAGGAGCCAGAAATAATGGCACTCGAGAGGGACAGGAGAGCAAGGACATGGAAGTCAGGTTCCCATCTCTGCTTTCAAAATTACTGCTTCTAATATAATCTGGGGAGAATAATGACAGAGACAACCCCCACCGTGGCCCGTCTTGGTCTCCTTTTCTTCTCCCCAGGTATAACTGGCTCTTTCCAGTGCATGTGTACTCTTCCCAGGCATGTTGGCATACTTTTATTATCTATATCTCTATGTGTGTTGGGGGGCTGTGTTCAGTTGTGTCCAACTCTTTGTGACCCCACTGGACTATAGCCCTCCAGGCGCCTCCATCCATGGAATATTCCAGGCAAGAATACTGGAGTGGATGGCCATTTCTTCCTCTAGGGGATCTTCCCAACCCAGAGATCAAAACCAGGTCTCGTGTCTCCTGCATCAGCAGGCAGGTTGTTTACCGCTGTGTCAGCTGGGAAGCTTTATCTGTGTGCCTGCCAACAATATATAGCATTATTGCATGTTATATGATACTTACAACAGTTTGTACCTTCTTTCCTACTTTTCAATCATGTCCAGGTCTCCCCTGTACCTCTATCACCCTGTCCACAACCTCCCTCTTTCCCCCAAATTCTGAAATCACAGGAATATGGCTGGGCTGGGCTTTTCCAGTCTTTTCCCTTCATCTCTGAAGAGTTTAGGATGGTATCCTGAGAAAACTAGACTCCCTCAAAGGACACTTTATCAAATTTGGATTTAAGCCATACCAATAATTCTAATAGTTCCCTCTTTCAACTAACTCTCTTGTTGGCTCTGTGTCCTCCACTGAGAGAAGGATTTTCCCACTGAAATGATTCTTCCCCAATATTGTTATCTTTCTGCCTTCTTCCTACCTCTCCACTGTGCCATCTCAAACACACCACAGAGTTTCAGAAAGTGGGATGTTGTTTCACTCCCTCCAGTTGGAGGGATCTGCCCCACAGCTTGATTCCAGCCATCTCCCAGTGCGGTAGGGATAATGGTCAGTTAGAAATCCTGTAGACTCGTTCGCCATGTTGGCCCAGGTTGGCGTGGGCAGCTGGATGTGGGATGCACTGCTCCACAGGAAACAGTATACCCCTGCAGACCACGAGTCACACAGCACCAGCAATGAGCATACCTTTTTTAACCTTGGTAGATATGGAGTATGAATTCCATTCTCCAAGAATCCCTTCATCCATTGTGACTGGTTGGGACTCTGGTAGTAAGTTCTCCAAAATGTTAAGAACTTTTAATATTAATTATCTGCTAGAATTCTGGACTTTTCATTATCCATTTCTCTTTATTTAGTCTCTGGGGTCTTTTAATTTTCCAGCCATGAGGAGAAAAAATATATATCTTACAGAGATACACATAAGGATGATAGATCCTTACCTCTGTCAGTTTTAGAGCTGCTGTTACAAAATTGTCTAACTCGTTAGGAGAGAAACCTTGTCCTGTGAATTTAGATCTTGCTCTTTGGCAAGCTGCCTATGACGTGTCTTCACATTGAAGTAAGCACAGAATTTATCACCTAAATTGGGACATTTTGAGAGTGACAACTGCTAAGCCATTTGGGGTTCTAGTACAACAGGAGAACACCAGGCAGTCAGACAAACCAGGCTCATTGTCATGGTCACCCTACCTAACACACAAAATCCCTCTCCTATAAGAAGCTTCCAGAGGATGCTTTCAGCAAACATGCTGTGGCGTCACCCCTGCCAGGACCATCTGCTTGTGTTTGCAGCTCCAGGAAGCCTCAAGATTGTCTAAGTCACACAAAATATATTTGGACACATGTGGGATCTGTAGTCCAACTGCCAGAGTTCTACTGGTGGAGAAATCTGTACAAGTCCGTGTTATAAATAGAAACTTCATTATCTGTGCACTCTGTGTTTCTGCCTTGGCTCAAAATGTAGGAACTGCCATCAACATTTCCTTTCTCTAAGGAAAGTGTTGGAGACTTTGACAAACACTTCTGCCCTCTCCAAAGTGCCAAAGAAAAATCTATTCTGGGCATCTCGGTACTAGCAACTCCTCATGCAAGGAGGAGTAACTTAAGTGATCTGATAGGCCACAAAGAAACCAGGATCCATTAAGCTACATTTTTCTATAGTTCAGGGGAAATTATAATAATGACTAATATTTATTAGTTGCTATACACCAGGAACTTTACATAGTTTGTATTTTGTACTATTTCCCTTGGCAGTTAAACCACTACAAACTTGGTTTAAAACAACAGAAATGTATTCTCTCATAGTTCTGGAGGCCAAAGTTTGAAATCAAGGTGTTGATAGGTTGTGCTTCCTCCAGAGGTAATATATCAGAGAATCAATTCCTTGCCTATTCCCATTTCTGGTGGCTGTTAGCTTCGCTTCACTTATGGCTGAGTCAGTCTGATTTCTGCCTCCCTGGCCGCATAGCCGCTTCCTCATCTGTTGATCTCATCTTTCTCAGCCTCACTCTTGTAAGGATACTTGTCATTTGATTTAGGACCTCTCCAGATAAACTAAGACAGCCTCCTCGTCTCAGTCTTTAACTTTATTAAATCAGCAAAGCCCCCCCTTTTTTTCAAATAAGGTAACATTCATGCATTCTGGGGGATTAGAACCTGGACGTATCTTTCAGAAGACCATACGTCAACACGCTACTTATGTATTATTTCTCTAAATTCTTCAAACTTAAGTCTAGACAATGGGTACTAGTAATGCCATCTGTATTGTTCCTGGGGAGAAATGGTGCACACTTTCCCAGGTCACAGAGCTAATCAGTGGAGGAGCCAGGATTTGAACTGAGGGAGCTAGACTGTAGGGTCCACATCCTTAACCATGACGTCACAGGTCAGAGTTCATGAATAGCCTTTCTTGTAGGTTTCTCACTCTCTTGTACTTTTTTCCACATAAATTTTTAAATGGCCAGAGTTCTCTGTTACTTCTGGCTTCCGTGTCATAAACAGACCAAGTACAGACCAAAGATACAAGTCCTACCTACAAAACAAATAGATCAGACAGAGCAGGGAAGCCCCATTCTCCACATTCTCTTGGAATATGCTGTAATTTTAATCAGTCAAGATATATGTGTTTCTACACTTCATGGGAAATAGATGGGGAAACAGTAGAAACAGTGTCAGACTTTATTTTTGGGGCTCCAAAATCACTGCAGATGGTGATTGCAGCCATGAAATTAAAAGATACTTACTCCTTGGAAAGAAAGTTATGACCAACCTAGGTAGCATATTCAAAAGCAGAGACATTACTTTGCCAACAAAGGTCCGTCTAGTCAAGGCTATGGTTTTTCCAGTAGTCATGTATGGATGTGAGAGTTGGACTGTGAAGAAAGCTGAGTGCCGAAGAATGTGTTGGAGAAGACTCTTGAGAGCCCCTTGGACTGCAAGGAGATCCAACCAGTCCATTCTGAAGGAGATCAGCCCTGGGTGTTCTTTGGAAGGGATGATGCTAAAGCTGAAACTCCAGTACTTTGGCCACCTCATGAGAAGAGTTGACTCATTGGAAAAGACTCTGATGCTGAGAGGGATTGGGGGCAGGAGAAGAAAGGGACGACAGAGGATGAGATGGCTGGATGGCATCACCAACTCAATAGACGTGAGTTTGAGTGAACTCCAGGGGTTGGTGATGGACAAGGAGGCCTGGCATGCTGCAATTCATGGGGTCACAAAGAGTCGGACACTACTGAGCAACTGAAATGAACTGAACTGAACTGACTTCATAAGGAAGCATATGTGTTGTTCAGTAAAATTACTAGAGCTTAATAATAGGATTATCAGAGTATGAGTGGATGACTCAAAGTCTGTGTAACTTAGTGACCAAACACAGTAAAAAACAAACAAATAAAAACAAAAGAATAATAATCTCTGAGAAAACTTGGAATGCCTAGGAATGCAATTCAGCATGGCTGGAGGATGCCACAGAGGATATTAAAAATACACAAGCAAAACAAACTCCAAATACCCGGGAGAGTCAACTTTGGGACACACGGTTTACTCTGTGTGCACACGTGTGCATTACTTTCATTCCACGAGTCCCTGGCAGAACTGATCATCTGTGGGTGTCTACACCCTCCCATTGTTGGTAAGCTTGCAGGACCCCACCTGCAATTGCTGAGGCCTGCTTCCACTCGCCTTGCACCAGCAGGAGCTGGTGCAAATAATAGCTGACATTCAGATTTAACCTTAAAATGAAAGAGCACACAGGAGTCCCACCATCACGGAACAGGCTGCTACGTATAACTCTGTAACGTGATTTAGCTCACACATAATTGGTAAATAGGCAAGTTTTAATCAGGTTAACACAGAAAGCAAGTCAGTTCATACTCAATTTTTCCTTAGCCAAAGGAGAGCAGAGGAATTATAATCTTCTGCAGGAAAGAAAGAACTCAGGTTTTACAGTGGCAGCAGGAACACTGCAGCTCTAATTTTTAAATATGAAGCAAGCATCTGCTCTCTGAGACAGAGGCCTCTGACCTTGTACTTTTCCTGGCTCAAGTCAAGTTGTCCTCAAGTGCTCACTTTCCAAGCAGAACCAGGGGCTCAGGGGACCACATCCACCCACATGTCTCTGCTCCATCTGGTTCTACTGCCTTCTTATGTCTGTTCTCTCTAGTGGATCAGAATCTTGAAGGAAGGAGAGGTGAGGCATAAGATTTTCCCTCACCTTTAACACTAAGAACACAAACTGTGGAATAGGCGAGCTGGACCCAAACCTCCAATATAGATGCTCACAGAGGACCCCACATGACCGTCACAGCAGTCACAGCTACACACACTCAGAGCGTGCTTGCTGCTTGTCAGGAATGTTCTAGCATTATTACATGGTCTTAAATGTTGAAGGGGATCAGGATACACCATCCCCAAATATGCCACTTAACATAAGGATTATTTTGAGCTGAAGGCATTTCAGTTTCTGAAATTCCTTATCTGCTTAAGAGCAGAGCCTCCCCAAAGAACTCAGCTGTCATAAGTCCTGGGTAGGAAGCAACTATAATCTCTTTTGGGAGAGGAGAAGCCAACGCCACACCCAGACACACAGACACCCAGACACACAAAGCCACCATCACCTCTCCCGTATATCCCCTCAAGGGCCCATTTATCTGACCAAAGAGCCGTTTGCTTTTCCATAAAGGCTCTTCCCTGACTCCGAGTTAGGTAAATAGACCCTCAGCTCTAAGGACTCCTTTGAGTTACCCATCTCTGAGTATGTCTCCCATATGTCTATGCAATGTACACGTGAATAACCCACTCTTTGCCTCCACTTAATTTGTCTTTTGTTAGTCCAATTTATAAGGCCTCAGCCAGAAAACTTAGGAGGGTAGGGGGAAAAAACATTTCCCTTCTATACAGTACATTTGTATTAAATTAACTCATTTAATTACCACAACCCTAATTCCTCAGGAGTTTTCACCTGAGGAATCTGAGACATGGACAGGTTACGTGGTTTGGGTAAGGCCACTGCTATTACAAAGGCACAGCCTGCTGAGAGAGCAAAGTTCTAGGGCTGAAATAACCGTGCTGGGGAAGGGGAGTTAAGATAAAAAGGGAAAAATAGAGCTAACACCAAACTTCTTGAGCTGGTGACAAAGGGAACCTATAGATAAATTGGAGTAATGGGTTTGCAAACATTATCCTGAAGATGCCCAGATCATTGATAGCTGATTAAACATACTATTTTTTTTATTTTAATGTATTTTTAAATTTTTATTTATTTATTTTAATTAGAGGTTAATTACTTTCCAGTATTGTAGTGGTTTTTGCCATACATTGACATGAACCAGCCATGGGTGTACATGAGTCCCCCATCCTGAACTCCCACCTCCCTCCCATCCCATCTCTCAGGGTGGTCCCAGTGCACCAGCTTTGAGTGACCTGTTTCAGGCATCAAACTTGGACTGGTGATCTATTTCATATATGGTAATATACATGTTTCAATTTTATTCTTTCAAATCATCCCACCCTCGCCTTCTCCCACAGAGTCCAAAAGTCTGTTCTTTATATTTGTGTCTCTTTTGTTGTCTTGTATATAGGGTCATCATTACCATCTTTCTAAATTCCATATATATGGGTTAATTTTACTGTGTTGGTGTTTTTTCTTTCTGGCTCACCCTAGTGGCACAGAGGTTAAAGCATCTGCCTCCAATGCGGGAGATTTGGGTTCGATCCCTGGGTCGGGAAGATCCCCTGGGGAAGGAAATGGCAATCCACTCCAGTATTCTTGCCTGGAGAATCCCATGGACAGAGAAGCCTAGTAGGTTACAGTCCACGGGGTCGCAGAGAGTTGAATACGACTGAGCGACTTCACCTTCACCTCACTCTGTAAGATAGACTCCAGTTTCATCCACCTCATTAAAACTGATTCAAATACATTCTTTTTAATAGCTGAGTAGTATTCCATTGTGTATATGTACCACATCTTTCTTATCCTTTCATCTGCCAATGGACATCCAAGCTGCTTACATGTCCTAACTATTATAAACAGTGCTGCAATGAACATTGGGGTACACATGTCTCTTTCAATTTTGGTTTCCTCAGTGTGTATGCCCAGCAGTGGGATAGCTGGGTCATAAACATACTAATTTTTAAAGTACATAACAACTATTCTTAACTAGAATAGCAGCATAGAACAATTATTTTTTCTTTTCTTTCTTTCCCTTTTTTTTTTTTCTTTAAGAGACATGAGTGATTTAATGGATGGGGAGCTTAAACGTCTGGGTAAGGTCCTGGAGCAACACCTCCACTGTGTGCAGCAGACAGCAGGTAAGACATGGTGGCAGTCTTTGCTCTAGAACAATTCTTAAATTTATCAAAAGTAGACTTCTGATAGCAGAAATAAAATTTTCCACAAGGGAGAAGTGAAGCGATCACTCCCACCATTCTTGCTAACTTGATTCTTAATGATAAGACCACTTCTGATGAGTTGGACAGAGTCCCACAGAGAAGAGAAAGATGAACACTGTTTTGTAGACTAATGATGTGGTTATATTATTATCTCAAATCGTGAGTGGCCTGAACAGGCTCTGCAAGCTCATTATTGCCAGGAAACAGTTACAGACAAATTTTTAAATGTGAAAACCGTTATTTGGGGAAGATATCTCAGAACTTTTAACCTGTTTATATACAGGCCAATACAAGTTGTCTCAATTCCTTGTACAAAGCCATGTAGCCAGATCTGGGGATTCAACCCAGGCCATCTGAATCAATGATTCACACACTTAGTTCTCTGTTCCTCCTATAAGATATAGAGATAAAACAAGAATCCCAAAGCTAAGGCCCTGAGACAGGGTGGATCCATGGGCAGGGGTGTAAGTACATGGGCTTCTGAATTATCGAAGCCTGGATTTAACCCCAATTCTTTTTATTATTAGTTGCACGAATATGGGTATATTACATCTATTTCTGAGCAATACTGCCCTCTTCTGCCAACTGGGAGCAATTGCACCCAACTCTATTACTACAAAGATTGCCTAGGTGGCATGTCTCCATAGGGTATCCATTTAGCTGGCACAGGATCAATACTAGTTGGTGGTCCCTTCTCCCTGTATGAAAGTTCTCAGTGAATTTAGAAGCACTGGCTCTGGTCCTGATGATCCCTCCTCCATCCCCAATGTCAGGGGGCCTGGAACTCAGCTAACACCTGACCTGACCCTGAGCAGTGAGTTATGAGCATGTCACCTTTGAGATCCTTTCCACACCAAGTGCTACTGATTCTGGAGTTCTGACTCCATAAAGATAAAATATAGAAAAGCAAAACTTATATAGGAAGAAAGTCAGCCTTGTGGTCCATCGAGTAGCCAAGTCAGGCTCATCATTAGTGGTGTTGTTAATTATTTTTTGACATCATATATTTGTTGCAAAACTTCAAAGGAACATAAGGGCAGTTATCCTATGACATGACAGTCACGATGTTAGACATCCAAGAAAGATAGATAAGTGAGGCATGAGCTCCTGATTTTTCAGGAGTTTTGGACTAAAGACTTTCTTCCATTTTGTGAAATGTCCTCTTTACCAAAACCTCTCGCCCACCCCAATGTATCACAGCCAGGTTTCCCTGGTTTATACCCTTCATAGGAATTTCACTGATGCACAACATGTAATGTCTCAGATACTTCCATATCAGCAATCAATTTGCTATTTATGCGTAACTTTGATGTTTAGGAATTTATTGCACATGAGATGCAGGACTACAGAGCAGCTAAGAATGTGTTCTTCAGAATCAGGTTGCTGGAATTGAAATGTAGTTTCTGGTACTTTCTAAATGTGTGACACCAGACAACTGCCCTCAGTTTACTGGTAAAATGGGGTTGAAAACAATAATCTCATAGGTTATTTGAAAACTTCAATAAGATTAGGATTTTGCATGCAGAGCTCTCAGAATAAGTGTTTAATATTTGGTTAGTGGGCTTCCCTGGTGGTTTAGATGCTCAAGAATCTGCCTACAATGCAGGCAACCCAGGTTCAATCCTTGGGTTGGGAAGATCTCCTGGAGAAGGAAATGGCGACCCACTCGGGTATTCTTGCCTGGGAAATCCCACGGACAGAGAAGCCTGGTGGGTTATAGTCTATGGGGTCACAATGAGTCAGATATGACTGAGTGACTAATACTTTCACTTTCTTAATGAATATTGCCTGTTAGTATTACTCAGAGATGAAGGGGATGCTAAATGCTATTTACCACAAATATTTTTCCTTTGGACTCAGTAAAAACATAATCTTGCTTTTTAATGTTTTGGAAGGTTCTAGTGAATTTAGCTGAAGTTGTTGATGCCCTTGAATTGTCAACTGGATTCTGATTTTTCCTGGTGGAGGTAGTCATGGTGGTTGTACATATTTTGTTTTGGGGTTTGGGATATGAGAAGTACTATTTCATTGTAGGTCACCAGAAATAAATAGTTGTGATCACTGCTTTCAATAATATGTTCTATCCTCTCAAAAGAACACTTGAAACTAACCAAAATGACTTCTGGGTACCCTGCAGCTGCAGCTCATGAACACCTCTGCCTCTTGCACCTACCTCTTACTCCTCCTATGAGCACAGTCCACTTTGTTGTCCTCACCTCCTGTGTGTTTAGGAGAACAGGCGTCTGCTGTGACAGGAAGATCTCGTGACACAGGGGGTGCTACAAAGAGGTCAGCTTTCCTTCATCATCTATTGTCCCAGAAACTCTCTACTTTCTTGGTGGGTTTAATATATCTCAGTTCATATGTGTGTTTATCTATGATGTCATTATTGTGTTTTTCAAATCATTGATTTTCATAATAGGCACCCAAAACTTAAAAATATTCAGAAGTCCCCTTTGTCTCTGTACTTTAATTTCATGAAATCTAACCAAGGTAAGAAGCAGCACGGCAACCGAGCTGTCAAGTTCAGCACTGATGGTAATAACGGTCAACACCATATTTCTAAGTCTTGCCCTGCGATGGTAGTTACAGTGCTTCTTTGGAGTGCTTCTTCTGGCTCCAAGTGAAACTACGGCCAAACAAAGGTGCCCAAGTCCCTTTTCTTTCAGAGGCACCAGACTCAGAGCCATTGGTTTGGGATGCCCCTGAGGTGACAGTGTGACACCCAGCACGACTTGCACCGGGTGTGCCACGCTCTGTGCTAGTGCTTCACAGGCACCGCCTCCTGCTCTTGACATGAATCCCATAAGAACTGCACCAGCGCCAGAGGGGCAGCGAGTGGAGGGTAAAGCATGCAGACTCTGACCCTCGTGGGCTTGCATTTAAACCCTGGGTCTATATTAGCATCTATGTGGCCTCAGGCAACCATTGGAACTCTCTGTGCTATCATTTCCGCATCTGTGTAATACAGTTGCAGCACCCTGTCTCCTGGAGCATGTGGAACTGATGAGTTAACGACGCTCGGTCCATGCAAGTCCTCAACAGCGTTATAGCTTCTACTGTTGGTACCTCTGCTGTAGAAACAGTAGATTCCACACGTACCCATAAGCCCTGAAAGCCGTCTCTAATCTCATTTCCCCTGAAGACAGGTTAGATATGGATAGAGCAGGAACTCAGTTTCTACTCTTCACTAGGTAGTTTTTTTAATCCTCTAAGAGCCCTTTGGAGGAAGGTACAGTTACAGTTCACAGTTTACAGTTGAAAGGTGGAGGTATGCGCTCGTCACAGCCATTTTGGAGCTGGGTCTCTCTGATCGCCAAGCCTGCATTTTATCACCTAGTATCTCCAGTTTGCTGATAAGAAGAGGAGGTCCCAGAGAGTCTATGAAATATGCCCAAAGTTAAACACAGAGCAGTGCCAGAGTCTTCATGGGCCAAGTCCACCTGACGGAAATCCTGCTGCTATTTCATTATACCAGTGGCTCTCTTATGATAGCTGTAAATAAGTGATTACAATGATAGATAAACAAATAATACATAGAAATAGTAAACAGATAAATACATAACCATATAAGAAAAAAAGTTCCAGCCTTCATCATAGCCCAGGTATTAGACTTTAAAAATGCTCCTTCAGTAATTCTAACATGCAGCCAGGGGCTGAGGCATCAGGTGACTGAAACAGTTTCAGCACTGACAGCTCAGATCTCAGGCATCAAGGAACCATCACAGAGTTCATTACACAAGCTACCACATGCTTTATGCGGAAAGTTATCTTACCATTCACTCATCAGTTTCCTAAGGAAACAAAATGTATGTACTAAGATTGATGTGCCTAGATATCCATTCACTGTTGTACCATTTACTGCAGCCCCCAATGAACCATGATCATCAATAAGAAACTGAAAAGTAAACAATGTCCTATGACAGACTACTATGCATCTTCAAAAAATGTAGTTATTTAAAGAAATGGAACATTAGTCAGGAAGTGTCACTGAAAAAATAATCTGCATTTCCGGGACCTTCTACAATTGTCAGATAATATCTTTGCGTGAATCGAAAATCAATCAAAACCCTCTTTAAAAATGCATTAGCCTCTACCTCTCCTCTTCTTTCAAGTCATGATTTTGTTTGCTCTGCATCCTTTGTAGTAAATATGAGTGTACATATAAATACATGCATGTGTATATTTTCTAATTTCCCTCTTTATGCTCAAAGGTAGCATATAGAATATATTGTTTTGTACTTCTCTCCACTGACACAATCTTAGAGCTCCTTTACTGTAAATGTAGAGATGAACTGATGAACATAGATGCAAAAATCCTTAACAAAATTCTAGCAATCAGAATCCAATAACACATTAAATAGATCATACACCATGACCAAATGGGCTTTATCCCAAGGATGCAAGGATTCTTCAATATCCACAAATCAATAAGTGTAATTCACCACATTAACAAATTGAAAAATAAAAGGCATATGATTATCTCAATAGATGCAGAGAAGGCCTTTGACAAAATTCAACATCCATTTATGATAAAAACTCTCCAGAAAGCAGTACTAGAAGGAACATACCTCAACATAATAAAAGCTATATATGACAAACCCACAGCAACATTATCCTCAATGGTGAAAAATTGAAAGCATTTCCCTAAAGTCAGGAACAAGACAAGGGTGCCCCCTTTCACCACTACTATTTAACATAGTTCTGGAAGTTTTGGCCACAGCAATCAGAGCAGAAAAAGAAATAAAAGGAATCCAAGTTAGAAAAGAAGTAAAACTCTCACTGTTTGCAGATGACATGACCCTCTACATAGAAAACCCTAAAGACTCCACCAGAAAATTACTAGAGCTAATCAATGAATATAGTAAAGTTGCAGGATATAAAATCAACACTCAGAAATCCCTTGCATTCCTATACACTAATAATAAGAAAGTAGAAAAAGAATTTAAGGAAACAATTCCATTCACCATTGCAACGAAAAGAATAAAATACTTAGGAATATACCTACCTAAAGAAACTAAAGACCTATATATGCTAAGTCGCTTCAGTCGTGTCCAACCCTGTGCAACCCCAGAGATGGCAGCCCACCAGACTCCCCCATCCCTGGGATTCTCCAGGCAAGAATACTGGAGTGGGTTGCCATTTCCTTCTCCAAAGACCTATATATAGAAAATTATAAAACACTGATGAAAGAAATCAAAGAGGACACTAATAGATGGAGAAATATACCATGTTCGTGGATCAGAAGAATCAATATAGTGAAAATGAGTATACTACCCAAAGCAATCTACAGATTCAGTGCAATCCCTATCAAGCTACCAGTGGTATATTTCACAGAGCTAGAACAAATAATTTCACAATTTGTATGGAAATGCAAAAACCTCGAATAGCAAAAGCAATCTTGAGAAAGAAGAATGGAACTGGAGGAATCAACCTGCCTGACATCAGGCTCTACTACAAAGCCACAGTCATCAAGACAGTATGGTACTGGCACAAAGACAGAAATATAGATCAATGGAACAAAATAGAAAGCCCAGAGATAAATTCACACACCTATGGACACCTTATCTTTGACAAAGGAGGCAAGAATATACAATGGATTGAAGACAATCTCTTTAACAAGTGGTGCTGGGAAAAATGGTCAACCACTTGTAAAAGAATGAAACTAGATCACTTTCTAATACCATACACAAAAATAAACTCAAACTGGATTAAAGGTCTAAACGCAAGACCAGAAACTATAAAACTCCTAAGAGGATAACATAGGCAAAACACTCTCCAACATAAATCCCAGCAGGATCCTCTATGATCCACCTCCCAGAATACTGGAAATAAAAGCAAAAATAAAAAAATGGGATCTAATTAAAATTAAAAGCTTCTGCACAACAAAGGAAACTATAAGCAAGGTGAAAAGACAGCCTTCTGAATGGGAGAAAATAATAGCAAATGAAACAACTGACAAACAACTAATCTCAAAAATATACAAGCAACTTATGCAGCTCAATTCCAGAAAAATAAACGACCCAATCAAAAAATGGGCCAAAGAAATAAACAGACATTTCTTCAAAGAAGACATACGAATGGCTAACAAACACATGAAAAGATGCTCAACATCACTCATTATCAGAGAAATGCAAATCAAGACCACAATGAGGTACCATTTCACACCAGTCAGAATGGCAGCGATCCACAAGTCTACAAGCAATAAATGCTGGAGAGGGTGTGGAGAAAAGGGAACCCTCTTACACTGTTGGTGGGAATGCAGACTAGTACAGCCACTATGGAAAACAGTGTGGAGATTCCTTAAAAATTGCAAATAGAACTGCCTTATGACTCAGCAATCCCACTGCTGGGCACACACACAAGAGGAAACCAGAGTTGAAAGAGACACGTGTACCCCAGTGTTCATCGCAGCATTGTTTATAATAGCCAGGACATGGAAACAACCTAGATGTCCATCAGCAGATGAATGGATAAGAAAGCTGTGGTACATATACACAATGGAGTATTACTCAGCCATAAAAAGAATACATTTGAATCAGTTCTAATGAGGTGGATGAAACTGGAGCCTATTAAACAGAGTGAAGTAAGCCAGAAAAAAAATCACCGATACAGTATACTAACACATATATATGGAATTTAGAAAGATGATAATGATAACCCTCTATGCAAGACAGCAAAGAGACACAGATGTATAGAACAGACTTTTAGACTCTGTGGGAGAGGGAGAGGGTGGGATGATTTGGGAGAATGGCATTGAAACATGTATACTATCAGGTAAGAAACAAACTGCCAGTCTATGTTCGAACAGGACATAGGATGCTTGGGGCTGGTGCACGGGGATGATCCAGAGAGGTGATATGGGGTGGGAGGTGGGATGGGGGTTCAGGATTGGGAACTCATGTACACCCGTGGCTGATTCATGTCAATGTATGGCAAAAGCAATACAGTATTGTAAAGCAAAATAAAGTAAAAATTAAAAAATTTTTTTAATGCATTAGCCTCTGCCTCTCCTCCTCTTTCAAGTCATGATTTTGTTTTCTCTGCATCCTTTGTAGCAAATATAAGTGTACGTATAAATAAGTATATGCATGTGTATATTTTCTAATTTCCCTCTTTATGCTCAAAGGTAGCATACAGAATATATTGTTTTGTACTTCTCTCCACTGACACAATTTTAGAGCTCCTTTACTGTAAATGTAGAGAGATGCTTAGACAACTAGATCATATTTTGCTGGTGAATGTACAATAGCTTATAAAATCATTTCCTTGTAATACACTACTATTTTATTTACACATTTTGCTACATTTTTTAAATGCTAAAATTCCAATAATGTTTTATGTCATTAAGGTTGTGTGTATTGGTCATTTTAATAGATATGGCCAGTGGAGATATCATTATCTTGCATTTGTACCAGAGATATGCGAATGCCAGGAGAGTGCTGTGAAATGTCAGGATTTTGCTAATTGGATGAGTAAACAGTAGTAAATGTTTGCTATTTTAATTTGCTTTTCTTTTATTATGAGTGAGATAAGCATTTTTCACATATTTAAGTCTAGTAAATTTCCTTTTCTATGAAATAATGTTCATGTCCTTTAACCATATTTTCTCCTAGGTAACGATACTAACAAATACAACACTATGTGTGTCGATGTGTACAACATTTCTAGGTGTGTCTGTGTATTTCTAAAAAAGGCAAAGGCATAAAAAATGTTCAACTTATAGGACAACGGAGAAAAAATAAGTGATGGTATATTTTTCCAATTTTCTCTAATAGATCCTTTTAACAGAAAATCTTTTATGTACTAGAATTGCAACAATGTCTCATTTACAACTGGGAAGGCTTTTTGCTTGTCTATTTACACTCAGCTTCAGTGTGTGTGAAACAAATTCATGTGAAACCAAAAGGAGATCTCCATTCGAAAATAAACAACCAGCCACAAGATAGATGAAATCTAATCTAGGTCAGCTCCTTGCTTCTCATGAATTTCATCAGACTTCTCTAGACAAAATACCCCACCCATGTCTTAGAGATTTGGACCTATTTCTTCATTGGGAAGAAGCAGTGTATTGAGCATAGAAGGCAAGAGGGTGAACTTGCAAATCGCTGAAAATTTAGTGCAGCCGATTTCCCCACCAGGGCCCCAAGGGCAGTGTCTCCTGTGGTTTCCAGCTTCTCAGCAACTTCCTGCCCCTCTACCCTGGGCTGCCCTGGCCTGCTAGGTGCAGAGAGGGGAGGGCAGTGGGGGGTGGGAAGACAGCCGGAGTGGCAGCAGGAGGGCGCTGGTGCGGCTGGTGGGGGTGCAGTCTTTCAGGCTTCTTTGTTAACCTGCTCTGTCAAATGTGGTTGATTCGTGGAAAGTGCTCAAACTAGCCCCTACTGTTTGGGTTTGTGCAAAGGGTAGCTGGGATGTCACAAGAAAATAAGCACAATGAAACCACAACTTACTTTGTTCACTTTCAAAGGGTCACAGCTAATGAAATAAAAGGTCCTTCTGCACAGGCACGCGATTGTTATCACACATACTCTAGGCTTTGTGGTCCAGATTCCCCACTGTTTCTGTATACAGTTCTTCCAATGAGCTCCTAAGTGAGTTGGGAAACTTACACCCAGGATGTTCAGATGCTGCACCTTTGACCACGCCCTTGACCCTGAAGGAAAGAGCAGACAGGACTCCTTGCAGCGCTAAGGTCATCCCTGATGTTCCTCCAGCCACCCGCTGTCTTCCCTGATCTGTGACTTACTGAGGCTGCTACATCTTGATTCATTTTCTCAGTGCATATGGGGTGACACAAGACCCAATCCCTGAACCAAGCTGTGTGGACAGATGTGAGATGCTTTCTTCCTCATAAGAACAGAGATATGGAGGCCCTGACCCCATCTGTGCAATGGAATCTCATATACTGAGACATCTCCATCCCCCAAAAGGACAAAATGACTTCACAGTCAACCCAAGCAAGGCTTACTAGGGGCAGCAACATCAGATGACAGTGTGATGAGTGAATAGCAGAGGGTTGCTCAGCAACGTGAGCGTGAAGAGCAGCTGTCCCCCCCAACAGAGCAGGTCCAGAGTAGGAGTCCATGCCCTGCACTCCAGCCAGCCAGCCCCAGAGGGGAAGCAAGGCTCCATGGCTAAGGTCAAGGCTTCAGCTCACACAGTCGGACCTCACCGTATATTCAAGTCACATCCTTATTCCTCTTGTCTCTTGTTTAACCATATTTTCTATTAGGTAGCTATATTAACAAGAATGACCCTCATTTCTATGTGTGTCTCTGCATTTCTATAAAAGGCATAGGCATAAAATAATGTTCAATTCATACTATGAGTGATAAAAATAAATGATTGTATATTTTTTCTATTTTCTCTAATGAATCCTTTTAAAGGAAAGTGTGAGAGCCAATATCTGGGGTCTTTGCCCTCCTAGGAGGACTGACCACATTCTTCTCGCCCAGCCCAAGCATCGAGGGAGAGCTTCTTCTCAGATTAAAGTCACACACTAATGTCCAGCTCAGGCCCCTGCTATGGTTGTGGTGTAGACATGGGTCCACTCCTGACACAGGATATTCTCATTGTGATGACACCACTGAAGCCTTGAGGTTTTAGTCCATGGCTGGACTCTGGAGCTCCCTCTCTGCCGTTTCCTTATAAGAAGCTCTCCTGGTGAGGTCCCATGCTCCCATGGAGTCCTCAGCTGCTGTACCTCTATTCTGTGGCCCATTCTTAGACCAAGGACAGATGGAGCCGATTAGATTTGGGTGGCCAGTTTCCACGCAAACCAGCACCATTTCCATCACACACAGTTTGATTTTTCTTGAATGACAATGAATAATGAAAGGAAACTGACAGATAACACTGTCTTCCTATGAACCACTGAGTTGAATGTTCCTGTTTAACAGAACAACTCATAATATAATTGAGCTCATTTTAATTCAAACTAGCTAAACACAAGGGAGAATGATTTCATAGAGTTGGTTCAAAATAAGATTACTCAGACAATTTTAGGTGATATGTCAAGAGAAAGCGATTATTTCATGATACATAATACAAAATGGTATTTTTAAAATATGTATTCATAACCCATCTTGTCTTCCTGTTGTAATTCTAACACTTTAGTCCAAATACATAATGCAAAACAAGAAATATAAAACTAATCATTTTGATATATTCAGTTTTATTACTTTTTACAATTGTACATATATTGCATGTTCATGAGCTAAAAAATAGAAGAGAAATGTAGGATGTTGAAAAATACTGAAGAAATCTGAGACATGAAATGAAAATCCCATTCTGCAAATCAAAATAGAGATTTTGCTTACAATGTAATGTCAGTCCAATATACTAAGAGGTCTTTTGATTAGAAAGACAACACAAGACTTTTCTGTAACTTTGCATTAAGAGATCAGACTCAGTCTCACTGAATATAGGGGGTCCAAGGTTTCCCTGGTGGCTCACATGGAAGAATCCACTTGAAATGAGAGAGACCTGGGTTCTATCTCTGGGTTGGGAAGCTTCTCTTTAGAAGGGAATGGCTATCCACTCCAATATTCTTGCCTGGAAAATTCCATGGACAGAGGAGCCTGTCAGGCTACAGTCCATGAGGTCGCAAAGAGTTCAACATGACCTAATGACTTTCACTTCACTTCATGACACTAATGTACGAGCCATGGGCAGGCAACACTTTAATGTATGTGAATATGATACCATGTCTGTGACATAACACAATAAATTCTTTATTAGCCATTCAATAACATCAGCAATGGGTGTCTTCATTTCAACTTCCAAAAAGGAGACCCCGTCTGATGACTTTAATGAAGGGTCTTTTCAGGCAGAAAAAGACAGAAGACATCAAATATTGGAGGTGCACATGAAAGGGAAAAAAGCTACACTTTACTCTGAGTTTTTATAACAAAGCTTATGTACCAACTATGAGCTTACGTGACAAACATGAGCTGTGACCCTGAAGAGACCATGGTTGAGGTCACTCAGGAATTATTATAAAGTATTTTAGAAAAGGATCTACTATTCACACAGCCACATTTTTGCTTTATGTCTGAACCCTGCTGTGGAAAAGAGAGGGACGAAGTGTGCTGGACACACTGATACAGGCAGGGCCTCTGTTTGCCTGACTGTGGCTGCCTCTGGCATCCTGTTGGTTCCTATCCCAGTGCCCCCATCTACTCCATTCAGCCCACTACTTTTCCTTTCTTTTTAAATAAACGTATTTTAAAAAATAAAATTGACATAAAATATTACACTAGGCTCAGGTGCGCAACACACGATTCAGTATTTGTTCATATTTTGAAATGGTCACCACGCTTAGGCAACATCCCTCACTGAATGTAGATACAGAATCTTTTTTTCTTATCAGATGAAGTTTTAAGATCTACTCTTTCCCTTCTGTGGTTAAATAATTAAGCAGAGTTACGGCTTTTGCAATCGACTGTTTACTTGCTCATATTTTGAGGTTGAAATGCTTCCTTTGATGATTTGAAGGGGCTGAACAATGTGCCCTGGCCTGGAGGCACATGGAGCCCGACTGCTGTGACTGGACCACACCTGTCATCTCCAGAAGCTCCCACACTCCAGAGACGCCCATCCTGTGCGGACCAGAGGGGATGCTGGCACAGACGGGGCGCCTGAGTCCTGGCTCTGCCCCCTGCCAGCTGTGGGACCCTGGACCAGTCACCCCCCCCTCAGTCTTCCCTGCCAGCGGAGACAAGGACAGTGCCACCTCCCGGGACTGCTGCCCTTGCCGCCCTCAGAAGTTAGGGTTTGTCATTAAGTCATGCCTGACATGGAGACATTCTGGCTACAATAAACAAAAATGAACTAAGTCATCCTTATTCAGAAATGTGGGACTCTGACGTAGTTTTCATTCTTCACCAATGTATACCTATGAGGAAAATGGTTTAAAATCCACATTATAAAACTATGGCTATATAATCACAACCATATTCTTTAAATTTTCATTTGAAACTACTCGGAGTGGTACACACAATGTAGTGTGAATAGCACTGCAAAGTCTTTGAAAATTGCACCATCTGGACCTGCCCATTGAGAGATTTCCACAACTGGGTCAACTACTGGCTAACAAAAAAACTCAATACAGTCCATAGTATTAAACACTGCCTAAAGTCCATAATGTGATATTCCAAATGTGCAGGATATAATCCCAAATTCCTTACCAGGAACACTACAACATGGTAATATAGAATAGTCAGTTACCAGATGCCAATCCTGAGATATCGCAGATGTTGGAATCACAGAAAATTTAAAGTAGTTAGGGTGATCATGAGAGAAAATGGAAAGAGAGGGAGAGAGAGAGAAGTCAAATCAATAAGAAATATAAATAGAGAAATAGAAAAAGGAAAGACAGGTGGTAGAGATAAGCGAGAAGAGAGACAGAAAGTAACAGAAGTAGAGACAAGGAAGAAAATTGTAAAACAGAGGAGAGATAAAGAGAAAGAGAGGGAAAAAAGTCAGAGCTGGAAAGAAAGACAGTGTGGAATAGCAATAGGAAATAGAGAAGATCTGTGCACAGAGATGGAGGTAGAAAAACAGAATGATAGAGAAAGAACTGGTCAAGAGGCAGAGCTGTACAGCAACTGGGAGAGCTGTCTACACCCATGACATAATTAGGGGCCACATAATGCTATTACATGCACATATGTGTGTGTATATATACAAACACACCCCAGGTACTTGATTCTTCTCTTGATGGGCACGTGGCTTGTTCCCATGCCTTGGCTGTTAGAAACAGTGAACATAGGGGTGCAGGTTTTTGTTTTCTATGGATAAATACTCAGAAGTGGAATTGCTGGATCATATGGTAGTTTCATTTTTAACTTTTTGAGGAAATTCCATACCATTTATCATAGCGACTACACCAATTTACATCCCCACCAACAGTGCACAAGGGTTCTATTTTCTGCCCATCTTCAACACGTTATTTCTAGCCTTGTCAATAATAGCCATTCTGACATGAGTGAGGTGATATCTCATTGTAGTTTTGATTTGCATGTCCCTGAATTTCAGGAAAAACATATGTTTTTAGTTTGTCTGTTCCAACTATTGTGAAGCTCCTTATTTTTTCATGAAATCTGGACACTCATTATAAGGATGAACACGAATCCTCTCTCCAGTTGATTTATAACACATGCACACACATGAACACACATCCATTTAATTTTAAGGACAGTCAAATGTAAACCAACATAATCTAAATTTCTCATAATAAAGCAGTTCTTACTGGATTCTCTAGTTGTTGCCACTGAGTTTGCATACAGGGGTAAAAGGAAAAGAAGTTCCGGGAAGGAATATAAAGATGTCACCAGATAAGACCGTGGCAGATGCATAAATACTGAGATGCTGACCTGCAGGGAATTTAGCCCCATTCAAGACTGCTCCCTCCACTGGACAACTGGCAAGCTTGGCTCATGGCTCTCCTCCTCTCAGTTTGCATTTGATACATTTGCTTGCAGGTCTGAGTTCTCAGAGCTCAGGCACCTCCTCTCCTGTGGGGGAGATGGCAGCTCCCAGCCTGCCACAGGGGGGCCCTCAAGAAAGGGTTGGTGCAGAGAGGTGGGGCTCCTCCCCAGGCCTCCCCCCGCACCCACTCCCTCTGGAATCAGCCTGGTGGTCTTTAAGAGAGATCCTCCCTGACTTCTCTGCCTGTCACATCTGCTCGGAATCCCAGTCTAGCTCACTGCTGGGGCAGGATGCGGGCCCCAGCACTGCTTCTGGTTGTCCTGGCTCCCGGTAAGTGTGTTGCCTGGATGCTTCTGGAATTTTTCTGTATTTTGTGGCAATGTGTGTGGGGGTTGGAGGGGGGTGCAGTTGTGGGGAAGAGGGTCATACTATGAAATTACTGTTTCCTGTTCCTCATTATTTTGTGTTGCTTTTCCCATTGCAGTCATGCAGGTATCTTGCAACTTGATGTTAATCACTAGAAAGACTGGGGAGACCGCTTCGTTCCCTTGTGATCTTACACAAGGGGCCACTTATATCCACTTGTACAAACATGAGGAGGGGATGGCCCCCCGACGCCTTTTATACTACGACAGCTACAACTCAAAGCCTGTGCTTGAATCAGGAATCAGTGGAGCAAAATACCATGTCTATAAGAGCACAGGGAGGAGCTATACATTTACAATTGTAAATCTGCAATCAAGTGATTCCGGCATATACTACTGTGCTACCTGGGATAAACACGTTGGTTCAGACTTCCTGCACACCGCACTGGAAATTTTGCTTGTGGCTGAAAGTCACAGCCCTGATATCAGCAGCTGCTTCACTTCCTCCCCCAATTTCTTTTTACTCTAAACAAATAAAAACCCTGAACTCAGTGCCCATGAATTAAACTCTATATTCCATGGTCACAGTCTATAGGCAAGCAATCTGGCAGGCATCATATTCTCAGCTCTCCCAGAAGCTGGTAGAGTTCATATTATTTTCTCTTTAAGACAGACAGAGAACCTAGGATTATCTGTGAGGGGAGATATTTAGGAGAGGAAAATGGAAACGCTAGATAATACTGAACCATTCACCTGCCGATTATCCAGAGAAAATGGCTGGGAATAGAGCATCTTTATTATCCAGGGGTATGAAGAATGAGAAATGATGGAATGAAAACTCGGACATCTTGAACCTCAAGCTGGTACCCAATTTATCTTTTGGAAAAACTGATATTTCTCTTACATAATCAACAAGGGCATGGTTGACTAGTGAAAGTGTAGAGGGAAAGTGATTGTTTTAGATGGTAGTTGTTGGCGGTTTAGTCGCTAAGTCATGTCCAACCCTTCAGACCCCTTGGACTGTAGCTTGCCAGGTTCCTCTATCCACGGCAAGATTCTCCAGGCAAGAATATTGGAATGGATTGCCATTTCCTTCTCCAGGGGATCTTCCAGACCCAGGAATTGAACCCAGGTCTCATGCATTATTGCAGGTAGATTCTTTAGTGACTGAGTTGTGAGAGTAGCCCCACTGTATTCTACTTATACCCTCTGTTGAAGTCCAGCCCACAGCCAGAACTGTCTTAAACAAGTAAAGCAAAAGCTTCTTTCTACCCCCACTCCCTATCATTAACAAGGCCAAATGCCAAACTAGAATGAGACTTATCAGATCATAATTTTCTCAATAAGTACAATTAAAGAACACTTTAGGTGAACAATCAATGACTGGTATATATTTCAATTGAAAAGTCATATAGCCAAGGATTGTGGCTGCCTTATTGGGCTAGGTGTAAGGAAGCAAAATTAATATTGAAATACAGAAATGTCAGCTCACATGTATACGGTCTCGTGTGTCTTGGTTCCTCCAAATTTGTACCAGTGTCTGAGCTTCTAGAACAGTGTTTCTCAAACTGGGGTCCATGTACCACCTGCATCAGAAGTACCTGAACTGGAATAAAAGTGCATGTTCTGGGTGGCACTCAACACAGTGAATCAGAATCATGGAATGAAGGCTGAAATGTGCATTTTTTGATAGGCTCCTACAGATTCTTCTTCAAATTGATTTGTAAGCCTTGCTGCACTAGCACAGGAATGCCTACTAGGATAGTGTTTATGGTCGTATCCCCCAACCCCGAAGCCCCATCTGTCTTGTTGCATCCTGGGTGCTGCTGCTCTCCAGCTTATCACATTTCTCCATGAGAATCTCGAAAAAAAAAAAAAAAAAAAAAAACAACCAGTCTCACACCACAAGTCGAACCTTCAGATCCTTCTTAGTTCAGTGACTGCAGACAGCAAGGAATTGGATAGTAAACACACTGCCTTTACCTTGCTCTACTGTATCAGCAACCACATACTGTAACGATTTGCAGCTTTAGGAAAGCCTGAAGCATAAATATATTTTTGTTTATACTTTTCCACTGGTGTTAAGACTTTGTTCTGCACATCTGATTCCTTGATCCACTTTAGTCTGAATTTTGGGTATGGGAGTAAGGCAGCAGTCTTAATGTGGAGATCCAATTTCTCCCCCAATTACTGACTAGTGCATTATTATATGACTCTTTTCTTTGCACTGTGTGATGACTACTTTTCCATGTACTCACAGAACCCTTATGATCTCTCCCTCAGTTTCCATTCTCTGTCTCTGTTTACACAGTCCAGTTTCTCTAAGGACACAGCTAGAGGTAGAGACTGTGTATGTACAAGAAACAAAAACATATGTGGGATAAGCAGTATGCTATACATAACCCAGGTGTGACTGAAGAAATCGGAGGAAATAAAAAATACCTGAAGACAATGAAAATGAGAAAACACCATTAAAAAAAAATCTGTGGTATACAGCAAAAGCTGTTCTAAGAGAGTTTATAGTGATACAAGCCCACCTCAAGAGACAAGAAAAACCTCAAACAAACAGACTAATCTTACACCTAAAAGAACTAGGAAAAAGAACAAATAAAACCAAAGGTAAATAAAGAGAATAAAAATCAGAGCAAAGTAAAACAGAGACTAAAATCATCATAGAAAAGATAAATACATCAAGAGCTGGTTATTTGGAAAGACAAACAAATTGGTAAACCTTTAGACAAACTCATCAGGAAAAGAAAAAAAGAGAGAGAGAACTCAAAGATACAAAATTAGACATAAAATTAGAAGAAGTTAACAGGTAATACCACCAAAATACAAATGGCAGTAACTCATTTCTACAAATAATTACAAAAATACAAGGCAAGAAAATAGACTGCCTAGAAGAAATGGATACATTCCTAGAAATCTTGTAAAAAGTACAAGTTCTCCAGCAAGAATATAAAAACGGGGAAAAAGTCTCTTCAGCAACTGGTGCTGGGAAAGTTGGACGGATGCTCATAAATCAATGAAGTTAGATCACACTCTCACATACACAAAAATAAGCTCATAATGGCTTAAAGATTTAAACAAAAAACATGACACCATAACTTTCCTAAAAGAAAGCACAGGCAAAACATTCTCTGACATAACTCATACCAATATTTTCTTAGGTCAGGCTCTGAAGGCAATAGAAATAAAAACAAAAATAAACAAACGGGACCTAGTCAAACTTACAAGCTTTTTCACATCAAAATAAGCCATAAAAAAGACAACCAATAGAATTGGAGAAACAATTTATAAATCATGTGACCAACAAGGGCTTAATTTCCAAAATATGTGAACAGATCATACAACAAAAACATAAAACAAACAACCCAGAGGCAAAGTGAGCTGAACGCCTTAATAGACATTTCCCCAGAGAAGACATACAGATGGCCAGTAGGCACATGGAAAGATGCCCAACATCACTACTTATTAGAGAAATGCAAATCAAATCTACAAGGTGCAACTCCATACCAGCAAGAATGGCTATCATTAAAATGTCTACAAGTAACAAATGCTGGAAAGTGTGTGAATAAAAGGGAATCTTAATACACTGTCAGTGGGAATGTAAATTAGTACAACCACTACGGAAAACAACATGGAGGTCTCTCAGAAAATTAAAAATAGAATTACCATATGACCTAGCAACCCCACTCCAGGGCATATACCAGGACAAAACAGTCATTTGAATAGGTACCTGCACCCCTCTTTTCACAGCAGCACTGTTCACGACAACCAGAACATGGGGACAGCCTAACCATCCATTGATAGATGAGTGGATATGGAAGATGTGGTACATATCTATACTGGAATACTACTTAGCCATAAAAGAACAAGACACTGCTATTTGCAGCCACATGGATACAACTAGAGATTATCATATTGAGTGAAGTAAGTCAGAAAAAGAAAGACAAATACCATATGATATTACTTATATGTGGAATCTAAAATATGACACAAATAAATCTATCTATGAAACAGAAACAGATTCATAGAGATCAGACTTATGGTTGCCAACGGGGAGGAAGAGGAGAGGAGGGATGGACTAGGAATTCCGAGTTGGCAGGTGTAAACTATTACATTTAGAATGAATAAACAACAAGATCCCACTGTATTGCACAAGGAACTATATCTAATATCCTGGGATGAATCAGAATGGAAAACAACATTGAAAAAAGAACATATATATGTGTAAAACCGAGTCACTTTCCTATACAGCAGAGATTGGCACAAATTGTAAATCAACTACACTTCAATTAAAAATAAAGAAAAAAATTCCCCAAATTTCTCCTTCTTAAAAATTAAACATTAAGTAAAGGTGTCTCCTGTCCTCTTCACATTCCAAGCAAGATTTTCTGCCGCAGGACTCAGTTAGTCCCCTACTCATAGCTCAGTTGGTAAAGAATCTGCCTGCAATGCAGGAGACTCGGGTTTGCTTCCCTAGGTCGGGAAGATCCCCTGGAGAAGGAAATGGCAACCCACTCCAGTATTCTTGCCTGGAGAATCCCATGGACAGAGGAACCTCGTGTGCTACAGTCCATGGGGTCACTAGAGTCGAACCTGACTGAGTGACCTTCATTCATTGATCTTTATAACTCACAATTTTAGATGCTTTTAATACCAACCTAACTTTTATGGTATTTGATAGAGAGCTAGTTTTTCTTCCAACATATAATTAACAGTTCATAACTAGTTTGAAGACAATTTCCTACAATTAAAAATTTCTTAATTATATTTTTTTATTAACATATGCTAAGAGGATTTGCGTTTTTATTCATGTCTCAGTACTCTTACTCCACTATCATGTTACGTCAGTAATTTTACAATAAGGGCTAAGAGCTGCTATGCCAAATTAGTTATTTAAAATCATTATTTTAATAAAAATTTTAAATTATTTCATATTTAATTTTTATATCAATTTAAAACAAATATAACTAGCCCAACCCAATCTTTACGACATGGAACAAAAAAATAAAATGTTACCATAAGTCTCACTGGAATTAGTCTATACACATGATTTTAAGAAGAGTTTGCATCTTTGTGACATTGAGCTTTTCCTTCATGAATATATGTCTCTCCATTTATGCAGGTTTAATTTTATGTCCTTTAGTAAAACCTTATACTCTTTCTTCTTACTGTTCTTATATTTAATAAAACATTAATTACATAACTCTTTAGTTACTCTTTTGCATTTTATTGTTTAAATCTTTCATGCATTTTGAAAAACAATTCCTAAAGCTGCTGATAACTCTGCTAATGGTCTTGGAATAAGGAAAATCACAGGACAAGTATTCAGAAAGGAACTGAGGGAACATCGGGCATGACTACAATAGATGCAAAGGGTATATGACAGCCCCAAGTAGTAACAACTTAGAATTCTCACTTTTATGTGTGGACATTCTGTGGCTCATGAGATCTTATTTCCCCAACCAGAGATTGAACCCAGAGAAAGCAGTAAAAGGGCACAGTCCTAACCACTGTACTGCCAGGAAATTCCCATGAACTCTCAATTTTAAAAAAAACTATCTAAATATAATTGGCATCTGAATCTCTCATCCCCTCCCATTGTGTTGGGACTGTGAGCTGAGCTCCTGTGAATGGACAGTTGCCCAACATGACCCTCTTACTTTCATCCTTGGGGCAGAGGAACTGATTGCTCACGGGACTGAGACCAGGAGCAGGTGCATCTGAAGTAGACCTGGAGGTAGTAAGAGCCTATCCTGTCTGGTCCTGGCAGATGGACAGCTCATCCGTGCTCGGAGGAGTACTCAGCTGCCCCTGGCAATTTCTTTCCCCCTGCCCCAAGATGAGTGGCTTGAAATTACAGAATAGCCACAAAGAGACTTCTTGTGACTCTCAGAGAAATGGATATTGTTTTCAAGTTGTAGTTTAAAGAAAGTATTATTTCAACGGAGAGAGAATTCTGCAAATTTCTTCCTTTATCCTAGGAAAAATAATATTAAATAAGTCATCACAGGACTTATTTTGTCATTTCCTTTCCCTTGGTAAAGAATTGTGCTGCCCAATGAACGGACGCTTTGTTCACATTTCTCAAGTACACGTGTGATGGCTGATGGGGTATTTGCATTTTCAGTTACTGAAGGCTTTCCTCCTTTTAGCAATACATTCCCAAATCACTAAACAGCCTGGGTGTTTGTGAAAAGAGAATTGCCTTTCAACGGATGCAAACTCTCAGCAGTTCCAACAGAACTGAACACCTGGAAATTTAAAAAAAAAAGTCTTGATTCTTTGAATACCATTCCTAGAAATTTAGAAAACCAGGTGGTTAACCAGTTGGTTTCAGTGATGTGTTCTTTTCCTGTTTTTATACTTTTCATCTTTCATCAATGTTTTCAGTGATTGCTACTCCTTGGAAAGCAGATATTTGGGTCCATTTATCTGAGGAAAGTGGCTTCCCCAGTGGATCCCTGAGTAAGGGAGGTTCCCTGGAGAAGGAAATGGCAGCCCACTCCAGTGTTCTTCCCTGGGAAATCCCGTGGCAGGCTACAGTTCAAGGGGCTGCAAAGGAGTCGGACACATCCTAGTGACTGAATAATAACAAGTCTGAGGGAAACTTACAAAACGTTGGCTGCTGTGAAACCGATATCCAAGACTTCCCGAAGAATTCAGATCAAACTGCCAGTATGAAGTTTTTTGACTTCTAGTCACTTTATAAAGGTAGAAAAGGCTGGATTATTGTAGGAGCTTTAACCATTGTGACAGCTCGGGCTGGAAGAAGATATTTGGAGAAGGAGCTAACATCAGAGTGACTCCTCCTGGTGAGTATCATTTTTCTATTCTTACTCTAGTCATACAATACTGATAGATGCTTTGGAGAAACAACTTGGGATCTCCCTGATCTGGCTGCCACATTCTTGGTCTCAGCATCTAAACAGTAGTTTTACAGCTATTGGTCACTGTATATGGAAACTAAATCACCTTGTAAATGGTTTATTCTTGTCTCTGCTTGTAAAGAGCTGAAATTTGTGTTCTAGAAAACACACACAAAGTAGACTCAGGCTAGATAGTAAAGTATTCTGAAGACCATGTCTGTCTTATTGCTTCGTTCATCTTTCTGTACGAAGGAAGGAAAGTCGCTCAGTCGTGTCCGACTCTTTGCGACCCCATGGACTGTAACTTAGCAGGCTCTTCTGTCCATGGGATTTTCAAGGCAATAGTACTGGAGTGGATTGCCATTTCCTTCTCCAGCGAATCTTCCCGACCCAGGGATTGAACCCAGGTCTCCCGCATTGTAGACAGACACTTTACTGTCTATCATCACATTGGTATAAGCTATTAGTTCGACTTCGTTTCCTTGTAGGTGATTCTCACTTAATAAAGTGAGAAACACTTTTCTTACTATCTCTTTTCTATACTTTGAGATAAAATACTGTGCTTCTGAATCTCCTGCAAAACCAGTCTTACTGATTTTCATCTCATCCCTAAGAGCAGTGGGAGAAAATTCTTACAGTAAATCATTATACAACATTGATGAATCTCACTTATTACTCTAGCTTCTTAGAAGGAGGCTGAGATTATTTGAATATTAAACTATCTCATCTCTTGTGAAATTGTCTGAACATGGATCAGTTTGTGAGCTCAATGAGCCATTTCAGCTCCAAAGTTCACGAAACTGTCTTCATGGCTGGGCATTCTCCTTTGCTCTTTCATTCTCTCAGCAAATATTTATTGAGGACAGTTTCTGTGCTGGGAGCTGCAGACAGATGATGGGTGAACAAGACACAGAACAAGTCTCAACACCAAACAGCTTCTATTCTAGTGGAAAAGCATTCTAGATTCTGGCTTCATTGAGACCTGTCTTCTATGGTCCATGGCTGCAAAAGGAGGACGTCTTGGATTGTTGAGCTTGGTGTAATAGCTATTGCTTATAAAAAAACATATCTGCCATTTAGGTGGTCATTTGTCATAAGGCACATACCTGGAGCTCCAAGCTGAACTCTGGGCATGAACTGGATAGATTTTCTGAAGCTGAAATTTCTGGTAAAATCTTGAGATACCCATAGATTGTGCTGTTGTTGGGGGAAAAGCCATTTGTTGTGGACAGCAGAAGTGAATGTCCATATACTGACTGCATACATTAGGCTTTAGCCAACGTTCCCTTTAATTTTGTTCACCCTGGAAATGCAGCAAATACGACAGAACAAATGACTGCCTATTAACTGGGTGTGTGAAAAGCTGTGATACAGGCTGGGGAGAATCCAGACATATCAAAACACAGAGGAATGCAAACAAGTCATCAGTCGCTATGGATGTACTTGTAAACCCCAGATCCTGAATTCCCATCAGACAGGCAAGATTTGCTCCCATGATATTAAAATGTCACGTTGGACCACACAATTATCACAAATAAAAATACTACTAATAATATCAATGATCATATAGGAAGTTTTACAATCTCTTACCTCTATATACTTTTTATTCAAATGACTTTTCAGACCTTGTTTCATTTTGAGCTCACCAAAACCCTAATAAGGACGTTCGCTTGACTTAACAGTAGCACCGTCATTTTCAAATAAATAAGGTACCCAAGGCAATGGCAACCCACTCCAGTATTCTTGCCTGGAGAATCCCATGGATGGCTGAGCCTGGTGGGCTACAGTCCACGGGGTCACAAAGAGTCGCACATGACTGAGCGACTTAACTTTCAACTAACTTTAACTTTGAAGGCATTATTTTATTTGATTTGCTCAACCACAGAGCTTGTTAGGAGCAAACTGAACCAGGACCCAAAGCCTAGTGTCTTGAATTCGAAGTCATCATGGTTCTACTAGAATTTGAAGAAATCAGAGAAGCTAATTAGTCTAAAGTTTTTGATACAACTTGAATCACTGTGGAATAATTACATAAAAACTTCAATGTCGGAGCAAAACTCATTGTCACAGGTAAGTATCAGAAGAATATAACTTTTTTCAAGGTACTAGAGGGAAGGTAAGAAATAATTAAATAGGAATGATATTTACCAAAAATGAGGATATGGATGGGAATTAGATGCAGAGATTTAGGAGAGATTTTACAACAAATTCACGTAGTAAAGGAGAGCATGGACAACACTGTGCAAATATTATAAAAGAATTTGGCTTCGTGTTTGTGTGGACTTCTACAAAGGGCTCATGTGTAATGTACATGATCATCATGAAAGTATTTGGCCCAGGGTTGAAGTTTGTCATTACCGGTAACTTTTATGAGTTAACATGTCTCCTTTCCTGACGCTGAAGGGATATTTCCAAAGAAAGCGGGCTTTGGAGTCAGGCTGAGTGAGAACTTCCGATCCACCACTAACCACGTATTCTCTGGACTCAGTCTCCTAACCTGTAAAGTAGTATAACAGTATTATCCGGCAGGGGTTGTCTGAGAATTAAATGGACAGTGTGATGAAGTATTTAGCACATCGTCTAGTGCCTCAGTATTCCTGTCTGGATAAGCCCACGGACAGAGGAGCCAGGCGGGCTACAGTGCATAGGGTTGCAAAGAGTTGGACACGACTGAGCACCGTGCGTTTTGTTGGCTAACACATCATACGTGTTGGATAGGTGTTTATTCACATGTAAAGGGAAAATTGCATCCAAGAGGGAGAGTGTTGGTAGCCAAACTATTGATGAAATTCTTCAGAGGATGCAGCTGTACAATTAACAATGGAAAGTTATCCTATGGTTCCCTCACACACATAAAATTGAATTGAAAGGTATCTGTCTCTCTTTAGCAGTACTTTGGTTTACATGGCAAGAAAAAAATGAGATGAAAATATGACTGTTTTTTATATGTCCTGTTGTTCTATGTGCTTTAAATCTTAATCCTTTAATTTAATGGATGTCATTTCTAACAGTAACATATATTGGTTCTAAAATATATAACCAGTAAGCTTGGGCTTCATGCTCATACTTATCAGAAAAAAGCTTTAATTTATAAAGAAAATGACCAAGAAGTGAAGTCAATTAAATACAGATAGAAATCGCATGAATTAAAAATTCTTATTTAAGTATGGAAGAGCTTCAGTTATTTACTTTATAAAAGAAAAATGAGAGGGGGAAATCACTATCAACAAAGTATATGGTTGGAGAAATACACAGTGTCTTGCTTTTATAATGTGTAAAATACTACTTGTATTAAAAGCAAGATGTATAACGTTAAAATAGCATATTACAACCCAACGTTACTTACAACATGAGTGAAAAATCAACCCTATCTGCTTACTGATTTAGAAGAAAAACCAGGAACTTTGCTGCAGAGGCAGAAGTTCCCAAGAATGTTCTTTTCTTCTCAGATGAGAAGTCCAGTTTCTCCCTTCTTAAGATATTTCTCCGTGAAGGACTTTCCCAGCGGTCCAGTGGTTAAGACTCCACCTTCCAGTGCAGGTGCACAGGTCCGATCCCTTGTCAGGATATATACTTTATGCAGCTGGTGAAAAAGAGAAAATGATGGCAGTAAAGCAGTTCAGCAGCCTTAGGGGCAAATTCAAATTATAGGGAAAACATCGAGAGCCAGAATATTGTGTGTTATTATTCAAGCTAAAACTTCAGATGAAATTGCAAAATAAAATGTGCTTTTGGGGAACATTTTCTGAATTTGGAAAAATTCTAAGTAGATTACTTGATAAGCTTAGTATAAGAGCCTTTCTGAAAATACATCTTTTTATATAGTTTGTTCACAATGTTGGGTCACTTTCAGATGTACAGCAAAGTGATTCAGTTTGTGTGTGTGTGTGTGTGTGTGTGTGTGTATTATTTTTCAGATTCTTTTCCATTAAATGTTATTACAAGATATTTAATATACTTCTCTGCTCTACATAGCAGGTTCTTATTGTTTATCTATTTTATATACAGTAGTGTGTATCTGCTAATCCCAAATTAGGAGTTGGGGATTAATAATACATTTTCAATAGAAGTTTTGGAAATACTGTTATACAATCAAGGCACTATAAATAACATGCTGCTCAACTCCAAAATCTGGAGTGGTTCAGGTATAAAATTGAGAGGTCATATAAAATTAGAAGTAAAGAGAATTTCATCACTTCAGAATTGGGCATGGGATCCACATCTGGAGCTCAAAGTACACATGTCAAGTCCACATAGGTGTTGATTCCCATTCTCAAAAGTAGCTATATCATTTTGTAAAACCAATAAATTTTCTCTGGGTATTTATTTTTATGGCTCTTCCAGAATCAGTTAAATGAAGAGTGAGATTCCAAGAGTTGCAGAATATGAGAATGTGTTATTTGGACAAAGAGAGCATAAATTGCAAAACACAGGATAGGAAAGGGAAGTAGTTTAGAAGCTAGCAAAGATTTTCACCAACACAGAAACCATCAGATACCCAATTGCCCCCACCATCCCTCTTCCCACCTCCCACCCAACCACTTCAAAACAGGCTCCAGTACTATAGAGCAAAAGAGATTTTTAAAAAGATTAATTGAGGACTTCCCTGGCAGTCCAGTGATTGGGACTCCACATTTCCACTGTAGGAAACATGGATTCAATCAACAAACATGTTCATGAATGTTGGAAGTCTTGATGTGGGGTATTTATATGGGATATTTTAAAGTCATAATCCCATGGACAGAGGGGACTGGCAGGCTATACTCATTTGGTCATAAAGAGTCGGACATGACTGAAGCGACTTCCATGCACACAAGATGCACCCCATCTCTGCATATGGAGAAAAAGTGAAGGTCAAGTTATAATCCAGCTCCACTACTTAACAGTGGTGACCTTGGGCAAGTTCCATGAAGTCTTGAGCTTCTTTTGCCATTAAAAATAAAAGAGTACTAAGCACCTAACAACGTACTGTGGTAGAAAGGCCATAGTGAGCAGTAGCCTTTTGTTTTTTCACTACTCACTAGATTTTTCCAAGCCACAACATGTTGATGTTTCTTTAACCACTCTTTGTAATTACTATTCCATATTTCCCTACAGAGAGAAACCTTGCTGCAGACACTTCCCCAAGCCCACGGTTTTTCTTCCTTCACTTGCTGAAATCAGCCATGATAATGCTGGAACATATCTTTGTCTCCTGGAGAAATTTTTCCCTGATGTTATTACAGTCTCCTGGAGAGTAAAAAATGACAAAAGAGCTCTGCCATCCCAGCAGGGAAATACCATGAAGACCAAGGACACATACATGAAGTTCAGCTGGCTGACTGTGACCGAAAACTCTGTGGATAAACAACATGTATGTGTTGTCAAACACCAGAAAAACATAGGAGGAATTGATCAAGAGATTATTTTTCCTTCAATAAAAGAAGGTAAGTGAATATAAATGTAAATATAACCTTCCAAAATACTGTTTTTCACGGGCAATACCCACCTTTCCGGCTAAGTGTTAATGAAAAACAAACACATATGTCTTGATAAAATGATGTTTCATTTAATGGTAGCTATCTCCCCATGGGATTAAAATAGGATAGGCTTTGAAACATAGAAAAGAAAAAAATTTTACTTCTCTCGCCCTCGGTTTCATCTTCCAAAATATTAAGATCAGATGATATTTAAGCGTTAGAGTTGTTGTATGGATTAAGTGAAACAACATATGTGAAAGCATCGAGCAACTTAGCACACAGCAGATCTTCACTGTTGGTGATCCTGGTTGGTCAGGAAATAACAACATTTGTACATCTTTCAGGAATGTCCTACAGCAGACAGTCATTCTCAATTCAGTTCTCCTTTACTATTCCAAAGCAATGAATTGTTAAATGACAAAATGGTGTTTGGATAAGGAGCCAAACTGCAGCTCAGCAAAAAGAATAATTTGACCACTGTGGTTTTTCAAGGTGTTAGGTTTTTGAAATTTGTATTTTACATACGACTATAAGATAAAATTTGTAATCAAAGATTGGGTGATGCTCAAGTGTACAAACTTACTCCCGTTCTACGTAGTGAATGCATTTCTTGCTATTGGAAAAGGTCTTTCAAGATATTTTTATTGCAGCCCTAGCACATGCCGGGTCTGGAGGGAGGTACGGATGTACACTCTGGGGTGATTTACTGTCCAAGGAGGATGCGTTACAGTCAAGAGAATGTACACTTTCCTTGATGACCTACGGTCACTTGTGATCCAGGCATGACATCTCAAAGCAGCCCCTGTGAGCAGATGCTGGGCGTGTCCTTGCAGTGTGGACAGAGGGCTGGGAGGTGCCTTGGCCCTGGCAGTGGTCCTGTAACTAACTGGCCTCAGGATTTAATGTCCTGCATGTTCACCTAACAGACCCAGGGCCCCAAAGCGCCCATCAGAAGGAATCCTTTTGTGCTTTTCCCTGTGGTTAGGAAACCTTTTTAAAGCAGTGAGAACCAAGCACATAAAATGTGCATAGATGTTTGCTATGCACCAGTCTGAATTTCCGAAGTAAGTCTTTATCTTCTCTCATTCTCTTGGTTTTGTCCTGGGGCTGCAATGAAGAACAAATGAAATAACAATCAGAGAAAACACTTGCTTTCCAAAATATGACATGGCTGTGCTTATTTATATAGTCATCATATCCATTTATATCCTCTCCTAAAACTAATTAAAAATAAAATTGCAAAAATTGCTCTAAATTTTCATTTTTATTCTAATAGAGAAGAAGCAAATTTGCAGTTTAATATAATCATGGCTTTAAGTGTCCTACTTAAGGACACTAAAAGTACTGGGCTTTCATTTTTCTTGTGATGAGAAAAAATAAGTATATAAGTTTCATTGTGACAGTTACCATATGAGAGAGATATTCCAGTTCATAATGTGTTTTACCTGAACACAATTCTGAAACAAATGCATTCCAAGGGTTTCTAATGGCTGGAGAGCTAATGATGGCATTTCGGTTAATGTTATTCTATAGCAAATTTCCAATGCTGTTTCTTAAAATTGTTTTGTTTTTGTTAAAAGCTAAGAATATAACATGAATTACATATCAACAAAATGACTTTACAGAGAAATAAATCTAATCTGGTCCTAGTTTTTAACCAACCTTCACTGAGAAAGAGAACTTAATAATAAACACATAGAGTTTATTATAAAACTTTGTTACTTTATTGTTTCTGCCTCAACCAATGCGTGTTAATAAGAGGTTTGTTTATCTTTTAGTGAATGAAGTCATTGTAAGGGAAAGAAGGAGGCTTTTAAGCACATTAAAGTCCGTTTCCGAGGATATTTCACGTGGGCTCCTGGTAGCTCAATCAGGTAAAGAATGCCTGCAGTGTAGGAGACCCAGGTTCAATTCCTGGGTTGGGAAGATCCCCTGGAGAAGGAAATGGCTACCCACTCGGTATCTTTACCTGGAAAATCCCATGGACAGAGGAACCTGGTGGGCTGTAGTCCATGGGGTCGTGAATAGTCAGGCACGACTGAGTGACTAACACTAACATCTAAACATGACTACTAATACTTTCACTCTGGGATTTACTCTAAAGTCTTATTACCTCAAATCAATTTTTCAGAGCTTACTGAAAAAAGACCTCATTGAGGGCATAAAATGGCATATCAGAACCAAATCTGTATGAACAAGAACACATCAAGGAGAAAAGGATAAATAAAACAACCATTGTTTTACTTCATCCAATAGTCCATTATCTTTTTAAAAAAGATTTCTACTTGTATGACTATCTTTTTATTTTTTTACGTTATTTATCTCAGTTTCTATCGAGTCACAGAACTACAAATGTAGTTTGGCCTATTTTTCTATATCTGGATCTTTCTCTATCTGGAATTGCACTGAAATGTTGAGCTCTTATAATAAAAAAAAAAAAGGAAGGTCATTGTTAAGAATAATTAAGATATCTGGAAAAGAAGATGCTTTTAGTGTCTACAGTAGTGGAATTAGATTGTTTACAGGTTAATTTCTCTTCCTTTCTGTGGCTTATTTTCCAAAGTACTTTCCACAGGCCCTGTCTCATTTATTCTCCCACGATGATCCTCTGAATGCTGGCTCTGCCGTCACTGGTACCACTGGTACAACTCTCTGCCAGTCACTTTCCATCTGATCCTTCTTTCCTCTTTGTAACATGGAATCCTCCAAAATACACGCCACTCAGTGTCACTGGAGGATTAAAGAAGATGATGCACGTGAAGTACTTCAGCAAGTTATAGTCACTCTCTGTCTATCAGCCTAATTAATACCGTTTTCATGATGCCCACAAACCCCACAAATGCAGAAAATCAGGGGGTGTGCTTGATTTGGAAAGGTGTGGCTGCTTTCCTTTGTTTAGACAGGAGGTTTGCCTGAGCCAGACTCTTTCAAATGTGGGATCCCCTTGGTGGACTCTTGGATTGGATGAATAAGACTGGGTAGCACTCCTCATCTCAGCAGTGGGTGCTGACCATGCAGAGCAGCCACTTTTTCTGATGATTTGTCTTTGCAACAGTATTTCTCAAACACCTACTTTGTAGCGAAACACAGCGCTGGCTGCTGCTGCTGCTGCTGCTGCTGCTGCTGCTGCTAAGTCGCTTCAGTCGTGTCCGACTCTGTGCGACCCCATAGACACCAGGCTTCCCTGGCCCTGAGATTCCCAGGCAAGAACACTGGAGTGGGTTGCCATTTCCTTCTCCAGTGCATGAAAGTGAACAGTGGAAGTGAAGTCACTCAGTCGTGTCCGACTCTTAGTGACCCTATGGACTGCAGCCTACCAGGCTCCCACATTCATGGGATTTTCCAGGCAAGAGTACTGGAGTGGGGTGCCATTGCCTTCTCCAAACACAGTGCTAGGAGCTATGAATACAGAAGGAAGGTAAGATGCCCTTGGGTATTAGCCTACAGTTACGGTAAAAAGTAAAATGTAGCCTTCATGAAATTCAACATTTTCACCTGTAGAAAATCATATATGAATTAAAACTATGGATTACATAGAATCAGACCAACTATTTTTGTAAATGTAGGGCTCATGTGTTTAATTTCTGTCTCTTTGTCAGCAGGTTTTATATATGTGTGTGTATATATATACACACACATATATTACACATACATATATATTGCAATATACACACATGTATAAACATATGCTTATGCATGTGAAGTCACTTAGGTCATGTCCAAATCTTTGCAAACCCATGGACTGTAGCCCACCAGCTTCTCTATCCATGGGATTCTCCAGGCAAGACTATCAGAGTGGATTGCTGTGCCCTCCTCCAGGGGGATCTTCCCGACCCAGGCACCAAACCTGTGTCTCCTGTGACTCCTGCACGGCAGGTGGATTCTTTACTGCTGAAACATACTCACAGTATCAAATAGTGGGCACAGATACTTCATTAATACTTTTCCTCATTTCTTGTAGTTGTCACCTCCGCTGTCACTACTACTGAGCCCCCTACTACTGAGCCTCCTCCTACTGAGCCTCCAAATGTTTGTTTGGCTGATGAAAGCAGTAAGTTTTTGTACAGATTTGTCTTTATGTCATGCTTTAGTCTTTCTTTCTTCCTGATCTATTATCTTTTGAACATCTCTGTTTTAAAATGGAAAAGACCAATTATCTGAAACTGTGGGGCTCATCGTTACACTGATCATCTCTATTGTCATCTGTCAATAGATTATACACATATATGTATGTATATATACACAGGGATCTTCCCAACCCAGCTGAGCACAACTGTGGGCAGCACACTATCTCCTCCCACAGCACCTCCACCCAGACCATGACCCTGACCCTCCCAGTCACACACCCTGGAGAAGTCAGCTTTGCTGCTTGAATTGTGTACTTAGATTTTCATGCGCCACATCAGCAGTGCAGCTTGCTCTTTGTGCTTAACTTTGATGTCTGGGGTATTTATTGCACATGGAAATGCAGGACCCCAGAGCAACTAAGGATACATTCTTCAGATTCAGGTTGCTGGGATGAAATGTGATTTCTGGTGCTTTCTGAATGTGTGAAACCAAGCAAATTATTCTCTCTGTCCTCAGTTTACTGGTAAAGGGGTTGAAAGTGATAATCTCATAGGTTATTTGAAAACTTAAATAAGATTAGAATTTTGCATGCAAAACTCTCAGAATAAGTGTTTGACATGTGGTTAGGGGTTAACAAACATCACCTATTATTATTACTCAGAGATGTGATGGGGCAAAAAATGCAAATGCTATTTATCACAAATACTTTTCTCATTGGGACTCATTCTTTAAAAAATACAACCATGCTTTTTAATATTTTGGAAGGTTCTGTTGAATTTCTGTTGAGGTTGTTGATCGACTTGAATTGTCAACTAGATTCTGAGTTGTTCTGGTGGTGGTGGTGCCCATGGTGGCTGCATCTGTTTTCTTTGGGTTTGGTGGTACAGGGGTGCCACTACTTTGCAGATCACCAGAAATAAATCATTGTGACCACTTCCATGAATACATCCTCTCCTCTCAAAAGAACACTTGAAACTAACCAGAATGACTTCTCCTAGGTGCCCTGCAGCTGCAGCTCATGAACACCTCTGCCTATTACACCTACCTCTTACTTGTCCTCCTGAGCACAGTCTACTTTGCTGTCATCATTTCCTGTGTGTTTAGGGAGAACAGGCATCTGCTGTGACGGGATATCTCGTGATGCGGGTGCTACGGAAGGTGAAGTTTCCTTCATCATCTACAGTCCCAGATATTCTCTGCTTGCTTTTTGGTTTGGGTTATCTCAGTTCAGATGTGTATTTATCTCTGATGTCATCGTTGTCCCACCCCCAAGTCCTTTCACTCCTGAGCGCACACTGTGGGCAGCTCCCTGTCTCCTGCCTCAGCACCTCCACCCAGACCACGACCCTGACCCTCCCTGTCACACACCCTGGAAAAGTCAGCCTTGCCTCTCGAATTCTGTACTTAGATTTGCATAACATGCACAATAAATACAAAAGAATCACAAGCCCCCTTTTGTCTGTGTACTTTAATTTCATGAAATCTAACCAAGGTGAGAAACAGCATGATACCAAGCTATCAAATTCAGCGCTGACTGTAATAATGGTCAAGACCACATTTCTAGGTCTTGCACTGACATGGTGGTTATGGTGCTTTCTCCGGGGCACCGGCTCCAAGATGACCGGTGGAGCTGGTCCAAGAGGAGCCAAACAAAGGTGCCCGTGTTCCTTCTCTTTCAGAGGCACCAGATGCAGAATCATTGGTTTGGGGCATTCGGATAGTGACAATATACCACCCAGCATGACTTGCACCGTGTGCTCAGCTCTGTGCCTGGGTCTCACAAGCCTGACCCAGGTCCTCGTGTAACCCCTGATGAGACCTGCACCAGCACCAGGGGAGCATCGGGTGGAGGAGGAAGCACGCAGACTGTGACCCTCGAGGGCCTGGGTCTGAACCCTGGGTCCGTATTAGCACTTGTGTGATCTCAGACAGCTCTTTGACTCTCTGTGTCATCATTTCCTCATCGGTGTAATGAAGTTACAGAGCCCTGTCTCCTGGAGTGTGAGGATTAGATGAGTCCATGAGGCCTGGTCCATGCAAGTTCTCAACAACATTAGTATCTACTGTCGGAATAGATTCCACACATACACAGATGCACTGAGATTCATTTCTAAGCTTACTTCCCTGCAAAGAAATCAGATATAGATGGAACAGAGACTCCCGTTTCTACCATTCATCAGGTAATCCCATTAATCATTTAAGAGCCCCTGGAAGAAGCAACAGTTAAAGTTCACAGTTTATAGGTTGGAGAGGTTAATTTGTCTGTTCCTGATCGCTATTTTGTAAATAAGAGTCCTTCAGGTTTTTCTGAACCTGGAGCTCACATTTTGTATTCTAGTATCACATGGCTTTCCCATGATTCACTTTCTGCTGGGAAAAACAAACTTCAACAGGACAAAATACACACTGCTCCTTTACTAAAGGCTTCCTCCAAGGATTCAGAGAATTTTCTTAAGAATTTCTGACTGCATCTATCTTTTTCTTATGCACACACTCTGGTCTCAGCATATCTACTCCCTTGGTTGTCAACATGTGTAAATCCTGCCTTATTCTATGTGTGTGGTTTTACAACTTCTTTTCTTTTCTGCTGAAATGTTTGTTCATGTCTTTCAACCATATTTCCTATTGAGTAATAATATTAGTAAACAGGACACTCATTATATGTATTTCTGTGTATTTTTGTAAGTCCAGACAGAAAACAAAAAGTTAAATTCATGGTAGAAGGAAGAAAAAATGAGTTAGTGTACATTTTCTATTTTCTCTAATGAATCCTTTTTAAAGGAAATTTTTATGTATTAGAATTGAAACACTGTCTTATTTAAAATTGGAAAAGCTTTTGTTTGTTTCTTTGTGTATAATTGGCTTCAATGTGTATGAAACAAGTTCTTAGGAAATTAAACAAAGTTTCCCATTTAAAAACAAAAAGAGACCAACCAGATGAACAATGGTGGTTTAGTTGCTAAGTCTTGTCCAACTCTTGGGACCCCATGGACCGCAGTTGCCGGGCTCCTCTGTCCATGGGATTCTCCAGGCAAGAATACTGGAGTGGGTTGCTATTTCCTTCTCCAGGGAATCTTCCCACCCCAGGAATCAAACCGGGGGTCTCCTGCATTGCAGGCAGATTCTTTAATGACTGAGCTATGAGGGAAGCCCTTAGATTGAGCCCCTTCATTCCCGTTAATTTGACCAGTCCTCTTTAGGTAAAATACATTGCCCTCATCTTAGAGATTTGAAAATATTTATTCACTGGGAAGAAATAATGCAGTAAGTACAGAAGCCAAAAGGGGAAACTTGCCTCTTTAGGGTGCAAGTATCTTTTCAAATTATGGTTTTCTCCAGATATACACCCATGAGTGGGATTGCTGGATCATATGGTAGTTGTATTGCAACATGGATGGATCTGGAGATTATCAAACCAAGCGAGGGAAATCAGACAGAGAAAGACAAATATCGTATGACAACACTTATATATGGAATGTAAAAAAATTATACAAATAAACTTATATTTTAAAAAAAGAATAGATTCATAGACTTAGAAAACAGTTTTACGGTTAGGAAAGGGGAAAAGTGGGTGGAGGGATATAATAAGAGTTTAGGATTAACATCGGAGAAGGCAATGGCACCCCACTCCAGTACTCTTGCCTGGAAAAATCCCATGGACAGAGGAGCCTGGTAGGATGCAGTCCACGAGGTCGCCAAGAGTCGGACACAACTGAGCGACTTCACTTTCACTTTTCACTTTCATGCATTGGAGAAGGAAATGGCAACCCACTCTAGTATTCTTGCCTGGAGAATCCCAGGGATGGGGGAGCCTCATGGGCTGCCGTCTATGTGGTCGCAAAGAGTCAGACACGACTGAAGCAACTTAGTAGCAGCAGCAGCAGCAGGATTAACAAACTGCTAAATATAAAACAGATGATCAACAAGGACCTGCTCAATATTCTGTGATAACTTATATGAGAAAATAATCTGAAGAAGAATGGATATATGTATATGCATAACTGGATCACTTCACTGTAAACCTGAAACTCACACAGAATTATAAATCAACTATACACTACTATAAAATAAAGATTAAATTTAAAAAGGAAGCAATAAAATTTTTTAACAAGGGGGATTTGCAAATCTCTGAAAAGTTTTGTGCAGCTGATTTCCCGGCCAGGACCATACTGGACAGCGTCTCCTGTGGTTTCCAACTTCCTGCCCCTGTTGCCCTGGGCTGCCCTGGCCTGGGAGGAGTGGAGAGGGAGGGCGGTGCAGCTGGGGTGAGAGCCTGAGTGGCAGCAGGAGGGCTCTGGTGTGGCTGATGGGGTTTCATTCTCTCAGGTTTCTGTTTTGTTCACACGCTCAAAACCACATTTTGGTTGATGTGTGGAAACTGTTTAAAGTCAAACAGGCCCTACTGGTTGAGACAGTACAAGGAGTAGCTGAGGAGTCAAAAAAGTAGAAGCACAGTTAAACCACAACCAACTTAGCTCACTTTCAAAAGGTCACAGCTAATGGAAGAAAGATCTCTCTACACAGGCATGTAATTGTTATCAAACACACTAGGCTGTGGGTCATGGTTCCCCATTATGGAAGTATATGCAAGTGCATACTCAGTTGCTTCAGTCGTGTCTGACTCTGTGTCCCTATGGACTGCAGCCTGCCAGGCTCCTCTGTCCATGGGGATTCTCCAGGCAAGAATACTGGAGTGGGTTGCCATGTCCTCCTCCAGGAGACCTTCCTGACCCAGGGGATCGAACCCAAGGCTCCCTTTGTCCCCTCGTTGCAGGAAGATTCTTTACTGCTGAGCCACCAGGGAAGCCCATTTAAATATACAGTTCCTCCAATTAGCTCTTAAGTGAGTTGGGAAACTTATGCCCAGAATGTTCAGATGCTGCACCTTCGACCACGCCCTTGACCCTGAAGGAAAGAGCGGAGAGGACTCCCTGCAGCACTAAGGTCATCCCTGATGGTACTCCCGCCACCCACTGTCTTCCCTGATCTGTGACTTATTGAGGCTGCTACATCTTGATTCATTTTCTCAGTGCATATGGGGTGACACAAGACCTGATCCCTGAACCAAGCTGTGTGGACAGATGTGAGATGCTTTCTTCCTCATAAGAACAGAGATATGGAGGCCCTGATCTCATCTGTGCAATGGAATCTCATATACTGAGACATCTACGTCCCACCAAAGGACAAAATGACTTTACAGTCAACCCAAGCAAGGCTTACTAGGGCAGCAACATCAGATGACAGTGTGATGAGTGAATAGCAGAGGGTTGCTCAGCAACGTGAGCGTGAAGAGCAGCTGTCCCCCAACCCAGCAGGTCCAGAGTAGGAGTCCATGCCCTGCACTCCAGCCAGCCAGCCCCAGAGGGAAGCAAGGCTCCATGGCTAAGGTCAAGGCTTCAGCTCACACAGTCGGACCTCACCGCATATTCAAGTCACATCCTTATTCCTCTTGTCTCTTGTTTAACCATATTTTCTATAAGGTAGCTATATTAACAAAAATGACCCTCATTTCTATGTGTGTCTCTGCATTTCTATAAAAGGCATAGGCATAAAATAATGTTCAATTCATACTATGAGTGATAAAAATAAATGATTGTATATTTTTTCTATTTTCTCCAATGGGTCCATTTAAAGGAAAAGTGAGAGCCAACATCTGGGGTCTTTGCCCTCCTAGGAGGACTGGCCACATTCTTCTCGCCCAGCCCAAGCATCGGGGGAGAGCTTCTTCTCAGATTAAAGTCACACACTGATGTCCAACTCAGGCCCTAGCCATGGTCGTGGTGTAGACGCGGGTCCACTCCTGACACAGGATATTCTCATTGTGATGACACCACTGAAGTCTTGAGGTTTTAGTCCATGGTTGAACTCTGGAGCTCCCTCTCCACCTCTTTCCATATTAGAAGCTTCCCTGGTGAGGCCCCATGCTCCCAGGGAGTTTCCAGCTGTACCTCTATTCTGTGGGCCATTCTTAGACCAAGTACAGCTGGAGCCGATTAGATTTGGGTAGCCAGTTTCCACCCAAACCAGCACCATTTCCATCTCACACAGTTTGATTTTTATTGAATGACAATTATAATGAAAAGAAATTGACAGATAACACTGTCTTCCTATGAAGCATTGAGTTGAATATTCCTGTTAACAAAACAACTCATAATTGAGTTCATTTTAACTCAAACTAGCTAAACACAAGGGAGAATGATCTCATAGAGTTGGTTCAAAATAAGATTATTCAGACTATTTTAGGCAATATGTCAAGAGAAAGCGATTATTTCATGATACATAATACAAAATGGTATTTTCTATATGTATTCACAATCAATCTTGTCTTCCTGTTGTACTACTAACACTTTAGGCCAAATACATAATGCAAAACAAAATAAAACTAATCATTTTGATATATTCAGTTTTATTACTTTTTACAACTGTACATATAATGCATGTTCATGAGCTATAAAATAGAAGAGAAATGTAGGATGTTGAAAAAATACTAAAAAAATCTGAGACATAAAATGAAAATTCCATGCAAATCAAAATAGAGATTTTGCTTACAATGTAATGCCATTCCAATATACTAAGAGGTCTTTTGATTAGAAAGACACCACAAGACCTTTCTGTAACTTTGCATTAAGAGATCAGACTCAGTCTCACTGAATATAGGGGGTCCAAGGTTTCCCTGGTGGCTCACATGGAAGAATCCAACCGCAATGAGAGAGACCTGGGTTCTGTCCTTGGGTTGGGAAGATTCTCTGGAGAAGGGAATGGCTATCCACTCCAATATTCTTGCCTGGAAAATTCCATGGACAGAGGAGCCTGTCAGGCTACAGTCCTTGGGGTCGCAAAGAGTTCAACATGACCTAATGACTTTCACTTCACTTCATGACACTAATGTACGAGCCGTGGGCAGGCAACACTTTAATGTATGTAATATACCATGTCTGTGACATAACACAATAAATTCTTTATTAGCCATTCAATAACATCAGCAATGGGTGTCTTCATTTCAACTTCCAAAAAGGAGACCCCATCTGATGACTTTAATGAAGGGTCTTTTCAGGCAGAAAAAGACAGAAGACATCACATATTGGAGGTGCACCATGAAAGGGCAAAAAGCTACATTTTACTCTGAGTTTTTATAACAAAGCTTATGTACCAACCATGAGCTTATGTGACAAACATGAGCTGTGACCCTGAAGAGACCATGGTTGAGGTCACTCAGGAATTTATTATAAAGTATTTTAGAAAAAGATCTACTATTCACACAGCCACATTTTTGCTTTATGTCTGAACCCTGCTGTGGAAAAGAGAGGACGAAGCGTGCTGGACACACTGATACGGCAGGGCCTCTGTTTGCCTGACTGTGGCTGCCTCTGGCATCCTGTTTGTTCCTATCCCAGTGCCCCCATCAACTCCCATTCAGCCCACTATTTTTCCTTTCTTTTTAAATAAATGTATTTAAAAAAATAAAATTGGCTTAGAATATTACACTAGGCTCAGGTACACAACACAACGATTCAGTATTTGTTCATATTTTGAAATGGTCACCATGCTTAGGCAACATCCCTCACTGAATGTAGATACAGAATCTTTTTTTTCTTATCAGATGAAGTTTTAAGATCTACTCTTTCCCTTCTGTGGTTAAATAATTAAGCAGAGTTACGGCTTTTGCTATAGACTGTTTACTTGCTCATATTTTGAGGTTGAAATGCTTCCTTTGATGATTTGAAGGGGCTGAACAATGTGCCCTGGCCTGGAGGCACATGGAGCCCGACTGCTGTGACTGGACCACACCTGTCATCTCAGAAGCTCCCACACTCCAGAGACGCCCATCCTGTGTGGACCAGAGGGGATGCTGGCACAGACGGGGCGCCTGAGTCCTGGCTCTGCCCCTGCCAGCTGTGGGACCCTGGACCAGTCACCCCCTTCAGTCTTCCCTGCCAGCGGAGACAAGGACAGTGCCACCTCCCGGGACTGCTGCCCTTGCCGCCCTCAGAAGTTAGGGTTTGTCATTAAGTCATGCCTGACATGGAGACATTCTGGCTACAATAAACAAAAATGAACTAAGTCATCCTTATTCAGAAATGTGGGACTCTGACGTAGTTTTCATTCTTCACCAATGTATACCTATGAGGAAAATGGTTTAAAATCCACATTATAAAACTATGGCTATATAATCACAACCATATTCTTTAAATTTTCATTTGAAACTACTCGGAGTGGTACACACAATGTAGTGTGAATAGCACTGCAAAGTCTGAAAATTGCACCATCTGGACCTGCCCATTGAGAGATTTCCACAACTGGGTCAACTCCTGGCTAACAAAAACTCAACACAGTCCATAGTATTAAACACTGCCTAAAGTCCATAATATGATATTCCAAATGTGCAGGATAAAATCCTAAATTTCTTACCAGGAACATTACAACATGGTAATATAGAATAGTCAGTTACCAGATGCCAATCCTGAGATATCGCAGATGTTGGAATCACAGAAAATTTAAAGTAGTTAGGGTGATCATGAGAGAAAATGGAAAGAGAGAGAGAGAGAGAGAAGTCAAATCAGTAAGAAATATAAATAGAGAAATAGAAAAAGAAAGACAGGTGGTAGAGATAAGAGAGAAGAGAGACAGAAAGTAACAGAAGTAGAGACAAGGAAGAAAATTGTAAAACAGAGGAGAGATAAAGAGAAAGAGAGGGAAGAAAGTCAGAGCTGGAAAGAAAGAGAGTGTGGAGTAGCAATGTGAAATAGTGAAGATGTGTGCACAGAGATGGAGGTAGAAAAACAGAATGATAGAGAAAGAACTGGTCAAGAGGCAGAGCTGTACAGCAGCTGGGAGAGCTGTCTACACCCATGACATAATTAGGGGCCACATAATGCACATATGTTTGTGTATATATACAAACACACCACAGGTACTTGATTCTTCTCTTGATGGGCACGTGGATTGTTCCCGTTCCTTGGCTGTTAAAAACAGTGAACACAGGGTGCGGGCATCTCTTAGGATTTTTGTTTTCTACGGATAAATACTCAGAAGTGGAATTGCGGGATCATATGGTAGTTTCATTTTTAACTTTTGAGGAAACTCCATACCATTTTTTCATAGCGACTACACCAATTTACATCCCCACCACAGTGCACAAGGATTCTATTTTCTGCCCATCTCCAACATGTTATTTCTAGCCTTGTCAATAATAGCCATTCTGACGTGGGTGAGGTGATATCTCATTGTAGTTTTGATTTGCATGTCCCTGATTTTCAGGAAAAATATATGTTTTTAGTTTGTCTGTTCCAACTATTGTGAAGCTCCTATTTTTTCATAAAATCTGGACACTCTGTATGAGGCAGCCTTTTACTTGAGGATGAACATGAATCCTCTCTCCAATTGATTTATAACACATGCACACACATGAACACACATCCATTTAATTTTAAGAACAGTCAAATATAGACTGACATAATCAATCTTACTTTCTTATAATAAAGCAGTTCTCACTGGATTCTCTAGTTGTTGCCTCCGAGTTTGCTTACAGGGGTAAAAGGAAAGGTAGTTCAGGGAAGGAATATAAAGATGTCACCGGACAAGACCGAGGCAGCAGCATAAACGCTGAGATGCTGACCTGCAGGGAACTTATCCCCGTTCAGGACTGCTCCCTCCACTAGACAACAGGCAAGCCTGGCTCATGGCTCTCCCCTCAGTTCACATTTGATCCATCTGCTTGCAGGTCTGAGTTCTCAGAGCTCTGGCCCCTCCTCTCCTGTGGGGGCTATGGCAGCTCCCAGCCTGCCACAGGGGGGCCCTCAAGAAAGGGTTGGTGCAGAGAGGCGGGGCTCCTCCCCAGGCCTCCCCCGCACCCACCCCCTCCTGAATCAGCCTGGTGGTCTTTAAGAGAATCCTCCCTGACTTCTCTGCCTGTCACATCTGCTCAGATTCCCAGTCTAGCTCACTGCTGGGGCAGGATGTGGGCCCCAGCACTGCTTCTGGTTGTCCTGGCTCCCGGTAAGTGTGTTGCCTGGATGCTTCTGGAATTTTTCTGTATTTTGTGGCAATGTGTGTGGGGGGTTGGAGGGGGTGCAGTTGTGGGGAAGAGGGTCATACTAAGAAATTACTGCTTCCTGTTCCTCATTATTTTGTGTTGCTTTTCCCATTGCAGTCATGCAGGTATCTTGCAACTTGATGTTAATCACTAGAAAGACTGGGGAGACCGCTTCGTTCCCTTGTGATCTTACACAAGGGGCCACCTACATCCACTTGTACAAACATGAGGAGGGGATGGCCCCCGACGCCTTTTATACTATGACAGCTACTACTCAAAGCCTGTGCTTGAATCAGGAATCAATGGTGCAAAATACCATGTCTATAAGGGCACAGGGAGGAGCTATACATTTGCAATCCTAAATCTGCAAGCAAGTGATTCCGGCATATACTACTGTGCTATCTGGGATAAGCACGTTGGTTCAGACTTCCTGCACACCGCACTGGAAATTTTGTTTCTGGCTGAAAGTCACAGCCCTGATATCTGCAGCTTCACTTCCTCCCCCATTTTCTTTTTACTCTAAACAAAGAAAAACCCTGAACTCAATGCCCATGAATCAAACTTTATATTCTATGGCCACCTTCTACCTCCCCACAATAGTCATAGTTTTTCCTAAAAGCAGGCCTCCATCTCCAGTCTGTAGGCAAGCAGTCTGGCAGGCAGCATATTCTCAGCTCTCCCAGGAGCTGGTAGAGTTCATATTATTTTCTCTTTAAGACAGACAGAGAACCTAGGATTATCTGTGAGGGGAGATATTTAGGAGAGGAAAATGGAAAGGCAGATAATACTGAACCATTCACCTGAATATTATCCAGAGAAAATGGCTGGGAATAGAGCATCTTTATTATCCAGGGGTATGAAGAATGAGAAATGATGGAATGAAAACTCGGACTTCTTGAACCTCAAGCTGGTATCCAATTTATCTTTTGAAAAAAACTGATATTTCTCTTACATAATCAACAAGGGCATGGTTGACCTAGTGAAAGTGTAGGGGGAAAGTGATTGTTAGATGGTGGTGGTTGGCGGTTTAGTCGCTAAGTCGTGTCCAACTCTTCAGACCCCTTGTACTGTAGTTTGCCAGGTTCCTCTATCCACAGCAAGAATTCTCCAGGCAAGAATATTGGAATGGGTTGCCATTTCCTTCTCCAGGGGATCTTCCAGACCCAGAAATTGAACCCAGGTCTCATGCATTATTGCAGGTAGATTCTTTGCCGACTGAGCTATGAGAGAAGCCCCGTTGTTGTATTCTACTTTATACCCTCTGTTGAAGTCCAGCCCACAGCCAGAACTGTCTTAAACAAGTAAACAAAAGCTTCTTTCTACCCCCACTCCCTATCATTAGCAAGGCCAAGTGCCAAACTAGAATGGGACTTATCAGATCATAATTTTTTCAATAAGTACAATTAAAAAACACTTTAGGTGAACAGTCAATGACTGGTATATATTTCAATTGAAAAGTCATATAGCCAAGGACTGTGGCTGCCTTATTGGGCTAGGTGTAAGGAAGCAAAATTAATATTGAAATACAGAAATGTTAGCTCGCATGTATACAGTCTCGTGTGTCTTGGTTCCTCCAAATTTGTACCAGTGTCTGACCTTCTAGAACAGTGTTTCTCAAACTGTGGTCCATGTACCACTTGCATCAGAAGTACCTGAACTGGAATAAAAGTGCATGTTCTGGGTGGCACTCAACACAGTGAATCAGAATCATGGAATGAAGGTTCAAATGTGCATTTTTTGATAGGCTCCTACGAATTCGTCTTCAAATTGATTTGTAAGCCTTGCTGCACTAGCACAGGAATGCCTGCTAGGATAGTGTTCATGGTCGTATCCCCAACCTCGAAGCCCCATCTGTCTTGTTGCATCCTGGGTGCTGCTGCTCTCCAGCTCATCACATTTCTCCATCAGAATCTTGCAATAAAAAATAAAGAAAAAAAGCAGTCTCACACCACAAGTCGAACCTTCAGATCCTTCTTAGTTCAGTGACTGCAGACAGCAAGGAATTGGATAGTAAACGCACTGCCTTTAGCTTGCTCTACTGTATCAGCAACCACATACTGTAATGATTTGCAGCTTTAGGAAAGCCTGAAGCATAAATGTATTTTTGTTTATACTTTTCCACTGGTGTTAAGACTTTGTTCTGCACATCTGATTCCTGATCCACTTTAGTCTGAATTTTGGGTATGGGAGTAAGGCAGCAGTCTTAATGTGGAGATCCAATTTCTCCCCCAATTACTGACTGGTGCATTATTATATGGCTGTTTTTCTTTGCACTGTGTGATGACTACTTTTCCATGTACTCACAGAACCCTTATGATCTCTCCCTCAGTTTCCATTCTCTGTCTCTGTTTACATGGGCCAGTTTCTCTAAGGACACAGCTAGAGGTAGAGACACTGTGTATGTACAAGAAACAAAACACATGTACGATAAGCAGTATGCTATACACAATCCAGGTGTGACTGAAGAAATCAAAGGAAATAAAAATACTTGAAGACAATGAAAACGAGAAAACACCATAAAAAAAAAATCTGTGGTAAACAGCAAAAGCTGTTCTAAGAGAGAAGTTTATAGTGATACAAGCCCACCTCAAGAGACAAGAAAAGCCTCAAACAAACAGACTAATCTTACACCTAAAAGAACTAGGAAAAAGAACAAATAAAACCAAAGGTAAATGAAAGAGAATAAAAATCAGAGCAAAGTAAAATAGAGACTAAAATCATCATAGAAAAGATAAATACACCAAGAGCTGGTTATTTGAAAAGACAAACAAAGGGGTAAACCTTTAGCCAAACTCATCAGGGGAAAAAAAAAAGAGAGAGAGAACTCAAAGATATAAAATTAGACATGAAGAAGAAGAAGTTAACAGCTAATACCACCAAAATAAAAATGGCAATAACTCATTTCTACAAATAAATACTCAATACATGACAAGAAAATAGACTGCCTAGAAGAAATGGATACATTCCTAGAAATGTTGTAGAAAGTGCAAGTTCTCCAGCAAGAATATAAAAACAGGATGGAAAAAGTCTCTTCAGCAAGCAGTGCTGGGAAAGTTGGACAGTTGCAAATAAATCAATGAAGTTAGAACACACTCTCACATCATACACAAAGATAAACTCATAATGGCTTAAAGGTTTAAACATAAAACATTATACCATAATTTTCCTAGAAGAAACACAGGAAAACATTCTCCGACATAACTCATACCAATGTTTTCTTATGTCAGTCTCTGAAGGCAATAGAAATAAAAAAAAAATAAACAAATGGGACCTAGTCAAACTTACAAGCTTTTTCACATCAAAATAAACCATAAAAAAAGACAACCAATAAAATTGGAGAAACTGTTTGTAAATGATGTGACCAACAAGGGCTTAATTTCCAAAATATGTGAACAGATCATACAACAATAACAAAAAAACAAACAACCCAGAGGGAAAGTGAGCTGAACGCCTTAATAGACATTTCCCCAGAGAAGACATACAGATGGCCACAAGGCACATGAAAAGATGCCCAACATCACTAATTATTAGAGAAATGCAAATCAAATCTACGACAAGGTGCAACTTCATACCAGCCAGAATGGCTATCATTAAAATGTCTACAAATAACAAATGCTGGAAAGTGTGTGAGAAAAGGGAATCTTAATACACTGTCAGTGGGAATGTAAATTAGTATAACCACTATGGAAAACAACATAGAGTTCTCTCAGAAAATTAAAAATAAAGTTACCGTATGACCTAGCAACCCCACTCCAGGGCATATACCAGGACAAAACATTCATTTGAATAGGTACCTGCACCCCTCTGCTCACAGCAGCACTGTTCACAATAGCAGAACATGGGGACAGCCTAAACATCAATTGATAGATGAGTGGATATGGAAGATATGGTACATATCTATACTGGAGTACTACTTAGCCATAAAAAGAACAAAATGCTATTTGCAGCCACATGGATACAACTAGAGATTATCATATTGAGTGAAGTAAGTCAGAAAAAGAAAGACAAATACCGTATTGCCGGGGTCCAGCCCGGTGGATCCAGGGTAATTTGAAGGGGATACGGAGTAGGCGTCCTAGGATAAAACTTATTTAATTAAAGATATATAGAGAGATTAGAAACAGATAGTGTAGTAGGAAATATTAGTGGAGAAAAAGAAGCTGAATATATTGGTTTACGTGGAATACCAATCACCACCTAAGTAGGCCACAGGCATCTTTCTGTTCTCCCAAAGGAGAGGAGGCACTGAGGCCTCTTCGGTCTGATCTTAGAAGCCCAGACAAAGTTAGTAGGCTTGGCGAGTACCCACATTTCAGATGGGAATTCAGCCAGAAAAATGAGGAGCAAGAAAGAAACGACACGGGGGAATCAGTCTTTCCAGAAACTGATCCGATTTCTTTATTTTTCAGGTTTGCTTATATACTTTTTGTTATACATAGGGATGAATACAGAGTAACACGGGAGTCAGCAGACCTGACCCTTGTCACAATCAGGTGCTTCACATAAAATTATACAAAGGTCTTATGGGTTTTGCATCATCTTCTGGCAACCCACTCCAGTGTTCTTGCCTGGAGAATCCCAGGGATGGGGAGCCTGGTGGGCTACCGTCTATGGGGTCGCACAGAGTCAGGCACGACTGAAGTGACTAAGCAGCAGCAGCAGCTGGCCATGAGGCCTGCTGACATTTTATGGCCCTTTCTAATACTGGTCCAGTAACCAGAAAACTTATTTTTTCCAGGGGTGATTTTTTCTTAAACCAGGCGCCACCCTCCAAATAAAGTTGCATTCCTATAGGGTGAGGGTGTAGCGGGTTACAATCAAGAAAGAAATTTACTTAGCTTCAGGTTTACATGATTAATCTTAAAGGTTAATACTTATATTTCCTATATGCTAGTTATATTCATTATAAGGGCAAGGAATATGGAGATTTAGCAGCAAACATCAGCCCAACAATTGAAAACCCTTCACCAATGTTCTCCTTAAGATCTATTTAGTCTTAAGATAGTGATAAAGTTACATTTTTGCATAGCAAGGACACAGTGATTTATAACAAAGTATAGTGATCTATAACAAAAGAGAAAATTCATTAACTCAAAAAGTCTAGTATTGCTAACATCAAAAACTAATATATTTCCTTTTCTATATTCCAAATACATTGATTAATATATTCCCAGGTGCCTAAGGACATTTAGGCCTGGTGGCAATCATTGACTCAACAATGAGAAAAGCCCTATGCTAATTAAGACTTTCAAAATACTCCAGACTCTCTGTGCTGTTTATGGTTGTGAGGTTGTCACACGAGCTAGTCTGTCAGCAGAGACGTTTGACCTGAGACACCCCTGTCACATCCAGAGCAGGGAATTAGCAATAATTATTGGCACAACAAACGAAAAACCCTTCACCAATTTAATTCCAAGTCAACCCACTATATTATACTAATAATTTTCTAACTTCCCAAAAGAGTCTGCATCTAGAAAGTTTTAAAGCATCTCGTGCCTCTCATGATGGGGAGGCTGTAAACAAGCACACGTGACCAGGCAAACCCACTCAGACAGGCTAGAGAACCTTCAGAGGAGTTTGTAAGTTGAAACACTCTTGTCACGCTCAGAAATTTTTATTAACTGGATGTGCAAGTTAACTCCTTTTCCGAGAGAAATGGTGATGGGAGAGAGTCCTCCGTAAAGTCAGAGGTGTAGGTGAGAGCATGAAACAGAATCTGGTTTTGGGGGTAGATGGTCAGGAACAGGGAATTTCCTGAGGCATGATCACACCTTTGCATATGCCAAGACTCCTTCCTCATGACCTGGGCAGAGTTCCTCACGCTGGCTCCTGGCACCATATGATATTACTTATATGTGGAATCTAAAATATGACACAAATAAATCTATCTATGAAACAGAAACAGACTCATAGAGATCAGACTTGTGGTTGCCAATAGGGAGGAAGAGGAGAAGAGGGATGGACTAGGAATTTGAAGTTGGCAGGTGTAAACTATTACATTTAGAATGGGTAAACAACAAGATCCTACTGTATTGCACAAGGAACTACATCTGATATCCTGGGATGAATCAGAATGGAAAACAATGTTGAAAAAAAGAACATATATATGTGTAAAACCAAGTCACTTTCCTATACAGCAGACATTGGCACAAATTGTAAATCAACTACACCTCAATTAAAAAATAAAGAGAACAAAATCTCCAAATTTATCCTTCTTAAAAATTACACATTAAGTAAAAGTGTCTCCTCTCCTCTTCACATTCCAAGCCAAGATTTTCTGCCAAAGGACTCAGTCCCCTACTCATAGCTCAGTTGGTAAAGAATCTGCCTGCAATGCAGGAGACTCGGGTTTGCTTCCTAGGTTGGGAAGATCCCTTGGAGAAGGAAATGGCAACCCACTCCAGTAGTCTTGCCTGGAGAATCCTATGGACAGAGGAACCTCGTGTGCTACAGTCCATGGGGTCACAAGAGTTGGACCTGACTGAGTGACCTTCATTCATTGATCTTTGTTACTCACACTTTTAGAGGACTTTTAATACAAACCTAACTTTTATGGTATGTGATAGAGAGTTATTTTTCTTCCAACATATAATTAATAGTTGACAACTAGTTTTAAGACAATTTCCCTACAATTAAAAAGCCTTAATTATATTTTTATATTAACATATGCTTCAAGGATTTGCATTTTATTCATGTCTCAGTATTCTTACTCCATTATCATGTTATGTCAGTAACTTTGCAATAAGGGCTAAGAGCTGCTATGCCAAATTAGTTACTTAAAATCATTATTGTAATAAAAAATTTAAATTATTTCATATTCACTTTCTATCTCAATTTAAAATAAATATAACTAGCTCAGCCCCAATCTTTACAACATGGAACAAAAAAATAAAATGTTACCTTAAGTCTTACTGGAATTAGACTATTTAAATGGCAACCCACTCCAGTATTCTTGCCTGGAGAATCCCATGGGCGGAGGAGACTGGTGCGCTACAGTCCATGGGGTTGCAAAGAGTCAGATACAACCGAGCGACTTCACTCTCTTCACTCTCTCCATACATGATTTTAAGAAGAGTTTGCATGTTTGTGACATTGAGCTTTTCCTTAATGAATATGATATGTCTCTCCATTTATGCAGGTTTAATTTTATGCCCTTTAGTAAAACCTTATAATCTTTCTTACTGTTCTTATATTTAATAAAACATTAGTTACTCTTTTGCATTTTATTGCTTAAATCTTTCATGCATTTTGTAAAACAAACAATTCCCAAAGCTCCCAATAATTCTGCTGATGGTCTTGGAATAAGGAAAATCACAGGAAAAGTTTTCAGAAAGGAACTGAGGGAACATCATGCATAACTACAATAGATGCAAAGGGTATATGACAGCCCCAAGTACTAACAACTTAGAATTCTCAATTTTATCTGTGGACATTCTGTGAATCATAAGATCTTATTTCCCCACCAGAGACTGAGCCCAGAAAAAGCAGTAAAAGTCCACAGTCCTAACCACTGTACTGCCAGGAAATTCCCATGAACTCTCAATTTTTAAAAAAAATCTATCTAAATATAATCGGCATCTGAATCTCTCATCCCCTCCCATTGTGTTGGGACTGTGAGCTGAGCTCCTGTGAATGGACAGTTGCACAACATGACCCTCTTACTTTCATCATTGGGGCAGAGGAACTGATTGCTCATGAGACAGAGACCAGGAGCAAGTGCATCTGGAGTAGACCTGGAGGAAGTAAGAGCCTGTCCTGTCTGGTCCTGGCAGATGGACAGCTCATCTGTGCTCGGGGGAGTACTCAGCTGCCCCTGGCAATTTCTTTCCCCCTGCCCCAAGATGAGTGGCTTGAAATTACAGAATAGCCACGAAGAGACTTCTTGTGACTATCGGAGAAATGGATATTGTTTCCAAGTTGTAGTTTAAAGAAAGTATTATTGCAACAGAGAGAGAATTCTGCAAATTTCTTCCTTTATCCTAGGAAAAATAATATTAAATAAGTCATCATAGGACTTATTTTCTCATTTCCCTTTCCCTTGGTAAAGAATTGTGCTGCCCAATGAACGGACGCTTTGTTCACATTTCTCAGGTACCCATGTGATGGCTGATGGGGTATTTGCATTTTCAGTTACCGAAGGCTTTCCTCCTTTTAGCAGTACATTCCCAAATCACTAAACAGCCTGGGTGTTTGTGAAAAGAGAATTGCCTTTCAACGGATGCAAACTCTCAGCAGTTCCAACAGAACTGAACACCTGGAAATTAAAAAAAAAGTCTTGATTCTTTGAATACCGTTTCTGGAAATTTAGAAAACCAGGTGGTTAACCAGTTGGTGTCAGTGATGTGTTCTTTTCCTGTTTTTATACTTTTCATCTTTCATCAATGTTTTCAGTGATTGCTACTCCTTGGAAAGCAGATATTGGGTCCATTTATCTGAGGAAAGTGGCTTCCCCAGTGGATCCCTGAGTCAGGGAGATTCCCTGGAGAAGGAAATGGCAGCCCACTCCAGTGTTCTTCCCTGGGAAATCCCGTGCAGGCTACAGTTCAAGGGGCTGCAAAGGAGTCGGACACATCTTAGTGGCTGAATAATAACAACACATCTGAGGAAAACTTATAAAACGTTGGCTGCTGTGAAACCGATATCCAAGACTTTCCAAAGAATTCAGAGCAAACTGCCAGTATGAAGTTTTTTGACTTCTAGTCACTTTATAAAGGTAGAAAAAGGCTGGATTATTGTAGGAGCTTTAACCATTGTGACAGCTCGGGCTGGAAGAAGATATTTGGAGAAGGAGCTAACATCAGAGTGACTCCTCCTGGTGAGTATCATTTTTCTATTCTTACTCTAGTCATACAATACTGATAGATGCTTTGGAGAAACAACTTGGGATCTCCCTGATATGGCTGCCACATTCTTGGTCTCAGCATCTAAACAGCAGTTTTACAGCTATTGGTCACTGTATATGGAAACTAAATCACCTTGTAAATGGTTTATTCTTGTCCCTGCTTGTAAGAAGTTGAAATGTGTGTTCTAGAAAACACACACAAAGAAGACTCAGGCTAGATAGTAAAGTATTCTGAAGACCATGTCTGTCTTATTGCTTCGTTCATCTTTCTATATTCTAACATAAATAGCATATTATATCATCACATTGGTATGAGTTATTAGTTCAAGTTCCTTTTCTTGTAGGCAGTCTATTAAGTGAGAAACACTTTTCTTACTATCTCTTTTCTATACTTTGAGATAAAATACTGTGCTCCTGAATCTCCTGCAAAACCAGTCTTACTGATTTTCATCTCATCCCTAAGAGCAGTGGAAGAAAATTCTTACAGTAAATGATTATACAACATTGATGAATCTCACTTATTACTCTAGCTTCTTAGAAGGAGGTTGAGATTATTTGAAATTTCAACTATCTCATCTCTTGTGAAGTTGCCTGGACGTGGACCAGGTTGTGAGCTCAGTGAGCCATTTCAGCTCCAAAGGTCACCAAAGTGCCTTCATGGCTGGGCATTCTCCTTTGCTCTCTCATTCTCTCAGCAAACATTTTTGAGGACAGTTTCTGTGCTGGAGCTGCAGACAGATGACGGGTGAACAAGACACAGAACAAGTCTCAGCACCATACAGATTCTATTCTAATGGAAAAGCATTCTAGATTCTGGCTTCATTGAGACCTGTCTTCTATGGTCCATGGCTGCAAAAGGAGGACGTCTTGGATTGTTGATCTTGGTGTAATAGCTATTGCTGATAAAAAACATATCTTTTGTTTGATGGAAGATTTTGATGAAATGGCCTCAAACCATGCCATTAAAGAGAATTTTAATATTAGTTAATATTTACTGAAGGATAGACACCATGATACATAGTTTCAATGCCTTATACTTTCCTCACCAGTAATTCTTTCATTCCCATTTTATAGATAAAGAAACAGAGGTTTAGAGAAGTTTAGTTACTTGCCCAAAGTCACATGACTAGCTATTGTAGCAAAGTTTGGGATCCAGTAGAGACTTTCCAAAGTCAGAGGACTGGGTCATTCTGTGATATTTGAAACATTAAGTCATATCTTTATGTCCTGAATATTTACCCTTCTGTAGCCTGACCTGGATTCTGTAACTATTAGTAATAGCTCATACTTTGTATTGCTACTCACATGTGAAAACAATGCTCTTGCTTTTAATCATAGCACTGAAATGACGTCTCTTTCCCTCACAAAGATCATGGAAGTCACATGAATGTGCATTTATTAAACATTCAGAATATGTGTCAATTCTCTCTCAAGCCAGAAGAAGTGAATTAAAAACAAGAAATAAGAAAGCAAGAAAGCAAGAAAAATGTAGTGGAATAGATACCCTATATTAACCGACTAAAATAAACACACCAAATTTTCAAATATGTTTTCCCACCACAAAACTAGAAAAAAGAACTTCAATGTGGAAGTCTTTAGTAGGAAAATGAAGTAAAAAGGGGACATTGCCTTCAATATCCAGTTTAAAAATGGAAGATATGGTCTTCAAATAAATTTGTTTATAATTCCAATGCATCAGTGCAATGGGCACCAAAATGTAATATCATTCATGAATGGTGACCCTCAGCTGATAAGATGAGGCAGGCAATCAAGCGATCCATGAACAAAGGAGAATTTGAGTACCAGAATTCCTGCCATTTAGGTGGTCATTTGTCATAAGGCCCATACCTGAACTCTGGGCATGAACTGGATAGATTTTTTGAAGCTGACATTTCTGGTAAAATCTTGAGATACCCATAGATTGTGCTGTTGTTGGGGGAAAAGCCATTTGTTGTGGACAGCAGAAGTGAATGTCCATATACTGGCTGCATACATTAGGCCTTAGCCAACGTTCCCTTTAATTTTGTTCACCCTGGAAATGCAGCAAATACGACAGAACAAATGACTGCCTATTAACTGGGTGTGTGAAAAGCTGTGATACAGGCTTGGAGAACCCAGACATATCAAAACACAGAGGAATGCAAACAAGTCATCAGTCGCTATGGATGTACTTGTAAACCCCAGATCCTGAATTCCCATCAGACAGGCAAGATTTGCTCCCATGATATTAAAATGTCATGTTGGACCACACAATTATCACAAATAAAAATACTACTAATAATATCAATGATCATATAGTAAGATTTACAATCTCTTACCTCTATATACTTTTATTCAAATGACTTTTCAGGCCTTGTTTTCTTTTGAGCTCACCAAAACCCTAATAAGGACGTTCACTTGACTGCACAGTAGCACCGTCATTTTCAAATAAATAAGATACCCAAGGCATTAGTTTATTTGATTTGCTCAACCACAGAGCCTGTTAGGAGCAAACTGAACCAGGACCCAAAGCCTAGTGTCTTGAATTCGAAGTCATCATGGTTCTACTAGAATTTGAAGAAATCAGAGAAGCTAATTAGTCTAAAGTTTTTGATACAGCTTGAATCACTGTGGAATAATTACATAAAAAACTTCAATGTCGGAGCAAAACTCATTGTCACAGGTAGGTATCAGAAGAATATAAGTTTTTTTCAAGGTACTAGAGGGAAGGTAAGAAATATTTAAATAGGAACGATATTTACCAAAAATGGGTATATGGATGGGAATTAGATGCAGAGATTTAGGAGAGATTTTCCAACAAATTCACGTAGTAAAGGAGAGCATGGACAACACTGTGCAAATATGATAAAAGAATTTGGCTTCGTGTTTGTGTGGACTTCTACAAAGGGCTCATGAGTAATGTACATGATCATCATGAGAGTATTTGGCCCAGGGTTGAAGTTTGTCATTACCGGTAACTTTTATGAGTTAACATGTCTCCTTTCCTGAGGCTGAAGGGATATTTCCAAAGAAAGCGGGCTTTGGAGTCAGGCTGAGTGAGAACTTCCGATCCACCACTAACCACGTATTCTCTGGACTCAGTCTCCTAACCTGTAAAGTAGTATAACAGTATTATCCGGCAGGGGGTTGTCTGAGAAATAAATGGACAGTGTGATGAAGTATTTAGCACATCGTCTAGTGCCTCAGTATTCCTGTCTGGATAAGCCCATGGACAGAGGAGCCAGGCAGGCTACAGTGCATAGGGTTGCAAAGAGTTGGACACGACTGAGCACCGTGCGTTTGTTGGCTAACACATCATACGTGTTGGATAGGTGTTTACTCTTTTCAAATGTAAAGGGAAAACTGCATCCAAGAGGGAGAGTGTTGGTAGCCAAACTATTGATGAATTGAAATTCTTCAAAGGACGCAGCTGTACAATTAACAAACAGAAAGTTATCTTACTGTTCCCTCACACACATAAAATTGAATTGGAAGGTATCTGTCTCTCTTTAGCAGACTTTGGTTTCATGGCAAGAAAAAATGAGATGAAAATATGACTATTTTTTATATGTCCTGTTGTTCTAGTGCTTTAAATCTTAATCCTTTAATTTAATTGATATCATTTCTAACAACAACATTTATTGGCTCTAAAATATATAACCAGTAAGCTTGGGCTTCATGCTCATACTTATCAGAAAAAAAGCTTTAATTTATAAAGAAAATGATCAAGAAGTGAAGTCAATTAAATATAGGTAGAAATCGCATGAATTAAAAATTCTTATTTAAGTGTGGAAGAGCTTCAGTTATTTACCTTATCAAAGAAAAGTGAGAGGGGAAAAAGAGGGAAGACCTAAATCACCATCAACAAAGTATATGGTTGGAGAAATACACAGTGTCTTACTTTTATAATGTGCAAAATACTACTTGTACTAAAAGCAAGATGTATGAAATTAAAATAGCACATCATAACCCAACGTTATCAGGAGTAAAAAAATCAACCCTGTCTGCTTACTGATTTAGAATAAAAACCAGGAACTTTGCTGCAGAGGCAGAAGTTCCCAAGAATGTTCTTTTCTTCTCAGATGAGAAGTCCAGTTTCTCCCTTCTTAAGATATTTCCCCGTGAAGGACTTTCCCAGCGGTCCAGTGGTTAAGACTCCACCTTCCAGTGCAGGTGCACAGGTTTGATCCCTTGTCAGGATGTATACTTTATGCAGCTGGTGAAAAAGAGAAAATGATGGCAGTAAAGCAGTTCAGCAGCCTTAGGGGCAAATTCAAATTATAGGGAAAACACCGAGAGCCAGAATATTGTGTATTATTATTCAAGCTAAAACTTCAGATGAAATTGCAAAATAAAATGTGCTTTTGGGGAACATTTTCTGAATTTGGAAAAATTCTAAGTAGATTACTTGATAAGTTAGTATAAGAGCCTTTCTGAAAATGCATCTTTTATATAGTTAGTTCACAATGTTGGGTTACTTTCAGGTGTACAGCAAAGTGATTCAGTTTTGTGTGTATGTGTATTATTTTTCAGATTCTTTTCCATTAAATGTTATTACAAGATATTTAATGTACTTCTCTGTTCTACATAGCAGGTTCTTATTGTTTATCTATTTTATATACAGTAGTGTATATCTGCTAATCCCAAATTAGGAGTTGGGGATTAATAATACATTTTCAATAGAAGTTTTGGAAATACTGTTATACAATCAAGGCACTATAAATAACATGCTGCTCTACTCCAAAATCTGGAGTGGCTCAGGTATAAAATTGAGAGGTCATACAAAATTAGAAGTAAAGAGATTTTCATCACTTCAGAACTGGGCATGGTATACACATCTGGAGCTCAAAGTTCAACTTCATAGTACACATGTCAAGTCCACGTGGGTGTTGATTCCCATTCTCAAAAGTAGCTATATCGTTTTATAAAACCAATAAATTTTCTCTGGGTATTTATTTTTATGGTTCATTCCAGAATCAGATAAATGAAGACTGAGATTCCACAGAATTGCAGAATATGAGAATGTGTTATTTGGACAAAGAGAACATAAACTGCAAAACACAGGATAGGAAAGGGAAGTAGTTTAGAAGCTAGCAAAGATTTTCACCAACACAGAAACCATCAGTTACCCAATTGCCCCTACCATCCCTCTTCCCACCTCCCACTCATCCACTTCAAAACAGGCTCCAGTATTATAGAACAAAAGAGACTTTTAAAAAGATTAATTGAGGACTTCCCTGGCAGGAGGTATGGATTCAATCAACAAACATGTTCATGAATGTTGGAAGTCTTGATGTGGGGTATTTATATGGGATATTTAAAAGTCATAATCCCATGGACAGAGGGGACTGGCAGGCTATAGTCATTTGGTCATAAAGAGTCGGACATGACTGAAGCGACTTGGCATGCACGCAAGATGCACCCCATCTCTGCATATGGAGAAAAAGTGAAGGTCAAGTTATAATCCAGCTCTGCTACTTAACAGCGGGGACTTTGGGCAAGTTCCATGAAGTCTTGAGCTTCTTTTGCCATTAAAAAAAGAGAGTACTAAGCACCTAACAACATACTGTGGATGAAAGGCCATAGTGAGCAGTAGCCTTTTGTTTTTCACTACTCACTAGGTTTTTCCAAGCCACAACATGTTGGTGTTTCTTTAACCATTCTTTGTAATTACTATTCCATATTCCCCTACAGAGAGAAACCTTGCTGCAGACACTTCCCCCAAGCCCACGGTTTTTCTTCCTTCACTTGCTGAAATCAGCCATGATAATGCTGGAACATATCTTTGTCTCCTGGAGAAATTTTTCCCTGATGTTATTACAGTCTCCTGGAGAGTAAAAAATGACAAAAGAGCTCTGCCATCCCAGCAGGGAAATACCATGAAGACCAAGGACACATACATGAAGTTCAGCTGGCTGACCGTGACCAAAAACTCTATGGATAAACAGCATGTATGTGTTGTCAAACACCAGAAAAACATAGGAGGAATTGATCAAGAGATTATTTTTCCTTCAATAAAAGAAGGTAAGTGAATATAAATGTAAATATAACCTCCCAAAATACTGTTTATCAAAGGCAATACCCACCTTTCCGGCTAAGTGTTAATGAAAAACAAACGCATATGTCTTGATAAAATGATGTTTCATTTAATGGTAGCTATCTCCCCATGGGATTAAAATAGGATAGGCTTTGAAACACAGAAAAGAAAAATTTTACTTCTCTCACCCTCAGTTTCATCTTCCAAAATATTAAGATCAGATGATGTTTAAGCGTTAGAGCTGTTGTATGGATTAAGTGAAACAACATATGTGAAAGCATCGAGCAACTTAGCACACAGCAGATCTTCACTGTTGGTGATCCTGGTTGGTCAGGAAATAACAACATTTATACATCTTTCAGGAATGTCCTACAGTAGGCAGTCATTCTCAATTCAGTTCTCCTTTACAATTCCAAAGCAATGAGTTATTAAATGACAAAATGGTGTTTGGATAAGGAGCCAAATTGCAGCTCAGCAAAAAGAATAATTTGACCACTGTGGTTTTTCAAGGTCTTAGGTTTTTGAAATTTGTATTTTACATACGACTATAAGATAAAATTTGTAATCAAAGATTGGGTGATGCACAAGTGTACAAACTTACTCCCGTTCTACATAGTGAATGCATTTCTTGCTATTGGAAAAGGTCTTTCAAGATATTTTTATTGCAGCCCTAGCACATGCTGGGTCTGGAGGGATGTACGGATGGACACTCTGGGGTGATTTACTGTCCAAGGAGGATGAGTTACAGTCAAGAGAATGTACACTTTCCTTGATGACTTAGGGTCACTTGTGATCCAGGCATGACATCTCAAAGCAGCCCCTGTGAGCAGATGCTGGACGTGTCCTTGCAGTGTGGACAGAGAGCTGGGAGGTGCCTTGGCCCTGGCAGTGGTCCTGTAACTAACTGGCCTCAGGATTTAATGTCCTGCATGTTCACCTAACAGACCCAGGGCCCCAAAGCGCCCATCAGAAGGTATCCTTCTGTGCTTTTCCCTGTGGTTAGGAAACCTTTTAAAGCAGTGGGAACCAAGCACATATAATGTGCACAGATGTTTGCTATGCACCAGTCTGAATTTCTGAAGGAAGTCTTTATCTTCTCTGTTTCTTAGTCTATCCAGTGATCAGTTTAGGTTTGAACACTTGTCTTGCTTTTTTCCTGGGGCTTCAATGAAGAACAAATGAAAACGCTTGCTTTCCAAAATATGACATGGCTGCACTTACTTATATAGTCATCATATCCATTTATATCCTCTCCTAAAACTAATTAAAAATAAAATTACAAAAATTGCTCTAAATTTTCATTTTTATTCTAATAGAAAAGAAGCAAATTTGCAGTTTAATATAATCATGGCTTTAAGTGTCCTACTTAAGGACACTAAAAGTACTGGGCTTTCATTTTTCTTGTGATGAGAAAAAATAAGTATATAAGTTTCATTGTGACAGTTACCATACGAGAGAGATATTCCAGTTCATAATGTGTTTTACCTGAACACAATTCTGAAACAAATGCATTCCAAGGGTTTCTAATGGCTGGAGAGCTAATGATGGCATTTCGGTTAATGTTATTCTATAGCAAATTTCCAATGCTGTTTCTTAAAATTGTTTTGTTTTTGATAAAAGCTAAGAATATAACATGAAGTACATATCAACGAAATGACTTTACAGAGAAATAAATCTAATCTGGTCCTAGTTTTTAACCAACCTTCACTGAGAAAGAGAACTTATAATAAACACATAGAGTTTATTATAAAACTTTGTTACTTTATTATTTCTGCCTCAACCAATGCATGTTAATAAGAGATTTGTTTATCTTTTAGTGAATGAAGTCATTGTAAGGGAAAGAAGAAGGTTTTAAGCACATTAAAGTCCGTTTCTGAGGATATTTTAATGTGGGCTCCCTGTAGCTCAGTCAGGTAAAGAATCTTCCTGCAGTGTAGGAGACCCAGGTTCAATTCCTGGGTTGGGAAGATCCCCTGGAGAAGGAAATGGCTACCCACTCCAGCATCCTTACCTGGAAAATCCCATGGACAGAGGAACCTGGTAAGTCCGTGGGGTCGTGAATAGTCAGGCACGACTGAGTGACTAATCATGTGACTAACACATGACTACTAATATTTTCACTCTAGGGATTTACTCTAAAGTCTTTTTACCTCAAATCAATTTTTCAGAGCTTACTGAAAAAAGACCTCATTAAGGGCATAAAATGGCATATCTGAACCAAATCTGTATGAACAAGAACACATCAAGGAGAAAAAGGATAAATAAAACAACCATTGTTTTACTCCATCCAATAGTCCATTATCTTTTTAAAAGATTTCTACTTGTATGACTATCTTTTTATTTTTTTACGTTATTTATCTCAGTTTCTATCGAGTCACAGAACTACAAATGTAGTTTGGCCTATTTTTCTATATCTGGATCTTTCTCTATCTGGAATTGCACTGAAATGTTGAGCTCTTATAATAAAAAAAAAAGGAAGGTCATTGTTAAGAATAATTAAGATATCTGGAAAAGAAGATGCTTTTAGTGTCTACAGTAGTGGAATTAGATTGTTTACAGGTTAATTTCTCTTCCTTTCTGTGGCTTATTTTCCAAAGTACTTTGCACAGGCCCTGTCTCATTTATTCTCCCACGATGATCCTCTGAATGCTGGCTCTGCCGTCACTGGTACCACTGGTACAACTCTCTGCCAGTCACTTTCCATCTGATCCTTCTTTCCTCTTTGTAACATGGAATCCTCCAAAATACACGCCACTCAGTGTCACTGGAGGATTAAAGAAGATGATGCACGTGAAGTACTTCAGCAAGTTATAGTCACTCTCTGTCTATCAGCCTAATTAATACCGTTTTCATGATGCCCACAAACCCCACAAATGCAGAAAATCAGGGGGTGTGCTTGATTTGGAAAGGTGTGGCTGCTTTCCTTTGTTTAGACAGGAGGTTTGCCTGAGCCAGACTCTTTCAAATGTGGGATCCCCTTGGTGGACTCTTGGATTGGATGAATAAGACTGGGTAGCACTCCTCATCTCAGCAGTGGGTGCTGACCATGCAGAGCAGCCACTTTTTCTGATGATTTGTCTTTGCAACAGTATTTCTCAAACACCTACTTGTAGCAAAACATAGCGCTGGGAGCTATGAATACAGAAGGAAGGTAAGATGCCCTTGGGTATTAGCCTCCAGTTACGGTAAAAGTAAAAAGTAGCCTTCATGAACTTCAACATTTTCACCTGTAGAAAATCATATATGAATTAAAACTACGGATTACATAGAATCAGACCAACTATTTTTGTAATTGTAGGGCTCATGTTTTTAATTTCTGTCTCTCTGTCACCAGGTTTTATACGTGTCTATATATACACATACATATATATTGCAATATGCACACATGTATAAACGTATGTGCATGCATGCGAAGTCGCTTCAGTCGTGTCCAAATCTTTGCAAACCCATGGACTGTAGCCCACCAGGCTTCTCTATCCATGGGATTCTCCAGGCAAGACTATCAGAGTGGGTTGCTGTGCCCTCCTCCAGGGGATCTTCCTGACCCAGGCACCAAACCTGTGTCTCCTGCACGGCCGGTGGATTCTTTACTGCTGAAACATACTCACAGTATCAAATAGTGGGCACAGATACTTCATTACTACTTTTTCTCATTTCTTATAGTTGTCACCTCCGCTGTCACTACTACTGAGCCTCCTACTACTGAGCCTCCTCCTACTGAGCCACCAAATGATTGTTTGACTGATGAAAGCAGTAAGTTTTTGTACAGATTTGTCTTTATGTCATGCTTTAGTCTTTCTTTCTTCCTGATCTATTTATCTTTTGAATGTCTCTGTTTTAAAGTGGAAAAGACCAATTATCTGAAACTCTGGGGCTCATCATTGTTATACTGATCATCTCTATTGGCATCTGTCAATAGATTATATACGTATATGTATGTATATATACACAGACACCATATTATGCATACATATGCATGCACTGTAAAATAATGGGTGTGGACTATTTTTAATACTTGCTTCCTTTGCTTTTAGAAGTTACAGATTCTGGTTCTAAAAGAGCTTGTCTGAAAGATGAAAGTGGTAAGTTTTGCTTATCTTTGCCTTTAAGACATCCTATAGCACTTTTTCCCCTCCTGATCAATTACCTTTCTAAAAATTGTTATTTATTTATTTTTAAATGTAACAAAGGTGAATATTTGGAATGATGCAATTTAAAAAACAAGTACAATTCAAAAAAAAGATACCAAAAACAGGTACAATTCACAAAGAAAGTAGACATCATAAACAGTTAGACACCTAACAACAAAGAACAAAGATACCTAAAGCAAAACTCAGAAGAAATATAAGGGATAAGAAAAAAACGTACAATCATAATGAGACATATTAACATTTCTCTGAGAATATTTTATCAAGCACAGAAAAAATAAAAATGGGAGCATCTTGAATGATGTCATTAATAATTTAAATATAGTAGATGTCTATTTATATTAATTTATATTAATCTTTTATCCTATACAAATATATTTAACATTCTGTATCTCATACATTGTTATTAGATAGCCATAGGCCATTTGGAAAAACTGATAAAAAGATAAACATTACCAAATTTCTAAAAGAAGAACTTTTTTGTCAATCAGTTATACACATATATTACTTTTGAAATTATTTTCTGTTATAGGTTATTACAAGATAGTGACTATAGTTCCTTGTGCTCAATAGTAAACATTTCTTTATTGTTGCATATCAATTTTTTTGTTAAATAGAAATCTAGCATTCTATTCCAACTAAGTCAAACAAGTGAAACCAGAATGTCATAATTCAGATTGGCTGGGCAGATGGAAAATATATGCATGTATGCACTCCCATTTACCATGTCATTCTGCTTGACCCTCGAAACTGTATGTAATTGGTTTATTTTGTTAGATTCATCATGTTCCCATTATGGCTTGCAATTGTAATTATCTTTTATTTTTGTTTGGCTATTGATTGTGAAAACTGATACGCATCTTTTACTATTGTGGTTATGAAATGGCAACCCACTCCAGTGTTCTTTCTGAAAATCCTATGGACGGAGGAACCTGGCAGGCTATATAGTCCATGGGGTCGCAAAGAGTCACACACGACTGAGTGACTAACACTAACATTAACTATTACTGACTTAATTCTGTTGTATCATGACCGGTCAACAGAAAAATAATAGAATTCTATATCACCAAAACTACCGTTTAATAGAAAAACCTGTAAACACTTTAAAAAATCCAGATGTGTATTAGAATTAACTTGGAATTTTTGAAAAATACAAATGCCCAGGTACTGCTTTTTTTTTCCGCCAGGGCTCCAGATATGTCTCTAATAAGCAACCGTGTCTAAAAACAACTGGACTATATGGGGATCTTTTACTTTTACCTAGTTTGTTTCATAATTTCTATTTCATATCAGTGGTCCTATTTCATTTAGTTGGCTTTTTCCAGTTTCTCCATCTCTTCTTTTTTTGTGATGTTCTTTATCAAGCCTTTATCAAACATAGTAGAAAAGTTATCATATACATATATATAAATAATATGTATAATACATATATTTTTTAAATTTTATTTTTACTTTATTCTACTTTACAATACTGTATTGGTTTTGCCATACATTGACATGAATCAGCCACAGGTGTACACGAGCTCCCAATCCTGAATCCCCCTCCCACCTCTCATCCCATATTATCTCTCTGGATCATCCCCGTGCACCAGCCTCAAGCATCCTGCATCCTGTTCGAACATAAACTGGAGTTTCATTTCTTACATGATACTATACATGTTTCAATGCCATTCTCCTAAATCATCCCACCCTCTTCCTCTCCCACAGAGTCCAGAAGTCCGTTCTATACATCTGTGTCTCTTTTGTTGTCTCATATATAGGGTCATCATTACTATCTTTCTAAATTCCATATATATGTGTCAGTATACTGTATTGGTGTTTTTCTTCCTGGCTTACTTCACTCTGTATAATCGGCTCCAGTTTCATCCATCTCATTAGAACTGAGTCAAATTTATTCTTTTTAAGGGCTGAGTAATACCCCATTGTGTATATGTACCACAGCTTTCTTATCCATTCATCTGCTGATGGACATCTAGGTTGCTTCCATGTCCTGGCTATTATAAACAGTGCTGCAATGAACATTGGGGTACATGTGTCTCTTTCAATTCTGGTTTCCTCAGTGTGTATGCCCAGCAGTGGGATTGCTGGGTCATAAGGCAGTTCTATTTGCAGTTTTTTAAGGAATCTCCACACTGTTTTCCATAGTGGCTGTACTAGTTTGCATTCCCACCAACAGTGTAAGAGGGTTCCCTTTTCTCCACATCCTCTCCAGCATTTATTGCTTGTAGACTTTTGGATAGCAGCCATTCTGACTGGTGTGAAATGGTACCTCATTGTGTTATTTCTCTGATAATGAGTGATGTTGAGCATCTTTTCATGTGTTTGTTAGCCAGCCGTATGTCTTCTTTGGAGAAATGCCTATTTTGATTGGATCGTTTATTTTTCTGGAGTTGAGCTGCATAAGTTGCTTGTATATTTTGAGATTAGTTGTTTGTCGGTTGCTTCATTTGAAAGCATAAGTTTTTACCTGATCAATCATCTCTTGAACTTCCTTGGTTAATGTTAAGAAAAAGTCAATTATTCCTGAAACTGTGGTGTTCATACATGTAATCAGAATATTAACATAGAATATCTGTGTTAGCAGATCTTCTATTATATATACATGCATATTAACACACACAGAGTTAATCACATATGTGCCACTGTCTAATAATATATATGAATGACTGACAATACAATTGATTAATACCTCCTCTCCTTTCTTCTAGAAGTCACTGTTGATACTAATTCTACAAAGGCATGTCTGGAAGGTGAAAACAGTAAGTTTTGTCTTTGTTTGCCTTTGTGTCATGTTACAGCACTTTTTTCCCCTCTGGATAAACTTAACTTTTGAACTTCCTTGATTTAAGGTAGAAAAAACAAAATGTCTGGATATTGCAGAATCGACTGCATATTTTAAGTAAATCCATCATTCCTAAAGAGTCATATTAACACATTAACTGCTGGTTTTGGTGTAAGATGACTCTAAATGAGAGGATGCACTGATAGGCTCCAAATTATTTCAACAGTGGGCTTCACCCAGTTGTGTAGATTTTGTTTGTAATAATTGGAGAAACTTGATATCAAGTTGCTTCTCGATGTTTTTTAAGTTTTAGCCCTTGCTGATAACTAATACGTGAACTGACACTTGCTGAAAGCTTGATATACATAAAGTGTTGTGCTGTATATTATGTGTGTATTTTGTCTATCCATCATAACACTCCTATGAGGTGGTGCAACATTTTCCCATAGTTTTTCAATGAGGGCCACGAGCCAAAATTACTTAAATCCTTTGGACCAAGCTACACAGCTAGATATGAGGATTCAACAAAGGCTATCTGAATTCATGGTTCAGACACTTACTCAGTTCTCTATTCCAACTCTAAGATATAGAGCAAGAATCATAAAACCGAGGCCCTGAGACAGGGTGGACCCATGGGCAGGGTATAAATGCGTGAATTTCCAACTATCACAGACAGGACTTTAACTCCCGTTCTTTTATTACGGGGCTTCGCTGGTGGCTCAGACGGTAAAGCGTCTGTCTATAATGCGGGACACCTGGGTTCAGTCCCTGGGTCAGGAAGATCCACTGGAGAAGAAAACGGCAATCCACTCCAGTACTATTACCTAGAAAATCCCATGGACAGATGAGCCTGATAAGTTACAGTCCGTGGGGTCAAAAGAGTCGGACACGACTGAGAGACTTCACTTTCACTTTCTATTATTATTAGTTGCACCGACCTGGGTACATTACTTCTATTTCTGGGCAATAGTGCCCTCTTCTGCCAATAGGGAACACTTGCACCCAACTCAGTTATTACAGAGATAAGGTGGCACCCCACTCCAGTACTCTTGCCTGGGAAACTCCCATGGACTCAGGAGCCTGGTAGGCTGCAGTCCATGGGGTCGCTGAGAGTTGGACACGACTCAGTGACTTCACTTTCACTTTTCACTTTCATGCATTGGAGAAGGAAATGGCAACCCACTCCAGTGTTCTTGCCTGGAGAGTCCTGGGGACGGTGGAGCCTGGTGGGCTGCCGTCTATGGGGTCGCATAGAGTGGGACATGACTGAAGCGACTTAGCAGCAACAAGGTCACCAATGTGGAATGTTTCCCATAAGGTATCCATTTAGCTGGCACAGGATCAGTACTAGTTGGTGGCCCCTTCTCCCTACATGAAGATTCTCCATGAATTTAGAAGCACTGATCCCTCCTCCGTTCCCAGTGTCAGGGGGCCTGGAACTCAGCTAACATCTGACCTGACTCAGGGCCATGAGTTATGGGCATGTCTGTCCCCTCCTGAGCATGTCTGTCCTCTTTCCACACCACATACTAGTGATTCTGGAGTTCTGACTCCATGAAGGTAAAGCATAGAAAAGGAGAACTTACATAGGAAGAAACTCAGCCTTGTAGTCCATTGAGTAGCAAGTCAGGCCCAGTATCATTGTTAATTGCTTCTTGATATCATATATTTCTTGCAAAACTTCGAAGGAGAGTAAGTGCAATTATCCTATAACATCAAGGGCACGAGGTGAGATATCTAAGAAAGACAGGTGACTGAGGCATGAGCTCCTAAGGTTTCAGGGATTTTGGACTAACCACTCTCTTCCATGTTGTGCAAAGTTCTCTTTACTAAAACCTTCCACCCACCTCACTGGGTCACAACCACATTTCCCTGGTTAATCCCCTTCATAGGAATCTCATTGGTGCACAACATGTGATGGCTCAGATGCTTCGACATCAGCAAAGCAACTTGCTGTTTATGCTCAACTTTGATGTCTGGGGTATTTATTGCACATGGAAATGCAGGACTCCAGAGCAGCTAAGGATACCTTCTTCAGATTCAGGTTGCTGGGACTGAAATGTGATTTCTGGTAGTTTCTAAATGTGTGACACCAAGCAAATTATTCTCTCTGTCCTCAGTTTACTGGTAAGAAGGGGTTGAAAGTGATAATCTCATAGGTTATTTGAAAACTTAAATAAGATTAGAATTTTGCATGCAAAGCTCTGAGAATAAGTGTTTGACATGTGGTTCAGTTCAGTTGCTCAGACGTGTCTGACTCTTTGCGACCCCATGAATCGCAGCACACCAAGGGGTTAACAAACATCACCTGTTATTATTACTCAGAGATGTGATGGGGCAAAAAATGCAAATGCTATTTATCACAAATACTTTTCTCATTTGGACTCATTCTTTAAAAATACAACCATGCTTTTTAATATTTTGGAAGGTCCTGTTGAATTTCTGTTGAGGTTGTTGATCGACTTGAGTTGTCAACCAGATTCTGAGTTGTTCTGGTGGTGGTGGTGCCCATGGTGGCTGCATCCGTTTTCTTTGGGTTTGGTGGTACAGGGGTGCCACTATTTGCAGATCACCAGAAATAAATCACTGTGACCGCTTCCATGAATATGTCCTCTCCTCTCAAAAGAACACTTGAAACTAACCAGAATGACTTCTCCTAGGTGCCCTGCAGCTGCAGCTCATGAACACCTCTGCCTATTACACCTACCTCTTACTCCTCCTCCTGAGCACAGTCTACTTTGCTGTCATCATTTCCTGTGTGTTTAGGAGAACAGGCACCTGCTGTGATGGGAAGATCTCCTGATGGGGTTGCTACGGAGAGGTCAACTTTCCTTCATCATCTAGAGTCCCAGATATTTTCTGCTTGCTTTTTGGTTTGGGTTATCTCAGTTCAGATGTGTATTTATCTCTGATGTCATAGTTGTCCCACCCCCAAGTCCTTTCACTCCTGAGCGCACACTGTGGGCAGCTCCCTGTCTCCTCCCTCAGCACCCCCACCCAGACCACGATCCTGACCCTCCCTGTCACACACCCTGGAAAAGTTAGCCTTGCCTCTCAAATTCTGTACTTAGATTTGCATAACATGCACAATAAATACAAAAGAATCACAAGCCCCCTTTTGTCTGTGTACTTTAATTTCATGAAATCTAACCAAGGTGAGAAACAGCATGATACCAAGCTATCAAATTCAGCCCTGACTGTAATAATGGTCAAGACCACATTTCTAGGTCTTGCAATGACATGATGGTTATGGTGCTTTCTCCGGGGCACCGGCTCCAAGATGACCGGTGGAGCTGGTCCAAGAGGAGCCAAACAAAGGTGCCCGTGTTCCATCTCTTTCAGAGGCACCAGATGCAGAATCATTGGTTTGGGGCGTTCGGATAGTGGCAATATACCACCCAGCATGACTTGCACCGTGTGCTCAGCTCTGTGCCTGGGTCTCACAAGCCTGACCCAGGTCCTCGTGTAACCCCTGATGAGACCTGCACCAGCACCAGGGGAGCATCGGGTGGAGGAGGAAGCACGCAGACTGTGACCCTCGAGGGCCTGGGTCTGAACCCTGGGTCCGTATTAGCACTTGTGTGATCTCAGACAGCTCTTTGACTCTCTGTGTCATCATTTCCTCATCGGTGTAATGAAGTTACAGAGCCCTGTCTCCTGGAGTGTGAGGATTAGATGAGTCCATGAGGCCTGGTCCATGCAAGTTCTCAACAACATTAGTATCTACTGTCGGAATAGATTCCACACATACACAGATGCACTGAGATTCATTTCTAAGCTTACTTCCCTGCAAAGAAATCAGATATAGATGGAACAGAGACTCCGTTTCTACCATTCATCAGGTAATCCCATTAATCATTTAAGAGCCCCTGGAAGAAGCAACAGTTAAAGTTCACAGTTTATAGGTTGGAGAGGTTAATTTGTCTGTTCCTGATCGCTATTTTGTAAATAAGAGTCCTTCAGGTTTTTCTGAACCTGGAGCTCACATTTTGTATTCTAGTATCACATGGCTTTCCCATGATTCACTTTCTGCTGGGAAAAAACAAACTTCAACAGGACAAAATACACACTGCTCCTTTACTAAAGGCTTCCTCCAAGGATTCAGAGAATTTTCTTAAGAATTTCTGACTGCATCTATCTTTTTCTTATGCACACACTCTGGTCTCAGCATATCTACTCCCTTGGTTGTCAACATGTGTAAATCCTGCCTTATTCTATGTGTGTGGTTTTACAACTTCTTTTTCTTTTCTGCTGAAATGTTTGTTCATGTCTTTCAACCATATTTCCTATTGAGTAATAATATTAGTAAACAGGACACTCATTATATGTATTTCTGTGTATTTTTGTAAGTCCAGACAGAAAACAAAAAGTTAAATTCATGGTAGAAGGAAGAAAAAATGAGTTAGTGTACATTTTCTATTTTCTCTAATGAATCCTTTTAAAGGAAATTTTTATGTATTAGAATTGAAACACTGTCTTATTTAAAATTGGAAAAGCTTTTTGTTTGTTTCTTTGTGTATAATTGGCTTCAATGTGTATGAAACAAGTTCTTAGGAAATTAAACAAAGTTTCCCATTTAAAAACAAAAAGAGACCAACCAGATGAACAATGGTGGTTTAGTTGCTAAGTCTTGTCCAACTCTTGGGACCCCATGGACCGCAGTTGCCGGGCTCCTCTGTCCATGGGATTCTCCAGGCAAGAATACTGGAGTGAGTTGCTATTTCCTTCTCCAGGGAATCTTCCCACCCCAGGAATCAAACCGGGGTCTCCTGCATTGCAGGCAGATTCTTTAATGACTGAGCTATGAGGGAAGCCCTTAGATTGAGCCCTTCATTCCCGTTAATTTGACCAGTCCTCTTTAGGTAAAATACATTGCCCTCATCTTAGAGATTTGAAAATATTTATTCACTGGGAAGAAATAATGCAGTAAGTACAGAAGACAAAAGGGGAATCTTGCCTCTTTAGGGTGCAAGTATCTTTTCAAATTATGGTTTTCTCCAGATATACACCCATGAGTGGGATTGCTGGATCATATGGTAGTTGTATTGCAACAGGGATGGATCTGGAGATTATCATACCAAGCGAGGGAAATCAGACAGAGAAAGACAAATATCGTATGACAATACTTATATATGGAATGTAAAAAAATTATACAAATAAACTTATATTAAAAAAAAGAATAGATTCAAAGACTTAGAAAATAGTTTTATGGTTAGGAAAGGGGAAAAGCTGGGGGAGGGATATATTAAGAGTTTAGGATTAACATCGGAGAAGGCAATGGCACCCCACTCCAGTACTCTTCCCTGGAAAATCCCATGGACAGAGGAGCCTGGTAGGATGCAGTCCACCAGGTCGCTAAGAGTCGGACACGACTGAGCGACTTCACTTGCACTTTTCACTTTCATGCATTGGAGAAGGAAATGGCAACCCACTCTAGTATTCTTGCCTGGAGAATCCCAGGGACAGAGGCGCCTCGTGGGAGCGAGCAGCAGCAGCAGGATTAACATATACAAACTGCTAAATATAAAACAGATGATCAACAAGGACCTACGGCATAGCACAAAGAACTCTGCTCAATATTCTGTGATAACTTATACGAGAAAAGAATCTGAAGAAGAAAGGATATATGTATATGCATAACTGGATCACTTCACTGTACACCTCAAACTCACACAGCATTATAAATCAACTATACACTACTATAAAATAAAGATTAAATTTAAAAAAGGAAGCAATAAAAATTTTAACAAGGGGGATTTGCAAATCTCTGAAAAGTTTTGTGCAGCTGATTTCCTGGCCAGGACCATACTGGACAGCGTCTCCTGTGGTTTCCAACTTCCTGCCCCTGTTGCCCTGGGCTGCCCTGGCCTGGGAGGGGTGGAGAGGGGAGAGCGGTGCAGCTGGGGTGAGAGCCTGAGTGGCAGCAGGAGGGCGCTGGTGTGGCTGATGGGGTTTCATTCTCTCAGGCTTCTGTTTTGTTCACACGCTCAAAACCACATTTTGGTTGATTTGTGAAAACTGTTTAAAGTCAAACAGGCCCTACTGGTTGAGACAGTACAAGGAGTACCTGAGGAGTCAAAAAGTAGAAGCACAGTTAAACCACAACCAACTTAGCTCACTTTCAAAAGGTCACAGCTAATGGAAGAAAAGATCTCTCTACACAGGCATGTAATTGTTATCAAACACACTAGGCTGTGGGTCATGGTACCCCATTATGGAAGTATATGCAAGTGCATACTCAGTTGCTTCGGTCGTGTCTGACTCTGTGTCCCTATGGACTGTAGCCTGCCAGGCTCCTCTGTCCATGGGGATTCTCCAGGCCAAAACACTGGAGTGGGTTGCCATGCCCTCCTCCAGGAGACCTTCCTGACCGAGGGATCAAACCCAAGTCTCCTTTGTCTCCTGCACTGCAAGCAGATTATTGCTAAGCCACCAGGGAAGCCCATTTAAATATACAGTTCCTCCGATTAGCTCCTAAGTGAGTTGGGAAACTTATGCCCAGAATGTTCAGATGCTGCACCTTTGACCACGCCCTTGACCCTGAAGGGAAGAGCAGACAGGACTCCTTGCTAAGTGCTAAGTGCTAAGATCATCCTTGACATTCCTCCAGCCACTTGTGTTCTTCCTTAATCTGCGACTTACTGAGGGTGTTACTTCTTGGTTTCATTTTCTCAGTGTAGATGGGAGGACACAAGACCCAATCCCTGAACCAAGCTGCATGGACAGATGTGAGATACTTTTTTTCTCACAAGAAAATAGATGCAGAAGACCAGGGTTGACCTTGCAATTGAGTGTCATATACTGAGTCACCCAAGACCCCATAAAGGGACTAAATGATTCGAGTCAACCTGAGCAAGGCTTACTAGGGGATAGTAAATCAGATGACAGGGTGACAGGTGAATAGCAGAGTGTTGCTCAGCAATGTGAGCATGAAGAGCAGGTGTCTCCCCGCCACACACACCCAGCAGGTCCAGACCCTGCACTCCATCCATCCAGTCCCAGAGGGAAGCAGGGCTTCATGGCTGAGGTCAAGGCTTCAGCTCTCACAGTCCGACCACAGGGCACATCAAGTCACATCCTCATTCCTCTTGTTTCTGCTCTGAAAGCCAACATCTAGGGGGACATGTCCTCCTGGGGAGACTAGCCGAGTCATACTGGTCCAGCTCAAGACTTTGGGGGAGAGCATTTCTCAGGTTAAAATCACACACTGACGTCTGGCTCAGGCCCCAGCTATGATCATGGTGTAGACACGGGTTCACTCCTGGAACAGGATGCTCTCATCGTAATAACATCACTGAGGTTTTAGTCCAAGGCCAGACCCTGGAGCTCCCCCTTCCCCTCTCTCCATGTAAGAAGCTCCTCCTGGTGAGGCCCCAGCTTCCCAGGGAGCCTCCAGCTGCATTTCTGTCCTGTGGCCCATTCTTAGACTGAGCATGGGGTGGAGTCAATTATATCCACACAAGTGACCATTTCCACCCAAACCAGTGCCATTTTATTTATACACAACTGTTTCTTGACTAACACAATGAATATATTAAAAAAAAAAAAATCCAAAAACGAGTAGACATGCTGCCTTCCTATGAAGCATTATGTTGAACATTCTTGTTTGAAAAAGAATATCTCACAATATAATTGAGTTTATTTTAATTCAAACTAACTAAATACAAGGGAAAATGATGGCAATAATTTCATGGCGCAGTTTCAAAGAAGAGTATCCAGACTAATTTAGATCATTCTCTTAAGAGAAAGATACTGTTTCTGGAGAACTTTCGTATATATTCATAATCCCTTCTGTCCCCCTTATTCCAACACATTAGGCCAAATGCATGATGCAAAACAGGAAAAATAAAATTAATTATTTTGATATGTAGGAACTTGTTACTTTTTAAAACTGTACAAAAAAGGCATGTGCATGAGTTGTTGTTGTTGTTGTTTTTAAAGGCAAGACAAATGTAAGGTCTTAAGAAATATTGGAGTAGGAATGGCAACCTCTCCAGTATTCTTGCCTGGAAAATTACATGGACAGAAGAATCCAGTGGGCTACATCCATGGGGTCCCAAAGAGTTAGATACAACTGAGCACATACACTAAGAAGAAATATAAAAGAAATCTCAGACATGAAACAAGAAATTCCATTCTACAAGTCAAAACAAAAGATATTTTGCTTACAATGAAATACTACTGGCAACTTTTCATTAAGAGATCAGTCTCCTCTGAATACAGGGTGGACCATGACATTATCTTACCATCCTCAGGCAGGTGACTAAATGTATATGGACATGGCACTATGTTGTGAGATATTACAATCAATAAATTCTTTATTAGCTGTTCAATAACATCAAGAGTGAATGGCACCTTTTCAGCCTTCCAAAGGAAGATCTCATCTCTGGTGATTTTCTCTTTTTGGTGACTTTCAGTGAGGTTCTTTGGAGAAGGTGATGGCACCCCACTCCAGTACTCTTGAATGGAAAATCCCATGGACAGAGAAGCCTGGTGGGCTGCAGTCCATGGGGTCATGAAGAGTCGGACACGACTGAGCGACTTCACTTTGACTTTTCACTTTCATGCATTGGAGAAGGCAGTGGCAACCTACTCCAGTGTTCTTGCCTGGAGAATCCCAAGGATGGGGGAGCCTGGTGGGCTGCCATCTATGGGGTCACACAAAGTCAGACACGACTGAAGTGACTTAGCAGCAGCAGCAGCAGTGAGTTTTTTTCACAGTTACAGAGAAAATAAGAATATTTGAGATGCAGTGTAAAAGGCAAAATGCTACATTTTGCCCTATGTTTTCATTAAGAAGTTTATGTACTGAACATGGACTGTGTTTTAGACACTTAAAGAAACATATGGAAGGCTATCGAAGGGTTTATTTTTAGAACACATTTTAGAAAGGAATCTACTATTTACATGCCCACATTTTTGTTTTATGTCTGAACACTATTGAAGAAAGACAGGTTGAAGTATGTTGAGTACCCCCGATGCAGTACAAGGCTTCCAACTGCCACTGCTTGTCTTTCTTTCCACTGTTGCTTCTCTATGTAGATGTCACCTCAATTGTCACTTTATTTTCTACTTAACATTTTACCATAGCTGGGCTATACATCTCAGGATGTATAAATGATAGTCCTGGAATACTCTTTCAGCAAGTATTCCATTAGCTTTTTATTTGGCCCACACCTCACCAAAGCCTTCGTTTCAGGACACTGAGTCTTGCATCTAGGTTGCAGCTGAGCATGTCTGACTTTGTGCTGCAGAAGAGAAGCTCAGGAACTAGGCCTGGTGTGCATGCTGAGGGACTCAGCTTCCCTGCCCAACCCAAGTCCCTTTTCCTCACCATACCCTCACCATCCCTTCTCCTGGGCTTCAAGGCAAAATTAGCCTGAAAATTAGCATAGCTATACACACAACTGAGTGATTAAAAATATATATATATACTAAAGAGGCCCTGGGTACAATTAATATAACTGGAAAGGAACCTGTATTTCAGTTGGAAGTGATTGCTATCTTTATTCTCGAAGCTTCATTTCAGGAGGATCCTTCAGCTGATCCCTCCCAGTGCCTTATCTTTAAAATTTCTGAGGATATGATATGGAGATACGGGGACCTGACCCTGTCCCCTGGTCCTCACTGATCCCTGGTTCAATTTAGGAGTCCTCGTTTGAATACACACACACACACACACACACACACACACACACACACCTGATTCTCCAAAACTGCAATCTTCCCTATAATTTCCATGTTAAGTGGACCCCAGACATCATTTACTAGAAACTGTCCAGGTTCAGTCTTCCCTAGTGGCTCAGAAGGTAAAGAATCTACCTGTAATGCAGGAGACACAGGAGATTTGGGTTCGACCCCTGGGTCAGAAAGATCCCCTGGAGGAGGGCATGGAAACCCACTCCAGTATTCTTGCCTAGAAAATCCCGTGGATAGAGGAGCCTGGTGGGCTACAGTCCCTGGGGTCACAGACGATTGGACACAGAATGACTGAGCATGCACACAGGTCTGGGTTCAAGGTAAACGATAAGCCCTTCCATTTCCTGAGCTCTTCCTCTGCCTCTGGGACTGGACTACACACTGCTCACATGATTCTGTTTACTCTCCATACAACCCCATGACTTCCCTTTTCACAGACGGAAAAAGGAGGTGAAACTCCTTGCCCAAAACTACACAGCTATCATATTATTAGGAAAATTTAGTCCCCCTCTGATGGGACCCTTGGAGGATACAACCCAGTGCTGGCTCAGATAGTAGCAGGACTTTTCAGCAAGGATGGTTGTTCTGGGTTTGTCTTCTCCTCCCAATTAGCAGGGCACTCATTGTTCTGTGGGTATGAAGTGGCCAAAGAGAGCGTGAGATTTGTCTCCAGGCAGACGTAGCTTCAAATCCAAACCTAATTCTTCTTGGGCATGCAGTGACTTAAAAACCATCTCCTTTGGGGAAGGGATAAATTGGGAAATTGAGATTAATATATACACACTACTATATATAAAATAGGCTTCCCTAGTGGCTCAGTTGGTAAAAATATGCCTGCAATGCAAGAGACCAGGTTTGATCCTGGGTTGGGAAGATCCCCTGGTACAGTAGGGCATGGCAACCCACTCCAGTATTCTTGCCAGGAGAATCCCCATGGACAGAGGAGCCTTGTGTGTCCATGTGGTCACAAAACAAAGGACACAACTTTGAGACTAAACCACCACCATATATAAAATAAACAAGGACCTACTGTATACCACAGCGAACTCTACTCAATATTCTGTAATAAATTATATGGGAAAATACTCTGAAAAAGGATATATATATATACATATGTGTGTATATATATATATTTATACGTCACTTCGCTGTACAGCTGAAACACAACATTTTAAATCGACTATACTATACTCTAAAATAAAAGTTAAAACAAACTGAAATAAAATAGCCCCAGCTTTCCCCATTTCTAAACCAAAAATATTATTTATCCCACAAAGTTTCAGGATTTAATAAAAACAATGAACAAAAATCAGTTAGCACACTGCCAAAGTATATTTGATGCCCAATCACCAGTCTCTGTGTTCCTATTTCATTAGTCCACCAGTATTCGTCAGAACTTTCTCCTTTATCATTCCTCCCCTCACCCTGTGGTCCGACTCTTGTCTCCCTCCCTCTGGCTCCTCCCTCCTCCACCCCTCCCTTATTTCTCTCACCAGTTGCCCCTGATAGCCTGAGAGAAGCACCACTCAGACCCTGACCTGACCTCCGTCACACGCCCAGGTGTGGAGCCTCCGGGCAACATGAGCCCCACCACCATGGGCTGTGCCCTCGGGGCAGAGGGCAGAGCCGTGCTGGGCCACCTGGTCCTCCTCTGGGCCCTCGTGGTTCCAGGTGAGTCCCTGCAGCTTCCCAGGTGGGCTGGGCGGGATGCACCCAGAGGCTGTGGACTCAACCTGCCCTTATCTCCTCCCTTGCAGGTATCCAGCAGGAGATCAGACTGTCACAGCGGCCCGTGATGGTGGGGTACGCGGGTGGAGCTATGACTATGCCCTGCCACGTCAGTAGGTCTGTGGATTATGTCCACTGGTTCCGCCAGCTGGAGGGCCAGGCCCCTGAGAGGCTTCTCTATCTAGCCTTGTCCAAGCGGGGTGTGCAGCGGGATTCGGTCCTAGGAAGTGATAAAGTCAGCGCAGCCCGCAGCGGGGATGGCAAGAGCTGCACCATGTCCTTGATGAAGCTGGCAAAGAGCGATGAGGGACTGTACTACTGCGCTGCCTGGGCATCGGCACAGCAGTGCGCGCAGCCCCGGGATCTGCACAAAAGCACTGAGACCCACTGCTCGCCCAGACCTGGCAACTGCCACCGCCTCCAGGTCCCTTAGGTTGCCTTGGGGTGATCTCTTAGTATCCTGACGACTCCCCTACTCTAGGGCTTCTGCAGATAAAATCTGATGGGAGCTGAAGCTGATCCAGGTAAAAGCTGTGCAAGTGGCCAGGACTTTTCCAAAGATCATCCTGTTCAGCTTGTCTGGAGCATTTGGAGGAAAATCTGGGCTGCTCAATCCACCAGTTACTAAACACATCCAGCTACTGAGCCCTTGAAATGTATTTAGTTCAAGAGTCCAAGCTGAGATGGGCTGTATGTCTACAACACAAGCTATATATTGACGATAGTTGCAGGAAAAAAAAAAAAGTGGAATATCTCCTCAATTATTTTTATATTGACTTACTGTTGAACTATTTTGGATATCTTGGACTAAGTAAAATTAGCCCTAGCATTCATTTTAAGTGCAGAAGCCAAAACATTTTCATCTATGGCTTGAATTGGTGACTCACATTTATTTCTAATGGACAGCTCTGGTATTGACTGAAAACATAAAAATCCGACCATTTCCCATGAAGGATGCACAGATAAAATGTCACATAAATGATTTCAAGGGTGAAGGACTGTCTAGATCAGCCACAAAATGTTTGAAAGCTGAGCCTGGAAGTGTATGCCTGATTCCAGTCTCTAAGTTGTTCACCCATTGTTACCATTTTGCGAGGGAAGAGACAGCACTTAGAAGCCCAGGAAACAATATTGGCAATGTCTCAGTGTCCTCATCTATTGGCATGCCTGGCACTCATGAGTTTGAGTTGATAAAAATCCTCATGGTGATGCAGTTAACCCTGGATAAGACATCAGGTTCTCTGCTTTACACTTCTCTTTGTTTTTTTTTTTTTAATTTATTTTCATTGAAGTATAGTTCACAATAGCCCACACATGCAGACAACCTAAACTTCCATCAGCGAATAAATGAATAAAGAAGATGTGGTGCATATACACAATGGAATACTACTCAGTCATAAAAAAGAATAAAATAATGCCATTTGCAGCAACATGAATACAACCAGAGATGACCATACTAAGTGAAGTAAGTTAAAAATAGAGAGATACCCTTTTATATCACATATATGTGGAATCTGAAATATGGCACAAATGAACCCATCTATGAAACAGAAACAGACTCAGGTGCACAGAGAACAGACGTGCGGTTGCCAAGGGGAAGGAGGGTGGGGGAGGGAAGGACTGGAGCTTGGGATTAACAGATGCAAACTATTATATATAGAATAGATTGACAAAAACGTCCTATTGTATAGCACAGGGAGCTATATTCAATATCCTGTTATACATGTCTCCTTGAATGTCACCACATATAGAATTTTGAGTGAATCTCTGGCTACCCTGCTCTCTTCTATAAAATAAGGAGGTTGACAGCTAAAAGTATATGCCTCTCATCTCTGCATTTATAGCAAAATCACACAAATCACTTATCACTATATTCACTAACTTCTTATGGAAAGAAGAAAGAAAAAAAAAAAAAGCCTGTGTTACTGATTCTTCAACCCCAAAACAGGAAAGCCCTTGATGCTGTATGAGGGAGAGAAATAAAATGTTTTTGAAGTTTAAGCTGAATTTAGACCCTTTTCAGGTGGAAATTCAAAGTTTATGTACAGCTTAATAGCAATGGTAAAACAATTAATGAAAGATTCCTAAACTCATTGTCTACCTCCCTGAGCTCTGATTTTGCAGTAAGAAATGTATAATTCATATATGCTTTCCTTCTGAAAGAGCCCAGCCCTTCACTGAAGGCCTAATTCAAAGCTAAGATCCTCCGGTACGTGTTAGAAAAGGTGGAAGTAAAGGCGACTGAAGTTTCCTGTTCATTTACTTCATCTTCCCCATCTTCCTAATACAACTCTTTCCTATTCTTGCAGCCACACCAATGCCTCACTCCACAGAGAGTGAATTTTTTGAGCTGGTGACAATGTGGCCAACAAGAAGAACCAGCTCGTCACCCATGTCCTTACAGAGCTATTAGTACATGGTCCACAGTCCCCGCGAAGAGACAGCCCAGCGCCTCTGCTATGAACCCTGACTATGGCGTGAACCCTATTCTCACCCCCTCACTGACTCCAGCTTTCCCCTTATGAGCTCTATGACCTTGGGCAAGATCTTCAGGCTTTTAGGCACCAGTTTTCTCAGGTCTAAAACAGAATATAACCGTTCCAAAATGTCTCTCTCTTGGAATTATACCACTTAATGTCAGTTGCAACCTCCATGGTGATAGAGCTCTTTTCTGCATGAAAATCCTACTGAGACATATTTAGAAACCTAGAGTATACCTTTCTTGGGTCATCTCATTTTCAGGGTAATCACTGCCAGGATGAAAGAAATGGTCCCAAGACTGTCACTCACTTTGGGAAGCATTTCAGCTAGTCTGTCTCTCTCAAAGTGAGAGATGTAGGATGGCAAAGGCATGGCTGTGTATTGTGCTGATGCCCCAGGTCATGTTCATTGAGGGCAATGTGATAGAGTAGAAGAGTAATAGATTTTTACTAATTTTTTAAAAACTTTATTGTTATATAGTTATTAACTTTTGAATTGAGCTTTTCTGACATTAATTTTCCATACCTCTTTGGTGCAGGGAAAATAGGACATTTACAGTCAGCTCCTTCCTTGCTCATGTTAGATGGGTGTGGCTGCCCCGCAGCCTTGACCATGAAGCTCCATCGCAGAGTGCATACTGGGAGGCAAGGCTGAAATCTCTAGCACCCTATCACAGAGAATCTGTCAAGAGATACCAATGACATCATTCAAGTCAAGGAATTAAGGGGATGCAAAGGCTGTACTCCAGTCCACATTAGGTCCCCTCAGTGGTATCTCTGTGACCTGCCTCTTTCCAAAAAAGAAGGAGCAGAGAGGAAGGAGCTACAGGTCATGGATCCACTGACTCCTGTGCTATGTCTGGATTGTGCTATGCATCTTCCTTATAATGATGTGAGACATAGGTGTTCTTACTACATTTTCAGAGTTAGAACACTGAGTTTTAGATAGCAAATAAATCAAGCAGGTAATAGGCAGAATTAAAATCACTTTGTTGTATACTTGAAACTGACAGAACATTGTTAATCAACTATATTCCAAAAGGAACTAAAATTGTTTTAAAAGAATGGAAAGCAGTATTGAATGATTCCATATTCCCTTCTGTAGCACACTGTGGGCGCTTGGTATTACAGAAATGTTTGCATTCCAGCTCTATCATTTTCTACCTGATCATCCATCCTTATGTTACATCCTCATCTCTGTGGAGACTTGTTTCTTGGTTCAAAATACCATCACTTACATAAAAGGAGCTAATGAGTGTAACTGTTTTTGAAAATATAGTGTAAACACTATATTAAAGAATTATAGTTTATTTTAACATTTTTCTTTTGTACCAATAATATTGATCATACAGATTTATCTCCATAGGGAAGGCACTATGCTTGATGCAATAAGGGATTTAACAATGACAGGGTGGGTCTGGAGCGGACATGAGGAAATCAGAGTCAGTCATGTCTCTGTCCTGGCAGATGGACAGCTTATCTGTGCTCAGAGGAGCATTCAGTTGCTTCTGACAATTTCTTTTTCTCTTTATCCAACTGAGTGGCTTAACATTACAGAACAGTCTGGAAGACATTTCTTCTTTCATCATAAGAGAACTGGCCTTAGCTCTCAAATTTTAGTTTAAATAAAGAATCTATAATTTCAAGGAAAATAGTATTCTACAAATTTCTTCTTTTATCCTATGAAAGATAATAAGTCATCACAGAACTTGTGTTCTCATTTCTAATTATTGTGGTAAAGAATCATGTTGCCTGTCACTAATTATTACAGAAATGCAAATCAAAACAATGAAGATTCACCTCACACTGGTCAGAATATATCATTAAAAAGTCGACAAATAACAAATGCTGGAGAGATGGTGAAGAAAAGGAACCCTCTTACACTGTTGATGGGAATGTAAATTGCTACAGCCACTGTGGAGAACATTATGGAGGTTCTTTAAAAAAACTAAAAATAGAGTTGCCATATGATCCAGCAATCTCATTCCTAGGCTTATATCTGGACAAAACTATAATTCAAAAAGATGTATGTACTCAAATTTCATAGCACCAATATTTACAATAGCCAAGACAAGGAACCTACCTAATGTCCATTGACAGATGAATAGATAAAGAAGAGGTGGTATATATACACAATGGAATACTACTCAGCCCTAAAAAGAATTGAATAACACCATTCACAGTGACATGGATGGGCCTAGAGATGATATGCTAAATGGTCAGAGTAACACAAACACCGTGTGATATCACTTACATGTGGAATCTAAAATATGACTCAGATAAACTTATTTACAAAACAGAAACAGACTCACAAACACAGAAAACAAGCTTATAGCTACCAAAAGGGAAAGGGGTGGGAAAGAGATAGATTAGGAGTTTGGGATTAGCAGATACAAACTATTATATATAAAATATATAAGAAACAAGGTCCTGCTGTATAACACAGGGAACTATATTTAATATCCTGTAATAAACATACTGGAAAACAATATGTATATATATACATCAGTCAGTTCAGTTCAGTCACTCAGTTGTGGCCAACTCTTTGTGACCCCACAAATTGCAGCACGCCAGGCCTCCCTGTCCATCACCAACTCTCGGAGTTCACCCAAACTTATGTCCATCGAGTAGGTGATGCCATCCAGCCATCTCATCTTCTGTCGTCCCCTTCTCCTCCTGCCCCTCAATCTCTGCCAGCATCAGAGTCTTTTCGAATGAGTCAACCCTTCGCATGAAGTGGCCAAAGTATTGGAGTTTCAGCTTTAGCATCAGTCTTTCCAAAAAACACCCAGAACTGATCTCCTTTAGAATGGACTGGTTGGATCTCCTTGCAGTATATATGTATAAGTGAATTACTTTGTTGTAAATGGCCTATTAAGTGCCAAACACTTTTCTGAATTTTCTTTTCTCTATTGTTTAAGATTAAAAATATCCTTCTCCTTTCTCCAATAATTTGCAAAATATGTATTATTGGTTTTCATTTTAGAAACTAACAACATTGTAAGTCAACAATACTCTCCCTCCCCCAAAACAGAATTATGTTACTCAGTGAACGGAGAACTTTGTCCACATTGCTCAAGTACACTTGAATTGGTGAATTTGCATTTTCAGTTACTGAAGACTTTCCTCCTTTCATAAATATATCCCCAAATCACTAACTGAGCAGCCCTGGTGTTTGTAAGAACGGAAGAGCTTTTCCTTTGATGTGAACTCCAAGCAGTTTCAACACAAATGAACACCTGGAATTTTTTTTTTAATTCTTAATTCTTTGAATACTCTTCCTGGAACTGTGGGAAAGCAGAACAGGTGGTTAACCTACTAGTGTCAAACTCTTTTTTCCTGCTTTTATCCTTTTCATTGTTAATCAGTATTGTCAATGATTAGTCCACCATGGAAAACAGATATTTGGGCCCATTGATCTGAGAAAAACTTATAAAATATCAGATGCCTTAAAACCCATTATCAAGGACTTCCAAAAGAACTCAGAAGGTCAAATTGCCAGCCCAAAGTTGTTAAACTGCTAGTCACTTTATGAAGGTAGGAGAAGGCTGAAATCATTGTAGGAGCCTGAACCAGTATGACAGCTCAGGTTGGAAGAAGATGTTTGGAGAAGGAACTAAGGTCATAGTAGCTCCCTGTGGTAAGTAACTTTTTTCTATTTTTACCTTATCATGAAAGACTGATAGACGCTTTTCAGAAAAAAATAAAAATAAAACTTACAATCCCCCTTATCTGACTGCCACATACTTGGCCTCAGCATGCAAAGAGCAATTTTGCAGCTGGTGGTCGCTGTATATGGATGTACATGGAAACAAAACTACTTCTTGCTTGTAAGTCACTGAAATTCATCTTTTAGAATACACACACACACACACAAACATACACACACAAACACACACACACAAACACACACACACAAACACACACACACATGCACAGTAGACTCAAGCTAGATATTAAAATATTTTAAGGACCATATCTATTTTATTGTTTTATTTATGTTTCAATATACTTACACCATTACCATAATATGTCATTATGTCAGTAAATTTGTTGGCCAAGTTTATGTCAGTAAAGTTTTTTGTAACGGAATTTACAAAAAAAAAATCCTTTTCTTATAAATGGTTTATTAAGTGAGAAACATTTTAAAAATTTTCTATTCTCTATAGTTTTTCCCCAATAACCTGCAAAACCTGTATTACTGATTTTCACCTAAGACCTAACAGCAGTGCAAACACAATTTCTTATAAGTGACTGTATAACATTTGCAAATCCCACTTCTTAATACTCTAGTTTCATAGAGGGAAGCTGAGAGCAGTCCGAATTGATGTCATGACAATTCTTGCTGCATTGCTTGGAAATGGACCAGTGTAATGGAATTTGTGAGCTCAAGCCATCTCAGCTCCAAAGTCCGTGAAAAGAGTCTGCATGGTTGGACATCCTCACTTGCTCATTCTCTCAGCAAACATTTTTAAGGACAGTTTCTCTGTGGATGCTGGAGACAGAAGTGTGAACAAGACACAGACAGAACAAATCCCAACACTCAAAACAGCTTATAGTCTAGTGGAAAAACATTCTAGATGCTGGCTTGATTGGGCTCATATACTATGGCCTGTGGCTACTAGAGAAACAACAGATCTTGCATTGATGAACTTGTTTCTTTCTCAAATGATGTAATATTTGCCACAGTAAGTATTGCTTATAAAATTCATATGTTTTATCTGTACAAAGAATTTGATAAAATGACCCCAAATCGTCCCACTAAAGAGAATAATAATATCAGCTACTATTTTACTGAGGACTAGACGTCATGATTTCATGCACTGGAGAAGGAAATGGCAACCCACTCCAGTGTTCTTGCCTGGAGAATCCCAGGGACGGTGGAGCCTGCTGGGCTGCCATCTGTGGGGTTGCATGGAGTCGGACACGACTGAAGCAACTTAGCAGACATCATGATACTTAATTTCAGTGCCTTATTTTTTCCTCAAAAGGAATCCTCATCTTCCCATTCCACAGATAAGAAAACTGAGGTTTAGAGAAGTTCAGGTTCTTGCCTAAAGTCACATAACAAGTTACTGTGGCAAATATTGTGATTCAGTAGAGACTTGTTTATTCCAAAGGACAGAGTCTGGACCATTACATAAGGTGAGAAAAATGAAGTCTAAGTTTTTATATTCTGAACATTTACTCCTCTGTAGCTTGATCTTTTAAATGGATTATTTAATTGACTTCTTAATTTGTAATAGGTTATAATTTGTATTATTACTCATGTGTGAAAATGGTGCTTCTGTGTATTTAAATTGCGTGTTTCCAAAATTTATTTGTGAAGACCTAAGACAGAAAATGCCATGTACAGGAAGTGCATGAAATAAGATCAAAGGCACTCAGGGAAGCAGGAGGAAAAAGGACTTCTAGCAGAAAGCATAGGTTAAGATTTTAATGCTCAAAGGTAGGAGAGTTATGTGTCTGTTCTAGTTCAATTAAAAAAGTGAATATAAAAAGAAAAAGATGAAAAGGTGGTGGAATACATACTTTTTATTAGCTGATAAAATAAGCACACCAAAATTTTTAATATGATGTGTTTTTACAAAAGTAAAATAAAGATGGGATATAGTCTTCAACATCCACTTTATAAAATGGAAGAAATGGTCTTTAATCAAACCCATTTATACTACCAGTTCATCAATGCTACAGGTACCATAACATTAGCAGATAGGGTCAGGCAGGTGAGATTTCCACAACCCAACATGACAATAATAGGATTTGAGAACCAGGCATCCTACCATTTCTCTTATCATCCTGCCTTGAAGACCAAGAGTTGCAAGCTCAGTTCTACACATGAGCTGGAGAGAAGTCAGTCTGAGGCTGAAATTTCTAGTAAAAGCTTGGAAAAATATTAATTGTGCTATTGATTGGGCAGGAGGGGGAAGCCATTTGTTTTGGACAACACAAGTGAAGTAATTCCACATACTGACTATACATATTAGGCTTTAGCCAATGTTCCCTTATTGCTTCCCTGGTGGCTCAGAGGTTAAAGCATTTGCCCACAGTGCGGGAGACCTGGGTTCAATCCCTGGGTCAGGAAGATCCCCGGGGAGAAGAAAATGGCAACCCACTCTAGTATTCTTGCCTGGAGAATCCCGTGGACAGAGGAGTCTGGTGGGCTACAGTCCACAGGGCGGCAAAGAGTCAGACATGACTGAGTGACTTCACTCGTGCAGTGTTCCCTTTGAGTTGCTTAACCCTGGAAATACAGCAGGTAAGACTAGACAAACAATTGCCTTTAAGTTGTGTGTATGAAAAGCACATGCCCTGTGACAATGGCTTTAAGAATTCCTGACATGTGGAACATAGCAGAAAGCAAACAAAGGAACAAATCTTCACAGTTAATTGCCATAGACTCAGCTGCAACCTCAAAACACTGAATTCCCATCAGTAAGGGCAAGTCCTGGCCCCATGATATTAAAATATTATGTTGGAGCACACAGTCAGCTAGTAACAAGAAATCACTAATAATAACGATAATAATAATTATTATGATCTTTCTTTTCCATAGCATTTTTAATAAAATCACTTTTTCAAATCTTGTTTCATGTTGGTCTCACTTCACCATTAAAAGGGATGTCGAACTGATTCATGCTACACTATGTTTTCAAATAAACAAACACCGAAAGCTTTAATTTATGTGATTAGCTCAGCCATGGAACCTGTTATGAGTAAAGTGAATCAGGACCAGAAACTTGGTCTCTTGTATCCCAGGCTGTCATGATTCCACTAGGATTTAAAGAATTCAGAGAAGCTAAATTAGTCTAAAGTTTTTGCCACAGGTTGAATCACTGTGGAATTTAAACATGATCTTTGGTCAAGGAACAAAAGTTTTTGTCCAAGGTAAGTACCTGAAGAAGGGCATTTTTTGTCAAGGTAGTGGAGGGAAGGCAAGAAACAAATTGGAATAATATTTTAAAATGTTTGGGAAAATGGGAATGCGAATGGGGATTAGATGTAGGAGTTTAGGAAAGATATTAAAATAAATCCTTAGAGCATACCATAGACAACTGTGTACAAATATAGTAAGATTTGGCTTTCTGAACATGTGGACTTAAATAAAGGGTTCCTGTATAATATATGTGATCATCATGAAAGTGTTTGGTTCAAGGCCAAAGTTGGTTATTATAGGTAAGTTTTGTGAGCTGACACATTTCCTTTCCTGATGGCAAAGGGGTGTTTTCAAAGAACCTGGCTTTGGAGTCACTCTGATCAGGATGTCTGGGTCTACCATTTACTGTTTAAGAGCACTTGGTCAGTCATTCTTTGGCCTCAGTTTCTGAATCCACAAAATGGAATAGCCATATGCATCTAGCAGGTATTGTATGAGAATTCAATGAAAGCCTGTCAGTAGTGTCCCTGACACAACATTGTCGGGGCTGGGTAGGTGTATCCACACTCTATTCAAATGCAAAGGGAAAACGGCACTGAGGAAGGAGAGTTGTTTGCAGCCAAAATATTGACAGAAGAGAAATTCTTCAGAGGATGCAGTTGTACTTCTAACTCCTTAAACAGAAAGTTATCTTACTGTCCACTCACACACACAAAATTGAATTGGGAAGTATTTCTCTCTCTTTAACAGACTGCTTTCTATTTGTCAAGAAAAATGAAGTTAAAATGTATTTGTTTTTATATTTGTTGTTCTATATGCTTTACATCTGAATCTTTTCACATATCATCTCTAACACAAACATTTATTGGCCCTTAACCAATAAACTTGGGCTTCATGATCATATTTATCAGAAAAATTTTAATTCATAAATTAAATGATCATGATGTGAAGTCAATTAAATACAGATGCAAAGCTCATAATGTAATTTGCTTATTTAAATGTGAAATCGTTCTAATTATTTAATTTGTAAAATATAAGGAAAAATACTCAAGCAATAAAAACAAAGTATGTGAATGGAGAAATATACAGTATCTTACTATTATAATCAATAAAATACTATCTACACCATGAGTAAGGTGTATAAAATTAAACACATTAGGACCTAATTGTATTTACAATGTAAGTTTTAAAATGACCTCTGTTTGCTTACTTCTTTTGTAGAAAACTCAGGAATTTTGCTACAGAGTAAAAATTTCTCAAAAATTTTTTTCTTTCTTTTCAAATGAGAAGTTTAATTTTTCTGTTCTTAAGAAACTGCCCTCAGAATGATTAAACCAACTCTAGCTCAAAGAGAATATGAGTAAAGTATTTGTGTTTCATTCAGAAATAAATTAGAAAGAGTTTTAACATTTATAATTTCAACCATTACTTTAACCATAAATATATAATCAAGAAACATTCCAGCATTTAAGTAGGATCATTTATAAACTATGTTTTGTTATATATGTTGACATCATGTCTATAAGAAATTCAGGAAGCCTATGTTTAATTTTTAATTATATGTATACTTTATTTAGCAGAGAAAAACACAGTAAACCATGGAGCTCTAAAGAAGTTCATCAAACTTATAGGGTAGATTTAACACTGGGGGAGATACAGAGTCAAAATACTGTGCATTCTTAATCATGCTTAAACTTGAAATGAAATTTCAAAAGAAAATGTGCCTTGGTAAACATTCTCTAAAGTGAATAAAAATTCTGATAAATGCATTACTTGATAAGGTTTATATAAAGCATGTCAGAAAATTATACATTTTTAATAGAAGTTTTGGAAATATTGCTATTTTGTTTTCAAATTCAAGTCCTCCACAATCAACTCCTCCACTCAAAAATCTGAAAGTTTTCAGATCTGAAGTTCAGATGTTATATAAAATTAGAAACCCACCAGAAGAATCCCATCACTTCAGAAACGGGCAGGTGATCCACATTTGAAGCTGTAAGTTCAACATCACAGATTGTCAAGTACACAGGGACACTAATTCCCGTTATAAAAAATGACTGTATATTGTTTAAAAATACAAATAAATTTCCTACTGACATTTATATGAGAAGTAAGATCAGTTCAGTTCAGTTCAGTCGTTCAGTTGTTTCTGACTCTTTGAGAACCCATGAACTGCAGCACACCAGGCCTCCCTGTCCCTGTCCATCACCAACTCCCTGAGTTTACACAAACTCATGTCCATTGAGTTGGTGATGCCATCCAACCATCTCATCTTCTGTCATCCCCTTCTCCTCTGGCCTTCAATCTTTCCCAACATCAGGGTCTTTTCCAATGAGTCAGCTCTCCGCATCAGGTAGCCAAAATATTGGAGTTTCAGCTTCAACATCAGTCCTTCCAATGAACACCCAGGGCTGATCTCCTTTAGGATGGACTGGTTGGATTTCCTTGCAGTCCAAGGCACTCTCAAGAGTCTTCTCCAACACCACAGTTCAAAAGCATCAATTCTTCAGCGCTCAGCTTTCTTTATAGTCCAACTCTCACATCCATACATGGCTACTGGAAAACCATAGCCTTGACTAGATGGACCTTTGTTGACAAAGTAAGGTAAATATGGTTCATTCAGGGTAGTTAAATGGAGTTCCTCAGAGTTGCAAAACATGAGGATGGGTTATGTGGCCAAAGAGAGCACAAGTTACAAAACAGGATAGGAAGGGAAAGCAGTGGAAAGAAGGGAACTTTCCTATACTGTTGGTGGGAATGCAAATTGGTGCGGTAACTATGCACAACAGTAGGGATGTTCCTTAAGAGACTAAAAATAGAGCTACCATATGATCCTGCAGTCCCACTCCTGGGCATATTCCCAGAGGAAAACATTACAAAACAGGATAGGAAGGGAAAGCAGTGGAAAGAAGGGAACTTTCCTATACTGTTGGTGGGAATGCAAATTGGTGCGGTAACTATGCACAACAGTAGGGATGTTCCTTAAGAGACTAAAAATAGAGCTACCATATGATCCTGCAGTCCCACTCCTGGGCATATTCCCAGAGGAAAACATGGTCTGAAAAGATACAAGCACCTCTATGTTCATAGCAGCACTATTCACAATATCCAAGAACTAAAAGTAACCTAAGTGTCCAATGACAGAAGAATGGATAAAGAAGATATGGGGTGTGTGTGTGTGTGCGCGTGTGTGTATACTGGAATATTGCTTAGCCATTAGAAAGGATAAAACAATGCCATTTGCAGCAACATGGATGGACCTAGAGATTGTCACACTGAATGAAGTAATTCAGACAGAGAAAGATAAATATATTATATCTATTATATGTAGGATCTAAAAAGAAATAATACAATTGAAATTATTTACAAAACAGAAACCAACTCACAGACTTACAGAACAAACTTGTGGTTATGGGGGGAAGGGTGGAGGGAGGGACAGTTAGGGACTTTGAGACTAACATAGACACACTGCTATATTTAAAGTGGATAACCAACAAGGACCCACTGCGTATAGCACAGGGGAGGGAACTTTGCTCAATATTCTGTATCAATCTAGTTGGGGAAAGAATTTGAAAAAGAAGAGATACATGTGTACGTATAACTGAATCACTTTGTTGTACATTTGAAACTAACTCTGCACTGTTAATTAGCTATAACTCAAATATAAAATAAAAAGTTTGAAAAAAGAAAAAAGTCAAAGATTCTCACCTCTAGAGAAACTATCAGAGTTACCCGGACTTCTCCCCCATTCTCATTCCCACCACACACCCAAACGCTTCATTTTCCAAATATAATTTTATTTTTTAAATTTTTGTCCTTGCTGCATCTTCTTTGCTGTAACATGGGCTTCTCAGAGTGGGGCTACTCTTCGCTGAAGTGCGGGCTTCTCATTGCAGTGGCTTTGTCTGAAGCTTGGGCTCTGGGGCACGGGGCTTCAGCGTTGCAGCATGAGGGCTGAGCAACCATGTCTTCAGGGCTCTAGCGCACAGGCTCAATAGTTGGGGTGCAGGGCCTTAGTTGCTCGAGGCATGTGGGATCTTCCGGATCAGGGGATTAAATCCTCCTACATTGGCAGGAGGATTCTTTACCACTGAGCCATTAGGGGAAGCCCATCCATCCACTTTAAAACAGGCTCCACTATGACAGAACAAAAGAGATGTTAAAAAATAAATGTGTTCATGAATTTTGGAAGGAGATAAAACTCATACCCCATCTTACCATGTGGAAAAAGAACAAAGGCCAATGTGTGATCCAGGTTCTACTACGCTAGCTGTGACTTTGGGCAAGTTACATAACCTCTTGACCGTCTCTTCCTATTGAAAATAAGGATAGCAAGTCCCTTACAATCTACTGTGAATAGAATCCACGGTGAGCACTAGTTCAGTGACAGGTTTTCTTCCTTTTATTACATGCTAGTTTATTCCATGGTTCTCCGTGTTTCTCTAATAACTATTTTAAATTCTTTTCTATCTCTCTCCGCAGATAAAAATTTTCCTACAGATATCGTCCCCAAACCCACAATTTTTCTGCCTTCAATTAATGAGGTCAACCATCAACAGGCTGCAACATATCTTTGTCTCCTGGAAAATTTTTTCCCTGATGTTATTCAGGTTTCTTGGAAAGAAAAGAATGGCAACAGAGTTCTGCCATCCCAGCAGGGAAATACTATCAAAACCAATAACACATACATGAAGTTCAGCTGGCTGACAGTGACAGAAAACTCCATGACGAAAGAGCACATGTGTATTGTCAGACATGAGAAAAATGAAAGAGGAAAAGATCAAGAGATTCTTTTTCCTGCAGTGAACGAAGGTATGTGAATATAAACATAAATATAAATATAACCTCCCTTGGGCTTCCCTAGGGGCTCAGTGGTAAAGAATCCACCTGCCAGTGCAGGAGACATGGGTTTGAGCCCTGGGTTGGCAAGATCCCCTGGATTAGGAAACACAAACCCACTCCAGTATTTTTGCCTTGGAAATTCCAGACAGAGGAGCCTAGGTCACAAAAGAAGAGTCAGACACAACTTAGCAACTAAACAACAATAACCTCCCAGAACAGTTTTTCAAAGACAATACCCCAACTTTTCTGTCAAGTAAAATAAACACATCTTTCTAAGATGCTGCTATGTTTAATGGTAGCATAAATGTCCTGAAATTTCCACTAGATTAAAATAGTAGAGTCATGGGAACATTAAAACAAAACAAAACAAATATATATATATATTTGTATATATATATACAAATATATATATGTATATATATATTTATATATAAATATATATGTATACATATATTTATATACATATATATATTTATATATATATATTTGTATATATTTGTATATTTGTATATATATTGTATTTGTATGTATATGTTATATTGTATTTGTATATATATATTGTATATATATGTATATTTGTATATTTGTGTGTATATATTTGTATATATATATTTGTGTATATATATATATCTGTGTATATATATATATATAATATATATATATTTGTTTTGTTTTAATGTTCCCATGACTCTACTATTTTAATCTAGTGGAAATTTCAGGACATTTATGCTACCATTAAACATAACAGCATCTTAGAAAGATGTGTTTATTTGGTATATATATATATATAAAGCTTTCTCAGCCTCAGTTTCATCTTCCAAAATGTTACAGTCACAATGATGATTTTAGGGTCTTTGTATGGATTAAATGAAAGAAAATATATGAAAGCATCTAGCAACTTAGTGCACAAACATATTTGCAAAAAGAAATTCCACTTTTGATTGTCTTGGTTGATCAGGAAATAAGCACATTTATATATCTTTCAGGAATGCTCTACTCACCAAGCAAAGTCATTCTCACCTTAATCCTGCTTTTACTCAAAGTATAAGTCAGAAACAGTGGGTTATTAAATGACACAATGATATTCTTATGAGGAAACCAGATTGCAGTTCAACAAAAAGTATTGAGTTGGCTAAAACGTTTATTTGGGTTTTTCACAAGATGTTATGGAAAAAACTTGAAAGAACTTTTTGACCAACTGAAGAGAATAATTTACTGCTGCAGTTTTATTATGGTCTTAGTTAAAATTTGTACTTTATTTACTACCTTGAAGTTAAAATTTGTAATTAAAGATGAGTGAGACTAAAGTGTGCAAACTTATTCCCACTGTACATAATGAATGTATTTCTTGCCATTAGAAAAGGTCTTTCAAGATACTTTTATTGTAGCCCTAGCACATGCTAGGTCTGCAGGGGATGTGTGGATGGACACACTTGGGTGAATTATTGTCCTAGGGAGGATGCCCTACAGTCTAGAGAATATACACTTTTCTGGATGACTCAGGGTCACTCGTGATCCAGGCATGATGTTCCAAAAGCAGCCTCTGTGAGCAGATGCTGGACATGTCCACGCAGTGGGGCAAAGTGCTGGGTCTATCTTGACCTAGACAGTGGTCCTCCAACTCAATGGACTCGGGACTTAACGTTCTGAGTAATTCACCTAACAGACCAAAGGCCACAGAGTGCACATCAGAGGAATCGTTTTGTGCTTTTCTCTGTGGTTAGGGAAGCCTTTTAAGCAGTGGGAACCAAGCACATAAAATGTGCACAGATGTTTGCTGTGCACCAATCCGAATTTCTGAAGTAAGTCTTTATCTTCTCTGATTCTTAGTTTGTCCAGTGATCAAATCAAGCTTGAACGTTTGTCTTGGCTTTGTCCTGGGACTGCAATGAAGAGCAAATGAAATAAAGTTAGCAAAAAAAATTGCATTCTAAAACATAAATGAGTGTATTCATTTATGCATCTACTGTATTATTTATATTCTTCCCTTAAGCTAATCAAAACTAAGATTACAGAAACTACCCTAAATCTCTATTTCCACTCATTCTAGTCTAAGAAATACATAATAAACAAATTTTTAGGTGCAGTTATTAATATAATTTATTAATATAATCATGGCTCTGTCTTATTAGGTTTAAATTTTTCTGTGATTAAGGAAAAATAAAAGGGTAGTAAGTTTCATGGTGATAATTACCATAAAGGAGACAAGTTCCCTTTCATCATGTGTGATACTTGGCACTTAATTTCTGAAATAAATGCTTCCCATGGATTTCATGCCCATATAGCTAAAGAGGGCATTTCTGTAAATGTCACTCTTTGAGTGAAGTGAGTGAGTGAAGTCACTCAGTCGTGTCCGACTCTTTGCGACCCCATGCACTGTAGCCCACCAGGCTCCTCCACCCATGGGATTCTCCAGGCAAGAATACTGGAGTGGGTTGCCATTTCCTTCTCCAGGGGATCTTCCTGACCCAGGGATTGAACCACTCTTTAGTAAATTCCTAATGCTATTTTTGGGAAGTTTCTTGTTTTTGATGAAAGTTAAGAATATTATATGAGCTTCCTTGGTGGTTCAGATGGTAAAGAATCTGCCTGCAATGCAGGAGAATTGGATTCTATTCCTGGGTTGGGAAGATACTTTGGAGAAAAGAATGGCAACCCACTCCAATATTCTTGCCTGGAGAATCCCATGGACAGAGGAGCCTGGTGGGCTACAGTCTATGGGGATGCAAAAGTCGGACTCAACTGAGAGACTAACACTTTTACTTTCAAGAATATTGTGTGGTTGTTCAGTTTCTCAGTTGTATCTGACTCTTTGCGACCCCCATGGACTGCAGCATGCTAGTCTTCCCTGTCTGTCACCATCTCCCGGAGCTTGCTCAAACTCATGTTTATTAAGTTGGTGATGCCATCCAACCATCTCATCGTCTTGTCCCTTTTTGTCCTGCCTTCTATCTTTCCCAGAATCAGGGTCTTTTCCAGTGACACGGCTCTTCCCATCAGGTGGCCAAAGTACTGGAGCTTCAGCTTCAGCATCAGTCCTTCCAATGAATATTCAGGGTTGATTTCTTTTAGGATTGACTGGTTTGATCTCCTTGTAGTCCCAGGGACTCTCATGAGTCTTCTCCAACACCACAGCTTGAAAGCATCAATTCTTTGGTGCTCAGCCTTCCTTTTAGTGCAACTCTCACATCCATACATGACTACAGGAAAACCTAGGTTTGACTATATGGACCTTCGTTGGCAAAGTAGTATCTCTGCTTTTTAATACACTATATAGTTTTGTCATAGCTTTTCCTGTGGTGTTGGAGAAGACTCTTGAGAGTCCCTTGGATTGCAAGGCGATCCAACCAGTCCATTCTGAAGGAGATCAACCCTGGGATTTATTTGGAAGGAATGATGCTAAAGCTGAAACTCCAGTACTTTGGCCACCTCATGCGAAGAGTTGACTCATTGGAAAAGACTCTAATGCTGGGAGGGATTGGGGGCAGGAGGAGGAGAACGGGACAACCGAGGATGAGATGGCTGGATGGCATCAATAACTCGACGGATGTGAGTCTGAGTGAACTCCGAGAGTTGGTGATGGATAGGGAGGCCTGGCATGCTGCAATTCATGGGGTTGCAAAGAGTCGGACACGACTGAGCGACTGAACCGAACTGAACTGAAAGTCAGTTCTTGAGGATGATTATATTAATATTTTCACTCTTGGCATTTACTGCAAAGCCTTTACACCTCACATTCATTTTTTATACTGAAAACTGATCTCAGTGAGGGCATAAAATGGCATACCAGAACCAAATCTGTATGGATAAGAACATATCCAGAAGAAAAGGAATAAGCCAAACAACCACAGTGACTCTGTTTTCCTGGATCCATTTTCTTTTAAAAATATTTATCTTTGTATGTTCACCTTTTAACATTGTAGATAAGTACAACTCTTACTTCAAGTTTTATCGAGTCAGAAAACTATAAATGCAATTTGGCTGATTTTTTTTGTATCTGGATTTTCTATCCCTGGAATTGCACTGAAATGTTGACCTCCTATAATAAACGAGGTCACTGATAAGAATAATTAAGATATCTGGAAAAAGAAGATGCTTTTAGTGTCTACAGTAGTAGAATTCTGTTGTTCATTGGTTACTTTCTTTCTGTGGCTTATTTTACAAAGTACTTTACACAGGCTCTGTCTCATTTAATCTCTCACAATGATCTTTTGAATGCTGGCTCTGCCATCACCGGTACCATTGGTACAACTCTCTGCCAGTCACTTTCCCTCTGATCCTTATTTCTTCTTTTGTAACATGGAATCCTCCAAAATACACCTCACTCCAGTGTCACTGGAAGATTAAAGAAGGTAACACATGTTAAGTAGTTAAGCTAGTTATAGTTGCTCACTAGCTATTAGCCTTATTAATATTGTTTTCATTACGCCCACAAACACCACAAATGCAGAAATCATGTGCATGAGTCAGGGATACTGGGAACATGTGTGATTTGAAAAGCTGTGACTGTTTTCCTTTGCTTAGAAGGGAAATTTACCCGAGCCAGACTCCCTTGAACGTGGGATTCTGTTGCGGATTCTAGGATTGGATGTGTTCATCTTGGGAACATCCTTTCATGTCAGCAGTGGACGCTGAAGATGTAGAGCAGCCACTTTTTCTGTTTGCCTTTCTGCAAATATTTCTTGAAATTGTATTTTGGATAGACATTGTCATGTGTAGAAAACAATATATGAATTAAATCTACTGAATTACATAGTATCAGATGAACTATTTCTGGATTTGTAGAGCTCATATTTTAATCTGCCAGGAGATTGTATATATAATATATATTCTACATGCATACATATATATATATATGTGTGTGTGTGTTACACATACACATATAAATACACATGCACACTGTCAAATAATGACCATGAATAATTAATAATACTTTCTCTCATTTATTGTAGTTTTCAGCCCAGTTGTCACTACTACTGAGCCTCCAGATGACTGTTTGAAAGATGAAAGTGGTAAGTTTTTGTGTATGCTTGCTTTTTTTGTTGGCTTCCCTGGTGGCTCAGTGGTAAAGAATTTGCCTGCAATGCAGGAGCCACAGGAGACATGGGTTCGACCCCTGGGTCAGGAAGATCCGCTGGAGGAGGGCATGGCAATCCACTCCAGTATTTTTTCCTGGAGAATCCCATGGATAGAAAAGCCTGGAGGGCTTCAGTCCATAGGGTCTCAAAGAGTCAGACATGACTGAAGCGTCTTAGCAGGCCTGCATGCACCTTTATGTTAAGCTTTAGTATCTTTTTCCCTCTGATTAATTAACTTCTTTTGAACTTCTCTGGATTAAAGTAGAGAAGAACAAATATCTGGAATGGTGATGCTAAAAGTTTTCATAGTTTTAAGAACTGACTGACTTGTCTATCAGCAGATTTTATATATATATATATAAAACACATTTATATATACATACATACACACACTGTCATAATGGGCGTGGACAACTGATTAATATTTGCTCTCATGTCTTCTAGAAGTCACCGATACTGATTTTACAAAAGTTTGTTCAAGAGGTGAAAGTGGTAAGTTTTTGTATATATTTGCCTTCATGTCATCCTATAGCATTTTCCTTTCCTCCTGATGAAATTACCTTTTGAACTTTCCTGGTTTATGGTAGGAAAGACCAATTATTTCTAAAACTTTAAGATTCATACATTTGATCAGTATCTCTCCTTTCTCTATTGGCAGATTTTATATATATGTGTGTGTACTGTGTACATATATACATACACACAAACATACATATACATATATATCATGTATCAAATATTAAGTATGAACAATTGACTACTATTTTCTCTTCTAGGAGTTACCAATTCTACAAAAGCATGTCTGAAAGATGAAAACAGTAAGTTTTGTCTGTATTTGCCTTTATGTCATGTTATAGCACTTTTTTCCTATAGATAAGTTAAACTTTTGAACTTGGTTTAAGGTAGAAAATTAGAAAGTCTGGATATTGCAAAATAGACTGTTATACGATCTATAAGGAAATCTTAAGTAAGTCTATTATATAGACTGTTATACTGTCTATATATTTTAGGTTACACATATTTTAAGTAAATCCAACATTCTGTAAGAGTCATCTTAACACAATAAATACTGGTTTTGGTGTGAGATGACTCTCAATTAGAGGATGCAGTGATAGGCTCTGAATTATTCAACAATGAGTTTCACTCAATTGTGTAGCTTTTGATTATAGTGACTATGCAAAAATGATACCAAGTTGCTTTTATGTATGTTGAGTCTTTTGTTGTTGCTAGTACCTAATAACATAAACTGATGATTATAGAGAGTTTCATATTCTTACAGACAGCCTTATACTATGTCTCTCATGTATTTTAAGTATGATTTTCATAAAGCTTCTAAGAGGGTATATATTCAGTTCAGTTCAGTCGCACAGTCGTGTCCGACTCTCTGCAACCCCATGAACCACAGCATAGCAGGCCTTCCTGTCCATCACCAACTCTCGGAGTCCACCCAAACCCATGTCCATTGAGTTGGTGATACCATCCAACCATCTCATCTTCTGTCATCCCCTTCTCCTCCTGCCTTCAGTCTTTCCCAGCATCAGTGTCTTTCCAGTGAGTCAGCTCTTCACATCAGGTGGCCAAAGTATTGGAGTTTCAGCTCCAACATCATTCCTTCCAATGAACATTCAGGACTGAGCTCCTTTAGGATGGACTGGTTGGATTTCCTTGCAGTCCAAGGGACTCTCGAGAGTCTTCTCCAACACCACAGTTCAAAAGCATCAATTCTTCAGGGTTCAGCTTTCTTTATAGTCCAACTCTCATATCCATACATGACCGCTGGAAAAACCATATTAATTTTCCTCCATTTTACGGATGAGGGCAATGAGCTAAAGTTAATTATGTCCCTTGTACCAAGTCTCACAGCTAGATCTGGAATTTCAACCTAGGACATTTGAATCCCTCCTCTAAGACACTGATATAGAGTAAGAAATCCAAAAACCAAAGCCTTGACACAATGGACATCTGGCCAGGGGTGTAACTGCCTGGGCTTCCAAGTATCACAGACTAGAGTTCTTTGGTTGCATTAATGTGGGTGCATTACTTATACTGCTAAACAACAGAATCCTCACCTGTCAATAGGGAACAATTACACTTAACTCAGTAATTGAAGGGCAGTGCTTCCCTGGTGGCTCAGACAGTAAAGAATCTGACTGCAGTGTGGGAGACCCGGGTTTGATCTCTGGGTTGGGAAGATCCACTAGAGAAGGGCATGGCACCCCACTCCAGTACTCTTGCCAGGGAAATTCCATGGACAGAGGAGCCTGGTGGGCTACAGTCCATGGGGTCACAAAGAGTCAGACATGACTGAGCACCTAACACTTTCACTTTCAGTTATTACAGAGACAAGGTCACCTATGTGGAATGTCTCCATAGGGTATCCATTTAGCTGGCACAGGATCAGTACTAGTTGGTGGCTAGTACCTTCTCCCTACATGAAGGTTCTTAGTGAAGTTAGAAGCACTGGCTCCGGTCCTGCTGATCCCTTCTTCATTCCCAATGTGTCAGTTCAGTTCAGTTGCTCAGTCAGGTCTACTCTTTGCGACCCCATGAATTGCAGCACGCCAGGCCTCCCTATCCATCACCAACTCCCGGAGTTCACTCAGACTCGTGTGCATCGAGTCCATGATGCCATCCAGCCATCTCATCCTCGGTCGTCCCCTTCTCCTCCTGCCCCCAGTCTCTCCCAGCATCAGAGTTTTTTCCAATGAGTCAACTCTTCTCATGAGGTGGCCAAAGTACTGGAGTTTCAGCTTTAGCATCATTCCTTCCAAAGAAATCCCAGGGTTGATCTCTTTCAGAATGGACTGGTTGGATCTCCTTGCAATCCAAGGGACACTCTCAAAGTCTTCTCCAACATCACAGTTCAAAAGCATCAATTCTTTGGTGCTCAACCTTCTTCGAAGTCCAACTCTCACATTCATACATGACCACAGGAAAAACCATAGCCTTGACTAGATGGACCTTAGTCAGAAAAGTAATGTCTCTGCTTTTGAATATATTATCTAGGTTGGCCATAACTTTTCTTCCAAGGAGTAAGCGTCTTCTAATTTCATGGCTGCAATCACCATTTGCAGTGATTCTGGAGTCCAAAAAATAAAGTCTGACACTGTTTCCACTGTTTCCCCATCTGTTTCCCATGAAGTGATGGGACTGGATGCCATGATCTTCATTTTCTGAATGTTGAGCTTTAGGCCAACTTTTTCGCTCTCCTCTTTCACTTTCATCAAGAGGCTTTTTAGCTCCTCATCACTCTCTGCCATAAAGGTGGTGTCATCTGCATATCTGAGGTTATTGATATTTTTCCCAGCAATCTTGATTCCAGCTTGTGTTTCTTCCAGTCCAGTGTTTCTCATGATGTACTCTGCATAGAAGTTAAATAAGCAAGGTATACAGCCTTGACGTACTCCTTTCCTATTTGGAACCAGTCTGTTGTTCCATGTCCAGTTCTAACTGTTGCTTCCTGACCTGCATACAGATTTCTCAAGAGGCAGGTCAGGTGGTCTGGTATTCCCATCTCTCTCAGAATTTTCCACAGTTTATTGTGGTTCACACAGTCAAAGGCTTTGGCATATTCGATAAAGTAGAAATAGATGTTTTTCTGGAACTCTCTTGCTTTTTCTATGATCCAGCAATGTTGGCAATTTGATCTCTGGTTCCTCTGCCTTTTCTAAAACCAGCTTGAACATCAGGAAGTTCACGGTTCACATATTGCTGAAGCCTGGCTTGGAGAATTTTGAGCATTATTTTACTAGCGTGTGAGATGAGTGCAACTGTGCAATAGTTTGAGCATTCTTTGCCATTGCCTTTCTTTGGGATTGGAATGAAAACTGACCTTTTTCAGTCCTGTGGCCACTGCTGAGTTTTCCAAATTTGCTGGCACATTGACTGCAGCACTTTCACAGCATCATCTTTCAGGATTTGAAATAGCTCTACTGGAATTCCATCACCTCCACTAGCTTTGTTCGTAGTGATGCTTTCTAAGGCCCACTTGATCTCACATTCCAAGATGTCTGGTTCTAGATGAGTGATCACACCATCGTGATTATCCAGGTCATGAAGATCCTTTTTGTATAGTTCTTCTGTGTATTCTTATCATCTCCAATGTGTCAGGGGCCCTGAAACTCAGCAAACACCTGACCTGACACTGGGAAGTATGTTATGAGCCTGTCACCTTCTGAGATCCTTTCCACACCATATACTAGTGATTCTGGAGTTCTGACTCTATAAAGAGAGAAATTTCCTCAGGAACAGACTTCAGCCTTGTAGTTCATTTAGGCAAGTCAGATTCATCATCACTGTTGTTAATTATTCCTTGACATCATATATTTCTAGTAAAACTTCAAAGGAGAGTAAGTGCAATTAACCTATAACATCACAGCCACGATGAGAAACATTCAGGACAGACAGGTGACTGAAGTATGAGCGTCTAAACTTTCTGAGAATCAGGCTAACCACTTTCTTCCATTTTGTACAATGTTCAGTTTACTACACCATGCCCCACCCACTGTAGATGCCATCAAATTTCACAGATCATAACCTGATTTTAATCTCACTGATGCACAAGGTGTAATCCATCAGATCCTTCCAAACCAGTTATTCAACTTGATATTTATGCCAAATATCAAAGGTCTGGGGTAATGCACTGAATGTGGAGATGCAGAACTACATGAGAGCTAAGAATGTGCTCATTAAAATCATGTTGCTGGGATTGAAATGTGGCTCCTGGTACTTTCTAAATGTGTGACGTCAGGCAAATTACTCCTCTCTGTCCTCAGTTTATTTGTAAAATGGGGGTTGAAAATAATGATCTTATAGGTTATCGTAAAAATTAAACAATATTAAAAATTTGCATGCAAAGCTCTCAGAAAAGTGTTTAGCATTTGGTTAGTGGTTAATATTACTCATTATTTTTTAGACATATGGCAAGGGTGAAGAAAATGCTGAAAGCAATTTATCACAAATGATTTTCCCTACTGGACTCCATTAAAAATATAACCTTTCTTTTTAATATTTTGGAAGGTTCTAATGAATTTAGCTGAGGTTGTTGACTTGAACTATGAGCTGAATTCTGAGCCGTCCTGGTGGTGATGGTTGTGATGATAAATGTTTACCTTGTGGTTTGGTGTTACAGGGGTGTCATGCTAAAGTAGATGAACAGAAGTAAATAATTGTTACTACACCTCTTATTGGGCTTCCCTTGTGACTCAGATGGTGAAGAATCTGCCTGCAATGCGGGAGACCTGGGTTTGATCCCTGGGTTGGGAAGATCCCCTGGAGGAGGGCATGGCAACCCACTCCAGTACTCTTGCCCTGGAGAATCCCCGTGGATAGAGAAGCCTGGTAGACTACAGTTCATGGGGTTGCAAAGAGTCGGACACGACTGAGTGATTAACACACAGTGTTAGGAGGTGTGTCCTATACTTGTGAGAGAATGGGTAATAATCACATGACTCCTCCTAGATACCGTGCAGCTGCAGTTGACGTACAACTCTGCTTACTACACCTACCTCGTTCTCCTCCTCAAGAGTGCCGTCTACTTTGTCACCACCTCCTGCTGTGTGTTTAGGAGAACAGGTGTCTGCTGTGACGGGAAGAGCTCCTGACACAGGGGACTGCAAAGGGGCCAGTTTCCCTTCTTCATCTGTTGTCCCAGAAACTCTCTATTGAAGACCTAGCCAGGCTCACTTTCTGGATTTGGGTTATTTCAGATGTTGTGTGTAATTTTCTATCATTGTGTAAGGGTTTTTCAAACCACTGGGCAGACAGTTTTCCTCTGTAACAAGGAATTCTGCCATTACTCAAAGGCACGGCCCAGGGCTAGTCCAGAGGAGCCTCTCCCACCACTGTCCCCACAACCTCATCAGCTCCTCTGCACCCCCAAGTCCTCATGCCCCCTGAGCACACACAGTGGGCAATTCCCTGCTTCCTCCTTGAGCACCTCCACTGAGCCCACAGCCCTGATCTTCCCTGTCACACACCCTGGAGATGCTGGCTTTGCTACTTGAATCCTGTACTTTGATTTTCACAATAAGCACAATAAATTTTTAAAAAGAAATCAAAAGTCCCTTTTTGTCTGTGTACTTTAATTTCATGAAATCTAATCAAGCTGAGAAACAGCAGGACAACAGTGATATCAAATTCAGTTCTGCTTATAATAATGGCCAACATCACATTTCTAGGTCTTTTCCTGGGACGGTGGTCATGGTGCTCTCTTTGGGGCACTGGCTCCAAGGGGACCCACAGCCAAAAGAAGGTGCCCAGTTCCTTCTCTTTCAAAGTCACCAGATTCAGACTCATTGGTTTGAGATGTTCCTATGGCAACAGTGTGACTGACACCCAGCATGACTTGCACTTGTGTGTGTTCAGATCTGTAGTAGTGCCTCACAAGCACTGCCTCCTGCTCCTCATATTAACCCCATGAGAATTGCACCAACACCAGAGGGGCACTGGGTGGAGGGTGCAGCATGAAGACTCTGACGCCTGAGGGTCTGGATTTTAACCCTGGGTCTGTATTAGTAACTGTGTGACCTCAAGTAGCAATGTGAACTCTCAGTACCATCATTTCCACATCTGTGTAACAGAGTTACAGTTATGTCTCCTGGAACATGAGGAGTAGATATGTTAGTGATGCTTGGACCATGCAAGCCTCAGCAATATTAGCATCTACTGTCTGTAGCTCTACTGTAAGTCGGTAGATTCTACACATACATCGAACTACCAAGAATCACCTGTAATTTCATATCCCTGCAGACAAGTTGGACTCATCTTGAGGGACTCAGTTTTAACAGTTCACCAGGAATTCCATTAACTGTCTAAGAGCCCTTGGAGGAAGGTACAGTTAGAGTCGACAGTTTACAGATTGGAGAGATTGAGTATTCTGCTCGCGGTCACTCTTTTGTAAGTAATAGTCATTTAGAGCCAGGTCTCGAAGATCTCAGAGCCCATATTTTGTTTCCTAGGATCTTGTGGCTTTCCCTTGACTCATTTGCTCCTGGGAAAAACAAAACAAACCCTAACAAAACAGAACACACATTGCTTCTTTGCTAAAGGCCTCCCTCCAAAAGTCTGTGAGAATTTTCTTAAGGACTTGCAGGTGCGTCTGCCTTCTCCTCACGTATATTCTCTGGAATCACCACAGCTGCTCCCTCTGTTATCAACACTATGGAAACTCTGCCTGACTCTGTGTCTAGGTTAGTAACTGCTCTTTCGGGAGTATAATGAACTGGACTGAGAGTCTCAGACTGAGCAAGACAGTAGATGGTGCTCTGAACATCCTGACACCCCAGCTCCTGCCCTAGAATCAGCAGACCCCAGGGTCCTCAGAATCCATGTGGAAGCCTCTTAGGTGCCCAGGTGCATTTCTGAGGTGGGAGGAAGGCAGACGTCAGTTTGGTCCAGTCCTTTCCCACTATGGCACAGCTACCATGTGGTACAGTGGGAGAAACACTGGACCAGAGGTCCACCCCACTCAAGAGTTAGAACTTTCACTTCCTGGTCTGTTCTAACCAGCTGTATCGTGTCTCCTTGACCACATCACGTTGCCCAAGTTTACCCATGTTTAGAATCAGGTGTTCAAATTAAGTCATTTCAGATTTCTATGGCAATTTACAAATTCAGTGATTAATAACCCAATGAAGTAATAACAGCAAAGGCTTTCTGGTTCTAGTCTTAATACACACATACACCCTCACCTCCCCCTCACCCCCAGAGTTAAACAGCTAATAAGAAAGAGACCTAGGATTTGAACCCAAGCAGCCTGGTTACTGGAACTCTGCTCCTAACTTCTACATTAGTTGCTGCTAGAATAGATGTTTACTTTTACTTTCAATTGGAGGTTCATATTTGCAGGACAGAAATAGAGACACAGAAGTAGAGAACAAACATGGATACCAAGGAGGAAAGGAAGGTGGGATGAATTAGGAGACTCCAGTTGACAGACACGTACTATTGATACTATATATAAGATAGATGACTAATGGAAACTTACTATATGGCTCTGGGGACTCTACTCAGTGCTCTGTGGTGACCTAAATGGGAAGGAAATTCAAAAAGAAGGGATATATGTATACATAAAGCTTATTCACTTTGTTGTACAACAGAAACTAACACAACATTTTAAAGCAACTATATTCCAATAAAAACTAGAAAGATAATAAATCCACTTATCAAGAAAAAAAAAGGGAAAATTTCTGTCCTCATTAGGCTAAGAGCAGGTGAAAAGAATTGCCTTTTATCTGTTTCCTCTCCTTGCACCTGGGCTGGGTGTGCAATTAGAGGGTCACAGGTCAACCCATCCCCAAATTTTTCACGCTGGAAAAGCTTTTCTACACTGACTTTCCATCTGGTAATAGGACCTTTGTGACTAAAGTCCATGATACTTTGTTGGATAAAATAAATATCTCAAGAGCAGTTTGCATCTGCAAGTGTGCAATGGAAAAGTGAGGCAAGAATGAGTACAGTTCCACATGAAAACCCTCACGTCTCAATAGTCTTTACAGAATTGGAGCACTTCATACACTTCTGAAGAATAAAAAGGGCAACAATTCTCAAAGTCTTTCCCACTATGAATTCTATCTACTATTTTGGAATGCTTTCCCTCATAGACTTCATTTTTTGAAAGCTCGTTGTCAATCAAGTGGGTCACGATTAAGTAATACAGGATTTCCCACTTTATTCAAAGTCTTATTTAATAGTCAATAAGAAACTGAGTAAAAAGAGATAACTAGAGATACTACAACAAGCTGGTAAAACTCAGCCGACAAGCTAGAAATTCAGTATTTCTATTAGTCATGAGAACGCATCTGGGTAAATGCGTGGTCCCTGTAATGTGCTCTTAGGCTACTTCCTGTGTGTTTGCTTTCGTTCGTTTTCTTTGAATTACAGGAAGTACCTACCACACTTAGTGAGCATCAGTTCTGCTGGGCAGTTTGCTTGCTTCATGTCTGATGTTTTCACTAAAATACAGATCAGTATGACTCATTTCACTGATGAGAACACCAGGTCCCAGAGAAGCTAAGAAATGTACTCCAAGTTAACATGGAGCAGTGCCAGAGTCCACATGGGCAGTGTCTGCCTGACCTAAGTCCTGCTGCTTTATCCATTATAATAGCTGGTGTCTTTTGGGGGAACCTATGGTATGTGAATTATAACTCAAAACAAATGGAAGGAAGGACAGAGAAAAGGAAGGAAGAGAAGGAAGATTCACTGACATCCAGACTTCATCATAGGCCAGGCATCAGACTTTAAAAATTTTCTTTCAGTAATTTGAATGTGCAGCTGGTTGAGGCAGCAAATGGTCAAAACAGTTCCAACGTTGCCAGCTCAGATCTCAGGCAGCAAGGAACCATCATAGGGCTCATTATAGTGTAGAACTTGCTTTCCTGGAAAGTGTTCTGACCACTGACACATCAATTTCCTAAGGAAATAAAATATATATACTAAGATCTAGGTGCCAAGGTGTTGGTTCACTATAGCATCATTTACAGAAATCCAAATTAATCCAAACACCCAATTAGAAACTAAAAAATAAAGGGTGTCATATGACAGACTACCATGCATCTTCCCCCAAAATGTAAGTTATTTAAAGAAAAGGAAAATTAAGAAGTGTACTTGAGAACTATTATGCCTAGGAAACCCCAGTTAAATCATTAGATTATACCATCACATGAATCAAAATCAACAAATATTAAAAACTGCATTAAGATATCTTGCTTCAACCACTGTTATGTACCTCCCTACCTCTTAGAGGTTACACTTCCACTTTCTCTGCATCATTCTAGCTTTTATTTATTTAGCAAATTCAAATGAACATACAAATAGTAAATAAATAAAACACAAATGTATATGCATGAATACATACTCATTTCCTGCTTCATACACAAAGGTAGTAAACAATATACATTATTCTGCACTTCTTTGAGCTTACACAGCATAGGGTTCTTTCATGTCAGTCTCTAGGGATACATAGAAAGCTGTGTGATATTTCACTGGTGAATATAACAATACTTTACAAAATTCCCCGTGATATATTATTGGCTTTTTCCACTCTTTTGCTATTACAAAAAATGTTGAAATTATAATAGTGTTTTGTGTTATTTTGACTATGTGTATTGGGTCATTTTGACAGCAATGGCCAACTTGCCCATGATGGTTGCTCAGTTGTGTCCAACTCTTTGCGACCCCATGAACTGCAGCACCCCAGGCTTCTCTGCCCATCACTATATCCCTGAGGTTGCTCAAACTCATGTCCGTTGAGTCAGTGATGACATCCAACCATCTCATCTTCTGTCGCCCTCTTCACCTCTTGCCCTTAATCTTCCCCAGCATCAGGGTTTTTTTCCACTGGGTCAGTTTTTTGCATCAAGTGGCCAAAGTATTGAAGTTTCAGCTTCAATATCAGTCCTTCCAATGAATATTCAGGGTTGATTTCCTTTAGGATTGTCTGAGATGGACACAGCACCAACCTGCACCTATACCACAATGTAGGTTAATGCTGGGAGAGTGATGTCATAGGACAGGATTTTGCTGATTTGTCAGGTGAAAAATAATATCTCATTTATCTCATTGTGGTTTTCATTTGCCTTCTCTTTCCGTGAGGATAAGCATCTCTTCATATATTTAAAGTCAGTTCAGATTTCCTTTCCTCTGCAGTATTTGTTCATGTCCTTTGATCACTTTTTCTATCGAGTAATAATAGTAACACATATTATAACAATGCTCATTTATACACGTGTCTATTTCTATAGGTACAGACAAAACAAAAAGTTCACTGCATGGTGCATGGGTGAAAAAAATAAGTGATTCAAAATCCTTTTTGCGTATCAGAAAAAACATTGTCTCCTTTAAAACTGGGAAGGTGTTTTTGCTTGTTTGCTTAAAATTTGCTTCAGCTTCCGTGAAACCAGTTCATTTGAAAACCAAATAGAAGTTCAGATCTGGAAACAAAAGAAGAGCAACCAGATACAAGAAAGAAGAAATCTAATTTAGCCTTGGTTCTGAAGAATGTGATCAGGCATCTTTAGCCCAAATACCGGGCCCTCCTCTTAGCAATCTGAAACTGTTTCTGCATTGGGAGAGCATAGAAGGCAAGATGTAAAAACAGCAAATCATCGAAACTTTTGTGCAGCTGATTTCCCTGCTGGGGCCCCAGGGCAATGCTGGGTAGTTTCCAGCTTCTCAGCAACTTCCTGCCTCTCCCGCCCTGGGCAGCCCTGGCCTGCGCGGGTGCAGAGAAGGGAGGGCAGTGGGGGTGGGGAGACAGCCTGAGTGGCAGGAGGGCGCTGGGGTGGTTGGTGGGGTTTCACCCTCTCAGGTTTCAATTTTGTTCACATGCTCTGTCAAGTGCGGTTGATTCGTGGAAAAAGCTCAAAGTCAAACTGGCCTTGACTGGCTGGATCTCTGCAAAGTGTAGCTGGGGTGTCACAAAAAATAAGAACAGTTAAACCACAACCAATTTTGCTCACTTTCAAAGGGTCATAGCTAATGGAATAAAAGGTCCTTCTGCACAGTCTTGCAATTGTTATCACACATACTCTGGGCTGGGGGTTCAGGTTCCCCACTTTTATAGCCAGAGTTCATCAAACGAGCTCCTCTGTGAGCTGGGAACCTTATGCTCAGATGTCCAAATGCTGCACCTCAAGACCCTGAAGGAAAGGGCAGACAGGACTCTTTGGAACACAGGACTCCTTCCACCAACCACCTGTGCTCTTCCATGATCTGTGAGGCTGATATGTCTTGGTTTTATTTTCTCAGTGTAGACCAGCTAACATGAGACCCGATCCCTGAACCCAGTGACACAGAAAGACTGCAGATGTGTGCAACAGGGATGTGCTTCTCCCTCATGAGAAACGAGATACAGAAGGCCCTGAGGCCACCTAGCTGTGCAATTGAGTTTCATATATACTAGTCACCCAAGCCCCCTAAAGGGACAAAATGACTTCAGAGTCAATCTGAGCAAGGCTTTCCAGATGGTAAGTCAGATGACACTGTGAAAGGTGAATAGCAGAGGGCTGCTCAGCAACATGAGCCTGAAGAGCAGGTGGTTCCCCTCCCCACCCAGCAGGTCCAGAGCAGGGGTCCAGGCCCTGCACTCCGTCCATCCAGCCCCAGAGAGAAGCAGGGCTCCATGGCTGAGGTCAAGGCTTCAACTGTCACAGTCTGAACTTGCAGCACAATCAAGTCACATCCTTCCTTCCTCTTGTCTTCTCTCTGAGAGCCAACATCTGGGGTCCCTGCCCTCCCAGGAGGACTGGCCATGTCCTACTAGTCCAGCCTGAGTGTGGGGGAGAGCTCCTTCCTAGGTTAAAGTCACACACTGATGTCCAGCTCAGGCCCTGTTGTGATCGTGGTGTAGACGCGGGTCCACTCCTGGGACAGGACGTTCTCACTGCGATGACACCAATTGAAGTCTGGAGGTTTTAGTCCACAGCCTGACCCTGGAGCTCCGCCTTTCTCCACATAAGGTGCTCCTTCTGGTGAGGCCCCAGGCTCCCAGGGAGCTCCAGCTGCACTTCTGTTCTTAAATGACATAGTGAATAATGACAGGAAACTGACAGGCATGCTGCTTCCCATGAAGCACTGAGTTGAATATTTCTTTTTAACAAAAACAACTCACAACAGAATTGAGTTCATTTTGATTCAAGCTAACTAAACACAAGGGGAAATAATTTCATAGAAAGGGTTTAAAGAAGGGTATTCAGACTATTTAAATCATACTTCTAAGAGAAAGATTCTATCTCTGGTGACCCTCTATATGTATTCACAATCCCTCAGGTTCCCCTTTTGTAATTTTAACACTTTAGGCCAAATACATAATGCAAACAGGAAAAATAAAACTAACCATTTTGATATGTTGGAGTTTATTACCTTTTAAAATTGTACAAATAGCGCATGTGCATGAGTTAAAAAACATAAGGGAAATGTAGGGAGTTAAAAAAATACAAAAGAAATTCAAAACATGAGAAAAAAATTCCATTCTGCAAATCAAAATAAGAAGATATTTTGCATACTAAAAAGTGTTATTCCAATATATTAAGAAGTCTCTTTGATTAGGAACACAGCACAAGACTTTCTGCAACTATTCACTGACAGGTCAGATCCAGTCTCACTGACTATAGGGTGGACCACGACATTATCTTTCCAGCCACAAGCAGGTGACATAGATGGGTGTGGGTGTGGTACCATGTCTGTGAGGTATTACAATAAATAAATTCTTTATTAGCCGCTCAATAATGTCAGCAGTGGATGTCACCATTTCAACCTTCAATAGGGAGACCCCATCTCCAGTTCCTTTTTCTTTCTGGTGACTTTCAGTGAAGGTTTTTCACACTTAGAAGAAGAGAGAACACAACAATGTTTGAGATGCAGGGTAAAAAGGCAAAACGCTACACTTGAAAAACCATGGGTGGGGCAACACAAAAACTTAGAGCCTTCTAGAAAAGGATCTACTATTCACATGGCCACGATTTTGCCTCCTGTCTGAACACTGTTGTAGGAAAAGGGCCCGAAGCACAGTGGATACCACTGATGCAGGGCCTCCAATACCAGGACGCCCGGCTGCCTCTGCTGGCCTATCTGACTCTATGCCAGCTGCCCACCTTCTGTGAATCAGTGCACTACTTTTTCCTGCTTTAAAATTTTATTTCATTATTTTTCATTGAGATATAATTGATAAATAACATTTTATTAGTTTAAGTTATATCACATAATGACTCTATATTTGTATATATTTTGAAATGGTCACCACAGTAAGTCTACATAAGTTAACATCCTTCACTAAACATATTTACAGATTATTTTTTTTTCTTATCAGATGAAGTTTTAAGATCTACTCTTTCCCTTCTGTGGTTAAATAATTAAGCAGAGTTACGGCTTTTGCAATTGACTGTTTACTTGCTCATATTTGTGAGGTTGAAATGCTTCCTTTGATGATTTGAAGGGACTAAACAATGTGCCCTGGACTGGAGGCACATGGAGCCCGACTGCTGTGACTGGACCACACCTGTCATCTCAGAAGCTCCCACACACTCCAGAGACACCCATCCTGTGCGGACCAGAGTGGATGCTGGCACAGACGGGGCGCCTGAGTCCTGGCTCTGCCCCTGCCAGCTGTGGGACCCTGGACCAGTCACCCCCCCTCAGTCTTCCCTGCCAGCGGAGACAAGGACAGTGCCACCTCCCGGGACTGCTGCCCTTGCCGCCCTCAGAAGTTAGGGTTTGTCATTAAATCAGGTCTGACATGGAGACATTCTGGCTACAATAAACAAAAATGAACTAAGTCATCCTTATTCAGAAATGTGGGACTCTGATGTAGTTTTCATCCTCCACCAATATATACCTTAAAAATGTTAAGAGATTTCACATAATAAAATGTGCCTGACGAATTCACATAATTAGGAGAAATGTAACTATAATCACTCTCATATTTTCTGAATTTAACTTTGAATCTACTTGAAGGAAGGCTCCATATTTAACTACTTCACTATTACAGTTTCATTTTCAAAGACTTACTTTAACAAAAGTCTTACTCATAGTTCTAAAAGTGGTTTTTCACTGTCCTGCTTTTCTTCAGCTTCATTTTCAGATCCTAGATGGTAGAGAAGGGGAAGGAGAAAAAGTACCACATTCAATTACAGTAACAAATGATTTCTTTGACATTATAATATACGTGCATAAAATTTTAAATGAGGGCTACATGTGTTTAATCCACAAGAGATTTAAGTTAATGAAACTGCAAAATAGTTTTACATTATATCTTATAGAAGAAAAACCTTTAAATATCATTCACACTAATCTGTCCAATGGATTTCATGTATGTTCTTCTAAAAATATTCGTACAGACCAAGAACTATTATCCACTGATCCTCCTCGTCTGCTTCTTTGCTGAAAAGCTTACCTGGATTTCAAGTGAAAATCTCTTTGGTATAAATAATTTAGCATACGTATTTGAAAAATGGCTGTATTCAGTGAGTGAGAGAGGGAGTCTAAACTATGGGGGAAGCTGATAGTCACCACTGTGTGCTGTTTCAGCAACCATAGTTACAACCATTCTCAGTCAATGTTGCATGAGCCTTCAATTATTGTTTAAGAACATACTTTATTTTTCAATTCTTATTTTTATTCATTTTTTGGCCACAACATGCAGGATGTGGGATCTTAGTTCCCTGACCAGGGACCGAATCCATGCCCTCTACATTGGAAGCACGGAGTCTTAACCACTGGATCGCCAGGGGAGCCTCTCCCTTCTACTATTCTTGAATTTGACCCAGTCGTTTTTCTCGGATGATATCCTTAGGATATATCCTTGAGGAAATAACACTTTTTCCATTACGAGATTTTCCCTCTAAAAATGAGACAAAAATCTAATGTCTGAGTGTAGAAAATTACTATATTATTATATTTCATGGAAATATAATTCTATAGTACATACCAACACAGGAAATGTATATGCAATAAAAGTAAAAGCACAATATAACAAGAAATACAGTATAAGGTCATATTTGATAAAAACTTACAACTTTATATACTAGCATAAATCAGTAAGACTAGGAAAAAAAAAAAAGACCAGGTGACTTATGTACATTTCAGATATTCCAAAATTTCTACAGTAAATTTAAAGTGACTTTAAAGCTTTTGAAAAGGGTATAAATAATATAGACTGGATAGCCAACACACATTATGTAAATTACAAACACAAAAGTATAAAGAAACAAACTGTCAATACTAATGTTGCTGAATCGTTTGACGGACAGTTATCTTCTACTTTTGTTCTTTTCACATTTTTATAGCAATTACACATTCCTCTCATGCTTAGGGAAGGGAACTAAAGACGGCATCGAGGAGACCAAGGGGGCAGGTTAGGATGTTACCTGCTCACCTACAAGAGCAGCCTGCTTCACTGCCACTTTACTCTTATCGCATAATACAGTTCAAAAGGGCGCTCACCAGGAGGGAAACTGGGGGCAGGATAAATGGGGAGAGTGGGACTGACACAGACACAATACTATATACAAAATAGATAACTTATAAGGACCTATTGTATAGCACACAGAACTCTACTCAGTATTCTATAATGACCTATAAAGGAAAAGAATCTTTAAAAGAGTGGATATTATATATGTGTATAATCGATGCATTTTGTTATACAACTGAAACTAACACCACATTGTAAATAAACTATATTCCAATAATTTTATTTTATTTTTTAAAAAGGGCACTTTTTGGAGAACGTCTGCCTGGATTGTAGCCAAGAACAAATCTGGCACAGAAGAATGAACCCCTGAAGAAGCTTAAGAAAAGTCTGTGTCCCACACCTAAACCTCACAAATGTCATGTCGTTCAGATTAGGTTTGTGGTAAAGCAAATACATAAAGATGTAGTGGCAGGAAGGCTTCACTTCCCAGCTTATTACATTGCCGGAAATCTTAGAGACTACAAGGTAGTTTAACTGCCATCTCACTTGGAAGGAGTCTAAGGAAGGTGGTCACATGGAGTCTTCCTGTTTCTGGGCTCACTTTCCACCTGTGAGGGTAACGGCATTCAAGCCACAATAAACTGACATGCTTTAGAACTACTGGGAAGTCCTAAATAAAGTCAGATTTTTAAAACACAATAATACATATGCTTTCCCTAATCTCAAAGTGAAAGCTACTAAGGTGTTCTGGCTATTGTCAAAGAACAAGTTCAACCAGTCTTCTCCGAAAAGTGACTATAAAAACTAATGAACCAAACAGCAAGTTCAGTGCTAGAGAGGCAACCTAAGGCTTGAAACTTTGTGAGAAGTGCTTGAAAAACTGCAGAACTGAGAACAATATTGTTACTCCACCTCCCATCACTCAGCTTCATGGTATGAAGAAGGTTCTTCCGAGTATGGCAGGCTGTGAGGACTGGCAGCAGATTTACACAGCTAAAGGAGCTCCTTTCATTTGAGGTGAGGAGTAATGCAATGGTGCAACTGGTGTGTGAACATGAAGCCCAGACTCTGCTGGTTTGAGGTGATGGTCAAGGCTGCAGCGAGCATGTGCTTGCCTGAAGCTGTGTGCAAACTCAATGGAAACCCCAGAGAATCCATGCTAGACCAGGCAACTTTGAGGGTGTAAACATGTGTAGAGGAAATGCAAAAATATTCAGCAAAAAGCACAAGCGGAAGTAGACTCGAAAAGACCTGAAATTCAAATGCGCTATCCAATACATACAAATGGCCATCTGGCCGAGGATGCAAGTCTTAACCAAGGTGACTGATCACAAAACCTGTCAATCACTGGTTAGCACTATACTATACGGACACAAGGATAACTCCTAAGAACTCAGGCTTAAAAATGAAAGAATTAACAACAATTGAGAAGACACATCTGCAGCCACACCACAGGGGACATAATTTCACAGGCAGCTCACACCAGTATGGATGGTGTCAAATTACATTTTCAGTGCCTCCATCTAGACTTGTTTAGCACAGATGACAGTGATTCTTTAAGTCAACCGTTCAGTGATTCAGGGTGTGATAAATTACCTTTTATCCAACATCACAACTGGTTCATTTAAATTATCTGAGTACATAAGAACTTCAAGCCGACCATCTGAGAGAGAACTGGGCTTCCTCATTCTTTCAACTTAACACACAGGCAAACAGGATATGGCTAAAGCAGCAAGGAAATCTGCAAACAAACCATCTTATATCCTTTAAAATATATCCACTAAAATGTGCTAATTTTCCAAGGCTCTGTGACTCTAAAATTCAAGCCATTCCTTTACAAGGAAAAATGTTAACGTTTAAATTTCTGGTGTCTCCAATTTCTTTCTTCCTCTCTTTATTCATTCCTTCAAAAGTTCTAAATTTACTATGTACCAGGCACTCAACTTGGTACTAGAGAAAGACAGACAATACACAAAGCAGGCCCCAGCTGTCCTCTTAACGACTAGGGGCCAATCAGCAGGGTACTAGAATAAAAAGCTTATAACTTCTGCTGCTGAAAACCATTTAATATTTGTCCACTGACCTAACAAGAAAGTTTTAGAATAAAACATTTTCTGGGCACATTAATTCCAAGAATAGTTTTTAATCTTAATTCTTTCCTAAATTGAACACAATGAAAATAAACAGCAAAGTAAGTCACCTTAGACACTCCTCTGCCCACTACTATCTGGTCTTTGTCTTAAACAATGCAGCCACCCAGTGGAATGCTTACAGTGTTATTTTTGTTTACCTTCATAATTCTATGACGTGGTAATGCTTTTCACTGCCACTAGGGGGTGGTAAAAGTCAAAGGAGGAAGCCCATGGCTTGCTTGATGAAAAATGCCTGAGGAGGTATTCCTCACATTATTATCCTGCTGTTCTGAACTTCTGATTAAAAAAAAAAAGTACACATAGGTGCTGAGAAATTCTATTAGTCTCAGGAAAAAGATACACAAAATCAGGAACTATAATGTAAACTTCAAAAAAAAAAAAAAAATGAGTCTGACATACAAAAATCTCAAGGAAATCATCCTTATAATGAGGTAATGAAAAGTTTAATACTCATCCTAGTGTCTGTTGACTGAGAAATAGCTTTTCTGCTCAATCATATTTTTATTTCATCTGACTATGATTTTGTTGTTGTTGTTTTTAGCATTTACTTATTTATTTTATTTTTTAGCTGGGCTGGGTCTTTGTTGCTACCTGCAGGCTCTACTGTTTGTTGCGGTGCACAGGCTTCTCATTGCAGTGGCTTCTCCTGATGCAGAGTATGGGCTCTAGGTCACGGGCTTCAGCAGCTGCAATGCATGGGCTCAGTAGTTGGAGCTCCCGGGCTTTAGCGCTCAGGCTCAGCAGTTGTGGCACATGGGCTTAGCTGCTCTGTGGCATGTTGGATCTCCCAGGACCAGGGACCAAACCACTGTCCCTTGCATTGAAAGGCAGATTCTTAAGCACTGCACCACAAGGGAAGCCCTATGATTTTCTTTTATATTGCTTTTAAATTCAATACCAATAATCCAGAATATCAAGTTACTTCCTGACTCCCTGTGTCACAATAGGATGTCTTTGATTTTCACATGGCTGTTTCTGCCTGGAGTTTATTTTACTCTATTGTGTGTGTGTGTGTTTAAAATATTTACTAGGTGTAATGTGAGAATAAAATAATGTAGTCTCTAACTCAAGTTTACATCCTAATAACAGAACTAGGCCAAGTCACTGCCAAAGTCAGTGCAGTCAACACAGGATGACAGTGCTGTGGAGGGATCTTACAAGCATGAGGCAAAAATGCCCTACCTACGACTGATGGGAGTCAGGGGGCATGGTTGGGTGGGGTTAGGAAGAAGGCTTCTCAACACATGAATGGACCCTGGGGCCACAGAGGTGTGTCAGGGGCAGAACAAACAAGACGCACAATGGCTTGGGGGCTCTGGTGCATTTTCAGAAATCTAAGAATGGCACATGGGAGCATAATGAGAGGAGAGTTTGGACCATGGTGGGTGGACATACAGGTGCTTTCTTCCAGGCTTAGGATCCAATCACTTTCTTAATCTTTTGTGTCACTGAAGGCTTTTAGGCAAGGGAATAATAACATGGTCAATTTTGCTAATATTGAAAAATATATAAAATTTGCATATATTAGCTATGATCATAGATGCCAGCCCTGGAGTTGGGGTTCAAGTGCAAGCTCCACCCTTGTACTCTTTGTGTAATACTGGATGAACTATCTCACCTCTCTGAGCCTCAACTTGCTGATCTCTAAAACAGGGATAATGAGACTTTAACCTCCTTAGAGAGGTTATGAGGAACCCTTAGAACAATGCAGTCATTCTATCTAACATGGTATTATGGTGGCTAGTTGGGAGAAGGCAACTGAGGAGGAGGCTGTTGCAGAAACAGAAGTGATGACAATTTAAATGAAATCAAGGAGGTAGCAATAAAGAGGTTCAAAACGGCATGGTGAACTATGGGCTGGGAGCCATAGGAAAGGGGCAGAGTCCCCAGTGAGGCTCTGGTTTCTGACACGGGCAACGGGGTGGGTGGTGCTCTCAGACATGGGGGATTCTGGAGGAAGGTCAATCAGAGGGTGACAGATAACAGAGAGCATCAAGACTCTCCCCTGTCCACATATCGGTGTGTAAGGCCCTCTATCATGTTTATTTTTCCATCTCTACATCTCATCATGGGTTGCACATCATGACGTCTTATTTATATTCACATCCTAAATGTCTGGTATGTTAAATGTTTGCTAAGTGTATTGAGAAGTACAGGGGGTTAGGGTGAGGGGGAAAGCTTTTGAATGATAGACAAAAACATAAATGATAAATCAAATTTTCTACCTGCTTCAGATTCAGGAGGAGAATAAAACTGACCATCAGAAAGACCCCCAGGAATCAGCGCCGCCCTCTCCGAGGCATCCTGAACTATCAAGAGTCCTGGAAGAGAAGAAATTCAGATGCTGGGAATGATGCCACTGTTCTGGTAGCTTTGTGGCCAGGTTAACCAAAATAAAAGTGTTATTATTACATTTTTAAAACTCTTAGTAGGATAGGGTACTTTGCAAAATCTTTCAACTAAGTGTTAATAGAATCTTCCCATCTGGAAATACCTACTTCCCTATAGTAATCAACATCAAAACCAAAGCACAAAGCCAAACGGAAAAAAAAAGAACTCGTGAGCTTGTTCAAATGGCCTCCGGTCTACATCTGGTTAGAGAAATGCCAGCATAAAAGCAAAATAAAACACTAGCAGAGAGGCTGTCGACAATGCATTCTTCTGGCTGAAGCTGAGTTACATGGAGATAAAGCTGGAGGAAGCACCAGGCCAAACAGAAGGTGCCAGGTGTGCATGTAATATTGGTTACAGTGAAAATAATGCTATTTTCAGTGTTTTTACCAATTATGTGTTTTGCTTTTTAGTGACTTTAGTTTAATCACATAGGCATGAAAGCCTCAGTCACATGAACAGTTGACATACTTTCACTAAAGTTCAGTTTGATGTTTATATACAACTTAAACAATTTTTATTTTTTTACTTTTGGCCAGGCCTGGAAGCATGAGGGATCTTAGTTCCCTAACCAGGGTTTGACCCACACCCCTGTAGTGGAAGCCCAGAGTCCTAACCACTGAACTACCACGGAATTCCTCTTTTTAACAAGTGGCTTCATTTAGCTTTACTTGTCCCTTTTCCACAATACAGTTTCATAAAAGAAGAGAGGGCACAGGATAGAAGATGGATCTTAGTCTGATTAATGTTTTAAAATCTCTTCTTGAATGATAATTCTTTTCTCTTCGATTTCATCTTTGTATATGAACTTTTGAAAAATAAAACCACTTACAAGGTTATTTTTCCTTCTATTATATCATGTTTAACTTTCTGTAAGACATAAGAAAAAAATTTTTTTGCCTATTAGGTGGGGCAAATCCAGCCAGATGACTGAGAGAACATAAAAACAGCAAGTTTTACAACTGTCTGAGTCTCTGCTTTGAACTTTGATTATATGTCTCTAAGGGGACAGGTGGAATGTGTGTGCTTCCACTAAGGTCATTACGCAGAGAAGAATTCCAGTCTAAAGTTCAATCATCTGAATTTCCAGTGAACATGCTGTGATGCTCAAAGCCACACAATGAGATGATAACAACTTTAACAGGATTCATGACCACACAATGCCGGCTCTCACCCTCTGCTCAGAGAAGGATGGAGAGCCTGAGACGGGTGAACGTTCCTCTGGCTGGCTAACCTCCTCCTCTCCTTTCCGTCTCCATCAGCAGCCCATCAACAGTCCCCCTGCAGGCGCTCAGTCATTCACATGACAGCCCAAGGGCACCCCCAGTGGGATGGACAGTGAGAGGAGCCTCTGGAGAATCAAGAACTTCTATGCAGAACGGCTATCTTGGCACCAAATGCTCCTTTTCTCAACAGGGAGAAAAGTTTAACCTGTCTGAAGAGAAGGAGGCGTTGGCTACTGTTGTTGCTGCTGGAATGTCTTTTCCACCAGTATTCACACTTCCTCCAGGGAAGTCTGCCCTACCAGCTGAAGCGAGGGGCCACATCCTGTCCCTGTCCCTCCATCCAACTCTTCCCACAATGTCTCCTGCAGCCTGCAGGGTGGAGACCCCAGATCTGCCTAACTGCGCCCACAGCTCCATGCAAAGCCAGACCTCAGAACCCTCCTACACTTTTGGTGGGAATGTAAATTGTCCCAGTCACGATGAAGAACAGTATGGAGAATAAAAACTGAAAATAAAGCTACCATGTGATCCAGCAATCCAACTCCTGGGCATATATCTGGAGAACACCATAGTTCAAAAGATATATGCACCCCGATGTTCAATGCAGCACTATTTACAATAGCCAGGACACAGAAGCAACCTAAATGTCCACTGACAGATAAATGGATAAAGAAGAATGGTACATATATACAATGAAACATTACTCAGCCTTAAAAGAAGTATGAAATAATGCCATTTGCTGCAACATGGCTGAACCTAGGGATCATCATACTAAGTGAAACAAGTTAGACCAAGATAAATATAATTACTTATACATGGAATATAAAAATTGATACAAATGAACTCATTAACAAAACAGAAATGGACTCATAGGCTTAGAAAACAAATTTATGGTTACCAAAAGGGAAAGGTGGGAGAGGAAGGGATGAATTAGGAGGTAATCCCAATTACATATATACACTAATATATATAAGATAAATCATCAACAAGGACCTCCTGTATAGCATAGGGAACTCTATCCAATACTCTGTAATATACTGTATGGGAAAAGAATCTGGAAAGAAATAAATATAGGTATATGAACAACAAAATCACTTTGTTATACATGTGAAACTAATAAACACTGTAAATCAACTATAAGCCAATATAAATAAAAATTAAAAAACAATAACAAAGCCAGAACTCCGCAGCCCCTCCCCCAGCCTGGCTAGTCTTGGGAGGTAAAGTCGGAGAGAAACTTACTGTTTTCTTCTTCTGCCTCTTGAGGTAACACTTTGAAGTCCAGGAACCACGTCTCGATCCAGGCAAGGATGAAGGAAATGATGGGTAGCACATAGCCAAAAGCCCCTTGTGAGAAAAGCTAGAACAGACAAGACCAGGAGAGAGAGACAGTTACCATGAGCTCATTCTAGAGAACAAGACATCAGCACAGACAGTCACGGCACAAAAAAGTGGAAAGCCATACCTTTGAGAGGATCACTTTTGCTAATAAAAAGGCACTGGTCACTGCTGTTGTCAACTGAAAGACACATAATCCAGCAACATTCAAATTAGATATGTGGCACTGCAAAGGCATCTCTCTCATGCAGGAGAACCATCTGAGCCAGGATCAGGTAATGCTTGAACAGGCCCTGGCTTCCTCCCATGTCACTCTTCCTCTGTCCCCTAAACCAGATGGGGTAAAGAGGGCTTCCTCATGGCACGGATGCCCTGCGTGGCAGCTTGAGGTTTCCCTTCACCCACAGGCTGCTATGTTGGGAAACTCAGTTTTGTCCACTGGAGGGTACAACATGTAAAGATGCTATCTGTGTAGAAGGGACCAGTGAAAGTGAGGCAGGGCTCCCCCAGGGCTCAGGAAGCCCAGAGGTTATTCCCACAGGACCTGGGCCTTGTGTCTTCATCCTCTAACTAATACATGCAGCAGTAAGAAACCTAACCAAAGTGAATGCCAACAGGAGTCTTGACTGACAAAATGGAGGTCAAGAAATACCAGATGTCATGCTGCTGCTGCTGCTGCTAAGTCACTTTAGTCGTGTCCGACTCTGTGCGACCCCACAGATGGCAGCCCATTGGGCTCCACCATCCCTGGGATTCTCTAGGCAAGAACACTGGAGTGGGTTGCCATTTCCTTCTCCAATGCATGAAAGTGAAAAGTGAAAGGGAAGTTGCTCAATCGTGTCTGACTCAGCGACCCCATGGACTGCAGCCTACCAGGCTCCTCCATTCATGGGAGTTTCCAGGCAAGAGTACTGGAGTGGGATGCCATTGCCTTCTCCACCAGATGTCATACTTGGTCACTATTAACAAAGTTGCAGAGTCGGTTTTGTTACCAAAACACACACACACACACACACACACACACACACACACACACACGCACATATACATGTTAATACACACACACAGATACCCCAGCATTGGGAAAGGAGGCATCTTACATTCTGATACTAATTAATTTTTCTGGCTGACCCTAAGTACTTTTCAGGAACCAGCTGACTCCTTCCAGCTGACTGGCCCACCCTCTCTGTAAATGTTTTTAGAAACAAGAATCAGAAACAATAAAATGGATGTGCTTAAAATGACCATTTGATGATTTCAAGCTAGAGATTGAAGAAGGTTTCTTAAAACTCACTGCAGAGTCAACCACTTTCATAAACAAACATTGAGACAGATTTTCTGAAAGATACCAGTGCACATCATGGAAACTGAACAGAATGTCCCAAATTGGGATGGCTGGAGAAAATGGACAAGTGACAACCATCACAGCTGTTTGGGATCAGCAATAGCGTATATTCAGGAAAGGGAGCTGAGTCTGACTGAAACTGATGGCCTCATCCATGAAATGTGAGCTTGGGGGTATGATGGATGGTTTGACAGCAGCCCAGGGTTCTGTGGATGCTCAGAAGAGATGGTCCAGGCAGACAAGGCACATGGTGGATGCCCTCTTAGGATAGCGCACAACTCCATGCCCAGCTGGACAACCTGTGCCAGGCCCACACAGACCAAGGCCCCACACAGTTTAGTCCTGCCCAAGTCTTCCAGTCTGAGGAGTGTCCCCCATATACCTGCTCTGTTTAGACCTCTCAACAAGGTGACTGTTCAGAGGTCCATGGAAATGGCAAAAATAATTTAGGCAGCTTCTTTCAACCAATGAATATTTATTGAGACGAGCTTGTGCCAAAGCTCTGGGCTGGATGCCAGGAAACGGAGGTGAGTAAAAATGCCACTGCCTTCTAGAAATCTGAAGGCAGCAATAAAAGGGAACTTTTACCTTTAAGACTGGAGGGAGGCGGGTTACACAGGGAGGAAGGCAAGGATCAAAATCAGCAGAGACCAAATGGCGAAAAATCACCAAGAAGTTTCAACCCAAGAGGAAATGGTCCAAACTGCTTTGAGACAGAGGGACTGAACTTATCTCTCATTTGCAAAATGAGGTAGAGGGTCGGCTGGTGCTTAGACCACAATCACTGCTAGGCCCCCTGGATTCCTCATTTGTCTCAGTTTCCATAGCAATAAAGATAGTTACTCATCACCTCTGGAGAGAAGCCCTGGAGAACAAAACCTACTGAGGTATGAAGGACGGGGATTCCAGAGAAGCCAGGGGATTCAGCTCAGATGGAAACCACACGTGTCCCCAGCTCAGCCCTCTTGTGAGCAGGCCTTGGCCACCAGCACTGGAGGGGGAACCACTCACCAGGCATACTCACCGCTATGGCCCACCAGTGGCGCAGTCTGCACACCGCATATGCAAGTATTAACACTTTAAATCGAAAAACTGCCAAAAGCTATATTAAAAAAAAAAAAGACAAGTTTTCAGGAATATACACAAAGGTATACATTAAGTTTTATGAAGAACCCACCAAAGTGTTTTCATTATTCTGAGTTAGCTGAAAACTGTCACAGACGGGTACTGGTCTATAAACCAGTTTGGGATTTCTGCTCTAGAATTTGTGGAATATCACATAGACAGGGACTCAAATTAACTTCCCATTATCAACAAAAAGAATATATAGGGAGGTGTTTCTTTTACCTTTCTGTTTGAGTCCACATAGATTCTGATATCCTTTTAAGGTTGGAGACAATGTTTTGAAAATCAACTTTCCACTCCAAGCACCTTTCCACTCACTTTTGATACCGGATTGTTAGTGAAGTCCGCTGGAAAGCTCTGAGTTATGGGGGTGTTTCTAGAGTTCTGCAACCCCAGGAGCTGCCCTCTGATTGTTCACCATGGTTTAGGGACTTTTGTGAAAGGCTTTATGTATATCACTGTCCCACATAATCCCCCACCCCAGCAATCCCATGAGTCAGCAACTATTATGATGGATACAGAAACTGTCCAAGGCCACACAATCTTAGGAGGAAGCCAGGATTGAACCCAGGTAGCCTGATTTCAAAAATCAGACTCTTAGCCACTAGTCCAATTGTCTTAGTAATTCTCATTTACTAAGGAATAAACATAGAATAAAATTTTACCTATTTTACTTGAAAAATATGCTTATTCTGAGTAGTAAGAAGTCAGGTGGCTCTTGAGTAATGCCTCAGGGTAGAGGTCTGCCAACTGTTCCTTACTAATCAAAACTGCCCAAGGGCTGGAAGCTGACAACTTCATTGCTATCATTGACTGTATGACCTCATTCAAGACCCTTTCATGTAAATGAAGTTTGCAGCTATATTTGTTTTAATTTGCAGCTTTCATTAAAAATGGGTTTACCAGTAATGTGCTCACCAGTTAGTTTACTTATTTATCCTACTTCTATCTCTGCATTCTGGACTTGGCAAAAGCATAAATCTTTATTCCTTTATCTCAAAGTCTCCCAGATCCCAGGGTTTCCTGGAGGCTGTGTCCATTTCCAAGGCCAGGAGTGACAGTCTTTCCAAGCTGAGCTAATAGGTCCCACCTAATTGTCCAATATCATTAACTCTCTAAGCAGAGTTCTGACAACCCTTGGCCAGAGATCTGGCCAGAGGATTAACTTGGCTTCTTAAGAATTCCTGGCTCAGACTACTGAAGACAAATTCATCAGAGGAAATGAAAAGAAAGAGAGAAGTCAATTTTGTTACTACATGTCAACAGCTTTACAGAAAAAAAAATTATCAAGAGATTTAGGATCTAACATGCTCTGCCACAAGTTCAGTGACGTGGGGTAGGTCAAGACACTGATCCATGAGACTCAATGTCTTCCTCTGGAAAAGCAGATTCAATTATATCAGTGGTTTCCCAAATACTCTGTGGCAGCCAAACACTTTTTCAAAACAATCTTACTGGAACACTAACATACTATACAGATGAAAATGGAATCTACTCAGATGGCAAGGGGGTGATGATAAGGAACCTGGATCTCTATTTACTGGGAATCCCATCTCTTTCCTGCTACACACTTCAGCAGGTAAGTCAGAAAAACAAAACAAAGCTAGACTTTTTAGAGCTGTTCAAAAGCCACTAGAAAATATAACCATCAATATTCTCAATCAAAACTAGTGACGATGATAACAATGATTGGAGGTAAGTCTCCGAGCTTCTGGAACATACCTTTCACTGGGCTAAGTGTTTTCTGGGTATTATTTCATTTATGTTTCAGAAGTATGATGATTTCATTTCAAATAGGAGCAAACTGGAAGTTTAGACTTAATATATGCAAAGCTATACAATTAATGACTGTGTTGTGAATAAAACCTAGGTTTTGCTGACTGTAAAGGTCTTAATCATTGTGCACACAGCTTCTCAGGATAGTGAATAAAGTAGTTAAAGTGAATTTGGGGGAATTTTTAATGAATTTTAATTGCCTATACTGTGTAACACAATGCTGACACCTGACTTATTCACACTATCACCTGTAAAAAGATACCATGGAGATCTATCAAACCCATTCAAAGTCACAGTGTATCCTAGAAAGATACTACAAATATTCCTTTGACTAAAATGAACATCTCAACTACAGATAACTGCATCTATTCAATTCTACAACTGACTAATGTTGCCCAAGATTGTCAATATGTAAGTTTTCTCAAAAACTCCTATTATGGAAAAATGAAACAGAATTATTATTAAAAATACACTCAGACATCTGCCACAAGACAGAAAAGGAATGGCATTTTCACTGTGCTATTATATAAACAAGTAAATTATCCTTTTTAGCGTCTGCTGATGGCTTCTATCTCAGCTACTTTTGAAAGAATAAAGGAAAAATCTGAATGGCTTCTTCTGCTGTGCTCCCTTACTTCTTATTAATCTTTTCTTTCCTTGAAATGATCAGAGAGAACACTGAATGGTTCAGGGGAAAGACAATGTTTAAAAGAGGAAAAAGAATTGCATAGAAAGGTCTACTGAGAGGAAAGTTGCCTTTTGGTTAGTCTCATCATGTCTGAAATATACAACAGAGAATACTTACAAATATATCAAAATAAGAAGAGTAGTAGTCATACTGCACCACCTCTTTCTCTAACGTGTTCTCAATACCTCCATTCACCTGGGAGGGACAGGAAGAAATGAAAATGAGAGTGTTATGTGCGAAAATAAAACAGGAGAACATTACAAGTAAGGTTTTACAAACACTTTCCTATCTTCTTCAGAAGACAGAGAACCACCACCAGAAATTTTAAAACATGTCAGAACCCTCATATTTCGAATAGAAAAATGGTGAAGGGCATTTCCCACTTCAATTCTGAATTCAACAAATAGATAATGGCAAACAATGCCTTGCTATAGCTTATATTTTGGCACACTAAAATGTTAAACATGATTTTTTTCTCTTATAAGAGAATGTCTTCAATCATACAAACATGTATTTTTATGGAAGACAATTTAACATTTATCCACAGTTCCCCTCACTTTCTGATCACTCTTCACTATTTTAAGTCTTGGAAGGCCAAGTTGTCCCCTAATCGCTTAGCAAACATCCATGACAACAGTTATCATGACACAGAAGGAAATGTAAAAAATCTCCCTGGTTGTTCCTATTTGCTTCTAGCATTTTATAATTCTGCACTCTTGAATAGATAACAGAATGAAGGCTAAGCTAGACCTACAATCATATGTGACAAAGTTATAGTAGATGATGTAAAGTAAACCTATTATGATAAATTTTCTGTCCTCTCCCAATTCTATCAACATGAATTTTAAATGATCAAGTTTAAAATTCTGCATATCAAACTATAAAGAATACTACTTTTAAAAAAGTAGTATTCTTTTAAAAATAAATCAGAAAGGAACATATGTCTGACAGCTAAGAAAGGGTCCAAGCAGACCCTCTATAACTGTGAGGACCCATGAATTAGCTGATAATAGGGAACATGATGTACGATAGCAAATTCAAGTTTCCAATCTGTAGTACAGACACTGTTGATCTTGACAAACCAGTGCAGTTGTCTGAGGACAAATTAGAGGACAATTAACCAGAGACCAGGGTAAAAGAAAAAGGGGAAAAGTCAATAAGGAATACCTCTGTGTGATTTGCTTGTGTGTGTGTGTGTGTGTGTGTGTGTAAGTTGCTCAGTCGTGTCTGATTCTTTGCAACCCCATGGACTGTAGCCCACCAGGCTCCTCTGTCCATAGGGACTCTCCAGGTAAGAATGCTGGAGTGGGTTGCCATGCTTTCCTCCAGGGGATCTTCCCAACCCAAGGATCAAACCCAGGTCTCCTGCACTGCAGGCAGATTCTTTACCATTTGAGCCACCAGGGAAGCCCAGAAATACTGGGCTATCCCTTCTCCAGCAGATCTTCTCAACCCAGGAACCGAACCGGGGTCTCCTGCACTGCAGGTGATTTCTTTACCAGCGGAGCTACCAGGGATTACTACAATTTACTAATCGGTTGTATTAGAGTAAATGTTGACACAAGGGAAAGAATCCTCTTGGCTTAGATACCTTTTCAAGTACAGTTGACCCTTGAGCAACAGGGATTTGAACTGCATGGGTCCACTTACAGGTGGCTATTTTTCAACTTTAAATATTATAGTCCTACATAGTCCACAGTTGATTGAATCCACAGGTGCAGGGGAATCATGGATATGGAGGGCTGGCTATAGATTATACAATATATCCCCTCCTCTGCACTGTCCAAGGTCAACTGTGCTTGTTATAAAAGTGGAATATACAACGAACACTACTTTGTACCTTAAATCCTTAAGGAGGCTTAGATTTATGTGTAATTTGTGCAGAAGAGCTACAGACCTGACTATAAGCCTTTGCCAATGAGTAGAATTAAAAACCTAGGAGCAAGGAAAAATAATTTAAAGCCAGCCAACCATCTAGTTTCACTGCTGTGTCTCTCCAGACCAGGGAAACTTAATATCCAAAATATTCTAAAAATGATTATTCTAAGTAGACCATGGCAAAGAGGCATTCTCTACCACACAGAAACCAACCCTCCTGGCTGAGAGAACAGGAATTAAAGCTGCTGATACAGTTCTGCAATAACAAGCCAGTAGAAAGAGGTTCTCCTCAGTATCCATAAACTTTAAAATAAACTGTCATTTCATGTTGCCTTTAGATAGAGAAAGGGCTTCCCTAGGGGCTCAGTGGTAAAGAATCCAACTGCCAATGCAGGAGACACAAGAGACGTGGGTCGAGAAGCTCCCTTGGAGTAGGAAATAGCAACCCACTCCAGTATTCTTGCCTGGAATATCCCATGGACAGAGTCTGGTGGGCTACAGTCCATGGGGTCACAAAGAGTCAGACACAGCTGAGCATGTGCACAAAAGAAGAAATTAAATAGAGTAAAATCTGTATCTCTAATCCCAACTTACACTCAAATTTACTTCAAAATCTTGGCCTCTAGTACAAGATGTCACAAAAAGATTCATCTTTAATTTCACATGGACCCCCTTCCCAATCATGGTTCTGTCAGAACTGGTACTGCTATTCTAGATTCTGTCCTTAGAAATCCTAAGAGTCATCTTTGGAGACTGGGGTGATAAAATGAGCTTATCAACAACTCATTATATTTCTTCCTTTAGTATGTCTCTCAAGTTAGCTGTTTCTTTTCTACTTCCACAACCTTCCATGGAGTCCCTCTAAAAACTTCTGAGTTAACATTCTTACTATCAATCTGCCTGGAATTTAAACTAATATGCAAACCACTGCTATAAACTTGATCCATTCACCAAGTATTTGCTGAGCACCTAGTGAGTGCCAAGGACTGTTCTACACACAGGAAATACTTCAGTAAACAAATGAATATCTGTGTCTTTGTGGAACTAACATTCTAGCAAGTGCAGACAGACGACACATAAGAAAATCAGAAAAAAAGGAAAAAAGAAAATCAGTGCTACAAAGGACAGAAGCAGGACAGTGTGGCGGGATAACTGTTGACTCCTTTGTGGTGCGTGGTCATAGAAATCTTCCTTTGGTGACTGATTTAAATGAATTAAATCAGTTGAAATGACTGATACTAGCATAGTAAGACAAAATCTACATCTAGATGAAGGAAATGAACCAATTCAAATAGAAGAATGGGTCTAAGACAGAAGAGAGCTTGTTCCATTCTGTGACTAGAAGTCTGGCTGACCTGGGTGGGCCAGGAACAAAGGGTGGGAAAGGAAATTGGGGTTGTCTTCTTGGGGGGCTTTGGATTTTAAGTGCTGTGATAGGTCAGTGAAAAGTTTTAAACAGAAAATGTTATCTGATTTATATTTCTACTTATTCTACTTTTAAAAGTCACTCTGGCTTCTATCAGGAGAATGGATTTGGGGAGGGCAAGAGTGGAATCCAGGACTTCCCTGGAGGCTCAAATGGTAAAGAATTTGCTTGCAAAGCAGGAGACCTGGGTTCGATCCCTGGGTTAGGAAGATCCCCTGGATAAGGGAGTAGCTATCCACTCCAGTATTCTTGCCTGGAGAATCCTATGGACAGAGGAGCTTTGTGAGCTACAGTCCATGGGGTCACAAAGAGTTGGACACAACTGAGCCACTAACTAACACACACACACACACACACACACACACACACACACACACACAAGCATGGAAGCAGGTAAACTAGTCAGGCTTGGACAGGGTGCTGTAGATGAGTGGCTTGGTCAAGGGTGGTAATGGTAGAAATGGAAAGAAGAGATCATGTTGTGAGTGTGTTTTGCAGGTGGATTTGACAGGCCTTACTTTTAAGGATAGGAGGCACGAGAAAGACAAAATAAACCAAGCAAATCAATCAAGGATGAGTCTTAACCTTTGGCCTGAGCATCTAGGTATCATTTCCTGTTAAAGAACAAAGCGAAGGAAAGCAGGGATGTGTGTGTCACTGGGGAGCACGTCATGTTAAGCATCCAAACAGATACAGCAGGTAGGTCATGATGTGATGTCAAGTATGAGTCATTAACTTCTGGAAGATCTCAAAACTGTGTTTTCCAGTCTGCTCTAGAGTCTATTTCAGCTCACAGCTACAGTCAAGTCCAACACTTCTCTGTAGCTGTTTTAATATTTTCAATAGTCTGGAATCAACTTACCTAGGCAATTTTGTTTCCTATGGGAACGTTATTTCTAGCCAGGCTAATATTTTCTCTGTGTCTGCCCCTGTACCTCCCGCAAGCCATACACACACACACACACACACACACACACACACACACACACAAGCACACTCTTGCCTCAGTGCTTCTGTTCACCTCCTTCACCAAATTGTCTCCCCACTTGTCCCACCATCTGATCCTACATCATCCTGCTCTGCCCAATTCCTTCTACCCACACACAATTCCTTCCACCCACACACAACTCCTTCCATACACAATTCAGTTCATCTCCACTCACTCCTCAGATAATTCCAATCCACTGAACTCTTCCAGTGAATTTGTTATTGCTGGTGATCATAGTTTAACCACAGAACATAGTGACAGTGAAATAATAAAATCAGAATCAGTAGGATAATAAACACCTGAAATGTTAAGTGTAACAGTAATGAGAGAATCATAAGCAACTTATTTCTGTTTCTGGGTACAACTTACTTTTAGTGTGTGTGGCTGTCGTGTCCTGACTCTGCGACCCTGTGGATCCTATGGCCTGATAGCCTCCTCTGTTCATGGAATTTTCCAGGCAAGAGTACTGGAGTGGATTGTCATTTACTACTACAGTGGCTCTTCCTGACTGGAGGATCAAACCCATGTCTCTTGCATCTCCTGCATTGGCAGGCAGATTCTTTACCACTGCACAACCCGGGAAGCCCTAAAATTTACTTTAGGGCTTTACATAATCTATAGGGCTTTACACAATCTATAGTTATATAGAGCTTCATAACTGCCAAGGGGGCTGTGGTATATATCTTATTATTTGATCCTCACAAGAAGTCACAAGGAAGGCAAGACAGGTATCAGCTCGGTTACTCGACTGAGAAACCAAGGTTCAGAGAACTTAAATGGCTTGCCTGAGGCCACAGAGCTGGTCATGATGGCTCCAAGGCAAACCAGAAGCATCCTGGCCCTTTCAAATACATCAGTTGGAAAATACAGTTAAAACAGGCAATAAGCACTAATAATGGCCTTTCTTGATCTATAGTCTTAACCCAGGTATCAAAAGCTGAGAAAGAAAAATGATTTCTCTTCTGCTGCCATTTGATCCCCGTCCCTGTCAGTTTAAGAGTCTAGGGGAAAGAGAAATAGAATCTTCAGGCACACCAAGCCAACGGTGAATTCTAGATCTAATTTGAGAAATCAGTCTACTCAGGCATGTACCAAAAGGTCTGACACAGAACCAGAACCATCCCTTCAACTGGACCCAAAGAAATCAGCCACCCCAAGGTCTTTGAGGAGGAAAATTAACCACGGTGCTCTTAGGCCACTCCAGCTCGCCCAGGCCGTGTGTTCCAGGCTGGGTTGGCGCCAGTCAGCTCCCTGGAGCAAGGGGGAAAGTGGCCAACTTGGAAATTGTATGTGAAGGCAAAGTATTTTGGTTATTGCTATGATTGCTTAGAACATCTGGGCCCTCATATTCCTTTGAAGGCCTAAGTTCCCTTTATGCTGATTCTTTCCTCTTTTAAAGATTAATACCAGGGAGGCAATATAAGATACCTGTTCTATCTCTTCAGCTAAACTTTATATCTGTAGCTTTCTATGAAGGCTGCAACACCTCAATCAGAATCCTGTGTCTTGGCACTCAGTAAATGTATAAGCATGTAAAAACAACAAGGGACCTGAGCGATTAGAGAGGTTTACAGAAATAGACAACAAAAGAAAAGGGAGGGTACAGTGTGTAATGAAAAACCCAGGTCAGGACTGACGATTCTAAACAAATAGAACTAGAAAATTAAATGTGCCTTTAGAGAAAAAAAAATAGCCTCTCTAAGAAAGTCAAGATATACTATCTTAAAGATCATATACTCTTTTTTGATCTTTTTACAAATCGGGAAACTAGCAGTCAGAGGAAAAGTGAGGATAAAAACGCATTTCTCAATTGCTAGGCCTGGTGATTTTCATTTATAACAAGTTGCATGCAGATGGAAACAGGTCCCTTATGATGAATGAAACAGGGCGCATTCCACTTAGTTCACTTCCATTCTAACTTCCTCAAAGCAGTAAGGAAGGAAGGGAGAAGTGCAACCCCATGACCCACCACAGCCCCAAACCACACCTTCTCTTACTTAAAAACGCACTCAGTGTGATCATATCAGTGGCAAACCAACAAACGCCTTGATTTTTGTGCTATCACTATAATAATTTAAGTGTGCTTCCTTAAAACTGTCAAGCTTTCCTATTAAAAGGTGTATTTCTTTTTCATCTCTCATTCCACAGCTGATTGTTTTGAAAATATATTATTCTTTTTATTATATCAATTGAAATATGTTCTTTGATGCAACACATAGTAAAAGAGACACTTGAAATTACTGTTGCCATATCGCTGGCTTCTCTGGCTTTAAACAATAATAGGGCACACCCACAGAGTTAGATTAAAAGAAGGAAAACCTGTGAACAGAAACCTAACAGTAGATTCATATTGCACATGACCTTGATTCTAGAACCAATCTTCTTTTCTTTAAAAAAAAAATGCTTTTTATTTTCTAATATAAGTATATATCTGCTTTCAAAAAGAGCTTTATTAGAATTTATGATGAAATTAAATGACTCCAATGATGCTAATCATTAAGAGTCTAAAATCTAAAACAGAAATTCTTGGTATGAATCAGAATGCTAATCACTTTAGATTAAGACACTCCATTATGAGGCAAAATTAAAAATAATTTTCTAACAGGAATTCAGCATCCTTTCATATTTTCTATATTTTAATAAATTTCTTGTAAAGCACCTAGCACCATGCCTGCAAAGAGCAACCTCTTGATAATAAACAATGGCTAATAACTCTTGCTACCCAGGCATTAGCAAATATTTCTTTGAAATAAATAAACTGCTGAAAGTAAGGAAACGGACAATTTTTGCCTGAGAGGAAAGCATTCTGAAAGAGTTCACCCATGTGCTTATAAGAAATATAAACAGTCAATGGCACGGTTTTCAAGAAAACAGATATATTGGGTAAATAAAATATATTACTAAAGTGAGTATCACCTGTTTATTTTTACTTTTATGAAGTGTAGCAACTAGAGAACTTAAAATTACATATAAGGCTTGCATTATATTTCACTAGGACATTGGAAAAGGGCCTGATGCTGGTTAAGACTGAGGGCAAGAGGAGAAGGGGGCGACAGAGGATGAGATGGTTGGATGGCACCACTGACAGTGCATGTGAGTCTGAGCAAACTCAAGGAGACGGTGAGAGACAGGGAAGCCTGGCGTGGTGCAGTTCCCGGGGCCACAAAGAGTCAGATACCACTGAGCGCCTGAACAAGGACAGTGCTGGTCTAGACAATTATTTGGCAATATAACCACAGAAAGCTGACAAAACAAACCTCCACATGTCTCTAGGATTTCTTCTGGCTAAAATATGAGTAAATAGTCTCTTTGAGAAAAGATAAAAAATAAGTGCATAAAAATCTTAAAGGTAGGAACTACAAAGTAGATGTAACATTGAAACATATTCCAGAAGCATACTACACTTTTTTGAAGCAAGGACCAGCACTTTTTTTTTTCTTTAGAAGGCCAGGGGATAAAAATTTTCCCGTTGTGGCCAAATGGACTTTGTCAAAACTACTCAACTCAAGCACTCAGTACGAAAGTCAGCCACAGACAATGTGTAAACAGATGGGCAGGGCTATGTTGCAATAAAACTTTATTTATAAAACCAGGCCACCTGAATTCGGTTCTCAGACTGCAGTTTGCCAACTCCTGTTATAAAATAAAACCCCATGAATTCAACTTTCATAACAACAAAATACATTTTAAACTAACCAGGTTTGTTTTAAACAATAACAGTAAAAAACAAGGAAAGTTCAAATCAACTGGAGAAGATCAAGACTGCCTCATTTCAAAGAAAGATGGAATTCACGAAAGTGACACAGAAATGAGAAAAATAAGAAACAACTTTGTCTCTGGAAACAATTCATATAATGTCACAGAAAACAGAAACAAAACCCACTTACATTTAACTCTATTATCCACAGTAATGTTACAAATAAGAGGTCAAAGGTGACAAACAAACAGAAAGTCCTCCTGACATCAGATATGCCCTTCTTCTCCCTTCCTTCATAGGACTCGATCCTGGCCATGAGCTGCGTGGGGTTGATGGAGTGGATGTCGCGCACAGAAGCGTGTGAGCTCTGACTCCCTGTCAGAGTATTCTCCATGTCTTCTGGCAGGGGGTTCATCCTGCAGGAGGGTTAAAGGAGCCTCTCTCCAACTTCACCATCCCTCGAGGGAAGAGATCTTTGGGGAACGGAAGAGAGACACCACATTAAATCAGAGCCCACCTGATACTGCAGTGTGACCCCCATCCCCGTGCAACAATCCATCTCTCTGAGCATCAGGGTGTCTGATGCTCAGACATTTCTGTCCTGATGAAGACACAGTGAGAAAGTGAAATGAGAAGCAATTCTTGATGTTATCCATCGATACTACTCCAAAAAAAAACTGTTATGGAAAATACTGTCAATAAAGAAGAAAACAAATTTACAGTAAATGGTAAAGACAGGTTGTTAACCACAACAAAAATGTGTGCCTGGAACCTGGAGCACGGCTCTGGGTGAACAAGCCAAGGCAGCTCCTTGCTGCACCAGGCAGGAAACTTCTACAATTCTGTCAGTGTCATTCCCTGTGGACCAGGAAACACTTACCGAACAGCTTCACTGAGAGCATGCAACAAAGACGCGTAAGTCAGCTATGAAAAAATGTACTTCCTATAGAGGAACTGCTTTTCACCACAGGTATCTAATAAACCAATTTGCATTTCTATTACCTGTTAATAAGTATGTTTCCGCACCTCTCCTTAGAAAAGAACTATGCCCACCCTAAGAAGTTTACCATATCCAAACACCCCACTGATAACTGCAACAATCACTGTCCCATATGGAGACACAGGATCCCTCCCCTCAAGGCCAGCACGTGCTTCTAAACTAAATAAAAGATTGGGAATCTAAATGATCTGATCTCCCCAAGGATGGGGCAAAGTCAGCAAACGGAGTATTACGCCAGATGGTATTTTTCTTTGCTACCTATTCTGGTTTCCTTTCCTACATTAGCTCTCCTTGAGGGCGGATTATACACCCCGGTTCTGCTGAACCTGGTGCCTTTCTTTGGCCAGTATAATGCGCGTCACTTACATCCAGACCTTAACCAGCTCAAGGCTTCCACCCTCTCCTTTCTGCCACAGTGGGGTGACTGGCAAAGTGCAGAGAAAAACATTTTTCACGTGGGCATAATATCACGTCAAAACATTGCTGGAATTTCCCTAAAGTGTCTCTGTCTTTACACTTGGCTTTTCATTTCTCTCCTTCCCCACACTCAGGAACAAAAGTGCTTCCCACATGTTCATACAGGGTAGTGATTTAATGATGTAACATTTTTGAAAGCAATTTGGTTGTATGACCTATGACACTTTAAAATATTTGTATTTCTTGATCCTGTAACCCTACTTCTGGTAATCTAAAGGAACTTAACTGTAGACCTTCAAGGCAAAAGTTGATCCGTGTCATTAGAGGCTGGGTCAGTGATTACTCCCAAGCAAAAGGAAGGAAAAAGTGACTAGAGGGCACAAGCATGGTCTTGGCCTGAGTAGTGCTAATAGGGCTGTACTTGTTTTTTAAACAATTTATTATCATATCAATGGCTCAAATCCACTAAACTGTACAGAAAATCTAAAGAAGTCACAAATCAAACAGAGAACTGTTTTTTGGAAGAAAACCATTTTTAGTCTTACTCATTCTCCTTTCCCCTCATCAATGAAAAAGGACAGCAAACACCAACAGCTGAGAAATCTGAGGCTATTTCCAACTAAAAACTGACATCGTGCAACGTTGTACACTTGACTTGGGAAATGAGAATCATTACCTTATTTTTTCATACGTGTGTTTAATATAACTGCTAATTAGCTAGAATGTTTAGATGCTATTTGCAATGGCTTTAATAGTAAAGTTACCCATGGCACAGACTGCTCTGAGAAGCTTGATTCTTATCAGATGGACCTCTGTATGGGACAGACTGAAATTTTAAAAGGGAGCAAAAGCTTCCTTTTAATGAGTAAAGTGGAAGATACTTCTAAAGCCTCTTTTCTGCTCTACAACTGCAGGACTTCACCTTAACCATGTCCTTCAGAAAGATTCGGTTCAAATGTCAATTCCTACAGGAAGACTTCCCTGAAATACTCCCCACATTCCTATCGCCAGGCAAGGCCAAGTACATCTCTTCTAAGCTCCCTCAAGCTTGTGGATATGCCACTTACGATAATGCTTACCACACTGTGCCTTAATTACCCACTTAATTCGGCCATCTCTCCTACTAGCTGAAGTGTTCCTTAAAGCCCTTCAATTTGATTTGCACACCCTTGTGTCCTTAGGGTGTGTCCTTAGGTCCTCAGCACATATACAGCAGAAACAAAACACATACTGACTGGATAAATCCTGCCTAGCATCTAGCCCACACAATAATGCAGTGTGTGCTCTCGGAAACCTCTACTTCTCATTTTTGAGGAAGAGCTTAGATATTTTCCCAGATACAATGCAGAAAGTAGTAAACACCCAATTCTTGTACTGAGTCCTCTCTGGAGTTGGCTTGAGGAAAGCTATGCCTCTCTAAAGAGGTGTTAAGTACTGATCAGCTGTACATATGGGGGCCTGAATCTACAAAGCAGGGTTCATTCCAACAATGGAAGGAGCATGGGAAAGGGGGCAAGTGAGGAAGAGTTGAGTGGAGGGTTATACAATAAAAGAAAAACATCATCTTATTTTTCTCTAGAATTTGTATGAGGAGATGAGAATCCTCTTTTGTTGTTCTGGTTTTGAAAAAGAGATTCTTAATTGTTTTATCTGGATAGGTAAGGCTCTTCCTCTGTGTTGGCTATTTTGACAGTCATGTTGTGTTCACAAACCACTCCCAAATTCTGAGGCTTAAAACAATCTACAGTTTATTCCCAGGTTCATGGCTCTAGTTCAGTTCAGCTGATCTAGTCTGAGCCCAGCTGGTGATTCTGCTTCAGGTGATGCGTAGAAGAGCTTGGCTTCAAACTGTGTGTTGGGTCTAAGTCTGTCTTAGACTGTCCTGCCTGTCTTTCCCCTTGGTCCAAGACGACCTGGGGCACGTTCTCTTCATGGCAAATGGCAAGAGCACAGGAGACAAGCTCAACCATGTAAGCACAGTGGAATCTCTACACATTATGTTTGCTCATATTCTATTGGTTAAAGCCCAAAGGGCATGGAGCTGAGATGTATACACTCCATCCAAAGAGCAGAAGAAGGTAAGTATTTGCTGACAAATATTCCAATCTATCACAGCTGTCAATGTTCTAAACTAGGAGTCAATAAACTGTAGCCTGTAGGTCAAATGCGGCAGGCTACTTGTTTCTGAATGCAGAGGTTTTATTAGAATACCACCACATCCATTCCTGTGGTTGGTATCGATTGCTATGGATACTTTCACATGAAGAGAGCGGAAGGCAATAGTCACAACCAAGATTATATGGTTCACAAAGCCTAAAATACTTCCTTCATTATTTGTAATTTTCTAAAAGGGGGACTGCTGCTTCCATCACCTTCTCAGAGAGGAGCTAGCTGAAATTTAGAGTTACTGTGTTGTAATCAGCAAAAAGTAGGCTAATTGATGAATATTAATTTTTCCAATGCATGCTCTGATTCTTCAATGAGGAAAAACTTATAATTCCTTCTCCTCTTTATTTTCCCATAGGTGGCCCTCATGACACAGCACAGCTCAGGCACAGGTGGTCTGTCTCATGCTGGCTTACCTGAGGACCACTTCAGCAGTACTTTTAGCCCAGTACACGGGTCTCTGCCTTATTCTGTTCCCTTAATCCCACACCACTAGAGCTGGAGAAAATGCGGTCCCATCTATACTGGTAGCTTCTTAAACGATAATACCCTTCACACTTGGAGAAAAACAAAAATCTGAGATCCTTCTGCTTCCAGAAAGAAGAGCTTACATCTTCGAGCGGCTATATCTTTGAGATGTCCCCAGGCTGGCTGTAAAACTGGTTGGTCAAAACTTCAGCTCCATCTGCTTCGACTCAGAATTGATATACTACCCAGATGGTAAACAGCAGCTGCTCTAGGGCAGGAGCCACCACAGCAAGCGTTTTACACAAGTCCAGCAGTCTCCTGGGAGAAGAGGAAAGGGCCTCTGGGTACCTCCTGAAGTGAAGAAGTGAAGTGAAGTCGCTCAGTCGTGTCCGACTCTTTGCGACCCCATGGACTATAGCAGGCTCCTCTGTCCATGGGATTTTCCGGGCAATAGTACTGGAGTGGACTGCCATTTCTTTCTCCAGGAAATCCTACTAGTGGCAGTCAAATCAAGTCTCTCAACCCAGGCTCCCAGCCTTCTTCTCTGAATTATTTCCGGCCACAGCAAGACACCGTGTGTTCTACCCCGAGAAAGAATGTGAGAATAACAGACACTAAAAACACTTAACTCAGCAAGACCTTAGTCATCAACTTATCCAGAGGCCTGGGAGCAGATTTGGCTTACAGAAATGTTTTGCTTGGTCTTGTACAGGATTTCTAAAGATTTTGAACTAATTGCTAACATTTTAAATAATGATCTTTCAAGTAAAATTCCAGATGTCTAGCTTCTCTGGAAAAGTTAAAAAGACACAGAATGGCCAGGCCTGCATTCCCTTACCATGAGAACAAAGCCAAGAAACTGCTGAGCTTTACAGATGGAGCCCACTCTCCACTTGGCCTCAGCCTCGACCTTGCCTGGGGGCATCCAAGTCCACCACTCTCATCTACTCTCCCTCCCTTGCTTGACAGGCAGAGTCCTACCACTGAAGGTTGTGCCTCAAGGTGCTATTTCACAGCTTTCCTCTTGCTTGTTATTGAAATTATTCTTGCCTAGAAAGGTTTGCTTACAGATGGAGAAAACAAAAAGTAGCAGCTGAGGCCTATGTGGATTATGAGGGTTCACCCATCCGAAAAATATTTCAAGACATTATTTGAGGATTAAGACTTGGGTCTCCCACTTCCTCTCTGTCGGATTCCTGGAAGGAAACAGGAGGGACATAAGAAGGTGTTCACACGGCCCTTGGGATACAGAGACTGGGCTTGTCCCTAAAGACCAGAGCTGCCTCAGGGGTGCCCACTCCGTCCCAGGACTGGGTTTCTCAGGGGGCAGGAAGCACCTCCAGTTGGCTGTCCTCTTGCAAGGCCCATCACGTGTTATGAGATCCGATACATGATGGCTTTTTAAAGTCCTGTTTAGAGCTGACAGTTTCCAAAATGAAAACAGCTAGAAGTGGAGAACGGGAATAACATGGGAGTAACCTGACATTTACCAGCACAATGTGCCAGTATGAAGAAAAGGCATGATAGCTAAAAAAACACAGATGCTTTCAGAGTAAGCATGCACAGAGAAGACAGTGATGTGGAAAGGAAGTTAATCCAGAGTATCAGAAAAACATAATAGACAACCTTCCTATTCTAAAGGTATCACTGTGAGATGAAGAAAGTTCTGCATGCCTAAGAAGACCTGGGGATTCAACATGTCAGAATTCAACTAACTATTCAAACTTTCAAAAATAAAAACTTCTATTTAGTGTCTGTTTAGATGAGCTGCTTATATTTTTAGACTATCCCAAAGTTCCTTTGCAGTAAAGATATTCTAAGCAACAACAAACGATTCATTGTCCTGGGCTTCCTGATTCTAATGCTCTAGTGTGTCCATTCTACCTTGGAAGGTAAAGAAAGATCTGGTAGAACTCTGATGACAGTGGCTTTAGTAGAAAGTCTGGCAGTGGCCCAGGTTAGGAAGCTAATGAATCTGTGTTACACTCCAGCTTCCTGGGCTAGAGGATTATCGTAATGAAGAACTACACGAAGTTTAACAAAATCAAGATCAAACAAACCTGTTTTTGGCAAATGTCCACTACCATTATGCTCACATTTCAAAACAGCCCTGGCTTAATTTATGTCTTATATACTCCAAGTTAAATACAATGTCTGGAAAAGCAGTTCTAAAATCTAGACAATTGGATTGAAATTTAAAACACCTTCACATCACTTCCAAATTAGCAGCTGTACCAATAGGAAATTACTGTATAGAGAAGTCGGGAAAATAAAGTTATTTTAAGTTAATAAGTAAAAAAAAATTTAAAGCATCTAAATAAAATCACTCACTAACTGTTCAATATAAACTTTAAAATCTTTCCTGAATTAAGGAGTCAAATTTTTCCAGCAGATCCCTATTAATTTTCCAACTGAAAATGAGTGAAATACTTAGAAGAAAGAGAAAAAAATCTATGTGCATGTATAAAACTCTATTGGGCATTTTATAGATTTGCCTATATAGATAGAGTGCCTGATGAACTATGGAATGAGGTTAGTGACATTGTACAAGAGACAGGGATCAAGACCATCCCCATGGAAAAAAAATGCAAAAAGCAAAATGGCTGTCTGGGGAGGCCTTACAAATAGCTGTGAAAAGAAGAGAGGCAAAAAGCAAAGGAGAAAAGGAAAGATATAAGCATCTGAATCCAGAGTTCCAAAGAATAGCAAGAAGAGATAAGAAAGCCTTCTTTAGTGATCAGTGCAAAGAAATAGAGGAAAACAACAGAATGGGTAAGACTAGAGATCTCTTCAAGAAAATTAGAGATACCACGGGAACATTTCATGCGAAGATGGGCTCGATAAAGGGCAGAAACGGTATGGACCTAACAGAAGCAGAAGATATTAAGAAGAGGTGGCAAGAATACACAGAAGAACTGTACAAAAAGATCTTCACCACCCAGATAATCATGATGATGTGATCACTCATCTAGAGCCAGACATCTTGGAATGTGAAGTCAAGTGGGCCTTAGAAAGCATCACTACGAACAAAGCTAGCGGAGGTGATGGCATTCCAGTGGAGCTGTTTCAAATCCTGAAAGATGATGCTGTGAAAGTGCTGCACTCAATATGCCAGCAAATTTGGAAAACTCAGCAGTGGCCACGGGACTGGAAAAGGTCAGTTTTCATTCCAATTCCAAACAAAGGCAATGCCAAAGAATGCTGAATGCTCAAACTACCGCACTACTGCACTCATCTCACATGCTAGTAAAGTAATGCTCAAAATTCTCCAAGCCAGGCTTCAGCAGTACATGAACCATGAACTCCCTGATGTTCAAGCTGGTTTTAGAAAAGGCAGAGGAACCAGAGATCAAATTGCCAACATCCGCTGGATCATGGAGAAAGCAAAAGAGTTCCAGAAAAACATCTATTTCTGCTTTATTGACTATGCCAAAGCCTTTGACTGTGTGGATCACAATAAACTGTGGAAAATTCTGAAAGAGATGGGAATCCCAGACCACCTAACTTGCCTCTTGAGAAATCTGTATGCAGGTCAGGAAGCAGCAGTTAGAACTGGACATGAAACAACAGACTGGTTCCAAATAGGAAAAGGAGTACGTCAAGGCTGTATATTGTCACCCTGCTTATTTAACTTCTCTGCAGAGTACATCATGAGAAATGCTGGACTGGAAGAAACACAAGCTGGAATCAAGATTGCCGGGAGAAATATCAATAACCTCAGATATGCAGATGACACCACCCTTATGGCAGAAAGTGAAGAGGAGCTAAAAAGCCTCTTGATGAAAGTAAAGAGGAGAGTGAAAAAGTTGGCTTAAAGCTCAACATTCAGAAAACGAAGATCATGGCATCCGGTCCCATCATTTCATGGGAAATAGATGGGGAAACAGTGTCAGACTTTATTTTGGGGGGCTCCAAAATCACTGCAGATGGTGAATGCAGCCATGAAATTAAAAGACGCTTACTCCTTGGAAGAAAAGTTATGACCAACCTAGATAGCATATTCAAAAGCAGAGACATTACTTTGCCGACTAAGGTCCGTCTAGTCAAGGCTGTGGTTTTTCCTGTGGTCATGTATGGATGCAAGAGTTGGACTGTGAAGAAGGCTGAGCACCAAAGAATTGATGCTTTTGAACTGTGGTGTTGCAGAAGACTCTTGAGAGTCCCTTGGATTGGTAGGAGATCCAACCAGTCCATTCTAAAGGAGATCAACCCTGGGATTTCTTTGGAAGGAATGATGCTAAAGCTAAAACTCAGTACTTTGGCCACCACATGAGAAGACTTGACTCATTGGAAAAGACTCTGATGCAGGGAGGGATTGGGGGCAGGAGGAGAAGGGGACGACAGAGGATGAGATGGCTGGATGGCATCATGGACTCGATGGACATGAGTCTGAGTGAACTCCGGCAGATGGTGATGAACAGGGAGGCCTGGCGTGCTGCGATTCATGGGGTCGCAAAGAGTCAGACACGATTGAATGGCTGAACTGAACTGATATCACCAGTACTATAACAGGAAATTAAGATAATACTGTCCTCTGAAAGTTAAACCTAAAATCAACACATAGTGAATCAGAGTAGATGTGCTCCATCCTTAAAGACACAAAATGGTTCACAGGCCAAGAGACAAGAACAAGATGACCGGACATAGTTCAAAGGTGGCAACATGCCCACCAGAAAGAGGGGTGGTCAGTCTGCAAAACACAGGGAAAACAGGGTCACGAACAAATGGCAGCTGTGCCCAGCCTAGCACCTTTTAAATAGGGGCACCTTGCCCATTGGATTTTAAGTCTTCAACACACTGGCCAGATGATTCCTACGATTACTATGATGGCATCAGGGCATCATCAGTGTCTTTTCGTTACTGAACAATTTAATAATTCCCAACATGCCTCCTACAACCTGTCATAATTCTGTGCTTCTTATTAAGATGAAACAGGGAAATAGCACACCAGTTAGCCTGAGATTAAACAGCCTACATGGCAGTTACACTGTTAACTGCAGGTTCTGAGATGTGAGTTTACCTGTGTGAGGAAGTGCCCTTTCTCATAGGGCTCCGGACACAGAGGCTGACAAAATCAAGTTTTTCAGTCAACAAGAAAGATGGTTTGACTCAAAACTAACAAAGTCATGAATGTGATACCACTGAAAAGCTTGTTTGGGGGAGGTGAATGTTGAGATGTCTCCTGATGACCCTCAGTGGTATTATCATGCAAAATTGCTCTCGAGTGGCTCCTAGAGATATCACCCAGAGACCATATTAGTGATGGTTAGCCACCATAACAATTAGCATATCCTATATATAGTATGCAAGTGGAAATATTGCAAAAGAGAATTATAGAAAGGTTGTATCATCACTTCAGTATTCTTCTAATATCTCTTCATAAGCTTACATGTAATAATCATTTTTCATAAGTAGACTTATTAACTGAATGACAGTTACCAAGCTCAACCCATAGCTGTAATAACTGAACTTGACTATGTGATGGTGATACAATATTTGCTTATTCTCAATCTGACTTGCAAGCATTTAGATATGATTACAAATTCATACTCAATAAAAAGCCAGGGAAGGTACATAGTTCAATTAGAGATTTTTAATAAGTACACAAAAACTTAAAAGCTCAAGATGCATAAAGTTCTGAAGATATTCTGAAGTTATATACTCTTAACCTAAGCAACTGGAGAAAGCAATGGCACCCCACTCCAGTACTCTTGCCTGGAAAATCCCATCGACGGAGGAGCCTGGTGGGCTGCAGTCCATGGGGTCGCACAGAGTCGGACACAACTGAGCAACTTCACTTTCACTTTTCACTTTCATGCATTGGAGAAGGAAGTGGCAACCCACTCCAGTATTCTTGCTTGGAGAATCCCAGGGACTGGGGAGCCTGGTGGGCTGCCGTCTATGGGGTCGCACAGAGTCGGACACAACTGAAGTGACTTAGCACAGCAACCTAAGCAACTATAGCTACAATCTGGCAGTAGTCTAATATATCTGAAGGGCTTCCCAGATGGTGCCAGTGGTAAAGTATCAGCCTGCCAATGCAGGAGATACAGGTTTGGGTCAGGAATATCCTCAGGAGGAGGGCATGGTAACCTACTCCAGTATTCTTGCCTGGAGAATTCCATGGACAGAGGAGCCTGATGGGCTACGGTCCTTAGAGTCGCAAAGAGCCAGACATGACTGAAGCGTTAGCACACATGCTCACACACACAATATAATTGAAATCAGGTTTAAGATTTACCAATCAGTATCCATGTACTCTTTATGAGAAAGAACAGAAATACAAAATACATCTTTAAAAAATAACAAAATGCAAAAGCTTACTTAGTGATAGATTATAATCATAATGGGAAGCTTTAGTTTACTTTTTATCTATTTAGTATGTTACAGACACAAATGGATATAGATTATTCAAACACTGTAAGTTTATTAAACACTGTATTTTTTCAGCCCTACAATCCTACATACATATATGCTATTTTAAGGATATAACATGCCATGTTCAAAATATTGATCATAAAGCTAGACTATTAAAAATATATTGGCAAGCCTTTCAATTAGGTGCAAAATACAGAATAAATAAATAATAAATAAATAAGTTTTCTAAAATAACTACTGAGATAAAAATAGTTAAAAATTAAAAGACTATTTAGAAAATACAGTGGAATGCTGTCAAAATTAGGCTTATTATCAAATTCACTTCTTTAAAGTGCTCATGAAATTAAAAGACGCTTACTCCTTGGAAGGAAAGTTATGACCAACTTAGATAGCATATTAAAAAGCAGAGACATTACTTTGTCAACAAAGGTCCATCAAGTCAAGGCTATGGTTTTTCCTGTGGTCATGTATGGATGTGAGAGTTGGACTGTGAAGAAAGCTGAACGCTGAAGAATTGATGCTTTTGAACTGTGGTGTTGGAGAAGACTCTTGAGAGTCCCTTGGACTGCAAGGAGATCCACCCAGTCCATCCTAAAGGAGATCAGTTCTGGGTGTTCCTTGGAAGGACTGATGCTGAAGCTGAAACTCCAGTACTTTGGCCACCTCATGCAAAGAGTTGACTCATTGGAAAAGACCCTGATGCTGGGAGGGACTAGTGGCAGGAGGAGAAGGGGACGACAGAGGATGAGATGGCTGGATGGCATCACCAACTCGATGCACATGAGTTTGGATAAACTCTGGGAGTTGGTGATGGACAGGGAGGCCTGGCATGCTGCAATTCATGGGGTCGCAAAGTCGGACACGACTGAGCGACTGAACTGAACTGAACTGAAAGTGCTCTAATTACTTTTTCAATGTAGCATAAGATTAAAGAATTAGGCATTTAAACAATAAAGTTATAAAAGCTCTAAGTATCCCATGGGGAAATAATTAAAAATGAAAAACAATGGTACAATTAATAAATAAATTCAAACCAAGAATGATAATTGTTCCAATCTGAGTGATTGCTACAGTGTAATTCATATTAAACCCCTTACTTTTGTACATGAATGAATATTTCCACAAATTTAAATTACATACATAATCACCCACCCCCAAATCAAAATGTAGTTTTGGGAGAAGAGATTAAGAAAGGAATACACGGATCATAATATAAATAGGAGAGGCTATTTTCCAAAGTGTAACTGATACTTTATATGTATCACATTTAAAAGTCATAAATAAGTGAATACAAAAGAAATATATATGATGCATCAAGAAGACATAGATGGCTTGGGTCAAATGAATCTTCGTGAAAAAGCTGACACAGAATCACCTAGAGTCAGAGTATGACAGAAGTTTCAAAATTTGAAATAAAGGTAAACAAACATTAAAAAGAAAAGCTGTCCCATCATTAAACAAAGTTAGCACAATCCTAACATAATCTGACCAACAACACACAAGAAAAAAGAACACAAATATAAACCCATCCCACCTATTAACTATCATTATAGTATGTAAGAGTGGATGCCTTATATTAACATAATAAAATCCTTCCCTCAGTCAGGCACAATTCTGAGTACTTAACACACATTATGCCATTTAAGTTTCACAATAGCTCCACGCAAGTAGGTCCCACGTATTAGAATGTATTCCTGAAATATCACAAAAGAAGTCAAAATTCATATGAAGAAAAAAACTAAACCTAACTGGAAGGAACATGTTTCTGTTTACACATTAAAATGTTTCACTGCATTTTGAAAGCATGCATGCACACAATTTAAACTTATGTGGGCTGAAGAACTTTGAAATTATGTATGTTTTGACTAGTTTCAAGTCTTGGAGGGGGAACCCTACCTTTCCACAAAGATATCCACCATCTTCCACTTTTTTTAAACTATGGCTCTCTCAAGTCTCTTATTCCCCAGGTTTTGAAACGTATGTGATAATGAGAAAAGCTGAAGGAAAATCACTGTAAGCTGAAGGAAAAGCAGTGTAACTAACTGACAATCAGCGTCAGGAGACAAGGAAAAACTTGTAAATGAGAGAGATGTGTGCCCAGTCTTCCAGGGTCAAACGTGTGGAAATAGAGGTCACAAGATTATCCATCAGTAGAAGCCAGAAACATGGACTCTAATAGCAAATGTCTCAAATATTCAGCATTAGTTCCATTAAATCAATAATAAGCATACTGATAGTCAAGAAAAACTCATTACAGACAAGCCACTGTGTGGCCTGTACTTCCCTAAGCTTCTCTGCAAGAAAAAACTTGTGTAAACCAAAAATATCTACAGATGATAAAGATACCATCAAAATTTAGTTGCAAAAGAAAGCTATTAATCAGTTGTTCAAGTACATGGAGAAAGAAATCTATGCATCAAAATATATTGAAGACTTTACTAAAAAAGTTAACAAAGCAAAATCATTACTATAGTTTATGCAGCAGAAGAAATAGTGGTAAATAACACATGATTTGGGATGAGGAATTCCTTCTTAGAAAATCTACAATGGGAAACAGAACTGAATACATAAAAATCAAGTTTTTATTCAAAAACATTAGAAGTTAGACAAGAATACTGAAAGACAGGTCATTAAAATCTTAAAATTCAGCTTGAAAAATGGGCAAAGCACATCAAAACACAAAAGGGGACTAAATTTGTTAATAAACTAATGTAAATCTCACCCAATACCTATTCATTTTTAGGGAAGCAAATTAAATTCACAAGATTATTTATTAAATATCTTCTTGGGACCTTCAGTGAAGTGAAGTCGCTCAGTCGTGTCCGACTTTCTGTGACCCCATGGACTGTAGCCTACCAGGCTCCTCTGTCCATGGGATTTTCCAAGCAATAGTACTGGAGTGGATTGCCATTTCCTTCTCCAGGGGATCTTCCCAACCCAGGGATCGAACCCAGGTCTAAGGGACTTCCCTGGTGGTTTAGAGGGTAAAGCATCTGTCTACAGTGTGGGACCTTCAGGTAGAGGTCAAATTTCTTAATCTTGCCTAACCTAACACATGGCTTACTTCCTCCAACCTCTCCAGAACCACTTCAGTTCACTTCAGTTCAGCACCACTTCAGCACACCACAAATCACAAGCTTGCATTCCCTAGAAGAATTGCCTGGGTCACACAGCCTTTGGCATAAGCCTTCTTGGAGGAGGTCACCATTAATACCACCACAGAGCCGCCAAGCAGACAACCCACAAACTGAAGAACAATTATACTAAAGAAATTCTCGCACTGTTAAGAAAGTTCTAGGACCCACAACAGATTTCCCAACCTCGGGATCTGGCAAAGGGACTGAGAACCCCCAGGGAATTTGTCTTTGGAGGCCAGGGGGATTTGATTACAGAATTTACACAGGACTGAGGAAACACTCTTGGAGGGCACAAACAAAACCTTGTGCACACCAGGACTCAGGAGGAAGGAGCAGTGACCCCACAAGAGACTGACCCGACTTGCCTGTGAGGGTCCAGGAGTCTCCAGGAGAGACTGGGTTGGCGGTGGTCTGCAGCAGGGTCTGGGGCACTGAGTGCAGCAGCGCATACATGGGGTCTTTTGAAGGAGGTCACCATTATCTTCATTACCTCTGACAAGCTCTGATCTCAGACCAGACAACAGGGAGGGGACACAGTCCCGCCCATCAACAGAAAATTGGGTTAAAGATTTACTGAGTATGGCCTCACCCATCAGAACAAGACCCAGTTTGCCCCACAGGCAGTCTCTCCCAAGAGGAAGTTTCCATAAGCCTCTTATCCTTATCCTACAGAGGGAAGACAGAATGAAACCCAGAACCACAGAAAACTAATCAAGCTAATCACATGGACCACAGCCTTGTCTAACTCAATCGAACTATGAGACATGCTGTGAAGGGCCACCCAAAACGGACAGGTCATGCTGGAAAGTTCTGACAAAACGTGGTCCACTAGAGAAGGGAATGGTAAAACACATCAGTATTCTTGCCGTGAGAACCCCACGAACAGTAAGAAAAGTCAAAAAGATATGACACTGAAAGATGAACTCCCCAGGTCAGTAGGTGCCCAATATGCTACTGGAGAAGAGTGGAGAAATAACTCCTGAAAGAATGAAGAGACAGAGCCAAAGCAAAAACAACGCCCAGTTGTAGATGTGACTGGTGACAGATGTTAAGTCCAATGCTGTAAACAACAATATTGCATAGGAACCTGGAATGTTAGGTCCATGAATCAAGGTAAATTGGAACTGGTCAAACAGGAGATGGCAAGAGTGAACACTGATATTTTGAGAATCAGTGAACTAAAATGGACGGGAATGGGCAAATTAAATTCAGATGACCATTATATCTATGACTGTGGGCAAGAATCTATTAGAAGAAATGGAGTAGACCTCATAGTCAACACAAGAGTCTGAAATGAAGTACTTGGGTGCAATCTCAAAAATGACAGAATGATCTCTGCTGGTTACCAAGGTAAATCTTTCAATATCACAGTAATCCAAGTCTATGCCCCAAGCAGTAATGCTGAAGAAGCTGAAGTTGAATGGTTCTATGAAGATCTATAAGGCCTTCTAGAAGTAACACCCCCAAAAGATGTCCTTTTGATTATAGGGGACTGGAATGCAAAAGTAGGAAGCTAAGAGATACCTGGAATAACAGGCAAATTTGGCCTTTGAGTACAAAAGTTTTGCCAACAGATGTACTGGTCATAGCAAACACCCTCTTTGAACAACACAAGAGAAGACTCTACACATGGACATCACCAGATGGTCAATATCGAAATCAGATTGATTATATTCTTTGCAGCCAAAGATGGAAAAGCGCTATACAGTTAGCAAAAACAAGACTAGGAGCTGACTGTGGCTCAGATCATGAGCTTTTATTGTAAAATTCAGACTTAAATTGAAGAAAGTAGGGAAAACCATTAGACCATTCAGGTATGACCTAAATCAAATCCATTATGATTATACAGAGGAAGTGAGAAATAGATTCAAGGCATTAGAACTGATAGACACAGTACATGAATACCTATGGACGGAAGTACATGACATGGTACAGGAGGCAGTGATCAATCATCCCCAAGAAAAAGAAATGTAAAAAGGCAAAATGGTTATCTGAGGAGGCCTTACAAATAGCTGAGAAAAGAAGAGAAGCTAAAGGCAAAGGAGAAAGGAAAGATTTACCCATCTGAATGCAGAGTTCCAAAGAACAGCAAGGAGGGATAATAAAGCCTTTCTCGGTGAACAATGCAAAGAAATAGAGGAAAACAATAGAATGGGAAAACCTACAGATCTCTTCAAGAAAATTGGAGATACCAAGGGAACATTTCATGCAAAGATGAGCTCAATAAAGGAAAGAAATGGTATGGACTGAACAGAAGCAGAAGATATTAAGAAGAGGTGGCAAGAATACACAGAAGAACTATACAAAAAAGATCTTCATGATTCACATAACCACAATGGTGTGATCACTCACCTAGAGCCAGATATCCTGGAATGCAAAGCCAAGAGGGCCTTAGGTAGCATCACTAAGAATAAAGCTAGTAGAGGTGATAGAATTCCAGCAGAACTATTTCAAATTCTAAAGATGAAGCTATGAGAGTGCTACAGTCCCTATGCCATCTGCTGCTGCTGCTGCTAAGTCACTTCAGTCGTGTCCACTCTGTGTGACCCCACAGACGGCAGCTCACCAGGCTCCCTCATCCCTGGGATTCTCCAAGCAAGAATACTGGAGTGGGTTGCCATTTCCTTCTCCAATGCATGAAAGTGAAAAGCGAAAGTGAAGTCGCTCAGTCAAGTCTGACTTTTTGCAACCCCATGGACTGCAAGCTACTGCTCCTTCGCCCATGGGATTCTCCAGGCAAGAGCACTGGAGTGGGTTGCCATTGCCTATGCCAGCAAATCTAGAAAACTCAGCAGTGGCCACAGGACTGGAAAAGGTCAGTTTTCACTCCAATCCCAAAGAAAGGTAATGCAAAAGATTGCTCAAACTACTGCACAATTGTACTCATTTCACACTCTAGTAAAGTAATGCTCAAAATTCACCAAGCCAGGCTTCAACAGTAGGGAAACCATGAACTACTGGATGTTCGAGTTGGATTAAAAAAGGCACGGGAACCAGAGATCATCAAAAAAGCAAGAGAGTTCCAAAAACATCTTACTTCTGCTTTATTGACTATGCCAAAGCCTTTGAGTCTGTGGATCACAATAAACTGTGAAAAACTCTTAAAGAGATGGGGATACCAGACCATCTTACCTACCTCTTGAGAAATCTGTGTGCAGGTCAGGAAGCAATCATTAGAACTGGAATGGGACAAACACTGGTTCCAAATAGGGAAAAGAGTACATCAAGGTGGTGTACTGTCATCCTGCTTATTTAACTTATATGCAGAGTACATCATGGGAAATGCTGGGCTGGATGAAGCACAAGCTTGAATCAAGATTGTCAGGAGAAATATCAATAATCTCAGATACACAGATGGCATCACCCTTATCAGTTCAGTTCAGTTCAGTCTCTCAGTCATGTTCGACTCTTTGCGACCCCATGAATCGCAGCACGCCAGGCCTCCCTGTTCATCACCATCTCCCGGAGTTCACTCAGACTCACGTCCATCAAGTCCATGATGCCATCCAGCCATCTCATCCTCGGTTGTCCCCTTCTCATCCTGCGCTCAGTCCCTCCCAGCATCAGAGTCTTTTCCAATGAGTCAAGTCTTCGCATGAGGTGGCCAAAGTACTGGAGTTTCAGCTTTAGAATCATTCCTTCCAAAGAAATCCCAGGGTTGATCTTCAGAATGGACTGGTTGGATCTCCTTGCAATCCAAGGGACTCTCAAGAGTCTTCTCCAACACCACAGTTCAAAAGCATCAGTTCTTCAGCGCTCAGCCTTCTTCACAGTCCAACTCTCACATCCATACATAACCACAGGAAAAACCATAGCCTTGACTAGTCAGACCTTAGTGGGCAAAGTAATGTCTCTGCTTTTAAATATTCTGTCTAGGTCGAACATAATTTTTCTTCCAAGGAGTAAGCGTCTTCTAATTTCATGGCTGCAGTCACCATCTGCAGTGATTTTGGAGCCCAAAATAAAGTGTGACACTGTTTCCCCATCTATTTCCCATGAAGTGATGGGACCAGATGCCGTGATCTTCGTTTTCTGAATGTTGAGCTTTAAGCCAACTTTTTCACTCTCCTCATTCACTTTCATCAAGAGGCTTTTAGCTCCTCTTCACTTTCTGCCATAAGGGTGGTGTCATCTGCATATCTGAGGTTATTGATATTTCTCCCGGCAATCTTGATTCCAGCTTGTGTTTCTTCCAGTCCAGCATTTCTCATGATGTACTCTGCATATAAGATAAATAAGTAGGGTGACAGTATACAGTCTTGACATACTCCTTTTCCTGTTTTGAACCAGTCTGTTGTTCCATGTCCAGTTCTAACTGTTGCTTCCTGACCTGCATACAGATTTCTCAAGAGGCAGGTTAGGTGGTCTGGGATTCCCATCTCTTTCAGAATTTTCCACAGTTTATTGTGATCCACACAGTCAAAGGCTTTGGCATAGTCAATAAAGCAGAAATAGATGTTTTTCTGGAACTCTCTTGCTTTTTCCATAATCCGGCGGATATTGGCAATTTATTCTCTGGTTCCTCTGCCTTTTCTAAAACCAGCTTGAACATCAGGGAGTTCATGGTTCATGTACTGCTGAAGCCTGGCTTGGAGAATTTTGAGCATTACTTTACTAGCATGTGAGATGAGTGCAGTAGTGCGGTAGTTTGAGCATTCTTTGGCATTGCCTTTGTTTGGAATTGGAATGAAAACTGACCTTTTCCAGTCCCGTGGCCACTGCTGAGTTTTCCAAATTTGCTGGCATATTGAGTGCAGCACTTTCACAGCATCATCTTTCAGGATTTGAAACAGCCCCACTGGAATTCCATCATCTCCATTAGCTTTGTTCGTATGATGCTTTCTAAGGCCCACTTCATTTCACATTAGTGAAATGAGTCTAGATTAGTGATCACATCATCATGATTATCTGGGTCGTGGAAAATCTTTTTGTACAGTTCTTCCATGTATTCTTGCCACCTCTTCTTAATATCTTCTGCTTCTGTTAGGTCCATACCGTTTCTGTTCTTTATGGAGCCCATCTTTGCATGAAATGTTCCTGTGGTATCTCTAATTTTCTTGAAGAGATCTCTAGTCTTTCTCATTCTGTTGTTTTCCTCTACTTATTTGCATTGATCGCTGAAGAAGGCTTTCTTATCGCTTCTTGCTATTCTTTGGAACTCTGGATTCAGATGCTTATATCTTTCCTTTTCTCCTTTGCTTTTTGCCTCTCTTCTTTTCACAGCTATTTGTAAGGCCTCCCCAGACAGCCATTTTGCCTTTTTGCATTTTTTTTCCCATGGGGATGGTCTTGATCCCTGTCTCCTGTACAATGTCACAAATCTCATTCCGTAGTTCATCAGGCACTCTATCAGATCTAGGCCCTTAAATCTATTTCTCACTTCCACTGTATAATCACAAGGGATTTGAGTTACATCATACCTGAATGTTCTAGCAGTTTTCCCTACTTTCTTCAGTTTAAGTCTGAATTTGGTAGTAAGGAGTTCATGATCTGAGCCACAGTCAGCTCCTGGTCTTGTTTTTGTTGACAGTATAGAGCTTCTCCATCTTTGGCTGCATAGAATATAATCAATCTGATTTCAGTGTTGACCATCTGGTGATGTCCATGTGTAGAGTCTTCTCTTGTGTTGTTGGAAGAGGGTGTTTGCTATGACTGGTGCATTCTCTTGGCAAAAACTCTATTAGTCTTTGCCCTGCTTCATTTCATATTCCAAGGCCAAATTTGCCTGTTACTCCAGGTGTTTCTTAACTGCCTACTTTTGCATTCCAGTCCCCTCTAATGAAAAGGACATCTTTTTTGATGTTAGTTCTAAAAAGTCATGTAGGTCTTCATAAAACCGTTCAACTTCAGCTTTTTTAGCATTACTGGTGGGGCACAGACTTGGATAACTGTGATATTGAATGGTTTGCCTTGGAGACGAACAGAGATCATTCTGTCGTTTTTGAGATTGCATCCAAGTACTGCATTTTGGACTCTTTTGTTGACCATGATGGCTACTCCATTTCTTCTGAGGGATTCCTGCCTGCAGTAGTAGATATAATGGTCATCTGAGTTAAATTCGCCGATTCCAGCCCATTTTATTTCGCTGATTCCTAGAATGTCAACGTTCACCCTTGCCATCTCCTGTTTGACCACTTCTAATTTGCCTTGATTCATGGATTGACATTCCAGGTTCCTATGCAATATTGCTCTTTTTACAGCATCGGATCTTGCTTCTATCAGCAGTCACACCCACAGCTGGGTATTATTTTTGCTTTGGCTCCATTCCTTCATTCTTTCTGGAGTTATTTCTCTACTGACCTCCAGTAGCATATTGGGCACCTAATGACCTGGGGAGTTCCTCTTTTGGTATCCTGTCATTTTGCCTTTTCATACTGTTCATGGGGTTCTCAAGGCAAGAATACTGAAGTGGCTTGCCATTCCCTTCTCCAGTGGACCACATTCTGTTAGACCTTTCCACCATGACCCACCCGTCTTGGGTTGCCCCACACGCATGGCTTGGTTTCATTGAGTTAGAAAAGGCTGTGGTCCTAGTGTGATTAGATTGACTAGTTTCCTGTGAGTATGGTTTCAGTGTGTCTGCCCTCTGATGCCCTCTTGCAACACCTACCATCTTACTTGGGTTTCTCTTACCTTGGGCGTGGGGTATCTCTTCACGGCTGCTCCAGCAAAAATAAGCCTTAACTCACTTTCTCAGGGAAGCTTTTGCTTCCTCCCATTTTTCTACACCTGTCTGCTCCTATCAAAGAATAGTGTACACAAATATCTATCATCCTGCTTAAGATTATTTTTGACCTACTTTAGACAAGAGAAAAAAATAAAAAAGATTAGTTTATTCTCATTGTTGTGATTCACCTGTTTATCAATCCCTCCATTCTGGGCAGCTAGGAGTAGGAATAAATGAGTAGGGGCTACAGTGCAGTTAAAATAGCATCAAAAACATAAAACACTAAGCTTAAAATATATGCAAGGTCCCAACACTGAAAACGGTAAAATACTGTTGAAAAATCAAAGAAGATGAAAATAGACAGGCAGGTGACCAGGTTTAAGGACTGGAAGGAATCATGGTTAATATTTCTATTCTTCCCAAATTGATCTAGAGATTCAACTCAATCTCAACCATAATCTCATCAAGCTTTTTGGTAGAAACTGACAAGCTAACTTTAAAATGCTTATAGAAATGCAAAGAAATGAGAATATCCAAAGTAATCTTGAAAAAGAACAAAACTGGAAAACACTCTACTTAAAGACCTTCTGCAACACTTCAGTAATGAAGACAATGTGGCACTAGCATAAATATCAACAGACAGACCAATGGAGCATAAGGGAGAGTCTAGAAAGAGATCTGCACTTATATGATCATTTTACTTCTGACAAAGATGTCAAAGCAATCCAACTGGAATAAGAACGTATAATGCTGAGACAGCCAGATATCAAAACTGAAAAAAAAAAAAAAGAACTTCAAACCCTAACAAACACCATGCAAAAAATAATTCCAGATGGATCATAGGTCTAAACATAAAAACTAAAAAGATAAAGCTGTTATAAAATTTTGCAGAATATTTTTTAAAACTCTTTGTAGGCAAGTTTTCTTAAGAGAAGACACAAAAAGCCAAAATCATTTGTTTTTAATGTGTAGGCTGTCATGAGGTGTTTCCATTGGCCAGATGCAGTGACTTGATTATAAAAATGAATAATGACTGTAATGTTGGAATTTACGTTGGAAAAATTAAGAAGTTCCATGAGTCTACAGTAATACTGCAAAAGAGGGAGAGGGTAGTTCTCTTTTACAAAAAACAAATGTTAGATTAAAACATAGAAGAAATAATAAAATAAGAAATATCAACAGTTTGTAACCCCCAGCTGGAGTAACTAATTCAGACAAGGATCTTTACTGGATGCCTAAAATTATTAAAACATTGTTGAAGAATAGATATTCGAAGTCTGAAAGTGTTAACTCTTAGATTATATAATTATTTCATTAGGAATAATGTACCTTTATAGTAGAGAGATCTGGCAGTCTCCACCTGTACCAATTAATCAAACAGCATTACCAATACTAGAGCAAGTTGACACTATGTGCCTTTTAAAGTGATACAATCAGAAGTCTATAGTTCAGTTCAGTTGCTCAGTCGTGTCTGACTCTTTGTGACCCCTTGAATAGTAGAACGCCAGGCCTCCCTGTTCATTACTATCTCTCGGAGTTCACTCAGACTCACATCCATCGAGTGTGTGATGCCATCCAGCCATCTCATCCTCAGTCGTCCCTTTCTCCTCCTGCCCCCAGTCCCTCCCAGCATCAGAGTCTTTTCCAATGAGTCAACTCTTCGCATGAGGTGGCCAAAGTACTGGCGTTTCAGCTTAAGTCTATAACATCAATTATAATGTTCCTGTGCAAAAAAAGTTTAACCTAAATCCCATAGGATACAATCAAACACAGTATGTGGGATATTCTACAAGACAGCTATCCTGAATCTTGAACAAAGTCAACATGATGAAAAACAAAACAAAAACAAAAGGTAAGAAAGTGGTGTGGATACTCTTCAAACTTAAAAAGTAAAAAGAGTCACAACCATCAAAAGTAATGCACAAGCCTAGACTGAATCCTGAATAAAACAAAAACTAAAACCCAAAAGATAAAGCTACAAAAAACAACTGAAAAACTTATTATAGTTTAGTATTCTGGTTATGAAATTCTTAACCTCTGAACAGTTCAGAAAAACAAGGATAGACAGATGTTTTAGGATGGGGTTGCTCTATCAATCCATCTAGTATATACAAACATATATGTATAATATAAACATATATATATTTAAGTACAATATGTATATTATATATATATGCATATGTGTGTGTTTATATGTGAATAAAAGTAAATTCTCACTGTGAAAAATCATTAACTTTAAGTATGAGCTACCTCTGAGAGCAGAATAAGGAACTGGAATGATCCTAGAAAACTTCTTAAATTGTTTTATAAAAGAGAACAAACACATGGAGATTTTGTAAGCACATCTTTGTACCACAGGGCGGCTAAGAGTTGGACAGAACTGAAGCTCCTGAGCACGCACACATACGACAACGGAGACACATTAACAGACTTAAAGGAAAACATACGTAAGATTTCTGGGAATCCAAATCATTCTGCCCCTAATAAAAATACTGAATTTCCAAGACACAAATGGAGATGGCTGAAGACTTCTAAAATGCGTGTGACTAAAGATAGGAGTCATCCAGTCTGGAGTTTTGAGCCAATACCGAATATCTAGTAATTGTCTTTTTTTTTTTTTTTGTCATCAACAAGGCTTTATTAAATGAAACAATAAAGTGCACATCACGCAGTGGTTTGGGGTCTAAAGTTTGATCTGATCTTTAGTGAAAATGTACACAAGCCATTACTTGATCGTAGGCTTTTAAAAAGTCAAATTTACCCTTCATTTGTTCCATCCGTTAGTACTCATACTCTTCCCAGACACTGGGGAGAGACGGCTCTACCACACAGCATCACATACCACGTGTTGTTTTACTCATGCAGCTGACTTATTCCACTGGGACCTACATTTCAACTGCACTTCCTTCTTTTGCTTACTTTTCTTCAAGAATTAGAAGTCCAACGCCATAGTAATATCCCTATATACTCACTCCATGGTTGTATTCTGAATACTGTACTTATGTTCCGGATGTCATATTTTCTAGAGTTGATAACACTGAGAAGTAAAAAGCTTTCATTCCATCCTGATGTATCTGCTCACCATTTGCTGCTATGTGTTCTGCTCTCTTCCGCCTTCCACACATTCAAGGCTCTCCATTCAAATTCTGCGTCATTTCGTGCAGTCTCATCTCGTTTAATAATTTCTCTTAATATCAACAGATTAACTGTGTATGTATAACGAGAATTTAACTTTTGACAATCTGTTTCAAGATTCTCAAATTTATTTAGAATTTAGCATCAATGACTTGGAAAAAGTAAAGCAGAAAACAAGTATATTATGAAGTTTTTAAGTCACTCCTCTCACTAATACTAACTGATCTCCCAAGAATAAACCTGTTCTTATGGCAACTACTTCCATACCAATATTAAAAATATCAGTGCACTTTTATTTGACATATAACACAGAAAGAAATATTAAGATTTAAAAATAGCTGGGCAAACATATATTGTTTTCATAATTTATGAGGCAAATCTAAAGCATTTATTAAGAAACTGAATCTGGATATATAAGATTTAAGAGTTGTACCTGATAATTTTTGAAAATTCATCATCTGCCAAGAATATATTGCATCTACTTCATTTACTCCACAAATACACTTTTAATACCAAAAATATGTCAAGTCCTCCTCTGAGCACTGGGGATGAAGCAATGAATAAAACTGAAAGAATGAAATAAAACTCCTCTAACAGTTTACTGTCTAGAGGGCAGGGACAGAGGGTGAAGAAGCACTAACCTGAATCCTAACTGTAAACAGCTTGCTTGGTCAGGATGATGACTGAATGATGACTGCAGTCATTACAGGTGAACAAAGGTGGAGCAGAGACTAGCAGGAGATAAGGAAGAGATGCCACATAGGTATCAGGAAAAAGAGCAGGGCTACTGGAGGGAAGAGGATGGGTGAGGCCCTGAGGAGGAGCAGAGCTGGCCAGGCAGGAGTTCAGCCAGGTCATCCATCAGCTTCCAGCCTTGTAAGAACTGACAGACAGGAGAGCAGCAGGAGGTGCTGAGAAGTTAACAACCTGGGGGAGCCTTGGAGGACCTCACAGGCCACAGTAAAGACAGTGAATGAGGTGGGAAAACACCAGAAGCTTTTCAGAAGAGAAGCCTGATGCAACTTAAGCTTTAGGAGACTCTCTGGCTGAGAGAGGCAAAGAAGCAGGGAGCCTACTTAGGGGACTATGGTGGCTGTAATTCAGGAGACAGAAGACATAGTGCCTTAGTAAACAACGGTGGTGATGGTGGTTGGTTCCAAATACAGAGCCAAATTAGTAAAGGGATGGATTGGGCATGGGATACAGGACAAGGAGAGGACTAGAAGTCAGCCGCCAGACTCACAGCCTGAGAAGATGGAGGGAGGGACTCACTATTTACTGCAAGGGAGAAGCTGGAGGAAGGGTGACTCTGAGGGAGAGCATCAGTGCAGTTTGGACACGACGAGTATAAGATACTTATTCATATTTAAGTGAAAATAAAAGCAAGCAGTAGGGTATGAGTCAGGAGTTCAGGGGAGAGTTCTGAGTTAGAAATAGAAATTTGGGAGTCAACAGCATGTAGAGGGAGGTTAATAGCCATGAGATGTAACAGAAATTAGAATAGTCCCCCTTCTCTCCATAAAAGAAGAGGGGGAGGGATAAAAAACAAAGAAAGTGCATCTATTTGTAGAACAGAAAATAATTATGAGGTGCTGCCAAGTCACTTCAGTCGTGTCCGACTCTGTGTGACCCCATAGACGGCAGCCCACCAGGCTCCCCCATCCCTGGGATTCTCAAGGCAAGAACCTGGAGTGGGTTCCATTTCCTTTTCCAGTGCATGAAAGTGAAAAGTGAAAGTGAAGTCGTTCAGTTGTGTCTGACTCTTTGCGACTCCATGGACTGCAGCCTACCAGGCTCCTCCGCCCATGGGATTTTCCAGGCAAGAGTACTGGAGTGGAGTGCCATTGCCTTCTCTGAATTATGAGGTGGGCCCTATGTAAATCCTCTAGTTCAGTTCAGTTTCTCAGTCGTGTCTGATTCTTTGCAATCCCATGAACTGTAGCATGTCAGGCTTCCCTGTCCATCACCAACTCCCGGAGCTTGCTCAAACTCATGTCCATCAAGTTGGTGAAGCCATCCAACCATCTCATCCTCTATTTAAATCCTTGTTTAAATCATAATTTAAATCCTCTAAGAGTTCTCATTTTCTTAAATTATAATCATCGAACACCTACACAATATAAAACTCCCAAAAGGTAATGCAATTTTTCTCTGCTCTCAGAAAAACTTCCAAATAGTCACAGGGTGCAGGTGTGCATGCTGTCACTTCAGTCATGTCTGACTCTTTGCTACCCTATGGACTAAAGCCCACCAGGCTCTTTTGTCTGTGGGATTCTCCAGGCAAGAATATTGGAGTGGGTTGCCATGTCCTCCTCCAGGGGATCTTCCTGAGTCAGGGATTGAACCTGCATCTCTTATGTCTTCTGCGTTGCAGGCAGATTCTTTACCCATTGAGCCACCTGGAAAGCCCCAGTCAAGGAGGCAGATACATAAATATTACAAGGGGGTGACAGAAGAGAAGGGAGATATATCAAGTATATACTCTTGATAATAAACATGCCACTAGGATGTTGCTTGGTCCATGGGAGGATGAGTCAGCTGGACAGAGGAAGGTCTTTGACAATGTATATCTGTTCTACTAAGGATCACAGGTTGACAAAGTTGCACTATTCCACACAGTAATCAAAGTCACGTTGGGTGGCCTATGTTGTCGGCTCACCAGCCTGCAGGGCTCAACAACTCAATAGTCAGTCACATCACCAGCACTGGCTGAGTCAGATGGCTGGAATGTTATAGCTATATCTCATCACTTTTCAAAGGTCGAGAGAGAGAGACAAACAAGAATATTATTTTATTTTTCTCTCATTTTTTTCAGAAGCTGCTATCAAGTGACCCAGAATAACTGGAACAAAAAAATCACTCCAATATTCTTGCCAGGATTCTTGGCCTCCACACACCTGTAAATACACACACCTGTAAATACATAAAAAATGCTTAAGGTAAGAAAAATTAGCCAGTAATAATCAGTAACATCTCATACTTAAGCTTTCATAATTAAGAGAAGGTGTTAAACTTGATTCTTCTGCTGGCTCCATCTTTCAAATATTACATTCTTAACTGATGACCATGTCATTCCTCCCAATAGCTCTCATCAGTCTATTCCATGGTTTTCCCAGTCAGTGTTTATCTACATTACTCCAGTAATTCAGTCTACTTGTCTCCAAAACATTCTCCATACTGGAATTGTGCTAGTTTTTCTAAAATGAAAGCCTGAAGGAACCACTTCCTCCCTCTGCTCAAAACTCCATTTCCTCACACCCAGAGCTCTAGATGGACTAACTTATGGTTGGTTTCCCTATATACGAGGTGGTTCGCACTATCACTGTCTTTGTCCTAATAGTCCAGCCTGGAGTGCCTTTTCCTGCAACTGCCAAACAATTAACAGCAATGAAAGTCTATTCATTGTTCAAAGAAGCTTAAGTACTACTTCCTCAATGAAATCTTCTCTGATCCCACTGAGAGATTATCTGTCTTTACCAGTACTTCTAATCTTTCATACAATTTTACATATTGTTTACATGTCTTATTCTCAGTATTATACCAAAGGTCCCAGAAGACACTTCTGTATCCTTAGCACCTAAGGAAATACCTGGCCATGTGTTTGTTAGGCATTTGTTTGTTACTATAAATTTGTTTAATAATAAATATTTTTACATTTAATAATATAGATTATGCTGCTGCTAAGTCACTTCAGTCATGTCCGACTCTGTGTAACCCCACAGAATGCAGCCCACCAGGCTCCCCTGTGCCTGGGATTCTCCAGGCAAGAACACTGGAGTGGGTTGCCATTTCCTTTTCCAGTGCATGAAAGTGAAAAGTGAAAGTGAAGTCGATCAGTCATATCCGACTCTTAGCGACCCCATGGACTGCAGCCTACCAGGCTCCTCCATCCATAGGATTTTCCAGGCATGAGTACTGGAGTGGGGTGCCATAGACTGATTATCTTTAGTATGATTTAATTATTATTATTTTTTCCAACACAGAGGAGACTTATAAAAAGATATAGATATTTCTATATTATTTATATAAATTACATCTATATAATTATAAATAAATAATAATAAATATTGCTGTATAAAAGTTTGGAGTCTGGGTACTTGCTACCTAAAGTTAGCCAACTTTACACAGATGTCTAGAGTTGCAACATCAATAAATGAAGAATATTTCATCTCTGATTACTAACATTGACAATGAAATTAATAAAAATGGTCCAACCTTCCTAAATTAATTTGATCATCACTTCTTCCTTCCTACTTTGAATTCTATTTAGTGAAGTCACTCTAACAACACACTAGATAAACTGATACAAACATACAGGGGAAAAAGGAAGAAATCACTATATGAGTGGGAACCTACCAGGACCCCTTGAAAAAACTGAAATGTATGAAGCATCTAGCCCACAGAAAACACTCTGCTAGATGCTGTGGGGAAAAGTGAGACAGGAAAGACTGTTCCCCATCCTCAAGTAAAATATAATTTTATAGAGGAGGTAAAGCAGTTATACAAATAATTAGAAATCAAAGTCTAAGATGGTTGTAACACTAAAGGACAGAAGTTTAGGTTCTTATAGCCAGAAAAAAAGGTTGATTAAAAAAAAAAGCTGGCCTAAAAGAAAACGTACGGCTTCGAAATAAACGAAAAGGTAACATCCAGCAAGGAAGAGGCAGACTAAATTAAAAACAGAGGAGAAGCAGGAGCACGCCCAGGAGACTAGGCTGCCCACAGCCTCAGAGGGCCCACGTGAGGAGGCACAGGGTAGACCCCAAGGCCACGCACAGACAGTGTGAGAGCGGGAGGCCGCTTTCACGCCTAGAGCAGGGGTACTAAGGCACACGGGGCCACGGAAAAGGCTACAAAACCTGGAGAAGTCCACTTGTTACTGAAACAGGCAGAGAGCCTGGTCTTTTCCTACAGGGTTAAACTGGTTACTGGCTGTCAAAAGACCGAGATATGGCTGTGGTTCACTTCTCCAGGATACAGAATTACAGAATTTATGCTTCCTGGTTGTCCTATATGATATTGCCTTTAGCACCGGTACAAGCAGAGGTCATAAAAAAAAAATTGGTGATGCAGCTGAAGGACAAAGCACAGAACTTTCAAACCGAGTCTGTGCTGAGCAGCAGAGCTTTAAAATTTCAAAGTGTGATGGATGGTCAACCTAATTCTCACACTTTTTTGTCTTTAAAAAAAAAAGACAACTACCTCCTAGTTTAGAAGCACCACCCCACCAATCTATTTCCAGAGACTTCCAAGAAGTGAAAACTTTTGCCCTCCACACAGAATCTATACCTATGTTTTTAATCAAATGAATATACAATTCTCTATGATATCACAATGTTGCAAAGTCTCCACAAAAAGACCACAAACTGATGGCCTGGGACCAAACCTTGTCCATACATAAATGATACTGCTTGTCTGTCTACTGGCTTGCATGGCGTTTTTAGTCACTAGATTAATTACAGATAAGCATTTTCACACAACTAGAATCCAGATCTCTAGCTTCTCTTTAAAAACAGGCAATTCTGGCAATGCTCCCCAGTTCACTCAACCACCTGTTTGGTCCTGCTGGCTTTTGTTTTGTCCCCTGATTTACCTCCAATACTTCAGCCACCTGATGCGAAGAACTGACTCATCTGAAAAGACCCTGATGCCGGGAAAGACTGAAGGTGGAGGACAAGGGGATGACAGAGGATGAGATGGTTGGATGGCATCACTGACTCAATGGACATGAGTCTGAGTAAACTCTGGGAGTTGGTGATGGATAGGAAGGCCTGGCATGCTACAGTCTGTGGGGTTGCAAAGAGTTGGACACGACTGAGCGACTGAACTGAACTTACATAGTCTTGGGGTCCCCTAGCAGTCTGTGGCCAGTCTGCTAGCTGTGCAGGGCCAGAGTTCACAAAGAACACTGGCGAGTTTAGAACACTGGTGAGTTTCACATCCAGTATGACTGCTTACTACTTGTGTAATCCCGGACAAGTCACTTAACCCTCTCCATGCCTCAGGTTCTCCTTGCACAAAATGAAGACAATAATACTACCCATCTTAGAGGGTTGTTGACAGGAATAAATTAGTTTAGTAAAGCAGTGGTTCTTTACGTGTCTGTGGAGGGAAGGACTCTGCTCACTCACTCCAGGACATGTGGCAAAAACTGGAGACATTTTTGGTTGTCACAACTTGGAGGAGAGCGGACTGGTATACAGGGTGGGTAGAGCCTAGGTATGCTGCTAAACCCCTTACAACTCATAAGACAGCCCCCACCACAAAAAATTATCCAACCTAAAATGTCAACAGTGCTCAGGATACCAAATCCTGACATAAAGCATTTAAAAGGAATGCTTAACACAGAGGAAGCCCTCTCAGTTATTATCAGTAATAACAGAAGCAAGCCCTAGCTGGGGCTCCCACCTCAGCTGGAGTAAACTCTTAATTTCTCAAGAGCTCCTTTTGCTACCTTGGAGGAATTTAACAAATAGAGAAATGTACTTGAAATTCCCTGGTTCTATGTCATTCATTCAGCAGGTCATTAATCAATTAAAGAACCATGAGAATATATTTTCCTAAAACAAAAAGCAAATAAGAACATCCTCTAGTGAGGAACAATGCACAATGTCAGAAAAGTAAACTGTCCTGGAAAACACGGGACACAGAAACTGGTAATTACTGCAACTTAGAAGGCACCAGATTGAATTTCCTCCAGCTCCTAGTTTAATACAGAGGATGCCCATTAATCCCAAGATATTTTTTAGAAAACTGTGATGAGAAGGGAAGTAGAAGAGAAAGGTTTTGCTCTTTCATTTTATTAATTAATTTTTATTTTACCTTTTTGGCTGCCCTGAGAAGCATATGGGATCTTAGTTCCCCAACCAGGGATTGAACCCATGTCTACCAACAGCGAAGCTCCAAGTCTTGACCTCTGGATCACCAGGAAAGCCCCCCAAAATAGGCTTTAAACTGAAGAGCCTACCAAACCGGATACCAGCCACTGCTTGCCCAAGAAGATACCGTGGGCTTAAACAGCTCAGCTGGGGATCCTTGGGGAGATTTCCTGCTTTGACTTGGAGTCACAAGAAGAGGTGTCTTCCAGATGTAGGGCAGCTCAGTAGCCAAGCAAGTCAAACAATCTGGAAAGGCCTCAGCCGTGCTGAAATACACTTAAGAGGCTACCAGGAATTCTGCGGCAGGACATCAGAACGAGTGCCAGCCCCTGTTTGCCGTGGAACTAGGAGTGCTGATTAAGCTCCGTAGCCCAGCACTGCAGGAATATCTGACTTGTCCTCTGGGCTTCAGATCTCTCAGTCACTATTAAAAAGTGGAACTGCTGTTACTTCTTTCCCAAAACCATAAACACAGAGAACACTGATTCTTATTTGCAACAACGTGCCTTCAATATTTACAGCACAAACATCTGAGTTCCTCTCAAGGGACCCCTTGGTAACTGCAGCAGTCAGACCCTTAACTGTAACAGGAAAGAAGTTCTGCTGAATCAAAGCCAAGAAAAGCATTAAAGATGCTTCTAGCAAAGGTGAGGTAATAAAAGTTCTACAAATCCAAAAAGGCTAAACTAAAGGGCTCTATCATTTATTTAAAAAAAAAACAAACACATTTCAAGTCTAAAATGAATCGTTAAATCTCTTTTAAGCTCAAGTTAGCATATATTTAAACACCCATGTGCAATATAGTATGCTACCAAAGATATCCAGATTGGTAAACTGCATCACAGAGCAAGACTACCAGAAGTGCTGTCAAAGAGAAGGCTTCCACTAAAGAGACAAAGGAAACAGCTCATTGAGAAAGGAGCACGGACGCACACAGTGGCACAGGCAGAACTCTGGCCGCAATTGTTTATGTAGAACGCATTTCAGGCTGCAGGCAGAGCACAAGTAATGGCAGTAAAGCTGGAATGGCCAGGAGTCCAGTTTGGGGGACTGGGTTCATGGTGGAAGGACAGCACTGTAATCTGAGGCCAAATCATGACAGCTTGGACCTTCAGAAGGTGTAAGTCAGCTGCACAAACTAATTCCAGTAACATTATTCCTATCTGATTAATAGAAAAGTTGATCACCATTAAGGTACTGTGCTGTGCTTAGTCATTCAGTCGTGTCCAACTCTTTGCGACCCCATGGACTACAGCCCACCAGGCTCCTCTGTCCATAGGATTCTCCAGGCAAGAATACTAGAGTGGGTTGCCATGCCCTCCTCCAGGGGGTCTTCCCAACTCAGGGATCGAACCCAGGTCTCCATCATTGCAGGCAGATTCTTTACCATCTGAGTCACTTACTGGAGAGTCAAAAAGCTAACAGAAAGTAAATTCAGCTATTTGTTAATTTACTATAATTCATCAGTTATATCCCAATCATAATTAATAAAATAAGTAAACGTTACAAATAAAGAATGGGTATTTTTAAATTGTAGAAAGAAAGTGACCCCCTTTTCAATAAAATAATTTAGAAATGAATTTTGACTCATTTTTAAAAATGATAATGCATTACTAAGAAAGAGAAGTTGTCTCCCTGAGCTGGCTGAACAGCTTCCTCAATTATGGGAAGAAACCATACTTGCCAACAGAAACTATGAACCAGTAAATGCTCAGCGATGTTCCTGGTTCCCGTACTTGTAAGCAAATAGTTAAAGCTGGGAAAACAACACATTGTAAACTCCCTATAAAGATTTGTGAAATTGAGATGTAAACTTTAAAGTCATTTTGAAGCAACTTTCTACTAAGAAAACCAAGGTTCACAAAGAAAGCTTACATCTGCTCACTGCTGAAAAAGAGAATTAAAATACAGTAAGGGGCTGTTTTGGGGCTTCCCTCATAGCTCAGTGGGTAAAGAATCTGCCTTCAATTCCTGGATCCAGAAGATCCCCTGGAGAAGGAAATGGCAACCCACTCCAGTATTCTTGCCTGGAGTATCCCATGGACAGAGGAGCCTGGTGGGCCACAGTCTCAAGAGTAGGTGGGTGGGGTCTCAAGAGTCGGACACAACTTAGCGACTAAACCACCACTGTCACCACCAAGGGGCTATTTTAGCCCAAGCAGCAGCACTGTCTCATCTTTTTAAAAGATGCCTTGTATGAGTTTATTTAAAACTGCCTTATATGCGTTTATGGACAATAAATTCATGATGTTGAAATATTATATTTCTCTATATACCAAAACCCCTTGTGATGGACTGTCCATGAAGTTTAAGTATAGCAGAAAAAACATTAGGCTGCAAATTAGTAGGATGAGAATCTGATGCCAGTTCTGTCTCGAAAAGCACTGAACAGGCTTCTCCAGTCTCACCTGTAAACTACGAGGACTGAATCATGATGTCTAAAGTGCTATTTCATAAAATATTAATTTCATAGTAGAGAGTTGTTGTAATACACTCAGGGAGGTAGTGTATCACGGATCAAGGTTCAGTGGCCAACTAACTAGTGTGTTCAAACCTGGGCTCCCTCAGTACCAGGTGGTAGCCTTATGCAGAAATTTCCTCTTCTATCAAGAAAGGATAACATTTACCTTTGCAACAGGAAAGAAGAATCAGAAAGTATATAATGCATCTGGTATACTGCAGGCACTAAATAAAGGCAGACATTAAGTCTCTGGCCAGTAAGATAAGTTCTGATAGAGAAGAGGAATCCACTTGATAAAGCAGTTTCCTAGAACTCAGCCTGGAGAAGAGCAGGGACTGAATGCCTGGCACGTAAATACTGGGGAGGACTCACAGTTGGGAGTAAGAAGGATCAGGAGTAAGAAGGAGCAGGAAGGAGAAGATAAGCAAAGGCTCAGAGCGCTGCACATAGTAACAACGAACAGGAAAGAAACAGCACTTGTGGGAAGAAGACATTTTTCCATTAAGAATGAGGACCACTGGTGAAAAAACATATCCAGTGATTTACTACAATGATTTCATAACCAATATAAAGCAGAAAGCCGGGTCAGCACTATATGAATGTCACTAAGAAAAATGAAGAGAACTTTGACAATTCTTTGCCTGCAATTCGCACGTGGGATTGAGATGATCACGGTCCTGCCCATCTCTGAGTGCCACTTTCCCCGACTACTGTCTTCCCACCTCACTCTCCCCTAGGTAGACCCCACTCCAGCCACACAGCGTTTCTTCTATCTCTGGGACATATCAAGCTTCTTTTTCCTTTAGCTCCTTTGCACTATTACTTCTGCTTGGAAACTTCCAGCAGATCTTCCCATGGCTGACTCATTCTAAACATTCAGATCTCCTCCAAACTTCTTCAGGGAAATCTTTCCTGACCACCCATATCTAAATTTTCCCCCACATCCCAGTCATGCTCCAGCCCCCGGTAATGTCTTTTCTAGCATTTATCATTATCTAAAACTGTCATTTTTGTTTATATATTTATAGTATCTACACCAAAATGGAAGGTCTTGAGAGCAAGACTATTATTTAAATGTTTCCCCATTCAATCCTCAACATCTAAAACAAAGCATGAGATGAGGCAGAGATGAGGCGATCATCAGATAAATTTGTCCAAAGACTAAAGTTAAATGATAAAAACCATCCTTCTGTGAACCTTAGTAGGGAAAAGTCCCCTGAAGTGGTTTTAATTTCATTTCTTTAATGCAGTTTTATGCAATAATGCAGTCTTAAAGGTCAATGTCTGAGACAGAAAGATTTAAAGAGAATGAATTCTTCAAAACAATACAAAACGTTATATACAGATACATATACAGTACACATTTTTACTTTATGAGCATGAATTATGCCCCACCTTATTATAACCCATAAATAAAGCATCTTAGGTATCCTAAGATGTTTTGTTTCATGAGGATGTGTGGGTAGATGAAATATATATATGTGAATTATCTTTCAGGACTCTTCTCCACAAAGAATTCTAAGATAAACTAATTCCAGTATTAGTATGGAAAGGTTTGACCTGTTGTTACCTAGCTAAGCTTATCCAAACTATTACTGAGTCAAGTGATGAATTCAGTAATTCCATCTGTGAAACAAGAAAAATGACATGAAGATCAATTGGCACTTTAAGAGAATAAGAAAAGTTCCACAATGTTAAATTATGTTTGAACTAAAAGAAAGAAGAAAAAAAATCTCTCTAATCCTAAACCAAAAAATAAGTATGTTACTGAGATTTCAAAATATGACCAGATACCCATGAGTGAGCAAAGCAGTGAACTGAAACCAGAGCCAGAACATTCATGATTTGTGCTTTAATTTTTAAATTTTGTTTGGAACACAGCTTTCCTTGATGGAAAAAAAAAAAAAAAAGGTCAGTAACCGACACATCAACCTAGTCACCATTCTTGGTCACTATGGAGGGCCCAAGGGGCCAGCAGAGGGCTTGATTTCACCGAGGGCTCAGCAGGATGAATGGAGACCTCTCTACTAGCATCCATGCCCTGAATGCCCACCCAAACCTTGGATTAAAAGGGGCGCTGCAATCTGCAACTTCACTTCTGTACCCATTATAAACAAGACCGCCAAGCCCCTCCTCCTCTCCAGAGGACGGCGAGGGCCGTACAAACAAGCCGGGATGCTCGGTTCTGGCCTCCGTTCCCGGGTCTCCAGTGAGCCCCGGGCAAATCATCTGATCCCAGTGACTCAGTTTTCCAATCTGTCAAATAGGGTGACTAGAAACCCAGCCTACCTCATCGGGTGGTTCCGGGCCGACCGCCCCAGGCTGGCCGGGAGACCGCAGCTCTGTGGATGCGCCCGCGGCAGTCTCCTCCGGCGGAGGGGCGGGGGCTCGGCGGGGCGGGACCAGGAATCTAGTCCTGCAGAAGTCACGCAGCCCACCGCCTGCGTACTGTCGCCCCAGGACCTCCTAGAGTGCCCGGCCTATGACGTCAGCACGCTGACGTCGACGCACAGAGGTCGCATCTCGCCCCAGGGACCAAAGACCTGGTAAGGGCCAGAGAGCCCCTATAGCAGAGCGGCGATTGGTGAGTGACTCTATCAATCATATACTCTCCAGTGAGCGTCGCGGGAAGGCATGAGGGGCGGTCCGGCCGGCCCTGAGGCGAGAGTTGGAACACGAAACTCCGGCTGACTGAATTTTCGCGAATCCGGTACCGCACCCTTTCCTGATGCGTCTCTTCGCTCTCCTGATAGATTCTTCTTGCTTCCCCCAGTCTCTTGATGGCAATTTAGGGTCCAACTCTGGAAAATAATCATGAGACTGGATTTCAGGGCCCTTGGGCGCTCCAGAAGTGAAAAAGTAGAATATTCAATTTCCCTGTTCAAGAGTTACCTCATCTTTGAATTCTCCTCGGCCCCAGCCCCACCTCCTCCCCGATTTAGGATACTCTCTCAGCGCTCCTAGCGTATAACGCTTCAGTTTCAATAGTGGTGGTGCTTTAGTTGCTAAGTCGTGTCCGACTCTTGCGACCCCATGGACTGTAGCCCGCCAGGCCCCTCTGCCGGTAGGATTTTCCAGGCAAGAATGATGGAGCTGTTTGCCGTTTCCTTTTCCAGAGGATCTTCCCAATCAGTTTTAATAGCAGTCAACATTTTTTTTTTTTAATATTTGTATAGGTTTTCGCTCTAAATTGACCTCCTTTATTGTTTGACTTCAGGTTATATTTTAATAAAACTACTACTGTTAGACCGTTCAAATATATGAAGGACTAGAGAGTTACATACAGGGAATTCTGCTTCCAGGTCCTGAGACACTCGGTTCGCCTATTGAAGTCAATAACTTGAGGGTTGCAGATTTTTTGTGTATCCTTCCAAAGACATTATGAGTGCTATTATTCATGTTAAATTACATATAATCATAAATTTAAACGTCACACATTAGCAAATCGTTTTCAGGGAGTAATTAAAAACCAGTCACTCTATGGTGACTTCTGGGCTTCCCTTGTGGTTCAGCTGGTACAGAATCCGCCTGCAGTACGGGAGACCAGGGTTCGATCCCTGGATTGGGAAGAGCCCCTGGGGAAGGGAACGGATATGCACTCCAGTATTCTGGCCTGAAGAATTAATGGCTTGTAAGTTTTCTGCATTTACATACCAGTAGATGATGTTTTTTCCCCCAGTCAACATTATATCCTTGAGATCTTTCCATATATATATATATTTTATAATATTATATATATATATATATATTTACCTCTTTCTTTTAAAAGACTACATGGTAGTTCTCAGAACCAATAGATTTAATTTATGATTCCCTTTCCCTCTGACATGTTTGTTTCTTTTTTAGTTTTTTAGTTAGAAATGTTGCGACCTTCAACGTGTGTTTGTGCCCTTTTACACGTATATCCAAGTGTTCTCTAGGAAAAGATACTAACATGGAAGTGCTGGATGGAGCACATCTTAAATCTCAGTAGTAGATTGCTTCCGTTTACTCCTTTAAGTAACTGCTACAACTGACATTTGTACACTAAATATATGAGTACCCCTTGCACCACGCCTTTGCTAAAAATTAATGAAATTACAATTTTTAAAATTTTCTTAATGGATGTGTGTGAAAAATTGTTAAGAGATGGCATATGTACAGTTCAGTTCAGTCGCTCAGTCGTGTCTGACTCTTTGCGACCCCATGAATCGCAGCATGCCGGGCCTCCATGTCCATCACCATCTCCCAGAGTGTATCTTGGTAACAAAATGAATGAACTTGTGTTACCACCTCCTACATCAAGATTTTTAGATGTTTACCATAAATATAACAAATCTTATACTCCATCTGAGTCATCAGAACCCACACAAAAATTGCTACTATTTTGAATTTTATAACCAGAATTAGCCTTGCCTGCTTTTGAATGGTTATAAATGACCACACATAGTATATTTTCTTGTGTGGCTCTTTTCATTCAATAAAAATTTGTAAAATTGATACATATTAAAGAATATAGTAGTAGTTTATTCATTTTCATGTAATTCCAAAATTTATTTGTCTAGTCTAATATTGCTTTGCATTGAGTTTGGAGTGAGTAAAAATGATGCTGCTAAGAATATTTTTGTACCTGTTGATGCACATAGTTATACATTTGATTTTGATATATACCTAGTATAATATTACCAGAAAATGTGTGTATATTCAGTACTAGTAGCCACAGGATGTGCATATATTCAGTATTAGTAGATACTGCCAAATAGATTTCTGGTCTTAACAATTTATAGTCCGGGCAGTGGCAACCCACTCCAGTACCCTTGCCTGGAAAATGCCATGGAGGGAGGAGCCTGATAGGCAGGAGTCCATAGGGTCGCTAAGAGTCTGACAAGACTGAGCTACTTCACTTTCACTTTTCACTTTCATGCATTGGAGAAGGAAATGGCAACCCACTCCAGTGTTCTTGCCTGGAGAATCCCAGGGACAGAGGAGCCTAGTGGGCTGCCGTTTATGGGGTCACACAGTCGGACACGACTGAAGTGACATAGCAGCAGCAGTAGCAGTGAATGAAAATTCCAGTTTCTTCATGTATTTGCCACCACTTGAAATTCTCAGTTTTGTGTTCATCTTCTTTTTAATTTTTTTTAAACTTTACTGAGACAATATACAAAAGTTGCAAGTATTTAATGTATACATTTTAATGATATTGGACCCTGTGATATCATCACCACAAACAAGGTAATAAACAGATCCATTGACAAACCTCTGATTTGAAAAGATCCATATGCTCATATGTTCCTAGCAGCCCTATTTACAATAGCCAAGATACAAAAATTACCCAGAAGTCCATTGACAGATGAAAGACAAAGATGTGGCACATATATACAGTGGAATACTACTTAGACTTAAAAAAGAAAGAAAGAATGCCATTTGCAGCAACACAGATAGACATAAAGATTATCACACTAAGTGAAGTAGATAAAAGAGAAAGACAGAATAGCATATAATACCACTTATATGTGGAATCTAAAATATGCTAGAAATCAACTTATCTATGAAACAGAAATTACTCAGACATAAAGAACAGATTTGTAGTTGCCAAGGCACAGGGGAGGGGGAAGGGTGGATTGGGAGTCTGGGATTAGTAGATGCAGACTATTATATATGAAATGGATAAACAACAAGGCCCTACTGTATAGCACAGGGAACTATATTCAATATCCTATAATAAACCATAATAGAAAAGAATATTAAACAATTTATATATATAACAATCACTTTCTGTATACCAGAAACCAACACAACATTTTAAATCAACTATACTTAAATAAAGTAAAATTTTAAAAATACTCATCACCACTAAAAGATTTCTTGTGTCCTCTTGCACTTCTTTTTTTTAAATGATAAGAACATGTAGCAAGAGAACTACTTTCTTTAAGTGAACAACCTATGTTAACTATGTGCCCTATGTTGTACAGCTAATCTCTAGAGTTTATTAATCTTATATGTAACTGTAACTTTATAACCACTGAAAAATCCCCAGTTTTCTCCTCCCCCATCTTCTGGCAACCACCATTCTGTTGTCAGCATCTGTGAGTTTAACTATACTAGATACTTCATTTAAGTGGAATGGTGCAATATTTGTAATTCTATGACTGACTTATTTCTAGACATAATATTTTCCATAGCAATGCTGCATCTCTAGCTCTTCCCTCTGAACTTCGTGTGAGCCTTGAGCTAAGCTGGACTTTGATGTCTACCTTTCAGATGGTTGGTGCCATATGGTGCCATAAGAGGAACACATGCATGCAGGTAGGAAATGCTGCTACAACTGTAGATTGCCTTCTCCCCTCCCCCAAGTACAGTCCAAATTAGCCCTCACCTCACACTCCTCCAGACCAGATACCTGAGCCCCAAAACCTCTCTGCCTCTTCCAAGTTTGAGTTCTGGGAACACACAACTGCTGAAATAGCCCATGAGAGGTTTTAGGTTTGAACTTTGTATTCTCTGAGAATTGACTAGAAAAAACAGATGCTGTAAAGAAAAAGTGATGATTGAACCAAATGAAGCAATGCCAAAGTAAGAAGGTGTCTCCGGTTGTGCAGCTGATTTACATAACATGCCTTTTAAGCAATTAGAACTAGATGATGCAATTATTTGTCACCCGATTAAATTTGAAAGGCAAGAAAAACATGGAGTAGCACTTTAGCTTTTGCTTCAGTCAAAACAAAACAAAACAAAAACAAAAACAGTTGTTACTTAGATAAAAGAGCATTTAAAATGAAAAATGAATTTTTTTATAAAAATGTAGAGATACAGATGGACTTCCTGGTGGCTCAGTGGTAAAGAATCCACCTGCAATTCAGGAACCACAGAAGGTGTGGGTTCAGTCCTGGGGTCAGGAAGATCCCCTGGAGGAGGGCATGACAACCCACTCCAGTGTTCTTGCCTGGAGAATCCCAAGGACAGAGGAGCCTGACAGTTTACAGTCCATGGGGTCGCAAAGAGTCGGGCATGGCTAAAGCAACTTAGCACATCCAAAAGTATACATAATATTTACTTCTGGGCCCATCCATGGTATCCCAAATGGTAGGATTTCCTTTTTAAAAATGCTGAATAACATTCCATTGTTTGCATATTCCACATTTTCTTTATCCATTCATCTGTTGTTGGAAGTGTGGATTGTTTCCAGATCTTGACTGTTGTAAATTATGCTGCAATAAACATGGTAAATGGGCTTCCTCCATGGGTCAAAGAGTAAAGAATCCACCTGCAATGACAGGTTTGATCCCCGTGTCAGGAAGATCCTCTGGGGGAGGGCATGGCAACCACTCCAGTATTCTTGTCTGGAGAACCCCATTGAGAGAAGAGCCTGGCAGGCTACTGTCTGTGGGGTTGCAAAAAGTCAGGCACTACTGAAGCAACTGAGAATGCACACAAACATGATAATGAAGATATATGTTTAAGATCCTGATTTCACTTCTTTTGAATATATATCCAGGAGTAGAATTACTGGATCAGATGGTAAAAGTTATAGAAAATATAAACAGACTAATAACAAATTAGGAAATTGAATTAGTAGTCAAAAATCTTCAAACAAAAACCAGGACTAGATGGCTACACTGGTGAATTCTACTAAACATTTAAGGAAGAATCAGCACCAGTCTTTCTCAGACTTCTCTAAAAATTCAAAGAGGAGGCAGCATTTCCAAATCTATTTTATGAGGCCTCTATTGCCTTGATAACAAAACCATAAAAGGCATTTCAAGAAAAGAAAATTGCTGCTCCATATCCCTGGTGAATGTATACCCCAAAATTTATAACAAAAATTCTAGCAAACAGAATTCAAGAGTATATGGACTTCTCAGTTGGCTCAGTAGTAAAGATCCACCTGCTAATGTAGGAGCCTGAGGAGATGCAGGTTTGTTCCCTGTGTCGGGAAGATCCCTTGGAGGAGGAAATGGCAGCCCACTCTAGTATCCTTGCCATGATAATCCTCTGGACTCAGGAGCTACAGTCCACAGGGTCACAAAGAGTCAGACATGACTGAGTGACTGAGAACACACATCTATGCCATGATCAAATGGAATTTATTTATGGAATGCCAGGATGGTTCAACATAATCAAATAAATCAGTGTGATTCACCACATTAGCAAATGAAGGATGAAAATCATATGATCATCTCAACAGATGCAGAGAAAACGTTTGACGATATTAAACTTCCCTTCCTGATAAAAACTCTTAGCAAATTAAGTGTAGACAGAAGGTACCTCAACACAATAAAGATCAGATATGAGAAGCCCACAGTTAACATATCCAATGGTGAAAAATTGAAAGCTTTCCTTCCAAGATCAGGAACAAAGCAAGGGTACCCACTCTTACCATTTATGTGCAACTTATAGGCAGTCCTAGACAGAGCAGCTAGTCAAGAAAAAGAAAAGCCATCCAGGGAATTCCCTGGCAGTTCAGTGGTTAGTCCAAGCCTTCACTGCTGAGGGCCTAGGTTCAGTCCCTGTCTGGGGAACCAAGATCCCACAAGTTATGTAGCATGGCCAAAAAAAGAAAAATATTAAATAATCTTTAAAAAATTTTAAGGCACCCATATTGAAAAGGAAAAAAAATTGTCCCTATTTGTAGATGACATGATCTCATATATAGACAACTCTAAAGATTATACACACGCACAATCCTATCCAGTTAGTTCAGTCACTCAGTCATGTCCGACTCTTTGTGATCCCATGGACTGCAGCATCCCAGGCTTCACTGTCCATCACCGGCTCCTGGAGCCTCCTCAAACTTAGGTACATCACATCGGTGATGCCATCCAACCATTTCATCCTCTGTCGTCCCCTTCTCCTGCCTTCAGTCTTTCCCAGCATCAGGGTCTTTTCCAATGAGTCAGCTCTTTGCATCAGGTGGCCAAAGTATTAGAGTTTCAGCTTCAGCATCAGGCCTTCCAAGGAATATAATAGGACCGGTTTTCTTTAGGATTGACTGGTTGGATCTCCTTGCAGTCCAAGGGACTCTCAGGAGTCTTATTCAACACCACAATTCAAAAGCATCAATTCTTAAGCACTCAGCTTTCTTTATAGTCCAACTCTCACATCCATATATGACTACTGGAAAAACCGTAGCTTTGACTAGACAGACCTTTGTTGACAAAGTAATGTCTCTGCTTTTTAATATGCTGTCTAGGTTGGTCATAGCTTTTCTTCCAAGGAGCAAGCATCTTTTAATTTCATGGCTGCAGTCACCATCTGCAGTGATTATGGAGCCCCCCCAAAATAAAATTTGTCACTGTTTGCATTGTTGCCCCATCTATTTGTCATGAAGTGATGGGACTGGATGCCATGATCTTAGTTTTCTGAATGTTGACTTTTAAGCCAACATTTTCACCCTCCTCTTTCACTTTCATCAAGAGGCTCTTTAGTTCTTCTTCACTTTCTGCCATAAGGGTGGTGTCATCTGCGTATCTGAGGTTATTGATATTTCTTCCGGCAGTCTTGATTCCAGCTTGTGCTTCATCCAGCCCGGCATTTCACATGATGTACTCTGCATATTAGTTAAATAAGCAGGGTGACAATATATAGCCTTGACGTACTCCTTTTCCGATTTGGAACCAGTCTGTTGTTCCATGTCCAGTTCTAACTATGCCAGCAAATCTGGAAAACTCAGCAGTGGCCATAGGACTAAAAAGGTCAGTTTTCCAATCCCAAAGAAAGGCAATGCCAAAGAATGCTCAAACTACCACAAAATTGCACTCATCTCACACGGTAGCAAAGTAATGCTCAAAATTCTCCAAGCCAGGCTTCAATAGTACATGAACAGTGAACTTCCAGATGTTCAAGCTGGGTTTAGAAAAGGCAGAGGAACCAGTGGTCAAATTGCTAACATCTGCTAGACCATTGAAAAAGCAAGAGAGTTCCAGAAAAATATCTACTTTTGCTTTATTGACTACGCCAAAGCCTTTGAGTGTGTGGATCACAACAAACTCTGAAAAACTCTTAAAGAATTGGGAATACCAGATCACCTTACCTGCGTCCTGAGAAATCTGTGTGCAGGCCAAGAAGCAACAGTTAGAACTGGACATGGAACAGTGCTATTAGAACTAATAAACAAATCTGTGAAAGTTTCAGGATACAAAATCAATATACAAAATTCAGTTGCATTTTCATACACTTATAATGAACCACCAAAGAAAAGAAATGGTAAAATAGTCTCATTTTCAATAGCATCAAAATCAATAGACTGTTTAAGAATAAGTTTAATAATGGATGTGAAACTGTAATACACTGATGAAAGATAGTAAAACACAAATAAATGGAAAGATAAATGTTCAGACTATATATTCAATGCTATTTCCATTAAAATTCCACTGGCATTTTTTAAACAAATATAATTCTAAAATTCATATAGAACACTAAAAGCCCCAGAATACCCAAAGTGACCTTAAGAAAGAACAAATCTGAAAACATCACACTTTCTGATTTCAAATATATTACAAAGCTGCCATAGATAAGGCAGCATGATAATGGGATAAAGATAGACATACAGTTCAATGGGACAGAAAATACAGACCAATGGGACAGAAAAAACAGCCCAGAAATAAACCCCCCACACATATAGGCAGCTGATTTTCAACAAGGGTGCCAAGAATACACAGTGGGGAAAGGATCATCTCCAGCAAATGATGTTTGGAACACTGAATATTCACATGTAAAGGATTGAAAATAAACCCCTATCCTAGAACATACACAAAAATCAATTCAAAGTGGATTAAAGATTTAAACCTAAGACCTGAAACTGTAAAACCCAAACCCCTAAGAAGAAAATGGGAAAAGCTTCATGAGAGTAGTCTTGGCAATGATTTCATGGATGTGACACCAAAAATATAGGCAGCAAAAGCAAAAAATAGACAAGCAGAACCATAAGGTTCTGCACAGTAAATGAAAAACAGAGTGAACAGGAAACCTAAAAATAGAAGAAAGCATTTGCAAACTGTAAATTTAACAAGACATAACTTCCTAAAAATATAAGGAACTCCTACAACTCTTTAGCAACAAAAAGAAAACTAAAAAAATGGGTGAAGGATTTAGACATTCTCCAAAGAAGACATACAGATGACCAACAGATGAATGAAAAAGTGCTTTATGTCACTGATTATCAGAGAAATGCAAATCAAACCACCATGAGATATCACTTCACATCAGTTAAGGATATTAACAAAATAACAAGTGTTAGCAAGGATATGGAAAAATTGGAACCCTTGAACACTATTGGTCGGAATGTAAAATGGTGCAGCCATTATGGAAAACAGCATGGTGGATTTTTGGTAATGTTATACATTCTGATGCATCTGTAGGGTATCACATTATGGATTTAATATGCATTTTGTGAATGACAAAAAAAAATTTAACATCTTTTCATATGTTTGTATATCATTTGGATATTGTGAAATTCCTGTTCAAGTATTTTGCCCTTTTTAAAATTAGATTATCTGTGTTTTTCTTACTGATTTTTGGTTAGTTTGCTGTATTCTAGATACGATTCTTTGTCAGGTAATTGTTTTATAGATATTTTTCTTGTTCTTTGGTTTTTCATTACAAAATGAACCTTTGACTCATCAGATTCTTCTGCAAATTAATACTTTTATTTAGCTTTTTAACAGTGCAAGGACTTTGAACACTTTAATTTCATTTACTCAATTTCTGATTTTTGTACAGTTGTTGCTTAGTTTAATTGTATTTAATCATTTTAAAACCCAACAAAATATTATTTATTTTAAATGGACAATATTAGTTTAGATCTATAGTATCTTATTTTGCTTTCATAGTGTGTGTGTGCTAAGTCACTTCAATTGTGTCTGACTCTTTGTGACCCTATGGACTGTTGCTCTTCTGTCTGTTGGATTCTCTCGGCAAGAATACTAGTGTGGATTGCCATGCCCTCCTCCAGAGGATCTTCCCGACCCAAAGATTGAAACCATATCTCTTAGGTCCCCTGCGTTGGCAGGCAGGTTCTTTACCGTTAACAGCACCTGGGAAGCCCTTGCTTTTCATTACTTTTTGCTTTTCTGAGATTAAATTTGAAATCATTTCTTTCTTTATTAAGTTTTAGAGCGTATCTCCTGGTGACAAAATTTTACTACCAGGCTATCTAAGATGAGATACTTAAGCTAGCTTTGCTAACTGCTTTCCATACTCTCAAATGCAACTGTTTCCTTTTCATACCTCAAGTTATTCATGGTGAGAAGTTGGTCTGATACCATATACTGAATTATAGCTCAAAAGAATTGAGCATGTTGATTAGTGTCATTAATATTTTAGTGTCCCTTAGCCTAGTATAGTGCTGTCCAGCACAAGAAAAATGTTTTGGAATATCAGTGGTGAAAACAGCAGACTAGGCACCTTCAGTGGTCTATTCCCCTACAGAAAAATTGAAAAATGAAGCAGAAACAGTCAGAATAAAGTTGGCTGGCAGTCAAGAAACCAGATAAAGTTTCAAACAACCAAGCACGTGCTGGATCAAGACAAGGCAACTTTATAATGGTAGAAGTATTGGGGGTATTTTGACTTGCCCTTGACCAGCCCCCTCCAAGATACTGCAGCTATCTTAAAAATACAAGAATATTTACTTAAAAAGATAAATTGTACTTTGGAATTTTAAGGATGTAAGTGATATAAAGCAGTAAGAAAGTAAGTGGAAGATGAAGGACAAAAATTATAGGAAAAGAAATGATGGTAATAATGTTTTAATAACCTCGGGGGTAACCAAGGTTATTGAAGGTAGATTGAATGGTGAATACATGAAACTATAGGCCCCTGAATTATCTTAATTGATAGATCATTTTAGATTCTGAGAGGACCTGTGATTGGTCATATGATGAAAGAAGAGGTTAACACATTTTTCCTAATGTTTTTCTTATATTAATATTCCTTTTATTACTAGTTTGCAACTAAAATAATCTTAGAAGTTTGTCTAAAAGGGACAGTCCTTTTAGTAATTTAATATTTAAACATACTGTTATCAAACCAAACTTGAATCTCTTTGTCCAATGTACAGCAAAGCTGATGCTTTGACACTAGGTTGTGGTGAAGGAAAATGCAATATTTATTGCAAGGAAAATGTGCAGCTTGTGCTAAAAATTGGAACTCCCAGGGGCTTTCAGAGAAGAGTTTTTAAAGATAGCCTGAGGGAAAGGGTTGCAGTGTGTGATCAACTTGAGCACAATTCTCTGATTGGTTGATGATAAGATAACAAAATACAGTTCTGGGAACTGAAATTCTCTACCTTTGATTCCAGCTGGTCTAGTATTGACATGTTACTGGTCAGCACACAGTTAACTTCTCCTGGCTGGTGCAGATTTTATTATCTGTAAAACAACTCAAGGATGTGGCTCAGGATATTATCTATCTATTATCAAATTAGACAGCATATTAAAAAGCAGAGACATTACTTTGCCAACAAAGATCTGTTTAGTCAAGGCTATGGTTTTTCCAGTGGTCATGTATGGATGTGAGAGTTGGACTATAAAGAAAGCTGAGCACCAAAGAATCGATGCTTCTCCAACTGTGGTGTTGGAAAAGACTCTTGAGAGTCCTTTGGACTGCAAGGAGATCCAACCAGTCAATCCTAAAGGAGATCAGTCCTAGGTGTTCATTGAAAGGAATGGTGTTGAAGCTGAAACTCCAATACTTTGGCCACCTGATGTGAAGAGCTGACTCATTGGATAAGACCCTGATGTTGGGAAAGATTGAGGGCAGGAGGAAAAGGGGAAAACAGAGGATGAGATGGTTGGATGGCATCACTGACTTGATGGACATGGGTTTGGGTGGACTCCGGGAGTTGGTGATGGACAAGAAAGCCTGGTGTGCCACGGTTCATAGGGTTGCAAAGAGTTGGACACGACTTTCTGCTTTATTGACTATGCCAAAGCCTTTGACTGTGTGGATCACAATAAACTGTGGAAAATTCTGAGAGAGATGGGAATACCAGACCACCTGACCTGCCTCTTGAGAAATCTGTATGCAGGTCAGGAAGCAACAGTTAGAACGGGACATGGAACAACAGACTGGTTCCAAATAGGAAAAGGAGTATGTCAAGGCTGTATATTGTCACCCTGCTTATTTAACTTCTCTGCAGAGTACATCATGAGAAACGCTGGACTGGAAGAAACACAAGCTGGAATCAAGATTGCTGGGAGAAATATCAATAACCTCAGATATGCAGATGACACCACCCTTATGACAGAAAGTGAAGAGGAAATAAAAAGCCTCTTGATGACAGTGAAAGAGGAGAGTGAAAAAGTTGGCTTAAAGCTCAACATTCAGAAAATGAAGATCATGGCATCGGATCCCCTCACTTCATGGGAAATAGATGGGGAAACAGTGGAAACAGTGTCAGAGTTTATTTTGGTGGGCTCCAAAATCACTGCAGATGGTGATTGCAGCCATGAAATTAAAAGACACTTACTCCTTGGAAGAAAAGTTATGACCAATCTAGATAGCATATTCAAAAGCAGAGACATTACTTTGCCAATAAAGGTGCGTCTAGTCAAGGCTATGGTTTTTCCTGTGGTCATGTATGGATGTGAGAGTTGGACTGTGAAGAAGGCTGAGTGCCGAAGAATTGATGCTTTGAACTGTGGTGTTGGAAAATACTCTTGAGAGTCCCTTGGACTGCAAGGAGATCCAACCAGTTCATTCTGAAGGAGATTAGCCCTCGGATTTCTTTGGAAGGAATGATGCTAAATCTGAAACTCCAGTACTTTGGCCACCTCATACAAAGAGATGACTCATTGGAAAAGACTCTGATGCTGGGAGGGATTGGGGGCAGGAGGAGAAGGGGACGACAGAGGATGAGATGGCTGGATGGCATCACTGACTCGATGGATGTGAGTCTGAGTGAACTCCAGAAGTTGGTGATGGACAGGGAGGCCTGGCGTGCTGTGATTCACAGGGTCGCAAAGAGTCGAACACGACTGAGCGACTGAATTGAACTGAACTGAGTGACAACTTAACAGTACTGGCCTTTAAGGAGGAACGAAAGGTCTTTGATCTTGTCTTATCGGTAAATTATAATTAATTTGTCTTGCTTGACTATCTTTGTTTGTTTCAGCATTTTCTCACCTCTCTGATTACATTTGCCCTTTAAAACTTGATAAAGGCCTAAGAGGGTAAAGCTTTTCTACAGACAGAAAGTGGGGGACAGGTAGGGATCTGTCCTCTAGAAAGCCCAGCAAGGTCCCGCTTGGTTTCAAAATCAATGATGTATATTGCAATTTAGTTCCCACTAAATATTACTACTAAATATATAAATAAGTGAAAAACCTAGGATAGCTGATTTTGACTTAAGAAAAGCACAACAATCCTGGAGAAGAATGAAACAGTGGATACCTGTTAGTTAGGAAGAGCAATATCTATACCATCTAAAAATACGTAAGTTCTGAAACAAGTTGGGATATTTGGATCTGATCCAAGATAGACTTTATAAATACTAATTTACTCTTAAATAGAATACAAATTTCTATAGACGTTATTGAAGATACAACTTCAGTTGCCACAGTTTAAGTATTAGAAGTCTAAAAGACTAAGTAAAACTTGACTTATGGGACCAGAGCTAGTGTTAGAACTTCGTAGAAGTTTGCCAACCCAAAACATCAGTGAATTTGGTCATTCTCATCCTGTTCTCTCCTAATTTGAGGGATTTGGTTGCATTTTGGTGAGTCTGTTTAGCTCACCATGGTCTCTCACGTAATACAGGACCGCAATCCCAATGAGCATCCTCTTCTGCTCCAGAGTGAGTCAAGACAGCCAGGAAGGAGGTTTTCTTCTGCCACTGTGACTCACAGAGCATGAGACTGAGTTGGTGCTCTGGAGTAGGGAACCACTGCACCCTCCCTTGCATGTGGACCTGATGTTAGCCAAGGCTGGTCAAACCACCAAATCCACATATCAAATTAGGCCTCCATATTGCAAAGTTGCTAAGAAGTCACACAGAGGTCATTGGTCTATGCTTCCCAGCTATGTTTGTAAAGTTTCACACAATGCTTATGTTGGCAGGAGGCAGCTCCTATAAGATTCTAGTGGTAACATGTAAGGAGGGGCCAAAATAATGGCAAAATATCCAGGAAAACAATGTTTGTCATTATCATTAGTTATTTTCAAAGAAAGTTTTCCACATCTCTTTTTTGACTTTTGGGGTTTTGTTAGTCTTTTTGTAAGCCTCTGTAGTCTGATGTTCTTTCTATGTTAAAAAGGGATTCAAGTAAAGAGTACTGTTAGTAATCCGTAACTTTTGGAAGCACTATGTGCTTGATGTAAGATTTCTCCATAAAACTATGCTATCCATAATTTTTTTTTTTTAATAAAAGAATATAGGCAGCACTATAATGCTGTGTTTAGTCTTGGTGAACTCATTCACTATTACCAGGAACTGATAGAGTTAGTGAGTTATTTTTTCTGTTTAGAAAATTAGTTTGTTTAAAATTTATAATAGTAATTTTGACCCTGCTAGAGTTGCAGCTAAAGGGGGTGGGGAATGGGGAAGACGGAGAGATGAAATGGGAGACAGGTAGGAAAGGGGCAGAAAAGGGAGAAGAAAGAGAGATGGGATGGGAGGCAGGTAGGAAATGTAACTTACATTATATTACATTAATTGTAATTTTGTAAGATGGTGCTGTGATCTCTGGGCCTGGAAGTTTTGTATGATTTTAACTGTTTTTAAAAACATGTAAGACAAAATTTACTTTCTTAACCATTTTAAATTATAGTCATAACTATATGCACATTGCTATGAATATTAATTATATTCAGTAGTGTTAACTATATGCACACTGTTGTACAGCTCTCTAGAGCTTTTTTTATCTTGCAGAACTGTAACTCTGTACCCATGGAACAACAGCTCCCTCTCTCCCCCTTGCTCCAACTTATGGCATCTACTATTCATATTTGTTTCTATGTATTTTACTATTTTAGATACCTCATATAAGTGGAATCATATAATATTTGTCTTTTTGTGAATAACTTATTTCTAGTTTCACTTAACATGATGTCCTTAAGGTTCTTCCAAATTAAAGCATATGACGGGATTTCCTTCATTTTTAAGGATGAATAATATTCCATTGTACATATTTACCACATTTTCTTTTTTCCATTTTTCCATGGACATTTAGGTTGCTTCCACCTCTTGGGTATTAGGCATAATACTAAAATAAATATGGTTATGTAAAATATCTTCCATCCTGCTTTCAATTTTTTTGGTTGAATACCCGAAAGTGGGATAGCTGGATCATATAATAATTCTATTTTTATGGTTTTGAGAAACCTCTATATAGTTTTCCATAGTGATACATCATTTTGCATTCTCACTAACAGTGCACAAATTTCAAGTTTCTCCACATCCTCACCAATACTTGCCATTTTCTGTGTCTATTTGTGTGTGTGTCTATGTGTGTGTGTGATATCTCATTGCATTTTTCTAATGATTAGTAATGATAAACCATCTTTTCATATGCTTCGTGGCTGTTTGTATATTTTCTACTCAAGTCCTTTGCACATTTTAAAATTGGATTTTTATTGTTGCTGAGTTTAGTTCACTATTTTGGACATTAACCCTTTATCATATGTATGATTTTGCAGATATATTCTCCTATTCTGTAGGTTGCTTTTTCACTTGTTGATTATCTTCTTTGATGTGCAGAGGTTTTTAAGTTTGCCTCTTTTTCCTTTTTCTGTCTGTGTGTTTGATGTAATATCTAAGAAATCAATGCCAAACCCATTTTCTTGAAGCTCTTTCCCTGTATTCTTAGATCTTATGTGTAGGCCTTTAACTGTTAACATTTTGTGTTATTTTTTGTATATGAGTAAGATAAAGAAGCAACTTCATTCTTCTGCATGTCAATACCCAGTTTTGCCATCTCCATTTGTTGAAGATACTGTCCTTTTCCCATTTTGAGAGCTTAATACCTCTAAGATCGTATAACCATAGGTATGAGTGTTTATTTCTGTTCTGTTCAGTTAGTCTATATGTCTATCTTTATGCAGTACCACACTGTTATAATTCAGCTCAGTTCAGTTGCTCAGTCGTGTCCGACTCTTTGCGACCCCGTGAATCACAGCACGCCAAGCCTCCCTGTCTGTCACCAAATCCCAGAGTTCACTCAGACTCACATCCATCGAGTCAGTGATGCCATCCAGCCATCTACTCTCATCCTCTGTCGTCCCCTTCTCCTCCTGCCCCCAATCCCTCCCAGCATCAAAGTATTTTCCAATGAGTCAACTCTTCGCATGAGGTGGCCAAAGTACTGGAGTTTCAGCTTTAGCATCATTCCTTCCAAAGAAATCCGAGGGCTAATCTCCTTCAGAATGAACTGGTTGGATCTCCTTGCAGTCCAAGGGACTCTCAAGAGTCTTCTCCAACACCACAGTTCAAAGCATCAATTCTTTGGCGCTCAGCCTTCTTCACAGTCCAACTCTCACATCCATACATGACCACTGGAAAAACCATAGCCTAGACTAGACGGACCTTTGTCAGCAAAGTAATGTCTCTGCTTTTGAATATACTATCTAGGTTGATCATAGCTTTCCTTCCAAGGAGTAAGCCTCTTTCAGTTTCATGGCGGCAGTCACCATCTGCAGTGGTTTTAGAGCCCCCAAAATAAACTCTGACACTGTTTCCACTGTTTCCCCATCTATTTCCCATGAAGTGATGGGACCAGATGCCATGATCTTCATTTTCTGAATGTTGAGCTTTAAGCCAACTTTTTCACTTTCCTCTTTCACTTTTACAAAGAGGCTTTTTAGTTCCTCTTCACTTTGTGCCATAAGGGTGTTGTCTTCTGCATATCGGCAAAGTAATGTCTCTATTTTTGAATATGCTATCTAGGTTGGTCATAACTTTTCTTCCAAGGAGTAAGCGTCTTTTAATTTCATGGCTGCAGTCACCATCTGCAGTAATTTTGGAGCCCCCAAAATAAAGTCTGACACTGTTTCCACTGTTTCCCCATCTATTTCCCATGAAGTGATGGGACCAGATGCCATGATCTTCGTTTTCTGAAAAAGCCAACTTTTTCACTCTCTACTTTCACTTTCATCAAGAGGCTTTTTAGTTCCTCTTCACTTTCTGCCATAAGGGTGGTGTCATCTGCATATCTGAGGTTATTGATATTTGTCCCGGCATCTTGATTCCAGCTTGTGTTTCTTCCAGTCCAAAGTTTCTCATGATGTACTCTGCATAGAAGTTAAATAAGCAGGGTGACAATATACAGCCTTGACGTACTCCTTTTCCTATTTGGGAAAGGCTGTTGTTCCATGTCCCGTTCTAACTGTTGCTTCCTGACCTGCATACAGATTTCTCAAGAGGCAGGTCAGGTGGTCTGGTATTCCCATCTCTCTCAGAATTTTCCACAGTTTCTTGTGATCCACACAGTCAAAGGCTTTGGCATAGTCAATAAAGCAGACGTAGATATTTTTCTGGAACTCTTTTTCTTTTTCCGTGATCCAGCAGATGTTGGCAATTTGATCTCTGGTTCCTCTGCCTTTTCTAAAACCAGCTTGAACATCAGGAAGTTCAGAATTCACGTATTGCTGAAGCCTGTCTTGGAGAATTTTGAGCGTTACTTTACTAGACTGTGAGATGAGTGCAATTGTGGAGTAGTTTGAGCATTCTTTGGCATCGCCTTTCTTTGGGATTGGAATGAAAACTGACCTTTCCCAGTCCTGTGGCTACTGCAGAATTTTCCAAATTCACTGGCATCTTGAGTGCAGCACTTTCACAGCATCATCTTTCAGGATATGAAACAGCTCCACTGGAATGCCATCATCTCCGCTAGCTTTGTTCATAGTGATGCTTTCTAGGGCCCACTTGACTTCACATTCGAAGATGTCTAGCTTTAGATGAGTGATCACACCATCGTGATTATCCAGGTTGTGAAGATATTTTTGTATAGTTCTTTTGTGTATTCCTGCCACCTTTTCTTTATATATTCTGCTTCTGTTAGATCCATACCATTTCTGTCATTTATCGAGCCCATCTTTGCATGAAATGTTCCCATGGTATCTCTAATTTTCTTGAAGAGATCTCTAGTCTTTCCCATTCTGTTGTTTTCCTCTATTTCTTTGCATTGATCGCTGAAGAAGGCTTTCTATCTCTTCTTGCTATTCTTCAGAATTCTGCATTCAGATGCTTATATCTTTCCTTTTCTCCTTTGCTTTTTGCCTCTCTTCTTTTCACAGCTATTTGTAAGGCCTCCTCAGACAGCCACTTTGCTTTTTGCATTTCTTTTCCATGGGGATGGTCTTGATCCCTGTCTCCTGTACAGTGTCACGAACTTCATTTCATAGTTCATCAGGCACTCTTATCTATCAGATCTAGGCCCTTAAATCTATTTCTCACCTCCACTGTATAATCAATCATAAGGGATTTGAGTTACATCATACCTGAATAGTACAGCGGTTTTCCCTGCTTTCTTCAATTTAAGTCTGAATTTGGCAATAAGGAGTTCATGTTCTGAGCCACAGTCAGCTCCTGGTCTTGTTTTTGTTGACTGTATAGAGCTTCTCCATCTTTGGCTGCAAAGAATATAATCAATCTGATTTCGATGTTGACCATCTGGTGATGTCCATGTGTAGAGTCTTCTCCTGTGTTGTTGGAAGAGGGTGTTTGCTATGACCAATACATTCTCTTAGCAAAACTCTATTAGCTTCTGCCCTGCTTCGTTCCGCATTCCAAGGCCAAATTTTCCTGTTACTCCAGCTGTTTCTTGACTTCCTACTTTAGCATTCCAGTCCCCTGTAATGAAAAGGACATCTTTTGGGGTGTTAGTTCTAAAAGGTCTTGTAGGTCTTCATAGAACCATTTAACTTCAGCTTCTTCAGCGTTACTGGTTGGGGTATAGACTTGGATTACCATGATATTGAATGGTTTGCCTTGGAGACAAACAGAGAACATTCTGTCATTTTTGAGATTGCATCCAAGTACTCATTTTGGACTCTTTTGTTGACCGTGATGGCTACTCCATTTCTTCTGAGGGATTCCTGCCCGCAGTAGTAGATATAATGGTCATCTGAGTTAAATTAACCCAATCCAGTCCATTTTAGTTCGCTGATTCCTAGAATCTCGCCGTTCACCCTTGCCATCTCTTGTTTGACCACTTCCAATTTGCCTAGATTCATGGACCTGACATTCCAAGTCCCTATGCAGTATTGCTCTTTACAGCTTCTATCACCAGTCACATCCACAGCTGGGTATTATTTTTGCTTTGGCTCCATCCCTTCATTCTTTCTAGAGTTATTTCTCCAATGATCTCCAGTAGCATACTGAGCACCTACTGACCTTGGGAGTTCCTCTTTCAGTATCCTATCATTTTGCCTTTTCATACTGTTCATGGGGCTCTCAAGGAAAGAATACTGAAGTGGTTTGCCATTCCCTTCTCCAGTGTACCACAAGTGTTAGTCGCTTAGTCATGTCCAACTCTTTGCGATCCCATGGCCTACAGCCCACCAGGCTCCTTTGTCCATGAGATTTTCCAGGCAAGGATACTGGAGTGGGTTGCCATTTCCTTCTCCAGGGGATCTTCCCCAACCTAGGGTTCAAGCCCAGGTCTCCTGCACTGCAGGCAGATTCTTTACTGACCAAGGTAAAGGGAACCCCCCCATTTTTCATAGGGTTTGTATTAAATGTATAGATTGGTTTGAATAGTATGGACATTTCAGCAATATAATATCTTCCAGTCCATGAACATAGGATGTCTTTTCATTTATTTGCATTGTCTTTAATTTTATATAGTGCTGCTGCTGCTACTGCTGCTAAGTGACTTCAGTGTTTTATAGTTTTTAGAAGTCCTGTTCTTTCCTAAGTGAGTTTATTCCTAATTATTTTGTTCCTTTTAATGTTATTGTAAATAGAATTATTTCCTTAATTTCCTTTTAAGGTTATTTATTGTTGATGTATAAAAACACAACTGATTTCTACCTTTTGTTTTTGTATCCTGAAACTTTCTGAATTTTTATTACTTCTGACAGTTTTGTGTGGGTTAAGATATGTAATGTTTAGATGTGTTTGTATAAGAATATGTCATCTGTGAAAAGAGGTATTCTTTCTTTCTTTCCAAATTGGATGCCTGTTTTTCTTATCTAATTGCTCTGGTTAAGACTTCCAGTATTACTTAAATATAAGTGATGAGTGGTCATCCTTGCCTTGTTCCTGATCAAAGAGGAAAAGATTTTAGTTTTTATATTGAGTATAATGTTAGCTGCAGGCTTTTCATATATAGTCTTAATTATGTTGAACTGTTTTTCTTCTATTCGTAGTTTGTTGCATGTTTTTATCATGAAAAGTTATTGAATTTTGTTAATGCTTTTTCTGCATCAGTTGAGATAATCATTTAATTTTTGTTCTTTATTCTGTTAATGTGGTGTGTGAAATTGATTGCTATTCATGCATTCAATCTTCCTTGTATTCCAGGAATAAGACTCATTTGATCATGCTGAGATGCTTTTAAGATGATACTGAATTTAGTTTATATTATTTCGATAAATATTTTTATATCAGTATTCACCAGAGGTATTTGTCTGTAATTTTCTTTTATTGCAACATATTTTTCTAGCTGTAATTTCATGGTGATACTGGCCTCCTAAAATGTGATTGGAAATGTGCTTCTTTAATGCTGCTGCTGCTGCTAAGTCACTTCAGTCGTGTCCAACTCTGTGTGACCCCATAGACGGCAGCCCACGAGGCTCTGCCATCCCTGGGATTCTCCAGGCAAGAACACTGGAGTGGGTTGCCATTTCCTTCTCCAATGCATGAAAGTGAAAAGTGAGAGTGAAGTTGCTCAGTCGTGTCCGACTCTTAGCGAACCCATGGACTATAGCCCACCAGGCTCCCTCCATCCATGGAATTTTCCAGGCAAGAGTACTGGAGTGGGGTGCCATTGCCTTTATTTTAGAAGAATTTAAAGAGAATTGATAACTTCCTCTTTAACATGTTACTAGAGTTATCCAGAGAAGCAGTCTGGTCCTAGGTTTTTCTTTGCTGTGAAATGTTTTTCTTAATTTAAATTTATTTATTTTAATTGGAGGCTAATTAATTTACAATATTGTATTGGTTTTGCCATACATCAACATGAGTCCACCATGGATGTACATGTGTTCCCCATCCTGAACCCCCCCCCCCCCTCTCTGTACCATCCCTCTGGGTCATCCCAGTGCACCAACCCCAAGCATCCTGTATCCTGCATCGAACCTGGACTGGCGATTCATTTCTTATATGATATTATACATGTTTCAATGCCATTATCCCAAATCATCCCACCCTCTCCCTGTCCCACAGAGTCCAAAAGACTGTTCTATACATCTGTGGTTCTGTGAAGTTTTTGATTACTGATTCAATTCCCTCACTGACTATAGATCTGGTTAGATTTTTAATTTCCTCATGATTCAGCCTTGTTAGGTTCAATGCTTCTAGAAATTTGTCTATTTCTTATAGATTATGTAGTTTATTGTGTAAAATTGTTCATAATAGTCTCTTTTTTACTTTTTTTTTTTACATAGCAGTCTCTTATAATCCTTTTTGTTTCTGCAAAATCCATTGTAATAGCTCCTCTTTCACTTCTGATTTATTTTATAAGGGCCCTCTCTTTTTTTCTGATTTTATATATATGTGTTCTCTTTTTTTTCTTAGTCTAAGTAAGGATTTGTCAATTCTGTTGATTAAAGAAAAACAATTCTTAAGTTTTGTTGACTTTTTTTCTATTCTTTGCTTCATTTATTTTTGCTTTATTATTTTCTTCCTACTGCTAAATTTATACTTAGTTTGTTCTTTTCTATATCTTTGAGATGTAAGTTCAGTTCATTTCAGTTCAGTTCAGTCGCTCAGTCGTGTCTGACTCTTTGCGACCCCATGAATCGTAGCACGCCAGGCCTCCCTGTCCATCACCAACTCCTGGAGTTCACTCAGGCTCACGTCCATCAAGTCCGTGATACCATCCAGCCATCTCATCCTCGGTCGTCCCTTTCTCCTCCTGCCCCCAATCCCTCCCAGCATCAGAGTCTTTTCCAATGAGTCCACTCTTCTCATGAGGTGGCCAAAGTATTGGAGTTTCAGCTTTAGCATCATTCCTTCCAAAGAAATCCTAGGGCTGATCTCCTTCAGAATGGACTGGTTGGATCTCCTTGACTCTCAAGAGTCTTCTCCAACACCACAGTTCAAAAGCATTTATTCTTCAGTGCTCAGCCTTCTTCACAGTCCAGCTCTCCCATCCATACATGAGTACTGGAAAAATCACAGCCTTGACTAGACGGACCTTAGTCGGCAAAGTAATGTCTCTGCTTTTGAATCTGCTATCTAGGTTGGTCACAACTTCTCTTCCAAGGAGTAAGCGTCTTTTAATTTCATGGCTGCAGTCACCATCTGCAGTAATTTTGGAGCCCCCAAAATAAAGTCTGACACTGTTTCCCCATCTATTTCCCATGAAGTGATGGGACCAGATGCCATGATCTTCGTTTTCTGAATGTTGAGCTTTAAGCCAACTTTTTCACTCTCTACTTTCACTTTCATCAAGAGGCTTTTTAGTTCCTCTTCACTTTCTGCCATAAGGGTGGTGTCATCTGCATATCTGAGGTTATTGATATTTCTCCCAGCAATCTTGATTCCAGCTTGTGTTTCTTCCAGTCCAGCGTTTCTCACGATGTACTCTGCATAGAAGTTAAATAAGCAGGGTGACACTATACAGCCTTGACATACTCCTTTTCCTATTTGGAACCAGTCTGTTGTTCCATGTCCAGTTCTAACTGTTGCTTCCTGACCTGCATGCAGATTTCTCAAGAGGCAGGTCAGGTGGTCTGGTATTCCCATCTCTCTCAGAATTTTCCACAGTTTCTTGTGATCCACATAGTCAAAGGCTTTGGCATAGTCAATAAAGCAGAAATAGATGTTTTTCTGGAACTCTCTTGCTTTTTCCATAATCCGGTGGATGTTTGCAGTTTGATCTCTGGTTCCTCTGCCTTTTCTAAAACCAGCTTGAACATCAGGAAGTTCAGAATTCACATACTGCTGAAGCCTGGCTTAGAGAATTTTGAGCGTTATTTTACTAGCATGTGAGATGAGTGAAATGTAAAGCTAGGTTATTAATGTGAACACTTCCTTGTTTTTTAAGTGTTTACTGCCATAAACTTCCTCTGAGTACTGCTTTCACTGCATCCCGTAAGTTTTCGTATGTTGGGTTTTTTTTTCATCTTTATTTTCCTCAAAATGTTGTTTGTTTCTTTTTGACTCATTTATTCTTTAATAAGAGTGTGTTGTTTAAATTCTACATATTTTTGAATATTCCAGTTTTCCTTTTGCTGTTGATTTCCAGTTTCATCCCACCATGGCCAGCAAAGATACTTGGTATGATTTCAATCTTCTTAAATCTGTTAAAATTTATTTTGTGGTCTAACATGTGGTCTATCTTGGAAAATGTTCCATGTACAGTTAAGAAGAATATGTATTCTGCTGCTGTTGGGTGGAATGTTCTCTATGTCTGTTAGATCTAATTGGTTTATAGCATTGTTCAACTCTTCTGTTTCCTTACTGAACTTCTGTCTAGTTGTTCTATCCATTATTAAAACTGGACTATTGAAATCTCTTACTGTTGCTGAGTTGCTGTATATTTCGGTCTTCAGTTCTGTAATTCTGTCACTATTTGCTTCATATATTTGGAATTTCTGATGTTAGGTGCCTATATATTTATAATTGTTATATCTCTGTGGTTAATTGACACTTTTATCATTATAAAATATCCTTCTTTGTCTCTTGTGACAGATTTTGACTTAAATTCTGTTTTGTCTATTATAATTATGGCCACACCTGCTATATTTCAGTTACTACTTGCATGGTGTGTCTTTTTCATTCTTTCACTTTCAGCATACATATGCTCTTAATTTAGTCTCTTACAGGTAGCATATGGATGGATCTGTTTGGGTTTTTCTCTAATCTATTTAACAAATCTTTGGGAATTTTAATGTATTTACATTTAAAGTAATTATTGATAGGGGAGGACCTACTATTGCCATTTATTAATAGTTTTCCATGTGTCTTGCAGCTATTCTGTCTCTTTTTCTCTCTTACTACCTTCCTTGTGTTTCATTGATTTTTTTTTTATACTAATATACTTTGATGGAAGAACTAAAGAGCCTCTTAATGAAAGTGAAAGAGGAGAGTGAAAAAGTTGGCTTAAAGCTCAACATTCAGAAAACAAAGATCATGGCATCCGGTCCCATCACTTCATGGGAAATAGATGGGGAAACAGTGGAAAGAGTGTCAGACTTTATGTTTTTGGGCTCCCAAATCACTGCAGATGGTGATTGCAGCCATGAAATTAAAAGACGCTTACTCCTTAGAAGGAAAGTTAAGACCAACCTAGACAGCATATTAAAAGCAGAGACATTAGTTTGCCAACAAAGATCCATCTAATCAAGGCTATGGTTTTTCCAGTAGTCATGTATGGATGTGAGAGTTGGACTGTGAAGAAAGCTGAGTGCCGAAGAATTGATGCTTTTGAACTGTGGTGTTGGAGAAGACTCTTGAGAGTCCCTTGGACTGAAAGGAGATCCACCCAATCCATCCTAAAGGAGATCAGTCTTGGGTGTTCATTGGAAGGAATGGTGTTGAAGCTGAAACTCCAGTACTTTGACCACCTCATGCGAACAGCTGACTCATTGGAAAAGACCCTGACGCTGGGAAAGCCCAAGGGCAGGAGGAGAAAGGGATTACAGAGGATGAGATGGTTGAATGGCATCACCAACTCAATGGACATGAGATTGGGTAAACTCTGAGAGTTGGTGATGGATAGGAAGGCCTGGCATGCTGTGGTTCATGGAGTTGCAAAGAGTCGGACATGACTGAGTGACTGAACTGATCTTTGACTCCTTTCTCATTTCCTTTTATACATCTTTTATATGTCTTATTTGTGGTTACCACTGAGATTGCATAAGATATTTTAAAGTTATAGCAATCTATTTTAGTCTGATAACAACTTAAATTGCACGTTAAAATGCTGCTTCTTTACCCTTACCTACCCCCAAACTTTATTTTATTGATGTCACAAGTTACATGTTTTACATTGTGTATCTAGTCATATAGATTTATAGTTATTTAAAATTCTTTTGCTACTTAAATTCTAATCCAAGACTACCAGTGATTCATGTGCTAACATTATAAGCACTTGAGTATTTTATAATTGTCTGTATATTTACCTTTTCTAGAGAGTTTTATATTTTTGTATATTTTCGTGTTACTATCTAACATCTTTTCTGTCGAAATACAATTAGTATTGTGTTAGTTTTAAGTGTACAGCAAAGTGATTTTTATTTATTTATTCTTTTACAGATTGTTTTCCATTATAGATTATTATAAGATAATGGAGTATAGTTCCCCTGTGCTATATAGTAGGTACTTGTTTTTTACCTATTTCAAACAAAGTAGTATATATATATGCTAATCTTAAACTTCTAACATGTCTCTCCTTCTGCCCCCATTATCCCCTTTGGTAACTGTGAATTTGTTTTCTATTTCTGTAAGTCTGTTTCTATTTTGTAAAGAATTTAATTTGTATCATTTTTTTTAGATTCTACATATAAGTGATAGCATAGGATTTTTGTCTTTTTCTATCTGACTTATTTAACTCAATATGATAATCTCTTATTTCCTGAATTTATTTTCCTGGTATTTTTTTATTAGTGTATAGAAATGCAACAGATTTCTTTATATTAATTTTGTATCTAGCAACTTTACCAAGTTCATTGATAAGCTCTAGCAGTTTTCTGGTAGCATCTTTAGGATTTTCTATATAGCATCATGTCATCTGTAAACAGTGACAGTTTTACCTCTTTTTTAATGAGTTTTTTTTCTCTAATTGCTGTGGCTAAAATTCTAAAGCTGTGTTGAATAAAAATGGTGAGAGTGGCATGCTTATCGTGTTCCCGATCTTAGACATAATGCTTTCCCTTTGAGTATGATCTTGGCTTGGTTTGTTAGCTAGATTTGTCATATATGGCTTTTATAATGTTCCTGCTATGCTCACTTTCTGAAAAGTTTTAATCATAACTGGATGTTAAATTTTATGTAAAATTTTTCTTCATTTATTGAGATAATCATATTGTTTTTGTTTTATAATTTGTTAATGTGGTATATCACAGTGATTGATTTACAGATATTGAAAAATCCTTGCATCCCTGGAATAAATCTCACTTGATCATGATGCATGATCATTTTACTGTGTTCTTTGAGTCAGTTTGCTAATGTTTTGTTAAGGAGTTTTGCATCTATGTTCATCAGTACTGTTGGCCCCTAATTTTCTTTCTTTGTGATATTTTTGTCTGGTTTTGGTATCTCAGTGATGGTGGCCTTGTAGAATGAGTTCAAAAGTGTCCCTTCACCTGAGAAGCCATCTGGTCCTGGACTTTTGCTTATTGGGAGTTTTTAAATTGCTCATTCAATTTCAGTACTACTAATTAGTCTGTTCATATTTTCTGTCTTCCTGGTTCAGTCTTGAGAGATTGTACCTTTCTTATAATTTGACTGTTCTTCTAGGTTGTCCATTTTATTGGCCTATATTTGCTTGTGAGAGTCTCTTATGACCCTTTGTATTTCTGTGAGGTTGGTTGTAACTTCTTTTTCATTTCTGATTTTGTTGATTTGGGCCCTTTCTCTTTTTTTTTCCCTTAAGGAGTCTGGTTAAAGGTTTATCAATTTTGTTTATCTTTCCAAAGAACCAGCTTTTAATTTCATAAGCTTTTCTATTGTTTTTAGTCTCTATTTCATTTATTTCGGCTCTGAATTTTATGATTTCTTTCCTACTATGTTTTGTTTGTCCCCTCTCTGGTTGGTTTAGGTTGCTTATTTGAGATTTTTCTTGTTTCCTGAAGTAAGCTTGATTTGCTGTAATCTTCCCTCTTAGAACTGTTTTGGTAAATTGCATAGTTTTTGGATTGTTGTGGTTTCATTTTCATTTATCTGTAGGTATTTTTTTATTTCCTCTTTGATTTCTTCAGTGATTGGTCATTTCGTAGCAAATTGTTTAACCTCCACATGTTTGTGTTTTTGTTTGTTTGTTTGTTTTTCCTTGTAGTTGATTTCTAGTTTCATAGCTTTGTGGTCAGGAAATATGCTTGATATGATTTCAGTTTTCTGAAATTTATCAGTGCCTGCTTTATGGCTCAGCATGTGATCTATCCTGGAGAGTGTTTCATGTACATTTGAAAAGAATGTGTATTCTGCTTTCAGATGGAACCTCTATAAATATCAGTTAAGTTCTTCTGGTCTAATGTGTCGTTAAAGGCCTGTGTTTCCTTTTTGAGTTGCTGTCTGAATGATCTGTCTGTTAATGTAAGTGGAGTGTTAAACTCCCCTACTATTGCTGTGTTATTGTCAGTTTCTTGTTTTATGCTTGTTCCAGACCACACAACCCTTATGGCAGAAAGTAAAGAAGAACTAAAAAGCTCTTGATGAAAGTGAAAGAAGAGAGAGAAAAAGTTGGCTTAAAGCTCAACATTCAGAAAACTAAAAACATAGCATCCAGTCCTGTCACTTCATGGCAAATAGTTGGGGAAACAGTGGAAACAGTGGCTGACTTTATTTTGGGGGGCTCCAAAATCACTGCAGATGGTGATTGCAGCCATGAAATTAAAGGACACTTGGAAGGGAAAGTTATGACCAACCTAGACAGCATATTAAAAAGCAGAGACATTACTTTGCTGACTAAAGTCCATCTAGTCAAGGCTATGGTTTTTCCAGTAGTCATAAATGGATGTGAGAGTTGGACTGTGAAGAAGGCTGAGCTCTGAAGAACTGATCCTTTTGAACTGTGGTTTTGGAGAAGACTCTTGAGAGTCCCTTGGACTACAGGGAGATCCAACCAGTCCATCCTAAAGGAGATCAGTCCTGGGTGTTCCTTGGAAGGACTGATGTTGAAGCTGAAACTCCAATACTTTGGCCACCTGATGTGAAGAACTGACTCATTGGAAAAGACCCTGATGTTGGGAGAGAGTGAGAACAGGAGGAGAAGGGGATGACAGAGGATGAGATGGTTGAATGGCATCATCGACTCAATGGACATGAGACTGAGTAAACTCTGGGAGTTGGTGATAGACAGGGAGGCCTGGTGTGCTGTGGTTCATGGGGTCACAAAGAGTTGGACACGACTGAGCGACTGAACTGAACTGAACATTTGCCTTGTATGTCGGGGGTGCTCCTATGTTGGGTGAGTATATATTTACAACTTTACATCTTCCTCTTGGATTGATCCTTTGATCATTATGTAGTGTCCTTCTTTGTCTCTTTTGCAGTCTTCATTTTAAAGTTTATTTTGTCTGATATAAGTATTGCAACTCCAGCTTCCTTTTGATTTCCATTTCATGGAATACCTTTTGCCATCTCATCACTTTCAGTCTGTATATATCTCTAGTTCTGAAATGACTCTTTAGACAGCAAATATGCAGCTCTTGTTTTTGTATCCATTTAGTCAGTGTATATTTTGGTTGGAGCATTTAGTCTAATTAGCAAAGTAAAAGAAAAATGTGTTGATACATGGTTAGTCACTGTTGTAATATTTTATAGGACTTAGAATTTGATTTTTCTGCTGTGGAATTTGTCAGATAATTGGAGGACAGAATCATGTGGAAATTGTAGAAAGACTATTTTAATAAGTATATGTCTAATATATATACAAATGTGAGCTTTTAACCCAAATTCTATTAGTTAATGGGTGTTCTGAGTGTGTGTAATGGGAAGTAAACATAGTCATTACTAATACTAAGAAATTGTCTGTAACAATTTGTCTATAACATTTCTGGAAAGAAAGTGACAACAAGACTGCATTAGTTTTAGGGAGTTTTAGGGCTTCTTTAACTATGTACCACAAACTAAGTGACTTTAAACAACAGAAACGTATGGTCTCACATTTCTAGAGGTTAGGAGTGTCAGCAGGACTATGTTGTCTCTGAAAGCTTTAGTGGATATTTTTCTTTGCCTTTATATAGCTTCTGATGGTGGCCACAATCCCTGCCAATTCTTAGCTTGTAGCTACATCACTCCATTCTCAGCCTCTGTCATCACATGGTGTTCTCTGTGTGTGTCTGTCCTTGGTTGTCTTCATTTTGTTATAAGGGCACTAGTCAGATAAAGTGCCTATCCTACTCATCTAATTACATCTGCAACAACCTTGTTCCCAAATAAAATCACATTTAGAAGTGATACATTTGAGGTATAGGGGGTTGTGACTTTAGTGTATTTCTGTAAGGCACACGGTTCAACCAATAACATTGACTAAACCCAGTTGTAGAGGTACTAGAATAGTAGTGGTCAGATTACCTAGAAATGTTATAAATAACAAAGAATAAGACAGAAGTTCAGTTATGAGAATAAGAACAAAGTTCAGAATGTAACTAAGATCAATGAAACTAAGAAACTAAGTTACTGCCAAAGCAGTCTATTAGCAAAAAGAGATAATGAATTATGACCAAGGTTAAGATTTCTTCTTGAACTATAATATTGGGGCCAGGTGTAGAGAGGGGGTTTATGGAAATTGGAAGTCAGATAAGTACAGATAATCATTAACATTTGTATTTCACATTTTGTGCTGTGAATTAATTTGAATAGCCCTTTAAAGTTTTTTAAATTATCTTTTATGTATCAGGTCCTCTGCCAAGTAGCTAGACAGGTGCAGTGATGGTAGATACTGTGTCTCCTTTAGGGCTATCTAGTATTTTGCCCAGATACACATATGGCATTTACAGTTAACCCTTGAATAATGTAGGGGTCAGTGCCACTGACCCCAGTGCAGTAAAAAATTCATGTATAAATTGAGTCTGCTCTCCATATCTGAGGTTCTGTATCTGTGGATTCAATAAACAGTGGATTATGTAGTATTGTAGTGTGTATTTATTGGAAAAAAATCCATATATAAGTGGACCTGCACAGTTCAAGCCCATGTTATTCAAAGGTCAACTGTATACACATATGTTACTGATATGAGGCAATCAGGTTGAAATTGATTCATAAAGTGGGTTATTAAATGGAGGAAAGACATGAATTGATTTTGACAAAGAGGATATATCTGTTCCTCAGCCCACCACTCCTTTTCCCCATCCGCTTTTGGTTTCTGCTTTCCTCACTTTCTTCTACGTTGATCTGATCATTGCAAGCACATCTTCCAACCTTACTGACATTACTCTAGACCAAATACCTGTGTCCTCCCCAAAATTCATGTTGAAACCTAATGCCTGATATGATGGTATTAGGAGGTAAGACCTTTGGGAGATGCTTTCATCATGAGAATGGAGCCCTCATTGAGTGTAATTAGTGTCCTTATAAATGACATCCCATCAACCTTCCTGGTACCTTCTGCCATGTGAGGTTATAGTAAGAAGATGACTATCTATGAGGAAGGGGCTGTCACCATATATCAAATCTATTGGTGCCTTGATCTTGGACATCCAGTCTCTAGAACTGAGAGACAGAAATTTCTATCATTTATAAGTCACCTAGTCTATGGTATTTTGTTTTAGCAGTCCACGTGAGACTAAGACAGCTTCTTTCCGTCTTCATTTCTGCTTTGGTGTTTGATAGAAGGAAAGAAAGAAGGAAGGTGGCAAGAAAGAACAGAGATTCTTGGTGTACCAGAGAGAAAGTGGTGTGGGGAGAAAATTATTTGGAAAACACACAGATTAATGCTGAAATATAAAGTGAAAGTGAAAGTCACTCAGTCATACCTGACTCTTTGTGGCCCCATGGACTGTAGCCTGCCAGGCTCCTCTGTCCATGGAATTCTCCAGGCCAGAACATTGGAGTGGGTAGCTGTTCCCTTCTCCAGGGGATTTTCCCAACCCAGGGACTGAACCTGGGTCTCCCGCATTGAAGGCATATTCTTTACTGTCTGAGCCACCAGGGAAGCCCACTGAAATATAATCCTGGCTCAAAAGGCTGTTCAGCAAAATCACCTTCTCACCCTTGACTGTAATTAACTTTTAGTCCTTCAGGTTACTAACCAGCTACTAACTCTGAGAGAAAAATGATTGAATTTAAACATGTTATGACTTAGGAAAAAATACAATTTTAGTGGTTGACCTGCATGTATATACTTTTTGCCTATCAGCAAAGTGGGTAGATCAGCTGATGCACCTTTTTCTATACTTGTCTTATCATAAGAACCACCTGAGGCAATAGTTGAATGTCCAGATTTCTGCCCCAGCCCCTATGGATCAGCCTCTCCAGGAGGGGGCTCTGAACATCTATTCTTAAGAAAAGCCTCTTGATCAGGCAAGTTTGGAACCATTTAGCAAATATGGGAAAATATTTCTGAGAAGGAAAATAATAGAGCACCGATAACTATCATAACATATATTTGGAAATAACTACCCCATTGACTAAACACACTTTTTAAGCAAGGAATATCCAAGTGAGATCACAAGTCTTTTCATAGTTTGAGGAGGATGATTTTTCAGATTCACAACCCTCAGATTTCACCTCTGCCTCATCTATAATAATAACATCATCACAATGAATTGCCCAATCAGCATCTTTTAACTAAATGAGAAGTCTAAGTAATTGCTTATGAAACACTGTGTTATTTGTTTTTAAAAAACAGTTCTATAGAAATAAAAGAAAAATTAACCTACCTCTTATAGAAGGGAGGAAATGGTATTATTTTGAGCACTTATCAAGAATTTTATGCCATTGTGCCATATAACTTTTCAAATCTGAGCACAGTTTCTATTTTACTTATGAAGAAGTAGATTTAGAAAAGTAGAGAGGCTTTCCCATGACCACAAAGTATATGGTGGGCCAGTATAACAATCCAGATAATTTTTTAGGAAAGCTAGATCAGTAACTAAGCAGAGACAAAAGTTTGAGAATTCATGTTGTATTTCAAAAATAAATCTGCCATAACCCATAGAAGAAAGGAAAAGCTTACAAATGCTTATTTTAACTCCAAGAAAATGCACACTGCTTTTGCATTGGCAGTTGTATTGTTTATACAACATTGGTGAAATCACAGACAGTGGATTGAATTCCATCATCCACAAGGGTGATGAGTAAGTTTTAACTATAGCAAACAAATAATGAATCAACACTGTTCCCACAAAATAATACAAAAAGCAAATCTGTAGGAAAATTTCTGGAGAAGCAAATTCTCAATTTTTTATGTCAAAATATAGTATAAAGGGACTTAAATATTCTTCAGTGGTTTATCTGCTCCAAGCTTGCTTGGTGCTTGCCAGTAGGATTCACTTCCTCACCAGCCTCCAGTGGTTGGCCAAAGGTTGCACCCAGTTCCTTGTCATGTGGGTCTCTCAGACATGTTGTTTAGGCTCACAGTAGAGTCTAGCAACAATACAGAAGTCACAATTTTATAACCTAATCAATGGAAGTATTTTACTCATTAGATCCAAATCATTAGGCTCAGCCCACACTCCAGGGGAGAACATTAAACAGAGTGTGGCACCAACCTAATTCTTAGCAGAAATCCTCACCACTTATTCTTTTTTTAATTGTTTCTTACCACTCATTCTTGCTAGGCACAGATACTACTGCTGCCTGTTCAAATGGTGTAGATCCATCTCCATGAGTTACTGGGGCTGGACCCCTAAGGAAGTACAGATAGGTGCCTCTCAGAATTATCCTTCCAACGAGCAGTAGTAGAAGTGATCACCCTTCAATTCCTGACCCTCATTAGTTTAGAGTTCCCCGACTGGTTACTAAAGCTCCAGAGCTTCTAAGCTGCAAATGCAGGCATGCAGAGTCGTTTGTGTCCTGTGCTATAGCAACAAGAAGCCTTGGACAGAAGATGTAGGCACTTGAAGTGTTAGTTATGTTAGTAGGACACAAGACGAAATCTTTAGAGACTTGCCACAGCCACAGAAGCAAGAGTAAGACTGAGACGGTCTGTTCAGTTCAGTTCAGTTGCTCAGTCATGTCCGACTCTTTGCAACCCCGTGAATTGCAGCACGCCAGGCTGGCAGCCCACTCCAGTACTCTTGCCTGGAAAATCCCATGGACGGAGAAACCTAGTAGGCTGTAGTCCATGGGGTCACTAAGAGTCAGACGTGACTGAGCAACTTCACTTTGACTTTTCACTTTCATGCATTGGAGAAGGAAATGGCAACCCACTCCAGTGTTCTTGCCTGGAGAATCCCAGGGACAGCAGAGCCTGGTGGGCTGCCGTCTATGGGGTCGCACAGAGTTGGACATGGCTGAAGTGACTTAGCAGTGGCGGGCCTCCCTGTCCACACCAACTCCCAGAGTTCACTCAAACTCATGTCCATCGAGTCAGTGATGCTATCCAGCCATCTCATCCTCTGTTGTCCCTTCTCCTCCTGCTCCCAATCCCTCCCTGAGACAGTTACTAACAGCATGTGATACAGAAAAGGAGGTAGGAAGTTTCAGACAAAAGATGTTAGACAGACTCCTTCCAAAGTCATGATCCCTATGAGAAATAAGAGAAACTTAATAAAAGGAAAGACAGATCCAACTTGCTGTTATCTGGTTCTACAAGGACAATGACATATTCAAATGAACCCCAGTTCAGTTCACTTAGTCACTCAGTCGTGTCTGACTCTTCACAACCGCATGGACTGCAGCACACCAGGCTTCCCTGTCCATCAACAACTCCCAGAGCTTGCTCAAACTCATGTTCATCAAGTCAGTGATGCCATTCAACCATGTTATCCCCTGTAGTCCTCTTCTCTTCCCACCTTCAATCTTTCCCAGCATCAGGGTCTTTTCTAATGAGTCAGTTGTTCACATCAGGTGGCCAAAATTTTGGAGCTTCAGCTTCAGCATCAGTCCATCCAATGACTATTTAGGATTGAAAATGAGCCCCAGGTGACACCAGCTCCTCACAACACTTCAGACTTGGTTGACAAGAATATGTTTAGATCAAGATGTATAAACATCACCCCAAACCCTCTTCCCATTGCCACTTTTTGACATTGGCTCCTAATTTCACAATGCGCCCAACACTGTAATAATTCACAACATGGCAGTGGGAAAGTAGACCATCAGAGGGAGGTGTGAGGGTCACTAGTAGCACATGCTACTACAGTAGGGATGTTTGTCCTTGGAAATCTGCCATAGTTTCCTTTAGTTCTTTACTCCTTGTAATTTTTATCATCTTTCCACAAATGCTAAAGGATCTGGACTTTACCAGACATCTCAGAACAGCTGAATAACTTCGTTTTCTAGAAAAAGAATAACAGTAAAAGAGGGACTGTATATAACTGAATCCTAGAGGACAAAATTGAGGAAAGTTATCAGAGGAGATTTACTTCTAATTCCTACTGTTTATTAAAAGCTTCCACAATCACAATTTCTATCAGATACTCCCCCTATAAACCTTTCATTTCAAAAACAAAAGGAAAAAGATAGCACATGAACAAAGGCAAGAAGGGAAGAAACAGTTTTAAGAATCTGGGAAATACCGTCTGTTTGATATTGCTGTGGTGATATCAAGCTTGAGGCAAGGGATCAGGACATTTATAACTGAAGGGGTAGTGAGTGTTAGATCATGAAGGAGTATCATAATAAGTTGCCCAGACGTTATTCTATAGATAACAATTGGTGGGTATTAAACACGAGCATGATGTAACCAGTGTTAAATCTAAGAAAAGTGATTGCAAGCTTTGTGGAGAATGAATTCAGAGGGACAAAAATCACATCAGAGAATGTATGTAATCATTTTCTGTATCTCTAAGAGAGTTATGACGACACCCTGATGCCTGGAAGTTTTAGTGCAGATGAAGAAGAACGTTCCAGAAACCAGAACATTTGAGATATAACTAATGATTAAGTTAAGGGTATGATACAAAACAGTGATGGAGTAGGGAGCTAAAGTAAGTAAGTAATTCTTTGTGACCCCATGGACTGTATCTTGCCAGGCTTCTCTGTCCATGGGATTCTCCAGGCACGAATACTGGAGTGGGATGCCACTTTCTCCTCCAAGGGATCTTAATGACCCAAGGATCGAATCCATGTTTCTTGCATCTCCTGCATAACAGGCAGATTCTTTACCCACTGAGTCACCTGGGAAGCAAATTTGAAGGGTTTGGGTTACTGTGAACCAGGAACTGCAGTTGAGTTGAGTTCAGTCGGTCAGTTGTGTCTGACTCTTTGTGACCCCATGGACTGCATGCAGCACACCAGGCCTCCCTGTCCATCACCAACTTCCATTAGCTAACATGATGCAGATAGGAGGTGCCCAGGTCTTACGAAACCATGCCTCAAAGTGTGATTTCCACAATCTGCACACTTGTGTGCCTCAGCCCCTGCAACAAATAGGAGAAAAGGTGGATTATTCCTTGTCTTTTATCCAGAGGTCAGGTAACATGCATACTGGGTATAGCAGGAGGATAGAGTGTAAGTAAACTGAGTTGCTGGTGAGAAGGTAGAGAGCAGACCAAGCCTGAGGTTTGGAGTAGTAGTCAAGTTGCTGGTATGAGGGCACATACACTTGAGAGAGGGGAGATGAGGAACTAAGGAGGGAGGTCTGTGGGGGGTAAAGACGAGGAGATCTTTGGAAAAGTGGAAGGTCAGGAGGTTGTGGTGAGGGTCTAGAATATTGGAATCTATGTTTCTGAGGCCTGAACACATTCTTGAGGCCAAAATGGAACCAGACTTGTCTTTGGGCTTAAGGACAGAAGATGAAGACCCAAAGGATTGCTTCTATCACATATAACTATCTCTTCATCAATGCCCAGATCAGTACTAGGGTAAAAAGCAGCACAGTGGTTATTAATACACAATTTTTCTGACTCCCGCCCCTTTTATCTTATTATTTGAGGGAAATCTGGTTAAAAGCAGCTATCTCTGGGAGCCTGGGGTGAGCTGACTATGCAGAAAAATGGGAAAGCTAATCTATTAGACAGGCTCTCAATTACTATTCAAACATATGTGATGATGAGCAACCACTGGTGGAGATATTTGCAAGGTGGGAATGTTGTACCACAGGAAATATCATATTATATACTTGCTTCAGTATATTTTAACAAAATGCTATGTAATGGAATAATCTGATACTAGGTGCAGTGTTTAAAGATACGTCAAAGAGGATGATTTAGCTTAGAGGTTTTGAAGTACTGTGGAAAAAATGGAAATCTTGGGCCATTCTAATTAGCTACTGTGGATAACCACTGTATTTCCCAATCTGCAAAGTATGCAAATTGTGGAATATTCATTAAAAGGTCTTTGGAAAGTGGCAACAAGAAAACAGATAAATGATTTTTCTTCTAGAGCGGACTATTAGAGCTTACCTTGGTTTTCCATTGTAGCCTTAAATATTATTACCAACAACTCTCCCAGAAGCTAGAGTACACTGTACTTGGTTTCTGTTTTGGTTACATGTCTGTTATCTTTGAAACCTTTTTATGAACTTTTTCAACTCTAAAAGTATGTGACCTTTGGATCCCAAAAGAGTAGGAGTTATGGTACTATTCTTTTATTCTTGGATCACTTTATAATATCATTAGGATTTTCTAGGCTCTTCCTTCAGGACTGATGCTCTAAACTTAGGGTGAAATAAGGTGAAAGTTTAATTTAAACAAGATCCATTGCCAGTCTAAGTGACTTTTTAACATATCTTGAACTGGGCTGGTGAAGTTCAATAATAGCATCATAAACACATCATTTTATTTGCTGGCTTAGAGTGTTTATGTACTCTATGGATCTAAGTAAGCTTTTAAAAATGTCAACCCTTATGTTATACTTAAATTTTCTATCCTATTGGCAAAGTTTAGCTGATTTGAACCTAAAATATGCCTTCTGATAGAATGAGACATCCTCCAAATTACTGACACCAAACTCTGTTGCTCAAATCAATGGTGTGTACTTTCAGAGAAACGATACTATGTGACCAGTCAGATGTAAATGTTTAATAATTCAGAAACACGAAAGCACAGCTTGCTTTGATTTATTCCACAACTTTCCAGCTCCAACAAGACCTCAGGCAACTATGTAATAGAAGTTCTAGCCAAATTAAATATTTGTGTTCTTTTTTTTTTAAGAATAAGGGAAAATAAAAATTGAAAATTTAAAAGTTAAGTTGAAATCCTTTTAGCATCTTAACCATCTCAGGATCACAGAATGATGGAAAGACAACCAGTAGAATGGTAACAAGATGAACCCAAACAAACAGGAATTGACTGGAACGCTGGGATGAACTTTTAGAATTCCTGTCTGCGTATGTTAGTTAACTCTACACACAATAAATTCCTTTATTTTGATTTTTCTGACTCCAGAATTCTAGTTTTGCTCAGTTTATTTTTTTCTAGTTGTCAAAGTACACCTTCGTTTTATATTCTGTACCACCCCTTGAAGTCACTTAGGCTAAGTCTGAATACCTCTCAGCCCATTCAGTTCCCACAACCAAAGATAACTTGATAATACAGTTCCCATTCAAAGAAGGGAGGACATTCAATGAAAGAAGCTATAAAATGTACATTTCCCCAGTTCTGAAACTCAGTCAGTTGTCTTCCTTGTAAAATCCCATGGGCAATTCATCCAGTGAGACAGAGCTATTGGGCATAGTGAGCACTGAGGCAGAAATGTTTGTTTCTGAAGGAAAGTCCTCTCCTCAGACTAATTCAGAAAGGGAGGGAGAGCTCTAATGTTTCTCTGTGGTTTTATTCTGCTTTACTGCACTTTGTAATAAGCACTCTGGCCAAAAGACTGAGTTCTGATGAAGTGGCACAAAACTGCGTGTCATCCCACAGCCTCAGAAAGGAGGTCTCTCTGTTTTTATTTGAAGCATACCATAACATGGGATCCCATCACAGTCTTTGAGAACTGAAATATAACAACATACAACTGATATTTGGATTGCCTCTAAACCACAAGAGAATGGCCACAATTCCAGCAACTTTCCTTCTAAGCTCTAGCCAAGTATTCTAAAAGCTGTATCCTGGAATTATAATGTGGAATATCATTTGGTTTCTGTGGTGGGGGAGGGGGGTGGAGGGGGTGGTTTTAGAAGACAGTGACTGATTAGTTCTAATTCAATATGGGGTAACAGAAAGTGCCTTAGATAGGAATTTTAACTTTTTTTTTTTCTTTCACCCAAGTAACTAACTCTTCAGTTGAGGTCAAATCACTTGGAGCCCTCCATTTAACAGATGAGAGAATTAATGTTGAATGCAATGAGCTTCCTTATATGTAAGTAAAAATACCAAAAGCTTGAATCTCACTACCTGTAGACCTTTCTATAATTCTAAACTTTTCCTTTTTGCTTTGGGATGGATTCCATCATTGATGTAAAAAATATTGGAAGGAAAGTTATGACCAACTTAGATAGTATATTGAAAAGCAGAAACATTACTTTGCCAACTAAGGTCCATCTAGTCCAGGCTATGGTTTTTCCTGTGGTCATGTATGGATGTGAGAGTTGGACTGTGAAGAAGGCTGAGCACCGAAGAATTGATGCTTTTGAACTGTGGTGTTGGAGAATACTCTTGAGAGTCCCTTGGACTGCAAGGAGATCTAACCAGTCCATTCTGAAGGAGATCAGCCCTGGTATTACTTTGGAAGGAATGATGCTGAAGCTGAAACTTCAGTACTTTGGCCACCTCATGCGAAGAGTTGACTCATTGGAAAAGACTTTGATGCTGGGAGGGAGTGGGGGCAGGAGGAGAAGGGGACGACAGAGGATGAGATGGCTGGATGGCATCACGAACTCGATGGATGTGAGTCTGGGTGAACTCTGGGCGATGGTGATGGACAGGGAGGTCTGGCGTGCTGCGATTCATGGGGTCGGAAAGAGTCAGACACGACTGAGCGACTGAACTGAACTGAACTGAACTAATACCCTCTATTTTAAAGATAAATAGCCTCTCAGGAAATCATGTTTTTTAATTAATAGAGAAATTAATTGATATTGTACTAATTTAAAAATGCTTTCCTGGCTAATTACCTCTAGGACTGATTGGCAAGATAGGATATGCAATTCTATCTCCTAGAAGATTTTAGACACTAAAATACAAGCACTTTTCAATCACCCTGGGATAGAGTAAATCAAATCCCTAACTAGCTATGGTAACAATGCAACAAGACTCAGAAATTAGGTAATGGCTGTTATTTGTTGCCACTGATGTTCACTAGAACACCCTTCTCGTAGAGGGCCAGAGCAGGCATGGCAGGTTTAGATGAATCAGAACCGAACCCAGGGAAGGCTGCTTACAGGATGGTGGAAGTCAGGCCATTGGGAAGCAATAGAAGATGATGTATAGTTTATTTCACCTTTGGGTTATTTGTGAATTTCTCTCTTCTCTGGTTGGTTGAGAGTTGGCTGCATATTTATAATACTATATGACCAGAACCTAATGGACAATTTTTCAGTGTCATTTCTGGTATGATCATGTCATAATCCTCAAATCCATCCTCAACATTCTCTTCATGTTTATTCTTCATCTCAAATCTCTACTTAAAGATATAGAAAATTAAAAAGAACATTGGTATACAGTAGAATTAAAAGACATATTTTTTACTGAATTGGAAACTTTGGATATTATTTGTTGTTCAATTGCATGCATCCCTAGCATAATAATGACACCAGTTATTTTCTAACAAGAAGGGATTTGGAGGATCCATTGTCTTGACATGAGCTGCTGAGTATGCTTCATACAGTCGGTCCACATCCAAGTGTCTGAAACCAAAATGTTCTGCTCTAATCCTACAGAGTGATCTAATCCATGCAGAGTAATTCTCTGAGTGTAGAAAGATTTTCAGGGATTTACATTGTAGCTTGCTTTTGCAGCAAGGTTAGGGGTTATCATGTGTGCTCAGTTGCTCAGTCGTGTCCAACTCTTTGTGACCCCATGGACTGTAGCCTGTCAGGCTCATCTGTCCTTGGCATTCTCCAGGCAAGAGTACTGGAGTTATCACAAAGGAATGTTATTCTTCATTGAATAAAAATAGAGGTGGTCATTGAGTCAGAAATAGAGAGGAAGTTCTTTCATATTAGAGATTGGTTAAAGAAAATGGGAGAAAGGAGGGGTAATTCTGAGCAAATACATGGCTGAGACTGAAAATCCTTCCAAATTCAACTACTCTGGGGATTAAGCATGGATCTTGTAAAAATGGCTTTAAATCTAGACTCAAATAGTCTCTTGATAGTGAAAGACACTCAGTTGTGTCTGACTCTTTGTCAGTGTTCTGCAGGAGTGGGTAGCCTTTCTCCTCTCCAGGGGATCTTCCCAACCTAGGGATCAAACCCAAGTCTCCCACATTGCAAGCACATTCTTTTCCAGTTAGACCAGTTTTGTGAGGGGTTCACACCTGCATAGAACTATCAGTTGACAGTGACACAAAGGAGAGATTCCTTCTTCCTGTGGGGAAACTGCTGACAGATAAATGATGAATGGCGGCAATGCTTGTAGGTCACCAAGATTTTCTGCAGTGGTCACCAGTCACAGTATTGACCTGGGTCTCAGTGTGCAGCAGGGACTCTACCTGGGTGGCTGTGTTCCCTGCGTTTCAACAGCGACACCGTGTGGCAGCAACTGAAAAGAAAGGCCTTCACCACTGAGGAAGCAGGTTTTCTGGTTCTCTGTAGATGGACTGTGCAGCCCTGGGAGTTTAGGGGTCTCAGAGGAAGGAGAATCCTTCAAAGAGAAGGACAAGGATGACTGCAATCTGTATTAACCAAGCCATTGTCTGAGAGGGAACCAGTACTTCCTTCACAATGGAGGAGGAGGAGATGCGCTCATCTACTGTCTCTAGGAAGGAGTTATCTTCTCACTCAACAGGGAAAATCAGGACTAGTCAGCTTGAGGACTCAGAAAGACTTGATAAGAGCAAACCAAACTACATCTCAAGCCAATCACCAAATAATCTTTCTGCAGCAAAAGCCTTATTAGAGTAGATGGTAAAATCTTGGACTTTACCTTGAATTTCCCTAGAGTTAAACCCAGTCATGCCACTTACTGTCTGTGACTTCAGAAGTTATTCAACTCTGGATCTCACTTTTCTTATCTTTGTATAATAGGAGGAAAACAACACACCTCATAGAATGATTTTGAGAATTTAATGCATGAATCTGCAGAAAGTGTTTAATCCACTGGTAGACCCAGTCAACTGACATTTGCTGGGCATTATTTTTTTTTAAATCTTTTTATACTCTCTTGCTGCTTATCTTTCTTTAAGACTCCTTTATTTCATTAATTAAAGAATTCGTTCTATAATACAGAAACCAGTTCCTGATTCCTGTTGTATTTCTTCTGTTTTAACTTTACATCTGTATTTCTAAAATGCATTTCAGTGTTAAATTATATTTTTCCAACGGAAAACAAAATACAGCTTTATAATGTGGAATTCTGTAATTCTAAACATTATTGAAAACATGATAGCCAATCAAAATGCTCGTGGGCCAGAGTCAGACCCTCCCAGTTTGCAACCTCTCTGTCACCATCCTGGGTAGATACAATTTAAGATGTGTGCCCCCTAGTGGTACAAATTACAATTAAGTAATAATAAACTGCCCACTCCAGTGTTCTTGCCTGGAGAATCCCAGACACGGGGAAGCCTGGTGGGCTGCTGTCTATGGGGTCACACAGAGTCGGACACGACTGAAGTGAATTAGCAGCAGCAGCAGCAGCAAACTGCTTTACATGCTATTTTAGTTTATGATTATAATACTGAAGTATAAAAGGTGATTGGTATCTTTTAATCATTTCCTGTATAATTATTCATAAATGCTAGTGAGAATAGTTAGTTTGAGAAAGCTAAGCAGTGATCCCATACTCTTATCTCACTCTCATAGCAAAAGTGTCTATAGAGGAATTGCTCCAATAATGTAGCTATAACATCACTTCCATTCCATCCTGCAGTTTCCTAGGATTCTATTCTCATAAACTCTGGATCATCTGCTGTCTGAAATCACTCTTTCAAGCCTATGTCTTAATTTTTACCTTGTCTAGAACAAGTATAAGGTGGAATGAGGGGTAAACAAAGAAATATGGCTTAATGGTGGATAATAAAAAAAATCAAATTATCTACCATCTTTGTCCAATTCCTTCACTATTTTTTCTGAATACCTATTCAATCTTCTGAGATTGACTTCTCCTGCAAAATCATGATGTCCTGATTTATCGTTGTATCTTATTTATTTGCACATCTATTAGGCCCATGATTATGACCTTTCAGTAGAATAAAAATCAGCAAACTATGTCCAATATAGCAAGCCAAGTGTTTCTGTGAATAAAGTTTTCTTACAATGTATATATGTATGTTTGTTTACATATTGTCTGTGATAGCTTTCTTGCTACAATGACAGAATTCAGTAGCTGTGACTTACGGCCCCAAATATATATTTTCTGGCCCTTTACAGAAAGATTTTGCTGAAAGTGAAAGTCATTCAGTCATGTCCAAGTCTTTATGACCCCATGAACTATACAGTCCATGGGATTCTCCAGGCCAGAATACTGGAATGGGGAGCCTTTCCCTTTGCAGGGGATCTTCCCAACCCAGGGATCAAACCCAGGTCTCCTGCATTACAGGTGGATTCTTCACCAGCTTAGCCACCAGGGAAGCCCAAGAATACTGGAGTGGGTAGCCTATCCCTTTTCCAGCAGATCTTCCCGACCCAGGAATCGAACTGGGATCTCCTGCATTGCAGGCAGATTCTTCACCAACTGAGCTATCAGGGAAGCCCTGACCACTGCAATAAAACATTTTTCAGATTATGGCATGTGTAGGAAATATTTTATTCTCCATTGGCTTGTAATCTTTCTGTATGCTTATGTTTTAAGTATGTCTTTTTAAAACAGAGTATTGCTGCATTTTATTTAAACCAAGCTTAATTTTTAATTTACTCTCAGATTCAAAATAGATGGGGAAACAGTGGAAACAGTATCAGACTTTATTTCGGGGGGCTCCAAAATCACTGCAGATGGTGACTGCAGCCATGAAATTAAAAGACGCTTACTCCTTGGAAGAAAAGTTATGACCAATCTAGATAGTATATTCAAAAGCAGAGACATTACTTTGCCGACTAAGGTCTGACTAGTAAAGGCTATGGTTTTTCCTGTGGTCATGTATGGATGTGAGAGTTGGACTGTGAAGAAGACTGAGCGCTGAAGAATTGATGCTTTTGAACTGTGGTATTGGAGAAGACTCTTGAGAGTCCCTTGGACTGCAAGGAGATCCAACCAGTCCATTCTGAAGGAGATCAGTCCTGGGATTACTTTGGAAGGAATGATGCTAAAGCTGAAACTCCAGTACTTTGGCCACCTCATGCGAAGACTTGACTCATTGGAAAAGACTCTGATGCTGGGAAGGATTAGGGGCAGGAGGAGAAGGGGACGACTGAGGATGAGATGGCTGGATGGCATCACAGACTTGATGAACGTGAGTCTGAGTGAACTCCGGGAGATGGTGATGGACAGGGAGGCCTGGCGTGCTGCAGTTCATGGGGTCGCAAAGAGTCGTACACAACTGAGCGACTGAACTGAACTGAACTGAACTCAGTTAAACTGATGCATTCATCATCCATTTTTGCCATCCTATCTTGTGGTTTTTGTTTATCCTGTTTTTTTCCCATACTCCATTTAACCCCTCCATTCAAACTTTTAGTAGATTGAGTTTTATTTAAAAATCCTATTTCTCCAATAATATTTTGAAAGTTCTATGGTCTCATTCTTTTCTTTAAATAGTCTTAAATTTAAAAACACACATTACTTTGAAAAGTCCAGTGTTAAGCAATATATTTATTCCTCACCTGAAACATACAAATTCTTAAAATACTTAAATATCATATTTCTTCAGATCTAATGTTTTCCTCTTTCAGTTCAGTTCAGTTTAGACGCTCAGTCACATCTGACTCTTTGCAACCCCATGAATCACAGCACACCAGGCCTCCCTGTTCATCACCAACTCCAAGAGTTCACTCCAGACTCAATGTCCATCTAGTCAGTAATGCCATCCAGCCATCTCATCCTCTGTCTTCCCCTTCTCCTCCTGCCCCCAATCCCTCCCAGCATCAGAGTCTTTTCCAGTGAGTCAACTCTTTGCATGAGGTGGCCAAAGTACTGGAGTTTCAGCTTTAGCATCATCCCTTCCAAAGAAATCTCAGGGCTGATCTCCTTAGTTCTAACTAAATAAGTTTAAATAACAATTATAATATTTTATGTAATAAATTCTTGTTTGTACCCTGATGTTTGTCACTTGTCAGTTCCTTTAGCTATCACTGTTTCTTGCTTTGCAGTTCTTTCTTTAGGTTGCATTTCATTTTCTGGAAGCATACCTTTTAAAAGATGTTTCAGTGAAAGTCTACTATATAAAAATTGGGTTTCCCACAAGGGAAGAAGACAGAGAATGGGTCAATTTGAGGAGAGATGACAAATTTGTAAAGTATTAAATTTTCCAGTCCATTAACATAGTATACTCTTAATTTGGGCTTCCCAGGTGGCCCTAGTGTTAAAGAACTAGCCTGCCAATGCAGTAGATGAAAGAGATGCAGGTTCAGTCCCTGGGTTGGGAAGATCCTCTGGAGGAGGGCATGGCAACCCATTCCAGTATTCTTTCCTGGAGAATCCCATGGACAGAGGAGCCTGGCAAGCTACAGTCCACAGGGTTGCACAGAATCAGACATGACTGAAGCAACTTAGCACTCATGCACTCTTAATTTATTTATGTCTTATCTGTTTTCTCTAAATAATGTTTTTCTCTGTAGAGATATTGCACATCATTTGATATTTTGAATTATGTTTTCAAAAACATCATCTTCTACTTGTTGGTATATGGCAACAGTTTTTTGTTTTTTATGCGTTTTTAAAGAGGATGGGACTAATCACATTTTATATTTAGAACAAAAGTTTGTTGACCATAGAGAAGAGCATTAGAAAAGGATCAGGCTTGGGGAACAAGACAATTTAGTAGGCTTATGCATGGTGCATGTGCTATTGCTTAAAATTTTGGCTATGGCAAAAAAAAAGTAGATATAGTCTTGTGTGTATTCTGAGAGAAAGGAAAGAATTAATGATTACTTTGACATCTAGAGGCATTATAGTATTGTTCACAAAGGTAGAAAGAATGGGGCTTCAATGAAGAAAGCCAAGCCTAAAGCTGAACTCATTCTGTCAGATACAGAACCATGGATATGTCAATATTTAAGAGATAGCCAGATAAGTCTGAGTCAAAGACTAAGGGATAGGGTAAAGCAGTAAGAAGAAATCTAAAAAGAAAAATAAAAGCCAAGTGAGTAAAAATCAGAGGCAAACGTTGCAGAAATCTAGTTACAGAAGAGTTGAAAAGCTTAAAAGTCTTTTGAGTTATAACCAAGAAGTCATCATGACCTGGGAGAACATTTCTAGTATCTTAGAAAGGAAAACCTTTCTAAAGATGGTGATTTTTAGTCTCCTCTGCAACCCACTATGAACAATGCCTTCAAATAACTTTTGAAAAGGCAGAGAAAGATGGAATAAAAACAGAGTGGAAGAGTCACAAGTTATTTTGAACAAGTGAGAAATAGTAAGCATGCAGAAAAGATAGCATATCACACTGGTTCTCAAAATTTATCATGCAATAAGTATTGTCAAAGACATTCAGATAAGGAAGACTCCTGAGTTGTGCCTAACAGAGCTACTGATTAGGGTAGGTTTGAGTGGATCTGTGTTTACCAAGTTCCCCAGGTGAATGTAAGGTAGGTATTGCAAAGACCACAGTTTAGAAATAACTGCAGTAAGCAAGAGGAAATAAGCAAGGATAAAACTGAGAAAACCTGGTGCACAGAGGTAGGGGAGGGTATGGGGTCTAGAGAATAGGTAGTAGAATGAGTATTACAAAGGAAGACTACACTTAAACTACTCTACCCTCAGAAGAAATGGAGTAGCCATCATGGTCAATAAAAGAGTCCAAAATGCAGTACTTGGATGCAATCTCAAAAACAACAGAATGATCTCTGTTTGTTTCCAAGGCAAACCATTCAATATCACAGTAATCCAAGTCCATGCCCCCCAACCAGTAACGCAGAAGTTGAAGTTGAACAGTTCTATGAAGACCTACAAGACCTTTTAGAACTAACACACAAAAAAGATGTCCTTTTCATTATAGGGGACTGGAATGCTAAAGTAGGAAGTCAAGAAACACCTGGGGTAACAGGCAAATTTGGCCTTGGAATACACAATGAAGCAGGGCAAAGACTAATAGAGTTTTGCCAAGAAAATGCACTTGTCATAGCAAACACCCTCTTCCAACAACACAAGAGAAGACTACACGTGGACATCACCAGATGGTCAACACCAAAATCATATTGATTATATTCTTTGCAGCCAAAGATGGAGAAGCTCTATACAGTCAGCAGAAACAAGACTGTGGCTCAGATCATGAGCTCCTTATTGCCAAATTCAGATTGAAATTGAAGAAAGTAGGGAAAACCACTAGACCATTCAGGTATGACCTAAATCAAATCCCTTATGATTATACAGTGGAAGTGAGAAATAGATTTAAGGGCCTAGATCTGATAGATAAGAGTGCCTGATAACTATGGAATGAGGTTCGTGACATTGTACAGGAGACAGGGATCAAGACCATCCCCATGGAAAAGAAATGCAAAGAGCAAAATGACTGTCTGGGGAGGCCTTACAAATAGCTGTGAAAAGAAGAGAAGTGAAAAGCAAGGAGAAAAGGAAAGATATAAGCATCTGAATGCAGAGTTCCAAAGAATAGCAGGAGAGATAAGAAAGCCTTCCTCAGTGATCAATGCAAAGAAATAGAGGAAAACAACAGAATGGGAAAGACTAGAGAGCTCTTCAAGAAAATTAGAGATACCAAGGGAACATTTCATGCAAAGATGGGCTTGATAAATGACAGAAATTGTATGGACCTAACAGAAGCAGAAGATATTAAGAAGAGGTGGCAAGAATACACAGAAGAACTGTACAAAAAGATCTTCATGTCCAAGTTAATCACAATGCTGTGATCACTCACTTAGAGCCAGACAACCTGGAATGTGAAGTCATGTGGGCCTTAGAAAGCATCACTACGAACAAAGCTAGTGGAGGTGATGGAATTCCAGTTGAGCTATTTCAAATCCTGAAAGATGATGCTGTGAAAGTGCTGCACTCAACGTGCCAGCAAATTTGGAAAACTCAGCAGTGGCCACAGGACTGCAAAAGGTCAGTTTTCATTCCCAAAGAAAAGCAATGCCAAAGAATGCTCAAACTACTGCACAATTGCACTCATCTAACACGTTAGTAAAATAATGCTCAAAATTCTCCAAGCCAGCCTTCAGCAATATGTGAACCGTGAACTTCCAGATGTTCAAGTTGGCTTTAGAAAAGGCAGAGGAACCAGAGAAAAATTGCCAACATCCTCTGAATCATTGAAAAAGCAAGAGAGTTCGAGAAAAAACATCTATTTCTACTTTATTGACTATGCCAATGCCTTTGACTGTGTGGATCACAATAAACTGTGGGAAATTCTTCAAGAGATGGGAATACCAGGCCACCTGACCTGCTTTTTGAGAAATCTGTATGCAGGTCAGGAAGCAACAGTTAGAACTGGACATGGGACAACAGACTAGTTCCAAATAGGAAAAGGAGTACGTCAAGGCTGTATATTGTCACCCTGCTTACTTAACTTCTATGCAGAGTACATCTGAGAGATGCTGGACTGGAAGAAACACAAGCTGGAATCAAGATTGCCGGGAGAAATATCAGTAACCTCAGATATGCAGATGATCCCACCCTTATGGCAGAAAGTGAAGAGGAACTAAAAGCCTCTTGGTGAAAGTGCAAGAGAAGAGTGAAAAAGTTGGCTTAAAGCTCAGCATTCAGAAAACTAAGATCATGGCATCGGGTCCCATCACTTCATGGGAAATAGATGGGGAAACTGTGGAAACAGTGTCAGACTTTATTTTGGGGGCTCCAAAATCACTGCAGATGGTGACTGCAGCCATGAAATTAAAAGACGCTTATTCCTTCGAAGGAAAGTTATGACCAACCTAGATAGGAGATTCAAAAGCAGAGACATTACTTTGCTGACAAAGGTCTGTCTAGTCAAGGCTATGGTTTTTCCAGTGGTCATGTATGGATGTCAGAGTTGGACTGTGAAGAAAGCTGAGCGCTGAAGAATTGATGCTTTTGAACTGTAGTGTTGGAGAAGACTCTTGAGAATCTCTTGGACTGCAGGGAGATCCAACCAGTCCATTGTAAAGGAGATCAACCCTGGGATTTCTTTGGAAGGAATGATGCTAAAGCTGAAACTCCAGGACTTTGGCCACCTCATGCAAAGAGTTAACTCATTGGAAAAGACTCTGATGCTGGGTGGGATTGGAGGCAGGAGGAGAAGGGGACAACAGGATGAGATGGCTGGATGGCATTACCGACTCAATGGATGTGAACTCTGGGCAATGGTGATGGACAGGGAGGCCTGGTGTGCTGCAATTCATGGGGTCGCAAAGAGTTGGACACAACTGAGTGACTGAGCTAACTAAGTAACTTATTCTGATAGGGAGGAAGGAGCTCGAGGTGCACATATATTTGTACTAATTACACAAAAATGAGTGAGTTTTATTCTTAAGGTTTCTTTCATTCTCTTTAAGCAGCAAAATAATTTACCTAAAATATACTAAAGAGTAGAGAACTAAGGGAATAATTTTTAAATGGATATTTTTAGGGAATGTAGAATAGGTAGATGGTCATGAACATGACAGTATTACTGTATAGCTTAAGGATCAGGTGAAATGAGATACTATTAATCTGAGGCGACAGTGACCTATGAAGCAGTGATTCCCCAACATCCCCCCGCCCAGCAGTCTTTTTGTGCTGAGTGTTGGATGTCTCTAAAGTTAGAGTTTTTGTTACAGTTGTAGGTAAAAAGGGGGTAAGTTAATTATAGTTTATCTGACTCTTTGCGACCCCATGAACAGTAGCCTGCAAGTCTCCTCTGTTCATGGAATTTTCCAAGCCAGAATGCTTGAGTGGGTTGCCATTTCCTACTCTAGGGGATCTTCCATACCCAGGATTTGAACCTGCATCTCTTGGGTCTCCTGCATTGGCAGGTGGATTCTTTACCACTGCGCCACCTGGGAAGCCAAATTAATTATGCCAGTTGTCAATTTATTGTCTCTCAACTCCAAATCCACCCTTCTTTCCCTGCTTTGCAGTACTGGAGATGGACCTTGTAAACATTTCTCCTAGCCAGTTGACACAATATTAAGACTTGTCAGTAGAGAGTGCTGGAGGGACACTATAAGAGTAGAGGAGTTCATATCCTTGTGGTGGTGCTTTTTCTTGATTCTGTGGTGCGTCTGCCAGAGTCTGGCCTCCTTGTTGGGAAGCTGTACTGGGGAATAGTGATGTGAACCTCAGTGGGTGGCTTCCTGGCAGGTCTAGTCAGTGCTGATGCAGGCATGCTTTTCCTAGTCTGTTCCTTTCTTGAGTGTTCTCCCACAACCTGCTGCACCTTACATCCACTTATTCCTTAGCATTCTCTTTACTTCTCTTTGTGTTTTATCCCATTACTCATTAGTAGTTCTGTTACTGAGTCCAAGCTTAGTCTGCTTGCTGCCCAATAGGCCATTTAACCAAGAGATGATGTGTTGAGGCAAGCACTACAGCTTTATTTGGAAAGCTGGCTGACCAAGAAGATGGCAGACTGATGTCTCAAAATAACCTTGTCTGGATGCCAGATTATTTTATGGGACAGAGAGGGGGAGGAGTTGAGGAAGAATTAAGAGGGGAAAGAGTTGATTATCTTGCAAATCTCCTGGAATAGCCAACCTCAGGGGATGTGGGTTCAATCCCTGATCAGGGAACTAAAATACCATGTGCCTCAGAGCAACTAAGCCTGCATGCCACAACTACTGATCCCACATACCACAACTAGGGAAGCCCATCTGCCACAGCGAAGATCTTGTGTGCTGCAACTAAGACCCGAGGCAGCCAAATAAATAAATACATATTTTAGAAAATAATAAAAGATCATTACCTTTAAAAAAGAAATTGATGATAGGCGTCCTACACTAGTTCAAAATATGCTACTTCTCATTTCATTTTGTGGACATGAATTGGAAGAGTTAAAGGAAAAGCTCATCAATAATTATAGTGACTTTGCAGTTATTTCTAATGCCATAACTGGACAACTATACCTCTGAACATTTTAGTCAACAATATTCCAAGTCTCATTAAAAAGTAATGTCTTTATTGTTTTAAAACCTCCCATCAACTTTCTGATAGGCTTTTTAATGTCAGCACCAAAACTTAAACAGCACATGTCAGGAACTTAGAGGAAAAGCCTGGAGATAGGAGGGGAGCACTCTTTTAAATACCTGATGTGACTATATCTCCTGATGCCCCCAAGTTAGTATCATGGGGGAACACTTGGATATCAACACCTCTAATTCAGAAAAATTGAACTCTGGGAAGAAATTTTAAGACTATTAAGCCCTTAATATTTTGCTAACTTTTTCTTTTAATAAGAGCATGATAGTTATATAATAAAAATATAGGTCTAAATATGTCTAAAGGAGCTCTTTTAAGACATAAGATGACTCAATTGGCAACTTTTTTCTTCTGATGATATATAAAACAATGATACATTTTACAATTGATAATATTATAAATGTGGTTCATAAAATTTGCCACATAAAGTGGCAACTTAAAAAGTATGAAGTGCTTTTTCTTTGCTATGGACTTGGAAGCTATTAACATGTTACTAAATATCAGTTAACTTGCAGTCTTTGGAAAGAATCAGGTATTATTTTACTGAGTGCTTAGTGATAAATTCTGGAGAAGGAAATGGCAACTCACTCCACTATTCTTGACTGGAGAACCCCATGGACAGAGGAGCCTGATGGGCTGCCGTCTATGGGGTTGCACAGAGTTGGACATGACTGAAGCGACCTAGCAGCAGCCACAGCAGCAGTGATAAATTCCTCTATTTCCAGCCTCTCATTTCTTCAATCATGTGAGTTCCATGTACATTGTCTTATAAGCAGAGCAGCTAGACTGGGGCTATAGTGTTGAAAGATTTAAAAAAATTATATAATTCACATTGTTGGTTGACTATTCTGGAATTTCTAGTAAACTTGTCATACTTCTATGCAATAACCTCTATTAAATTCTGCCATATGTCTCATTCCTTGAGTAGGGAGTAAGGATTGAGAAGAGAGAGAGTCTCTTGCACACTGTGCCAGAATAGGATTAAGTCAGTTCATAATAATGTAGCTCTCCCACGTTAAAGTGGCAAGAAGAAAGATTTCAATGATGCTTTCAGGATATCTGATATAATGAATACCTGTATTTGCAGTGCTAGAGAGGTTGTGTAGAAGACCAGTTCCTTTGGACCCAGCAGTATGACTGTCATAGAAGAACAGATCAGGGCATAAACGTAACAGTTTTGGTTTTCTATAGCTCTAAACCAATGTTTCATTCTTCTGTCTTTGCTTATTTTACCCTCATTAGGTTCACCCAGAGTTTAAATTTATTCCCCACCCAAAAACCCACAGGAATCAAGCAAATGTGTTTTGATAGATTTCTGTAGTTTCCTTTCAGACTCAGATGTTGGACAGCAGCCATCTTAGTAAAAACACTTGCTAGATGAGGCAGGTTAAAAGGAAAGGAAATCTGAAAAAGAAATCAATTGGGAAAAGATATCTTCAGCATATCCATAAGTAAGAAATCTAGTTATTTATCTCAAAGGTTTGAAGTCTGTAATCCCTGGAAATAGCATGGACTTTCACTCACTAAGGCCAACCTGGCTACAGCCAATGCTGAGTGCCCAACTGACCAGTCTGATAAACTACCAGTTAGTTTCCTTGGGTTGCCATAACATATTATCACAAACTGCTTGGCTTAAAAACAGTAGAAGTATATCCTCTCACAGTTATTAAGGCCAGAAGTTTGAAATAAATGTGTTAGCAGGGTCACATTCCTTCTCAAGACTCTAGGGTAGAATTCTAGCTTGCTCTTTAGCTTCTGGAGGCTGCAGGTATTTCTTGGCTGGTAGCAGTTTCAATCTCTGCTTCTTTTTCACATGACATTCTTCTTTCTGTGTGTCCGAATCCTCTTCTTGTAAAGACACTCATTGTTAGATTTAGAGCCCATATCTCAGCCTTCACTTAATTACATCTGCAAAGACTTTTTTTTCAAAATAAGGTCATATTCATGGGTTCTTGGGGTTAAGGTTTAGACACATAATTTTAGGGACTAGCATGAAAGATGATGAGTTATCTTTCATAACTCAGAATCCTTTCTAACTGATTTAGTGTTCACTAAAATTTCACATATTTGGAATTTAGAGAAACATAGAGTGGGGTGTAGTTTTGTAGCTACAGGAGAAGAAAAGAACAAAGATCATAGTTTCCACGCCATACTTTTGTTGGAAAACACTTTGGTTATATCCTACTGAGGCAAAACAAAAGCAAAAACTTGTGTGGTAGATTGTTTGCTGCCAGGGGCCAGCGTGAACAACTCTACCCATGGCAAAGGTCATGAGGAAGGAAGCTTGGCATTCGCAAAGGCGTGATCAAGCCTCAGGAAACCCCCTGTTCCCAAGCATCTACCCACAAAACCAGAGTACTTTACAGGGAGCTCTCCCCCATAACCATTTCTCTCAGAGAGGGAGTTAACTTGCAGCTCCAGTTAATAAAAATTCCTGGGCGTGACAAGAGTGTTTCAACTTACAAACTCTGAAGGTTCTCTGGCCTGCCTGATCAGGTTCATCCAGCCGCATGTGATTGTTTACAGCCTCCCAACTGTGAGAGGCATGGGATGCTTTAAAACTTTCTAAATACAGACTCTTTTGAGAAGTTAGAAGATCATTAGTATAGTATTAGTGGGTTGATTAGAAATTATATTGGTGAAGGGTTTTTTCATTTGTTGTGCCAATAATTACTGCCAATTCCCTGCCCTGGGTGTGACAAGGGTGTCTCAGGTCGGGAACATTGGTGAAGGGTTTTCACTTGTTGGGCTGATGTTTGCTGCTAAATCTCCACATTCCCTGCCCTTATAATGACTATAACTAGCATATAGGAGAAATAAGTATTAACCTTTAAGATTAATCATGTTAAACCTTAGGTTAAGTAAATTCCTTTCCTAGTTGTAACTCACTACACCCTCACCCTATAGGAATGCAACTTTATTTGGAAGGTGGCGCCAGATTTAAGAAAAAATCACCCCTGGAAAAATAAGTTTTCTGGTTAACTGACCAGTATCAGAAAGGGCCATAAAATGTCAGCAGACCTCATGGCCAGAAGATGATGTAAAAACCCATAAGACCTTTGTATAATTTTATATGAAGCACCTGATTGTGACAAGGGTCAGGTCTGCTCACCCCTGCGTGACTCTGTATTCGTCCCTATGTATAACAAAAGGTATAAAAACAAACCTGAAAAATAAAGAAATCGGATCAGTTTCTGGAAAGACTGATTCCCCCGTGTCGTTTCTTTCTTACTTCCTGCTTTCCTGGCTGAATTCACATCTGAAATCTGAGTACTCACCAACCCTGCTAATTCTGCCTGGGCTTCTGAGGTCGGACCGGGAGGCCTCAGTGCCTCCTCTCCTTCGGGAGAATGGAAAGACGCCTGTGGCCTACATAGGTGGTAATTGGTATTCCATATAAACCAGTTATTCAGCTCCTTTTTCTCCTCTAATTTTCCTACTACACTATCCATTTCTAATCTCTCTATATATCTGTAATTAAATAGTTTTTTTCTAGGATGCCTACTCCGTCCCCACCTTCGAATTACCCTGAATCCACCGGGGCTGGACCCCGGCAACTGGCACCTGAACAGGGACTTCAAGTGATTACTCCCATCCCTTAAAAAGTCTCATTTTCTTCCCCTTGAGACTCACTTTGATCAGCCAAATGTGGTTGAAATTATTTTATACAACTCAAGGAAATAGGTCTTAGGTTTCTGCAGCATCCATTTTTACCCTTTTGGATATCAGCTATCTTGTAAGAAAAAGTCAAGTATACTGTAAAAGAAAGAAGCCATGTTGACAGAAAAAGGCACTGGAAGAAGAGAGATTACAAACAGAAAAAGGGAAAGATGGTTAACCCATGCCCTTCTAACCACCCTAGTTGGAATCATGTGAGTTATACTCCAGCTGAGTTACTGTTGTCAAAATTACATGGAGCCAAGAGGAGCTATCACTGCCAAGCTCTGCTCAAGTTGAAGAATTATAATGAAATAAATTATTGCTTTTAACTCACAAAGCTTTTTGAGGAGGAGTCTTTGTTATGCAGCAGTAGATAATTGAAATGGCTTGTTTTAAATTTAAACAATCAATACAAACATAGTTCTTAATGAAACTTGTATTTCTTAGTGAGGGTATAGAGAAAAATAAAATTTCTTGTATTGTAAGAAAATTCATTCTGCTTTTTATTGTTAATAATTTTTCCATAAGTGTGAAAATATATGCCTTCTGATTTTCTAGTCATTTCTATCAAAGTTGTTTTTCCATGAGCTGAAGTGATAAGATTTGAAAGGGTCACAAGATAACTTGGTGGGAAGAAGGAAACAGGGAGGTTGTTATTATTTATTTCTACATTTTTGCTTTTTCTAGGAATGGCTAAGAGACTCTAAATGTGTTGCAGAAAAAGAAATATGTGAAAATAAAGTTGTAAGGAGATTGAACCTAGTTTAGAACATTGAATTTCAATCCAAGGATTTTTGACTAAGGAGTAAAGACAGATTTTCACAATATGTTAGAAAAATTGAATCTTTCACCATCTTTTATCTTTCAATTAATGTCTTTCCACTACCCACCAATTAATCTATTTACATCAGACTGCTCTAAATATCAGTGTCAAAGGATGGAGGTGAGAGTACCTAGTGGGAGGCTGTCTCTGTGATCAAATATAAAGAGGGACACTAGAGATACAAAGGCAGTAAAGAACCAATGAACTATACCTTCTTGCTCATTTTTTTATTAAAATGGGTTTCCTATTGCTTGCAGGCATCATGAGCAGCAAACCTTGATGGTAATGGAAAATAGCAATGGAGGCTGCAGATGCTAGTAAGCCAGTTCAGGAACCAGCTATAAAATCTAGTTTCGATCTTATTGGATTTAACATGGCATCTAAATATTAGCAAGTGATTATGGAAGGAAAAAGGCAAAAGATATATGTATATAGATCAAGGTCTGTTTTGTGTTGAATGAGCTTCTCTGGTGGTTCAGATGGTAAAGAATCTTCCTGCAGTACAGAAGATATGGGTTCAATCCTTGGATCGGGAGGATCCCTTGGAGAAGGGAATGGCAACCCATTCCAGTATTCTTGCCTAGGAGATCCCATGGACAGAGGAGCCTGATAGGCTATGATCCATAGAGTCACAAAGAGTAAGGCATGCCTGTGCAACTAGCACTTACTTACTTCTGTTTAATATAGCAGGGTAGCTTAGAAAATGAGATCTGGGAATTCCTTGCCAGTCCAGTGATTAGGACTTGGCTCTTTCACTGTCAAGGACCCAGGTTCAATGCCTGGTCAGGGAACTAAGATTTCACAGCTGAGCAGCACAGCCAAAAGAGAGAAAGAGAAAAAATGAGATCTGAAAGATAACCAGGTTTTAAATGGCTCTAATATTTAGTAAGTGTGAGAAATTAAAAGAATTAGTATTTGTTATTCCAATCAGCTTTCTTCCATTTTATTTGCCATGAAGTGATGAGACCAGAGGAAGAAGGAGAAAAGGTGGAAACAGTGATGGACTTTCTCTTCTTGGGCTCCAAAATCACTGCAGATGTTGACTGCAGCTATGAAATTAGAAGACACTTGCTTCTTGGAAAGAAAGCTATAACAAACCTAGATAGTGTATTAAAAAGCAGAGACATAACTTTGCCAACAAAGTGTGGTTGTAATCAAAGCTGTGGTTTTTCCAGTAGTCATTTATGGATGTGAGAGCTGGAACATAAAGAAAGCTGAGCGCTGAAGAATTGATGCTTTGAAATTGTGGTGCTGGAGAAGACTCTTGAGAGTTCCTTGGACAGCACAGAGATCAAATTAGTCCTAAAGGAAGCCTTTGACTGTGTGGATCACAATAAACTGTGGAAAATTCTTCAAGAAATGGGAATACCATACCATCTGACCTGCCTCTTGAGAAACCTATATGCAGGTCAGGAAGCAGCAGTTAGAACTGGACATGAAACAACAGACTGGTTCCAAATAGGAAAAGCAATATGTCAAGGCTATATACTGTCATCCTGCTTATTTAACTTCTACGCAGAGTACATCATGAGAAATGCTGGGCTGTAAGAAGCACAAGTTGGAATCAAGATTGCCGGGAGAAATATCAATAACCTCAGATATGTAGGTGACACCACCTTATGGCAGAAAGCAAAGAAGAACTAAAGAGCCTCTTGATGAAAGTGAAAGAAGAGAGTGAAAAAGTTGGCTTAAAGCTCAACATTCAGAAAACTAAGATCATGGCACCCAGTCCTATCAATTCATGACAAATAGATGTGGAAACAATGGAAACAGTGAGAGACTTTATTTGGGGAGCCTCCAAATTCACTGCAGATGGTGACTGCAGCCATGAAATTAAAAGACGCTTACTCCTTGGAAGAGAAGTTGTGACCAACCTAAATAGCAGATTCAAAAGCAGAAACATTACTTTGCCAACAAAGTCCATCTAGTCAAGGCTATGGTTTTCCAGTGGTCATGTATGGATGTGAGAGTTGGACTGTGAAGAAAGCTGAGCACCGAAGAATTGATGCTTTTGAACTGTGGTGTTGGAGAAGACTCTTGAGAGTCCCTTGGACTGCAAGGAGATCCAACCCGTCCATTGTAAAGGAGATCAGTCCTGGGTGTTCTTTGGAAGGAATGATGCTAAAGCTGAAACTCTAGTACTTTGGCCACCTCATGCAAAGAGTTGACTCATTGGAAAAAACTCTGATGCTGGGAGGGATTAGGGGCAGGAGGAGTAGGGGAGGACAAAGGATGAGATGGCTGGATGGCGTCACCGACTTGATGGACGTGAGTCTGAGTGAACTCTGGGAGTTGGTGATGGACAGGGATGCCTGGTGTGCTGCAGTTCATGGGGTCGCAAAGAGTCGGACACAACTGAGTGACTGAACTGAACTGAAAGGAAATCAACCCTGAATACTCATTGGAAGGACTGATGCTAAAGCTGAAGCTCTGATACTTTGGCTACCTGATGCAAAGAGCTGACTCACTGGAAAAGACCCGACTCATTGGAAAAGACCCGGATGCTGGGAAAGATTGAAGGCAAAAGGAGAAGAGAGTAGCAGAAGATGAAATGGTTGGATAGCATTATCGATTCAATGGACATGAACTTGGACAAACTCCAGGAGATAATGAGGGACAGGGAGGCCTGGCATGCTTCAGTCCACGGGCTCACAAAGAGTAGGACACAATTAGTGACTGAACAACAACAACACAGCTTTGTCATCTGTACAATGGAGATAATAATGGCACTTATTCTCTAAGATTGTCATGATTTAACACACACACACACACACACACACACACACACACATATATATATGGAATTTATAATAGTATCTGGTACATAATACCTGCTATATAAATGCTAACAACTAATTTTGTGGCAGTTACCTTGCTGATTTTCATTGTGCCCTTCTTTCTTATTAATAGAAACCTTCAATTGTTAGGGATGGCAATGTTCTCAGCTGAAAGAAAAAGTACATTTCTAAATCTCCTTAATTGATGTGGCTGGCAAATGATCTATAAATGTAGATATAGTTTATGAGAGTTCTTTGAAAGGGATGATTTGGCTAGTTGGAATGCTTTTTCTTTTCGTTTCCTCCTTCTCCTTTAATAGAATAAAGTCATCATGACTGGAGCTACAGGAACCCTCATGGATCCTGAGGGAAAGAGGGAAAGAGCACAAGTAGAGAAGACCCCTTGATTCTGATATATTTGAGTTACTGAATCATGCCAGAAAACATTGCAAACCTTGTTAGACTTCTCATCACACATACACAAAAATAAATAAACATAAGCCTTTATGTGTTTAAGTCACTGTAAACAGATCTTCATTATTGTCTAGTATAATTCTTAATTGGTAATATTCTATTATTGTTGTGAATGAAATTTCCAACTAAGAAACAGTTGCTATAAGAGAAAGAAAATAGATTGAAAGGCACTTTATAATGAATGCCAAAAAGGACAATATTTCCAAAAGGAGGGATTTGTCTTAAAAACTTACTAGTACCCTAGGGTAACAATGAAGAAAATAACTAAAAATATACACAAAAAATAGAAATGAGAGATCAAAAGAATAAACTAAGAAAAACATCTAATGTAAAATAAGGCACCATTGGAGGATTTAATTACAAAAAGATATAAGACATATAGATCATAAGTAGCAAAATAACAGTCCTTTGTCTATAATCACTTTGAATGCAAATAGATTAAACTCACCAATTAAAAGACAGAGATCAAAAGAATAAATTAAAAAAATAATTTTTGTGGACGGAGATCCAAAATGTATTGTCTACAGAGATTCACTTTCGATCAAATGACATAAGTAAATTGAAAATTAAAGGGTGTAAAAATATATCTCATACAAATAGTACCCAAAAGAAAGCTATGGTATGCTAATAACAGGAAAAAGACTTTAAAATTGTTACAAGAGATAAAGATATCATCAATTGACTAAAAGTTCATTTCATCAAGAAGACATAAAATTATATATGCACTGAACAATAAGGTCTCAAAATATATAGAGAAAAATGTGATTATTGAAGGGAGAAACAGTTTTACAATATTAGTTGGAGACTCCTTACCTCATTTCCAATATGGATAGAAATAGTGAACAGAAATGTACAGTTACCAAAACTGACTCAATAAGAAAGAAATAAAAATCTGGAAAGACCAATATCAAGCAAACAGATTGAAGGAATAATCAAAACTTTGCAACAAAGAAAAGCCCAGGATTAGCTGGTTTCACTGGTAACTTCTACCAAACATTTAAAGAATTAACACCTTCTCAAAATTAAATCCTTCTCAAACTCTTCCAAAATGTAGAAGAGAAAGAACACCTCCTAACTTGTTCTGTGAGGCCAAAATTATTCTAAAACTAAACTCAGACAAAGATATTACAAAAAGAAAGTACAAAGTACCAGTGATCCTTATGAATATAGATGTCAAAATCAAATATGGATTCCAAATTACTATACTAACAGATTGAATTCAACAGCATATTGAAAGAAACATAGCCAAGGGGGACTTATTACAGGAATGCAAAGGCATACCAATATAAGGAAATCAGTGTAATGTATACCTACATAAATACAACAAAGAGGAAAAACTAGATGATCATTTTAATTGATGCAGAAAAAGTATTTGACACAATTCAACACTTTTTCATGATTAAAAAACAAAACAGAGAACTAGGAATAAAAGGAAATTCTTCATTGCAATAAAGAGCACTTATGAAAAACCCACAGCTGACATCATACTTTATGGTGAAAGACGGAAAATTTTCTCCTAAGATTAAGAACAAGAAAAGAATGCCTACTTTCACCATTGCTATTCACCATTGTACATGGAGTTCTAGCCAGAAAAATTGGGCAAGAAAAGAAATAAAAGTTATCCAAATTGGAAAGGAAGCAGTAAAACTATATTTGCAAGTGACAAGACATGCACAAAATACTAGAGCTAATTAAAGAATTCAGTAAAATTTCAGCCTAAAGGATCAACATTAAAATCAGTTTTATTTCTATAAGCTACAAGTGAAAAATCTGAAAAGAAAATTAAGAAAACAATTCTATTTACAATGGCAACGAAGAGAATAAATTCTTAGGAATAAATTTAACTGAAATGAAAGTCTTGTACACTAAAAACTACAACATTGCTGAAGGAAATTGAAAAAACAAAGGAAATATATCCCTTGTTCATTTATTGAAAGACTTAATATTGGTAAGATGGTAATAATATGTAAAGCCACCTATAAAGTCAGTGCAAACATTATCAAAATTCCAATGGTCTTCTTTTGAAGAAATGGCAAAGCCCAAACTCAGAATCATATGTAATTTCAAGGAGCCCTCAATAACCAAGACATTATTGAAAAAGAAGGGATTAAATTTCACAATTTCAAAACTTGCTACAAAGCTTCAGTAATCAAGACAGTGTGGTACTGGCAGAGTGCGTGCTCTCTTGTGTCTGACTCTTTGTGACCCCATGTACTCTAACCTTCCAGGCTCCTCTATCCATGGGATTCTCCAGGCAAGAATACTGGAGTGGGTTGCCATTTCCTCCTCCAGGGGGTCTTTCTGACCCAGAAATCGAACCGACATCTTCTGTGGCTTCTGCATTGGCAGGTGAATTCTTTACCACTGAGCCACCTAGAGGACCATGGTACTGGCATAAATTTGAACATATAGATGAGTGGAATAGAATTGAGAATCCATAAAATAACCCAAACATCGTGATAAATAATCTAATATATGAGATAAGTGGTAAAACTCTTAAGAGAAAACTTAGGGGTAAATCCTCATTCCAAACCTTGCATTTCCCAATGAAGTCTTACAAATGACACCAAGAGCATAAGCAACAGAATTTAAAAATAAATAAATTGGATCTTATAAAAATTACAAAGTTTTTGCATTGAAAACAACGTTAAGGAAGTGAAAAGATAAGAATGGGAGAAAATATTAAAAATTGTGAGAGCCTAGTATCTAGAGTATACAAAGAACTCAAAAACAAAAAGATAAACAACCCAATTTAAGATATACAAATAATTTGAAATGCATTTCTTCAGAAAAAGTACACAAATGGCCAACAACTACATGAAAAGGTGTTCAGAATTATTAGTCATTAGGGAAAACAAATCAAAAGCACAGTAAAATACCTCTTCAGACCCACTAGACTGGCGATAATTTTTTAAAAGGAGAATACATGTTGACAAGGAGGTGGAAAAAATTGGAACCCTTGTACATTGTTGGTAGAAATGTATAAAGGTACAATCACTGTAGAAAGCAACTTTGCAGTTCTTGAAAAAGTTAAATGTATAATTGATATATAATTTCACAACTTCTTTCCTAGGTATATATCCCCCGAATTGAGAATTGTGCTCAAACAAATACTTGTATGTGAATATTCATAGCAGCTCTATTCACAGTATCCCCCAAATAGAAACACAGGTATCTAGCAATTGACGAATGGGTAAGCAAATTGTGGTGTATACATGCAATAGACTATGCGGTTCAGTTCGGTTGAGTTGGTAAGTAGTGTCAGACTCTTTGCAACCCTGTGGACTATATATAGCCCATCAGGTTCCTCTGTCTGTAGGTTTCTCCAGGCAAGAATATTGGAGTGAATTGCTATTTTATTCTCCAGGGATCTTCCCAACCCAGAAACTGAATTCGCCCTCTGGCATTGACAGATGGATTCTTTACCACTGAGCCACCAGGGAAGCCCACAATAAAATATTATTCTGTAAATAGCCATAAAAAGGAATGAAGTATAGCTAGTATGGATGAAACTCAAAGACATTAAGCTAAGTGACAGAAGCCAGACACAAAAGTTACATATTATACGATTCCATTTATATGAAATATCCAGAATAGTTAATCCATAGAGACATATGACTGACTGACAGTTGCTAGGGGCTAGGGGAGAGGGAAAAAAATGAGTACTGTTTAACAGGTATGGAGTTTTCTTTTGGGGTGACAAAAATATGTTCACATAGATAGAGGTAGTGGTTGAACAACACTGCCTACACTAAATGATGTTGGGGGCTTCCTAGGTGGCTCAGTGGTAAACAATCTGCCTGCCAATGCAGGAGATATAAGAAACGTGGGTTTGACTCCTGGAGAGGGAAGATCCCCAGAGTGGGAAATGGCAACCCACTCCAGTATTTTGGCCTGGGAAATCCCATGGACAGAGGAGCCTGGTGGGCTACAGTCTGTGCACGTGTGCCCACTAAGTCAAACTTCAGTCATGTCTGACTCTGCGACTCTATGGACTGTATGTAGCCTGCCAGGCTCCTCTGTCCATGGATTCTCCAGGCACGAATATTGGAGTGGATTGCCATTTCCTCCTCCAGGGGATCTTCCTGACCCAGGGATGAACCCACTTCTCTTAAGTCTCCTGCATTGGCAAGTGGGTTCTTTACCACTGGCGCCATCTGGGAAGCCCAAGCCTATGGAGCTGGACATGACTGAGCAACTGAGCATGCACACACTCAGACGACACTGCATTGCACATTTTTAAGTGGATAATTTTAAAATCTGAATTTCACCTCAAATTTAGAGCCAAATAAATAATTTTTTGATTAGAGGTAGAGCCACCAGGAAAGCCCTAAGAATATCAACTAGGGGCCTACAAAAAATAATAAATTCAAGTAGCTGGAATGATTTCATTTTAAAAATGTATAGTAATGATTTCATCTTTGTTGCCCATTCTAATATGCTATGCAAATCAGTTCAGTTCAGTTCAATTGCTCAGTCGTGTCCGACTCTTTGCGACACCATGAATTTGAGCACACTGGGCCTCCCTGTCCATCACCAACTCCTGGAGTTCACTCAAACTCACGTCCATTGAGTCGGTGATGCCATGCAGCCATCTCATCCTTTGTCCTCCCCTTCTCCTCCTGCCCCCAATCCCTCCCAGCATCAGGGTCTTTTCCAGTGAGTCAACTCTTCACATGAGGTGGCCAAAGTACTGGAGTTTCAGCTTTAGCATCGTTCCTTTCAAAGAAATCCCAGGGTTGATCTCCTTCAGAATGGAATGGTTGGATCTCCTTGCAGTCCAAGGGACTCTCAAGAGTCTTCTGCAACACCACAGTTCAAAAGCATCAATTTGGCGCTCAGCTTTCTCCACAGTCCAACTCTCACATCCATACATGACCACTGGAAAAACCATAGCCTTGACTAGACGCACCTTAGCTGGCAAAGTAATGTCTCTGCTTTTGAATCTGCTATCTAGGTTGGTAATAACTTTCCTTCCAAGGAGTAAGCGTCTTTTAATTTCATGGCTGCAATCACCATCTGCAGTGATTTTGGAGCCCCCCCGCCAAAATATAAAGTCTGACAATGTTTCCACTGTTTCCCCATCTATTTCCCATGAAGTGATGAGACCCAATGCCATGATCTTCGTTTTCTGAATGTTGAGCTTTAAGCCAACTTTTCACTCTCTTCTTTCACTTTCATCAAGAGGCTTTTTAGTTCCTCTTCACTTTCTGCCATAAGAGTGGTGTCATCTGCATATCTGAAGTTATTGATGTTTCTCCCAGCAATCTTGATTCCAGCTTGTGCTTCTTCCAGCCCAGCGTTTCTCATGATGTACTCTGCAGAGAAGTTAAATAAGCAGGGTGACAATATACAGTCTTGACATACTGCTTTTCCTATTTGGAACCAGTCTGTTGTTCCATGTCCAGTTCTAACTGTTGCTTCCTGACCTGCATACAGATTTCTCAAGAGGCAGGTTAGGTGGTCTGGTATTCCCATCTCTCTCAGAATTTTCCACAGAAAATTGTGATTCCACAGATATTGTGATCCACACAGTCAAAGGCTTTGGCATAGTCAATAAAGTAGAAATAGATGTTTTTCTGGAACTCTCTTGCTTTTTCCATGATCCAGCAGATGTTGGCAATTGGATCTCTGGTTCCTCTGCCTTTTCTAAAACCACCTTGAACATCTGGAAGTTCATGGTTCACATATTGCTGAAGGCTGGCTTGGAGAATTTTGAGCATTACTTTACCTAACATGTGAGATGAGTGCAATTGTGCTGTAGTTTGAGCATTCTTTGCCATTGCCTTTCTTTGGGATTGGAATGAAAACTGACATTTTCCAGTCCTGTGGCCACTGCAGAGATTTCCAAATTTGCTGGCATATTGAGTGCAGCACTTTCACGGCATCATCTTTCAAGATTTGAAACAGCTCAACTGGAATTCCATCACCTCCACTAGCTTTGTCATAATGTGCTATTAGATTACTATAATATGTTATTATATACATATAAATAATGCTTGCCTTGAACTGAGGGGGAATGAGTGAAAAGGAAATAGAATCAGAGGATTCTTTTCTAAATCAGACAAGAACCCTAAGCTTTCCCCAAGACACTTCTACAAGCACAAACCTACAATATGTATTAAAACAAGCATATCTGATCTTGTATTGACAATCCACATGTATTATCTTTTCTCAACTCCAAAGATACCACCTCAAATTGTTATGATTTTCATTGCTTGTATGTTCATTCTCTAACATACTAGTTAAATAGTGTAAGTATTTGGAAGAAATATCTGGACTTCTTCATAAGTACAGAAGCATATCAGAAAACTTAATTTTTATGTGTGAAGTTGCCTTGATACAGTGGTAATAATGTCCAAGTTACCATCAGGCTACTCCAGAGTCTCATAGGCTAAATTAAGATGCTTGAATCATTCAGTTTACTAAACCAATTTAAAATACACAAAAAGAGGAAAAAGTAGTAAGTTACTACATTAGGTATAATTGTAAGCAGAGCAGAAGTACCACATTACCTAGATCCTCATTTAAGAAATGTTTATATCGCTTGCCTCTCCCTTTGCTTCATTAGCAGTCCTTGTTGATCTTGGAAGTATGAGGATCTGAATAAAGGTTAAACAAAGGGATTAAGCAGATGGAAGATGCCCAGATTAAACAGTGTTAATTCACATCATTACCTAATGGCCTTACTTCTCTAACACAGGATCTGGTATTATCCAAATTCTCTGGCAAGTAATCTGGAGAGTCTTCAGAGTGTCCCAGAAGCACTCACAATCAGCCTACTTCATATTTGTACTGTACTCTACTTGTATTTCAGGAGTAGAATATACATACCTTCCAGGAGGCTCCAGAGGTAAAGAACCCACCTGCCAATGCAGAAGACATAAGAGATGTAGTTTCAATCCAGTATTTCCAATATTCTTGCCTGGAAAATCCCATGGACAGAGAAGCCTGGTGGGCTACAGTCCATAGGGTCACAAAGAGTCAGACACGACTGAAGCAACTTAGCATTCTAGAATATACATGAGACAGCAGAAACTTATTTCCTATTGTCATTTAGAGTTTATTTTGAATTTTCTCCCTTCATCTCAGAGAGTATTTCTGAGATTTGAGTTCAATATGGGAGCTATGTTTCAGTGATTCTAAATGATTAGAAAATTGTAGTGTTCTTGAGTCTGCCCTGTGGGATCACGTTCATTATTCTTGAAGAATTCTTTAAGAATCTTTTAAGGCACTGTGGTCCTGCTTCAGTGGGTTTCTTGTGGTCCTACCCCACATATTCATCAGGAGCAATCATACATATATGTCAGTCTCTGACTCAAGCCAAGATGCCCCACACCCACACATATATCACTCATTTATTTTTCCAAATCTTTTTAAAAGTTTGAATGACAGGTACCATCACAGTGGAAGAACTTGAGATTCCATAGAGGTAAAGCAGCTTACCCAAAGATAACAGTCCCTGCCTTGGCCTGTCATGCTTAATTGCTCTTGCTGTTGCTAAGTTGCTTCAGTCGTGTCCGACTCTGTGCGACCCCATAGATGGCAGCCCATCAGGCTCCCCCATCCCTGTAATTCTCCAGGCAAGAACACTGGAGTGAGTTTCCATTTCTTTCTCCAATGCATGAAAGTGAAAAGTGAAAGTGAAATCACTCAGTTGTGTGCGACTCTTAGTGATCCCATGGACTGCAGCCTACCAGGCTTCTCCATCCATGGGATTTTCCAGGCAAGAGTACTGGAGTGGGTGGCCATTGCCGCCTTGTCATAACTGTAGGTGACTGTTCATATGCTTATATTATCTCATGATGACTAAGGATAGAGAGAATTTGTCATTATTAACATCAAAGCTAGATGACAGTTGTGGGGAAATAAGTTAACCTTGCTGATTAACTGTGGGTGTTGGGGCTTTTACTGAGGTGTAATTATATACTTCTTATTTCTTTATGCTGATAGCACCAGTACAAGTTGTTATTAGGTTAGTGAGGAAAACTTTACAGATGATCAATCCAATATTGGCCTCATGGATTCTCCTCTATGTCTTCTATGAACCTGGGCAATAACAGACATGGAAATTACTTCAAGGTCTTATAAATATTGCATTTTCTGTCCTATCATTCCAAATTACAATGTGGTGATTGGAATGTTATACTCAAAGACCATGTCTCTGAGTAACAGAAATCTTAGGGTTACAGGAAGAACTCTAAACAGCAGCCCCTTCATGAAAATTTAGCCACTTGGGTCTGGTATTTTGGAGGCTGAAAGCTTATCTACTTCCTTTAAAGAAAAATTTGGACCAAGAGGCAATATTTAAGCAGATCCCTGGAACTCAAAGTCAATGGCATATTTCAAAACAATCAAATTTAATATGGTTTGAGGTTTTGCAATAAAATCTCATATGATCCTAAGCAAGAATGAAACTCCCTTTCCAGAGCCCAGGAAAAAACTTAAACTGACAATACTAAAAAATAGGTTAAACCAAACCAAAGGAAACAGACGGTAGAATGGGAGGCTCTGCCAACACAGGGTGGACTGGAACAGATAGTCACATACATTATCATTTTCCAAAACATCCTCTCTCCTGGAAGCCAGTGTTACCACTTGGCCTGCCAAAGACCATGTGACCAGCCATTAATAACAAACTCAGATCAACCATATCCTATGAAATGCTTAACTCTTTAATCTTATAACAGTACTGTTTTGAAGATGCATTGGTATATTTCTGTGTTGAAGGAATTTGAATATTTGAAGTATTCCAAAAGAAGATGCCTAATGGGACATTTTTCTCTCAGAAGTTACTTAATGTGTTCCTTTGCTAAGGATTGCAAAAGATGACAGTTAAAATTGTGCCTAATATTTTAATCCAATCACAACAATGTATAGGAAATTATTTTGTGTTTGCCCCTGGCAACCACCATTCAACTCTATGATTCTGACTACTATAGGTATCTCATGTAAGTGAAATCGGATAGTATTTGTCTTCTTGTGACTGGTTTATTTCACTTAGCATAATGTCCTCAGGATTCATCTATGTTGTAGTATGTGCCAGAAATTCTTTCCTTTTTAAAGTTTAATAATATTCCATTGTGGGCATATATGACATGTTAGTTTAGTTATAACTAAACATGTTAGTTTAGTTATTTTAGTTTGCTTCCTATACATGGTAGTTTGGCTATCTCTTCAACACCACACTTTCAGTTCTTTTGGATATATGCCCAGAAGTGAACTTGTTGGATGGAATAGTAATTCTAGGGCTTCCCCAGTGGCTCAGTGGTAGAAGAATCAGCCTACAGTGCAGGAGATGCAGCAGAAGCTGCAGGTTTGATCCCTGGTTGAGGAAGATCCCCAGAGAGGGAAATGGCTACCCACTCCAGTATTTTTGCCTAGAAAATCCCATGGACAGAGGAGCCTGGTGGGCTGTAGTTCATGCGGTCGAAAAGAGTTGGACATGATTTAGTGACTAAACAACAACAATTACAATAGTAATTCTAACTTTAATTTTTAGAAGAAGCACAATATTCTCTTTCATAGCAGCTGTACAGTTTTGTGCATGGGTTCCAGTTTTTCCACATTCTTGCCAACATCAGTTGTTTTCTCTTTTTGATAGTAACCATCTTAATGGGTGGGAGATGGTATCACACTGTGGTTACAATTTACATTTCCCTAGTTATTAGTGACATAGAACATCTTTTTATAGATACTTGAAAATAGACTTGGTCATAATGTACAATTATTTTAACATAATGCTGAATTGTTTCTTAATATTTTGTTGAAAAAATTTTTGTTTCCAATAAAATTTTATTTCAATTTTGTTGACTAGGAAGGGACATATTTGCGTAGTAGTCACTGTTTAAACAAGTTTCAATTTGGTTGATTTTGTCTCTGTATTGAGTAGAAATAATTTAGAAAACAGCTTCCTTCAATTACACATGGAATCTAAAAAGCAAAACAAATGAACAAATATAATGAAACGGAAACAGACTCACGGAAACAGAGAAAAAACTAGTGGTTCCTAGAGAGAAGGGGAGTGGGAAGGTGCATGAAATAGGTGAAGGGGATTAAGAAATACAAAGTATCAGTTATAAAATAAATACATCACAAGGATGTAAATACAGCACAGGGAATGTATTCAGTAATTTTGTCAAGTATTTTGACATCAATAATCACATTTATTGTTATGTAGTTTTCTTACAGCATCTCTGACTGGCTTTGGTATTACGGTAATGCTGGTCTCACAAAATAAGTGTTCCATACTCTTCAGTTTCTTGGAAAAGTATAAGGATTGATGTTAATTCTTTAAATGTTATAGTTCATCAGTGAAATCATCAATTCCAATGCTTTTCTTCATTGGAAGGTTTTTTGATTACTAATTCATTTCCTCACTAATTATAAACTTGTTCAGATTCTTTATTTCTTAGAGATTCAGTCTTGATAGGATTTATGTTTCTTAGAAAATGTCCAATTCATTCTAGATTATATAATTTGCTGGTGATCAATTTCTATTTTTAATTAATTTTTATTGAAATATAGTCACTTTACAATATTGTTACTTTCTACTGTACAGCAAAATGAATCAGCTATATATCAGTTCAGTTTAGCCGCTCAGTTGTGTCCGACTCTTTGTGACCCCGTGATTTGCAGCACACCAGACCTCCCTGTCCATCACGAACTCCCAGAGATCACTCAAACTCATGTCCATCGAGTCAGTGATGCCATCCAGCCATCTCATCCTTTGTCCTCCCCTTCTCCTCCTGCCCCCAATCCCTCCCAGCATCAGGGTCTTTTCCAGTGAGTCAACTCTTCGCGTGAGGTGGCCAAAGTATTGGAGTTTCAGCTTTAGCATCATTCCTTCCAAAGAAATCCCAGAGTTGATCTCATTCAGAATGGAATGGTTGGATCTCCTTGCAGTCCAAGGGACTCTCAAGAGTCTTCTGCAACACCACAGTTCAAAAGCATCAATTCTTTGGCGCTCAGCTTTCTTCACAGTCCAACTCTCACATGATCACTGGAAAAACCATAGCCTTGACTAGACGCACCTTTGCTGGCAAAGTAATGTCTCTGCTTTTGAATCTGCTATCTAGGTTGGTAATAACTTTCCTTCCAAGGAGTAAGCGTCTTTTAATTTCATGGCTGCAATCACCATCTGCAGTGATTTTGGAGCCCCCCAAAATATAAAGTCTGACAATGTTTCCACTGTTTCCCCATCTATTTCCCATGAAGTGATGAGACCCGATGCCATGATCTTCGTTTTCTGAATGTTGAGCTTTAAGCCAACTTTTTTCCACTCTCTTCTTTCACTTTCATCAAGAGGCTTTTTAGCTCCTCTTCACTTTCTGCCATAAGGCTGGTGTCATCTGCATATCTGAGATTATTGATATTTCTCCCAGCAATCTTGATTCCAGCTTGTGCTTCTTCCAGCCCAGCGTTTCTCATGATGTACTCTGCATAGAAGTTAAATAAGCAGGGTGACGATATACAGTCTTGACATACTGTTTTTCCTATTTGGAACCAGTCTGTTGTTCCATGTCCAGTTCTAACTGTTGCTTCCTGACCTGCATATAGGTTTCTCAAGAGGCAGGTCAGGTGTCTGGTATTCCCATCTCTTGAAGAATTTTCCACAGTTTATTGTGATCGACACAGTCAAAGGCCTTGGCATGGTCAATAAAGTAGAAATAGATGTTTTTCTGGAACTCTCTTGCTTTTTCCATGATCCAGCAGATGTTGGCAATTGGATCTCTGGTTCCTCTGCCTTTTCTAAAACCAACTTGAACATCTGGAAGTTCACGGTTCACATATTGCTGAAGGCTGGCTTGGAGAATTTTGAGAATTATTTTACTAGCGTGTGAGATGAGCGCAATTGTGCTATAGTTTGAGCATTCTTTGCCATTGCCTTTCCTTGGGATTGGAATGATACACATCCCCACTTTTTGGATTTCCTTTCCATTTAGGTCTTATTGTGGTTCAGCCACTCAGTTGTGTCCAACTCTTTGTGACCCCATGGACTGCAGCATGCCAGGTTTCCCTGTCCTTCACTATCTCCTGGAGTTTGCTCAAACTCATGTCCATTGCTTCGATGATGCCTTCCAACCATCTCATCCTCTGTCATCCTCATCCCCTTCTCCTTGTGCCTTCAGTCTTTCCCAGCATCAGAGTCTTTTCCAATGAAGTAGCCCTTTGCATCAGGTGGCCTAAGTATTGGAGCTTCAGCTTCAGCATCATTCCTTCCCATGCATATTCAGGGTTGATTTTCTTTAGGACTGACTGATTGGATCTCCTGGCAGTCCAAGGGACTCTCAAGAGTTCTCCAACAGTTTGAAAGCATCAGTTCTTTGGTGCTCAGCCTTCTTTATGGTCCAACTCTCACATCCATACATGACTACTGGAAAAACCATAGCTTTGACTAGACAGACCTTTGTTGGCAAAATGATGTCTCTGTTTTTTAATACACTGTCTAGTTTGTCATAGCTTTTCTTCCAAGGAGCAAGCATCTTTTAATTCTGTGGCTGAAATCACCATCTGCAGTGATTTTGGAGCCCTAGAAAGTATTTTTTCCCCATCTATTTGCCATGGAGTGATGGGGCCAGTTGCGATTATCTTCATTTTTTGAATGTTGAGTTTTAAGTCAGCTTTCTCACTCTCTTCTTTCACCATCAAGAAGCTCTTTAGTTCCTCTTTGCTTTCTCCTGTTAGGTTGGTGTCATCTGCATGTCTGAGGTTATTGATATTTCTCCCAGCAATATTGATTCCAGCTTGAGCTTCTTCCAGCCTAACATTTCCCATGATGTACTCTTCCTAGAAGTTAAATAAGCACAGTGAAGGAAGACTTGACGTACTTCTTTCCCAGTTTTGAACCAGTTTGTTGTCCATTCCATGTCCAGTTCTAACTATTAATTCTTGATCTGCATACAGGTTTCTCAGGAGGCAGGTAAGGGGGTCTGGTATTTCCATCTCTTTAAGAATTTTCCACAGTTTGTTGTGATCCACACAAAAGCTTTAGCATAATCAGTGAAGCAGAAGTAGATTTTCTCTGAAATTCCCTTACTTTTTCTGTGATCCAGCAGATGTTGGCAATTTGATCTCTGGTTCCTCTGCCTCTTCTAAATTCAGGTTGAACATCTGGAAGTTCTCTGTTCACGTACTGTTGAAGCCTAGCTTAAAGGATTTTGAGCATTACCTTGCCCCAGTTTCATTTCTGACATTAGTACCTTGAGTTTTCTTTTTTTTTCCATAGTCAGTCTAACTGAAGTTTGACAATTTGATTGATATTTCTGAAGATCATTGATTCCCTTATTTTGTTCCTGTTTTCTATTTTATTTATTTCTGCTCTAATCTTTATTATTCCCTTCCTTCTGCTAGACCAGGACTTGATTTATTTTTTCTTTTACTAGTGCCTTAGTTTGTACATTTAGGCTGTTGATTTAGGATCTTTCTTCTTTTTTTAAATGCCAACATTTATAGCTGTAAATTTCCCATTAGTACTGCTTTCACTGAATTCTATAAATTTTGGTATGTTGTGCTTTCATTTGTATTGTATTTTCAAATTTCCCTTGTGATTTCTTCTTTTATTCATTTTTTTTTAGAATGTGTTGTTTAATTTTGACAAATTTGTGAAACTTTCAGTTTTCCTTCTGTTTCTGGTCCTTGTAATTGGAGAAGATATTTTGTATGATTTTTACCTTTCAAAACTTACTGAGATTTAATTTGTGTCCTAATATATGGTCTATCCTGGGAATGTTCTGTGTAGAACTGAGAAGAATGTGTTGTTGATAGAGTTTGGTATATGTCTGTTAGATCTAATTGGTTTATTGTGTTCAGATTATCTCTTTTCTTATCTTTGTCTGATTTTTCTATCCATTATTGACAGTGGGATATTGAAGTCTTCAGTTATTATTATAGAAATATTTATTTCTTCTAGTTCTCCCTTCAGTTCTATCAATTTTTATTTTATACATTTTGTTAGTTTGTATTGGGTGCATAAATGTTTAATGTGATACTTTCTGTATTGAAGTTTTTTTAATATATAATGTCCTTCTTTGTCTTTTATAAACTTTTTTGATTTAAAGCCTGTCTTGTCTAACACTACTATATGACCACATACTTTATTTTTTTAATGTGCATTATAAATGCTTGAAAATATAAAAACATAAACATAATACTTTACATATGTAATTACAATTTGAAAATTACAAATATAGTATATATGTATAGTAGTTTTAGTTTTAGTAGTTATTCAGTGTTTTATTTCTAGAAAGTTTACAGCTATTTCTACTGCCATCATCAATAATCTTTCAATTATTTATCTTTTCTTTGTTAGAGCTCATTTTTTAAAATATTGTAGCTATTAATCTTTGAAATGTCATTATATGACTTTTAAAATCTCATCTTTGGTTTTATGGTCATAAAATTTTAATATTGAAAGTTCAGATATGTATTCTTAATAGTTTCTGGGTTTCCAATATTTAACTCCAATAGGGAGTTGAGATCTCCCCTGCCTTAGATTGAACACATAGTCTCAATTGTACAGTTGTACATAATTGTATTGTAAAGCAATTATTATTGTATTTATTTTTACTGCATCTAGTAGATTTCTTTTAATGGTTAAGAGTAGGATCCAATATTATTTTCTTCTATTTTGATAGCTAGGAGGGGCTTCCAGGTGCCGCTAGTGGTAAAGAACCACCTGTGAACGCAGGAGATGTAAGAGATGAAAGTTCACACCCTGGGTTGGGAAGATACCCTGGAAGAGGGCATGGCAACCCACTCCAGTATTCTTGCTTGGAGGATACCATGGACAAAGGGTCCTGGCAGGCTATATTCCATAGGGTCACAAAGAGTTGTGTGCAACTGAAGTGATTTAGCACACATGCATGCAGTAATAGCACCATGCATTAAATTACTTGCCTTTTTACACTTGTAAAACCAAAATTTTAGCCAAGTATTAAAACTATATTATTTACTAGAATCTATTTCTGTACTCTGTGACCTGCTCCATTGAGTAAAGTCATTCCGTAGCTATGCCAATATCATATTTTTTCCCAGTCTCTTTGTGCTAAGTTCTGATAACCTGAAAAACAAGTCTCCGCTTCTTTGTTCTTTTTTTTTATAACTGTCATGACTATTTTATATGAACCTTTTTTCCACATAAACCTTAAGCTAATAATCTAATTCCAACAAGAATTTATTAGAATTCTAATGAAAATTTGGTACATTTCATATTTAACGAGATTAGCATGTCTATGATGGCAGTTCTTCCAATCCGAGAATATATTCATATACTCAAATCTTGACATGTCTTTTACTAATATACTATGGTTTTCTGCATATTGCTTGCATGACTTTTTATTATGTTTGTTTTTAACATTTTTATAGTTATTTCTGTTAAAAGTGGAATATTTCTCCCTGGCTTCATGTATAGGTGCTAATTGCTAAAATAGAGTAAATCTAATAATAAAATATACTTAGCTTTCATTTAGCTATGTTGTTAATATTCTCACAGACCTTTTTTTTTTTCTATTGTAACTATAAGGTCCTTGAAAGTTCTAGTTGTATAATCATATTATTTGCAAAATTAATAGTTTTATCACTTTATTTCAAATAAAGAACCCATCATTTAAATTTTATGTTATTACATTCACTACCCCTAACTAGATCCTAATTTTTAAATAAAATACTTTTATGTTTTGCTAAGGGTTTTTTTGGTAAAGAGTTCATCATATTTAAGTTTTTCCATGCATTCTAAGTTTACACAGAATTTCTATGAGAAATGACTGTTGAATATTACTATTTTCACCATCAGTTATTATATTATAATATATTATATTGGTTATTATATTCACAACAGTTATATTAACATGATTTTTCCCTTTTAAACTGTTAATAAAATATATTGATCAAAATCTAGCAATGTATCAAAATAATAGTAAATGTAGATTAAATAGGATTTATTTTAGGACTACACTGGTAGTTCCATGTTAAAAAGACATTTTTTAATATATAGTGCAATTTATGTATTTATCTAAATAAGTGAAATCAATCTATATCTTTTTTGGATACTGTCTTTATCAGGTTTTAAGGTTATCCTGGTTTCATAAAATTATTTGGAAACTGTTCCACTTTTACATTGGCCTGGAATAATAGATATTTTTTAAAATACATAGTAAAGTTCTAAAACAAGAAATGAAAAATTTTAGGTGCCTGAACCAAAAATGGAAACACAGAGTTAGAGCAATGAGTAGGAGTTTAAGCCAGAACTGAATTCCCTACATAAAGGCGAGATTCATGCTGGCCATCTCTTTCAAGTGCTAAGGTTTAGAAGAATTTTACCTTATTTAACCTGAGAAACTGCAGTATTCTTATCAGCTTCCCAAAGCCTGAAAACAAGTAAAAGTGTTAGTCACTCCGTCATGACCAAGTCTTTGTGACCCTTTGGACTGTAGCCTTCCAGGTCCATGGAATTCTCCAGGCAAAGATACTGGAGTGGGTAGCTCAAATGTGACAAATTAAAACAAACTACAACTGGGTAAATCATATTAAAGCAAAACTGACATTCAGAGATTAAAAATCATTTAAAAACATTTTTCAATAGTATAACTTCTCCATCTATCTTGTCCTTAACCTTCATACATACCTCTTCCACTAACCACTCCATTCCTTCCTTGCCTTAACTAAATCTTTCTCTCACCTCAGAACTCTACTTAAGCAAACATTTCGTTCCAGATCCCAAAAGATTTGGGTGATCTAATTTCATAAGCACACCTAAAAACCATTGTTTTTCCTCTTTTTTTTTGGTAAAAATCCATTCTCTGATATTTTTGCCTCTTATATAGCATACTTTCTCCCTCTCACTACTGTTGCAATTGATTTCCTGGTTATTTATCATAAATTTATAGATTCATGGACAGGAAGTTCAATGAAATGGAAAAATTTTCTAACTCTGAAGAATAGTCTCTTAAGATGTTCATCTAGGTGGTCAACTGATATTAGTCCGTTTCAGTCACAATCTGGCCATCTGTCACTTACCCCATGTAGCTGTATATTTTGAAACAGCATCTAATTCAGTAGTATACATCAGACTTCATAATTTATTACATAAATTACCTTGCTAACATTTTCAGTTACCTCACTTACTAATCCTTTTTCTCCAAAATCTGTATTTTTGGTCAACACAAATGTGTACAATTGGTAATTATATACTTAGACTAATGACTCTACCTGTTTTATTTTTTTAATTAAATTTATTTATTTTTTTAATTACAATACTGTATTTGTTTTGCCATACATTGACACGAATCAGCCATAGGTGAACACAATCGCCCAATGCCGAAGCCCCCTCCCACCTCCCACCCCACATCCTCTACCTGAATCATCCTGTGCATCAGCCCCATGCATCCTGCATCCTACACCAAACATAGATTAGCGCTTCGTTTCTTACAGGAAAATACACATGCTTCACTGCCATTCTCCCAAACCATCCCACCCTTTCCCTCTCCCTCAGAGTCCAAAAGTCCACTCTATACCTCTGTGTCTCTTGTTGTCTCACATATAGGGTCATCATTACTGTCTTCTAAATTCCATATATATGTGTCAGTATACTGTATCGGTGTTTTTCTTTCTGGCTTACTTCACTCTGTATAATCGGTTCCAGTTTCATCCATCTCATTAGAACTGAGTCATATTTATTCTTTTAAGGGTCTACCTGTTTTAAAAATAATCCATACAGAGTAGTGCTCAGTTCAGGGTCTCTGTGGTCATCTAGGTTCTCAAGATTGTCTGCCATTTCTTCCACATTTTCCAGTTAATTATCTCTTCTCATATTCACAATAATTATTTTATATGCTCACCTTTGAGTTTTTTTACTCATTAGGCTCTATGTTTATCCATTATTTCATAGAAAATAGCAGATGAGTTGACTATATGAAACATTCTTCACATGGAAGAACACATTGAAAGCTAAAATGTAAATGAAACTGAAAAAAATTATAATATTCATAAGACAATTACTTACTTGTAATATAAAGGAAATAGACATAAATAAGAAAAAGATAAATATTATTGTTTAAAAACAGACAAGGAACATGGACATCCATAGGACTGGCTGGATAAGATTTCATATTTCTCACTCATCAATCTATCCAACACTGGGCATGAACGGGACCTGCTTAACAGTATGCAAGAAAATTGCTATTATCTTCAAGAGGTGGGAAGCAACAGTTTATACCAGACAATTATACCAATTTAGATACATATTACCAGAATTTAAATTTTGATTCCACTCTTTGGAACCCATCCAAATTTTGGAACTGACTATTTCTCCTAATATTGTAAGAAGAAGTTTTGTTCTTCAGTCACTATGTCTGACTCTTCGTGACCCCATGGACTGCAGCACACCAGTCTTCCCTGTCCTTCACTATCTCCCAGAGTTTGCTCAAACTCATGTCCTTTGAGTCAATGATGCCATCCAACCATCCCATCCTCTGCTGCCCTATGTTCCTTTTGCCTTCAATCTTTCCCAGCATCTTTTCCAATTTGTTGGCTCTTTGCATCAGGTGGCCGAAACATTGGAGCTTCAACTTCACCATCTGTCCTTCCAGTGAATATTCAAGGTTAATTTCCTTTAGGATTGACTGGTTTGATCTCCTTGCTGTCCAAGGGACTCTCAAGGGTCTTCTCCAGAACCACAGTTTGAAAGCATCAAGACTGAAGTTTGAGTGATAACTATTTATAAGTTCTGAAATAAATGAAATGAGCCAGTCAAGACAGAAAAGAGATTTTCAGAGAAGTAGAAGGATAACTAGAAGGTGTAATATCAATAAAATCAGAGAGGAAATTCCAGCAAGATGTCAAGTCTGTCAACTTCCACAGAGTATCAATGAATAATTTTCAAATGGATGAAATGGGCTGACCCCTTTCAAAGCTGATATTAAAATACTGTAGAGAACTCGTTTGACAATTAATATCATTTTTGGAAATTGTAAAATACACCTATTGCTCAGCAACTAGTTAAACCTCCAAGGGAAGTAAATACATATACATATTCACTGTTGTTGCCTTTTAAAAATCTCTCGCATTCAAGTCAAAACCAAAAGACATAGACATAGAGTTTGAATCCCAGGCTTTTCACGAGGCAGTGTTGCATTATTTTACTCTACACCATCAAAATAAAAACTATTCAAGAAATCAGCAGCTGCTATAAAAGTCATCTGGAAAGTCCAGGGAAGGGCCCTTAGATGCTGCTGGGAAAGAGAAATTGTCCTCTGGCCCGTGAGCTGGCGTGTTTGTCTGCTGAGTGGCTTTAGCGGTTTCATCTGTTGCTGAAAGAGCCAAGAGAAAGGGGTAAAACAGGACTGTAATCCACACCACAATGAGTGGGACCAGCAGCCAAGTGAATGTTTTGTTTTTCTGCTGCCTCTTCTGGCACACTGAATCGTTGCACAGATTGCATGGGCTTTTAATTGTCATTTAAATATAAGTGATCCAACTTTGGCATTAGTTGGCTTTCTATACAGCTTGCTGATCACCCAAAGGTGCTAGCACATACCACTCCAAGTTATGATTTTTCAAAACATAGTGATATCATGATAAGAAGTGTAAATGCCTCCCATAGTCTTATATTTAGTGCACATTCTTTGGGTATTCACAGAGAGAAAAGATTATATAGAAAAACCTAGAAATTGATTTTTTCATTTATTCAAACAATCTCTGATTGAACACGGCATCCATTTCAAACCACAAAAATAGATTTCAGGCAAATTTCTTTTTGGATCTCAGAGATTCAGATTGTTAGTTCAACATTGAGTGTTGAACAGTCTCTCTTCTTTTTAAGTCCCTTTTCCTTGATTCTGAAATGCTGATGGAGAAAGCCAAAAAAAAATAATTATAACAATATTCCATTAATGTTATAAAATTTTTAAGCAAAGATGGAAAAAGAACAAAATGCAATATTTATGAAAATCTTAAAAGGAAATATGAAGTAAATGTCTTATATTTAATAAGAGAAAATTGTCCCAAGTCTTCTGGATGAAAATAAGACCCAAATCTTTAATTCTTTATTGACTTAGCAACTGTGCTCATAGGATTTTGTCCTAAGGATCTAATAAGAGTCTAAGTATCTACATATAAGGATAGTTGTATTATAGCTTATTCTGCAAAGTTTTAAACAGCTTAAATGTTCAGCGGTAAGCGAATTGTATTCCACTTACAGATGGCTGTTTAATCAGTCCTTAAAAATATTGTGAAAGCATATTTAACACAGAAACATGTTATGTAGTCTTTTTCTCACTAACACTTTAATATGAAAAAGTTTCAAACATACAGAAAAGTTAAACGAATTGTACAGATAACACACAAATAACTACTACTGGATGCTATAATTTACATTTTACTATGCTTTCTTTATAACTCATCTATTCACCTATCCCTCCTTGTTTCCAACTGTCTTTTTAAAAATTCATTTCAAAGTAAGATGTAGACACCAGTTCACTTCCCCCAAATACTTTAGCATGCACACTATTAACTAGAGTTTGATATTTGTTGTTCTTAAGTAAGATTGTTGTAAAATGAAATGTATGTAATTTTAAGTGGACCATTCGATGAGTTTTGACACATGCATACACTTGTGTAACTCAGATTCCTATCAAGAAGTAGAACATTACAACGACCCTCATTCTTATCCCTTCCTCACTACCTGCCTCAAGTTTTGTCATGGCAACCACTTTTCTGATTTCTTTCCTCTTAAGTGAGCTTTGCCTGTTCTAAAACATCATATGAATAAACCCATACAATACATACTGCTTTGGGTAAAGCTTCTTTCATCCAGTATTATTTCTGAGATTCATCCATATTTTTATGCATATACATAGTTCATTCCATTTTTATTGTTGAGTACTATTCCATTCTGTAAGTGCACCATGGTGTATCTTGTCTCATGTGTTATGGTCACCTGAGTTAGGAAACATATGATGTTCTCTCAAACAAACAAACTGCAAAACAAAGTAGTTCATATGGTTTTGTATTTGTAAAAAATGTAGACACTCAAAAAAATACATATATATATACACATATATGTCACAAAGATATATCACAGTATGGATCTCAGATTATGTTGTTGGTTATATATACATAACCACTTTTAATATATTTCCATAAACACTTTATAGTATATATACTCTTTATATTGATATGTACATACACACACACACGAAGGCTACCTTGGTGATTCAGACAATAAAGAATCTGCCTGCAATGCAGCAGACTTGGGTTCAAACCCTATGTCAGGAAGATCCTCTGGAGAAGAGAATGGCTACCCATTCCAGTATTCTTGCCTGGAGAATTTCATGGACAGAGTACCTGGCTGGCTGTAGTCCATGGGATCGCAAAGAGTTGGACACATCTGAGCAACTAACACTTTTCACTTTCTCCACACACACACACACACACACACACACACACACACGTTTTATATATATATATATATACACACACTAAATATAACCACTAAGTACTAGCTACATAGAAATTTATCTAAGTGGGTAATCACCAACAGTGTAACATTATATCCTATCTGTGGCAGACTTTGGATGATTAACTTTTTACACATTCATAGTTTCTGGCTGCTATATAATAAACATTTAAGAACTAAAAATTTACCCTTTTTTTATTATTAGACTGCATGTGATGGGACTGTAAGGAGCTGAGATTGAAAAGAAAACACTGAGCTATAACATGAGCCTCCTTCCCTGAAATCAAAGGGAAGGACAGAAATGTAACTGTTTGGCTGGAAGAGCCAGGACGTGATTGTCTCCCCACAGAGACTGGTTACAGAGAGGTTTGGTTACTGTAAAGTGACCAAAGTGCCGTCTGTGGAGAAACAGCCTGTGAAAAACTCCTCTCTAAACAAAGACTCAGACTGGAGTCCTGTGCCTGGATTAGAAAGCCACCTTGTAAAATCCCCGAAGTTATTTTTTCTCTACTTTACAGAGATTCTGAATTAACCTCTTATTGTTTACAAGGGAGAACAGGGTAAAGAAAAGTGGAATATTTTACTAAAGGCAATTGAGAAGAAAGAGTGCTGAGAGAAGGAAAACCTGAGTTTATGTGAAAGGATAACTAACTAAATGCCGCACGTCATATCATCTTTAAAGTCACATGAAATATACTGGATAAATTTTAGTTTCACTGGAGTAATTAAGTGACATGACTGCAGAAATCATGAAAAGTGGTAGTTTAGAACCCTTGTTCAGTTCAGTTCAGTTGCTCAGTCATGTCTGACTCTTTGCGACCCCATGGACTTCAGCACGCCAGGCTTCCCTGTCCACCACCAACTCCCGGAGCCTGTTCAAACTAATCTCCATCGTGTTGGTCATGCCATCCAACCATCTTATCCTCTGTTGATCCCCTTCTCCTGCCTTCAGTCTTTCCCTGCATCAGGGTCTTTTCCAGTGAGTCAGTTCTTCACATCAGGTAGCCAAAGTATCGGAGTTTCAGCTTCAGCATCAGTCTTCCCAATGAATATTCAGGACTGATTTCTTTTAGGATTGACAGGTTTGATCTCCTTGCAGTCCAAGGGTCTCTCAAAAGTCTTCTCCAACACCACACTTCAAAAGCATCAATTCTTCAGCACTTAGCTTTTTTTTTTTTTTAATAGCCCAGCTCTCACATCCATACATGACTACTGGAAAAAGCATAGCTTTGACCACACAGACATTTGTTGGTAAAGTAATGTCTCTGCTTTTTAAGAAGCTATCTAGGTTGGTCAAAACTTTCCTTCCAAGGAGCAAGCATCTTTTAATTTCATGGCTGCAGGCACCAGCTGCAGTGATTTTGGAGCCCCCAAAATAAAGTCTCTCACGGTTTCCATTGTTTCCACATCTATTTGTCTTGAATTGATGGGACCAGGTGCCGTGATCTTGGTTTTCTGAATGTTGAGCTTTAAGCCAACTTTTTCACTCTCTTCTTTCACTTTCATCAAGAGGTTCTTTAGTTCCTCTTCACTTTCTGCCATAAGGGTAGTGTTATCTGCATATCTGAGGTTATTGATATTTCTCTCAGCAATCTTGATTCCAGCTTGTGCTTCATCCAGCCCAGCATTTCACATGATGTACTCTGCATATAAGTTAAATAAGCAGGGTGACAGTGTCACCCTATATGCCTTGACATTGCTTTTCCTATTTGGAACAGTCTGTTGTTCCATGTCCAGTTCTAACTGCTGCTTCCTGACCTGCATACAGATTTCTCAGGAGGCAGGTCAGGTGGTCTGGTATCCCAGTATCTTTAAGAATTTTCCACAGTTTGTTGTGATCCATACAGTCAAAGGCTTTGGCGTGGTCAATAAACCAAAAGTAGATGTTTTTCTGGTATTCACTTGTTTTTTTTTGATGATCCAGTGGATGTTGGCATTTTGATCTGTGGGTCCTCTGCCTTTTCTAAATCCAACTTGAACAACTGGAAGTTCACAGTTAACATACTGTTGAAGCCTGGCTTGGAGAATTTTGAGCATTACTTTGCTAGTGTGTGAGATGAGTGCAATTGTGAGGTAGTTTGAACTTCATGGGGTTCTCAAGGTAAGAATACTGAAGTGGTTTGCCATTACCTTTTCCAGAACCCTTGTACTCCTATTCATAAGTCAAACCTCTCCCTATTATGTCTGTTGAGGACGCCTAACAGTTAACTGTATTTAAAACATTTTTGAAAAGTTATATCTTAATTCTAGGTGTTGTGGGATTTGTTACTAAGACCAAAGGTGAAGTGACAAGTTAAAGTGAAGTTGCTCAGTCTTGTCCGACTCTGCCATTCCATGGACTGTAGCCCACCAGGCTCCTCCATCCATGGGATTTTCTAGGCAAGAATACTGGAGTGGGTTGCCATTTCCTTCCCCAGGGGATCTTCCCAACCCAGGGATCGAATCCCGGTTTCCTGCACTGTGGGCAGATGCTTTACCGTCTGAGCCACCAGGGATTCCTCCAAAAGGTGAAGAAGTATTCTAAATAGACAACTACCTGTTTGTTCTTCAGGAAGATCCCAAGAGAAGAAAGAGCACCTCACCTTGTCTGCTCAGGCCTTCCTGAGTAACCCATGTAGTTCAACTCCTAGTTTTTAGAAAACAGGATTGGAGACTAAGAGCCAGCCCTGATTTTTTCTCTCCCTTTTTGTACACAGAAGGGAAGTGATTCAATAGCACAGGATTCTTGGTGACACAGGAACAGAACCTAGGCTTGACAATTTTTGATTTGAGAGTCAAGCTATTGAATAAAGCTAGGCAGGGCCATCTGAGGGCCAGTAAACACCTCTGTTCCATGGGTATCACACATCTCCCTCCACATTTATTCTTGGCTGATGGGGAAAAAAAAAATCCAGTGAGGTCCTTGGTGATCCACTGGTATGAGAGCCTCAGAGAACTTTTGTAGCTACAAGAGGACTAAGTGATCCAATTGTGCAGTTCCAAGGGTGAGTAGAAAGATCACTTGGCAAGATAGGCAGTGACCTGTATATGGAGTCAGATAATTTTGAATCCTGGCCCCAACCAAAAAGTCAGGGTTCTTAAAGTCTCTTTTTCCTAATGTGGGTGGAAAATGTATTAAATAAAATACTTAAAATATTGAAGCACTTTACTTAATATCCCCAATTAGAATAATGAACTTGGATTTTTTATTAATCATTTTGTTTATTTAATACTGTTTTAAGCATTGATGACTGTGTAAAGACAATTTCATGCTTTAATGATTGGAAGCCTAGACTACAGAATTGCATTAACTGTTTGAATTTCTGTTCCACATCTGACTACTGGCAAGATATTGGGAGGTTATTTAACCTCTCTGGTCAGTTTTCTCCTCTCTAAAAGGAGAATGATAAAGTATCTTCCTCACAGGGTTACTGTGAGCATTAAATAACTTAATATAACCAGCCAAGAATATTACTTCCCCAAAAAATATAAGGAAGCTATTAATCTGTTTATGCTTTCTGGTCTTAGCTGATACAGTGCCCTATGGTGGAATATGATTGACTAGGGCCATGGAGTTCCTAAATTGATCTCTTCAATTCTATCAGTCAATACTAGTAGCAGTTTGAGGGGAGTGGGCTGGTGAGGGGTCACAGGGAAGGGGCTATTGGCTCATTATGGGTAGCTCTGGGGCAAACTTATTGAGCCTAGTCCAGCTGTCTGTATAATCTTCCCTCTTCTCAGAAGCACAGCAGTCTGTTCTGACCTTTTCCATTGCACCTCCCTATCCTTTTCCCCAGATTTATTTCTCCCAAGGGAGAGATTAGGAAGAATAAAAGAATTGCACAACATTTCCCCGTTCTGCCTTTGCTAAAATTATACTGATATACTGGCCACAAAGCACCAGAAGCTCTAAAACAGGAGTCTGACAGGAGTTGTTGCTGAGATAGAGAACACTCACTAGGACCAGTTCAAAAGGCAGGTCAAGAATAAGAAGGCAAGTCAGAGTCAGAGACCAGCTGTCAGTACAGAAATTCCTAGGAGCTGCTGGGATGAATATGTGAAATCAGAGACAAGAAAGAGCAGAGGAAGGGAAGTAAAAGCAGTAATGAGCAGAGGCAAAAGGTGGTAGAGGAAGAATTACTGAATTATTTCTATGTAATATTTTAAGAAATAGAATCATCTTTTTGAAAAATAGAATCAGGCTACATTCACAGTTATCCTGTGGGACGTCTTAAAGACACCAATTAGCTGAGTTTCACAGAATGTTTTTTTACACTACTTACTTTTGGGAAGAAAGTTATATAGACTCCCAAGAAAGAATTAAAAAACAAGCTGGTTTTCTCAAGGGAGATAGAAATGCTCAGATTTGTTTGTTTGTTTGGCCTAAATGCAGTTAACTACTTATACAGCAAAGATAGTCCATGTAGAGAAACCCAAGGAACCATGAGTTGAATCGAGAAGCTTGGTGAGGTGATGGATGTCTGGAGGCAGGATGAAAGATCCTCTGTAGATGGAGCGTGGAGTTTCATCTCTCTCGGCTCAGATGTACACCTGGAGCTCACTGTTTTTAGCACCACACATGTACACTCGCAGAGGTGTTCCTCTTCCAACATTCTCTGTTCTTGATGTCAAGGATTCAGCCTCTTCTTAAAGAGTCTTACGGCTGTTTTGAGCCATCTAAAGAGGAAAGTCCAACTGAGGACACTTCAGTTAAGACTGTATAAACTCAGAGCACAGAAACTTCTTCCTACTGAAGGATCAACAGGCAGGCATCTCCAAATGGAAGGTTTCATGTATAATAACCAGGAGAACAACCAATGTACTCAGAATGGTGTGTACAGCTGTCTCAAATGTAGTGGGCTCTGCAGTTGTTGGCTCAGCCCAAGATAAATGATGATTTCTTTCTGCACAGGCCAGGCCAGCTCTTAACTCATATGCATCTTCTGTTCCCCTTCAGATGCCTCCTCTTAGCAGGGCTCCACTGTCCTCCTCCTGGGTCATGTTTTCTCCTATTCTTGGCCATATTTCCTCATGGAAAAGTCTGGTTTTTGGTATATTCCCCTTCTAAGCTCTGTCACAATCTTTATCCTTGATCTCTCCAGAGCTTAGTTTTTTTTACTCTCTAAGTTCATGTTGACAGTGTTCTTTAAAAAAAAAAATTGATTTTTTTTTTTTGCTATTTGTCAAGCTGGCTGACTGATACTTTCACTTCATCTTCATTTCTGTTCTTCAATCCAATGCCCACATCCCCCTGCCCCAAATTCCAGATATATCAGAACTTGTGCTGCTTTTGTTTTTTTCATGCATCTCACCTTGCATACATACACTGAGGTCTGATAAAAATGACCTCCTATCAGAAGTTCAGGTATAGCCTTCCTAGAAAATAGCTCCTGGGGACAGACAACCATATAAAGTTCAATCAAGTTCCACATGCTTAGAATTCAAATTTTTGGATTTACAATGATTTAAAAATATGTATATATATTTAGCATACCCAAATATTTCAGCCTCTGTCTCAATGTCACCAAAGTCATATCTTTGCCTTTTCTTATTTCCAGCCCCAGTTCAAAAGAAGTAAGGCAGACTCTCCTGCCACAGATCCCCAAACTGCTATGGGACTACAAACTTCTGATAGTCAACATTTGAGGATTTTAGGAAGTAGAGAATAAAATGAAAAGGCAAACAAGGAGACTTCAAAAGGACTTGTTGCTACTTAGAGGATGAACAAACAGAATTATCAATAGAATTCCACACATCAGCTGTCTTAGATCCATGCTGGAGTGAGTGTGAACCTGGGTCACAGAGGAAAAGGCATCCTTCTGGTTTCCGGGCCATTGCCTCTCTCTTACTGCTCATTCTCCCTTTCATCAGCCCAAGTATCTTCAATGACCTCCCTCATGTAGGCGAATAAGAATCTTAAAGTTCCTTCTTCATGTTTGGAGGCCCTGACACTGGCTTATCCACTAAGAAACTGAACAGGGTTGAAAGTTCTTTAATTTTTCACATTTAGGGCCTATGCAGATATTTCAGCTTTATTATATAAACTTTCACTTTCAGAGAATATTTTTAAAGGATTCAATTGCTATAGGTGATTATGGCTTGGTGCATGTCAGATCCTTGCTCTAACTGCTCTGGGGTACGGCCAGAGACCTCAGTGAGAAAGAGCCCAAAAGCCCATGTTTTTAGGTTCACTCCAGGGGCCACTTAGAAACATAGTAGTTGTGATTTGTCAAATCATTTTAGAAACATGTTTTTTTTCTTTTTAAAAAAATTTTAGCTAAGCATTAAATGCACTACGTATGAGAGACCCTAATCTGTGAACTCAATGGATATATGCTTTTCCCAAAGCAGTGGGAACAATTCTTTAGCACATACCTCCTTTTGATGTTGATCCAATATGGGTATGATATAACACATCCTATATTTAGACCAGTGATGTTTATATAAGCTACTGACTATTTACCAAGTTTATTATTTACTCAGTTAAGAGAAGAGTCCCGATTCAAGTGAGGGTACTTGTTTCAGCACTTTAAACACTAGGGTAACAATGTGTTTGCTTGCTCAAGCAAACATTTGGAGTTTCACATTTGTAAATTAAGGTGTACCTAGAAAAGGAACAAAGACATTCCCGAATTTTGGAATGGAAGGGAAACTTCTAAATAAAGAAACTCAACCATAAAACGAGGTTAGACTAAAAGATTCACCATCATATGTATCAAATAATAGAACACATTCTGATTTATATTTTTCCCTGTAAGTTATGAAATCTTTTGAATACATAAAAATGGAGAACATGGTTCATAACTCTTGATATAAAGTTTTACCATATTTTAATCAACAACTAATCTGAATTTTAAAACTCTGTACACTCTTCACTGATCCTACTTCTGTCTCCTTCCTCAGAGTTAACCATTCTTCTCATTTGCTATTCACCACTTCCATGTTTTAATGTTTTAAAATCATATTTCATTATCCCAAGTATATGTGTAATATACTTTGTACATTTAAGCTTTTTTGTTGTAATTTTTATCTTTGTGTTTTCTGCAATGTTGGAATTCAGTATAATGAAGAACATAAAAAATAGTGCTGAAGAGCAGCCACAGACTAAGAGAAAATATTTGCCAAAGACACATCTGATGAAGCACTATTATTCAAAATATACAAAGAACCCTTAAAATTCAACAACAAAGCAAACAACTGGCTTGAAAATGGATCAGGGTCATCCTCAGACATCTCTCCAAAGAATATGTACAGATGTCAAGTTAGTAGATGAAAAGATACTCTACATCATATGCCATCAGGGAAATGCAAAGTAAAACAACGAGATACTGCCACATAAGCACAGCTGCATACCATGGTCAATGTCCAGAACACTGACAACATGCTGGTGATGATGTAGAGCAACAGGAACTCTTATTCATTGCTGGAGGGATTGCAAAATGGTATGGCATCTTTGAAAGACAGTTTGGTATTTTCTTATAAAACTAAACATACTCTTACCATAGGATCCAATAATCACACTTATTGGTATTTATCTAAAGGAGTTGAAGACTTAACATCCACACAGAAATCTACACACAAATGTTTATAGAAGCTTAATTTATAATTGTCAAAACTTGGAAACAAGATGTCCTTCTGTACCTCGATGCATAAATTAATGTGGTTTAGTCAGACATTGGAAATTATTCAATATTTAAAAAGAAATGTACTATCAAGCCATGAAAAGATATAGAGGAACTTTAAATGCATATTATTAACTGAAAGAGGCCAATTTGAAAAGGCTACATACTGTGTGATTTCAACTGTATGACATGATTGTAAAATTAAAACTATGGAGACAGTAAAAAAATCAGTAGTTGGCAGGGTTTGCGGGGTAGGAGGATGCATAGACAGAGCACAGAAGATTTTTAGAGCAGTGAAAATATTGTGTATGATACTATAAAGATGGATACTTGTCATTATACATTTGTTCAAATCTGTAGAGTATAAAACACCAAAAGTGAAACATAAGGTAAATGATGGACTTTGGGTGATTATAATGTGTCAGTGTAGCTCATCAGTTGTAACAAGTGGGCCAGTCTGATGAGGAATGTTGATAATGGGGGAGGCTATACATGTGGAGAGGCAAAGTGTATATGGACGTTTTCTTACTTTCCTCTTGATGTTGCTTTGAACCTAAAATGACTCTAAAAATTTAAAGTCTTAATTTTTAAGTCTTTTAAAAAGTTAAGCTTGATTAGCAAAAAGAAAATACTAATAATCAAACTGATATTGTATATTTATATTGAAGTATTAATGATGTATAAGTCACTTTTCACTTTTATTTTCTAGCATGAGCCACTAGGTAAATAAGATGTAAGATATGGTCCTAAGTTATGAGATTTCCAAAAAGTGAATATGAATATCAACATTTAAGAGATGGATGGAACAGATTACAAAAAGAACTGAAAGACAGAAGGAAAATGGAAGAATGTGATGTTATCATAGAGCATCATCAAAGTATTGGAGTAGTTAGCAGTGTTAAAAGTGACAGACACTGTTTCAGGGACTATTATGAGAACACTGAGTTTTTACAAAGGAAGGAATGAAGGGAACAGAAGAATTTATTTTACCACAAGTCATGCAGGTGTTCAACCCTTTGCTCAGCCCACAGTCCTGAAGACACACAGTTAAGTTTTTTCATTTAGGGAAACTTATGTGAGAGTATCTAGAATAAAATAATTTCAGATTTTATAAATTTTCACATGAGGAATAATCTCTATAAAATGGTTCAGAGTACAGTTTTTCTTGATTTTATTTCTTCTATGAGAATATGACTTGAAAACATTGTTTATCAAAACTGACACTGTAAAACTCTGACCCAATTTGTTACCTTTCCTTCTCCAAAAGAAACTTGAAATTTGGAGTTTGGAGCCCTTTGGAATGCCCTCATCAGCACTTATCAGCAATGTATCATTGGCCAAATCACTTAACCAAAATAAGCTTCAATTTTCTCTTTCTCAAGTAGAAGGGATTGGGTTTTTTTCAGGATACATTGGATATTGCATGTGGTAAGTGCTTATCAAGCCACATTAATAGTAAGATTTTCATGTGTGTGTCCTCAATCATTCCTCTGTGACTCCATGGACTGTAGCCCACCAGGCTCCTCTGTCCATGAGATTTTCCAGGCAAGAACACTGGAGTCTGTTGCTGTTTCCTACTTCAGCAGATCTTGCTGACCCAGGAATTGAACCTATGTCTCCTACATTGGCAAGGAGATTATTTAGCACTGTGCCACCTGGGAATCTCATGGCTCTCACAACATATTATAAAATGCCTTAACTTTGCTTTGGTAACTCTTCCTCTCAGGTCTTTTGTCTTCGAAAAGTACCTTATCCTCTGATTTACCTGCTCTCATTTATCAGTGCTATTAGTATAAGCAATGTGACATTCGTTGACAACATTGAGGTCCTGGCCTTCACAGAATGTTTTAATTTCTAATCCTCAGCACTCAGTGGTATTTGGCTGCTAGTAATATGTTACATTAACTAACTGAAGGACAAAATCATGACAATGTCAACAGATGCAGTAAAAATGTACATAATGATGAAAACATACACCATTCATTTATGATAAAAAATACTCATCAAACAAGGTTCGAACAGGCAATTCAGTAATCTAATAATGAATATCTACAACCAACAAAACAACAAAACATCAGCAAATACACTTAGTGATGAAACAATGAAATCATTTTCTTTGAAACTGGGAATAAGGCAAAGATGTCATCCCTCTTATTCAACAGTTGCTCAAGTTCATAGTAATACAGCAGGTAATCAAAAAGACAGAAAAGGTCTAAAGTTTAGAAATAAAAAATAAACATAAACTTCTCGACCCAGGGATTGAACCCGGGTCTCCAGCATTCCAGGCAGATGCTTTAACCTCTGAGCCACCAGGGAAGCCCTCTACTACTTTCAGATACTGTGAAATATATAAACATTTAAAAAATAATTCATAGTTAAATCATAAGACTTAAAGAAATTTTTGCAAGATTTCTATACATGAAACCAATATTTAAGAATCAGTTCATTTCTATATATCAAAAAGGAAATAAAATTTAGTGTATGCTTTTATAATAGCATCATAATGTTATGTACCTAGGAATGAATCTAAATAAAATCCTGCTAGACTTATATACAAAAAAAAAATCTGGCAAACATTAAGAGAAATTAAAGAAAGCCTAAATCTAAATTGTGATATGAAATCTGAATAGATTAGAAAACTCAATCTTATTGTCTATGAAATGCTGCAATTTAAACTCTTATGGGTTTTTCTTTTTAATTTGACAAGCTGATAGTAAAGTTTATAAGGAAATGCAAAGGACTTAAGATTGCCAAGACTTTCTTAAAGAAGAAATGTGAGATGAGAAGACTTATTCTCAGATGCCAGAATTTATAAAGCTACATTAATTGAGACAGTGTAGTGTTGGTCATGAACAGGCAAATAGACGAATGTAGATCTGAAAGAGGCCAAGGGAATCAGAAATAATCTGCTGCATATGGGAACAGTTGCCACTGCAAAATGTAGCTCTTAAGGTCTGCTGGACTGCACTTTGCATGGGCAGATTCTTGATTAGGAGGTCTGAGGGCCAGGGGAAGCTGTGCTGTGATAAATAACACCATACTTCTGGGTAATGTGGCCAACTAGTTTCCATTAAGTTTTAGTGCCTTTCTCTAGAAACTTAATTTATTGTAGCTCATCTGACACTTGTTTCAGACGTTTTGGGGGTGAAAACCAAACTAGAACTGGGGACAAATGCCAAGATTCTCAAAGAGAGAAGGGGGAACCAAAGTATGTTGTGTTTAGACACAGCCCAACAACAAAAAGCTGTTGGATCTTTAGAGGTGCTTTTTATGGGCAGGTGTAAGTTGAATCTGTCTACTAAACCCCTAATTTCAAAATGGTAGGGCTTTAGGAATAAAGAGAGGTAATGTGATACACACAGTAGATTGATTCCCTGCAGCTCCCAGTCCTGGTGGCTGAGTGCTAGGAGCATAAGCCGGCCAATTTGTAAGAATGATTATAGTCATCCCAGGCAGTTGAAATAGCAAAGAGAGAGAAAAAATAGCAAGGGGAGGACAGAACTGTGGTCCAAGTGTCACAAGTGGAAGTTCCACCTCTGGGAACCTAGCATGGTGACACTGGGAAGAAGGAAGGTCGGAACCTCTCTCAAGTGCCTGCCAGACTAGCAGTGGTGACTTTTCAATCAGAAATTAAATCAGTGCCAGAAGTGTGGGTGCAGAAAGATGAGAGAATGGAGCTTCCTGACCCAATTCTGTGCAGAAGGGGCTAAAAATACAGAGGTTGAATACAAGTTAAGCAGAATTTATAGTGCCTATGTTATTGCTCTTAATTTAGAAAAATTCTGCTTTTAATCATTTTTATTCTTACAAATAGCTCTTCTGCCTTCTGAAAAGAGCTAGGCCAGTAGCTAGAAAGTCTACTGTATTCTGTATTCAGAATACAGTGTTCTACTGTATTCTGAGTTTCTGAAAAATTATATTAAGATGATAAGGCCTCAAATAATTTTATGCTTGGAAAGATACTTTTAAAGTAGAGCATTAAGGGTATGTAATAGAAACATAGGTCATTTATTAGTTAATTATAAAAAAATTATTTGGGACCTATTTTTTAAGGAAAATATTACTTTGTTGGCTGAGAGCTGAGGAAAAACAATGGATATGCTGAGGGGAAATGAACTTTAAAAAGTTTTCCACTAAACAGTACAGATAGCAGCTTCAGGTATAGCTGGATTGTAATGACCAGAAAACTATCTGTATTGATCTTTTATTTCTGAGTTTCTTTGCATTATTTTCATTCTCTGAAAGACTCTTCCCACCTAGGGGTAAAGATGGACAGAAATATCTCAGTCCTCATGCTTATCACCTTCATAACTCTACCAAAAGAAATGCATACCTTTTCTGATGGCATTATTCAAAATCTTTGGATCAACTCTAGTCCAGAGTTGAGGACTAGAATTGGGGTTGGAGCCAGTCCAACCTAAGTCACACAGACAAAAATGTGGAAAGGAGTTTCCCCAAAGTGGTACTGTGTTGATGAAAAATTTTTCACTGCCAAATCTATTGCTTAGGAAGTATTTGCCATGCTTCTGACATTACTGGCCTTGCCAATATGCCTGCCTAGCTTTTAGAAGACAGTCAGGTTGTCTTTACTAGTGAAGTCTGCTTCCTTTTAGCTGTTCACACTTCTAGATGGGCAGAGACCACTGGAACCTGCGGTATACCATTTTTTTTCCCCGTAGGAATTTTAATGGTTTAAAATCAGTGGTATTTTTCAAGTAATTGTTTTTCCATTTAATAAAGTACTTAATATATATGAATTTTAAAGAGGTGGTCTATAATTATTTGGCTTTTATTTTGAGACACTTCTATCCCCACCAGTATTCTTAATGAGATATCTAAATTCCTCCCACAAAGTCATTCAACAGCCATTTATTGCATGCCTGCCAGTTATACTCTATTTAGGCATGTGTAATGTGCATGTGTACTCAGTTATGTCTGACTCTTTTGCAACCTTATGGACTGTGGCCCACCAGGCTCCTCTGTCCATGGGATTTTCCAGGCAAGAATACTGGAGTGGGTTGTCATTTCCTGCTCCAGGGGATCTTCCTGTTTCAAGAATTGAACCCATGTCTCCTGTGTCTCCTGTACTGGCAGGCAGATTCTTTACCACTGAGCCACCTGGAAAGCCCCATTTAGGCACAAGGAATATAAATTAAATAAATTAGGAACTCTGTCCACAAGATCCAGCATAATGAATCTAATTTACCCAAATTTAAATCTCTTCTTTCTCTAATCTGAGCTTAGACTTGCCCTAGGTAACAAACTACATTTTTTTTCAACAAAAGCTTGATATTTCATGTAAACCAAAGCTATATTTGAAGGGATATTCCAGTAAGTGTTGTTTGGTACTAATGATGCCATTCATAGCAAACAGTAAGAACCAGCTGCAGTTTGAGTAAGTAAAATATGTGTATGAACTCTGACCCTCAGGCAAGGTTTCTGCAAAAAATAAAATAGTGAATGTGATAAATTCCTGAAAACTAGCTTATATGTAAGAAGCTCTAGCTAAAGTGGTATTGCCAGACACTGTTCTTGAAGCAACATATGATAAAAGAAAAACTTTTTTTTCCGTCTTATCCCTCTTTTTTAGGAAAAAACTAAAGGCTATTTAGTGAATTGAGGAGACAACTGGACGTGGTTTAAAAGGATGGAGTGCAAAGAAAGGTAAGTAGAATTTGTAGAAAATAGCTTTATTCTCTCCCTTGGTCCCTGCTGTCACTGGCTTAGGCTTTTGGTGGCAGCCATTGTAGTTTAGTTATCCAAAGGGCAAGAAAGATGGAGACAAACTGGAAGAATCCAAGTCACATCATTGGAAGTATAGAGTTGTGATCATAAATACCAACATAGTCAAGACCTCCTCCAAATGCTGACATTTCTGAAAGCAGTTGTAGCCATGTGCCAAGCCTGGCAGGGGGCATGTGGGTGACAGCCCAGACTGACCTCTGTGCAGGTGGTCAGTTCTGTCCACTGATGCACATCTTGCTTCAAGGATGAGATTTCCTTTGAGGACTCTGGGTGAACTCTTGGAGCTGCCTAACTGGCTGACCTGGGAAACCCACACCAAGTGCCAAAGACACCAGAGGGGTTCAGGTTTAGACTTTTGGCCATCTGCATGCAATCTCTGCCTCGTTCTGGGAAGCAGGCAAAAAGCTCATCCCTTTTCAAAGCTGAGAGAAGATTTTCCAAGGAAACCCAAAAGCCAAGGTCAGTTTAGATTCAGAAAGTCACCGCACCAAAGATTCCATGAACCTCTCCCTGCAAAATGAGAGGTGGTTCTGGGTCAAGCTAGATCTTAACACATGTGCAGAATGGACCACCCAAGAGGTTGCTCTTCCTGAGCAAAATGGCTTGCCTTCCTTCTGCCTTCCTGTGTTTGCAACAGTGAGCCCAGGAGCAAGCTGATGACACCAGACTAGGGACCATTCCTAGTCACTGTGAACATCAAAGACAGCAGGAGAGAAAACTATTCAAAGCCTTCACCAGTGGCTATTACATGCAGAACACTTCCAATAGTAAAGTATAGGAAGGTGAGGTGAAGTCACTCGGTCGTGTCCGACTCTTTGCGACCCATGGACTGTAGCCTACCAGGCTCCTCCCTCCATGGGATTCTCCAGGCAAGAGTACTGAAGTGGGTTGCCATTTCCTTCTCCAGGGGATCTTCCCAACCCAGGGATCGAACCCGGGCCTCCCACATTCCAGGCAGACGCTTTAACCCCCTGAGCCACCAGGGAAGCCCAAAGTGTAGGAAAAGGTTTAACAAATGAAAACAGCCAACTCTATAATGGATTTTTGCTCACCTTCCTTTTACATTTGCACAATATGACAAATTCAGGCAGAGGTACCCTGGGGATATCTTAGAATAATTAATGCTATTATATCACTACTCCTGATGGCCCACAGTCTAAGCCTCCTTTTCATATAATATCCTTTGTATTGTTTGTTCTTTCTGTTATGTGATTTGCCTTTTCAGCTCTCTTTTCCAAATAAGACAGTTTTGCTTAGGCTTTGACATCTACTAATACACAAGATCTTCTTCAGGTAGTAGTATACTTATTAGTATTTTCACTTAGGATGTGAAGTTTTGTATCCTATCCTATCAGCTGGTTATATGAAAGAATCTTTAAAGGCTGGGCCCAAAATAACCTCAACCAAGTTCACCAATTTGCAGACTCCAGACTAAATCTGGCCTGCAGATATTTTGTTTGGCTGGGCCAGTGAGTTTTGTTTTGTTTTGTCTTGGTTTTGTTTGGTCTTGTTTTGTAATTGAATTTGAATGACTTTTGGCAGAAGCTTCTCTTTCAAATTCCATAGATCCCTCCTTTCTCTGTTATCATAACCCTTATAGGCATTTGGATTTGTGATGCCTGCTCTATACAGTAAGTGGTGATAATAAGCATCCATGTCTCATGCCCAATCCTATGATAAAAGCTTGAAATTTTACCTCTAAATTTGAAATGAATTTTTTTTTGTATTTGTACTATTTGTGTTTTTTTTTGAGATGCTTATCGTTAGATAAATATCTTTCTATTTCTAGAGTATTTTAAGTTATTATCATGAACAAGTACTGAATTTTACCAAATGCTTTTCTTGCCTCTATTGTAAGCCATATTTTTTTTTCCTTTTCTCTGTTAATTACTAAATTACATTGCCCAATTACCAAATGTTAATCCAACATCATATTCTCAGAATAAATCCTTCTTGGTTGTGACATATGGTCCTTTCTGTGTAGAGCTTGAATTATGTTTGCAATTATTTTCTTTAGAATTTTTACCTAGTTTGAAGAGAGAGTTTAGTTTTTAGCTTTCCTTTTTGGAGAAGGAAATGCCCTTGCTGGGTTCATTATAGAAGTCAACAGGGATTTCCTCTTCTCTAATCTTTTGGGAGACCTTGAGTAAAATGTATGTTATTTACAGTTGCAGGGAGGTTGGAATTTCAAGTTCAATTTCTTTAATAGATGTAAAACTATTCATATCTTCTTTTTCTTTAAGTGGTACTTTGGTAATTTGAGATTTTCTAGAAATTTGACCTTTTTACAAATAAGTTTTCAAGGTAATTATTGTAATGTTCTAAATCAGGGGTCCCCAAATGTCAGGCTGTGGACCAGTACCTCCTGTCAGATCAGTGGTGGCATTAGATTAGGGCTTCCCAGGTGGTGCAGTGGTAAAGAATCTGCCTGCCAGTAAAGGAGAAACAGGAGACATGGGTTTGACACCTGGGTTGGGAAGATCCCCTGGAGTAGAGAACTCATTCTAGTATTCTTGCCTGGGAAATCCCATGGACAGAGGAGCTTTGTGGGCTACACTCCACGGGGTTGTAAAGAGTCAGACACGACTGAGTGACTGAGCATACAGGCACAATAAATGTAATGAGCTTTGAGTCATCATGAAGCCATCACCCCCGTTTCTTAATCCATTGAAAACTGTCTGGTCCTTGGTTGCCAAAAAGACTGGAACCACAGTTCTAAATAATTTCTTATTATTACCTTCTCAATGCCTGCATGATTTCTAGTGATATCTCCTTTTTTCATTTCTGATATTGGTAGTTTGAGCCTTTTCTCTTTTTCATTAATCTTGCTAGGAGTTTATTTATTTTATTAATCTTTTTTCATACTTAACTTTTTGACTTTATTTTCTTTATAGCAACTGCACAATAATAACAGTTATATATTTGTTTTAGTTTAATTAGTTTTAATTCTTAATAACTCAGATTTGACTGTATCACCAGACAATCAAGCATCCCAGTGTTGGCAACTAGGTGTAGAATCTATGTGAATGTGATAGCTACAGACTCTAACAGTCCAGGTGTGTTATGTAGGTGGCCCAAATATCATTAGCAGCATTACTCACAGGGATGTGGTTTTCTAAGATGGTGAATGCCTCATGGAATCATTCTAATCAAGTCAAATACCTCCTCAATTTACAGTCTTTATTACAAGATTCAATGTATATTAGAACAGTACAGAATTTTTGTGTGTTCTCTATAAAAGGAATTAGGCTCTAGACAGATTTTTTTCTTCTATATAAATATCCAGTGAGACAATTTGGGAGTTGTGCAGGTGTGAGACTGCTGGGAGAAATATCAATAACCTCATATATACAGATGACACCACCCTTATGGCAGAAAGTGAAGAGGAACTAAAAGCCTCTTGATGAAAGTGAAAGTGGAGAGTGAAAAAGTTGGCCTAAAGCTCAGCATTCAGAAAATGAAGATCATGGCATCCAGTCCCATCACTTCATGGGAAGTAGATGGGGAAACAGTGGAAACAGTGTCAGACTATTTTTCTGGGCTCCAAAATCACTGCAGATGGTGACTGCAGCCATGAAACTAAAGGACGCTTACTCCTTGGAAGAAAAGTTATGACCAACCTAGATAGCATATTCAAAAGCAGAGACATTACTTTGCCGACTAAGGTCCGTCTAGTCAAGGCTATGGTTTTTCCTGTGGTCATGTATGGATGTGAGAGTTGGACTGTGAAGAAGGCTAAGCACTAAAGAATTGATACTTTTGAGCTGTGGTGTTGGAGAAGACTCTTGAGAGCCCCTTGGACTGCAAGGAGATCCAACCAGTCCATTCTGAAGGAGATCAACCCTGGGATTTCTTTGGAAGGAACGATGCTGAAGCTGAAACTCCAGTACTTTGGCCACCTCATACAAAGAGTTGACTCATTGGAAAAGACTCTGATGCTGGGAGGGATTGGGGGCAGGAGGAGAAGGGGACGACAGAGGATGAGATGGCTGAATGGCATCACTGACTCGATGGACATGAGTCTGAGTGAATTCCAGGAGTTGGTGTAGCACAGGGAGGCCTGGCGTGCTGCGATTCATGGGGTCGCAAAGAGTCCGATACAACTGAGTGACTGAACTGAACTGAACTGAAGACAAATATTTAATTGCAGGACACTATGTATCCGTGAACCTTCTTATTGAATGTCCATAAGGTTTCCCAATTAGTGTGACAAAAAGTGGAGAAGTTTCCTAAAATTTCCAAAACGCCTGGCTAGGTGGCTCTACCATTCCCTTTGAGGTATGACCACTGTAATAGGGGAGAAGTCATATAACAGATGACCCTCACTTTTTGTTGTCACAAGTGCTTCTTTCTTTCCGACTCCATCATCATTCAGGATTGACTACTAGACTCAGATTCCACTTTTCCTTTCCTACTCAGAGAGGTTGTGGCTTCCTGGGACTTGCCCTAACAGAGGCTTCCTCTAGGCTGAATTGAGTCTATTCCTATTATTAATATGTAATAGTGTTCACTCACCACTACTACACGGATGGTAGTACAGGATTTGTCTCCAACCTGTGTGGCAGCAGTTTTGGTCTTTCTAAAGTCCTGTGTATATACTTCAACTTCTTTACTTGGGCTAGTCTGGACTCATTTCTAGTACTGACCATGAAGTGAGTGGTCACCTCAGCCTTGGACTTCAGGGAGATCCAACCAGTCCATCCGAAAGGAAATCAGTCTTGAATATTCATTGAAAGGCTGATGCTGAAGATGAAACTCCAGTACTTTGGCTACCTGATGCAAAGAATTGACTCATTAGAAAAGACCCTGATGCTGGGAAAGATTGAAGGTGGGAGGAAAAGGGGATGACAGAGGATGAGATGGTTGGATGGCATTGCCAACTTGATGGACATGAGTTTGCGTAAGTTCCAGAAGTTGGTGATAGATTTCCTAGAGGAAACCTGGTGTGCTGCAGTCCATGGGGTTGCAAAGAGTTGGACACAACTGAGTGACTGAACTAAACTAGAGGTCCCGGGGGATTTTCCAGATGCAAAATTGGCATCAAGGCTGATTGAAGGTCCTGATTGGGTTTGGAACTCCAGTTCACTACATATTTTAGGAGCACTGCATGGATTATCTGTCAGTTTCAAATTCCTCATCTATGCTTTAATCTAGTTGTCACTTCTGCCCCTTAACTACCCCCTTTCTTGGACCAACATAGTGTTGTGAACCAATTACAAAACTGGCAGTCTCTAGTCCGGTAGAGAATTCTATGATGACATTAACCCAACAAATTATGGGGGCTGCAGCCTCCAATCCCATAGCTAGCTGGGATTTCCCTGACTAATGGATTCACTATATGCTTGATACTGAGGCCCTCACCTTGAGGACTTGTGACACTGTATGCATCGAGATAGCTTCCCCGCTCCTAGTACTACACCTACCCATGTTATACATCAAATCTCTTCCTACTTTTTTTTTTGGTATGAGTTGCTGCTTGCCTACTAAGCTAGAAGAGAGGCTGTGGGTCATGGGCAGTGTGACCAGTGGCTCTCTGTTGCAAAGGCTGCTTAGGTAACTGACCTTACCTGATGAGAATCCTCATTGTGTTGAAACTCCTTCTCCTGGTGAAACTCCTACTAACTGTATCCCTGTAGACCTGGAGGCTTCCACTGCCAAGCAAATCATGTCCCCAGCTGCTCACCAGTACACTGCCAAATCAGGGTAGAAAAGGAGCCTGATTATTTGTTCTGTTTTGTTTATTGTTCTACTTATGCTTTCCTGTTTCTTACTATGACCCGGCAGTAATTGTCAGAGTGACATATGCAACTAATTTTAACACAACTAACAAATGGGACATACTTAAACCAATTTGAACACAATTTGCACATGGTCAACAAGTGGTTGGTCAAACTTTCCCCAAGCGTAGGTGTGGTATTAATATAATGAGACAGGGCAGACCTAGGGAAAGCTCTTTTTTTTTCTTTTAATAAAGGGTACCATTTATCTAAGCAGTTGTACTGATCCCAGATCTTGATTGCACTTCCATGTACATCAACCTTATTTATGAATGTTTCTTCATTTCTGGTTTTGTCCTTACTTTCTTGTATCCTAACATTTTTCTGTTCTCTGGATTCAAGTCTTAAGCAACCTTTTCACTTGCCAGGATTAGCAGTATTCATCTTCTATCAAATGCAGACAAACCCAAGCCATGAGCAGAGATGCATAAATGAGTGATCTGTTGGGAAGGTTGGCTTCATTCTAATTTTTGCCACAAGCTGACTCCTCTTGTGTGCAGAATGCTCCTAAATTAGGTGCTTGAGGTAGGTAGTGCTAACAGTGTATTATAAAATGAGAACATTCACAGAATGGACCCTGAGGGGATATCAATGTGTATAAGCACATAGACACTGACTAAAACTTTTCTTTGTAAATATTTTCTTTATAGTTAGTCACTAAAAATTACAGAGCTTCAGTCACCAAAATGTATTTCTTATGCATAATCATTGAAACCAGACATGTAACCCAATTCTGCATTTGAAACAGGACATTTTATTCTGGTTTTCTTCATGGGAAATGGCTGACTTTAAAAGAGTAGAAAATTGAAATTTAGAAGCTTATGAAGAAGAACTATAATGCACAAAGCACTTTGATAAGTCAGGTTTTATCTATAAAATTAAAAGTGGCCAAAGAATATTATAGTGTTGACTTTGTAAGGAACTAAGCTATATCTAAGTTAAACTTTTAACTGTTCAAAAACTTTCTAAAATACCTGTTTAAATGGATTTATTCTAAAACTCAGGGATAGTTCCAGCTGCACCTATGGGGCCACAGTTCCAGATCACATATGTCTCCTCTTAATGCCTTTGTACATTCTGTGGCTTGATCAAGAATGGTCAGATCAGATATCTGAGAAATTTTTTCTCATTTGACAGCAAGCCTATTGCAGAGGGATTGCAAACAAAAAATAAATAAATAAGTAAATAAACCTATTCCTATCCACCTTCTGTGGCTTTTTCCATCACATGCTGTGTTGCTAACAGAAAAGTATGCCATGGAAAGTGAATAAGCTACTTTCTTTAAGAAGCACAAACTGGGAGATCAGGAAGAAAATCTCAAAACATAGTAAAATTCCACTTCTGGGAATTTTCACACATTATATTTCCTTAGTATAAAGATCTATATCCAAGACATATATATATAAAAGAAAAAGAGAATAAAAAAGCTACAGAAAATTGGTTAAGTATATGTCCTCCGTATCACAAAATGCTGTGTTATAAGTTCTTAATGTTGATCTGTATTAAGTATCATTGAAAATATTTGCAAAAGAATATCAAAAGTTTTGTGGAAAAATAAGTTGTGAAACATACTTAGTTGGCCAAATATTTGTAAAATTAAATTTTTCTTATGTTCATACAAAATCTGGATAAAGATGCCTAAGTCTGTAATAATGGTAATTACTTCTGAATTGGAGATATTAGGTTTTTTTTTTTTTTAACTTTACTACATCTAATCTTTCTGTGATGGATTTGGATTGATTATATAGTGAATATGCTGAGTACAATAAAAAGTATAGTATTTCCCAAAGTCTCAGCTCTAGTCAATGATGTAACTAGTAGGAATGAAAGTAGGCCCATAGCATCATAGAGTGGCTTCATGGCCTTTCTAACTATTGCTTAAACTATCAGCTCTCTTGCTTTGTAAACTTCTGTCCTACATTAAATGACACATAAGTTGATAGAAAACACTTGCTAGTCTTAGCTTTTGCTGTAAGTGAAAGGGACTTATTTTATCATGTAGTTTGAATGAAATTTACAATATAGATGTGGCTGATTATAAGCATATCATGAAGTTATATGCATTAAAATTGCATCAAAACAGTTTATACATCTTAATTATTCACTGCTGTTTTTTAATAAGAAAAGACAAGAGATCAGGAAGAGAGGCCATGTTGCAGCTCAAACTATGAATGGCTGAAGTATAGCATATTTAGCCTTCAATTTCCATTTTGACTCAGGCAGAGCTGTGTTTTCTCCAATTGTGTAATCCACTACACACACTTTTGCATCTTTCATAGTACTAGTTATCAGAGTATTAGAAGATTAAAACTAGTATTGTACTTGAGTCTCTATTGCACATTGTTATCCAAAAGTCTTTAACTTTTAAGAAACATTGTTTTACCATAAGAGAAAAATGAATCTGTGAGCATTGACTCTTTTCAGTTTTTTCTTCAGAAGAGATTGATCTGATAGCATCGGATAGCACCTAGTGGAGAAGGCAATGGCACCCTACTCCAGTACTCTTGCCTGGAAAATCCCATGGACAGAGGAGCCTGGTAGGCTGCAGTCCATGGAGTTGCTAAGAGTCAGACATGACTGAGCGACTTCACTTTGACTTTTCACTTTCATACACTGGAGAAGGAAATGGCAGCCCACTCCAGTGTTCTTGCCTGGAGAATCCCAGGGACGGGGGAGCCTGGCGGGCTGCCGTCTCTGGGGTTGCACAGAGTTGGACATGACTGAAGCAACTTAGCAGCAGCACCTAGTAGTGGTGTTTATAAAAAGAGAAAGATGTCATACTGAAAGATGCCTCTGTGTGTGTGTGTGTGTGTGTGTGTGTGTGTGTGAAGTCGCTCAGTCGTGTCCGACTCTTTACTCAATGACAAGTGGCAGAATTCATTGATTATAAGAAAGCAAATCTGAAAATGACAATTCTTCTACATATTGAAGCTATGGGTGAGGTGCTTTATGCATTATCTCTAAACCTTACTACAAAACATCCTGTTTTACAGATGAGGGAACCAAAACAGACTTTCCAACCCAACAAGCTGAGAAATGGCAGAGTTGATATTTTAGGTAACTTTGTTTTATTTCAGTGTTATATTCCATGAAATTGCAATAACCCTGTAACTACCATGCTTTTCACAGTGCCACATATAATGCATACTGTAGATCCTAAACTGATAGGACAGTCAAAAGAAGTATTTATCATATTCACATTTATAGCTAATGAAAAATTTTGTAATATAGAAAAACACTAAGAGACATTCAATTTTTGTTACCATATTATAAATCCTCTCTTTTCTTTCCTGAAAGGTATACAAAACATTTAAAATTGCTTATGGAGAATAAAAAGTCTTTTACTCGGTTTTGAGCCAATTCCAAACCAAAGGAACTCTTGTGCTGGGGTTTGAAACAAAGTGCTGAAATGATAAATGTCCTGTGCTAGACTGTAAACCACAGTCCCTTAATTCAGATGACCTCAAGGCTTGACCAGAGAATAATCAGCTGCTTCTTCCGGTTACCTTTTCATGCTGGCTTGTCCTTAACATAGCTAATGCTCCCCAGATGTATCAGCTGCTTGTTCTCTTTAACCCTCACTGGTCTCGCATGCAGCACTGGCTGCTTTTTTCAGACACAGCGGAAAAGAAATAACTCCTTAACGGAGAAAATTGCAAATATTTCAAGTGCCTTTAGGGCATGACAGTATCATGTGGGTTTTTGTTTTAAATGTTTTATTTTTGAACATTTACCCCAAAAAATATAGGGAACAATGTAGTAAACTCCCTATGTGCCATTATCCAGCTTTAACAAAGTACACTTATCCTATATTTATCTTGCCAAATTATTTTGTGACAAATTCCAGATAACATTTTATTTTATGAACAAATATTTCAGTATGTAACTCTAAAAGAAAAGGACTTTTTTATATAACCTAATATCATGATATTTTTAAATTAATAATTCCTGAATATTATCAAATATTCAGTGTTCAAAATGTCACAAATTTTTAATGTTACAAATTTTTTTCTAGTTTGAATCAGGATCCAAACAAGGCTCACATGTAGTGATTGGTTAATATATTCATTTTAAGTTGTTTCTCATGTATTGGTTTCTGACTCTGTCTTTTTTTTTTTCTCTTTGTAATGTATTTGCTGAAGAAACTTGATTGTATGTCCTATAGGATTTTGCTGATTATATCCCCAAAGTATAGTTTACTGTGTTCCTCTTCCTTCTGAATTTTTTATAAATTAGTCTTTGAATCTGGAGGATTGACCAGATTCAGACTTGATTTTCTGAAAATACTTTTTTTAGGAGGCACTTTTTTCCTCCATCAGGAGACACCTATCTGGCTATCTTGCTGTTTCTGATATTAGCAGTAACTATATGCCTAGATCCATTAATTCAGGAGACCCCAACCTCCCAGCCATCCACAGGTACCTCAGCTCAGATCAGCAGCAGCATTAGATTAGAAATAAAGTGCACAATATATGTAATGCACTTGAATCATCCCCAAACCTTCCCACCCCATCCCTGGTATGTGGAAAATTGTCTACATGAAATTGGTCCCTGGCCAAAAGTCTGAGGACCCCTGCTTTCATTTTGGGTTACAAGACAGTGATATTCTAATTCTATCAGTTATTTTTTATTTATTTGCTAAAATACCAAAATAACAAAATCTTACTCTTCTATTTCATTATCCAGTAGTTCTTTGTTTATAAGTTTTCAAGATAATGAGTTGGTTCACTAGTGTCTTTCAATTGCAGATAAATTTTTAATTATCATTATGAACTCCTGGATTTAAACTTATTTGATATATTTCAATTTTTAAAGTATTTTTTCCTCTCATTGGTCTTTGTATTGGCTCATCTTTGACAGTCTCTGCAAGTTGGTTCCCAAATCTTTGACATAAACCTAGTACTTTTTGATAGCTTCCTTATTATTTGATGTGACAAGAGCATACAACGTGATCTGTACATTTCCTGTCCTGGTCCTGGAATTAGCTGTTTCTCCAAGGAGCTCTGGCTCCTTTCAGAAAGAAAGTAGATTTTAGCACTAAATTCTAGGTGCTGGAGGTATTCGTTGTTAATGGGTGCATCAGTATTTATGGGAATTTTCAGTTGAAAAATTTAGAAAACAGTTTTTTTCAAGTAAAACTACCATTGATTTATATTGATACTTCAGATTCAGGACTAAAAGGTCTTTACTTAATCTCTTATTTCTGACATCTGTTTTTGCTTTCTCCCTTGCCAAGAATCTTGCTTGTGAAGGACACTGAATTACAGAATTACAAGATCACAGAATTATACTTTATATACATATCATTTTTGAATTGCAATACAATCACTACTATCTATAATATGACTGAAAAAACATATATACATGTGTGCTCAGTTGTGTCCAACTCTTTGCGACCCAAAGGACTGCAACCTTCCAGGCTCTCTGTCCATGGAATTTTCCAGACAAGAATTCTGGAGTGGGTTGCCATTTCCTCCTCCAGGGGATCTTCCCCACCCAGGGATTGAACCAGCATCTCCTGTGTCCCCTACGTCTCCTGCACTGTCAGGCAAATTCTTTACCTCTGACTCACCTAAAAATACTGTTTAAATTTTTCCAGCAATTTTTGTCATTTAGGGCCTATACTGTTAGGGATATACAGCCCAAAACTTTTTTTAAGTTATTTTGATTAGTTTCTGTGTTATTATGCCAGTAACTAGTTACACATTTAGATTCATTTATCTCATTTTAACTTCAATGTTTAGAGATTTAACTTTTTTTCTGACTCGTTGTGACCCCATTGTCTGTAGCCCGCCAGACTCCTCTGTCCGTGAGGGTTCGCCAAGCAAAAATACTGGAATGGATTGCCATGCCCTCCTCTAGGGGATCTTCCCAACCCAGTGATCAAACCCAGGTCTCCCTTGTTGCAGATGGATTCTTTACTGTCTGAGCCACCAGGGAAGCCCATAAAATGCTTGCATGGTTTCAAAGTCAATGTTTAAAGCAGGCTACATTCTATCCCTGTTCCTTCTTGCCGTTTACTCTATACTCCTGGGGAAGATGTCAGCTTTAGAATTGGTACATTATGTAATAGAGCTTCCCTTGTAGCTCAGTTAGTAGAGAATCTTCCTGAAATGCAGGAAACCTGGATTCAATTCATGGGTCAGGAAGATCCCCTGGAGAAGGAAATGACAACCCACTCCAGTATTCTTGCCTGGAGAATCCCATGGACAGAGGAGCCTGGGAGGCTACAGTTCATGGGGTCACAAGAGTTGGACAGACTTAGCAACTAAACCACCACTACCTTTAAGATCATTAATTACTGAGACCTGTTCAAGAGCAAGCATTATGTACTTTCTTTTTAATCATTGTTTATTTATAGTGCTACAATTAACTATATGCTAATGCTCACCACCAGTCCTTATATATTATCAGTCATTTTATTTTATATTTTTACCTTTTTTTTTTTACCAGTCATTTTAGTTGTCTGAAGGTTAATTCTCTAGTAGATATCTCTGGACTAACTCATGGGATATTGAAAAGAGTTTGACTTTACACTTGGAAAACAATTTATCTGAATATAAAATACTTGGCTCAGATTTTCATTTTTGGTTTATCCCAGAAGGCATAAAATTTTGCTATTGGATTCCTAACAATTTGCTTTTCTTTTATTTTTACATGATTTAGACTTTTAATCCAGATGTCAAAAAGAATTTACTCACTTTCTTGAATGACCTATAATTTTGTTAGATTTTCTCAGTGTTCTCAGTCTATTTTCCCAGGCACATAATGTGCCCTTTCAGAGTATATATATATATATATATATATATATATATATATATGTATATCCTAAATTTTAGGGAAGTTTGTCAGTTTTTATATCTAATCTTATTGTTTTGGTTTTCTTCTTTGGGGATGTTTTAAAATACATATTTTATTTATTCTTTACCTACCTTCCATAAGGCTAGATGTAGCAGAGATTTTCAGAGGGCTAATATCTGAATTACACCTATAAAAGCCCAACTTTGAGGAAGAAGTATCATTTTAGGGCACATAGTCCAAGAATAAAAGTGATTAACAACTGGGTGAGTTGAATGCCGATTCTCTATGATTCAGATGATCAACAGGCTTCCTGGTTCCTACTAATCTTATGCTCTCTTATTTTATTAAATGGCCAAAATAAGAAATTGTATGAAATTTACTATTGAATTTAAGATTATGCAGCTTCCAAAGTAAAGTTTACAAAATAGTCCCAGAGGGAACTGTTTATGCTTTATTACTAGGCATAACTTCATTTTCCCTAAGAGCTATGTTTCATTTTTTTTTAATATAAGAATCATCATAGCTAGGGTTTCTATTTTCTTCTGGCTCCTAAGAATCTGGGCCAAATTGTACTCAGTCTTGCAATGATAAACATAATCACTCAGAGATCCTTATTGCATGCATATATTCTTTAACTTGATCCCAATTTTTACTTTAAAAATTTCAAACTTTCGTGTCAAAGTACAAGCTTGCAGAGAAATTGTATACAAAATTTAGTTTGAATGCTCATTTTTTCTTGGAAAGTCAGAACACTTCATCAGATGCTGATTCTAAAAGAGTATATGTGATATTAAAACTATTGTTCTTGAATTAATTATTTTATTTTATTTATAAAACCAAAGCTTCCATTCCAATTTAATTTTAAAATCTCAGTGTCTATCAAAATGAATGCTTTACTAAGGGGATTATTCTAAGTTTTTTTTTTTAATCTTGACAAAATATAATTGATAATGAACTGATGAATTTGCAATGCAGATGCCAATCACTGAAATCAAGTCATGCCATTTACAAGTCTAGATCATATATACAGGGGAAGGAAAAAAGCTAAACCTTTTCCTAAAAATTCTTCCACTGGGTTCACTAACTTTTATAAGAAGTTTGGCATAATATATGATCATTCTAAACAGATTCCTCTTTAAAGTAGGTCAAGACACAAACCACTTCAGTAAAGTCACTTATTATTTCTACGTAAGCTAGTTTCACTTTACTCTCTCTGTTTCTCTTCCTCCTATCTTTGCATTCTGTTTTCTTAAATTTACATGGGTAAATGTCTTGTGGTCTTTTGGTATACGTTTATCAAGTTGGTCATAGTCATATTACCATATCTCAGATGCCTCTGAAGAAATGTTTCCATCTACTTAGTCAAGAATTAAGGTCTACAAATAGTTCCCTTACTTGAAAAGTAAAGACAAAAGATATTGTAAGATAAAGTATGTTATAGAATTAAAACAAATACTAAAATGTCATTAATATGGTATTTATCTATTCCAGTAGAGTAAAACAGAGAAGGCAATGGCACCCCACTCCAGTACTCTTGCCTGGAAAACTCATGGACAGAGGAGCCTGGTGGGCTGCAGTCCATGGGCTCGCTAAGAGTCTGACATGACTGAGCGACTTCACTTTCACTTTTCACTTTCATGCATTGGAGAAGGAAATGGCAACCCACTCCAGTGTTCTTGCCTGGAGAATCCCAGGGATAGGGGAGCCTGGTAGGCCGCCGTCTATGGGGTTGCATAGAGTCGGACATGACTGAAGTGACTTAGCAGCAGCAGCAGTAGAATAAAAGGGTAGAACCAGGCAGGCATGCACTACTTGTTAAGTCAAAGTTGACCAAACTTGGGAAGAAAAAAATTAAATTTATGTTTGGAAATCTGACATGTTTCAATTAAATGTACAATTGAATGGAATCACTTATCTAGAATGCATACATTTTGTATGTTATTAATATCAATGATTTATTTTTAAATATTTGTATCAATTATCTAAGTCTTTTCTAGAATACAGTAAGTTTGTAATTCTATGAATAGATTGACATTTAAACAAAAGAATTTGGTTCACTTGAAAAATAAAATTAACTTCTGATTTGAACCTATTGGAAATTGTTGAAATTTACATTTCCTTTCAACAGTCTAAGAATTAAGCTCTGAATAATTTCATCCTATTTTTCTTTTCTTAGTGTAATTAAACACTTTAAAATTTAGAAAGTTTAGGTTTGACTTGACATTTCAAACTGTTTAGAAAGTGGCTGATGACTAAATATTGAATAATGGTAATATACATAATTTTCCATGACATGAATAAAAACATCTAGGTGAAATTTTGCAAATCATTTGCACTTTAAGGTAATGATTACATATTTTTGGTCTGTTGAGTTATTCAACCAACCAGAATTAGTACTTAACTTGCAATTTGATGGACTGAGGTGAGGAAAAAAATATTTGAGGTTGGAATTTGTTTATATGAATGGCTTTATAAATTGTGGAATCAGCTTAAATGCCTAAAGTGGATTCTGACATTGACACTTTTCTTCCTTCTGATTCAATTCACAGAGCCAGTGACACTTAAGTGGCCAAGTAGTTTACAAGCAGTCATTAAGGTAAGCAAACCTTCACCCAGAGCTTATGGTCAGACATGTGATTTTAATTATGGGAGAGGCAGATAAACATTGATGTTCTGGTTAGACAGAGATTAGGATACCTTTTCTAAGCTCTCTAGAGCTTATAACTTGTTAGTTTACACATACATACACACAAGGGGTCTGGAATAAAGACTGGCTTCTGTGTTCTTGTTTCTGTGTTTTTGTATTCTACTGATAACCTTCTGCAGGAATAAATGTAACCCTAGATTTAAAAAGCCAAATTACAGAAAAAAAAATGATAGCTTTCAAATCATATTCTCTCAAACCTACCCTCAAATCCCAACCCTTTGGTCTCACTGGGGTCATATTACTGAATTATTTGTCCATAAATCACACAATTTCATTTCTCTACATTTCTTACTTCCTTAATGGCACTCTAATCCCTGCTGAAAATAAAAGACCAAAACAACATTAAAGACAACATCACAAAGATTTTGTTTAACTTCCCTTCCCTAGTGGCTCAGAGGTTAAAGCGTCTGCCCCCAGTGCGGGAAAGCTGGGTTCGATCCCTTGGTCAGGAAGATTCCCTGGAGAAGGAAATAGCAATCCACTCCACTATTCTTGCCTGGAGAATCCCATGGACAGAGAAGCCTAGTAGGTTACGGTCCACGGGGTCGCAAAAAGTCGGACATGACTGAGCGACTTCACCTTTCCCTTCCCTACCACCTTCCATCAAGTGAATTCTTTAGAAGTCATATTATGATTAATAATGCTAGTTTTCAGTCAAATCATTCCACTAATTTTAGAAAAATCTGAATCATAAAGGTAGAAGATTGAATATTGTCTACATGTTCTTATTTCTTCTGAATTTTATGCTGTGTCCTAAAAAACAAAAATTGATTTTTAGTAATGTCACCACTACACATGAAGCACAAAGAAAATTTACAGAAATAAACAACTCATTTTACAGTAGCCTCACCCAGCTTATTATTGATGTTATCTTTCAATAATTTTTCCCTCAACTGCCATAACTGCAACTTAAATTTATGTGCTTACTAAATAGAGTTTGGGTGACTTTTTTCTCTATTTTCTACTCTTCCATATTTTCTTTGCATAGTCCTACTACGCAAAGATAAGTCAGTAAAAGGTTTTGAAAGTTTTTGTGATATTGATCACATCCTTAAACTGAGGAACTAGCCAGGAAATATACGCCATGCTCCACTGCTTCTGAGTAACCACATACACAACCCACCGTCACTTAAGGAAGACTCAGGATCTTGGCAACAAAGGTCACATGTGGCTACAAGCACCGTTTTAAAGATCAGACCAGCTCTGAGTTGCCATGGAAAGCTATTTAAAGTAAATTTGTTCTACAAATTATACCTGTGGTATAGGATTGTGTAAAAGATATCAGTGGGAAACAACTAAATTCCTATTACAATAACTAAAGTCAATCAAACAAACAAGCAAATACTTGCCAATATAATACATGTTTATTCCCATCTTGGCATCTGTTCCTTGGAGGACTTTTATGGTTAAAGTACACTTGAAAGGGGAAATTTTACTGAATATAAATTATAGCTCCAAAAAAAATGTAATGTATGGCATATAGAAGCAGCTCCATAAATGCTAATTTTTAGTAATTCTCCTTAGTCAGCACTCAAAAATCAGAAGTATCAGCTCTATGCAAAAACGACAATTTGTTGTTTAGTGAGTGTCCAGCTCTTGCAACTCCATGGTCTGTAGCCTGCCAGGCTCCTCTATTCATGGGATTTCTCAGGCAAAGAGACTGGAGTGGGTTGTCATTTCCTTCTCCAGAGGATTTTCCTGACCCAAGAAGTGAACCCGTGTCTCCTGCATTGCAGGTGGATTCTTCACTGCTGAGCCACCAGGGAAGCCCAAAATGACAATAAACATGATCAAATGGAAATGAACATGATTTAACTTTAATGGCTTTAGTCAAGTAGTTGCTTAAGAATTTTAGTACTTCAAATGAATTAATTTTAAGCACTCTTTGGCCAAAATAGGGGACTAAGTTAAGAATTTCCAATTAGGACTAAGTACATTGGTGAATTTAGTGAAGCTAATGGTTTAAAATGAATTATTATTTTTTTTCTTTTTTTCTTTTTTTTTGCTTTTATCATTATTATTATTTTTTTAAATAAATTCTTTAAATAAATAAGCTTGTTTAGAAAACTGTTCAGATATCCACAAGTCTCAGATTTACCCATTTTCAAATTTCAGAAGTAGTGCATTTGTGTTGTAATATGTAAATCAACACAATGCAATTCAAAAATTGGCAGATCTAATAATCATACACTCCAGCACCTCACATCCTATTAATCCACCCCCAACCCAAGATCAGACCCTAAAGGTCTTATTGTGTATCATTTTTGCTCATACGAGCATACATGGCCATAGATATATCCTCATAGAAGTGTGGTTTATTCCCTTTATCCTGAAATAGGATCATAAGATACTCATTACAAGATACTTTTTCTACTTAGTGTACCATGAACAATAAGTCATTGATAGAAAATCACCTTATTCTTCCACTCTCTGTAAACACATATGCACATATGCTGCTGCTGCTGCTGTCGCTCAGTCATGTCCGACTCTGTGCGACCCCATAGACGGCAGCCCACCAGGCTCCCTTATCCCTGGGATTCTCCAGACAAAAACACTGGAGTGGGTTGTCATTTCCTTCTCCAATGCATGAAAGTGAAAAGTGAAAGTGAAGTTGCTCAGTCGTGTCCGACTCTTAGTGACCCCATGGACTTCAGCCTATCAGGCTTCTCCGTACATGGGATTTTCCAGGCAAGAGTACTGGAGTGGGGTGCCATCGCCTTCTCCATAATTTCATACAAAATGAAATTTCATATTACAGTCTTTTCCCGGCTTTTATTTTCTGCTTACCTCACTTTCCCATTCCACTCATCTCTCTCATTTAATGCCCCATGTTATGTATTGTTTTGTAATTTCATGTATACACACAGACACACACACACACATACACACATACACTATACACTGCTTTATAAAAATGGAATATTAAATGCTCTTCCTCACAGACCATTTTCCTCATATAACACTTTTTAGAATACCCTTATGTCCCAAGTTACTTTTACATCGCTTAACTATTCTTTAATAATAGTTTCTAATGTTGCATAATATTCCACAAATGGACCATTTTCCATTTGATCAACATTATTCTTGCTTACACTTTATTTTTTTGACACTTTAAACTATGTTGCAATAATTTTACTCCCTGCCCTCACTATACTCTAAGAGCACCTTTCTTTAAAGGTTTATTGCAAGGGAAATGCAAGAAAAAAATTTAGGCAACACCAAGATTATTTGTTTTTCAGTCAGTAAAGATAACAAAATCCTCCATTAAGTCATTGCAGTGGAGGGGGTGGGCTATAGCAGGGTATGGAGTTTTAGTGCTAAGGCTTTACTTGCTGCAAAAGTGTTAGAAAGTTGGACTCACCAAATTCTTACAGCCTATATTTGAAAGGGTGGTGCACCCCCACTAATTTCACATAGTTTGATCACTGCTTATTTCACCACTGAAAACATTTCTAATCAACAAATACAAAGGTGAAGATTTAGACATTGCAATTTAAAATATTTTAAAAATTTGCTTCTAGAGCATGGAAATGAGACATTGTCCTAACTGAAATATTTTAAAGTAAATGAAGTTATGTAGCAGGTGTAAGGCAGCAGCTTGGCTCTGTTACTTTTCCAAATAGCAAGTGACAACAAAAGGGAAAACACATTTCTCTGTTTTACCAAATGTGCTTCAGTGATTTAAAGGCATCAGTGATGGGACCTCCATTAGCCAAACCTGCAAGAGGAGATAAGAAAGTCATAATGTTTGATGTTATCATTCCAAGTCTTCCTAATGTCAAAGCCATTGTTCATTTAGCAATCTAAGTAACCAAGGCTGCAGTATGAGTGATAACAAATAGATTGAGACAAATTATTTTTCCACAGCCCATGTCACATTCTTATTTCCTCAAGGGAGGTTCTGAAAACATAGTAACAAAGTTGGAAATAGTTACTATTTTTCAAAGTATGGAAAAGTGTTTAAAACACACATGGATATAATCATGGAATTTAAATAAAAAGCCTAATATGATCAGCATTTTCAGGTATGCAGGGATGCTTTCCCAAAGATAATGGAATCACTTTGAGTAACAGCCATTTGATTGCCTTGTTTCAACACAGGGGTGGGAGTGTGTTATGGTCCCTGCAGTTTGATAAATGACCTTCCCATCATTCTCATTTTGTGGGTTTAGGTCAGACACCCATATTGTGACTTGGTTGGTGTGGAGGCTGATGTTCTACTGTATTTTTAGAATATTTAGTCTATTTAGAAAGTTTACATAATTTTGGTTACAGTGACTAAAGTGACTAGGACTAAAAATAAGATTGGCTTTTATGAAAACAAACTTTTCTAGCATTAAAAGATGGCATGTGTACCAGTGTTCAAAGTCCTTATGATTCTGGGTTTGGTGCTTCAGATTTCAAATAAGGGTGCTCATCGATGAGGGAAAATATATTGTCTATATTATTTGTATGAACAAATGTTCCTGAAGGCTAAAATTAAAAATGTCTATTTTATTATGCTTCTTTGTCTAGAGTAGAGATGGCAGATAAGTGTCATTTATTTTGCCAACTCTGAAGAATTGATAGTGGTTTCTGGAGCACTATGTGGAGGAGAATTGGAATAGAAAATTAATGTTCTGCTGGAAAAGATTCTAAATGTTGGTGATAACACCAAGGATTCAGTGTGAGGGGAAAGGCAGGATATGGTAACATATTTAATATTTCCAGACTAATGCAAAGTGAGAGAGATATGGTTAAATCCTCCATTTCTAGTTGATATTTTCTGGACAGTTTCTACCATAATTCCTACTGGTTGGGAAATTCCCCATCAGCTAATTTTAAAAATAAATTCTACCATTTATAATGTTTAAATATATAAAATGCATGTTCACAGCTATTACATGTATATACATATGTGTGTGTGTGTGTATATATATATATATATACACACACACACATATATATATATATATACACACATACATATATAGAGCACTTCTTAAGCATAATGAAGAATTTTAATATCTTTCAAGAACTGTGCTTAAAGATCTAGTTGAGATGAAACCAATTTTTGCTTGCTAGTTACAATATTGAATATGTTAAGAATATTTTTAAGATGAGGTTTTCATGAGGACTGAAGTCACTGGAAAGATTAAAGAAATGTACATAGATGAGCAAAAGGCATGAGTGCTCTACATCTCCGGGCTAAATGTGTATATCTAGGTGGTACACATTTTTAGACAACCTTTATTTTATTATAAAATGTTTTTTTTAAGATTTCTATTTATGTTATAAAAGATACTTGCTTATGTCTTTTGTTTCAAAAAAAGAAGTTTTAGTTTTTCTTACTGATCTGTACAGTTTCTATGTATTCTGGATACTGCTCTATTGTAGCTGTGTGAATTTAAAATATATTTTTCTAGTCTGTGAATTACTTTTTATTTTGTTTATGGTGACTTTTGAGGACAAAAAGTGCTTAATGTTAATACAATCAAATGTATTAATCTTTTCCTTTGCAGTTTATGATTTTTGGGTCTTATTTAGAAAATCCTTCTCTATCTTAATGTCAGAAAGATATTGTCCTTATATTTCACTAATCCAGTTGGATTTTCTTTCTACCTATAGTATGAAATGGCAAAGTCTAGCAACACAGTTACTAAACATTTATCTTTCCTTCAATGATCTGTTAGACTCATTCTCATGGTTCAAGTTTTCATGTATGTTTCAGTCTATGTCTAGTTTTCTATTCTTCAGTATTATTTATCTGCTTCTATAGCAAAATTCGGAGAAGGCAATGACGCCCCACTCCAGTACTCTTGCCTGGAAAATCCCGTGGACAGAGGAGCCTGGTAGGCTGCAGTCCATGGGGTCGCTAAGAGTCGGACATGACTGAGCGACTTCACTTTCACTTTTCACTTTCTTCATGCATTGGAGAATGAAATGGCAACCCACTCCAGTGTTCTTGTCTGGAGAATCCCAGGGATAGGGGAGCCTGGTGGACTGCTGTCTATGGGATCGCACAGAGTCGGACACGACTGAAGCAACTTAGCAGCATAGCAAAATTATGCTGTCTCATTTCCTACATGTTTATAATAAGTCTTGATGTCTGATAGTGCAGAGAACACCACCAACGACACCCATTTCCCACCTTTGTTCTTCTTCTTTAGCAATTTCATGACTATTCTTGAATTTTTCTCTTTCATATAAATTTTAAGATCAAGCTCTCAAATGCCATAGTAAAACTTTGTCTTGGCTTAAGTTCCTGAGACACAGACTCAGATGGGGATGCATATGCAGCAGTTTATGCCCTTTATGCAGTTTATGCAGTCAGCACCTGGGAAAGGAGTGAGACAAGCAAGATGGAACAGGAGGAGACATTTGGCTATGATGCAGTTTTATTAGAGGTCTCAAGAGCTATCATGAGGAGCTATGAAGCTACATAGACTCTTCAGAGATGTCCTAAATTGAGTTAAAGGAGCCAGACCTTTTAACCCCTACATCAGTCAAATGTTCCATGTAGACTCTTTTCCAAGGGGAACAGAATGTTGGAGTAAGGCAACTCCTTTCAGCTGTCTTTGCTACAGAGAGAGTTGACTATAAATTGTCAGCAGTCAACAGTCCAGGCAGCGTGAGGAAGGAGTGCCATGGTAGATTCAGGTGGTATACTATAGCATCCACCACAGTTGAGATCCTTCAGGATTCAGTTTATTCTCTTTGGGGGTAAATTTATAAGAGGAAGGCTAACTGAATTAACTGCCCATCACACCTATTTATGCAATTAACTAATTATTCAAGTTACTCAAGGGTGCAACTTGTAATTCCACTTCTCCAATACCCTTTGTAGACTCTCCCTCACCCTTCACCAGCACCTCTACTGGTCCAGGTGATTTACACAAAGCATGACCCAGACCCTCATCCCTAAATGTTTGAGACTCTCTGCTCTTCTCAGGACATGGCTCCTGCACTTGTCTTTTACTGTCACCATTCAGCAAGGGAATGGCAAGAAATAACACAGAGAATCGCCTAAGTGCCAAAGATGGTACAACATGTAGACACATGTCCAGTGGAACCCATGGATCCTATCACAAAACGTACTATCCAGAATATGCTGGCCTCATACAGCAACTGAATGGCCTGTCAAAGGTACTAATGAGGCATCAACTTGAAGATTATTCCCTGAAAAGATGGGATACCATCTTCCAGGATATATCTCTGTAACCTATAGATATAGAGTTCCTGGTTCCCAGAGAGTAAGTGTTTTCACTAACAAAATAGCTGGAGTTTTATTGGATGTAAAGCTATGGCTATTAACCAATCCCCAAAGACCTCTGTTTGGGGACCCTTGGTCCAAGGCAGTGTTAGGTAGTGTGCTGTGCTCTGTGTTGGTGAATCCCTGTAAGCTTTCAGTTGTGCTGACCAAGGTCCTGCAGGCAGGAAATGCAAACCATACCCATAATACGTATCAGTTTTAGAGGAAATAAATCCCTTGCCAAGGGTGAAACGTCTTGTATTAGTTTTTAGGGCTACAGTAACAAATGGCCTCAAATTGAATGGCTTAAAACAGAAAATTATTTTCTCACAATTTCACAGGCTAGAAATCTAAAATCAAGGTGATGGCAGGACCATGCTCTTTCTCCTGGCTTCTTGTGGTTGTCAGCAGTGCTTCCTGTTCTTTAGTTTATAGCTACATAGTTCCCATCTCTGCCTCTGTGGTCACATAATTGTCTTACCTCCAGTTCTGTGTCTTCACATGTCATTCTCTATGTGTCTGTCTCTGTGTCTCTTCTCCTCGTCTAAGGATACAAGTCAGATTAAGGGCCAACCCACTATATGCCACCTTATCTTAACTTATATCTTAAATATATCTTCAAAGACCTATTTCCAAACAAGTTTGCATTCAAAGATACCAGGTGTTAGGACTTCAGCATATCTTTGTGGGGGAACAATTCAGTCACTAAGAGGTCCAGTGTAATCAACCTGCCACCAAGTGTCTGCTTGCTCTTCTTGAGAGTTCTATTAAACTGGGTTGTCTAGAATTGGTTTCCAGAAGACTGAATATCTAGTATCAGCAGTAGCTAGATTAGCTTCGGTGAGCTAGAACACTTATCAGGTGTATCCACAGCTACTTCATATTTAAGCCCATTGTGTTACTACTGAGGAGACCATGGCAGGGGCTGGCTGAGGTCAGCTGTTTATACTATATTCTCTTTTGACTGTTTAACATTTCTTGTATGGTGAATGCTTACTGATGGGTGTTATCATGTGAATTCAAAATACCATGTACCAAAAGCTGTGATAATTTGCTCTAGAAAGATACCTCACCTGGCATAGCAACAGTATTCTTGGGTTTAATTTGCAGTAGACTATTATCCACCAGGATCTATCTAGTTTCTGAGGGAGCCACACAAGTGAAATAAATGGGTATATTCTAGAGACTACTACCCTGCACACTTTAAGACCTTACGGGTAGCACTCATCTTTGGCAATCCACCCTCCTCACTCCAAGGTGCAATATTCTTTGTAACTTACTATTTTAGCTGCATGAAGGAGAGAAGTTTCAGAGTCTTCAACCTAGCTTTCCCCATTGGGATAGATGTTATTTTACAGATCAGGAGATGAATGTGAAGGTTATGCCATCTACCAAGTATACTGTTTACATTTTAAATTCAGTGTTGAGAGAAATGACCACTAACTGGATTCATATACTCAGTGGACACTCTGTGAGCTAGACCTGGGTCAAAATTCCTTTTATTTATTACTTTACTTCTACATGCCCTCATCCTAAGTAAGGCGTACCATTTGCTACTTTAGCCCCTAATGGCCAACAGTTCTCAATATATTTGGATTTTCCCTTTCCTTCTGATAATAGCTTTTACATCCTTTGAGGAAAGACTAGGAAAATTACCAGAGTGCTCTGATGTTGTGATGTTCTAAGATCCTACCTCCTAATCACCCAGTTTCTGCTTAAATCCAGTGGGTCTGGATCATTAAAGTGTCCATCTCTTGGGCCACTTGGAAGACTGCATTCTGTTAAATATCTCCATGGTTGCTCCTGGCTGCCATTCTAATTTGTTATTGTTTGTGATAACAGTGTCCACTTCTATTCTAATGGTTAAGCCACACGTCTTAGCCTCTAGTACATTGGGATGACCCCCAATTGCTGTCTGCGAGCCCAGTTCTCTAATGACAGTCCCAAGTTAAAGGGCTTCTCAGTGATGTTGGTGCCTGTCTCACCAGAACATTATTTATTGTTCTCATAAATGGAAGCTCTTTCAGGCCTTCCTGTAGAATATAGTCCAACCAGTCCATTCTGAATGAGATCAGCCCTGGGATTTCTTTGGAGGGAATGATGCTAAAGCTGAAACTCCAGTATTTTGGCCACCTCATGGGAAGAGTTGACTCATTGGAAAAGACTCTGATGCTGGGAGGGATTGGGGGCAGGAGGAGAAGGGGATGATAGAGGATGAGATGGCTGGATGGCATCACGGACTCGATGGACGTGAGTCTGAGTGAACTCCGGGAGTTGGTGATGGACAGGGAGGCCTGGCTTGCTGCGATTCATGGGGTCGCAAAGAGTCGGACATGACTGAGCGACTGAACTGAACTGAACTGACAGCTTTCTGCTTTATGTTCTATATCCACTTTGGAATGTCCACTTCTGTGAACTGTTGATCCTCTCCTGGCTGTTGCAGTTCTAGCACTTATACTTCACTTGGTGAGTACTGTTGGTTTTCCCAGGCATCCTTGGGACTTCCTGGTGGCTCAGTGGTAAAGAATCTGCCTGCCAATGCAGGAAATGCCAGGTTGATCCCTTGCAGGAAGCTGGAGAAGGAAAATGGCAGCTCACTCCAGTATTCTTGCCTGGGAAATCCCATGGACAGAGAAACCTGGCAGGTTATAATACATGGGGTCACAAAGAGTTGCACACAACTTAGTGACTAAACAACAACAAAGAGCTGTCCTAGCAGTGTGATAACATTGTCTGCTGGCATCCTTGCTAAGGGGTTAAATCATATAGTGTACAAATGTGCTTCCAAATTAAAAAAAACTCTCTCATTCAATTTTATGATATGACCCAGTTAATCCAGCACCTTCAGAATCTAGTTCCCTGTATTCTCTACCACCTCCTGCTGATACATGTTACCAGGCCCTGAAGCACTGCAGTGCTCTCTACAACCATTTGAGAATTTTTATTGTAAGTCACTTGATCAGTGGCTTAATAGGGGCAAAACTGAGTCTTTGCAAGAACAGGTTATTTCTCTTGTGTAATCATTTTGATGATTTTTATCAAAATTTCCTAATTTGTTCCATTAAGGGTTTGCCTGACTTTTGATAGAATTATTCCTAAGTATTTTTATATTTTTAGTTGCCATTGAAAATGTCCTTATTTAAAACTGTTTTGTAATGGCTATCCCTGATGTATAAATACAACTGATTTTTATATCAAGACTTGACAAACTTTCGTATTAAATGTCTTACTTTTTCTACAGTTTCTTTTAGATTTCTTTTTACATTAAGATGAAAATTATATCATCTGTAAAAATGAGTATTTTGGTTCTTCTTTTGCTTTTTATTTCCTTTGTTTCTTTTCTTCCTACTAGGTTGCATCAGCTAGATCCCATAGTTAGTGGTTGACTAGAAGTGATGGTAACAGCCATCTTGATCTCTTTCCTGACCTTAATGGAAATGCCTTCAACATTACATCATTAGGTTTATGTTTAATATATACTTTTGTTTGACTGTTTATGCTTGCCTTTTATAAAATTAGTGAAGTTTCATGCTTATCTAATTTGCTAAGATTTCTTTTAAATCATATCTGAATATTGAATTTTAAAAATGCTTTTTCTGCATCTATTAAGATAATCATCTGCCTTTCTTCTTTTAATAATATGAAAAGTTATATTAAATGATTTTCTTTTGTTATCAACATTGCAGTCCTGGGATAAACTTATCTCACTGATGATGTATTAACTTATATATTACTTTATGCCAACTGCTAATATTTTATTTAATTACTTATGTTTAGAGGAGGGCATTGCCATACACTCCATTATTCTTGCCTGGAGAACCCCATGGACAGAGAAGCCTGGTGGGCTACAGTCCATAGGGTCACAAAGAGTCGGACACGACTGGAGCGACTTAGGATGCACACATTTATATTTTATATATTTGTTCAATAGTGTGATCGTTGCATAATTTTTTTTTATTTGACTCTTCTGGTCAGGTTTAAACATCAAAATGCTGGACTTATAAAATGAGATTGGCCATATTGTCTCTCTCTATCCTCTTGGAAGAGTTTTGTAAAAACCTGAAATTATTTTTTTCCTTGAATGTGTGGTAGAACTACTCTATAAAGTTGTTTGGGTCTGATGTTTTCTTTGTGGGAAAATTTTTACTGACTTTGAATCATCTAATATGCATTTCATGGTATTTTCTGAGGCACTAATTCACTGGCAGGTGAATCATAGTACTTTTACTTTACCAAATTATATAGCATTATTATCTATGAGAAAGAATGTACTTACTGAATTTCTACCAACAGTGGCTGGAGATTGCCAAATATTTCTGTTTATGTGGTAGAATTCTTGGTATCTCATTAGAAATCACTTCACAATGTATATCTAAGTAACAAAAAATCAATTGTTGATATTGTCTATATGTTTTACAAATCTAGATCTCGAAAGTAGTGGTTAGGATAGCTTAGCAATCATGGATAAATTTCCTGTATAGCAGCGTCGTACTAATTCTGTCAGACCAGTTTTTAGATTTTTAATTAATCCTTATTTGCTGGTGATTTTATTTCCTTTCACTATTATTTGGATATGATTTTTCAAGTGAGTTAACTACAACTGAAGTTCATTTCTTGAATGTAGTTAGTCTGTATCAGGACTACTGTTCTCTCTCTAAACTAGATATATTAATAAATCTGTCTTTCTGACTTCCAGTTTCTGGCTTGATATATGAAGAGATTGGAACAAGTCATCACTCTTGTTCTCAAAAGAAGAAAAATGCTGAACAAACTGAAAAATCAACAACTCTTTCTAGATCCATCTGAGAATTGAGGTCACATGACAAACTGGTGCCACAAAATCTAGAAAGTGGTAGAAACTGAGAATCACAGAATATGGGAGCAGAAGCCTAGGAACAGAAGGTTATAGACAGGAATACTTAAAATGTCATTGATAGATTGCTGGAGGGTCAGTGTGGATAAACTTCACATTTTATAAGTTTTACCTCAAGGACCTAACCAGATTCTTTGGGTGAATATCAGAGGAAACCCCATCCCACCTTGCCTCCAGTGCTTCTGGCGGGGGAAGGGAAAGTAATCATTCTGAGATACACTTAGAACTCTTGGCCCTCCTTAACAAAGGCCTTTCCTCAAGGTAAACCATTTACCAGAGCCTAACTGACTGGGGGAGAAGAGAAGGGGAAAAATATCTTCTTCCAGCCCCCTTTAGCCTTACTGTCACACCAATGGACAGGACTGGAGCAGGGACCTAAAAAGTGCTTGTGAAAGTCAGTTTAGGGCATAGGCTCCCTGAAGACTAAGACTTAATCACAGCACTACAGCATTTCCCTTCCTCCACATCTTAGCACCACAGGGATAGGGCTCCAACATAACAACAGTGAATTATAGCTAAAAGAACTGCAAAGCTCAGACCCTACTTAAGAAAGAATCTCTACAGAAGCTTAAAGTCAACAGGGGTCACTAAAGTAAACAAAGACAGTAAAGGAATTTTAGTCTCTTACAGCTATGCCTACAACAAAGAATAAGCAACCTCTAAGATAAAAGTATCATTTTAATGCTCAAAACTCTCCAAGCCAGGCTTCAACAGTACACGAACTCTGAACTTCCAGAAGTTCAAACTGGATTTAGAAAAGCCAGAGTAAGCAGAGATCAAATTATCAACATCCATTGGATCATCGAAAAAGCAAGAGAATACCAGAAAAACATCTACTTCTGCTTTATTGACTACGCCAAAGCCTTTGACAGTGTGGATCACAACAAACTGTGGAAAATTCTTCAAGAGATGGAATACCAGGCCACCTGACCTGCCTCTTGAGAAATCTGTATGCAGGTCAAGAAGCAACAGTTAGAACTGGACATGGAACAACAAATTGGTTCCAAATAGGAAAAGGAGTATGTCAAGCCTGTATATTGTTACCCTGTTTATTTAACTTCTGTGCAGAGTACATCTTGAGAAATGCCAGACTGGATGAAGCACAAGCTGGAATCAAGATTTCCAGGAGAAATATCATTAACCTCAGATTACACCACCCTTATGACAGAAAGCAAAGAAGAACTATACAGCCTCTTGACGAAAGTGAAAGAGGGAAGTGAAAAAAGTTTGCTTAAAACTCAACTAATTCAGAAAACTGAGATCATGGCATCTGGTCCCATCACCGTGGCAAATAAAAGGGGAAACAATGGAAACAGTGTCAGACTTTATTTGGGGGAGGGCTCCAAAATCACAGCAGATGGTGACTGCAGCCATGAAATTAAAAGATGCTTGTTTCTTGGAAGAAAAGCTATGACCAACCTAGACAGCATATTAAAAAACAGAGACATTACTTTGCCAACAAAGGTCTGTGTAGTCAAAGCTATGGTTTTTCCTGTAGTCATTTATGGATGTGAGAGTTGGACTATAAAGAAAGCTGAGCACTGAAGAATTGATGCTTTTGAACTGTGGTGTTGGAGAAGACTCTTGAGAGTCCCTTGGACTGCAAGGAAATCCAACCAGTCCATCTGAAAGGAAATCAGTCCTGAATATTCATTGGGAGGACTGATGCTGAAGCTGAAACTCTAGTACTTTGGCCACCTGATGTGAAGAACTGACTCTTTGGAAAAGACCCTGATTCTGGGAAAGATTGAAGGTGGGAGAAGGGGACGACAGAGGGTGAGATGGTTGAATGGCATCACCGACTTGATGAACATGAGTTTGAGTGAACTCCGGGAGTTGGTGATGGACAGGGAGGCCTGGTGAGCTGTGATTCATGCAGTCACAAAGAGTTGGACACAACTGAGCGACTGAACTGAACTGAAGCAACTCTGGAAACTCCTCTCCAAGCTGAATCAAGCTCACTAATGATCTTCTCACCTACTCATCTCTAGTTATCCTTGATTAATGATAGGAATTTTCTATCAGAAAGACTTTCTCTTATAAAAAGGCTTGTTGAAATTCATATATATTGGGACAAGGTGAGTAGAGTATATAATTATCAATTTACAATAGAAAAGATGGCATAAATTTAGCAAAACTGGATTGATTTCAGCATTTGGCAACTTCAATTTTTGAAAAACAACTTCTGAAAATGATGCTAATATGATGATACTCAAAGCCTTTAAATACATTAAGAGCTTCTGTAAGATCCTCTGGAGTCTTAGGTGCAATATTATATTTTGAAACATATTAATATGATTTTCCCCCTTGCTTTTCCTTATTCACGAACTTCCCTATTCCATCTGTTACTTGTGAGAACATTAGGAGGTTTGGAACCTATGGAACATTCACAGAAAACAGTGCTCAGCACTGACTTCCAGAATAGGATCCTAAATCTGTCTGAAAGCATATAATGTCTGATCAGAAACAGTTGGTAGAATATATAGGTTAGGAGATAGAGAAGAATGTAGACAGGTAGGACGGAGTATTGGGAGAGACCTTCTGTGCTTGGAGGAGAGGAGCAGGCTCAATATGCAAAGTCTGCTCTTATTTTTTCTTATTTATGTTAGCACCATGCAGCACCCCAAAGCCTTTTGGGACTTGAGCCAGTGATGATCAGAGGCCATCTCTTTTATTCCAGATGAGCACCCATTTCAGGTGCCTGTATGCCCTCTGATTGTTCAACAGGAGAGAGTGCTCTGCTATGTCTGAAGAATGTTGGCTTGTCTGAGTTACCATATATAGGCATCCAACCCATAGGCCTGGGGTGTTCCTAAGCCTCTCAAAATATAGGATGGAGCTCAGGACACCCAAGGAGACAGTGGTGATATGGAAAGCTTTGGATGATTTTGTTCATTCCATATTAAGAGCTGTATTTCCTGTTTCACCTGCCCCATTCCCTAGTCCCAGGGGTGAGGGGGCCAGGTTTTAACCTGCCCCATCCCCTAAAGAAGCAGTGGTGATGCCTTCCGCCATAACACAGGAATCATAACACCACTATCAAAGGGCCCAGACTTTATCTCCATGGTGTCTATTTTACTACTATTCTGTTGTAAAATATATTTTCAAAAATATCTAATGTAATTCAAATGGAAAAGAGTGGCAGAATATCTAACCAGAGAGGAAATATAATTTGGTAGCAGCAGCATTATTTAATATTTATGAGTACACATCTTGAAGCCAGAATGAAAAACTTCAGTTTTCTGACTTGCAGCAAACTACTTATCTGAACCAGCTGCTATTTTCTCATTTGTGAAGTGAAGATAATAACTTTCTCAATTATTATGAGACCTAAATGGGATAATACAGACACATACCCACACACATATCCATACAAGAAAACCTGGTCACATTATTCTTACCTGTTGGCACGGCTTTCATCTGAACTTACTGAGCACATATTACCATTGGCTGCTGTAAATTGACTCCAATAAAGACAAAGCTAAGAATACTGGTCTTGCTTGGAGAATCCCATGGATAGAGGAGCCTGGTGGGCTACAGTCCATAGGATCACAAATAGTCAAACTTGACTGAAATGACTTAGCACAACAGACCAGAAAGCAGGGGAATGCCTTAATGATTCTGGATCCTTATATTCACATACCCAAAAGTAGGACAGTAAAGGGATGAAGATGATCAACTGCTGGTCTCACATCTAGAATTAAAAGGATATACAAAGGATCTTCAGACCCAGAATATCAGTATGGAATCCCAAGCAATAATATTGTCATCTTGGTCTCAAGTTTTGGATGAGTAACAACAAGAGATTTTGTACAAAATATTTTGTGAAAATTATTTGATTATGTATTTTTCTCTTATGTATTCATTTATGTGATAAAGAAGGTCTATTTTTTAACATGTAACTTAATGTGCATTAGGTATTTTGTATACCAAGAGATAGAAGCCACAAACATGCCCTTTGTTCTTTGGAATCCTACAGTACAGTGAGAGACACTTATCCATTACTTTCCAAACACAGAGCCAGCACTGGAGAAACATGAGGCAAGGAGATTTAAATTATTATTCCGTGCTTAGTTCTTCCTGACAAATATCTTAAATCCAAATTGCCATTTTCAAAAAGACACAATCTGAAAATGTCCTTTCCCACTATATTTTCAAGGAGGTTGCAAAAAAGGTAGAAAGAAAATGTATAAAGAAGAGTAACTAGGGCAGAGGAAACAGAGCTCAGGCATCTATAACTTATTCACCACGTGGTTGGTCAAAACCACAACTTTGAGGGAAGAGGCAAAGAGGAAGAAAGCTCTAATTTTACCAGAGCTAAAATCATGAAAGGGTCTCCTTTTGAAGGAAAAAAAAAGAAAGGAAGGAAGGAAGGACGGGGAAAGGGTGGCATTATATTTTACTTGCTAATTTGTAAGTGCAATTAAGGTTAAAGTTATACTTCCCTTCACAAGAAAACATGACCGAAAGCATTATGAGCAAGAGAGCTTTGTTTGTAAAGAACTTTTCAAGATGCTGTTTTTCTCCTGGAAAATGTGGTTTATCTAATTGATGGCTGAGGAAAACCATCTTTTTAAACTTCCCACTCAGTGAGTCAGCCTGGGGTGTGTCTGCCTTGTAGCATCCTGTGAGATCCAGTAATCTAAAGTGGCATGACGGACGCAGCTCCAACCTCATGCGTCAAGCAGAGCTACCGGCGCTGGGAAACCAGAGGGAGCCCAGTTTTCTAAACAGAGTGGTTAACAAAATTGCATGTTATGAAGTGGGGTTTCATCCTCTAAAGGATCATTACCTATTTTTAAGAAGAACCTGCCGAATGTGTTCTATCAACACCCAAAAGTCTGCAGTCGGTAAAGACCAGGTAATTATTTCAACTGAAGGGCAAGTATTACCACCTTAGAGTTTCTTCATGTTTACCTTAAAGAGAATTTCCATTCCATCACCAGTTACATTAAATGGAGGTGAAATGGAGAATTTGGACAAGTTCTTTTCCAAACACAGCTTGATACATTGACAAAGCATCAGGAATATAGAGTCAGACAGCCAATGAAACACTAAACACCAAGGAGAGAATTTCAGTGGTCCTCTGAGTCTTAATATCAGTACAAACTCGCCCTGTACCATAACTCTTTTTCCAAAAGAAGAGATGTGTGTGAATAGATGACTTATGGGTGTTTGGGAAGAAAATAGATAAGGTAAATGGAAATAACATACTCATCTTTGTTGAAAAATTGTCTACCTTCTTTATTATAGATAGGCCAGAGTAGGCGTTTAGCTAAATATGATAAAAGAATGTGACAGGATACTATTTGGGATTCTTTAAATATATCTCTTGAAATTTCCAAAGTCAGTTCTTTGAACCAATATGTAGAGGCTGCAAAATGAGGCAACAAAATGTAAGTTCTACCTCAGACTGAAGATAGTCTACTCAAATCTTCAAGGATAAATATTATTAATAATGAAGTGAAAGTTGTTCAGTCATGTCCAGCTCTTTGTGACCCCATGGATATACAGTCCATGGATTTCTCCAGGCCAGAATATTGGAGTGGGTTGCCATCCCTCCTGCAGGGGATCTTCCCAACCCAGGGATCGAACCCAGGTCATTATTAATACATGAGGTAATTAAGGTTTTTGGAAGAATGGATGTGACACCAGATAGGTTGTTTCACTGAAAGTATGTAGGATTGTATAGGATTTTTATTTTGGAGAAATTTTTATTTTGATGTGTAGAGATTACATTATTTTTTTCTGCTTTTTTTTAAAAATTGGGGTATGATTGATTTACAATGTTGTGTTAGTTCCTGCTATATAGTGAAGTGAATCAGCTGTATGTATTCACATAGTGCTTACGCCTTATTACCAAATTCAGACTCAAACTGAAGAAACTAGGGGAAACTGCTAGACCATTCAGGTATGACTTAAATCAAATCCCTTATGATTATACAGTGGAAGTGAGAAATAGATTTAAGGGCCTAGATCTGATAGATAGAGTGCCTGATGAACTATGGAATGAGGTTCGTGACATTGTACAGGAGACAGGGATCAAGACCATCCCCATGGAAAAGAAATGCAAAAAGCAAAATGGCTGTCTGGGGAGACCTTACAAATACCTGCAAAAAGAAGAGAGGTGAAAAGCCAAGGAGAAAAGGAAAGATATAAGCATCTGAATGCAGAGTACCAAAGAATATCAAGAAGAGATAAGAAAGCCTTCCTCAGCAATCAATGCAAAGAAATAGAGGAAAAGAACAGAATGGGAAAAACTAGAGATCTCTTCAAGAAAATTAGAGATACCAAGGGAACATTTCATGTAAAGATGGGCTCGATAAAGGACAGAAATGGTATGGACCTAACAGAAGCAGAAGATATTAAGAAGAGGTGGCAAGAATACACGGAAGAACTGTACAAAAAGATCTTCACCACCCAGATAATCATGATGATGTGATAACTAATCTAGAGCCAGACATCTTGGAATGTAAAGTCAAGTGGGCCTTAGAAAGCATCTCTACGAACAAAGCTCCTGGACATGATAGAATTCCAGTGGGGCTGTTTCAAATCCTGAAAGATGATGCTGTGAAAATGCTGCACTCAATATGCCAGCAAATTTGGAAAACTCAGCAGTGGCCACAGGGCTGGAAAAGGTCAGTTTTCATTCCAATCCCAAAGAAAGGCAATGACAAAGAATACTCAAACTACCGCACAGTTGCACTCATCTCACACGCTAGTAAAGTAATGCTCAGAATTCTCCAAGCCAGGCTTCAGCAATACGTGAACGATGAACTCGCTGATGTTCAATCTGGTTTTAGAAAAGGCAGAGGAACCAGAGATCAAATTGCCAACATCCGCTGGATCATGGAAAAAGCAAGAGAGTTCCAGAAAAACATCTACTTCTGCTTTATGGACTATGCCAAAGCCTTTGACTGTGTGGATCACAATAAACTGTGGAAAATTCTGAAAGAGATGGGAATACCAGACCAGCTGACCTGCCTCTTGAGAAATCTGTATGCAGGTCAGGAAGCAACAGTTAGAACTGGACATGGAACAACAGACTGGTTCCAAACAGGAAAAGGAGTATGTCAAGGCTATATAGTGTCACCCTGCTTATTTAACTTCTCTGCAGAGTACATCATGAGAAACGCTGGACTGGAAGAAACACAAGCTGGAATCTAGATTGGCGGGAGAAATATCAATAACCTCAGATATGTAGATGACACCACCCTTATGGCAGAAAGTGAAGAGGAACTACAAAGCCTCTTGATGAAAGTGAAAGAGGAGAGTGAAAAAGTTGGCTTTAAGCTCAACATTCAGAAAACGAAGATCATGGCATTGGGTCCCTTCACTTCATGGGAAATAGATGGGGAAACAGTGGAAACAGTATCAGACTTTATTTTGGGGGCTCCAAAATCACTGCAGATGGTGACTGCATCCATGAAATTAAAAGACACTTACTCCTTGGAAGAAAAGTTATGACCAACCTAGATAGCATATTCAAAAGCAGAGACATTACTTTGCCGACTAAGGTCCATCTAGTCAAGGCTATGGTTTTTCCTGTGGTCATGTATGGATGTGAGAGTTGGACTGTGAAGAAGGCTGAGCGCCAAAGAATTGATGCTTTTGAATTGTGTTGGAGAAGACTCGAGAGTCCCTTGGACTGCAAGGAGATCCAACCAGTCCATTCTGAAGGAGATTGGCCCTGGGATTTCTTTGGAAGGAATGATGCTAAAGCTGTAACTTTGGCCACCTCATGCAAAGAGTTGACTCATTGGAAAAGACTCTGATGCTGGGAGGGATTGGGGGCAGGAGGAGAAAGGGACGACAGAGGATGAGATGGCTGGATGGCAACACAGAGTCAATGGATGTGAGTCTGAGTGAACTCCTGGAGTTGGTGATGGACAGGGAGGCCTGGCGTGCTGCCATTCATGGGGTTACAAAGAGTCGGACATGACTGAATGACTGAACTGAAATGACCTTATTGACTATGCCGAAGCCTTTGACTGATTGGATCACAATAAACTGTTGAATATTCTTCAAGAGATGGGAATACCATAGAATGAGTTTGTAAGTTTACCTTCATCTGCAATTTTTTGGAAGAGTTTGAGTAGGATAGGTGTTAGCTCTTGTCCAAATTTTTGGTAGAATATAGCTGTGAAGCCATCTGGACCTGGGCTTTTGTTTGCTGGAAGAGTTCTGATTACAGTTTCAATATCCACGCTTGTGATGGGTCTGTTAAGATTTTCTATTTCTTCCAGGTTCAGCTTGGGAAAGTTGTACTTTTCTAAGAATTTGTCCATTTCTTCCACGTTGTCCATTTTAATGGCTTATAATTGCTGATAGTAGTCTCTTATGATCCTTTGTATTTCTGTGTTTTCTGTCGTGATCTCTCCATTTTCATTTCTAATTTTATAGATTTGATTTTTCTCCCTTTGTTTCTTGATGATTCTGGCTAATGGTTTGTCAATTTTATTTATCCTTTCAAAGAACCAGCTTTTGGCTTTGTTGACTTGTGCTGTGGTCTCTTTGTTTCTTTTGCATTTATTTATGCCCTAGTTTTTAAGATTTCTTTCCTTCTACTAACCCTGGGATTCTTCATTTCTTCCTTTTCTAATTGCTTTAGGTGTAGAATTAGGTTATTTATTTTACTTTTTTCTTGTTTCTTGAGGTATGCCTGTATTGCTATGAGCTTTCCCCTTGCTGCTGCTGCTGCTAAGTCACTTCAGTCGTGTCCAACCCTGTGCAACCCCATAGACGGCAGCCCACCAGGCTCCCCTATCTCTGGGATTCTTCAAGCAAGAACACTGGAGCGGGTTGCCATTTCCTTCTCCAATGCATGAAAGTGAGAAGTGAAAGTGAAGCCGCTCAGTCATGTCCGACTCCATGCGACCCCGTGGACTGCAGCCTACCAGGCTCCTCTGTCCATGGGATTTTCTAGGCAATAGTACTGGAATGGGATGCCATTGCCTTCTCTGGAACTTTCCCCTTAGCACTGCTTTTACAGTGTCCCACAGGTTTTGGGTTGTTGTGTTTTCATTTTCATTCGTTTCTATGCATTTTTTTTTATTTCTTCTGTGATTTGTTGGTTATTCAGCAGCATGTTGTTCAGCCTCCATATGTTGGAATTTTTAAGAGTTTTTCTACTGTAATTGAGGTCTAATCTTACTGCATTATGGTCAGAAAAGATGCTTGGAATGATTTCAATTTTTTTGAATTTGCCAAGGCTAAATTTATGGCACAGGATGTGATCTATCCTGGAGAGGGTTCCATGTGCGCTTGAGAAAAAGGTGAAATTCATTGTTTTGGGGTGAAATGTTCTATAGATATCAATTAGGTCTAACTGGTCTATTGTATCATTTAAAGTTTGTGTTTCCTTGTTAATTTTCTGTTTAGTTGATCTATCCATATGTGTGAGTTGTGTATTAAAGTCTCCCACTATTATTGTGTTATTGTTAATTTCCTTTTCATACTTGTTAACATTTGTCTTACATATTGCGGTGCTCCTATGTTGGGTGCATATATATTTATAATTGTTATATCTTCTTCTTGGATTGATCCTTTGATCATTATGTAGTGTCCTTCTTTGTCTCTTTTCACAGCCTTTGTTTTAAAGTCTATTTTATCTGATATGAGTATTGCTACTCCTGCTTTCTTTTGGTCTCTATTTGCCTGGAATATCTTTTTTCCAGCCCTTCACTTTCAGTCTGTATGTGTCCCCTGTTTTGAGGTGGGTCTCTTGTAGACAACATATATAGGGGTCTTGTTTTTGTATCCATTCATCCAGTCTTTGTCTTTTGGTTGGGGGCATTCAACCTATTTACGTTTAAAGTAATTATTGATAAGTGTGATCCCATTGCCATTTACTTTATTGTTTTGAGTTCGAGTTTATACACCCTTCTTGTGTTTCCTGTCTAGAGAATATCCTTTAGCATTTGTTGGAGAGCTAGTTTGATGGTGCTGAATTCTCTCAGCTTTTGCTTGTCTGTAAAGCTTTTGATTTCTCCTTCATATTTGAATGAGATCCTTGCTGGGCACAGTAATCTGGGCTGTAGGTTATTTTCTTTCATCACTTTAAGTATGTCCTGCCATTCCCTCCTGGCGTGAAGAGTTTCTATTGAAAGATCAGCTGTTATCCTTATAGGAATCCCATTGTGTGTTATTTGTTGTTTTTCCCTTGCTGTTTTTAATGTTTGTTCTTTGTTAATTTGATTAATATGTGTCTTGGGGTGTTTTGCCTTGGGTTTATCCTGTTTGGGACTCTCTGGGTTTCTTGGATTTGGGTGATTATTTCGTTCCCCATTTTAGGGAAGTTTTCAACTATTATCTCCTCAAGTATTTTCTCACAGTTTTTCTTTTGTCGTCTTCTGGGACTCCTATGATTCGAATGTTGGGGCGTTTAACACTGTCCTGGAGGTCTCTGAGATTGTCCTCATTTCTTTTAATTCATTTTCTTTTTTTCCTCTCTGATTCATTTATTTCTACCATTCTATCTTCTAATTCACTAATCCTACCTTCTGCCTCTGTTATTCTACTATTTGTTGCCTCCAGAGTGTTTTTTGATCTCATTTATTGCATTATTCATTATGTATTGACTCTTTTTATTTCTTCTAGGTCCTTGTTAAATCTTTCTTGCATCTTCTCAATCCTTGTCTCCAGGCTGTTTATCTGTGATTCCATTTTGATTTCAAGATTTTGGATCATTTTCGCTATCATTATTCAGAATTCTTTATCAAGTAGATTCCCTGTCTCTTCCTTTTTGGTTTGGTTTGGCGGGCATTTATCCTTTCCTTTACCTGCTGGGTATTCCTCTGTCTCTTCATCTTGTTTATATTGCTGAGTTTGGGGTGGCCTTTCTGTATTCTGGCAGTTTGTGGAGTTCTCTTTATTGTGGAGTTTCCTCACTGTGGGTGGGGTTGTTTGGGTGGTTTGTCAAGGTTTCTTGGTTAGGAAGCTTGTGTCAGTGTTCTGGTGGGTGGAGCTGGATTTCTTCTCTCTGGGGTGCAATAAAGTGTCCAGTAATGAGTTATGAGATGTCAGTGGGTTTGGAGTAACTTTGGGCAGCCTGTATATTGGAGCTCAGGGCTGTGTTCCTGTGTTGCTGGAGAATTTGTGTGGTATGTCTTGCTCTGGAACTTGTTGGCCCTTGAGTGGTGCTTGGTTTCAGTGTAGGTCTGGAGGCGTTTGATGAGCTCCTGGCAATTAATGTTCCCTGGAGTTCTCTGGTGTCAGGGTTTGGACTTAAGCCTTCTGCTTCTGGTTTTCAGTCTTATTTTTACAGTAGTCTCAAGACTTCTCCTTCTATACAGTACCATTGATAAAACATCTAGATTAAAGATGAAAAGTTTCTCCACAGTGAGGGACACCCAGAGAGGTTCACAGAGTTACATGGAGAAGAGAAAAGGGAGGAGGGAGCTAGAGGTGACCCAAATGAGATGAGGTGGAATCAATAGAGGAGAGAGCAAACTAACCAGTAATTACTCCCTTAGTGCACTCCACAACTGGACTGCTCAGAGATGTTCATGGAGTTATACAGAGAAGAGAAGACGGAGGAAGGAGACAGAGGTGGCCAGGAGGATTAAAGGGGGGAATCAAAAAGAGAGAGACAGATCCAGCCAGTAATCAGTTCCCTAAGTGTTCTCCACTGTCTGGAACAATACAAAGATTCACAGAGTTGGGTAGAAAAGAGAGGGGGTAGGGAGGAGACAGAGGTGACCTCGTGGAGAAAAAGGAGAGTTCAAAGAGGGGGAGAGCAGTCAAGCCAGTAATCTCGCTCCCAAGTAAAAAGGAGTACTGAAGATTGGGTTCTTAAAGGTACAAAATTGATAACAAATACCAAAAAGCAAAAATAAAAATCTAGAGTAGAGTTTGGAATTTCAAAATACACTATTGAAGAAAAGAAGAAAAAAAGAGAGAAAAAAGTCACAAAAATTATTAAAAATATATATATATATGAAGTTCGCTTTAAAAATAGAGTCTTTTTTTTGTAAAGTAATAGTAGGTTATAAAAGTGAAAAAGGAGTAATAGAGGGCTTTAAATTTAAAAATTTTAAAAAATGATCATAAAAATAGTAAAAATATATCTAGGACTTTCTCTGGTGGTGTTGTGGGTATTGTGGGGTCAGTTCATTTTCAGATAGTTCCTTGGTCTGGCTTATATTTCTCAAGATCTATAGGCCCCTTCCTATGTAGTCAGTACTAACAACAGGGTTTTAATCTATTGCACCTGTCACTTCCAAGGCGGTTCCCTCTGTTTTAGCTTCTTCTGTTTGCTGGTCTCTTCAATGTCTGATTTCTGCTCTGACACAAAGGGGGCGGTGGTGGACACTTTTTTAGACTCACTTGTTCAGTAGCGCTGAAGGGAGGGAGGGACACTGCAAACAAATAACCCTGGTGTGTGCTCGCTGTACCTCAGCCACACTGGGCCTGCCCCCACTCACGGAGCGTGTGCCCTCCCTGCCCACACTGCTCACACCCTAGTTGCTCTGCCTGGAACCGTCTGAGGCCAGCCCTGGGCTGCATGCACCTCCCAGATCTAAGCCGCTCAGGTTCAGGCACTCAGGTAGTCCTCAGAGGCGCAGGCTCAGTTGGGCCTGTGTTTTGTGCCCTTCCCAGATCCGAGCACCTCAGGTGATGAGGTGTTTGGCGAGCATGGTCACTGGAACTTATCGCCTCCCCGATCCCTGCTGCTCAGTCTTCTGGGTGTACAACCAGTGCACCTTCTCAGGTGAATGTTGACTGTCCAGAACCCCAAGAAGTCTTAGTTAGCAAAGAAGCCTGCTTGCAGTTTGCTAGATAATGTCTCTCTGGGGCTGCAATTGCCCCCTTCCGGCTCTGGCTGCCTGTCACTTGAGGGGGATGGTCTGCAGCCGGCTAGTTCTGTTCAGTCCTTTGTTCTGTGCGCGGGCCTGGCAGTGTCTTAGGGCTTTTGCGTGGTAGCTATCCTGTAGTCTGGTTTGCTAGCCCAAGTTAGTTGCCCCCTCAGGGCATTCAGGCCAGATCCTTACTCTAAGCAAAGCAGCCCTCGCCTCCCTGCCCAGCCCCTGCTTGCTAGTGACAGGTGCAGGCGTCTGCGCTGCTTCTCCACTGGGGAAGTTACTGTTGGGCACATAATATGTGGGTTTTGATTATTTATTTATCCTCCTTGTTATGTTGCCCTCTGTGCTTCCAAGGCTTGCCACAGACTCAGCAGTGAGAGTGTTTCCTGGTGTTTGGAAACTTCTCTGTTTTTAAGACTCCCTTCCCAGCACGGAGCTCCGTCCCTACCTCTTTGCCTCTTTTTTTGTCTTTTATATTTTTCCTACCTCCTTTCAAAGACAATGGGCTGCTTTTCTGAGTGCCTGATGTCCTCTGCCAGTATTCAGAAGTTGTTTTGTGGAATTTACTCAGCGTTTAAATGTTTGGTCTCCCTGTCCTATTCCTCTGCCATCTTAGGACCGCCACTCTAAAAAGCCTCTTGATGAAAGTGAAAGAGGAGAGTGAAAAAGTTGGCTTAAAGCTCAACATTCAGAAAATGAAGATCATATCATCTGGTCCCATCACTTCATGGGAAATAGATGGGGAAACAGTGGAAACAGTGTCAGACTTTATTTTGGGGGCTCCCAAATCACTGAAGATGGTGACTGCAGCCATGAAATTAGAAGACGCTTACTCCTTGGAAGAAAAGTTATGACCAACCTAGATAGCACATTCAAAAGCAGAGACATTACTTTGCCAACAAAGGTCCATCTAGTCAGGGCTATGGTTTTTCCAGTGGTCATGTATGGATATGAGAGTTGGACTGCGAAGAAAGCTGAGCACCGAAGAATTGATGCTTTTGAACTGTGGTGTTGGAGAAGACTCTTGAGAGTCCCTTGGACTGCAAGGAGATCCAACCAGTCCATTCTGAAGGAGATCAGTCCTGGGTTTTCATTGGAAGGACTAATGCTAAAGCTGAAACTCCAATACTTTGGCCACCTCATGCAAAGAGTTGACTCATTGGAAAAGACTCTGATGCTGGGAGGGGTTGAGGGCAGGAGGAGAGGGGGATGACAGAGGATGAGATGGCTGGATGACATCACCGACTCGATGGACATGAGTTTGAGTGAACTCCAGGAGTTGGTGATGGACAGGGAGGCCTGGCATGCTGCAATTCATGGGGTTGCAAAGAGTCGGACATGACTGAGCGACTGAGCTGAACTGAAATGGTTCACATATCCCCTCTTTTTGGATTTCCTTCCCATTTAGGTCACCACAGAGCATTAAGTAGAGTTCCCTGTGCTATTCAGAAGGTTCTCATTAGTTATCTATTTTATACATACTACTGTATATATATCAGTCCCAGTCTCTCAATTCACCTCAACCTCCCTATCCCCCTTAGTGTTCATTAGAGATTCACTAACCTCTTTAACTTTTCTTACATGATTAAGATACAAGTGAATTAGACTCTGGGTAACAAAGTTAGAGAAGAAGTGAGCTGAAAATACAACATTTTAGATAAAAGAGGTATGACTGGAAAAGCTCATAACATTGGAAGGGATTAATAAGATCATCACAACTTTAGATTTCTAGAAACTTTATCAAGATATGCAAGCTATGTGCCTCTAGCCACTTTTGGCAGAAGTTTCAACCTATGAGAGTGTTTAGAATGATCACCACATTGTCCATCCAGGAGGAATCTACAGAGGTTTGAGCCTGAGAAAACATATGTTTCTTGTTCTCTGATCTTTTCCTGACTGCTTATTAGCAACAGTGTAATTTTCACTGTTCTGCAGTCTGAGAAACATCACAGTTATGTCCCCAGATCACAATGATCAACTCTGGGCAGCTCTAGATGGAGAAAGTCATGGCCACCCTTGAAAAACTAAGTCTCTCTTCACTCATAGTTGGCTGCTGGAATTGATACCAAAAGCCCAACACATCACCCTCAGTTCAGTTCAATTCAGTTCAGTTCAGTTCAGTCGCTCCGTAGTGTCCAACTCTTTGCGACCCCATGAATCGCAGCACGCCAGGCCTCCCTGTCCATCACCAACTCCTGGAGTTCACTCGGGCTCACATCCATCGAGTCGGTGATGCCATCAAGCCATCAAGTCGTCCCCTTCTCCTCCTTCCCCCAATCCCTCCCAGCATCAGAGTCTTTTCCAATGAGTCAACTCTTTGCATGAGGTGGCCAAAGTCCTGGAGTTTCAGCTTTAGCATCATTCCTTCCAAAGAAATCCCAGGGCTGACCTCCTTCAGAATGGACTGGTTGGATCTCCTTGCAGTCCAAGGGACTCTCAAGAGTCTTCTCCAACACCACAGTTCAAAAGCATCAATTCTTTGGCGCTCAGCCTTCTTCACAGTCCAACTCTCACATCCATACATGGCCACAGGAAAAACCATAGCCCTGACTAGACGGACCTTTGTTGGCAAAGTAATGTCTCTTCTTTGCAATATGACTAATAGAATTCCTTTGCAGCTGTGAATATCTAATGAATTCTTTACACTTGTTATTTTACCTCTTCCTTAATATTTCCAAAAAGCACTACCATTGCAGATTCTCTGATTTTCTTTTCTATCTTTTTCTTTTAAAAAATATTTCTGCTTCATTGAGGTGTAATCCATATATAAAACCATAAAATATTTAATATGTGCCTTGTGGTCATAGAAGTATCCCCCATCTAGTTAATTAACACATCCATCACCTCATATATTTATCTTTTTTTGCATATGAGAGAACATTCAAGTTTTACTCTCTTAGCAACTTTCATTTGTACAACACAATGTTATCAACTACAGTCATCATATTTTATATTAGGTACTCAGAATTTATTCATCTCAGAGCTGAAGGTTTGTATACTCTTACCAGCCTCCTTCTGTTCCCCCCACTGCCCAGTCCCTGTCAACCAGTCTTCTGCACTCTGTTTCTATGAGCTTGACATTTTATTTAGATTCGACAGATAAGTGAAACCATGTAGTTTTTGTCTTTTTCTGTCTCACTTATTTCATATGGCATAATATCTCATAGGCCATTCATGTTGCAAATGGCAGAATTTCCTTCTTTCTCATGACTTCAAGATTCCATTGTGTATGTAAACAACATCTTCATCCATTCATCTGCTAACAGACACTTAAAAGGTGTTTCTGTATTTGACTATTGTGAATGGTACTGCAATAAATAATGTGGCTGCAGGTATCTTTTAACTATCTTATTTTCACTTCCTTTGAATATAGATCCAGAAGTGGGGTTTCTAGAACACATGGTAGTTCTATTTTTAACTTTTGGAGAAACTTCCATACTGTTATCCATAAGTGACAATTAATTTACATTCCCATCAATAGTGCACAAGGACTCCCTTTTCCCCACATCTTAACCAGCATTTGTTATCACTTGTCTTCTTGATAATAGCCATTCTAACAAGTGTAAAGTGGTATCTCATTATAGTTTTAATTTGCATTTCCATGATGATTAGTGATGTTGAGCACCTTTTTATGGGTCTGTTGGCCATTTGGATATATTCTTTGGAAAAATGTCTAGTCAGTTTCCTTGCCATCTTCTTTTTTTTAAAATAAATTTATTTGTTTTAATTGGAGGCAATTACTTTACAATGTTGTCGTGGTTTTGCCATACATCAACATGAATCAGCCATGAGTGTATATGTGTCCCACCATCCTGAACCACACTCCCACCTCCCTTCCCACCCCATCCCTCTGTGTTGTCCCAAAGCACCGAGTTTGAGTGCCCTGCTTCATGCATTGAACTTGCACTGGTCATTGTTTTACATATGATAATAGACATGTTTCAATGCTATTCTCTCATATCGTCCCACCCTCAGCTTCTCCCACATAGTCCAAAAGTCTGTTCTTTATATCTGTGTCTTTTTGCTGTCTTGCATATTGGGCCATTGTTAACCGTCTTTCCAAACTCCATATATATATACATGAATATACAGTATTGGTGTTTCTCTTTCCAACTTACTTCACTCTGTATAATGGCTCAGTTTCATCCACCTTATTAGAACTGACTCAAATGTGTTCTTTTTTAATAGCTGAGTAATATTCCATTGTGTATGTACCACAACTTGCTTATCCATTCATATGCCGATAGACATTTGGTTGCTTCCATGTCCCAGCTATTGTAAACAGTGCTTCAGTGAACATTGGGGTACATGTGTTTCTTTCAATTCTAGTTTCCTTAGTGTGTATGCCCAGCTGTGGGATTGCTGGGTTGTGTGGCAGTTCTATTTCCAGTTTTAAGGAATCTCCACTCTGTTCTCCATAGTGCCTGTACTAGTTTGCATTCCTACCAACAGTGTAAGAGGGTTCCCTTTTCTCCACACCCTCTCCAGCATTTATTGTTTGTAGACTTTTTGATGGCAGCCATTCTGACCAGCATAAGATGGTACCTCATTGTGGTTTTGATTTGCATTTCTCTGATAATGAGTGATGTTGAGCATCTCTTCTTGTGTTTGTGAGCCATCTGTATGTCTTTGGAAAAATGTCTGTTTAGTTCTTTGGCCCATTTTATATTTGGGTCTTTTATTTTTCTGGTATTGAGCTGCATGAGTTGCTTGTATATTTTGGAGATTAATTCTTTGCTAGTTGCTTCATTTGCTATTATTTTTCTCCCATTCTGAAGGCTGTCTTTTCATCTTGATTATAGTTTCCTTCATTGTGCAAAATCTTTTGCTTATCTTTGCTCTTATTTTTGTTACTCTGAGAGGTGAACTGTAGAGGATCTTGCTGTGATTTATGTCAGAGAGTGTTCTGCCTGTGTTTCCCTCTATGAGTTTTATAGTTTCTGGTCTTACATTTAGATCTTTAATCCATTTTGAGTTTATTTTTGTGTATGGTGTTAGAAAGTGTTCTAGTTTCATTCTTTTACACATGGTTGACCAGTTTTCCCAGCACCACTTATTAAAGAGATTATTTTTTCTCCATTGTATGTTTTTGCCTCCTTTGTCAAAGATAAGCTGTCCATAGGTGTGTGGATTTATCTCTGGGCTTTCTGTTTTGTTACACTGATCTATATTTCTGTCTTTGTGCCAGTACCATGCCATCTTGATAACTGTAGCTGTGTACTATATTCTGATGTCAGGCAGGATGTT